>JACCLO010000004.1:2561723-3842585 GCA_029448655.1 Wolfiporia cocos
ACATACGCAACGTCGTGTTGCAATGACGATGGTACGGGTATTCATCTGCTTAATCGAAAGCATTCCTCCTCGTCAAAGACGAGCGAGGATCATCGTAATTGATTTGGTCGAAGCTAGAGCCGCGTTCGTCAGCATTGCGCTGATGCGGAGCAACACGCCTGGACGTACAAAGGAAAGACGGGCTTCAGCCTGTCGTAGTGCAGTTTTGGATAATTCTCGCTGATGGTCTTGATGATCTCATCGAATACAATCTGTGGTCAAGCAGGTGAGCTCATTGCGCAACAATTATCCATCGAGAGCAGCGACTCACGGCGTAGCCCTTCTCGGTCAGGTGCAGCCCGTCCGACAAAAACTCACTCAGCTGCTCCTCGACTCTCCCGCACGCATCCCACAAGCGCGTCCAGATATCGACCACAGGTACACCTTCCTCGCGCGCGACCTGCGCTGCGCGCTCCGCGTATGACTGCGTCACCGCGAATTCGCGGTCGAGCCCGCGCGGGGGTTCCTTCATCGCCTGACGCTCGCGCCACTGGTACGTGTTCACGGGCGGCGGTGTGAGGAGGAGGACGCGTGTGTCGGGGGAGTACCACGCAGACTCGGGGGAGGTCACCATGCGGATCATGCGCGCCAGGTTCTCACCGTACGCGGGCAGGGGGACGTGCTGCGCGGTGCCCGGCAGCGCAGCGTCATTCGCCCCGAGCCAGATTGTGAGGATGCGCACTTTTGGCGCATGCTGCTGCTCGTGCTGTGTCGCAAAGCACTGAGTAGATACGGTGCCGGTGTCTGTCAGGACTGCCGACTGTAAAGATGTGAGGACAGACACACCTGCTCAAACACCGGGATGATCCATTCGGTGTTGTAGCCAGACATACCGCGGTTGATCACGTCCATCTTACGGTTGTAGACGTCTGCCATACGCACATTGCATGAGCTCGCTGTCCAGACTGCTTTGTATAACGCGCGCGATACTCGCAAGCCAATTGCTGTGCAAACCCATTCGGCTCCCACCCTCCCTGAGTGATGGAGTCTCCGACGAGCATGATCACATTCTGTACGTTCGCCGCCATGGTGGATGCACGCTCGAGATCGTGGCCGTCGAGGTCAGAGATGCGTGCACGATAGCCGAACACTACGCGATCGTGGATCTCAGCCGGCCGGGTTCCTGTTGCATGCCGACAAAACACCGCAAACCATCCCATGCAAAGTTGTCAGTGTGACGAACAGCCGCAAGCCCTAGCCGAGTCGAGTAGTATACACAGCAAATTATTCGGCAGTATGGTGCTACTGATACAAAGTAATGGCTAGCGATACAGCTTCTATCCCGAACCACTCACGCTCCCAACATCTCGACGAACTTGCTTCCCAAACCTTCGGCCGCCATTGGATTCGCGCCAGACACGACTTCCCTGTCGCAGGTAATACCTCCGGCCTTCTTCCCAACGGTTGAGATCATCTCTGCGCCTTCGGCCTGCAAGGTAGACTCGACCTTGGGGATCTGTCCGCCTTGCAGCTTCTCGACGAGCGACTCTTCCGCGTTGGACCAGGATGTGAGCTTGTAACCCTTGTACGCGAAGCCAGGGGAGCCTAGCGCATATTTGGTCGAGAGGAGAGCAAGGGGGCCGTGACAGATCGCGGCTACATTATGCGTGAGCGCGAGGGGACGTAGCATGAAATCTTGCGATACGTACCGGTCGGCTTGCCCCGCTGGTGGAAGTGCAGTAGTATACGCCCAAGCTCCGGGTTATCACCCAAGTCGCGGATGGGTGCGTGCCCCCCGGGGATGAACACGCCCGCGTAGCTCTCTAGCTCTTCCTCAGTGAAGCTTGTAAATGGGCGGGGGTTCGTGAGGTCGTTTTCTGACTCCATCCGCTCAATGAGAGCGTTCTCCCGCCGGCGTTGCAACCAGTTGCCGAAGTACACGAGGAGAGACTCTGAAAGTGGGTCGACATTTGGACGTTTGCCTATGGGGGAGGCGAACTGCCGAGTCGCAAGTGTATCAGCTAGGATCTCATTGAGATCTGAAACATGACTCACCGTTACACCGTAGCCGAAATGGAGCAGCTTTTGCAGCGGGCTTTGCGAGCTCGGTGAGGAAAAAGCCTGTCTCCTGGTTGGTGATCGAGCCGTCGGGCTTTTGCACCGGATAGGAGTCGGCGTCAGATAGGATGATCAGGATCTTTCCAGCGGACATGGTGAAATTGTCAAGTCGACGGAACACAGCGTGTCGATAACGCGTGGTGTATAGGGTTTGCCACCGTCCAGTTTAGAGTCAGCTTAATATACATGCCGGTGCCCCAACATGTGGAGTTTGTTCGGTCGGTGACGTACCGATGTTCGTCAATCAAGCCTTAGGAGAGCGGCGGTGACACTTACTGAGTGAGCAGTGGGACCAGTTGTCGAATAGCGCCATATTCTAAACAAGCTAGAACCTGCAGGTGCAGCACGCTGCAAAACCGAGCCCGAACCGACGACGCAATACCGTGACGTTTGTGGATTGTATGGCCGAGCGGCAGGCACATGTCGGCCAACAAAGATTGGACCCCTTGACATACAATAAATGACTCGAGCAAGCGTTCCGCCAGCTGAGGCCGTTTGGCTGGATGGCGCCATCAGATGAGGTGCGTCAGGGTATTCGTCGCGACAGATGACCATGATTTCCAGACGAAAGGGAAATTCAGAAGTTAAGGTGTCCACTGCCATTCAGAGGACGCATCAACCGTTCAAATCGGGGATCGCTTAGGTCGGAGTGGTACCAATAGCTCTGCTAGTAACGTTGCAGTAAAATAACGTACTGAATTGGTTTACGAGCGATGCGCCACTCGATCACCTCCTGGTCCCTTCACCACAAACCGAGATGCAGGACTAAATCCAGGTTCCAGCGAGTCCTTCACAGTACGTGAGAGTATAGAAGACCCAAAGCTGCAAACAAAGGTCGGCCAACAGAAATCTCACAACAATTGCTATGACTCGAGCAAACTTGCAGTCGGCCGAAGGTGGGCTGATGCAAATGGCCATGAGGAACTTGCAGGTGCGTCGGAGCACTTGTCGATGACGTGACAGTGAAGGTCCGGGGCTAGTGCGAGATCTCAGAAGTCTGTGCATCCCAATCAGACACAGATGCATGCGCAGAAGCGTTTCATCGTCACGGTCGAAGTGCTGCAGTCGTAGACAGAAAGGCAACGTTGGGAGATCGCGAGACGCGTGACATTACGAATGGTCTGTTGCGAGTGGTGTGGTCCAGTCTTCCTCCTAACCCTTGCAGCAGAAGGCATTATGGGGGTATCACTCCATCTAGCTCAGCTCAACGAGCCTTATCGTTATTTCATGCATTCGGCTCGAACCCCGGAATGATATTAGAGGTCGGTGAACAATGTGGGTCCTCCACATATAACCGTCGCCGATTGACAGTTGAGTGGGAGTCTCTTGGCTGAGAGATTTTAGCTGAATGATGATTGAAGAAGAATAGGTACTTTGTCGAGTGTGGTCGTCGAGGAGAACTGCGAGGATGAAGATCCCCAGACGCGAAGCGCTTACTGCCGACCTTGCCGAGATGCCGACCGCTGAGGTATGATCGGCCTCCTTCAGGTCCCTGCATGATCAACTCCAACAGATCTGACTCTGGGAATAATATTTACTCGCATATATATAACATGCTGGCATGTCGCGATAAACCCGCTCAAGCTCTACGGACCAATAGGTAGAGGTACACTACTAACTGCTAACGATCATGACGACCTCGCAACACGACCTGGAAATGTGCGATATCGAGCAGGCGGTAGTCGTCTCGCCACTAGCCCAGGAAGGACCAGTGGTAGACAAAATTACTGAGGAGGCTGAGGGAATGGCAGTGGAGAAGGAAGATCGCAGCGGCGAGCAGCAGGAGGATGCGCTACCTCCATCCCCGTGTGCACCAGCCGAGTTCGAAGAGGGTGGCTGGAGGGGTTGGGTGACTGTCGCTGGAGCGTACGTGCGAGGTCTCTGTACTACTGAATATTAAGCTTGCTCATGAGAATACACATTATTCAGGTTTATGGTACAGTTTTGTGGATTCGGGTGAGTGTGACAGTCCGTCTGATAGATGCTATGGTGGCGCAGCCTCCTCTCGATGCAACGGCTATCGGCCTCATCCGCACACAATACGAATGTGCGATGTGTACTTCCACTGCTCCGCACAAATGCATCATGCTTTCTGTCTGTACGACACTGGCTCTGCTCGCATGAATCATTCGTTCCGTCCGCATCTAAGGGTCTTCGTGATACTCGTCCCTCGCATCGCATGCGCACTTGGTGGTTTATACTCATCAAATACTGCTGTTCTTGGGACCGTATATCCAAGACTACCTGTCGCATTTTGCATGACATTGTATTGTTACATTGTAGCATCCGAGTCCTGACAAGCATTTCTCCCTTGTGGCTCACAGGTACTCGACGTCATTTGGTGTATACCAAGGTAAATCATCCTTAAGCAAAATAAAAGCAATGTGCTGACTATTCACAGCATATTACACCCAGGAATACATCACGAACCAGACGTCATCTACGATTTCGTGCGTGCTACATGCACAATGACTCTGCGCTTCACCTGATGCTGTGCATGTCGAACAGATGGATTGGTAGTGTAAACACGTTTCTCGTGATCGGTTTTGGACTTGTATCGGGCAGATTATATGACAAAGGCTATTTGTAAGTTCTTCTCGAGCAAAGCATATTTTGTAAAATGAGAGCTAACAAATTCATACAGCTATTACCTAACAATTGGCGGCTCGATATTGTACTCATTCAGTCTTTTTATGCTATCACTCGCCAAACCGAATAATTTCTATCAAGTGTGACACCTCCTATCGCGAGCTGTTTAAATGACTAAACGCTGCAGGTTTTCCTCGCCCAAGGACTCGGCATGGGGCTCGGCGCAGGAACGATTTACATCCCCAGCGTCGCTGTCGTCTCGCATTACTTCCGACGCAAACGCGCGCTCGCGATGACCATTGTCGCGTCGGGCTCCTCGCTCGGCGCGATCATTCATCCGATCATGCTCAACAACACGCTGTTCAGCTCGCTCGGATTCGGGAACTCCGTGCGCGCGAGCGCTGGGCTCATCACGGGGATGCTGGCGATTGCGTGCTGCATGATGCACCCACGCCTGCCGCCGCCGCAGAGCACGCTTGGGTTCGGACGCGCACTGAGAAAGTTCTCGCGCGATGGAGCATATGTCTGTGCTTCGGTGGGGTGAGTTGCTGGTGTGTGTCGATACGATGCGCGTCTTGAAGGTGTTTCCGGCGATCCAATAGGCTCGCGATATTCACCATTGGGTACTATTTCCCGTTGTTCTATATACAGCTGGACGCAACTCGACATGGGCTCAGCACGACATTCTCGTTCTACTCCGTAGGTCGTGTCAGATATGAATTTACCCAAGGTCTCACATTTGCCGCGTCAAGCTGGTTATCATGAATAGCGCAAGCTTCGTGGGACGGCTCTCGCCAGGATTCTTTGCGCACCGCGTCGGCATCGCAAACATGATCTGTTTTGCGACATTTTGCTGCACCGCAATGATCTTCGCCTTTATCGGCTTGGGTAGTGTCGCGAGCGTCGTCGTCATCGGCATCATCTTCGGCTATTTTGCGGGCGTGTGTGCGTGCTCTTCCTTCCCTCATGACTTGCGGCGACTGATGCGTGACTCAACAGATATCGCCTTGATGGGCCCGCTTATGACTGTTCTTACGGAAGACCTGTCGGAATTAGGGTGAGTGCACCACGATGCTTCCTCGTGGACTCGGTGGGGTGCTGACAAGAACATTAAACAGAATGCGGATGGGCATCGCGTTTGCCTTCTCAGGTACGTTCACTTGCCCGAGCGCAGTAACTCCGACTGCCTTCTGATACCTCGGATCAGGCATCGGCAGTCTTATAGGTGAAGTCACAAATGTCTCCTTTCGGCGCGCTTTGACCAACCTTCTGCGCCACAGGCACGCCAATTTCGGGCGCACTCCTCACGAGCGACTATATCTGGTGGAGGCCCGCGGTGTTCAGTGGGGTGAGTGGCGGCATCACGTCATTCCGCTTGCGGCGGGCTAACTGCCGATGTCATATAGGTTGTGGCAGCGGTGGGTTGCTCGTTCTTCGTGATGATGCGCATAATACTGCATAGGAGAGCGGTGGCGAAGAGGGTTGCTGGGCATTAGCGGAAGCCCTGGATGGCACCATCGACATGGCTGTTGGGCGGAACCGATGTTACTAACGGGGTTCTGAGATCTCCCCAGTGGGACGACTTGCGCCTGTACTGGATCCCATGACCTTTTACACCTTTTACTTTGGCCAATAGGCAATTGTGAACCATGCCGGCAACACGATCCTGATATGATGCTCTAGGCCATCTTGTTATGAACGTCACAGTATACGAACACGACGAGATGCTGCCTTTCCACGCGCTGTCCGACCGCGTGCAGATGTTCAACAGTACAATTACCTCATAACGGTGACTATAGGGACTGCATGAAGCTCAAAACTGGTAGGCTCGACGCGGTCACGTGCTAAAATCCCAACACGCGTAGCGACGGGCGCTTGCGGAGCTCACGCGTCGCTAATTTGCATCACAAAGTCGAACATTGAACAAATAGCGCGCAAACAAGGCGCTCAGCCACAGCGACGTTCCCCACTCTCCCCCACAGTCCCGCTGCACAGGACACCTCCCCTCCTCGCGACCCCCCCTTACCCCTCGCTGTAGGTCGTCAGCTACACAGTGGTGAGCTGGCATGCTGATCAATTCGAGAAGCGGACCCACAGGTCACCACAATCCCGGTTTGGACCAGGCCGTCTTGTCCGCTGGTTCATTTCTTCGTGTCGGACCCTGCGCTCGCACTGGGCTGCCTCGGTCGCTGCCTCAGCCTCTTGCTAACACGTATTTGCTAGGTGCGGCCTTCTTTGTAGCACATTCGTTGTAATACAAGGCAAGTAAGATATCACCGAATATGGCACGCGATGCGAAGGACGGTGGTTGGACTGGAAAGTCGAGCCGCGATTTAAGTTTGAGAGTCTGGTCTAAAATCGGATGAGGTGGTCGAAATCATTATCAGGCCTCGCTTGCTGCAGGACTGTGGGCGGAGTTCGTTTCGGACCTAATTCGATATCTGTTTGGTACATCCCTCATGGCAGCGTGCTGACCATCCTCCTTACAGCCGGTTGTACCAGCACGGAAATCAGCGCGGCCACACGATCGGGATCTGGCCACGGGTTGTGGGCGATCCTTATAATCTTTGTACGTGTCCTTCCCTCTCTTTCACCGTCGTCCTCTGAGACGACGATATCCATCTTCAATATAAATCTCACATTCTCTGACCCTTTATTCTTACGTCCGACGCTGCGCTGTACCTTTCTTGCCCTTCCCGTTGGTGTAATTGCTCTGCCCTTCTATCCGCTATTCTGTGCTACACGTCTTTGTTTCCACCATGCGATCCAAACCCACAACGCTAAAAATTCATCAACATTTAGAATCATATCATCCATACAAGGCCCACAAAAGCACCCAAGGATCCACACGCGTGAACGTCGTATACAAGATGTCCCATCGCTACGCTAGACCATCTCAACAACAGTCCATAGCCAAACCTTTTTTCGCGCCATCCCTGCCGTCGCGCAAGGTCTCCCAGGCCCCGCGAAAGCGCTCCGAACTCGACGAATTCCTCACCTCCGATGTTGACATCGATGCCGACCTCGAACGTTCTTTCGCTTCGAACATGTCGCTCTACTCGCCCAAGCGCGATGCCCTGGACTTGGCCTCAGAGAGCGAAGACATGAGTTACACGCCCATGGACATTTCTCCAGCTCCGCAACGCTACTCGACCCTGGCCACAGGCAATATCGATAAACTACCTGCTTTGGGCCGCCCCAAGGACCTCGCCGGCAACGGCAGACTGTTTGGCAAGGACATGAGCAACTCGGGTGGACGTGCCAAGTATACGACCGGAACCAGTGGCGCGAACAAGCGTCTGCAGCGGGCTACGCTGCCACTGGAGTGGACGAAAGGTGGCAAACCCGAGATTGTTGCTAGTCAGGTCAGTGATGTCATATTACAGACTGCTGCGCGCAACTTGCAAGCTCCTTCACGGGTCGCTGTTGGGACGTTGGCTGATGTTGTCCTTGCCAGCCACAGAACATTCCGCCATCCCCAGTGGCGTCTGATGCGATGGACATTGACCCTGACTCGTCCTTCATAATCGTGCCGTCCTCATCTGCATCTGAAGATGGGCCGCTGTCGACTGAGCCCACCATCACGCGCTTCGACTTCCCGAACAATAACGCGTTTTTATCCTCACCACCGGGATCCCCCGCTCCTAAGGCCTCCAATCTCGACGACAACATCTTCTATGAGCCTCCCAGTGCGCCTGCTGATTCTGACAATGCCGACCTGTCGGATCCATACGAAGAGATGAACAGCGAGGCGGAGGTGTCGGCAGCGCTCAGGATCGTCGACAGTCCCGACATGAACAAGAGCCGCCGCAGCTCCCGCGAATTCCAGCAGTTCCTCGAGGAAGAAGCCGCCTTGGATTTCTCTCCCGCTCCCTCGTCGCCCATGGTACACAAGTTGCAACGGATGGCCAGTGGCCCGATGTTACGGAAGTCTATCCTCGCTGGACTTGATGAGCCACTACAGGCCAATAAACGGCCCAGGCGCCCCGCCCTTAGCATGTTGCTGCCAACTGAAGACGAGCCCTCCCCCAGGCCTCTCTCTGCCCTCCCTCTCGGTCTGCCGTCTGACAAAGAGAAGCCCTTGGCGCCGCTGCGTAGCAGGGGCTCGTCGCTCATGCAGCCGGTGCGCCGTGCCGTGTCAGCGATAATCCAGCCAGACCAGTTGCAGTGCTCCGAAGCAGACACGTCGTTCGAGCTCGAGGGACCAGATCTTAGCTCGCCCGCGCCCTCATACGCGAAGCGCCAGCAAGGAAGGGTATTCACGCGCCGCGAAGGAACAGAGAGCCTTCGTCCTCTTTCTGGAGCGAGCATGCTTCTGGCACGCGATGTGCGCGACGGTGACTTGAAGAAACGCGGTCCAAGGCGCAGCGACGAGAGTGAATACCGCGGAAACAGGGTCGAGAGGGACACTCCCAGGAGCAAGTACTTGAGCGCAGCTCCTGGACTGGGTGGATTCGGGGACAACGAAGCCCATGGCAAGGTCCTGCCTTGCCACCGCGTCAAAGAGGACGGCCTGATGAGGGTCACCAGTCAGACGGTAAGTCGAATTGAGAATACTGTATTTTGCCGAACGAAGCTGAACCTTTGCCGTGACAGATCGACAATCTTCTTGATGGCATATATGACGACAAGCTCACTTCGTTCTATATAATTGATTGCCGATTCGATTACGAATACAGCGGCGGGCACATCCCAGGTGCCATCAATATCAACACCACCACCGGTGTCGAAGATTTCTTCCTCGGCTCTAACGCGCTCAAGCCTACTCCTTCCATCAGCAGTGACTCGGGCAGAAAGACAGTCGTCATATTCCACTGCGAGTTCAGTGTCAAGCGTGCGCCTACCTTGTGAGTTACTCGTTCCCTTGATACCTCGCTTGCGCGCTTACGTCTGCTTCGCAAACTCAGTGCAAAGCATCTCCGCTCACGGGACCGCGCATCGAACAATCACGTCTATCCTAGGCTCCACTACCCGGAAGTTTACATCCTCGAGGGAGGCTACAGTAACTATTACAAGAACTCCGCTGCCCGCTGCCAGCCGCGTGGGTACGTGCAGATGGACGACCCGCACTACGCAACTTCTCGTAAGGAAGATCTGGATCATTTCCGCAAGGGCAAGTTTGGCAGGACGAAGTCCTACGCTTATGGCGATGGCAAGCTCGGGCCTGGTCTCTCGCAACCGAAAAGGAACACAGCACCCAGCGGCAGTGCTAGCACGTTGTTCGCGGCTGGAAATGTTACACGCTCTCGGCGTGGCACGATCGTCGCATCTAATTTGCGCATGGTGCCTGAAGACGGTGGCTCGACTCAGTTCAGCGAGGACGAGGACGTCGATCTGGGTGATAGCCCCTGCCCTCCTCCGTCGAAGGTCGCTGTGTTCAGGGGCAAGAGACTCGGCCGTCTCTCCAGGGCTGAGACTTTCGACTCCTCGCGTATGGCCTTGAAATTCTAGAGAGATCCTCTGCTGTCAACATCAACCACCGCTTCGATCAAGAACTGTTGTGCCAGTATTCGTTCGATCTCGCATCCTATATATTGCCTCCCACCCGTGTTGTCCTTCTATGCCCATCAATCTCTCTAAGTCCAGCAACCCTTGGTCACGCAGCAACAAGTTGTATATGGCTATGTCGGAGTCTGCAGAAATCCGGCGTACGTTCGTCACGCTGAACTCTCCATTTTGTCGTCTGTCCCGTCGAGTCGAATTGTGCCCAGCCCAAAGCTCTCAATCAAAATCGCTCTTCAGCATTTCGCATCCCATCTTCATCTCTACAATCTCTTCAACATCCCGCATCAGGCTCTCGCCCTAGCATTCGTGGATATATATTCCTGTATTGGCTTTAGCACATGCACCTCGGCACGCTCTCTAAAGGCTCGCGCATTGCACCTCCGCTGATGGCTTGTAAACGCTATATATGTTACATCAAGTATCTCGCCATGTATGCTGCATGCGAACTCTCTTGCACCGGGATCGTCGTCCATTTGTCTCCACCACCAACCATCTTCGCCCCTCTGTTTGATTTCGAGCTATCTATCGTGATACACCTTGCTGTATCGAACATTCTGGCATCGCTTTGGCTTTTCTTGATTGACCTGACTGTTCTTGGATTGTTCATGTCCTACGCTGCCAGAGACAATGGTTACATTGCTATCCCAACTCCCACACTTACCATCGTTAAGGGCCTGTACTGGCAGTTGGGGCCTCGTGTCATCACTATCTACCAATTGATATTTAATACAATCTTTGGATTAGCCATTCTGTTTGAATGCATGATGAGTGTAAACTTTGTCTCGCAATACATGCGATCACGAGACGGCAGCCACAATCGCTGCCACCTCCCGATCGGCTACAGACGCTCACTTCAAAAGCTGAGCTTGAACTCCGACATGCACTCTTACCACTACAACATTCTGGGACTGAGTCGTCTCTGTGCACGGTCATATAAGCTGTGCCATCGCTAGATTGTCTAGTGTACTCCCAATGGATATCGACCCTCCTCAGAATGCCCGTGCGCTGTCCAGGAAGAAGAGGGCACGTTCGCCGGCGTCAGCAGCGTCTAGATTCGACCGTCCTGCTGTGAGTACTCACTGCGGCTCCCGCCAGTATGATTGATGAAGTATTGTGACCTTGACGGCAATTCAGAAACGCCCCTCGATAGGCGGAGACGCATCAATATGCATGCCTATCTCTCGATATGCTTACGAGGATTGGGTAGCGCAGACACGCGGTCTACGGATAGCAACCCCGCACACGTCTCAAGGGCATACGCCACCTATACCAGAAGAAACTGAGGATATTGAAGTGGCTGGTCCAGTAATTGCCGAGGCGACAGCCGTAGACACGACTATGGTGTGTACCTCGGCATGCATTACTAATCTGAGGCCGATGCTGACACGCAGATGTAGTTGGACAACGACGTCGATATGTCATGCTCGCCACCGCGGTTTCGCCACGGTATTGATGTTCAGTCAGAACCGCCTGCGCCTCTCACATTGCCGTCATTCTCGGCCTCAGCGCCACAACCACAGCTACCACTGCCTCTTCTGCCTGGCGCTGACACGTCACACACGGGATTTCGAGCCGATGAGAGAGAAGCGCACAGGACACATATCTACGACATTCTATCCCCTCTGATACCGACGGCAGAGCATGCTGTGGGACATGGTCAATCCACGACGCGACGTCAGAGATTTACCATGGGGCCACGAGCAGATTGTGAAAAGTGCCGATTGGGAGTAAGGGGACACTGGATGCACGTTGATTGAAGTCACTTCTGCCATCAGGATAGGTTATCACTTATATTTCTATTCACATTGTCGCTTCGCTGTCTATTGTGCATTGCATTGCTATATTGCTCATGACTTCTGTCGCATTGCTAGTCATTCTTGTTACTTCATCGTATATCTCTCTCATAGTCACAATATCCGGAAAGCAAACCATACATTACTTCCCAAAGTCGCTGGAAACCTGAAGGAGAACTCGCAGATCATAATGGGAGCTTGACGCGATCACGTGCCCTGGCAAAACGCGAGCAGTCACAGCGTGTCACACCGCGTCAATGGCGACCACAGGAAGCACAGGCTCACACCTCTTGTGGTATATCTGCTGTATAATGCGAGGAGTGCTAAGCGCAGTATGGTTTTTGCAGAGTGCATTCCAAGAAGACTCAAATCTGATGAGGATATGTTCGAAGGGCACGATGGCTATACGAGCTCAAGGAGTACACTGTAGCGCTGAAAACGCGTATTCTGGCCCCCGACATGTCAATTCAAGAATATAAGTGGAATAATGTATAGGCGTGTAGTCAGACTTCGTTCTTACATCGCTGGCAGGTCTACACCAACGGCAAGGGCAGACAAACGATAACGTTCATATCCGCATTGTGTGTATGCATCGGTGGCACTGACTACACAGACGGCTCAAGTTCATACTCGTATTGCAGATATGATGAAGGACGATGATCGAACAAGCGATTAAGTCTCGTAATCAATACCTTCATACCAAGCAACCAGAGATGCAACACAGAGGCAGAGACGGCTCGATCAGTGCGCATCCCGATGAAGCCGATACGTCAGAACCTGTATGTAGGGGCCCAGGCGACCGGATATATGCGCTAGTTGTTTCCTACCACCGCATCACTCGTCCCAGCATCATACTACCCACTAGGGACCAGTAGAGATCCAAGCAGTCACGATGTACCAATCACTCGCAGAATGTGATTGAGAGATTGACCTACCATATGAGTTGTCGATCAGTAATCAATACGACAGACACTTTTCGCTACTCACATCGTCAACGGAGCACCCTACCTGAACCCAGTTCTGATCTGACTCGTGGAAGGCGTCTGAGCAGTCTGCGCTCGCGCCTACAACATGCTCAGCATGAATGATCCAGATGTGAAAGAACATACGCACAATTAGCGCCTGCACCGCTGCAGGTATCGTAATATCTGCGGGGAACATGGCCGTTGTGTGAGTAGATACATGCCGGGTTCGGGAAACGATGCTCACCTGAAGCCAGTCGTCACCGAGAACTCATGTCTAGAATCAAACAGCCGGTGAGTTCCGGATAGTATCTGAGGTGAGACATCGCTTACGGGGATATCAAAGTTATGTCGGAGCTGCTGTATCCGTTGTACAACGTCGCCTCGATTGTTGTACAATACTCGCCATTCTCACCGCATTTATTGTCTGAGGTGATGCGGAAGTCATAACATCAGCTGCGTATTCATTAACCGCAGAGGAAACTTACCGTATTGCAACCAGCTTGGGGAATGGATCATATCAGATTGATACTCTGATCAGCATCCTACCGGTTGTCAAAAATCACATACGCGATTGCTCCTTGGAGTGGACCCTCAATGGTGTATGGATCGCCGGTTGAAAGTGTAGTACCGTCCTGTCCCTTCAGTATCGGCTACAATGTCGCAGAGATTGGGTCAGATGAAGGGGTCAGATAATAGCTATCGACTATGGCACGAACCGTCCCAAAGCCACATCTGTGCGTGTTAAACGGTAAGAAATTGTCTATGACTATGAACAAGGAAGGAGCTCACTTATTGTCAAAGGTGACGGTGTGCGTCTCCGCAAGAGCTGGAAGGAAAGTGCTCGAGGCTATAGATAGGAGGAGAACGATGGTAGAGTGCATTGTGTTCAAAGGAGTGACAGGAGATAGAGATAAAGCGAAAGGATGAGATTGAGGTCTGCTTCCAGTGCGATGTCGCACATATTTATTTACAGTCCTCTGCCTGAATGAGCGCACCCGGTAGGAAGCGCCAAGAGGTTCTGTCTAAGAGCTATAGCACAGCACCAACACTCGTCCTATTGACCGAGTCAACAAACATATATTGTGTGTGTGTGATTAATTACTCACTGGACCGCTTCCGACACGCCACATATATTTGGTCTCGGGATAGTAGACTGCCGCATGGACTGCCGGTTTGTTTCAGATTCGCCGTTCCCGTGTAGCAAGTAGCCGCTTCACAAGCCCTTACCGGTGACATACCGATGAACACGTTCGACCATGCTCCTTAAATCTAGAAAATCAGCTTGTTTCTTATTCTCACAACTGAGGGTTCGTGAGTACTGCGTACGACCAGGAGGCTCAGAGCACGAAATCCAAATATGTAACTCAGCCCGTAGCTACCTTCCATAGCTGACCAGAGGCCGTCGGCTGTTGTTACAGGAATTAGCCGACGATGCCGCCGCAACGGGTGCCATACTTCGTCCCTGCATTCAATCGCAAGCTGTAGAGGTAAAACAAGCGCCTGCCGCTCAAGGAAGTATCTCATTGAGCGCCCCGGTAGTACGTAAGCGCATGACCCGCAGCTTTTACGAAGTTCGCGCGCTGGTGCTGAGTGCGTGTATAAGCATGGGGCGAATCATCCACTGTTGCAGTTGCGTCCAGCCTGCCGACGCGCTATGACAGGCGGTCGCTAGGAATGTGCCTGCGCCGGCTACACTCTTCCTAACTCGCAGCTGTCGCGGGAGCAACGCTTGCGTCGGCTCATAAGTATTGTATCGCAATACCGTAAACCTAGGATGCGGGTTGGCAAGGAGTGACTGTCTTCCAAACCTGGGGGCTTCTGACGTTCCATTTACACAACTCCAATACTCCTCGCTTAACGGAGGCACTTTCAGCTATCCCAATCGCTCCGTTCGTTCGTCGTGCCGTGAGATTTAGATATAATCATGCACTGTTTCCAGGCTCGACCAAGATGATACGTGACAAAGCAGAGTCAAGACGCGGTGTGACGGGACGCGTCTCGTCCGTGACCCTGCGCGTTCAGCAGTCACGCGTCGGCTGCGAAAAACCATGAGCTCCGAGTCCGACGTTCACGGCAAGATACCGCTGCGGGTGTCGAACAACAAGGCATATGTATGGGATATTGATGGTCTGTCTCATCGACCTTGGCATTCCGCTGTACTCATCCGTCCGTCGGCGCAGACATTGCCACACTCCGGTCTCAGCACCATATTTGCGGCGTCTTGACCGGAACGTTGCCGCACTTATCGCAGCAGAATGTCTTTCTCGGAATACCTCTGCTCCTCATGCCTGAGGAAGTAGTATTACTTGTCCAGAAAGGTGCGCTTTCCATCCTGCGATTCATGAGCATGAGTCAGATCCTTGCCCGCAGAGCTGGCCGTGCTGGTCGATGACGGCCCTTCCCACCGCACGCCGTCTATCGACGCCTTGAAGTGGTGGAACTCAGACCGCGAAGCGTCCGCAAAACTCCAAATCGCTGCAGCAGAAGCGAAGGAGGTGTCGGAGAAGGCGACCAAGTTTTCCATGACCGAGGACGCGCTACGCAAGCGGAAGGAGCGTGAGGAGAGGAGAGCTGCTGCGGCCCGAGCGAAGGCTCTGGAGGAGGGCGTAGAACTCGACGAAACTGCTGCATCAGGGCCTACAGCGCCCCCTCCACCGCCCGCAGAGCGGCCCGCCACCCCTAGCGCAGGTACCAGCAATGCAGCTCCGTTGTATACTGTAACCATCCCTGCGAGCTCAACGTCGCTGTCTTGGTACGATGCTGAACAATGCACATACTCAACAATAGAGGAGGCGCGGGCGGCAGGAGTGTGGACATACCCCGCCGATCTGCATGAACGGGCGAAGTGCGGGGTCTTCAGGGGTCTCTGGGAGAAGAATTACTTCATGGGTGGTGGCATCAAATTCGGAGGGGACTTCTTGGTCTATCCAGGCACGCCTTCATAGCTTCCTATAGTGCATGTGCATACATCTAACACACGATCTTCAGGCGATCCATTGCGCTACCACTCGCACTTTGTCGCGACTGTCATTGACGCACCGATCTCGACTATCAAGCCCATGGAGATCGTGGCACATGGCCGACTGGGTACTGCTACAAAGAAGGCGCATTTACTGTGCGGTTGGGATGACGAGAAGCAGGAAGTAACATACTTCTCGATTGAATGGGCCGGATTTGGTTGAATAGCAAACACTGGTACGTGTATAGCAATGTATTCAGATGAGCAGAAGATCCTATGTGCTTCTATGATATCGTATCAATCCAGCTTCCGCCGACTGAAGCCCCCGCTTGCGTTGGGCGCAGGGCCTCCCAATCTGATTCTTGTCCGCCCCGATCCCGGGATTGAAGGCGATGATTCAACCCCAACAGGGTTGAGCTCAACCGCCTCGCCTTCTTCGATGTTCTCTGTCGCCTCACTGATACCACGCCTATGTCCCGCCCTGCTCTGACCCCACCCTCTGCCACTTGTACTACTGACCACCCCTCCGCTCCCAAAGCTGAGCGCGCGAACGACCCAGTCATTGAGCCACAGCACAGGCGCAAACACCGGGAGGCGGATTGGGACGAGCGGCGAGGGGTGGCGGATCTCGTCTGAGTCGCCGTGGGACGATGACGCCAGCGGGTTGTACGGGTCGAGCGGAACAGGCCGCGCGTGCATCGCCATAATGATGTACTACAGGAGATTAGTGGGTGTTCTCAGTGTGCCGAGTCACCTAGACATACAGCGGGGAAGACGAGCGCGAAGAGTGCGGCATTGGCGAGGCTACTACCCCATGTACAAAGAGCGGCGGTAGGAAGACCTTTGTGCGTGTGAGACGTAATCAACGGTCTGACGGCATACTATGACTCACCGAATGCAAAATAGTACGCCCAGCGCTCCTCGAGATGCCGCACCCGCCGTGCGAGCGAGAGGCCGCGGGATGTCCACACGTGTCTGCCGTTCCCGTCAACCGTGCACACACGCCCGCGAGCTCGCGACTCACTCGAAGCAGTAGTACCTGCGCGCACCGTCAGCTTGTGTCGCGATGCGCCCTCGGTGGTGCGCACTCACGCGTCGACCCAGCAGAGGAACACGAAGCCGGTGGGAGGGCCAATACGGGGAACGCGGGCGAGCGCGAAGGAGATAACGACGGAGGTGACGACCATGATTCCGCCGTATGCGGACGTCGCGAGGGCGTTGAGCAGCCCGCTATACGTCGCTGGGGGCGCGGCGCCCGCTCGCGGCCCGTGCTGGAGGGCGAAGGTGCGTTTCGCGATGATGCTGCACCAGGTGCTCTGCGGTTGCACGTTGGCAGTTCATTCAATGTGGCGGAGCGCGCATACATACATTCAGATAGAGCGAGATGCCGACTACTGGCAGAAGCCAGAGGACCTGATACGCCCAGCCTACATTGCGGTGGAGCCAATGGTGTTCGCCTTGTGCAAGAGGGAACAGAAGGAGGTCGAAGACGTAGATAGATGCGAGCGCAAGCGTGTTGAAGAGAAGGCATTTGAGCACGTTCGCACGTATTTCGGGGTCGCTGTTCGCGTGAGCGTTAGCACAACACGTTCGACCTTCGAATGCGAGTGCATATCAAGAAGAGTTGATTCGACCGTCCGAAGACTCAAAGATTGCGTAGTGCCGTCGTGATATCGTCGTCTCAATGGAATGCCAGGCACACGTACCTGGCTACGAGTCTGACGACGGTGTCCCAGCGGAACGCGTCGACGAGGCCGCGCCCGGCGCACGCGAGCTGCACACGCAGAGTCTCGTGGAGCGGAAGGAATGTGGGATATGTCGCGCGCGAGGCCTGCGCGGGGCTTTCATATGGGTGTACCGGCCGCCTCGGATGGCCATGCGTTGTCATCGTTGCGGACGGTGTCGAGGTGCTCGATGGTAGCGTCACGGTGTGTACCCCCGACGCGTGACAATATGCGCCGCGTATGTGACCGTATGTCGCGCACGTAGCCGGCCTCATTCTGTCCTCATTTTGTGCTCGTTCTTTTACTCAATCACCACAGCCATCTGCTGTTCCGCACAACCTCCGGACCGTTCTTGCTATAAGATGGACCTCGCAGGCGCCACGCACTTACGTCTCCGAACCCATATCATGACCTTGGCTGCGCTGTAACTCCGCATTGTCCTTTCTTGCTAGCAGCCTTCTCGTCGTGTAGATCAGACTATGGAAGCACTGGTATTGCGCTGCAGGCCCAAAGGTGCGCGGTTGGTCTGCGAACAGAAGCGGCGGAATGGAATGTGCGATTTCGCGCATCTCCGCGCGACGTGTGCGGTCCCAGCTGGTCTGTCACGGTGCCTATCCTCTGGTGGCAGTGGCAACCCTGCTCTGGAAGACGGGGGCACATGGCACTCAGCAGCGTGCGTTTGGCCGAGAGCGCGTTCTCATGACCTGGACGCGATTCGCAAACCAGCGGGTGGGTGAGTGCATACAGCGTGGCAGATTGGCGCATGAAGATGCCTTTTCGAGCGGATCCAGAGGTCGAGGGAGTGGCCTGGGATTCTGCCTGGGTTTGTCGGCCGTGTCTGTGTCGTCGCCATGCAGTGCTCCGTGTGCGCACGACATGCTCCGGACGATCTGGCCGCTGCACGTCTGAAACAACGGGCAGTGCGACGCGAAGATGTGCGCGCGGACATTGGTCAGGGACCGCTCTGGTCGCGGCTTCCGGCCTGGGATAGGCCACATCTAGCCAGCGTGGACTTTGTTGGAGTATCGCGGCGGAATGTGACGGAGCGTGACATAAGCTGACCCTACTCAGCACATCTTCAAAAGACAGGGCGCACGTTGTGCGCCCCACTGCTCTCTTCGTTCCCGTTCTGGCTTTCAATACAGCGCGGGGACTTATATTACGGCTCGTTCCTCGCAGCATACCCCTCCTCTCCACAACTCATTCCAACATGGCTCCCCCTCATGAATTCCAGTCAAAGATCTCCTCCGACTTCGCCAGGCGCAGGCTGTCCAGCGTAGCTGCGCCCAATCGGCCTAATGTCCCGGGCTACACCAGTCTCACAGTGAGTGGACTGCAGCAGCTGCACCCACCTCGACTCATGCATGGCCCTTCCCAAGCCTATGTGGGCAGGTATAGCGGGCGCGATCATCAACAACAACACCCAATTCGAAGTCGCAATATCCATCCACGACTCGGTGTACAACACGGATTTTGCATCTTCAGTGGTTCCGTACGATGCCAGCAATCCTGAGGCACAGGCGGGCAGCATCGAGAAGCACGTTCTCGACGCCCTCCGCAAGTTCTCTACCGAGCACCTGTGCAAGTTCCTTGGCGCCGGTGTAACGCTCAGCCTGCTGAGGGAGGTAAGCCGGGCACTTTCCTTTCCCCACCCCCACACGCTGTCACTGAAGATCCGTATGAAGGCGCCGAACCTGTGCACGCGCCTGTGGCTTGAGATGGACATTGTCCCCATCGTATTCAACATCAAGCCTTACCACACCGACTCGATCACACGCCCGAACATCAAGCACCGTATTTCATCTACCACCGGATCATACGTGCCTTCGGGAGCGGATACGCCTACAGTCTATGTTGACCCGACCCAGCTGCAGGACGCGTCGAAGCTCACGACGGGCGCACAGAACAAGCTCCCGATTCCGCGCACAGTTGACGAACAGGCTGACTCGGCCGCGCGCAAGTGTATCATGTACTTTGGCCCGGGCAACAACCCTCGTTTGAGCATTGGTCCGCGCAACCAGGTTGCCGTCGATTCAGGCGGGAAGATCCATTTGATTGACGACCTGGAAGAGTTTAGGAAGACGGTGCACAAGGGCACGTGGAACGCAGTTATTAAGTTGGCCGACGAGCTTCGCGAGAAGAAGATCAAGATCGGCTTCTTCTCGTCCACTCCCCAGGGCGGTGAGTGTCATTTTGGTGATGATGTGGGGAAATGCCCTGTGCCCCGCATTCTGCTATTCCCGTTTTTCTCGAAACGTCCGCCCCATGATCTCTCCATGTGAGGAGCTTGATTGCGTACGGCCACTTCGATTTCCATGATACGTCTCTTGGGCGCCGTGATGCTGACAATGGATATGTTCTGATCTTCTCAGGCGGTGTGGCACTCGTGAGTTACATTCATCGCCAAATGTCACGGGGAGCAGAGACTGAATTATGTTTTCACAGATGCGCCATGCGCTCATCCGGTTCTTCAACGCGCTCGACGTAGACGCGGCATGGTGAGTCAATCGCGCTCAGTCAAGCCACATGATTGGCAGGCCACTGATCGCGATGATAGGTACGTCCCAAATCCGTCTCCATCGGTATTCCGGACCACCAAGAACAACCACAATATCCTGCAAGGTGTCGCAGACCCCAAGCTGCGTCTCACGCAGGAGCAGAAGGAGAACTTTGACCAATGGATTTTGAAGAACGGTCTGCGCTGGACTGCCGAGGGCGGCCCTCTTGCAAAGGGTGGTGTGGACATTGCGTTCGTCGGTGTGTCTCCATTGTCACGCCACATGAAGCAACAGTATTCGCTCATACCATCCCTTGTCAGATGACCCACAGATGCCAGGGTTGATCCCGCTAATCAAGCGTGTCCGACCGGACATGCCGATCATCTACCGCTCGCACATCGAGATTCGTAGTGATCTTGTGAATGTGAAAGGCTCGCCCCAGCATGAGGTGTGGCAGTACCTGTGGAACAACATTCAACATGCGGACATGTTTATCAGTCACCCAGTCAACAAGTTCGTTCCCAGCTCCGTGCCGTCGCAGAAGCTCGCTCTCCTGGGTGCTGCGACCGACTGGTCAGTTGTGTCACAGTGTGTGAAGTCGCTCGACTGAATCTTCTCTTCGCGCAGGCTCGACGGGCTCAACAAGCACTTGTCGCCATGGGATTCGCAGTTCTACATGGGCGAGTTCCGCCAGCTGTGTGTGAAGGACAAGATGAACGAACTCGCGTGGCCGGCGCGTGAGTACGTGGTGCAGATTGCGCGCTTTGATCCGTCGAAGGGTATCCCGAACGTGATCGACTCGTATGCTCGCTTCCGTCGCCTCGCTAAGGGCAAGGTACCCGATGATGAGGTGCCGCAACTCCTCATTTGTGGCCACGGTGCCGTCGACGACCCGGATGCGAGCATCATCTACGATCAGGTCATGTCTTTGGTTCAAGGAGCGTACAAGGAATATGCCTCGGACATCGTCGTAATGCGTTGTCCGCCGAGCGATCAGCGTAAGCACTACACTTTCTCAGTTGAGATGGCGGTTACGACAGCTCCGTCGCACAGTGCTTAACGCGCTCATGGACAACGCGCGGTTCGCACTGCAACTCTCGACTCGCGAGGGCTTCGAGGTCAAGGTCTCGGAGGCGCTGCACACCGGGAAGCCCGTGATCGCGTGCCGCACCGGCGGCATCCCGCTGCAGATTGAGGACGGCAAGAGCGGCTACCTATGCGAGCCGGGCGACAACGACGCGGTCGCGAAGCACATGTTCGACCTGACGACGGACGACGAACTGTATGAGACGATGAGCACATACGCTCGGACACACGTCAGCGACGAAGTCGGCACCGTCGGCAATGCGGCGGCGTGGATGTACCTCGCGGTCATGTATGTGAGCCGCGGCGTGCGGCTGCAGCCGAAGGGCGCGTGGCTCAACGACCTCATGCGCGAGGAGACTGGCGAGCCGTACGAGCCTGGAGAGCCCAGGCTACCCCGCACGGGTCTCAATGTTCGTGGATGAGGGCGCTATGAAACGAAATGACCGTGAAACATACTCCACTCAAGTCGCTAACCCACTGTTTGTACATCGCGTTTTGTTGTATTACCGAACCTCCTGCACGCCTTGCTGTTGTTGATTACGTTGTTGTTTGTAAAGTACTGTAGAAAAGACGTAGACACGTAGAATGCCGACGCATTGGTCGATTCTATACATGCGGACTTTATTTCAATTCATTGCTAGTCCATCATGCGGCGCGCTAGAACGACTGCAGCTTTTCCACACCACATTCAGACGTGCTCTCGTTTGCGATCTAACAAAAGCAACGATGTTCCGTGAGCCGTAGAGGAAACTTTGCGCATATGCAAGGTTGAAAGGAGAAGTGGTTAAATCTTAGAATATTGAGCACGAGCGTTCATCGACAACAGCGCGCTTTACGCTCTTCGTCAGTAACTTCGTCAGTAACGTTGACCTCGCTATTCCGTTCGTTGTTGCCCACGCTCACCACGCATTCAGAACATTCACCCGGGGTACGAGGCGGCTGAAACACTAAAACAGACCCCGTGAAGGAGTGCTCCAGGCACCTTCACATCAAGCAATCAAATCATGCCGGCCTTCGACCCTGTCCGCGATGCAGTTCTCAATTCACCCTCTGTGCCCTCACCCTCGTTGCCAGCACGAATGCACATCGAGTTACCAACAGCTAGCTCGTCTGCATCGTCAGACTCACGCCCTTCTCTAAATCGCAACGACTCGACTACCAGCACAGGCGGCATGTCCACACCGCTCACCCGGCGAGCCACAGACCTGTCTGTCTTGCTCAATAGCGATCCAGCACCTCTGGACACGCCCTTGTTCACTCCGACGACACCCCGCCCGCCTGCGACGCTCTCGCATCTGCTGGCCGATGAGAAGCTCTCTTCCAGTGCGCCGCTCCGGCGGAGATCCACAGACGCGAGCAACCGCGAAGGTTCTTACTTTGCCTGGCCAGGATCATCAGTTACATCGTCCGTGACTGTGGCTGAATCCCCTCAGTCCACGACGGGGCTCGCGTTGCCTGGCAGCCTGCCGACGCCGCAACCGCCAGCATCTGTGTCAGTGATCCGCTCTCCGGTGACACCGACCCTTTCAAATATCGTATCGCCTAGTACGAGCGATCCAAGTCCCGCCGGGCATTCCACAAGCCAAGCCTCCACTCCGCGTCCGTCTTCTTCCCACTCACACTCATCTCGCGCCTCCACGACCCCTGCACAGACACAGCCACCGGCGCAGCACGCATCTCGCAAAGGAAGCAACGCGTCGATGGCGCCGCCCCCACAGCCCTCCACACCACCTGTCTCGAAGCCGTCCCCGCGGCAGACAGCGGCCCGCCCCGTCGGTCACTCGAGTCTGCCGCCGAAGCCTGCGCCGCTGCCCGAGCCTTCCGCATTGCCACCGCTGCCGAGTTCTGATGGAACCCGGAGCAAGATCCCGTATGCTCCGGTACACCGCCGCACGCCCGCATCGTCCGTGCTGATCCCACTGTCTCCCGCGGAGATGGACCGATATCGCAACTTCCCTGGCGGTGTAGGTTCGATGATCCTGCGAAAACGAAAGCGAGAAGATGGCGATGGAGTCACGCTGGGGAAGCGGGCGCGGGACGATGAAGAGGCAGACGATCGGAAGCGGCGTCGTACGAACGATGTGGGGCTGGTAGTTGAACATTGTAAGTTCGCGTACAGTATTTCTGTAGCTGGTCAATGTACTTTATGTTGCAGACAATGCACGTCCGGACGTTGGCGTGACCCAGCGGCAAGACTCACCGATCATCGGGCTGAAGAGCTTCAATAATTGGGTGAAGAGTGTGTTGATCACGCGGTTCGCGCATCCTGCGCTTGTAGCGAGCCCCGAGGTTGACGGCGGGGGGCGAAACCGCGGTGTACCCAGTCGCGGCAGAGTGCTCGACCTTGGCTGTGGCAAAGGCGGAGACCTGACAAAATGGTCGAAAGCGCGCGTACGCGAATATGTCGGCGTCGGTACGTGCTCTTTATCCTCCAGTGTGCTCTGGCTGACATCTCTCTGCAGACATCGCCGCGATCTCCGTGGATCAAGCGCGTCTGCGGCATGCACAGTTGCGCGGGGGCCCGCGCTTTGCTGCGTCTTTTTTCGCACTGGACTGCTATGCGCACAACCTGCGAGACTCGCTACCGCCTACGCCATTTTCACGCCCGTTCGACGTCGTGTCGATGCAGTTCTGTATGCACTACGCGTTCGAGAGCGAACAGAAGGCCAGGTGCATGCTTCGCAATGTTGCGGAGAACCTCCGGCCTGGTGGCATATTCCTCGGCACAGTGCCCAACTCGGAGCTATTACTGTGCGTGAACCGTTCGCTAACTATCGGAAATACATACTTTCGGAGATGCTGACTGTGTCTCAGGGAGCGTCTGGACGCGCTGCCGCCAGATGCGGAGGAGCTTTCATTCGGCAACAGCGTATATACCATCCGCTTCGAAGATCGTACCAATCGGCCAGTATTCGGGCACCGATATTGGTTCTTCCTGAGAGACGCTGTGGACGACGTGCCCGAATACATCGTGCGGTGGGACAACTTTGTCAGGTGCGTTCGTGCCTCTCACGATACCCATCGGTAGTTGATCGAATTTCGCGCAGTGTTGCGGCCGAGTACGGGCTACATATTGTGTACAAAGAAGAGTTCCACCAAATGTTCGAAGAGCACCACGAGCATGCTGAGTTCGGGCCGTTGCTTGAGCGGATGCGTGTTGTGGATGCCAACGGGGAGAGTCAAATGGACGAAGACCAGTGGGAGGCTGCGAGTGAGTGCAGTACCCTCTACAGTTGCTGACCCGAGCTGATTTCGTTTCACAGACATATATATCTCATTTGCATTTGAGAAGCGGTAATCAGCCGACTATTCTCTCGGTGTTACTCACCGTGCTCTGCTTCTATGACTCTGCTATACTTGAGTTTGATGCATGCCAATGCTATCTTGATGGTGTTTTGCAAACTTTTATGCTCTGGCGACTTGATGCTGCTAAGAGGACATTGGCAGCATCACGATGTCTGCGAAGGATTTTGAACAAAGCCGTCGTCGAAAATGCACAACACTTAATCGTCGAGTCTTCACCATGGCGTGCGCACGAAGTCCGTCAAGCGGTATATACCGTTTCTCATACAGCTTGCTATGGTGGAGATGATCCATTCATTACCGTCAACTCGGGGACTGATTCCGATTGAATGCGCGTGATATAAATGAAATTCAACCTGTGTACCGAAGGTATCCAGACCGTTCTCATGTAGGTCGGTGATAAGGGTGCACATTGTGTTGGATGTACTATGCCATTGTGTAGTCCCAACCGCATCTCGAGATCACGTATGTATAACGGGCCTGTTCGCGCTCTGCACTTTGTAGTCCACCAACGCCTGATCGAATGCGTCCTTCCATCCCTGACGAACAGCTAGCTTGCGGCTGTGCTTGTCGCTTGGTCCGCTGAAAGCAAACCGGCTGATTTGCAGTGTAGGTTGATCTTCCCCGAACGACGCTTCGTCGGCTGGCCGCAGTACATACTTGTCCGAGAGTGTGGCGTTGGCAACGATATGCTGTTCAATGTCTGCGGAGGCTATGGCGCGGCTGTGGGAGGCGACCTGTGCAAAGTCTTTCTTGATCTTCTCGTAATCTGTCGTGGCGGACAGCATGAGTTGGTCGAGCGTGAGTTTCTCTCTGGGTGTGATGCAAAGCTTCGGCACCGTATCGCAATTGAGGTGGGTGGCGTCCACATATACGCTGTCGCCCAGAGTGATTCTGCCCTTCGCCAGTGGTTGCGCTGCTTCTAGCTTCTCGTACAGGGAACTAATGCCGAGGGGGTGTTTGCTATACTTGCCGTCGAATGGATCTGCATACACTGAAGCGTTGAATGACCTGCCACTGGCGAAGAATTCCGGTTGGTGGCTGCGTCCATAGGGCTGAGAAGCGTGTTCACGAATCTCGTCTAGTACGACTATGACTCCTTTCTGCAAATCCAGGCCCTTGACTGTAGCTTCGCCTTCCAACTCAAGCCCAACTCCACTGCAGCTGAGCTGAGCGTTTGGGCTCTTTAGCAAAACATGGTCAATGTGTAGCTGTTCCGGAGAACCATATAGGAAGAACGGCATGAACTTGGGGTACTGCTTGGAATGATTGCGAGGTGCAAGCGATGTGTGCTTGATGACCACGATATCTGTCAGCTCAACATATAGTCGCGAGAATTCCCTGGCATCTGCGTTGAAGCTGATGCCACCTCATGAGCTTTACAACCGCCTTGATCACGGTACAAACACATACCCGTGAAGCGGAGGCAGACCCTGACGTATTTCGACCATGCATTTTCCCCGCTGCAAAACCGAGGAAAGCAATTCGTCTGTAGAGGTGTGCACGGTGAACACCGCTCCTGGACTCGCGCGCTGAGCCTGCGCGTATGCATCCATGACCTCCTTCGGCAGCTTCGCAGAGACGATGAGCTGTTGTCGGTAGCTTCCAAGGTTGAATATAGGCAAGTAGGTGAGGTAAAGCGTACTCGTCCCGTGCATCACGAAGCTATGGATCGCCGGGACCACCTGAATCCGTTTCCAGCAATTCTAGCACCAGTCGTCAGTTTGAGAGGCGATATTCTAGGACTGCGGGTACTGACTTCGACCTCCTCTTCCGCGACCTTTCGGAACGCCTCCGCCATCTCTGCAACAAAGTTACCCGCAGTGGGGAACACTGACATCGATACATTGCACAGACCCGCGAGCGGCGCATCGTCATCTTCATCCAGTCCCAGGCGCCCCTTGAATTTCCGCAAGCACTCCCCATACCGCTCGCTGTCTAGCTCCGTGCCCATGAGGATCAGCGGCTTTGACTGTGCCTCGTCGTCCACCCGCGTGACCGATAGTCTCTCGATGATGCGCGCATTTAGATAACTTGCCTCTGCGACGTCGCGGTTGGGCGGGCCACCCCGAGAAACCCTGAAGTTGCACGCGAACGCATTGATCGACAAGTCCGAGCCCATCTGCTTCACGAGCGTCATCGCCTCCGCATCCTGCACGAGCTCCCTATTCGGGCGGTTCGTGATACACTCCCTGATATATCGCCGCTGCGCCTCGACCGCCTCCGCGCCCGCGCCGTCGCGCTCCGCAGGAAGCATCGTGAGCGGTGTGACGAGCAGCGTGTGCGAGTCGAGCCCCATAGTGACCCAGTGGCTGTACATCTTCACCGACGTGAACATCGCCTCGCCCAGCAGTGCGCCGTATCCGCCGCGGTGCAGCCCGAGCACCTCGTGTGCGACGTACGCTGCGACGGGCGCCGCGCCGGGCTTGCTTCCCTCGAGCCCGGACACGCCCATCGCTGCCGCGGCGCCTGCACCGCCGTCGATGTACGGGCCCGTCCAGGTGATCAGATATCTGGCGCGCTCGTCCCGGTAGCACAGTCCGCCCGCGGGGTACGGCACGTATCCGCTCTTGTGCGGGTCAACCGTGATCGAGTCTGCGTGCCGCATGCACAGCAGCTGCGTCTCTGTGCGCGACGAGAGTGCCTGTTCGGGGACGTACGACCCCTCGTCATCGAGTGCGCGACCACCCTTGTACGCCTCCGGCGCGGGGTGTAAGAGCGATGCGAAGTAGCCGCCCCAGGCTGCGTCGCAATGCACGAGGAATGACACACCGTGTTCGTCTTGGAATTTGCGGCGCAGCTTTAGAATGTCTTCAAGTGGATCGACGGCGCCATGTTCGGTCGTTCCCATTATTGCCACGACCGCATATATCGAGTGCCCCGCTCTTGTTAGAGTCAGAAGCTCCGCCTCAAGCCTAGTAACGTCCATACGTGCATCGGCGTCCACGTCAATTTGGTGTACATTGTCTCTGCCAATGCCCAAAATAGCTGTATGATTGGTTTAGAAAAGTATCGGCGAGCACGATATCATACTCACCGGCGCCCTTTGGCCACGAATAATGGTTCATCTTCGAGACCAAATACTTGGGGGTCCTCGAGATTGCATACCTTCTCTCAATCGGCTCACGCCCGATCGTCTGGACGAGGTGCTTCCCGACCTCTGCATCCAAGAATTCCGGAGAGATTCCGAACTGCTTGCACAGCCGGTTTGGAATGTCGAGTACCACCTCGGGCTTGAGATTCAGCAAGTCGAAGGTAGATGCGTGCACAAAAAGGATTGTCCCAGTATTTGCGCACGTTAGCGGGATAGTGAAGGACTGAGCAATGAAACCAAGCTCTCCTTCTTCGATAGCCCATTTCAGCGAGAGTGGGTAGTACTTCAAGTTGCGGGCTGTCAATAGTAATTATGCGAGAACTCTCTCAGCGGGAACGTCTTTTCACTCACCGACCCTGTCGCATAAATTCAGTCAATGTTCTGCGTTGGGAAATACTGCACGCACCACATTGACTCCAGATTTGCGACCGAGCCGTCACACGTTATATGGCCCCAGCCCTTGTACTGATTTTCATCATGACAGCCATCCTCGGCAGCGTCATTTCTGATGCGATATCCAAGCATTTTGCATAACTGCTGACCAACACAGTACTCAACGTAACTCGTCAGCGGGCTAGCCTCGACCGCGACGTTGTTCGGATTATGCAACATCGCAGCGAGATACCCCAGCGTGGCAGGCATCGCGTTGTCAAAACACATGTGGCCCGCGTAGCGCGGAGAGAACGTCGGCACTGAGTAGCGCGAGAGGAGATCGGTGATGAGCGTAATGTACCGCTGCATATCGTCGAGCTCGTGTTTGTACGGCTCAGAGGACTGCGTCTTGACTGTGATGAAGGCCTACAGGATGTTTCAGCAAGCGGTAAGCGTCTTTTTGTTAGAAAACTCACTGGATCTTGCGGGAAATAATCATTTCGTGCACGAGCGATGCGGTCGACAATGCCTGTGAGGTGCTCCTTCAGCAGTGCACTGTTTTCGGCCTTGGGACCGAGAAACCAAGCGGACAACGCTTGGTGCGTCTCCGTCGCGGCCTCATAGCTATCTTTCCGAGACTGCACTGGTTTTTTCTTCGTGTTCCTGAGAAATCTGATCCCAGCCATGTGAGAGTATACTACCAGTCGTGTTGTGCAAGTGCAAGGGCGATTGGGGAGGTTTGGTGATAAGAGCCGAATTGGGGCTGGCTTTCGCGTGTCGTATAGGCCACTTCAGAGGCCTAACTAGGTAACTCTTCCATTCATTTGAATTTAGACATATGTCGCGTCCTACGAGTGACATGCTATGGTGTGCTGTGTGATATATTGTGACACCGATTGACACATGAGTATATTAAATTATGAACGGCTTGTTACTGTGCAGGGGACGAGTTTCTGACTGTGAAAATAGATCTTCACTCACCTATTAGTGATGTTATAATATGTTTTTACGATGTTGCATCAGCAGATCATCCTGGGCGAGCTGAGCGTTGAACGCCACAGCAAGACATCACGATCGTGTCGATCGTTACTCGATCGGCCAGCGATTTGCCAAATGAGGAAAAGGTGGGTGCACCACCTCGGATATTGAGAATTAACTTTTTTCATAATCCAAGAATATAAGCGACAAAAACAGATGTGCATTTCACGCATCCGTGTGAAGAGCGAAAGGATAGTGAGAAATTCGGGAGCGAGTTCAAACGACGCGTTGCGTCACATAATGCGTGATGTGTGACAGGCGTGTCGTCACTTATTAGCGCTATGCTCTTAGACCACCTCCCCACCAAGTCCACGGCTGGAAACACTTGCGTCTTCGTAATTAGCTTCATCTCTGCTTCGATTTTTAACAGGGCTATAATCGAATGAGTGGACCATGCGCTGCATGCGGGGAATCAACGATCTGGGACCAAGACCTAGGATCGTCTGTCTGTACGCAATGCGGAACACTCGCAGATCCTACACAAAGTGTCCTTACCTCCCATCTAGAGCCTTCAGAAGAATCTATGAGAGAGACACTTTGGAGCGTAGCTCCTGCTAACATACCGAAAGGTAGGAATGGCTGGGCATTGGCGGGACAGGACAAGGAAGCGAGAGACAGGAAGAACACAGTAAGTAGCAACGCTTTCGCAAGCAGCAACATATTGACTTCAAATGTACAGCTTGAGATGCATGGGTTTATCCACACTATTGCTCTGAGGCTTTCCAAACCCGGACTGACGCTTCGAGCACGAGCGATCTTTGACCAGGCGATGGCCAAGGGCCAGTATCGGTGGGGTCGGAGGGCGAAGCTGGTGGCAGGCGCGTCAATCTCTGTCGCGCTTCGCGAATCGAATCAAGGTGATGCACTGCGCGACATTGCGGTAAGTGGCCGTCCGCAGCTCACATCCGGCACGCAGTCGTTAACACAGCCTCTCAAGTATCTCCTCAATGAGCCACACCCGTCACTCTCCCGCGCATACACCGCCGTCCTCAACCTCCTACATCTCAAAATCACCCCCGCCGATCCTGCGCTCCACCTCCCCACCCTCCAGTCCCATCTTCTCACGCTCATCCAGTCCAGTCCGCCCGCCCTTCCAGCGAAGCTCCTTACGACACTCGTCCCCCTCGCCCCGCGCCTCCCCCCCATCCTCCGCATCGCCACCGCGCTCTCCGCCCTCCTCGCGCGCGCCGCTACATTCACGCACCTCCCCGCGCCACCGACAGCTGCCGCCCTCCTCCTCCTCGCGCTCGAGGCCGAGCTCGGCGGCTCGCTGCCCAACGCAGGCGAGCTCGCGAAGGCGCTCGGTGCGCGCGTCGGCGCGGCGCAGGGGACCGTCATGCAGCGGTACAAGGCCGCGTCGGACCTCGTAGAAGAGTGCGCGCGCGAGGTGCCGTGGCTCGCGGCGCACGAGCGCGGGAAGGGGCGCGCGCGTGCGAAGGTCGCGAGGCGCGTTGTGGTTGCGCGCGGGCTGAAGGATGTGTTGCAGTTCCAGGAGGAGATCTGGAAGAAGAAAATGGAGGCGGTGACGCGTCCGTGTGTGGCGCTCGAGGTGGACGAGGGGGAGGAGAGCGATAGGAGCGACGATGAGGGCGAAAGCAGAAGTGAAGACACGGTCGGTAGGTTGATACCATCCGCTCGAGCACGTGAAGACGACGACATCTCTGGGCCCCCTCGTAAGAGACGGAAGACCGCCCACGAAAAGTCCGTCGCGCAAGCATCCAGATTTTTGCTTGACCCGACATCGTGCACCGCACTCCCGCCTGAGATATATAAAGGCGGATCAGAGCAAGATATAGTGGCGCATTTACTCACTACCGACACCGCAAACATATCATACGCATTCACTAATGCACCCTCAAGACTGCAGCTCCTGGCCGTATCTCGTGGCGGCGCTGCGGAGGAGAACATTCCCGACGAGGAATTATTCGCCGAGGGCGAGCTCGAAAATCTTATGCGTACTGCCGATGAAGTGGAAGTCCTACGGAGACTGAATGACTGGGATACCGGTGACGATGATTCGGAAAGCAGCCTGTGTGACTTAGCAAATAGCGAAAGGGAGAAGGACAACGACGACCCTCACGGCATTCCGCACAACGGTAAAACGCCCGGTTCCAAGAGAATCAATATGGATGCACTAGCGAGGTTGTTGGATCCCTCCTCTATAATTGATGGTGATGGGGAGGTGATATCTAGAGAGGATGTCGACATGGTGCCGTTCACCATCGGTGACGATGGAGAGATCATCGAAGAGTGGAGGCCAATGTCGCCAGACGGAGGCGGATTCGAGGAGGATCGTTATCATTATTAGATCATGGCAATACCCAAGATTGCCAGCTTACGGTGTAGTGAGTGGGTCCCATGCCCAGTTGCTCCGTACATCCTCGACTGACGGCGAACGAAGCAGCATTGACTTGGGCTTCGGCTACATCCTTCGGCAGATCAATCACCTGGCTATACACTGATGTAGCGAGCGCCGACAGCATACGATGCCAAGGTAATGATTGATAGAGAAGTAGCATAGTGCCTTATTACGGCCATAAATCGCCCTCATATATGTACTGGGTCTCAGCTATTACCTACTATTCTATATGCGACTCTATACCCACCATTTGTATTTTCCTGATTCTCTTGCTAATCGGTCAATGCATGAATCAGGTGAGTAACTGGGCCTACGAGTTGTCGGGGCCTCCTTCTGGTGGTATCTCGCAGCTTCAACATCTACTACGCTCAATATCCCGGTTTGGCTTGTCTTGTTCTCGACGATGTCAAACCCTCGGTGAGTAGGCCGTTCTAGATGGATCTTTACAGCAAGTGGCGAACGGGCATATGGTTGCCAGCACAGCACAGCCTGTACTTACGCTCCCCTCGATTAGACCGCTCAACAGCACGAATACCATAGCAAATAGGAGTCCCATACGATACTGCAGCCCCTCCCGTAGAATTGCTATTGCGCCCTTATCACATAGTTATCGAGTTCGAGGGACATGAATGTTAGCCGCTGACATTGCTCTCAGAACCTATCCTGTTATCTCCTATTCCCCCGTCTGCCCGGAAGGCCCGACAGCACGCGTTACGTGGCAAGCGAGCGCGGCACCGTCCCAGTGAATCAGACGCCTCCCCACTACAACCACCGCCACACGCGCAAAGAGCACACACCATCTGAGAATTTTCACGCCATCTATAGTCATCGCCAACCTATCGTACACATCACCGTTCGAACAAGTCAACGAGCCACCGTGCGGGTTAGGTGTGGTAGGACAGAACTGCTGGTACTATGGCACACGCGCACAACGAAACAGAAATTAGAGACTAGAACAAAACGGTACGTCGGCATGCAGGATCAGATAAAATATAGAAGATATGTTGCCGGATGCACGGCACTGCCATCTCGACGCGAGCCGCCACATATGCCACTTCATGCCTTCTTGGCCTGGAGAATCCAAACGAGATGTTATTGAGGGTGCTGACAGGTATGTTCAGCGATACTCACCCTGGAGGCAGGCGCTTTGCGCGTGGTCTTGGTAGTCTTGGAAGGAGAGCCAATAGCTGCCCTCTTCGTGGACCTCGATGCAGCGGGTTTCGCCTTGGAAGCAGTAGTCCGACTAGTGCCAGTAACCGCCTGCAATGTGAAGTTGTTAACAAACTACTCTGAATGTTATGTTAGCCAAACATACCTTCTTGGCAGTGTCACGCCTGCTTTGGGTAGTAGCCTTCTTGGCAGGAGCTGCCTTCTTCGTTACGGGGGCTTTCTTGGGAGCAGCAGCAGCCTTCTTCGCAGGAACTGCCTTGGCCTTAGCCGCAGCAGTCGACTTGGTCGACGCTGCCGACCTGGCAGTAGTAGTCGACTTCGCCGGGGCCGCCGCCTTAGCTTTGGTGGCAGGGGCAGCCTTGGTAGCGGACGCTCTCTTGGTCACTGGGGCAGCCTTCGCGGCGCCAGGCTTCTTAGCAGTAACAGGCTTCTTAGCCGTAGCCTTTGTGGTCTTTGCCGGGGCAGCCTTGGGCTTAGCAGCAGCCTTTGGCGCCTTAATGACAGGCTTGTTCTGTAACACATCATTAATATACCAAACAAGTTATATGAACATGCATCTACTTACCTCCTTAGCTTCACTGGCCTCCGCAGGTCGGCCGGTCTTGGGTGGAAGTTTGACACGTCCAGAAGGTCCTAGAATAAGAACGCTGTGTGAAATTGGCGTCTAGAGCGGCGTATTGCTTAATTTACCCTTGGGGAGGACAAAGACGCCCTTCTCAGCACCAGAAGTAATTGCCTTGCTGAGCTGAGTGACCTGGGCATTGCCTATATCAATGCCGTACTTCTCCTCAACGTACCTAGGCATTCGTGAGTCGTCTGCTAGCTGCCTGCCTCGCGAATACCTACTTCTTAATCTGAGGGCGGGACACGCCAATACGAGCGTCCTCCTTGTGGTCGATAATACACTCCTACCATAGCGATAATTCGGATCAGCAGTCAAGCTCAGCAGCATTGCGGACGTTGAGAGAAGGTCGATAGAGGCTGAGCTGAGGGAAACAGCTTGGGAAAGTGATGACGAGCAATTGTGGCGCGCGGGTCGGCCGCGCCCTGCGCCCTACCCGTTTTGGACATCATCGCATAGGGCGATGTTCCCAAGGCCGTATCGACTCAGAAAATAGGGGGAAGGTATTCTACAGTATCTACAGAGTGTTGCGAGTCTATTACCTTGATCATGTCAATCCAAGGCGGGTGCTGGGGGGCTGCGCGAGCTGTGGCTTTCTTGGCAGCAGCCGATTTGGCAGTGGGTGACTTCTTTGTTGCAGACATCGTCAATTTGCGGCCGCTAAGTGTTAGTATGAGGTTTGGAAGCTCAAAGGCAGAGGCTGCAGTAGCCTGCGAGGGAGGGAAAGGAAAAAAGCTGAAAGGGGCAGGGGATGGTGGTGGTGCAGGTTCAAGAGAGGATGTTCAGACTCCGAGGCGCGTCGCTGCATTCAACAAACTGTAATCGCATGTCACGTGAGGCTCAAACATCGTTTTTGATTCCATACGGACGATTAAAGCACACAGGGGCAAGAGATAGATGCGAGGGTCTGGGTAGGGGGGTGGGCCAACTGTTTTGTACGTTTGCGAAGCGATGTAAAGCACGAATCATATCGAACGCGCCGTTTCTGCAGACTTGCTCTTTCTAGCCTGCTTTCTTTCACCGCGGACGCGTTTCGCGCCTATATTTTCCCACATGACGTGCCGTATGCTATGTAGAATGAGTTTATGATTTTTCTGTCTGGTGAGAGCGCAGACCCATCTAGCAATAATTCGTTGAAGAGGGTGCGATTGGGCAAGATCATACAACAGCGATTACCATATTTGGAACGTGTCTCGCGGTCAATCTCGTGTAGATCTCGCGAAGCAAAGCACGTGATCCGCATTATACTTAGCCGCTCATTGGCCGGCGTCCGTGCACCTGCAACAGCGAGTAGCCCCATGTCTCTCTCACCGTCGCTCCTGGCCTCAGCCCGCTCAGCATACCGCGACCTCCTCAGAGCAACCGCAACGACGTTTTCTGGCGACACACCAATACGAAATGGTCGGCCTCTGTAGCTGTCTCTAGGAACATACGCTGACGCACTGGGCTGCAGCATTCCGGGTGAAGATCCGGAGCGAAGTGCTCACATATCCATCGTCTTCTGACCCAAAGCAGCTTGAAGAGAAGATAAAGCTCACACGGGAGATTGCTGCTGTATTGCGCAAGAACGTCGTGCAGGGGGTCAGAATCGAAGAGGCGCAAGGCCCCGGGACCCATGACCGGTTCCGTACGTCCTGTTCTCTCAAAATGGGTGTTTCCCCCACCGACAGACCTTCGTTTTAGAGCTCAGAATAACAGAACACACCGAACTCGGGTCCAACGACACCATCAAGAACCCTCCACCTATGGAATCTAGCCGAAGTGCGCGGAAACGTAGGTGCGCGCCCTCTCGCGCTCCCTCCCGTATATCGGGCGGGGGTATCCTTTGCCTTCTAACGAGCTCTTTAGATGCTGCCAAGAACAATGAGAGCGACAGCACACCCGAGCCGCAGCTCCCGCGCTTCTATTCGCAGCTGAAGAAGGCGGCCAAACAGCACGTGGTGCCCGAGCTGAGGGAGGAGGACCTTGAGGAGTCGTTTGTCCGAGGTATGGGGTGCACGGGCGATTTTCTGTGTCTCTCGTGTCGATCGTCACGATGTGTAGGCAGCGGCCCTGGCGGGCAGTCCATCAATAAAACTGAGAACAATGTCCAGTTGCTGCACAAGCCGACCGGTCTCCGCGTTGCGTGTCAGGAGACGCGCTCGCTCGCGCAAAATAGGAAGATTGCTAGGAAAATCCTGAGAAACAAGGTGCGCGCCCATTTGTTCATGCAGATGACATTACATACAGCCCAAGGCTTACGACGACTACCCCATGGGCGCGGTAGCTGGATGCTATGTACAATCCTGGGCTCTCCAAGCAAGAAGTACGTAAGGCGCTGGAACAAGAGAGAGAACGACAGAGGAGAAAAAAGGCAAAGAAGGCAAAGAAACTTCAACTGGTAGATCAAATCATTCAGGAAGCCAAGTCTCGGTTGGCAGAGTGACTCCTGCTATAATGGTTATTCTTCGATGCATAAGCCACGCTTAGGCCTCATTACATGTCAACGAGTGTCATCCACAAGATCCATCGATCGCTGGTTACCGGTTCACCCTTGAACTATTTTTCACGACAGCAAACCTAATAGTACGATCACAAAGCACTACACACGCATAAATCACTCCGGGTTCAGCGGAGGCATCGCCCCGCGCCTGCCTTTGACGGGCCACACCTCTTCCATGGTCGTGGCGTCCCATAGTCTCCCGCCACGGGCGACATAGCGGATGTTGCGCGTTCCGCTAATGTCGCCCTCCAACAGGTCTACTCCAGGTGGGTATACAACAAAGTCTGCAAGCTTGCCGGGCGTGAGTGAGCCCAGCGAAGAATCGATGCCAAGCGTGATCGCAGCATCCAGCGTCGCAGCACGGATGACCTGTGTGCATGTCACGTTGCACCAGAGGTGAGTGCACGCGAGAGGTAAAGAAAGGGCACACGCACCTCGTAGTTCGTCAGCCCGCCTTGCTTCGTGAAGAACATCTCCGCATGGTAGTTCAGACCGAGCGGAGGCTCTCCATGCGCGCCGATATGGGCACGGAGGCCTTTCTGCACCATCTTGGCGGTCGAGATAGATGTGTTGAACAGGGCATACGCTGGGGGTGTCCATGAGTATCGCACGGCGGACATCTGTTGAAATTATGCCCACATGTCTTCGGCCGTGCCGTGGACTCGGACAGCCCCTCCAGGATATCATGTCGCGTGAAGCGTCTCAGCCTGTAGATTCCTTATCAGCGATCTGACATAAGGACGGGTTCGTATGACAGACTTTGGGTCGTTAGGGATGTCTTCTGAGGCCCAGATGTACTGTTCCCCCATGACACCGCCGTAGTTGACAATATGCGTGGGAGTAGACCCGGTGCCACTCATTGCGTACAAGGTAAGCACATCGTCGTACAGGACCGGAACCGGAAGAGGGTGCTCGATGGTGGTCATGCCTATAAGTAGAGGTAAGTCACATTTACATACAAAACAACTTGTGGCACAGACCGTCGATGATGTAGGTGAGATCCCAGTCATAGTTCATTCCCTATGTGGATATTAATGCCAGTAACGACCTATGACGTGCGCACTGCTTACACCCTCAGGCACGCATAACATGTTCCGCTCACGAGCAGCAGTCAACAGTCTCTGACGTGATGCTCTGTTACCGAAAATCAGCATTACTGTATATGTATCGCCAATAACCCGCTTACCGAGAGGGCAAATTATAGTTCTTATACGAGAAGCTAGCGGGACCGCCTTCAACTTGTATTCTAATCAACGCTGAGCGGGCCTCCTGCATATCGACAATTTCCTGGTGTAGTGAGGGCTCAGCTGCGCCATAGATGACGCCCCCAACTTGGAAGATACGCGGACCAACGAGTTGACCGCGCTCGAGTCTAAATCGCTCGGCGAAGCCAAGGACATTGTCTGCGCTTGGGCTGAAAGCAATAAATGAATGTTCCGCAGCCCATTCTTGTCCGAAAATTCACTGCCACGTACTTGTGCAAGGTGGTCACCCCATACGCGAGGAATGTTTCCATCTCCCAAGACCTTGCTGGGTAGAGCGTGTCGAACCCGTTCCAGTGAGCATGAACGTCGATGAATCCAGGCACCACGAAGCCTGGTAGCGCACGATCAATCAAGGATCATACACAATGCTGATCGGAAACATACCCCCTTGAGCGTTAAAAACAGTAGCACTCTCAGGTATAACAGCATCGTGAACTCCCACAATTGCATCGATCTCTCCTCCCCGTACGATCAAGAGCGCGTCCTCCAAAACGTCAGAACGGAGGTCCCCCGTCTCCATTGTCAGCAAAGTCGCGTTGGCGATGACGAAGAAATCCGCGTTCATTGCTGCATCATGATCTGCACCTGCCGCGAGGGCACTTGTGGCGGCCTCGTTCTTGAGTCTTCTGATGTCCGTGGGGTATTCCGCTACAATCTCTTGGAAGTTAGGAAGGTACTGGGTGCAAGAGACCCCGAAGGTCTGATCGTCATGTTCAATCTCATTGGTGCAGGCATCCAGCTTGGAAATGTCAACCCAATGGAGGAACGGGCCTATAGTAGCAATATTCAGCGAATACCCAGCATATGCTGCGAGCGTAGCACAGACCAAGGAACCAGAAAAGCTTCGTGCCATCCCTGCTCCAGACGATGTCATGACCGCCGTCAAGGCTCAAACGCGCTAGACCCCTCGTAGCATTACCCGGCTTGCTCCAAACAGGCTCATCTGCGGCAACGCTGGGCACGAAGTAGACTTGGTAGAAGTCAGTAAATGCCACGGAGCCCGCCTTTACAGTCTCAGAGACCTCAGGCACTGTGGCCAATTCGGTAGACATCCGCCCAGACGCGATGGTATAGTGTGTGTAATCGCCCATCTCGTTTGGTCCCGCTTCGAGGTCTATGACAAAGGCGCGCCGAGGCGACTGGACAAGCAACTTCGTGGCGCGTTCCACAAAGCGGATCTTCGTGTTGAGCAGCGCGTCCGTGTCGATCTCACTCTGCACGAAGTGCAAGTTCGTCACGGTAATCTTCTCGCTGCTATCCTGCTCGGGAGCAGGCAGGATGATGCGGCCGAGGTACAGTCCCTCTCCAGCACCAGCCACGACGTCGCCCGTCAAGTAATCCCCGCCCGTCTTGACAAACGCGATCTGCCTCGACTCGCCGAGACACTCGCACAGTATCGGCGAGTAGTACCGTCCGAGCGGCAGGCCCGTCAGCTCGTACGCCCTGCCAGACGTGAGGTTGGCGATCTCGATCGTCGAGAGGTTCACATCGGACCAGCGAGCGTGGATGACCAGCTCCTCTGCATTGGTAACGAACGCGGGAGAGTAGTACGGCGCGTCCGGGTGCAGCGCCGGTACTCTCTGCGCGCGCCGCGCGTCCTCGCCGACATGCTGCACGTACGTCGCGCCCGCGCCCTGGAACACGACGCGCTCGCCGCGCGTGTCGGCGCGCAGCTCGGTGAACGCGCGTACCCGTTGCGTCGCTGCCGTCTCGAGTGCCGAGATGTCTACGTGTGCTCGCACCGTCGCCGCCATCCGCTTCTCGACGTGTGCGGCGAAGCGTATGGGTGCAGGCTCGCCGCCTGCGACCTTCTCTCCGCGGGCATTCGTAGCGAGCGGGACGTAATAAATCTGTCCGGCAGCCCAGATGATGATTGCATCGTCATCTGGAGTGAACGCGAAGGAGGGGTATGTCCCCATCGGTGCAGATATGACTCCAAGATCATACGTGAGACCATGCCAGACATGGTGCAATGTTCCTGACTCAATATCCCTGTGGAGGTCCCTCAGTTAGCAGGGAACGTATGAAATACATCGCACTTACAAGAGGACTAGAGCTTCCTTGTCGCGAACGCGGCGGACAAAGGCGAGCGTACGGCCATCTCTGGATAGTTCTGGCCTTGTTGCACCTCCAGGGAAGACATCGACAAGCGTAGTGGTGCGCTTGGACGTCAAATTGGTGGAGAAGATGGCATAGACACCAGAATGCACGTCTGAGACGAGGGTCAGAAAGCATTGGGTCTCAGACTATGACACCTCGCACCCTTGCTGTAAGTGAAGGCGCCGTTGGTATCCCTCACGTTCTTTGAGTAGATGAGGGTGTCGTTCCCTCTCCACACGAACTGCTCCGGCCCGATCTGTTGGTCGCCATAGCGTTCGGGGCCCCATCCCTGTGGCAGAGTGCGGCCGACGAGGCGCTTGCCGCTCCCCGCCACAATCTGAGTATCTATAGCTTCCGGGCTGGGAACTTCGTACTCCCAGCCTTCGCCTGCGCCCAAGCTGCGCGAGGAAGTGTACCATTTCGTCGCGACGACAGTGGTGCCAGAGGGATGGAAACGCCCATCGGAGACCCATCGATACGTCTCGTTTGTGATGCGTTGGGCTATGTAGGGGATACATTGGAAGTCGAGTACTCTATATGCTGAGATACATACCACTAAGACGACCCTCCAGGAGGAGCCGCCGCCTCTTCCTCTCGGAGGTCTCTTTGATCCCATTGGCGAGGAGATCTTCCTCTATGTCCTTCTCTCTGAGAGCTTCCAGCAATTCATCATTGGCCTTAGGAGAGCGCACATCCATGTTCTCACACCCGGTCCAATTTATGATCCAGATATTCTCAATACCAAGTTCTGCATCACTTCTGAAGACCAGACGGTCGCCCTCGGGCGAGAAGTGAGGGTTGGAGTCATAGGGGACACCAAGAAGAATTGGGTGCGCACGCGAGACAGCCTCTGCCGAGAGACTAGCGCGCTCGTACGCGCTCGCGGGAAGGCAGTACAGATCCCCAAGCATGTCGAAGACGATTTCACCTGTCTTGGGATGCACATCCAGCCTGAGCCAAGTTCCCTCTGTTACATCATACTCCAGGAGACGTGGGAAGGGGTAATCGGTGGAGATGTCCCAAGGAGTCTGCTCGCGGATGGGCCAGATGTCGTCTTTCCATTCACTGCTGGGATCGGTAGAGACCGCAGAGAAGGTGTGCTGAACATTGACGTCCGTGCCAGTAGACCAAGTCGTTAAGTCGGTGAAGATGGTAGCCGCTGCGGCCGTCATCACAAGGAGTATCACGAACCGAAACGCGCGGGGTTTTGCATACCGAGCATAGGCAACCCTACCTGCGAGAGGCAGGGCTCCATTGGTGGGAGCAGTCAAGCTGCCCTTGTCCATTTCGCGTCAACCGCGCGTCCTCCTGGTAGGCCCTCCACGTGAACGGCAAGTTCAATCTCAAGCCAGGACGGTAAACACTCACTCTATTACTTAGTACACCGTCTCGAGTCCTTGCAGGGCTTTGTAGTACAGGTACAAAGTCAAGTTCGGCTCAATATCCCAGCACTACCTCCTGCGAGCTGCCTGAGAGCCGGTCCTGCTGGTGGTGGGAGGAAACGTGATCATGCTTGCGGATCGCGACTGCCACCGCCCATAGGCGCCCATATGCTGATAGCCGGCGCTTGCTTCCGACATGGTAGATCTATAATATCTTGGAGATGTTCATCACCGTCCGCGTCATCAATCGTCTGCCTCTGGTTAGGCTCTTGCATTGGCTAAGCTATGTCTAAGCTCACTCGCGGACTGGGATTAGCTTGACGTTCTTACTGGCATGGATGCCTGCGAGCGGGCTTGGTGACTACTATCAGTCGGTCCGCCTACCTTCAGGTCAGGTGTCGACGTTGGGCTTAGTCGTTGCATCCTGCAACGCTGCAGAGGGACCACCGCACGATGACCGCCTGATTGTCACAGACGCGAAAGAGGACAGAATGCGGCCCAATCTATGTTGAATGGAGGCTTCAAGTATGCCTCGCATCGCATATTGGCACTACGAATGTATATTGACCGTTTGATGACCCCGTATCTACTATTGTCGTGCCTTCAAAAGTTCAAAAGACATATGTCTGAATGCTTCATGTCCGGAGTTCCCCTGCTCTCTGCTCTCTCGTTCTCCATCACATCCAACATCGAGATGGAAACCCTCGCCAATCCCAGGCCGTTTGTGCTTGAGCTCTCGAAGGTCAGCACTACATTTCCTTGCTACTCTTACTGACGACGTCTGCCCACGACAATAGCTCGCATCAACTGCACTGAGAATGCCAGAGCGATGCATGAACCTGCCTTTCTGGTAACAATCGTGCATCAGAATCCTTCACGGCTCGAAAAGTCTACAGTGATGCGTGTAGTAGCTCGTGCCTCGCGGGTGTGCTTTGGAGATATTCAACCTGAGCTGAACAAAAGCTAAAGCAAGGCCTTCTTCAGTTTTCCTATGGACATTACGAATGAATGCGAGTCCATGTGGGTGATGACCGGATACTGAGCTATGCTGGCTGAGCTCGGTTGTCAACGTTTCAGCACCTGGCTCAATTCAGGTATGGCTAACCTCACGTTAGCGGGGCGTGATGCCTCTCATCCCTGTCTGGTTAGGATTCGAAGCATTAGCTTGGACATAATCCCAGCATATCGGAAATAATTCTGGGCGACAATCCTCAGTACTATGACATTCCTTCGAGATATTTGCCAGCTCTCTGATATACTCCCATGGTCCTCACGTCTTGTAGTAATAGGTAGACATAGGTATCGTTTGACCAGGACAGGTGTATTATCGGAAGCGGACACCCGGCACAGGACATCATCCACTGCTATGTAGCCATCAGTTGACTGTGCCCGTACGTACCCTACTAGCTCTCCTAGACGTTTCTGTTCCTTAACTTGCAGATATCTTTTCGCAGGCGTCCACGAGGACATCAATCAGATGCAGATGGACATGCGTCCCGCCGCCGCACGAGGTCATTTTATATGGACGATTGAGCGAGAACTGCGAGACAACAGCGCACGCGCACAGCGAGGAACATCAATACAGGTATACCAAAGATCCATGTCTGTCGCTGCTTCGTTGGCGATGGTGACTGGGACCTGTGTGAGCCGGCCGCGGGGAATCCGGCACTGCGTCATCAATGTACCCTCGCGAAAAAAGGTTAACTCTATCACTTGGAAACGTCGTCGAAGTAGCCAGCTGATCTAGATCAGTTGTGGTGAGTGGATGAGTGGCGAGCCCTGCGCCATGGCTGTGGTGTGCCTGTCGGAGTAGGAGGCTTGAAGCCGTCAGCGTGTTTATGCTGGTGCATGGTCTTCAACCCGCCCGCAAACCCTCCGCCACGAACGCTGAGATGCACACAACCTCGAAAGTTGATATCACCGAGAGAGCAGGGCCCGGTCGGTAAGAGGGACTTACGTAAAACATGCCGATTTGCCGACCCCACCGCAATCACCCCGGTCAACGTCGACGCCCACGGCGCAAAACGCAGGTGAGGACTCTCATCTACTGGAGATACACACTGGACCTACAGCAGCCTCAAGTGGCCGGAATCCGATCACTTCTGCAGTCCAGGCCCGCGAAAAAATGACAGATCAATCGGACACCATGATGCCGCCGCCAGCGAGCCCCACCACTCTGGAAGATTCCCAGGCCCTTGGCACAGATCACCAGACAAATGCACGTATCGTCCACATCCAGTGCTGCGTTTGCATTGCCCGTTAATCACCGTGCCGCTACAGCAGGACGAGGAGGGCACCCCAACCGAGACGCAGCCCGCGAGCCCGCGCCCCGTCTACCGCTACAGATCATCAGGGCTACAGTATTATGGATTTTGCTACGAGCGGCAGTGGCTCGTCGAATACGGAAAAGCAGAAAACGACTCCTTTTTGCATGCAGGCGACGGGTATCGCGAGCACGATTTCCTGGGGCTAGGTCTGGCCAAGCTGTGCCGGAAAGCGGGGATGCGGCTGCACCTCGAATACGCCTGGGACGTCGATGGGAATCCGATCGACGTTATCCTCATGGGCGATAACACGTCGAGAAACTGGCCGCCGTTCAGGGCGGTCGAGTCCATCAGGGCGCTGACCGAGACCATCGGCGGTCGTCCAGATTGGTGGCGTGCGCGGACGAATGTGTCGCACGCTGGCCCGCAGCGATCCGTGAGTCAAGCAGAACGGCCGCCCAGCCGACCTAGCGTAAGGCCGGCTGTTCTCTGCTGTCATGCTGGACTGCTCACCTGTTGCTCCGCAGTCCGCCGCGCAGGTGAGGAGGCAGAGATCCGGCAAGGAAAGCGCCGGCAGCAGAGCCCTCAGCTCGTCGCGGACGCTGCACTACTACGGCTACAACGTCGAGATGCAGTGGCTCGTGAATTACGGTGGAGCAGACAACCATCCGTATATTCACACGAGCGAGGGGTGCGACGCGTTCGACTACTCCGCCATAGCCCTTGCCAAGCTCAGCTCGCGGGCGAAGCTGCGGCTCCAGCTAAACAGCGCACGGGACAAGGCGGGCAACCCCGTCGACGTCCTCACGATTGGTGATAACACACAGCGCAAGCCGCCGTTCCTCACCGCAGCCGAAAGTATTAGGGCGCTTTCCGAGATCGTGGGCTCCTCGCCGGACTGGTGGCAGGCTCGGCAGTGAGTACCGCTGTCTCATGGCTTCTGGTGGTAACATTTCCTTTTTGTCATAGTACTATAAAAATATCCAGTTAGGCTATTCCCCGACAGCCAACGATTGACGAGTTAATGTATGACTAACCAGCTCAACCTCATCTTAATGGCGAAGTAATATATCCCTTTTATTACTGACGAGTGCTCCACGACGCGTACCGCCCACAAAGCGAGAGACAGACATCTTCATCCAATCGTAACGAAGGAAACGGTTTGTTAACTGGCTGCCGCGACCCAGGCTCGATATCGTATGTACCGCGGCCTTCCGCCGCATCCAGCTTGGTGCTATTTACGCCATCTAGTAATGGGACATCTTGCTGTGCTGGTATGGAGCGATAGACGGCGCCGAGCTCGACTTCCGTGCAATGGTGGTAGCTCAGACTTCAACTCAAGAAACAGCTGCGCAGATCGACGCTCGAAACATGGACCAGCGGCGTAGTATTCGTGAGCCCGAACTCTCAAAGCGAACGTTCATCACTCGCGATAGAGAAACGAATACTGCGCTATGGCGTCGGACGACGTTGACTTCGGTTCGTACATTGACATCACCGACGTTTAGCGTTATGTATACACATACAGCGCGTCTGCGCGCGCATTTCTGTCTTCACGTTTGTTCCTTCATCCCAACGCTTACTTTCCGAAAATAGTGCCGAAGGTTGTGGCCTGGTGACTATCAAAGCCCTCGTCAGCTCTGCGCGAGAGGACTATGCCAGCCATTGACTTACCCCAAGTTTACCCTGCCAGGGTCGAGGAAAGTGCTGAGATAAGGCATTAGTAAGCACCAAGGCCGCGATGATAGAGCGTTCGCGGAGACATACATATACCCGCGATCATTCGCAATCTCGAGCTTGGACTCGAAGTAATCGAAGAAGGCCTTGCTATATCCTTCATTGAGCGCAGGGGTGAGGTTGTCCAAGCTCGTCTAGCAGTGATTGAGTTGGAATATATGTCCATTGCTGTACAGAAAGGACGTACAACGGTCATCAAGAAAGCAGGTTCGAACGACCCATGGAAGGTCAAGTTCTCGTTGTAGTGGTAGCTGACAGAGATGTACAGCTCCGGCTTCCTCAGGGTGGCAGCCGCGAACTGTGTGATCTTGAACTCCTGCGACTCGGCAAGCGACCGCACTGTACTGCTCACCTTCGAGAACTCTAGCAGGAACGGCTTGGGGTCCGCAAGAGGGACGTTCGTCTTGAGCTCGAGGCTGGGCATGGTGGTTCAGTGCAGGATACACTACGGGCACTCTCGCAGTGGAATCGGAGTCCCGGAATCGTCAGAATACATGACGCTATCTTGGGCAGGAATTGGTCCGGCCAAGGCCAGTCGCTGGCACGGTTCCTATTTGACGCCTGGCTGGGAGCCTCTCATAATACCATGTGAGCAGCGACAGAATCCTCGCACGGAACGCAGTTCTGACGTAGTCCGCAAGAGTATCATCCGAAGCTCGTAGCGACTTCAGCCAGCCGGTCAGACGACCCGGGCAACCCGTCGTAACTCAGATTTGCCACAATCTTGCGCAGGAACCCAGGAGCTTGCCGGTGACACAGAAGGGCTGTTTCTGTTATGTAGGCAGTTTGGTAAAGGCATGCATAGCACGTATATGTCTAGCTATTAGAGATTTGCTGGCAGAAGCTGTATTCGAATTGTACAAAGGTGCCGCCAAAACCAAGTACAGCATGAGCGCCCGGGCTGTGTGGCTTGAGTCCTGATAAGGAAGTCTGATCAATAGCAGGTCGCGTCTGCAACCGACTTCGACTACGAGTACGTGGCTGAATTGACGTACAGGCGAACGCTCACGACCCTGCAGATTGATAGACCACCACAATCATGTCTCAGGGCGGCTTACACTCGCTAGCCACGATCATCAAGAGGTGCGCGCAGCATGCAGCATGTCCGTATCCAGCGTTAACGCAACCGCAGGCTGGAGGCTGCGACCTCGCGCCTCGAGGACCTTGCGAACCTGCCGCAGCCGGGGCTGGTAGCAGGCATCCGAGATGGCACTCAGTCTTCAGAGCCGACACCCGTCCCCCCGCCGCTTGCGCCGCCTCCCGCACTGGTCGCAGAGACACCAAGGAGCGTAGAGGTGTTCGACGAGGTCATCATTGAGGGGAACCTCAAGCCCTTCGTGGACCTGACCAAGTCGTTCGCCGTCGCCTCTGTCGTCGAGCAGGTTCGTGACGTCGCCCTCGATAATCGCATCACACTGACGCGACGCGCGGAAACGCACTAGGTAGACATCTTGGACAGGGAGTTCCGCGACCTCCGCGGAGTGCTGCTGGCCGCGGGGAGCTGCAAGAAGCCGGACCGCGCGGAGTTTGAGGCGCTGCTCGTGCCGCTGCAGAAGGACATCCAGGAGATCACGCATGCGAAGGAGACGAACAGGAAGGACCGGGACTGGACGAACCATCTGGCGATGGTCGCGGAGGGGGCGACGGTCGCGGGCTGGGTGACTGTGGTACGTGCTCGCGTCACGATCGCACACTGGATCCGACTGCATCTGTAGCCCTCTGGTTATGCAGGAGCCAAAGCCCGGTCCGTTCGTAGCGGAGGTCAAGGACTCGACGCTGTTCTACGGCAACCGTGTCATTAAGGAGTTCAAGGATAAGTATGTCAAGTCGCTTCCCGCATGTGAGGACGTCATTGACCCATGGCACAGGGACGCGAAGCACGTCGAATGGGTCAGGGCGTACACTGCGTTGCTCGAAGAGCTGCGCAAGTACATCATGGAGTACCACACTACAGGGCTAGTCTGGAACAACGCTAAGGTACGCCACTGTGTGCGCCCATCACCTCCCGAACATTCCCTAACACGACATGCCTCATTCCGCAGGGTGTGTCCCTCTCACAGTACCAAGCTTCCTCGCAGGCCGCGCCCGCAGCCGGAGGCCCGCCACCCCCACCACCCCCGCCTCCTCCTCCGATGGTCCCGCCACCCCCTGCCCCGGCTGCCGCGCCCGCAGCTGGCGGCGTCGCCGCGGTCTTTGCGGAACTTAACCGTGGTGAGGAGGTCACAAAGGGGCTACGCAAGGTCGACAGGAGCGAGATGACGCACAAGAACCCTGCGCTGAGAGCGGGAAGTACTGTCCCGAGCACGACGAGCTCTGCAGGCACGTGTGGCAATGTGCTAGCATCGATGGTTGCTCATGGGACCGTGCAGCGGCGAAGAAGCCGGCGAGGCCGAGCAAGCCACAGTCGCTGGCGGGCAAGAAGCCGCCGAAGTTTGCACTGGAGGGGAACAAGTGGCTGGTCGTGAGTGGTTGTGTGCTCTGCTGTGAATGGTTGAAAACGACGTTGTTTAGGAATATCAAGAGAACGAGTCCGCGTTGACAGTGGAGAACGTGGAGATCAATCAGACTGTCAACCTCTATGGGTGCAAGAACTCAACAATTATCGTCAAGGGCAAATGCAATGCTATCACGCTAGGTACCTTTACTCTATCCTCGCAAGCTAGATGGACCGTTGATCGTGTTCATCCCAGTAAACTGCACGAAGACCTCTGTTCTAGTCGAATCGGTCATCTCCTCGGTCTCCGTGACCTCCTCGCCCTCGTTCGCGTTGCAGATCACGGGCTCTGCACCGACGATCCAGCTCGACTCGACGGACTCGGGGCAGATCTACCTTTCGAAGGACTGCCTCGGCGCGGAGATCACGACGGCAAAGTGCAGCAGCATCAACATCAGCCTTCCGGTCGAGGGCGAGGAGGAGGGCGTGTTCAACGAGCACCCGGTGCCCGAGATGTTCAGGACCGTGATCAAGGATGGAAAGCTGGTGACGAGCGCGGTCGAGCATGCAGGCTAGGTGGATCTCGGTGGCTCGGTGGCAGGATGTGTATTGCTCATGCTACGGTACAAATATGGAATTGGAACACCGTTTTCGCGTTGCGTGCCGGTGAGAGCGTGATGCTGAGGTGATGCGCATATTCTGAGTGTAGAAGCAAACTCATTTCGGCAGCAGTCCCTAGCTCTTCTGTGGCACTCTTCTGTGGCAAGTGGCCGATGGAGATTAGATCGCCGCGTAATCACCGCACAAAGCGCTAGGGCGCTCCCCACTGTGGCTCAAATCATGATGCCGCTCGCTTGTAGAGTCCCGTATTCACCCTCTCTTCGCAACAGAACGGAGACACCGACCCGCCGTAAGATACTCATAAGCCGCTCTTTGCAGGTTAAGCACATTCTATATCCGGATATTCGCCTATAGCCATGGATAGTGTTGGCTGGCACGCGACCCACAAGGCGGACAAGGTACGTGGCCGGTTGCATTTTGTATGCAGCACTTAAACAACAAGTTTTGCTTCATAGGACAGAGCACGATGGAGCTCTCCGCAGAGGGGTCCCGATGGGCGGTACCAGCCCATCGAGCAAATCTACCCTATGGAGATGCCGGTGCCATCGTCACTTAGGCCTTCCTACATTGGTGGCGCGCCTCCCCCGCCCCCGAAGGACGAAGAATGGGTGCCGACCCCTACCAATCGTCATTCTACTGAGCCCCCGTCTCCCGAAAGCGTATACTCGTACGTCACAAAGGTCGATGCTGGTGGGCAGGAGGTGTCTGCGTACCCCGCGCACCAGCTTGCGCACATGAGCGCAGCCGAGCGGGCACGCAGCTATAGAGTTGCACAGATGGAGCCGCCTCTGCAGCTCATGGCGGGGCCTTTGCTGCGCTATGATACGGTAGACGAGCAGGGGTTCTGGAGGGGAGCTGCTCTGATTGTTGGTAGGTTATTGGTGCACGATGTTTGGTCGGTGTTAGAGTAACGCCAAGTGTAGCTGCTGATGCCGGCTCAAGCTACGAGCCACTTCCTATGCTCACATACTCGTGGGATCCGGATCAGCCGGTGGTCATTGCCAAATCCCAATCGCAGAACCTACGAGGACTGTCGGTCGATTTAGGCCCACATCCGGCGGACCCGATGTCGACGTTCAGCCCTGCTCCTGAACAGCAAAAGCGAGGCCCTAATGCGATGTCAGTAAATGCTCGCGGCCAAGAAATATACATATATCCAGGCAACGGTGGGTGAGTAGAGTGGGCCTTGGCAGTTTATGGTGTAACACAGCAAGTTGTACTTCATTGGCACCCGCTCATCACACATGTCCGCATAGGACTTTCACGTTCTGGCGTTTTATGATCAAGATCCCTCTCGGCCCAACCGAGATGAAGATAAGTTACAGCGTCAACCGCGGCCAGGAGATGTATTTCTACGTCCCTGCACGCAACCAAAATATGCGCTGGGCCGCCTACTCTGTGAGCAGATCACAAGCGGCGTACCGGGCGTGCGCGCTGATTTGAGGAAAGTGCAATGGCTTCAGTGCTGGTGTTAATCCGAACGACTTCTGTGGCCCCGGCTTCCGCAGTGGGTATGACCCTGTCTGGACGGACGTCCTTGCAAAGCACGCTGAGCGGCCGTTCCACGCGCTTATCGGCGGCGGCGACCAGCTCTACTGTGACGGCGTGGTACGCGAACCCGAGATGCAGGAGTGGGTGAACATGCCAAAGTCGGATAAGAAGACTCACTTCCCGCTGTCGGACGAGATGCGCATCGCGATCGACCGGTTCTACTTCAATCACTACTGCCACATGTTCAGGAGTGGTGCTTTTGCTAGGGCCAACAGCTCAATGTGCGTCGATATGCGTTATGACCAGCTGCGTGAAAACATTGACATGTACGACGAAAGCCCGATGCTCAATATGCTTGGTGTGATACTGCTCGATTTCTGATGTATAGCGCTCATCTGACCCAATGTGATACACAGACGACCATGGTGAGCTATCGTTGATGCAGGCTGTGCTTCGTGTCGGCTAATGTGGCGATCACATAGATCTGGTAAGCTGAAATGGCTTTCAATGTCTGGAGTGAGTAAATGGGCTGAGACAAATCTCAAGATTGATGGCTTCGGCAGCTGTCAGTTACAATCGTCTGGCCACCTATTGTTTTGACTAACATGAGCACCAGATCCTGATGAACTGATGAATTCACCAGTGTTTGGAACGTGAGCAGCCAAGAATCAACGTGAACGGTGAAGCTGCAATGACTTCAATGACACCTGTTACAGAATCGGCGCTCGGGGATATTTCTTCTTTCTTCTGTTCCAGTGTTTCATCAACGGTACGCACACAGTTATCTTAACTAATCAGATACTCATGTGCTTTGGATAGTTGATGTCGATGGGCGCGATGACAAACACCATCCGTTCAAATCGTTGGTCATCGGGGCAGATGGACCTTTCGTAAAGTTCCCGTCTCATTCGTTTGTGTCGTACCTCGGACCTCAAATATACATGCTCCTTCTCGACTGCCGGTTCGTGAGCATCCTTTCGTGAATCTTTTCGGCTCTCAGCAGCACGCAATATTGACAGGGCAGAACGGAAGTTGAACCAAGTGTGCAGCAAGCACGAATATCAAGTTGTATTTGAGCGGTTGGACACGCTACCGCCAGGCGTAGAACATCTTGTCATCCAATTAGGTAGATTCAATCCACTGAGGCTGTGATGGAGAGCCCGTCTCATGATATACCGCAGGCATACCTATTGCTTACCCCAGGATGGTGTTCCTCGAACATATGCTGGAGTCAAAGATGAACCCACTAGTCATGCTCGGCAGGAATGGATCGCTGGGCCTGTCAGGCTTTGTCAACAAGTTCAACTCGGATGCGGAGCTGCTTGATGATCTGGTAGGAACTTGCCCTTCTCTTGAGCCTACGATTGTGATGCACACAAATTGCACAGAATGACCACTGGACAGCCACGGCGCACAAGGTATGCCGCAGGATATTGATGCACGAAATCACAGCCGCACCGACTCACATCATGAACAATAGCGAGAACGAAACTGGTTCATTGAACAGTGTCAGATCTTTGCAAAAGCGAGGCACATCCGGGTCGCATTCCTGTCAGGAGACGTCCATTGCGCCGCAGTGGGCGTACTGAAGACCCTCCCAAAACCCAAGCAAGAAGAGGTCCCGCCAGCCTTGGACTATCGTTATATGTTAAATGTTGTATCTAGTGAGTTTCAGCTGTTTTAGCTGTGACCTTCGTCTCACCGACCTGGTGTCAACTAGGTGCCATAGTCAATACACCGTAAGTGAAGCTCAACAATGCGTGCTCTCGGATGGATCCTCATGTTTCGAAGGCCGCCTAATGCCGTACTCACAATGGTCTCGTCTTTGGCCACAAAAACCCATCGGACCCTCCATCATCTATACACGGACGAGAGCATGGTAAGTCCTTCACGGGAATCTCCCGGAATGCGCCACAAGGCATGAGTTCATCTGTTTGCTCAGATCCCCTTGTTCGACAAAGATACCAATGGGCAGCCACCCAAGAGCAAGTACATCATGGGAAGGAGAAACTGGTGTGCTGTGCAGTGGGACCACAAAACTGGCGATCTCATGTTCGACATCCGCGTTGAAATCGAGAAAGGGATTGGACGAACTGTTGGGTGAGTTGTCTCTTGGCCCGCGCAGATAGTCATTACTGAGAACGTCATGTGCTCTAGCTACGTCGTGCGGTCCCCGCCTCCTCGTTGGAACTAAATATGCCGTTGATTGTAACATATCCTGTAAATATGTAGCATTAAGTTATGCAGCCACATGGAATTCGACCCAAGGTACTGATGCAGGCAACCCAGACGCCCCGCTCAACTGAATGCTCGGATGATCCATCATTGATATCTTGCGACTTGTCTTCACTCGACATCCACAGTACAGCCAAACGATGTCAGGAATACCGAGACCACCGCCGACTGAGCGGAGCGGATTGTTGATTCATTTGCCATTCCGATGGAGATGGCGAAGGTGATCAAAGCAGGAGCGGCTTCGTGGTTCCGGAGAAACTCACGCCGCAGGAGGAATTCCATCCCGCCGGCGGAACATTATCACCGCAGGTCCAACCCCAAGTCCCAGCTCGATCCCCGCGTCCAGCGCAGCCTCAGCCTCCGCATTCTGCGCATACGGAGTTGACGCCTCCGCGGCAAGGTCGCCTTCGTATTCCGAGTTGTACGCACTCGAATCATACCGAGGTGTCACGCCGGGAATGTGCACATCCACGCTGGATGCGACGGTGGGCGCGGGCGAGTAAGCCCCGTATGGTGGGTGCGGCGAGAAGTCGGGCATGGGCGACGTCATTGGCGTCGCGCCCTCAGCTGCGGTAGCCTGGAGGGCCGTGTTCTCGTCGAGCTTGCGCCGCTTTTGCGCCTCGGCATCCTCTCTAGCTTGCTTCGCCTTGCGCTCACGCCGAGCGGCAGCCTGCGCGCGCCGCTTGGCGCGGTGCGCCTCTGCCTTGTCTGCTTGTGACTGTGCTTCGATCTCATTATGCTATAGATGCGCAGCGAGTCAGAAATATGAGTTGAGAAAAGGGTCAAGAGTGTTGTTCACCTTGAGTGCGTTTTGTGCCTCGGCCTCCTCCGTCGCATCGAGCTTCTTCTGTTCGGCGATGAATTCGGGGTATCGTTCACACATCGGACGCCAGGTACGGGGAGCGTCCTCTGGCTGCGGCTTGACGTCCTGGCCGTCAGCAGACGACAAGACGGCGTCGATGTCAGGCGGTGGCGGGAAGTCAAAATCAGGGCCAGGGTTGATCCTGATCCTGGCCTCATTGAAAAGCGAGATAAACGGATAATAACCAAGGGTGCCATCGTCGAAGGGGTTCTCCTTATGCTCCCTGAGACCCTCCTTGTTCGCCCTCTTCTTTTCCTGCGTCTTGCTCGGAGTCGAGCGTAATGGCAGGTAGTCAAACAGGTCTCGGAATGCGATGCCCTGACATTCGCCGTTGACAAAGAACGCGATGTGCGAGTCCATGCCAAGCGTCGGTAGTGGGCGAAGAGGCGCAGGCGCGGGTACGACCTCCTTCTTGCGCGCAGTGGACGGGAGGTTCTTCACCGTTGCACTCTTCTTGGGTGCAGGCGGAGGCACAGACGCCGTGCTCGTCGCCTTTGCACGGTCGTGTGCGTCCATCAGCGCCATCATTTCCTTCGACTGTGGGTACTCTAGCGCCTCAAAGTACTCCTGGCCCTTGAACTCGATCGCGATGCGTTCGCGACGGATATGCGCGGGATCGTGCGGATCCTTGGGGTCGGGCTGCCGCCGCGGTGTAGGCAGCGAGATGTACATACCAATCACATCCCCGGACTTGAACGGGCGCCCATACGGCTTCGGGCGCGAGAGGTGCACGCGCTCGCCCGTCTTGTCGCGGTACGCGTAGCTGTATCCGTCGAGGCCTGCGGGGCCGTTCAGCGGCGCCTCGCGGCGGCCCCAGCCGAGGCGGACATGGCTTCCCTCGTGACACTGGCTATCGAGCGCCTTCGCGCCGCCGCCGACCTCGACCTTGACCTCCATGTACCACTTGCCCTCGCGCACGGGCGCGTTGCAACGCGCGCTCCGGAAACCCTTCTCGCCTTTCAGTCCAAGCCCGTCCTGTGTTACCTTAATGAACGTACTGCGGTCCTCCCAAGATACGCGGAAGGTCGCCGGCGCGGTCTCGATCGTCTGGAAGGGGAACGCAGAGCCCGGTGGGGAGAGGCCTGCGGGAGTGTAGCGGAAGTTAAGGCGGTTGTTGCAGAGTGGTTCGGTGATGTAATACTCCGAGCCTGGCGCAGACGGAACGAAGACGGGATGGCGAGAGATGGTGAGGCGCGGGCGTGAGGAGAGGTCAAGGTAACGCGTCTGAAGGACGACGTTCTCCGTGCCAGGTGTCGGCGTGGCTCCAGGATCAGACGGGGCAGGGGACGATGCGTTTGTCTGAGAGATTGCAGCATACTTCCGCTTCTTACTAGTCGTGCTTGCGGGCGTGGTCGAGACGACGATAGCAGGCGGTGAGGGCTCACGAGGCGAATTTGGAGCTTCCATTGCGCTTGAAAGGGTGTACAGTTCCGATCCAGAGCTTGTAGCCCTCTTCAATAGTAAGGGATCGTTTCGACTTCCACAAGCTCCAGATATCCCTCTGACCTCTTCACGCTCAGAGAATCTAATGCAGACACCAGAAGCTAGCTAGTATCAATGCTGCGGTCCTGGCGAGAAGTGATGATTCGTAGTGCTGTGGCCGCTGATCCAGCCCAGAAATCACAAGCTTATTGCATCCGGCAGTGCTAAGTTGAAGCAGAAGAAGAAGAACAATCTGAGCATTGAGCAGAACAGTGCAGAGCAAGGCGCGGTGGCGCGCGGTGTAGGTCCGTCGAGGAAGCGCCCAAAGCGGTCTTTGCCGCAACAACAGATCCAGATCGGTGCAAATCGAATGGCAGCGGCTCGAAAGGCCACATAGACGAAACATTGGAATTGTAGCGCGGTTGGATCAGCTGTACTGGTGTAGTTTATTCAATAGTACACGGCAAGTACCTACAGAAGAATCAAGGTCGAGACTCGCTGGTTGCTCCTATGATTATACAGCCCATTCCTCCAACTGAAGTCACCACTCTGCTAAGCTTGGTTTCTATATTCGAGATTGCTTGGACGATCCCTTTGTCATACTCCAGATCATGAATCTGGAGCTCGTCCAGGATATTGGTAAGTATGTTGTTGAGTCTCTTGTCGTCGATGCTTTCAAGTCCAGTCTCAACAACGCAGCACCGCTCCAACTCTGTGATGTTATAGCTGAGCACAGACACGGATGGCTCTAGTATCAGGCATATTTCTCTGACATTATAGAGCTTGCGCATACCCAAAGTTGCGCTTTGTTGCGATGTGTGCGTTACTAAATTTATGTGATGTCACCGAAAACAATGAAAACCATATTGGAATGAATTGATGGAAGAATTCCTCACAGGACATTATATCCCACAAACATGAGAAAGGTCTTTATGCTCCAATGTGCCATTTTCATACTATGTTGCACTCTGATCCGCTACTCCAAAATTGGTGTCTGCCATCAGCATACCTGATATCCAGCATGTGGCGACATACTCGGATCCCTTTTGCGATATTTTTGGTCAGGGAAACATCAATCTAGGCATGCATTCTGACTGCGTCGGACCGCAAGACCCATCTGAAAGAGTGGCATGACGTATTTCTTCGTGACCAGCGCAGGAACAAGTGGTGCACGAGGACGCTGGAAAGGCTGCGCTCGAGTATTCGAAGGGTTGAATATGACGAGAGATACGGCTCATGATCCATATATTATCATATGTCTGACTAGCCCAAGCGCAACCGGGCAATCTATTTTACGTCGAACAAAATCCGGGGAGCGTTGCAGCGCGGGCCGATTGTAACGGCGTTGGGATTGGTTATTGTCAATTGTAACTAACTCGAGATAATAAATCAATAAATTCAATTCAGGTACCGCGTGGGACGATTTCGATAATCATAATGACGCGAACGATTGCCGAGGCGAAACGTGATCGAGCGCGGCAACAAATTATTGCACTGCGTGACTTCAGAACATCTACGTCTACATCTCCTCTCAGTCGTTATGCCTAGGGCACCAAAGCCGAACCCTATTGGACGTTACCTGTCCCTCGGCGAATTTACTTGCGATATCTGCCATCGTGTTTTTGTTTTCAAGACTCGCGGCCGAGGAAGCCATATGTGAAAATGCAGGCGAGATGTAGCAGAGCGGGAACTGTCCGCGCGTCTCCGACGGGGGGACGACGATTCTCCTTCAGGTACATTTAATTTTGCGCTTGTATTTACTTCTTCCTAAGATCTGTAATCAGCCGCAAATCCACTTCCTTGGATTGCAGCACCTCCGCCATTGGGACGGCAAAAAGCTTGAGATGATCAGACTGACTTTGCCGTGCTTGTGGAATGGGATAGGAGATGATGTAAGTATGTTCAGTGGTCAACGTCTCAAGAATTATTGCCTCTCCTGATGTTGTCTAAAGGATGGCATGATGGATAGCTTTATCAGAATATGGAGGCTGGCAAACAGCAAGTTAAGTAACCGATAGAGTAATTAATGTATGGTGCAGGCCATATAGCCACCGGGACTCCTTACAGAAAAGGTATTTTGTTGCCTTCATAATTGATGGAACTATTCTTCTCGGAGTATTCAAATTTGGCCACTTGAGACACGCCTAGACCGATTTGAATGATCAGTAAGATCATATTATAAGACACATTTAGATGACTTGATTGTACAACGGCTGATCTGCTTTACCTTTGCCCATGCATCCTGTGCACTCGAGTATCTCTTTTGCTAGTCAGACTGGCCACTGCAAAGAAGCAGTGGCAGCTTAGTGACTCACACACTATAACCGAGATGTACGTCGCGGCAGGTAATTGGTATCATTTTAGGCCATACCTACTTACTCCTGCCAGTACTGAGTAGGCCTAAGACGTCCATCGGCGTGCGCACACAGTCGTCATGGAAGATGCTGATAACTTGTGATATAAGACTTGCCTGACCGAAAGCTACCCCGGCTCCAATATATGACTTTTAGATAGTGATTGGTTTGGTGGTGGCTTTGTAGAAAATCCAATGTGGCGGTGAGCAAGTGGCGTATACACTAGCGCCGACGCTCTATCGCAGAAGCGCCCGTCACTTTATTTTGCCGCACGTATCATCAAGTCGCGTCTAGGCCGTTGCCAGACCATAGCTTTCGGTTTCCTGTATATCCTCCACATATACGCCTCACGAACACGCAACTATCTTGGACCACTTCTAGAGAATTTGACGAACCATGACAGCTCTGCGGTATATTCTTCGTCTTCCTCATCAGTCGCCGCCTCTAATGCTCGGACAGCCGCATCCAGAAGGTGCCACCTTGCTACTGCCCGTAGCTGGGCAAGTTAGACTTACTGCCTACTAGGAACTGTCAGACATCTCGAACAAACCGCTTGATGTCCGCCCGGTCTCTAGTTTATGCCTTCTGGCTTATATCCTGATGTCCTACCGTCTAGGGATTGACTGTGGAACCCGCCGACGACAACGTCTTCCTCTGGAAATGCACGATCCAAGCCTCGGTGTGACTCTGTTCATGATTCGTACTCTTGGCCTTGCTTAATCTCTGCGTCCATGGCTTCACTGCGAACAGGCGGACAGTCCATACAATGGCGGCCGATTCCACTTCGATCTAAACCTGCCAGATAACTTCCCATTCAAAGCACCAACGGTATGTACTCCGCACTCCATCTCCTATTCTGCCTGGGTTGGGCTCATCCCAAGTGCTTATTGCGAATGCATGCACCACCCATAGGTCACCTTTACGACGAAGATTTATCACCCAGGCATCAACGACGAAGGGCACATTTGCGTCCCAGTCCTTCGCGATCAGGTACGCGCCGCTTGTCTTGCATCGCCACTTCCGCATTGTATTCGCGGAGTGCTCGTCCATTCGTCCTCGATCCTTCGATCTGAGATCTCCGGCTGATCACACCCTTACGTCTTCCTCGTGATGTGAACGCAGTGGAGGCCCTCCGTGACGTTGTCTTCAGGTGCGCACACTATACGCATTTCGCTGCGCACGAAGACTCAGGCTGTATCTGCGCGTAGTGCTCGCCATCATTCAAGAGAAGGTGAACAACCCGAGCCCCGACGACCCCTTCGAGCCCGACATCGCGGCGGTGCGTCGATCCTTCATTTCATTTACGATCGCGCCGCCATGCTGAATCTTGATGCTGCGATCAGCTCATGAAGAACGACTACCACAGGTTCCTCGCTACGGCAAAGGAATGGACTAAGAAGTACGTGTTTGTCGCTGTCGACTTGCTCGCTGCTGACTGCTCACCAAAATGATAAAGGTATGCCAATGCATAGTTCTATTTCGGGCAGAGAGGAGCTATGAATGCTCTAGGTGGTCAAATGTTTGTACTGTATCATGCATCAGATGCCAATGTAAATGTATCAAGGGACGAGACAGGATGCTGCTAGAATCTGACCCGTAGAGTCTGTTGGATACGCGCTCCGGTCGGCATCGGCTTTTGCATCATAGTACAACGAGGTGCAGGGCACACAAGCTCATGCGTCTCGATCAGATCGTGGGATGTAATGCAGTGATCAACTAGCTATAACGAGTATTTCATTTCAGCTTGTTCTGACTCTGGATCCGGAATCTACTCGGAGTGATATCGCGTGCAGCTCGCGTTACTCCTTACGTGTAACCTCGTATACCCCGAGGTACAGAAACAGTAGTGTGAACAAACCCTGAGCGGCCATAATAGCTGCCGCACCGGTGTAATCGACCCTCTCGCGCGTGGCTTATTATGCAGCGCAAGTAGTCTGTACATGTTCCGCAAATACTGCCGTAGTTGATAGATTTGGAGACTGTCTGTGATATGCGTATCGGACCTGCACGTTTGGCAGGTCCTAATAAATCTCGTGGCGGCATAAAATACCACTGTCTAACCGCGCTATTTCCCGCTCTGACTCGATTTAATGATAAGCATAAGTTGGATACCATTCACCCTGAGACTCTCAAAACACAGACCGAATGGTGACGTCACTCGACATTCAGCACTAGAATTGACAATCGCTGGATCACAAGAGACAGGGTCCATTTGTCTCTGTGAAACATCAGGATATTTGGGTTGGTGAATGGACGCTCTCGAACGGACTGCGCCCGATGCGCCCCACCTCGTGGCAGCGCGTCTGTCTACGAAGGATATCAGGATAGAACCACAAGGCCCTCGGATGATTCCTCTGGCGAGACTGGATAGGTTTTGCCATCTTAGGGTTTCCAAGGTCGACGATTTGATACACGAGACATAAGCACCCTCCTTGTGTCGCCCTATCCGATGCATCGGTGAGTGGATATCGCTCGCCGCAGGTGGCCAGTAGACAGATATCCAAGTACGCTAGAATTCTTGGCATTCCTCGTTTGCGATGGCTCGACCGTGGCCAACTCATCTGGTGTCTGTATCCACGTATTGCCAGACACTGCAGATAATTTGATACGCAAATGTACGCACGATATCGAAACGAGTCAAATTGTACGTACTACTCAATTCCGCCATTGTCGCAGATCGCAACGGCAGGCCCCTAGCTAGGTTAGTGGCTCACACCACGCGTCCGCCTGCAGGATCAGGCGAGGTGGCGAGAACGACAAACGCCACACCGCCCACTTCGCAATGTTCCCATGTCAGCAGTGATCACCCGCTAAGAGCGAGGACTGACTTATACAAAGCGCGCATGTTGGGCAGGGGAGGCCCGCCCGGGCGGGGCGCGGGTTCTGTTTCTGGCGATCTTCCGCGTCCGCATGTGCGCGCGTGGGAGACGAGCTTGGGCGACCGGCAGGCACAGAAGGCTCGCGCTGAGGATCATTCACTGAAGTGGGTTGTGGGGATGGGTTGCGGATCCTCTGCATTCTGGAGATTCCCGCAACTCCGGCTGGTTCGATATGGACAATCAGTAGCAGTGGAGGTACATTCGATGTGCATACCAAGAGTGCGGAGCTCTTAACGACAGAGCAAGAAAGCCTGCGCGTCAGTGCCTTATTGATCCTGCCTGACAGGACAACGTCAGATAAAACGCCACAGTGTGGTCTCTCGAAGCATGCGCGACCGTGCTATCTATATATTTGCAAACTCACCAGTATACGCCTCAAGGTCCGGATAAAGAACCAGAAGTACAAGCTGACTGTCCAAGAGAACGATAGAGCAGCACTCGTGGCAGAAATGTCCGGGGGCTGCGCCGCCAATTGTTAGCTTCGGCTTCTCCATGAAAGGACATCCTGGCCCGGAGTTCTTCGGGGCATTACGGCAGTGGGCGAACTCATTCAGTCATTTGATAGTTGAGCTTGATTATCTGGGCGCGACCTTTTGCATAGAATGCGCGGCCAAGTGACGCACTTTCCAAGATGATTTGTCCACCTGAATATCAGACGGTGGAAAACATTCGCTGTCGAGCTGATGACTCATTGACGGTGTCCACCGCCCGGAGGTAAGCATATTCCGCCGGAATACGGTCGTGACACGCAACCGCTCGCTCGCTGTGCAGTTCAGTCAATTCCTGTACAATAAACGAGAGACGGAATTCACGCCACCGGGTGCTTAGCCGATCACGGGTTGTTGTGTCTTGTAGATCCTTCCAATCTGAGACAATATGGGGTTCCCCGATTGGGTTGCAACGGTGAGCCCGGAACAAGCGAGAGTCGTCTTGTTTCGTTTCCTCGCCCGGTGGTCTCACCGTCGCTTCTGCTTGCTGACCGAGAATCGACCTGCTGCATCCTGATGGCCTCGTAAAGACCGGAAGAAGCTCGCATTGATCTCAGCAGCCGCGGTGCCTTTTCTATTCCAACTCGTGCTAAACACGTTGCTCGCTCGTTTCCCTCACTAGTCCAGATCAACCACCTTCTCAGCTTTATTCCCTGGTCTTGGCTGCATTTCTTTGCTCTACTTGAATACCTCTGTTACGCGTTACGGTTCTGTAACGCCTTGTATACCCTTCCGAGAATCCTCGCTGTTAATTTCCGTGTGCGCTGCTCACTCCCAACCTACACGCTCGCTTGAACGTGCCAGCAACGAGGCTACCGAATTGAGGGAGTTGTGGAAAGTGGCGCCGAGAATATTCAGCCATGCATCGATTGCGGTAAGCACGCCGTCACTTACTACCTGGTGTCCGGCACTGAAGTGGTCCTAAAACATAATCCTCGATGCCATACCTTCCTGGGGCGTTTACGACACATCTTCGGCGCCAGCAGCAAAAAGTCTGATATCAAACGCGGTCAGGTTCCTGAACCCTTACACGCAAGTCCTCCAGAACCTGTACCCGTTCTCCCCGCACCGGATGACTTCCGGACATCATTGATTTTGCCAGAGTGCGTCTTCCGATCGTTCATATGCCGCAGATCTCACTCACATGAGCCCCCGTCCACCCTCCCGACTATCACCCGCCTCCACCTCTACTCATGCTGGAATGGTACAGTCTCACCCGCCGCTTCAGCCTGCTTCGCTCGTCGTCGGGGTCACCCCTCCCCCTCGAGGATTTGAAGTCCAAATTCGCTGAACAACGTGCACGGGGATCTCAACATCAAGTCACCGAGGAGGAAGAGGACATGATCTTGGAGGCTCTTGAACGCCTGCACGCCAAGAATGGCCGGCAGAGGGCGGCTAGCACGAGCGGGGAAGAGGCCGACGGTGAGCTCACTAGTGCACCATCTGAGACAGCGGATTCTTCGTCCGCATCCCCCTCGATGACTCGCCAGTCTATACGATCCATGGGCACCATGAACAGCAATGTGCCGGAAAGCGCGACCTCGAGTGCGGCACCGTCCCCAGCAAAGAGCTCGCACCAGGCGCGGCGGATGAGCAACAACCTGTTTGGGTCGGGCAAATTCCGTGACCAGGCTTATCTTCGTTCTGCCAATCAAGCGCGCCGCGGCGGAAGCGGACGGACGCCATTGCCTATCGCACGCTCTGACTCCACTATGAGCATGAGCACCATGGCCAGCAGCAGGGCGGGGCAGAACAACTCCGTGTATTCGGACAACCAGAGCCTGCGGCCAAGCACCCCTGAGGACAGCTCTTACACGCCGTCAAATTCTATACCCTCCAGTCCGAACAAAGATCAGACGTTTGAAAGGCAGAGTGCTCAACGATCGGTGGCGGCACATTCACGATCGGGGTCAACTGCGGAGGCCAAAGCTGTTAGCACGCGGTTATCTAGACGGTTAACATCAGAAGGGTTGCGGCGCGCATCGCTGGCGTTGGAACAGGCGATCAAAGAGATGGAAGAGGAGGGAGACGATGAGATCGTTATGGAGAGATTTCCCATCTCGCATGCCCCTAGCAATTCGCAGAGCGGTGCAGCTACTTCCACCGTGCGTCATCCTCCATGTTCCGCGTGGTTTCCGCGAGGTGTCGCTAACGAATCACGACCTACACAGCAGGCTGATCCTACTTCTCCGGTCTCTCCTGTGGATGTTGAGGCAGGAACGGCATTGTCGTCGGACGATCAGGTCGCCCACGAGGACGCCCAGCGCGCATCCCCTTACCCTCGCTCCAGTACCACGTCCCCAATGCCTCGCCTGCCCGGCTACATACCTGGAATGCCCCGACCTATGACTCCTCACGAGCCAACGCTCGACTCTGACGATCAGACGCCATCCACAACACCACGCGCCACATCACCGCGTCTGCCAGGAAGCATTTCAAGCGTATCGTACCTTGCGCAGAACTCGTCCGTGTACCGCAGCAACTCTGCTGCATCAACAGTATCTCGTCACATACCTGCTGCGGCGTCGTCTCCCAGCCTATCGTCCACGCCGCCGCTGTTCTTTGAGCGGAGAATGAACGGCAGGTATACACCAGAGGATCGTCAGCGCTCTGGCAATAACTCGCCTATCAGCGAACAGACCGACGCCCCTTCGAGCCCAGCCCGTCGACGCCCCAACTCACCTCTTGCGGGACCCGCTTACCAGCCGCTCGCGGGCGTAGGGTCGCGACCTAGCACGCCCTCCAATGTAACGTGGAATACATCATCTAGTCCAGCTGTTAGCAAGGCGGTAGGCAGGAGGGGCAGCGAGTCTGTGCATGGGAGGAACGAGAGCACGGCAAGCATCAGCTCCGTCGGGACGGATGGGCTCGAGCGATCGAAGTCGTTGTCAAAATCGCTCCGATCGCCTGCGCTGCCCGATTCACCCCTGGTCGATCACGGAATAGGGGCCAGTGGTGCCCCCTTTGCCCTCGAGCACGACAGTCGGCCGGCCTCCGCGATGTCGGGCATTGAACTGGGATCCCCACTCCAGCTGTCGACCCGCTCGCTCCGCTCCCCAACTCCGACGCGTGGGCGTCATAGATCTCAGACTTACTCTGGATATTCAAGCTCAACTGTGAACGGCAGCGGCAAGCGTTCGTCAAAGTCGGTACATCACGCCACGTTTTCTCTAGGCTCCGCACAGGGTCTCATGCTCTCTCCCATTGCCAATTCATCACACTCTTCGTTGGGTTCTACCGGCTCTAGCTACCACTCGTGGGATGAGAATCATAAACAGGATCGACTTCATGATCTGTTCAGTAGCTTGGATTCTCATAATGGAGAGTGGCACGATCTCTCCGGCGCTGACAAATCCTCTTCATCTACCCCGGGGACATCTCCCGACGGAGTGGACGTCGAGCAAGTCGAGCAAGTCGTGAAGAATGAGACGGGTCTTACGAAAGCAGACTTCGTGATGATTCAAGAAAGGCTAGTGGCTGCCGCCTCTACCAAAGCTGCTACGCCCGATAGCCGGGTTCGAGCATCTTCTTTGAGGAAACGAAGGCCTTCCACCTCGCAATCGAACTATTCCTTCACAGGCGTCGAGAGCAAGGTGCGTTTTCGACGCTATCCCCCGTCATAGTGTGGTGGTACTGACGCCCGTCTAGCCTACTAGCTCTACCCCGCAACCACAGAGTGCCGTAAAGACTTCAACTTCCAAGGAGGCCGACCACTTGGCTAAGGCCAATGCTCTGTTGAATGCTGTGGTCGATAGCATTGAGTCACCGCGAGCCAAGGCACAGCCTGCCCTCGAGCCTGAAGAACCTCCTGTGACCACCATCACCGCACCTCCCGAACCTCCGCTCTCTAGTCCAGGTACCCGGCAAAGGGCACTCGCAGACGCATTGTTTGGCGCAGAAGATCGAGAGAGGCTGCACATGGACTTCACACTCTCGCCTCTGGCGGGGATGGCAATCGTCTCACCAGAGCAGACAGCAGAGGCCTCGCACCCCGAGCCATCTCCTGCACCCTCGTCACAGCCTCTGGCATCGAGCTCTTTGACAGCGGATGTTAAGCCTCTGGTCCCTCCGTTTGACTCAGGAGTACCTAGCACTTCTTATGTCGATGCAGCATCACTTGAAAGAGATGTGCAGCAGCGTGCAGAAGCTGCCACAGCTGCGCTGAGGAAATCGCCATCGATACCGAAAGTTGGAGATGGACATGGATCGGTGCCTCGCAAGCGCATCCATCCGAACCAGATCTCGACTCCCAAGCTGGTATCCGCGTCGACGAGTGTGGAGGCCATTCCGCTACGGGCACCGTTACTCAACCCTGCGCAGCCCGCCCCGCCATCTAATAAGATCTTTAAGAGGCTCAGAGGAACCCTTCGCCCGAAGGCTGCATTGAATGGTGAAGAGGTGGTGCCACATCCTCTCGAACTACGGACACCGCCCTCTGCGGCTGGCAGCTCTGCTAGCATACCGAAGTACACGGATCCAGTTGTCGTCAGTGCCACCGACCCCGGTCTACCAAAAGCGCCTGCAGCATCGACTCCTAGCCCCCCAGCCTCAGCGACTCCAGGGCTGAAGAGCTTCATGGCCCGCTTCCGCAAGCAAAGGGCAACGGACACTTATCCGGCCCCACAACGCCAACGCCCAGGCCCCGCATCCATGTCTGTCTCCCTTTCCGCGCCGCTGCCGTCTCGCCGTTCGATTGATCAACCCCTTTCCGCGCCGGTGACGCAAACTAACTTTGCGCCTCTTCAGCTAGTGCAGTCCCCTCCACCACAGCTGCCTCTGCCATCGATATCTCCCGAGCCGATCATGGTGGACACTGACTTCCCCCTCTCCAATGGCCACGCCAGCGAAGAAGCTGCGTTGCGCCAGCTCTTCGACGCTGCAAACGATCTTGGTTTGGACCAGGCAGCCCTGAACGACCTGATTGCCCGCTCGCCGTCGACGTCGTCGAAGTCGACCACTTGGACCAAGCTAACCCGGATGGGCTCCACCACTGGCAGCAGGAAAAGTCGCGTGCAAGGCGCACGTACGAGCGCGCAGAACAACGCCCGCTCGCCACCCGTTTCCGAAGGCAGACCAAGCATGGACGACTTTTCGCCTAGGCCCTCCGTTGAAGTGCGGCAGCCCCCCATTCCCAAAGCGCCCGAGCCAACTCCTCGCCCGCGACGGGAGCGTGAAAACGGACAGGACTTGAACCCGGTGGTGCGGAGGACCATTATCTACCCGTCCGATACCAGAGCGCCCACTGTGGACCTCAGCGCGCTCACGCGCAAGCAGTCGGCGTCGAGGAAGCGTCGTTCGGCTGGTGTCGCGTCGATACAGTCAGTACGGTCGATATATGACCGCGTCCCTACTCCCCCGCCGCACAAGTCTGGCAGTGGAGGGCGGTTCTCGACTGAGGACTCTCCTCCTGTGCCGCAGCTGCCACCGGCGATCACTGGGCAAACGGATACTCTGCTTCCTCCAGTGCAGGCTAACTCAACCTATGACTCGTTGTGAGTGGGGACCTATGGCCGTGTGTTTGTATTAACTCACCTGATCCCTGATCTGATAGTTACGATATGTATTCTGGCGATGGCAGAGCAGGTAGTTCAAGTCACCTGGATGTTGCCGGTGGTAGCCATTCTCCATACCCTCAGCCTGATACGATCCACGAGTCTGGACCTGCGATCGAGTTAATCGAGAGGGCGAACGGGGAGACGATCTGGTACGTCTACGCGCCAGCTATTTTGTACACATACTGAGTCAATCGTAGGTCTATCGTCAATGGCCTGCGGGATGATGATGGCGAGTCGTTCTACGGAGATCGAGCTAGTTTTGTCTCGGACTACTCTCGCCGGGACTCCGCCAACGAAGGTTTGAAGCTATTCTTCAAGGGGCACGAGAAGAAGTCCTCAAAGGGCAGTAACGCGTCTTTCTCTTTGCGGAAGAGGCCACAACCACAGTCCGCGGCGATGCGCCCTGAGACTAAGGTAAGAATTCAATCTGGCAGGGTGCACGATGTGGCTAAGCCTTATCGAATCGCTAGGTGTACTTCAGCACCTCCGCCCACATTGGCCGACTGATCGATAATCTCTCACGTGGCGTCGATGCCGGATCATTCAACATCGCTCCGGAGCGCGCGCCTCCACTTCCCGGTCATTCCGCATCGTCTGTCGGCTCAGAGGCCGACACACACAGCCTGACGGTGGAGGAGAAGCTCGAGCAGATGATTGGGTCTATCAGTTCTCCGTGATACTCTACGTCGCATGCTATGACCTCGCTTGTCCTTCTTCTGGTTTCGCCCGCATAATCTCGCTCGTTATTTTTGATTCGGAACTCTCGAGGACCTCTCTTCATGCCACCGGAGCCTAGTTCAGTATAAAATAGCATACAAGCACATATTTTTTTCACTCAGCACGCGGTTTGTGCACTTCGTCACCTCCCGCCTCAACCCGATGCTCACTGCAGTCGCAAATCGACCCATCTGTTGACACATAGCGCGACCAGACATTCGAGCAGAAGCTCATCGTTGTCGAAGATGTACTGCATCACTGCGTGCGCGGGGCCTATTGGAGTGTTCTTTGCCTCTCTTTGAAACCTTGCGATCTGAGTATTGCCGGAAAATAGCTGGAAAAATACAAGTTAAGCAGAGTCAGTAGCGACAAGTGCGGTGACGTACATCATACGAGTCCGGCCGGTTCAACGCTTTCCTCCATTCGTACAACTGACTATCTGCGGACCGGAATATGCGGACGCTAAGCACCCGAATATAAGATGGTCCACATCAAAACCGAGCATAAATGCGGGAACTGCCTACTTGGGCGTTGATCCCCGCATCATCATCCACGACATCGGATGCTGTGGCTTCGTGCCCATGGTGATCATCCCAAGCTGGTTGTGCATCGGCCAGTCAAGTTGGGCGACGACCTGCCCTGCGTCTCGGGTCACCTTGTGAAAAGCACCCAAGTATTACCATGATATGATGTCCAACAATGAAGTGTTAACGGCACGCACTATTGTCCTTGAATCTGTCTGCGATACTTGAGACGTCGTGAAGCGATAGAAAATGGGTTTGTCGTTCCCTTGGTTGGTAGGCGCGTTATACGTAAAGCCGATGATTATGCAATCTTCTCTAGGGTCGTCCTTTGAGGTGAAGAACAGATGGTTGGGCCCTGCAGCTGCCATTGATGGGGATTGATTAGGTGAGTGGATAGCCGATTGTGTCTCGTATTGTGAGCTGGCTGCTGATATACGTCTGCCGACATACCAACGCAGGCCGTCTCCGGAATGCTGATGGTACCGCGGCAGCTCAGCATGGGAAAGGACGCCTATCGATCATCGTACCGAAGCAGATATTATCTGCCTCTTGCGCGACAAAAAATTGTACGAGGGCAGAGCGCCTGCGATCAGAGCGATGTTGGGTCCAGCGGCTATAGGTTGATATAGCGTGAAGAGTTGCTGCAGCCTATAGTGGTACATCTCCGTGGTTTTGACTTTACTCGTTGACATGGAATTCTGTTTGACAGGTGGCTTCGCAACATCTTGCACAATCTGACGCCTTTGAACCTGGCCCTTCTCCCGCGAGCGGTGGAGGGTATGACGCCACATGAAACGGCTAAGCCATGCAGGGACTCGATTCAAACGCAGCGTGTTCATATCAGGCAAAGGGTTATAGCCGCAACAATAGAGTTGGCCTGTGCCTCGCGCTGCTCTGAGCCCGCTTCGCACCCCACCGATGATAACGAAGGCAGCCTTTAGTTATTTCCGACGTACGACCGCTCAAAAAGCGTCGTGAGCATGCGCAAGGTATTCAGTAGCAATTCCGGACGAACCTGTGACTCTGGACTGAATGGCACATGTGCATCGCGGTGAGCGAGGCTCTACTATACACACGATGCTTCGAGATCATCTGTCGCGGAGGAAAGAGGTGCAACGGCACTTCGGAACAATGTATCATGCGCATGCGCAGGGCGCCGCAACTGGTCACCCGCAAATGGGTGGGTGCTTGCTTTCGGCGACACCTGCGGACGGAAAGCGAATGGGGAGCTATCTTATCATCTTTAGCCATAGATTCTTTCTCCAGAACCCCGGCCTATAGCGTATTGCTATTTGAGGATACTGTCGATGCCGAACTTGCTGCAGCGGAGCATCTGGGCGACCACATTTTTGCGCAGCCAGGCTCTCCTTCACGATTCACGGCATCATTTGACGAGCACAGGCCACACGGTCCGGCCTGGCATTTCTGACGATGTCATATGATGTTGAGCTTGTAAGTGGATTACCAAGGCGGTGCGCTGACTTTAGCAACTGAACGACAGGCGCTCAATTCAAGCCGTAAACTATATTGCCAATAGATAGCAAGAGTACGCTCCTGTGCGATAAAGTTTACGGACTAGACGGTCACTGTGAGCCCACCCCGCTCACCGGACTCTAGCCACTGCTTCTCTGACGCCCTTATAGTGGATTAGCTTCCTCTGCCTGATAATGAAAATCTATCAGTGATGGGCGTGGACAATTGTCCTGTCCACGATCACTAATGACCAACAATGAGGTAAAACCACAATCTACACGTTATTTCTTCAGGACAGCTGATGTTAGGTCCGGCGCAGGCTCATCAGTGTCCCTGGTATCGGTAGCATCGTGCAAGCTAACGGTGATTACATCCTTGCAAGTGATCCCTGGTGTATGGCTCTCGTTGCTGCACTGCCACTGCAGCGAAGTTGCTCCAATATGGAACCGTGTATCATGTTCCCTTCGCCTTACTTCCTATAGAAGCTGGCAGTGCCTCGTGCTCTGGTCAACGACAGATTTTGCATCTCCCTCGAGCCTCTTGTTACGTTGCTTGTGCTATCCGAGAGCATCTGCCTCAGGCTTCGAGACCACATGCTTGATCAGTGATTCTCGGTGCCGATTATCGCGATCGTGCTTTCTCACTTCTAGTCTATTTCTACACCACGTGGAATAGCATTTCCTGCAGAAGTCATGGACATCGTAAATACCCCCGGGCTGCTCACTGCCGGAGATTCAATATCTGCGCCCCAAGAGATGCGCTGGGTGCCGCCTAGAACTCTGGACGCAGCCCGCATGCCGGCCTCAAGCACTCAATTTGTCAGTGCGTTCCTTTCTCTTGATTGTTAGGGTACTCAGCGCCAATCCAGGGAGAGACTCTTACGCAGCCGCTGAACGCGGCTCGCCAACAAATCAGCAATGCGCAATGGCGCTTCCTAACATCTCATCTCCCTTCAGGCTCCCATGCAGGTCGCGGGGCGCCGCAGAATCCGCTCAGTAAGTGGCAAGAAGCCGGCACGCTGTAATGTTTGAGGCACAATTCGTACAATGTCAACTGTTCCTTTTCGTGTGAACGGTACGTTGGTTGATCCGTGGCCAGGTACGAGTAGGCCTGCCCGCTGAGCGAACAATGTAACAGCTGATTCCATATGCTGTTACTCCGCCCCACGGGTGGAGATAGAGCACAATGTGCTCTCCGATATAAAGTGAAGGCAGTCATTTCCGATGGCAAGGGCAACACAACAAAAGACAGGTGCCCACGCCTCGAGTAGTTCTTCGAACAGACACCGGAGGGTCTCATGCTTTGCGCAGCTTCTCGGTTGGCGATAATCAGCGGGGTTCTCATATCGGAGCCAAGTGCGTATTCCGAATTGCTTTGTGAAGGGTTCTCATCACCGTCTAGAATCAGCCAATATTGTCAGCACTCGTACATCCCGCACACATCCAGGCGACTGGCCACACCGATCGAGCCTGTAATATGGCCAGAATATGAAGCCAGCATCCCGAGATCATCATGGAGGCAGCTTGTGAACATCCACTATATAATATTGCAGTATAGCACAAACTATCAAGCCGATATAGAAGGAGCGTATGGCGATTCAATTGAGTGTTACGTTTGCTGAGCGTTCAAACCCGTCTTGGCCAGATCTATGATAATGCCGGGGATCGTGATCTAAATCGACACTAGTGCGGACCTGTCGAGCAGCATTCCGCGTGGGGTTGCCGCTGTCATCACGGCCACGCAAACAGCTCGTGGGCCACAGGTGTCCACAAAGGTATGACATATTCCAACGCTACTTACTCTCGATGACTAGTGGCAGGGGTTGTGAGTACTGTACATTCAAAGCCGCCACCCGACCAAGCACTACTACTCCTGTAACTGTTCGAAATCCTTTGCGGGACAGCAGCGAACAATAATGGCCATGACAAATGTAAGATGACGGTCGGTAACACGGCGAGAGCTACGTGGGTATGTATAGGAATGGCATTTAGGCGTTGACCTTCCACAGTGGCCGCTTGCGCAACTTTCGCGTGATGTGAACTGTGCTGCCGCCAAAGTTGCTGCCGCCGAACGCGAGCACAACAGTCTCCTCCGCGCCCTGGCCGCGCGCGATGCCCCGCTTTCGCAGCTCGATAGCGTCCTTCGCAAACTTGAAGCGGGCCTGGTCGGAACCTGTACCATGATCAGAATCGAGCTGTCGCCATCTCAGCTCTGGACTTACCTATCTGGAATGTTGGTGACTCTACAGCCGCCTTGAACATGTCGAACGGCACGCGTGCAAAGACTTGCAGGAGGGTGTCGCGGCCAGCATCGGATGGCTGGCCATCCGGATGTGGAGAGGCTGGCGTGGTCAACCCGCCAACGTTGAGCATGTGCGGCAATGTGACTACGAGGAAGTGGAACACGTCATCCCGCAGTCTCTGCGCATATGGGCCGAACACCGCCGTACGCGGTGGGGGCAGTTGGTGCGGCTCGACCGGGGTCGATGATCCATCCGACGGGTTGGGTATTGCGTCGACGAATTCTAGCCATTCAGCGATGTTGTCGAGCGTGATGGATTGTCTGCACACTTCGTAGGCGTAGTTGCAGAGTTCGTCCATTCTGCCCAACAAGCAGCCGGCTGCGAGCGTTGCCCTGGCATTTTGGGGGTTGATCATTTGCAGCGTCACGGATGAGTACAGGTACCCAAGCGCTTGGTAGTTGTGACATCAGTGAAAACGCATGCAGTGATTGGAAGCATGTAACAAACCGATTGCAAAGCCCTGGAAAGATGTGATAAGCAGAACGGGTACGGCTAACGCAGCGGATACCTACGTCTTGAGAGATCTCTGGCTCTTGTTCGAGATGCACATAGATATTGCATTGTCCAGTTGGTTGTGGTGTTGTGGACATGAGATGTGCCAAGAATGGCGAACGCGAGAGGATAAGGGCATGTAGCCGATATGTGTTTTGAGATACGTGCTAAGCCACACCATCAATCGATGACAAAGTGGCATTCCTGCGCAGACTCACTAATATCGTATCAGCATAGTTCTATCGGCGAGGCAAACTGGTTTGTTAGCTTGCTCATCGAAACGTTGGATCGGTAGTGACACGTACGCCAGCCTGGAACCCTGAGTAGTAGAGATAGTTAACAATTTCTTCGTTGTGTGATTGCAGTGGTGAAGGTCTAGCAATGTGTCAGTCATCGTTGCAAATGATAGACATACATCACGTAGAAATACGTGTATCAAACGCGTCCATGCTTTCGAGTCCGTCATGGTGAGAACCACGAAGCGGGGTTCACGCAGATCGTCCTGCGCGTGAGTGGCCGCACGCCGGATTACGCACGACATCGTGCCAGCTCTATCACGCTGCCGGCGTTTGCACTCATAGTTACGGCTGATACTCACTGCGCATACCCATTCACATCAGGCGTGCCTGCAGCACTTGAAGGGCCCGAGTGGTCTTCGTAGTGCGCGTTCTGCCTCGTGTCCGCGGTTCCATTTGCAACACCGTTACTAGGTCCGCCGTGTCCGTTCATGGTAAGTATATCGTCGAAAGGCTTAGTGCGGCGAAGCAGGAGGGAGAGTGTGGTGACAACGAAGAGGCAGAACGGCGGTGGCGTTGGTGGACTTAGCCCCAAGATCTCAAGCGAGCACGAGAACGTGACATTGTTACGGATAATGTAGGTCACAGGTTGTGACACACCTTTGATTGATCACAGGTCGTTAGAGCCTTTACAGTGCAGTGGCTCGGATTGAACCAGAAATATATTTGCGAACATTTAAACAGCTTATTGTTAGGTTGCCACATTCATTACAAGCATGTAATAACACACGCTTATGGTATGGATACATGTACCGGTCCGCCTAGCGACGGCTCCGATATCTAATGACTCTTGAGAGCAGACGTTAAGACCAGTTGCAGAGCACCATAATGTTACCAGTCGACATCCAATTTGTCCTACTCCCGGCTCCAGCAGAGGATCAGCACTGACACAATGTCTATGCTGGAAGTACAGATCCATTCTCAGGAACGCATTCTTCCTGAAATTCGCCCGGAGGAAATCACCAACAGTCCACTGTCAGTAGCTGACTCCTCCGTAGTCCGCTTCTCCACCACGGCTGCAGTCTGGTTCTTCGATTCCTCCGTGGACGAACGTAGGAGAGATGCTCTATCCGCAGATTCCCTCCGAGCGTCCTTACGCCGCACCTTGAATTGGTATTGTCAGTGGTCAGGGCAGCTACGATGGACAGTATATGCTCCGAAGGGGGATCACACACATCGTGTTGGTCGTCTCCGTCTAACGTATGGCGCTCCAACCGACCCTGGTGTCGAATTCGTTGTGGCGAGTTCGGCAAGATCCCTCAGCGCGTTCCTTCCAAGTCCCTCCGAGAGGCTAGCGGAGTCCGGTGTCTGGAATGCAGCACAAGTCCCATCTGCGGAACTCTTGCCGCCCACGAGACTGCCCCTCCACGACCTTATCGAGCATATCGGCTTGCCAGCAGTAGGCGTCCAGGTCACCACATTTGCCTGTGGGAGCACCGCGGTGGCGGTCAAGATGGCCCACCCTCTTGCAGATGCACATACTCTCGCACACTTCGTGCATCACTGGGCTACAGTGAACAGGGCCATGCTAGAAGGCTTGCCAGTGCCGGTGGTATCCCCCATGTTTGATCCACAAAAACTGGATTACATAGCTGCGGGAGACATCGACGCCGCTCAGCCAGACCCAGATCTGGTCGCCCAGGCTCGCGCACTCCCCTCGCATCGCTACGACTGGTGGGCGACGCCCGACGAGTCCTCTCTTGCGATACCGCCCGGACTCGAGCCTGCGCAAGCCGCTCCGCCGGGGGACCCCATGCCTTGGTCAGAATGGGACCCATCAGCGCCCGTCGGGCATTACTTGCTGCACTTCACCGCACAGGAGATGCATAGCATGCGGGAAGAGTGCCGGCGTTCGGCCGATCCCTCGTCGTCCGCCGTGAGCTTACACGACGCCCTCCTGGCGCACATCTGGACGCTCATCAACCGTGCACGCGGCCTTGCGCACGACGAGCGCGACGTGCACATGAATGTCTCGCTCGGGCTCCGCAGCCGCGTGTCGCCCCCGCTGCCCGACGGCTTCCTCGGCTCGCCGCTCGTGCTGGGACGCGTATCGCTGCCCGGCCAGGTAGCATGCGCGGGGCATCCCGGCGTGGTCGCCGCGCGCATCCGCGACACGCTCACGCTGTTCGATGCGCGGGCACTCGCGGCGCTCCTGCACGACATGGCGCACGACGCGGCCCTCGTGCGCACCTGGCACGCGTTCCTCGGGAACCGGAACGTGATCGCCACGTCCTGGGTGCGCCTGCGGCTTTACGGCGTTGACTTCGGGTTGGGGTCGCCGCCGCGTTACGTGGAGGCGGTCATGCCCAGCTGCGACGGGTGTGTGCAGATCATGGAGGCCGCGCCAGCATCTGCGGCAGGCGCAGAGCGTGATAGGAACCAGGTGAGGCATTGGTGCGATGATGGGGTGGATGTGTCTGTGCATCTCGAAGCAGAGGCCCTGGAGCGGTTGGTCGAGGATCCGCTGCTGCATAAATACGCGCAGGTGTCAAAAATGAGTACCTGAGTGCCGACTGTGATGTTCGTGGCTTCAAGGGGGCTGTTGGGTGAATGGGGGAAGGCGATGGACGAGGAAGGCGAAGTGTGTATGCGTTTCGGGTTAGTTGTGTACGGTTCTCCGGGCCTGTCTCCTATCCACATAAGCGTCAATCCTGATGCAGGCTGGTGTCGGGCAGCCGGACGAGTCCCTCGCCGGACAGCTAGTGTGCCAGACTAGTCAAGTCCACCACAACCCCATAAGGCTCAGTCTCTTCTGCTGCGACTCCCTGTTGAGATGTATGAAGCGGAGACAGACACATGTTCACATATGAGAGCATTAGGTTATGCGTTATTCCTAGCTCTCTTGCTTTGCGTCCACAGAGCGCAGGGTACGGAGGAGGATCTTTAGTATATCGTGCTTCATCATCCGATCCATTCTTCAGCTGTTGCTCTGTGAGCTCTCTGGAATGGAGGGCAGCCAGGATGCATACCATATGAGAGCGGTCAGACGCAAAGTAATCCAAATATGCTGCAGCCGAAATGACTCTAAATTGGCTGCCATCGAAGCATGCACGGATGCATCAGCATGGTACCTCGGCGCGCATAAATGTATTGAAGGCACACCTTTGATAGGCCGTGTCGAGATCATTCGCGAGTACATCATCAAACGCGTACGGAAACGTGCCGCACACGTATCCTGTCAACGAAATATGCAGGTGATGCGTCAGCTGCCTGCAACATCCGCATGCACGCATGGCGACACACCAGTCCATTTGCACGGCAGGGGCAGACGGGTATCAAAGTCGTACACCCACGAACTAGCGGCGGGGCCGCTTGCACGGGCCTCCGTGCCTGAATAGCGCGCCTGGCGTTGGCGCCTCCGCGGTCGCAGGACGAGCACGACATGGTAGTCCCAGACGACTATGCTGCCAGGCTCTCTTGCCTTCTGGCTCCATAACGCCACCTGGAAGAATGTGAGACGCGTGTATCAGTGAAAATTGAAGGCTTCCACGCGACGCGACCGCAGTTGCGCGGAGTACTAAGTGCTGTGCACACACGAACCGTTTTCCCAGCGTTGGAGATGAAGACCACGTACACATCCCATGGCCATCGGTCATTTGCCTCGGACTGCGCAGAGAATGTCCGTGCAAGCAGGTAGATGTTTTCCTCGCAGTAACAGCTAGTGTAGACGCTCTGCGGAGGTAGAGTTGGCGGGACGAGCTGGCGGGCAGAGGGAGATTCTCCCAGTGCTTCGGCTTGAGACATCAGACGTACGACGAGATCAAAGCATTACAACTAGATTAGAGCAAGGCAACAGAAGTACAGGAGCCAGGTGGGTGAGATAGCGAGGGAACCCGATGTCCGCAATTATCCTATTGGTCGTCACGCTTGTGGTACATCTCCTACCATCACCGACAATAGGCCGTCGTGCAACCAGCACAGCACAACGTCTCTTTCATAGCACGCAGAATTTCATCGTAAGTTCGTCATCTGCGTCTCAGCATTAATGGGGGTGTGAACGACACAAACAACGCGCGTACATCGGGTATAGGACATCAAGGGTATTCACAGACGGCATCACCGTGCCTTCGCGGTCTGCGCGGGGGTCCTGGGCAGGTTGGTCTGGTCGATGCTCCACGTAGCCTTGTTGGAGAGCACGTCCGAGACCCTCTTCTTGAGCAGGATCTCGTCCAGGTCTGGGGACGACCGCTCTGGTCGGAAGGGGACAAAGATGGGCCGCCGCGGCGCGCTCATAGCTGACTTCGACTTTGCCATGGGCGGCGCCCTTGGCTTAGGAGCACGGAGGGTGGGGGGTGGCGTAGTGGCTGTTCCCGGCTTCGCTGGGACCGGGAGCTCTGTCTGCTCAGTCCGCAGGGGAGAGGGCAAGGGGTGGGGGAACTGCGATGGCTGCGCTGGCACGGGCAGCAGGCCGGAGTTGTTAGTGAACGGGTGGGTTGCGAGCGGATCAAACGACGCGAGAGTGGGCTGAGACATTGTGGCGCAGGTGGGTCAGCGGGGGTGGTGCAGCGGAATGGCTCAGGTGAGTGCTCGAGTTCTCGTACGCGTCGATGCGGGGTATGAGGTGCGAACGAACGTGCGGAAGGAGAAGACAAGGAGGCGGGATTATATAGCACAGCAACACAGGTGTGGCAGACGGAATGGGGGGCCGGAAGATTACTTCCAGCGACAATTGTGGATCACATGTTTCCTGTCCCTGCTCTTCCCTGCTCCGCCCTTGTCGACACCCGGACTTGCTCTACATCATGTTGCACAGTCTCTTTTAGGGCCAGTCCGACGCCGAGAGAAGCCGAGCTCCTCCACTTGCCGAGCTCGCGACTGGATTCGTGTGCTCGGAAACAGCAATGGTCGCGCGACTGACGGACGCAAAGGGATCCTGCTCCTATACGCTCGGTATGTTACATCTGCCAGACATCCTCCGGACAGATGTGGCACGACCCGCGACCGCTGGAGCGCCCTTATGCCTAAGCACGAAGGGTACCACGGCTATCCTGTGAGACAGCAAACGCCCAAGTCCACCACGTACGAGAACCCTCGCGCGGGGCGTACGTCGCACACGAGGATCAAGAAGGTCTCCGCTCGGCTGCGAACATAGCTGCGGCCATGCCAGCGGCGTTGTACTGCGATGATCAGTTCCAGCCTCGGAAAACTCCCGCAAATATCACATCCTTGCGGATTGCTCTGTCATATCCCCGCTCACTTACTTTGGTCATGAGTCACATCAAGACGCCATCTATACGCTGACAGCCACGCTAATGCAGTAATAAGGGCTACACAGGCACTCTTGCCAATCAGAGGTACGTGTAGCTCATCCCACGACGCGTGTTAAAATCTTACTTTGGCGCTCCACGTATAGTCTCCGGCTGACCGGGAGAAGGCCTGTGAGTCAATCGAAACCCGGTGTACGAAACGAAGATGATACGAGTCCGTCAGGTGCTTCATGCCGCTGTCCTGATGCCCCGGGCGGAGCAAGGCTTTGATGGGCATTGTTACGTTCACCTCGACTTCGCTGTGATTGCGTTGGCGTGGCGTGCGTCTAATCGCGGACAAGATGATAGTCTTGCATCCAGAATTGCACCCTATGACGGTCACAAGTCAACCCGCTCACAGATATCAGAGTAAGAGCCGAATCTTGCGCCAATAGCTCACCTCATAGGTGCCCTCAACCCACAGGACCACTCACCTGCTATTGGTAGCGGTATCTTGGAACACTGACGTCCAAAGTGGCATTCACCACCGAATTTCATGACACGCGGGCTGTACAAGGCAATGCGAACTTGTTGATACGATTACGCGCCCCGCTACTCCTCTAACAGCTCCATTAGACGGGAGCAGCCCCAGATGCCAATCGATGGGGGCGCGTTAGCCTATACATACACGCCAACGGAACAGTCATGAGTAATGTCGAGTGGAGATCAGTGTTGCTGCTGATCAGGAGGTGAATAGAGCTGATCTGTCGGCGCGTGTCGGGGAGCCGAGCGACAAGTGTCGCGTGTCATCGGGAAGATGCAGGAGAACGTGGAGTCAGGGTCATAGCCCTTCTAGTGCGCAGTCATAGCTGGTGAGTTCATGTGACGAATGGGCAGCGATCGCCTCTGTCCGCGTATGTGCGCACACTGACGTCGGCGACAAGGCTTGTCCGGGCTGTTCATGTAAGCACAGATCTTCCTGTGATGCCTGCGCCTCAACCTCGGAAAGATCATGTCCGCAAGCGTGGCATCGAGAGTGCAATGTCATCAGCGATGTAGGGATGCGTCAAATCGAAATGAGTGTGTTGGAAGGAGAAAGACAGGCATCTTCTTGCTGTTGGGATGTCTGCCTGGATGTTCTAGCCCAGTCCTATCTTCTCATGCGCAAACGTCATACATATGGCTATGAGACCATTCGATGGCGATAGAGCGACAACCTCATCTCGATTCCTGTGTGTATCGGGGATTCAGGTGGCAAGGTCCAGAAGAGCAGCTGTAACCGACAACGAGGCCAGGAAATCGAAGCTTCTCCGCTTAATTTCGCGAGTGACCATTCATTCACAGTGTGCGAAAGGCAAACCAGGTGACAACCGATGGTAACGGACCACATTCGTGAGAGTAGCGAATGCAGCAGATGCAGCAGCAAGTATCGAAACTATGCCCGCCCGCTTCGCAGGATCTATCGGTTTAGACAAGCGCCCGGTAGTGATATCAATCACGTGTCACGCATCTCGTTTAGCGCCCATATCCATTCTCAGAAATTTTGAATTCACATTCCGTTGCGCCTGGGTATGCAGCTTGCTGGGTAAAATGTCGACAACTCTACCCCTCTTCTGGCATCTATCTTCACCATCTAAGGCGGAGCGTATTGATGCATCCGTAAAACTTGTCAGTGCACTCGAGCACTTCCAAGCTCAACACGCTCCGAAGGACTCATCGGGAACTTCTGAAGATGAGGAGGAACCGCAAGACAAAAACACGACCAAGGGGGACGATCTGGACACCCTGAATGCGCAGGACGTGTCTTACTCCATACGGAGGCTTATACGCGGACTCGCAAGTCCGAGGGAGAGTAGTCGACTAGGGTTCGCTGTAGCTTTGACTGAGGTGAGTTATTCCTTTCTTCCACGAAACCCGTCTATGCGATTGACTAAATACGATTCGTAGCTTCTGTCTCGCATTGACACAGTCACCTGTTCCCAAATCAATGCGCTCATTATCGACTCATCTAAAACGCAAGGCTCGATGTCCGGGCAGGAGGAACGAGACATGCTCTTCGCCCGTCTCTTCGGCTTCACATCCGTAATACAGTCTGGGCTACTCTTCCGCCAAACCCCTCTTCCTACCTCTGCATCTTCGTCTGCGTTGCCTGCAGATCTGTCTAGCTACAAGGACATCCTTGCACATCTTTTGGCTCTCGGCGAGAAGAAGTCATGGTTACGTGAAAGTGCATGGTGGGCTATCAGCCTTGCGGCCGATGCGCTAGGTGCTTCTGATGTCCCTTGGAAAGACGATGCAGTCGAGGCTACTGTTGATGCCGTGTACGCCACACACAAGGGATGGACGCCAGAGAAGCTGGCGCTCACGCTCAAGTTGCAAGGGCAATACCCATCCCGTGATTGGGGAAAGTTGCTCTCGCCTATGTTTAAGGGTCCAGAACTGCTGGCTCCTGCAAATTTGATCACTATTGCTCGCATTCTGAAGGTCTGTGTATCATGCAGGATAATGCCTTGGATCTTGTAACATTCTCGCTCAGGAATCCTCCATCGATTCAGAGGAGGAGTCCGACGCTCCGAAAGAAGGCAGCTGGAAGCCTCAGATCCACTTCGCCTGGGATTTGCTACTCGACGCTCTCTTATCCAACCCTGCTTCCGAACGTACTGCCCAGGGCTCATTCCCCGAGTTCTTCAGAATTGCTGTTGATGGTCAGTACGGATTTGTATCCAGAATGTATGTACCGCTCAAGCCCAGCCCACCGGTCAGAATCCCTGTTTGCTGCTACCTCATCCCCTGAACGGAAGTACTGGGGCTTCCAAGTCTTCCAAAAGGCCTTGCCGCGCGTCAGTTCCGCTGACATACCGATGTTATTCACGAAGAATTTCATGCGGTCCTGGATCAACCACCTTTCGAACAGTGATCGTTATCTACACAAGGCGGCCAGACAGGTGGTGCGTAGCTATGTCCGATCTCCACTCTATGCCCGTATTCATTCACACTTGAACAGGCCGCAGATATACAGGCACATGTCAAGCAAAACCCTACGCTGGGGTTCACTCTTATTCTCCAGCTTACTGGCGTACACGGCAGCCGTCAGTTTGATAAGCTGACCAAGACCAAGACAGTCGAGTCGATCCTGACTTCGATGGACAAGGAGGGAATTCAGACTTATATCGACTACCTGCTCAAGCAAGTCGACGATGAGCAAACGTTCGTAATTCCGCGCTTGCATCGCGATACATCCGCCTGATCCAAATCACAGGACGGACGTTCAGGCGATCAATACGCGCCGTGCATGGATCATAGAACAGCTTGCGGCGCTTATTCGCAACGGGGCGATTCCCAAGAGCGATGAGTGGGTCCAGTCCGTTCTCGATTGGTTCACTGTGCACGGACTATTCATCATCAAGAAGAAATCGGAGAAGAGCTCCATTTCTGCAGTACGTCTATTCCGATCATGAACAGCGATGAACACTGTACTGAGTTATTCATCTCAGCTGCATAGTCTCCCTTCGCCTGTCTTCTCCGATGATCTCCGCAAGAGCTGTCGACAACGCCTCTTGAGTTCTTTGGCCGAATTGACGGGACATGCTACCCTCGTCTCTAACGGTCTGAGATTTCCATCCTGTACTTTGCTATAACACTGAAGCGTTTCTAGGCGACAACAAATCGACCAAGGTTCCGGCTGTGGCGTCCAATGGCGAATTCTGGATACGCCGGGTACTGCAGACAGTCGAACAACTTGAGCAGGACAGTAAACATGTTGACTCGCTGATTGAGGTCGACGAAGAAGTGCAGGAGCTACGCTCGAAAGCCCTGCGGACTGCCGAGCAGCTCAGAACAGTAGGTTGATGCTTAATCCAGGTAGTTTCCAGAGTTCAAGTCGGCCAATTTAGGTATCCGACGAACGCAAGGAATCCGCCAAGGGTGCTGAACTGCTCCTTCTGGCGACTCTTCTTCACCAGTACTGTGCCGACGAGGAGTTTGATGCAGACGTCCTTGAGGTGATATCTAATCCTGATATGTATCCGCCGTAGTCTGACATGTGTCCAGAGCTGCATTGACGGCGCATCACGAATGTTCCTCTCGGAGAACAAGGGAAAGAAGAAGTCCAAGAAATCCACGGACGCGCAAGAGGCTAGCGACGAATCTTTAGAGCCAGTTGATGTGCTTGTCGACAATGTCATTGGGTTCTTGGAGGAGGCCACTGCATACATGCGTGCCGTTGCAAATCAGGTGTTCACTCTGCTATCCAGCTCTGTGAAGGAGAGCACGATCCATCTGATTCTCACTGTGAGTCCTGCCCCTCTACTTTGCTGTCCCTTCGCTCACATATCTGTGCAGCAACTCGAACGACGCGATCCGGCTGAGCTGCTGGCACACGAGGACGAGGACGAGGAGATGGACGACGAGGACGAGGACGAAGACGAGGAGGAAGAAGATGCTGGGTCTTCAAATGATTCCAACGAAGACGATTCCGACGGTGATGAGGATGAGATGAATGTTGAAGAGGATCTGGAGCTTCGTCGAAAAATTGAAGAAGCACTTCGCGTCAACGGCATAGAACCTACGACAGGCAATTCTGACGACGAGTCTGACGAGGATCTGATGGACGATGACCAGATGCTTGCCATTGACGAACAGCTTGCCGCAGCGTTCAAAGCACGCGCCAGAGAGAAGAAGGGCAAAGGTTCGAGACGTTTGTTGTCTCTTTACATGTCCGCTTACAGTTTGGTCCCCAGACGTCGATGCTCAGCGAGAAGCCACGCACTTCAAGAATCGTGTACTGGATCTACTCGACATCTACATGAAAAAGCAGCCGACAAGCCCTCTGATCGTGCAATTGATCCTGCCACTCCTCGATCTGGTATTGTTGACAAGCTCAGATGAACGGCAGCTAGCAGATAAAGCGGCCGGAGTTATCAGGTCTCGGATTGGCAAGGCAAAGGATACGCCATCGACCGTTGACAAGGACCGCGTCATTGAGGTTCTAGGGGAGATTCACTCGCGCGCCCGAAAAGCCGCTTCCTTCGACATTCTCATCATCATCGGCCAGTGCAGTCTTTACGTTGTCAAGATGCTCCATCACATGAACCAGAATGAGCCCGTCCTCGAGGCATATAAGAGCTCACTCAATGACTTCGTGACGAGGAAGACGTCACGACTCAATGGCCAGTTCTTCCAAGAGTTCGTCCGCCGCTACGCAGATATTGCCTGGAATCTACGAGAAGATCTCCTAAAGGTCACCGGCCAGGCCGTCAACGCGTATCGACAACTTCAAGCATTCCAGATGGTACAAACGCTACTGAATCAGCTTCCCAGCATTGTAGGTGCTATAATATCTGGTGAACCATATAATTCTCATTGGCTAGCAGGGGGATCGTCGTGAAGAAATTATTGCTTTCACCTCCAGTCTGCGCACAACGTTGCTCGAAATCATCCAAAGCGCATGCGGTGGTAACACACTCGCGGCCGCAGATATCAAGGAACTCCTCAAAGTAGCGATGGCTGGAGTTCGTCAGACCAAACGGGTTGCATCAACCGCAGAGATCTCCGCAATATGGGAGCCCGCACAATGGACAGCGTTGGCTTTGAAACTTGCTGGCAGCGAGCGGTTCAAAGCGTCAACAAGTCTCCAGTCGACATGCAAACAGATCGCGCAGATGACGACACAGGGCAAGGCAGATCCTAATACCGATGCTGCTTCATCAAAACGGAAAGCTAGTGCGATGGGCGATGGAGAAGAGGAGACTCCAGCAGCAGATTCTAAGGCGAACCGGAAGAAGGCCAGGAAAAGTAAGATCTAACGCACTGATGCGTAGATATGTCATATATTCATATATGCCGGATATTTTTGACGAGGTTCTTGAGTTCGTCCAATAATGTGTGGGTCTCTAATGTCGAAGTGTCCTCGCTTCCTCGTAACAAGTGGATGAATCTCCGGATCCTAGTAATGTCGTGTGAACAACGGCCAATTCACCCTATCGTCTACTACGTACCTGTTACGTCTCACGCGGTCTTTTACCAAGGCTCGCATGTTCTGCGATTTGATGGATGCCAGCTGCAGTACCGATTCTGGGACTCCTGCTAGCCGACCACACTCTACCCCGAAGGATTCTTCTGTGATGCCTGATGTTAATCGATACAGGAATGTCACCTCGCGCGTGCCATCGACCCGAGTCTCTTCGGTATAGCCCATATGCAAATTCTGTATCTGCTCTGGAAACTTGCGCTCCAGATCAGAGGCAACCTCAGGGTAGTGCGTGATGAACAGGGTTCTGCAATTGACGGTTTGCACCAAGTGTTGTAGGACAGCATGCGCGATCGCCATCTGAACAGGCAACCAATGTGAGTATGCAGAATGATTATGAGGAATGTAAGGTGGTACTCACGCCATCAAAGGTCGACGTTCCCCTGCCCAGTTCGTCCAAAATCACCAATGTCCTAGGAGTGGCCATCTGAATGATATCACTAGTCTCTTGCATCTCGACCATAAATGTTGATCGACCCCGCGCAAGCTCGTCCGCAGCTGAACGAGTTCTCATGACATAAGTGTAAGAAGCTTAGAGGAAATTGCTCTTCGTACCGCCCATCCGAGTCAAAATACCATCAAGGGCCGCTAGCTTCATCGAACTTGCGGGGACGTACGATCCTATCTGTGCCATCTAGGGAAAGACCAGTTGTGGTTCAGCAGCCACGGCATGGATTAGGAGGCCATGCCACATACTATCGCGCACAGTGCTATCATCCGCACAGTCGAGCTCTTCCCTCCCATGTTCGGACCTGTAATAATTTTGCTCCTGGGCTGCCCGTTGCCCATCACTATCGTGTTCGAGACAAATGGCTCCGATACAAGAGACTCTATCATCGGATGTCTGGCATCAACAATCTCTAAGATGTCGTCCTCAGTAAATTCGGGCTTCACATAGCCTTCTTGTAATGCTATGCGAGCGAGACTGAGGAGGCAATCTGCGATCGCCAACTTGTTCACCGCATCCCTGAGCAGAGCATAGTGGTTCTGTATGATCTCTTGCAGGAAGGACAAGTATGCCCTCTTTGCCTCTGCAGCGAGGGCTTCCAGTAATTGATTACGTTGGTCGAGCTTCTCCCGGGCTTTGGGCGTGCGATAGCGCTGCAATGTCTTGGTACTTGCCAAGGTCAGTCCAGTCAAGTATAAGCTACGGTGAGGGCAAACAGAGTATAAATCAACGCACCTCGAGATGATTTGCCATGTCAGTGGTATATCACGGTTCTCATTCTTGTTAATCTCGACAACATACTACGTGATGTTGGGTGATGGGTAGGCTCCTTTTATTTTTTAGAGTTAGTGAGACTGACCTCCTCTCCGTTCCAAGTGGTGTATGTTAGGGCAGGCTTCTTGATGGTTTTACGGACTGTCAGCTGAATTAGCATCCACGGACACCTAGCGAAACAGCAGCTCACTATTTTTCAGCTCGTCCTTGAGTTCAGACTCGACTACCCGAATAGACTAAGTCACAAGTGTCACCTACCATTCCTGCGTCATCCGCACGTATTGCTCACCATAGTCAAATCGTCAATTAAGGGGAACTTCTCAGGATCTATCCACAGCGCCTCCCTGTTCCCTTCTTTAGCCACTTTGAGCGAGATTTCCTGCAGAACTCCCTGCACCGGCTCTCTCAGCTTCGGTAGGGCGGAGATGATGTTATTCAAGAGAGGAGACCTGAAGGGCGGGCTCTGGGGGTTGACAAGAGGGAATGCCGTTGCGACTTCGTTGAATGCCGTCAGGAGGATCGCGAGTTCTTGGGGCGTGCACTACGACTCATACGTTCACCAGTATCTATCAGGGAGACATTAGCGTTACCTTGCCGTACTGAATCCGACATAGGCCTCTTGCGAGGTCCGGTAAACGCCTTAAGAGGTCGCGCAGCCTGGTCAACTTCGGCGACTCGTCCTGCAGGATCTCCTCTACGGCATCGATCCGTTCCCGTAGAATTCTACAGAATTCATGCGGAAGTTAGGAACGGCCAATCACATGCCAGGATCAATTAAGCGCACTTTGTATCCGTCAATGGCCTCCCTACCCAGCTTCTCAACAGCCTAGCACCAAACTTCGTCGTAGTCTGGTTCAGTATCCACAGCAGCGAGCCTTTCGCCGTAAAGTCCGTCTCGTTGCGATAAATCTCCCTGTTATTCGAAGAATATCTCACACATTAGTCTCCCTATGGCATAAAGAGCAGACTGACAGGTTCGTTAGTGTGTTGCTGTTAAGCAGCATGTGCGTTCGCTCGGCGAACCGGGCAAAGAAGCGCGTCTCGCGAAGCGCATCCTCAAGATCGAACGCGGTGAGGTACTGCACAGCAGTTGCCAACGCCACTGTCACGAGCTGGGGAAAGTCGGCCACAGCTGCCACGAGCTTGCCTACCGATCCTTGGTGAGCACAGCTTCGGCGACTGCAAGGGATTGCACGCACCGGAGTTGAAACTGTCCGACGCCACTGCCGACTTCGACTTGTCCGTGTAAAAGTCGGTGAGGTAGGAGAAGGCCTCCGTGTACGTGAGCTCGGCCTTGACACGCTCGATGCGAATCTTGTGGTCTGCATTCATGAAATCCGAGTTGGAGTGTCTGACGTGTTGAAAATCAATAGTAACCGATGAAAATGTGTGGAAGCGTACGGACTGGACGAAGTGTGTGATCAATTTCTCGCTGGGCCTGCTTAGCTTGCCGTCCGGAAGCAGGAGCTCGTAAGGCTTCGAATGAACCATTCTTGTCTGCGGATACCGATCAATCACGTTTCAATGTGATTCATAGCCATCATACCTCGAGCTCCGTGCGCATGTGATTGTCTGTCCGAAATCACGTCAGTAGACATGTTACAATAGGATGCTGATAATCACCTTCAAACTCGTCCCACACAACATCGCCCGTGCTAGGAGCAATAACAATCATCGCCATGCGCACACGCTCATCAGGGCCCATGCCGCCTTTGAGCTCTTCAACGAGACACATGAGAGGCGGCGCTGTGCTCGGGTCGAGTTCATCCACTGAGTTCAGCTCGTCCACATAACTATGCGTCTCCGCTCAGCATCCTGGTTGCAGGTTTAGCTGATTATTGACTCACGTCGCTGCGGTGTACATGTGGGTTAACCCGCGTGTGAAGACGTCGTTCCGATTATCGCCAATCTTCTTGAGGGCAGCGGTCTCCGTCTGTTCAACGATGCCTACTTTGTGTCCTTGCGATAGAAGCCTTGTATTGTTGTGACATGTAGGTGTAGGGAGCGATGCATAGACTCACTTCTTCAGGTGAACGTTTCTGCGGTGCACGGGAACTGAGGCACACATGAAGTTTCGCGCCGGATAACACATGATACCGAGCTCCTTAGCGGCAACCTGGCGTAATGATGATGTTGACCAAAGTTGCATGTATGAGGTAGAGTGGGGGGGATATTACTTTGGCATCCTCGCCATAGAACTTCATTTTGTACCCAACCTCGACCATTAGAATGGTATCGGGATACTTCCTTTTTAGCTCGCGAATCTGGTGCTTTGAAGTGAGAGTCATATGGCGCATGCCTTCAGCGAGCACTGCTGACCTGTAGTTCCAGCGGAGTGTACGACTGCCCACTCGGACCAATTTCCACAGTCTTCTTCCCTTTTCGCTGCGCAGCGGTAGGAGCACTCTTCCCCTTCTTTGACTTACTCTTTGAGCCAGAGAACTTTTCCATCAGCTGTGTGAATCTTTCATCCATCTCTTCGTCAGATGCTCGACTAGGAGCCTCCTCTGTTCTCTGACTTGGGCCAGGTCCGGTCTCGTCCTCCTCTGCTGCAGCGGACGCAAGCAGATCCGCTTCATCGCGCTCAGATCGCCGGAAGAAGTCATCATCTCCTAAAAGAATGCGCCTCGCTCTGTCGTGGCGCCTTTGGTCTGCAGTGTTCGGAGCGCGAGTGGTTTGCGCGGAAGATATGGAGGCGGTGTCGAACCGCCACTGCTGCGAGAGGTCCAGGCCAGACCGCGCTTGTACATCACTTTGCTTCTGCAGTGACAGCCCCGAGTCAGAGCTGAAGTAGCTACTTGTAGTCCTGTTCCTTTTGCGTGAAGATGGGCTCTGCGAGGTCGACGGCATATCGTCGCCCGAGTCGACGGTCAGGTCGATCGGGGACTCATTACGCCGCCTCTTAGACTGTGACTTTGGTGACTCTGAAGATTGAGTAAAGAAATGCGATATCCTAGTCTGTTTCTTTGGGCTCGATTGGGACATTTTGCCAGGCAGCAAAGCCGATGATGGTCGTGGCAAGAAGCAAGTTGTTCTAGCGGCTACACATTACGAATTGACGCCACATCAGAAGCGCGACGCGACGCGACGTGGTCACATGCGCGCGAATACACCGGAATGTCGAGCGCTCACGTTTCGAGAGCCTCCGCCTTGCTCAGTCATGCAGGCTATACGCTTCGCCCGTCCCCTTCTGCCTGCTCTCGCCGCATCATGCAAGCGAGCACCTGTCCTAAAACAGCCGTTCCTACTTCGAACGCAGGCGACCGTCGCAGACTCAGGCCCTGCGGTCACCGCAACGAACCGTAAGGCCCGGGCGCATATTCGATTGGCAGCGGTACGCTGAGGCGCGCATTCTCCAGGTGCTGAGGCGACCCTGAAGCGGTTTTGGAAAACAGTTGGCATTGAGGAGCGCGAGGATGCGTTTGCTGTAACACTGGACAAGCGTCCTCTGCGGACCCCCGGCGGGAAGCCACTTCTCTTACCAAGAAACAAGCGGCTCGTGGCTACTCTGATTGCGTCGGAGTGGGAGAATCAGGAGTCTTTGCTGAAGCCCCACACACTTCCTGTGGTATGTGAAGCTCAACGCCGTTTTGCCGGTATAAGCAGAATGGTCATAGACGTCTCTTGTGTCAAGAGCTATCGACGCGTTCGTGGATGAGCAGACCCGCAGTGAGGTCCGCGCCCAGCTGCTCAAGTATCTCGAGACAGACACAATATGGTATGGCGATGGTTTGCACTGATATTCTCTAGCTCACGTTATTGCAAGCTTCCACTCGAATGAGCCCGAAGTTCTCGTAAGTCTTCAGAAAGAGCACTGGAAGCCCCTGCTTGAATGGGTAAGATCAACGTATAACGTGGAAATCAGCACGACGGACTCGTTCCTCCTTGCTCCGCATCCTGAGGAGACTCTTAAAAAACTCGACGGGGTCATGAATAGCTTTGACTTGTGGCAAATGGCTGGTACGTGCCCATCCACGCTTTAGCGCCATGACATCACTCATTGAGACTGGGTAGCCATGGAACGCGCGACTTATACATCCAAGTCATTCTTGATAGCTCTCGCTCTCGTGACAAGGCGCATAACCGCTGAACAGGCTGCACTCGCCTCGCATGTTGAAGTAAATAGCCAAATAGAGCGCTGGGGAGAGGTAGAGGACTGTCAGTATAGTCATTCATTTTCTTTTGCTTGCCACTGATCCGCTCTCAGCTCATGACGTTGACTACCATGACGTTCGAAAACAACTTGGAAGCGCTGCTTGCTTGTTGTCAAACCTGTAACCTGCGATTCTAATACGCCTCTGCCTCGAATATACTAGCATAATGGTGACACTGCAACACGCCCGCTGTACTTCATGGCATCCGTTTTCTACGCTCAGCGAATGCGTAGATGTTCAGGAGGAAGTACTGCGGCAAAGCATACTGATTGTGAAACGCAGCTGGCCCGTGTATATTGACCACTGCATGCACAGGACTGACAGGCCTCTTCATGGAAAACGCTAAAAACTGGAACACCCCTTGGTCCACCCATGTATACAGTTGAAGACCTCATAATGCATAACCTCATAATGCATAATGCCTCATAATGCATGACCTGACCCGGTCACCGACCTCGTTTGCGGGGATTTATGCATGGAATCTCATATCGCATAATGCATAAGCAATCAGGCAATTATGCATTAGTAGATCTGCCATATATAGTAATGAATATCTTATTTGAGAGCAAGATCCAAGCAAATAATCCAATTCTGGCTTGTGCAGCTCCTATTGCTGTCACAGTTCACCATTAAGCGCTTGTCCACGTGACACACAGCAACCGCTCGAGGCTGCAGGTTGCAGAAACAGATGGCATCTCGGTGCTCACGCTGCAGCAGTTGTGCAAATTCTCTGCTCATCTTTACAAGGCTGACCTCAAATCAATGAAACAAGTAATACTATATAGATACTGGGGTACATAGCTATGTTATTTCTACGGAGTCACACTGGGTCACAGAATGTGACATCTTGTGACAAATTTGATACTGCATAAGACCTCATAATGCATAAAGAAATCCGGTCACCATCATTATGCATTATGAGGTCTTCAACTGTACCTCCAGAACTCAGAGAAAGATATTTATACAACATGAAGATCTAATTCAAACTAACCTACCTCTATCAGAGTGCCTCTCTTGCGGCAAGGAATGTCTCAACATCGGTGAGTCGTGGACTGGGGCCTCCTGGCATTGAAGGGCATACACCGCGGCTTCCAGTCCTCCGGAGACTCCTTCCGCTCGTCCCCGCGCCGAGGTCTTCTGTTGAATCCGTAGATAGGCCACATTGGCATATTGCAGACGCTCTGTAGAGCGTCATGCATCAGCAATGGACACATCTCATGCTGATCAAACTATAATAACTCACATCCCGTGGGCAGACCTCATCACACCTGAGCCATTCCGTCCAATCGAGCCACTGCATCAGCTCCACAACACGCGCTTCCCATTTATCAACCAGATGTTTGACGGCTTGCCTCTCGGCTCGGTCGTCTGCATCCATGCTCTCGACGAACACCGCGCCGTAGTCCATACACAGTCGTTGCATCACTGTCTCGATGCTTGTCTGCAGGAGCACCTCCTGCGGGGTCTTGTGGACACGTGGATCATTCAGGAAGCCCGTCGCAGAATACATACAGCGCCGGAGCGCTGACGTATTCGCAGTAGCAACCGGATGTGGGGGCGGTGATGGATGGTGAGGCCAGGGACGGGAAGACGAGTCTACCTCAACAGGTACGTCCACACCGACGAACGAGTCCCACGCGGACGAGTTGGAAGCCGAGCCCGTATCCATGTACAGGTTGACGGCGAATATGTCAGGCGGCGGACGGCTGCAAGGGTCTCCGTCGTGTTAACCTCCGCGCTCGTATTCAGAACCGCGCTCGCGTTTCCCAAGAACTCGCGTAGCTGCACTATCCTGCTTGCCCACTTCTCGACGACGTCCCGCGCAAGTGTGCCCCAGTCGAGCCCGCTCCCGCGTCCCGCCCACGGAGGGCGCCGCAACACCTCCTCCAGCTCGGTCTTCACGCTCTGCGCGTCCCCTATCGAGATATTCGGCCATATTCGGTGCTGGCGCATCGTCTGCCCCACGCGTGCCGGGACAAGACTGTGAAGGCGCGGGTGGTAGAATGTCACGAGCGAGGCGTGGTCGAGAAGGACGTGGGCCTGCGGTACGGAGCCGCGCCGCGAAACTGCGCGGAGCCATTCGCCAGGGCCTGTTGTACTGAAGGACGAACTGCCTTCACACCTCCCTAGGGTAGGCCATCTGTCGCCCCCAGTCGGAATGGGATCGTCCGGAGAGCCAGGAGGGCCGGAGGGCATGTCAACGGAGCCTGGAAGCGTCCCCGGGGCAGTGATGTTGAGATGGCTAACAAGTTGGAGTGCTGACGAATCGAAATCGCACCATAGCAGCTCGCTGTGGGGCATGCGTGAGCCCCAGTTTGAGTATCCGGCGTGGTACGCCTATCACTCACAAACCTGCATTCGTGCGCACGAACCCCTCGACGCCAAATTCCTCGCCCCATTTGCACAAGTTCAATGCACGGTGATACTCGTCAAATACGAGGTAGTCATCAGAGCTGTCCATCCTGCCCTTTCCTGCAATAAGCACTTCCTGGCTGTCCAGCCAGCCTGTGTCATCCAGTGACGCGCTCAAACCGTCGAAATATATGACCCGCGCAGGCCGAGTGTTTCTGTATGTGAGCAAGTACGTATTCCCGCAATCTCCGGCCATAATGCCATAGCTCATCTCTGGGTCGAACGCGAACCACTCCGGAGATGGCGGTGGGACATTCGCGTTCTTACGCGCGTGATAGAGAAGGGTGAACGGCTCTAACAGCCCCGGAATGATAGTGTGGCCGTTTGGATGGTACGTGTTGGGCCATTGAACCAGAAGAGACGACAGCGAGTTGAAGATGAAAGGCGCGGTCGAGTTATCGACTGGCTCGGGAGGGGGCGGCGGCGGCGGTCCGGGGAAGAGAGGACGCTGTTCGGGAGAAGCAAGGATGATGGGCGCGCATGCGAGAAGCAGCAGCGACAGCATCGTCAATGAATTAATGATGAGTGGGTCTCGCGGTTCAAACGTTCAACCGTCACGGACGTTCAACGTGGCGCGCGCAGCGCAGTCGCTGACACGGTACACGTGACAACAATAAACGCGTCGCGTCGACTTGCCAGTGCTTGCTGTAGCGTTCCGTCCTTCTGACGTGTTTGTCGAACGCAACTCTCAGTGAGTTACATAACACACGCACTCTATATATTGGAGTTTCACACAGATACAAATGCGGGCACAACGCTACGACCGCTCAAAAATCTAGTACCTCATTGTTTGCGTGGATTCGAGGGCCGCCGGGGCCTCCTGGCATAGACGGGTTCAAGGACATACACTGCGGCTTCCAGTCCTCCGGAGACTCCGGATGCTCGTCCCCGCGTCGACGGCCTCTGCCGAATCCGCCGACGGGCCACATTTGCATCGTGCAGACGCTCTGTGGAGCGTCACTCCATCAGCAAAGGGCACATTTCCCGCAGACAAATGATGTCAACTTACGTCCCGCGGGCAGACCTCATCACACCTGAGCCATTCCGTCCAATCAAGCCACTGCATCAGCTCCATAACGCGCGCTTCCCAGGCTTCAACTAGATTTTTGACCACGTTCCTCTCGGCTTTGTCGTCTGCATCCATGCTCTCGATGAACACCATGCCATAGTCCATACACAGCCGTTGCATCACTGTCTCGATGCTTGTCTGCAGGAGAACCTCCTGCGGGGACTTGTGGACGCGTGGATCATTCAGGAAGCCCGTCGCAGAATACATACAGCGCCGGAGCGCTGACGTATTCGCAGTAGCAACCGGATGTGGGGGCGGTGATGGATGGTGAGGCCAGGGACGGGAAGACGAGTCCATCTCAACAAGTACGTCCATACCTACGAACGAGTCCCACGCAGACGAGTTGGAAGCCGAGCCCGTATCCATGTACAGGTTGAGCGGCGAATAAGTCAGGCGGCGGACGGCTGCAAGGGTCTCCGTCGTGTTGACCTCCGCACTCGTATTCAGAGCCGCACTTGCGTATCCCAAGAACTCGCGTAGCTGCACTATCCTGCTTGCCCACTTCTCGACGACATCTCGTGCGAGTGTGCCCCAGTCGAACTCGCTCCCGCGTCCCGCCCACGGAGGGCGCCGAAGCACTTCCTCCAGCTCTGCCTTCACGCTCTGCGCGTCCTCTATAGAGATGTTTGGCCATATTCTGTGCTGGCGCATCGTCTTACCCACGCGGGCCGGGGCAAGGCTGTGAAGGCGCGGGTGGTAGAATGTCACGAGCGAGGCGTGGTCGAGAAGGACGTGGGCCTGCGGTACGGAGCCACGCTGCGAGGCGGCGCGGAGCCACTCGGTGAAAGCTGTGATGCTGAAGGGTCCACTACTTCTGCCTCTGCCACCACCAGAAGGACGAGTGGGACGCCGATCGCCTCCGGTCGGAACGGGATCGCGTGGAGAACCAGGAGGGCCGGAGGGCATGTCGACAGAGCCCGGAGGCGTCCCCGGAGCAGTGATGTTGAGATGACTAACGAGTTGCAAGGCTGGTGAACTGAAATCGCACCATAGCAGCTCACTTTGGGGCGTGTGTGAGCGTCGATATCCAGCACGAAGTGGTGATCACTCACAAGCCTGCGTTCATGCGAACGAACCCTTCAATGCCGAAGTCCTCACCCCACTTACACAGGCTCAACGCACGACGGTACTCGTCAAAGGAAGGATAGTCCTCAGAGCTGTTCATCCTACCCTTCCCCGCGATGAGGACCTCCTGGCTGTCCAGCCAGCCTGTCTCGCTCAGCGCCGCGCTCATCCCGTCGAAGTACACGATCCGTGCAGGCCGGATGCTCCTGTATGTGAGCAAGTACGTATTCCCGCCCCGCCCGGCCATAATTCCATAGCTCATCTCTGAGTCGAACGCGAACCACTCCGGAGATGGCGGTGGGACATTCGCATCCTTACGCGCGTGATACAGGAGCGTGAACGGGTCCAAGAACCCAGGAATGATGGTGTGACCGTTTTGGTGGTACGTGTTGGGCCATTGAACCAGAAGTGACGACAGCGAGTTGAAGATGAAAGGCGCGGTCGAGTTATCGACTGGCTCGGGCGGGTGCGGCGGCGGCGATCCAGGAAAGAGAGGCCGCTGCTCGGGAGAAGCGAGGATGATGGGCGCACATGCGAGAAGCAGAAGCGACAGCATCGCTGGTGGCGACTGGGTGTCGCGACCCAACGGTTGCAGATGTTCAAGCCCGCAGGGTGAACGGCCCTCTCGAAAGCGCTGAGCTGGCCCGCAGCGCGCCGACTATGATAACACGGTACACGTGATACCAATTTTTTTTTGTATACATTTGTATCCCGCGTCAAGTAACTACGACTGAATGCGGCGTTCGTGTACGGAAGAAACGAGGCTTATGTGTGGGATGGAGAGGGAGTAGATGTGCGGCAGACCATGTGTAGGGTAGTGCGAAGGGGAAGGTATCTAGGGAGCTTGGGTAGTGCTACATGTAGGACTCACCCTGGGTCGACAACAGCGGTAGGGGGGGTGCGGACTTTGCGAACGCCGTGGTGGACTTGAGGAACAGCGCAATGGCGTTGAGGCCCTTCGGCGTAGACAGGAGGGTGCGAACATTCAGCGATCGGGATGCGGCGCGCAGGTGGTGGCGTGCGTCAGTGTGTCGGGGGCAGTCGACAAGGACGTGTTCTCGCGTTTGCAGTGTGACCCCATCGCACGGGCAGCGCGAGGACTCAGAAGGGACGAAGCGGCGATAGTAGTCACCAAAGTGGCCATGGCCAAGGACAATGCGGGAGTGTACATGACGGGGCCCTGTGTAGGTCCAGTGGAAACGACACGTGATACCAATAAACGCGTCGCGTCGATTTACCAGCGCTCAGAGTTGCAGCTGAAGCCGTGGTTTACAGGGCACACATTTCAGTAAGTTAACACGCACCAAATACAACTAGGTTATGCACACGGAATACAGACGCGAACCCAATCTTCCGCTACCCTTCATGGCTGTTTGCATGAATTTGAGGGTCAAACCCTCGAGGAAAGACTTGTCGAACATTGATGTTGATGCGTGCGCTGCGCAAGTACTGCTCGTACACCTCCCACATTTCACCTCCAGAATCAACATTGTGCTGGAGATGCGGCGGAAGGGTACCTTCAAGAATCCGTGGGACACCTAGTAAATCCGTCATAAACTACTGAGGGATCAGACGAGCGCGTTCGAGCGTACCATGGTATGCACGGCGACAGGCTGGCCCGGACATGATAACGACGTCTCCAGAACGAAGGAGGATTGGCGTTGGCTCCACGTCACGAGTGAGGCCGCCAATGAGGAAGACAGCCGCACAACCGAGGCTACAGTATACGCGTGAACGTTGATGCCCTCGTAACATGAGCTAAACGTACGAGACGGACACCAGCGGCGACGTTGTGCACACTTCCGACCGGTCGACATGAGCCATCAACGTATCCTGCATGCACTCAGCAACCATACAAAATTGACGTTAGTTCGCTCACTCACCTTTGTTTGGTAGAAATTGACGATGCCGGCATCGGGCTCTGAGGATATATTAGCTACGAGTGGCCTCATCAGCGGTCGTGTCCACCTTACCGTACGTCTTGTTCCACGAATTCCAATCCGGACCTTCGTCGCCCCAGTCGTCGCGCGTCGCATTCTGCTCCCCGAAGACCTCTTCCCAACTTACCGACCGCACCGCGCGCTTGCAAACGCTCTGAATCTCATCACTGATGACTCCCTTCCCCTTCGAAAAGTCATATTGCTTTGTCCCCCAATGATATGACCATCCGATATTTGCCCAGCGCAGCTTGGGAATCAGAGCAGAGGTGCGAATTGCTTGCGCAGAGGTTGATGGTGCTGGAGGAGGCTTCGGTGTGGTAGATATCGCGCCATAATTCTCTCTGTCCACGGGTTCATTGGAGATCAGCATGCGAGGACCAGGCGGTTCCGACACCGCCTCAGTAGTTGGTGTCGCGACCAGAGCTCGAGGTTGAATGATCTCGTCTCCGCGATGCCCAACGCATACATCGAGATAGTTGTTCCATAAACCTTCCTCCGGAAGGACATAATGTGTGTCCAGATTCGTCTCATTGGGATAGCGGGCCTGCTCGCACAATGCCCACCGTACAAGCCTCCTCTGCTCGTCCGGCGGCACAAACGATGGCAGAAGCACGAGTCCTGTTGCAGAACGCCAGATCACACGTTGCAATGAATACGTACATCAAATTTACAACGGCAGACTGCCCACCAGGCGTATCCGGGAATATATATGCCGTCCTTGACGAAGATCCCTCGCCTCCCAGCTCGATCTTCTTACAGCGCACCGCATCGCCTCTCCCCCTCCAGCCTCCCTTTACAATTTCCTCTGCGCGAGACTCATCTGACACAGCCACATCGAGAACGCCGGACAGATCAGGAGGGGGAAAGCGCGCCTTAAACCTCTTCTCCGCTGCTCGGAACGGCGTCCAGTCCGCCTCGACATGCGCGTCCCGGTTCCAGGTAGTATTCAGATACTTTTTGCGGGCCTTTTTGTACGCCGCACTTGTCGGATCCAGGATGTCTGCAACAGAGGTTGCGTTTGTCGTCGGCGCCGGCATGGAAGTCGGAAGCCAAAAAGAAAGTTAAAAGCGAGTTGAAACAAGTTGAGCCGTTCGTCGCCGGCTATTGGCGTCACCTCAGCGTCAACTTGGAGCGGCGTATTTCTACCCGTGCACGCTCGGCGTGCTCGTTAATCCTTACGGCCGCACTGATCAGCTACTGGACACTGGACGATCCTCGGTGACTCGTCGAGCTCAGAACTCTGGAATTCATGTCCGTATGGCTTCCCAAAGCGTCCCCGACTGTATTTGCGCGTACATATAGTCGCCAGCAGCGGCTTGCGAGCCTCCGCTTGTTTGCTGTTGCCGGCCAGCAGGTCCCTCCGGCTCTGCAGCCGTATGTGCTTTCGCGGCGGTTTGAGAGCACGAAGTCCACGCACGACATTGTGCGCAATGCGTCTACTGCTGCGGGGGATGCGCCTACGGCCGAACCAAAGCCAACCCCTCCCACTCCAAAAGAACCCACTGAGAATTTGCCTCTGAGGAGTAGAGTATGGTCCAAGGTCAAGCATGAGGCGGCTCATTACTGGCAGGGGAGCAAACTGTTGGCCGCAGAAGTGCGGATCTCTTCGAGGCTGCTGTGGAAAATCTTGCACGGAGAGGACTTAACGAGGAGGGAACGGCGACAGGTGCGGAGGACATGTATTATCGGCGAACATAACAGCTGAAGTGGCCTTGTTTCATGGGCAGTTGAAACGCACGACTCAAGACTTGCTGCGACTTATCCCGTTTGCAGTCTTTGTCATTGTGCCGTTCATGGAGCTGTTAATCCCCGTGTGCTTGAAGCTGTTCCCGAACATGCTTCCTTCTACGTTTGAGGACAAGTTCGCGGCTGTAAGCACTCTACCAGTATCCCAGCAGGCTTTCTCACACAGAGAATCCTTCAGCAAGAGAAGCAACGCAGACTGCTTCGTGTCCGGCTCGATATGGCCAAGTTCCTGCAGGAAACTCTGCGGGAATCCGGTCTCAAAGCTAACGCGCATATAGTCGGCAGTGACGCTTTCAAAGAATTCTTCCGGAAGGTCCGTATCTCTTGCCCTCGCCCGATTTAATCTAATATGTCCCCAGGTGCGATCTACCGGAGAGTCCCCCTCCGCCACGGACGTCATCAATGTCGCCCGGCTCTTCGACGACGACCTCACCCTCGACAACCTCTCGCGCCCGCAACTCGTCTCCATGTGCCGCTACATGGGCATCAACGCATTCGGCACGGACAACTTCCTGCGGGGCACGATCCGCACGCGCCTGCTCGAGCTCCGCCGTGACGACCAGCTCATCGACCAGGAGACCATCGACAACCTGAGCACCTCGGAGCTGCAGGCCGCATGCCAGAGCCGCGGGATCCGCACCGGGGGCGTGTCCCCCGCGCGCCTGCGTGAGGAGCTGACGACGTGGATCCACCTGCATCTGCACAACCGCGTGAGCGGCGTGCTGCTTGTCCTTGCACGTGCGTTCCAGTTCGACAAGAAGCCGGGAGAGAACGAGGATGGCAAGACAGCGATCATCCAGAGCTTGGAGAGCGTCCTGAGCGGGCTCCCGGATAATCTGGTAAGCGTACAGTACAGCTTCAGCGGGAACCTGTCTCACATCTCCGTATAGCTGAACGAAGCCGAGCTCGAGGTCGACTCGGACAAGGCAAGCTACAAGCAGAAGCTGGAGGTCTTGCAGCAGCAGGAAGAGCTCATCGAGGACGAAGAAGAGCAAGAGCAGAAGGAGGAGGATGCCCGGCGCGCCAAGAAGGAGGAGGAGGCTCGCATGGCAGAGTCTCTTTTGCCTGAATCTGAGGTGAGCTGATGCATGCTAAACAAGCACGCGTGCTGACACAAGCCGGCAGTTGCAACCTGAAAAAGTCGAGGAGAGCGATGCTCGCATGACCACCGAGCAGCTGAAGGAACTCGGCGAGGCGCTTTCCATTCTTTCTGCGAAGTCCAGTGTCCTCAAGGAGCGTGACGAGCTTCGCGCATTGATGGAGGAGAACATGCAAGCAGAAGAGGTATCACCTCGTCGCTTGAGAAGTCCGCACCATCTTGCTCACGTACATTGCTTAACAGGATCCCAAGTCTCCGGCTGCCGCGCTGACGAAGCGCATCCGCTCCATGCTCACAAAAATCGACCAGCAGCTGGACGATTACGACGCACGCGTTGGCTCGTCCTTGCAAATGATCTCATGCGACCCTCAGGGACGGATCTCGGTCGAGGATCTAGAGAAGGCGCTCGCGGTGATCAAGCACAAGCCGGATGAGGAAGTTGGCCACAGGGTCATTGAGAAGCTGGATGTCGACAAGGACGGTTTTGTCGAGCTGGAGCACGTCTTGGGACTTGTCAAGGAGGAGGGTCTGGGTGAGCTTATCAATGAGAGCGTTGTTGCGAAGACTTCAGCTGACATATTGTGCAGGTACGCTCCTGGATGATGAAGCGCAAACGCTCATTGGACAGGGCAACGAACTCAAGAAGAGCAAGCCCAGGAAGGAAGATATTGTACAAGAGTAGTCCTGCAGGACATGCTATTGCTATAATACGTCTCGCTGTTGTAGAACATCATTATCAATATAGACGTGACGACGACAGGCCCCAGCTGCTCGCAAGTATCGGTGCACACGCGAGGTTCCACCTTGCAATTGCTTGATCAGACTGCATCGTCGTCATGTGAAAGTCGAGATATGATACGAGCGTCTAGAGGAGGAGCACACCGTGAGTCGCAGTGACGTCGCTGCACAGAGCCATCCCAGCCACCGTATATACACGATCGTTCCAGCCAATGTGCTCTCCCACTTTTCTGCACGCTCACGACACACGCCTGATACCCACTCTTTTGCATACCTAATCCGACGACTGATACCGCCAACATGGTCGCATATGCACACTATCAGTCCGCCACAGATGGCTGGGGAACACCGGATGTACGCACGCAACCGCCGTTCAGGCTCTACTTGGCGCAAGAGAGCTCACGCGGATATGGGCAGTACAGGTTTGGACGGCCGCCAGTACCGAGCTTCACGCCAGAGTCGTCATGTGCGTTCCTTTCACCGCCATTGAATCGACGTCACCTGAACTCACTCCGCACGGCGCGCAGGGGGCGGCCTTGACTACTTTCGCGCGCACGCCTTTCAGGGTGGCCCGTAAGCTTCACCACCACATCAAACGCACACTCACCTTTCTAACTACCTCTTACTGCTCTGAACGCTGGGCCTGTAACTCGATTGTGGCTGCAGGCAATTCTACCAATCCGTAATGGGCAGGATGTCCTCCGCGGTCGGCGTCGGCTTCAACGAAGCGCGGTACTGGCACCGCCGCATCTATGGCGGGCTCGTGAACCTCTCGCAGGTGCTCCCTGCGGACGTCGGCAGTGCCGCGGCATACGAGGCGTACCGCATCTGGAAGTACCACCAGCAGAACGTATTTCAACCGCTCGGGGGCGACATTGAGCGTATGCGTGAGGCGATGATTGCCATGGCTGTCGCAGAAGGTCCGCGTGCCTCGAGTTGCACGGAAGAGTATGACTGAATCCTGTCATAGCGACGCAACTGTGGCAGTATACCGGGCGTGCGCTTGATAGCTATGGACGACAGGACGCGGGGGAGGCGGCTGCGGCCACTGCGTCCCGCATTGCACGGACGGTATGTGCTGACCACTTACCTACGCTGCGCGTACTCACCACAACCTGCACATACCATAGGTGCTCGTAGCAGAAACAGGAGGTTTGGGCGTAGGAGCAGCTCCCAGCTACGGCGCGGGAGTCGGCATGATGAACGGCGGCGCAACCCCGGCAGCGGCAGGGCTTGGTGCGGCGGGCATGGCGAACACGCTCGGCGTTGGGCCCGGCGGCGGCGGGACATGCGCGGGCATGGCGGGCGGAAGCATCAACCCACTCGACTACGCGAACAGGGCGGGCCTGAATCCGCTCAGCTATACCAACCCCGCCGGCGCAGGCGCGAACCCGCTCGGATGCGCGAACGGCGCGGGGGCGGGCGGCGTGTACGCACGCGACTATGCGTACTCGGGGCGACCGAGAGGGCTGCGGCGCGCGTCGTCTGTAGATTCGACGATCTCAGCGGGCTATGCGGGCAGAGAGGTTGGCGCGGCGACGCCTATATCAAGTACAGCGGGGTCTCTGGTAGGTGGGGGAGTCGGTGGCGTCGTCTCGCCAGCGGGAGGCGCGGGGGTCGCGACGCCACTCGCGGGGGGTGCAGGGGTCACAGCAGGTTACCCCGTAGGCATTACGGCAGGTTACCCCGCAGGCGTTACTTACGTCCAACCTGGCGCGACTGCATATGGAGCTGGCGGGCTTGGAGGCGGGACCGGTATGGGCGGAGTGTTGCCCTCTGCGAGCGGTTATGGCGGATATGGCGGATACGGAGGGTATGGAGGGTATGGCGGATATGGAGGGTATGGCGGGTACGGCGCGCAGCCTGGCCTGGCGGGACCCGGAGGTGTTGGCGCTTTGGGGGGCGTCGGCGCGATGGGCGGATACCAATACCCCGGTGCGTACATGGGCGGGCAGGCGCAAGTTGTCCCGCCTGGTTCGACCGTCGTCATTCGACAACCTCGGCATAGGTCGCGGCACCACCATAGGAGAGCGCGGAGCGTAGATGTTGGATATTGAGGACCACAAGCTGGGGGATAAGAAGAGAAGGGTCATGGGGCAGCGCAAGCCGTATCCTTCGCTGTAATCTTGAATCTCGACAATTGCGTGATCATGACTGTCGTAACTTACCAACTTACTATCGCCGTCAATAAATAGTAGTAGCGGACTGCGCATGATGGTACTTGTGATGGCGCATGATGGTACTTGTGATGGCGTACGGCGGCACCCAGCGTCAGTGAGTGACTCATCACGTGTTGAGCCGAACGCGTCTGTCACCGTCACGTCCGACGCCTTTACGCGATCGTAGGATTGGCGAGGGCAGGTGTGTATATCTAATTCGTAATCAGGAATTCACCGAGCACTGCGCGATAGAATTGCTCTTGACACGACATGCATGGACCGCAAAACCTTTCTTTGTCGCACTATTAGGCCTGCCCTTTCTAGGACCGACTAGATCGGCATCAGATCTGATCGTAGACCGATCAAGTTAGTGAAACAGCTACGCCACTAGTACTTCCATGTACTCACTTGACCCTCTGGCCTCTAAGGCTGCACATACGATTATATGCACCATTTTATCACTGCCATGTTCTTGTGACGCACGAACTGCATGGAGGATCATGTACACACTCGGGCAACCCTCGCCTGGCAGCAGCTGTACTAGCCGCTGGGCCCGACTGCCATCGACCCGCCTCGACGCCCCCCAGACCGACTCGAACAATCACGGCTGCCATCACTGTCATGCGCTGCATCTATCCACATTCCAGCCCGCAGAGCTCTCTGCCGGGGTCGTACCACCCACCTTACAATTAATTAACCACCCGTAGTGTCTGGTCTCGCCGCGCCGCGCGACCTCCAGCCACAGCCAGGCAGGCCTGCGCGCTCCTCAATATCCCGATGTGCACTACACATTACCTCTTCGGAAAGCGAGTGTGCTATCTGGGGCGAGCTATAAATGCGCGGGCTAGGTAGCAGGGCACCCAGAGCGAACCCTCGCACCGAACCACCCGTTCCCGCCTCTTCTTCATTGACGCATTCCGCATTTCCGCTTCCCTTCTGCACCCAGACACACCCACAAGATGATGAACCTCATCCGCGACCGCGCACCAGTGAGCTCACTCCACCGCAGTCCCTGTCCGTCCGAGATGCTGATGTGCCGCGCGCCTGGGCCAGTCGCTCATCCTCTTCGGGAGCATCCAAACGGTCATGTGGAGCTTCGTGTATTACCGGTGGCGCGAGCCGAGGTGCGTCCCTCTCGATGTTCTGCTTGTGGACCGTTGCTAACGGTAGAAATGGCGATAGCTTGATCACTGGTCCCCTTCCATCGCATATTCCGAAGGGATATATCGGCAGAGCGCGCTTCCAGAACCCGGAGAGGCCACTTGCGCACAGCCTCCCGCAAGAGTACTAGTCTTGAAAGGCTCTCTACCTGAGACGTGCTGCATAGCATAGTGTACTCCATGTTATCGCGTTTGCGGCCGCATACGGATGAGACGGTGGCAGAGGATTGGCAGAGCATAATTAACCGGACATTCAAGTTGTACACATATCTCACCATGCATTCCGACAAGTAGATTACCCACCATTTGGTAGACAATGCATATGCGTAGTCAATTTCACTTTACCCTGTGCACGCACACCTACACATCCAGACGGGGCATACCATTACAGAGAAAGAAATACGTCGGCCGTGCGCAAGCGGATCAATCAATCTGCGCGCTCTCGATGATGCCCAGACGACCCTCGACGACGCCGGCCTCGCTAAACCCATTGCGCATTGGGTCCCGCATTTCTGAGCACAGAAATCGCCGATGACGCGACGTCTCCATTATGGTCACTTCATAGAGCCTCGCCACAAGTAACGCTTCTACCGATCCGGCATTATGTAAATACTCCTACGTCATTATGCTTGGTCGATCAATGGCTTTGTCTTGCCACATCCAGCCCACTCGTACGCGTAGTGCATCATTTTCAATTCGCGTTTGTCAACTACTAGCTTGTTCCTTGATCATAGCATTAGGCAAGGCGACCATCACGCGTGCCTAGACGGATATCAGTGAGTCGTCTATTTACTTTATTCGTCTGCCTGCGTCTATTCTACACGCGACCGTTCGCATCGTCGCGGCCATCTGTTTTGTGTTGGGTTTGTTCACATTTCCTCTCTCTCTCTTTGTAGCTTCTCGCGCTTACGCTATCGGCGACCTGCTCTCCACATTTCCCTTCCATAGCGTGCGGGGAGTTGATGATTGGGAGTGATGTCCGAAAACGATAGTTGCCTGTGCTACACCTGCCACAGCGGCGGCACGCTCGTGGTACGTGGGGGATAAGACCCACCAATTGAATGGCTCGGTCGTCTCATTACAGAACTCGAAGGTAGCGGCGAAGTCTCAAGTACTCGCTGATGACGATGTCACAACCGATTTTTATATCTCTTCGTCCGCTGCGTCACGTGTGGCAGGATTGAGAACGCCACAGTATTTGTTGAACTTACAAGTTATCCCCCAGCCATCATGCCGGCTGATCAGCTTAAAATATGGTATCTTCTCTACGAAGGTAGTGTCACCACGCACGCTGCACATGTCTACATCAACTGCAACGCTTCTATATATGCTCTTGCAAAGGCCATTGGTGACGAGAGGCAGCCACCAATGGATGTGTCATACATGACTCTGTGGAAGGTATGTATGCGACGCCGTTGGTGGCAACAAACTTGAGACTAACGTCCGTCTGAGCCCAATGAACCGCTGGAAAGAAGTCGTGCGGCAAGCACCCTGGCAGACAGAATAGCTGACCGCAATCTCAGCGCGCTCGCGAGAGAGCTGAAGTTTGGTGAGACCATCGCGGGGATCATAGTCGACAGAGGAGATGCTTCCCACCAGATAGTGCATGTCATTGTACAAACCGAGTTACACCGTGAGTTAGGTTCATAATCTCACGTTGTACCACAATGACGGCGTCCTAGCTCGTGAGCGCCACATCGAAGAGCAAGATTCAGGGAGCCGCCAGCGTCAGGAGCGTAGTGAAGGTAAATGCTACTATCCAACAACACATTATTCCTGGCCAGGGACTGATATTGCTCATGACCTGACTAGAAACCAGCGCTGGGATTGATACCACTATCGCCGCCCTCATGGAGAGTGAGTTGTCCCAACAAATTCCGGCAAGATAGAGATTTAACAGCGTGATCTCAGCGCGCAACTCAACGCTCTTTCACGCTAAAAATCGACTTTCCCCCTCAGAAAGTGCCCGTCCGGTGAATTACCGCAATTACCAGGGCGGGGAGGCACCTCTGCTTGACGGGCGAGTCGACGAAGGCCAAAACTTCCGAGACACGCTCGCCGCACCGGTGGAGCTTTACTGTCCAGCTTTTGCAGAGTTCCTGACCGGCCTCACAGACGAGCCTTCGCAGGACGTCGTTAAGCGACTTGGGGAGATGACGCTGTCTCAAATGCTAACGTACTCGATGGATCGAAGTATTACCCTCGGTGAATCTGCGGAAGATCTCATTGCCAAGAAGCCCCCGCCCAACGAAACGGTCGCGCCAGTCATTGTCGAGGAGGACCCTGAACTGGGAAGTGGAGACTTTGATCCCACTACAAAAGTATCCTATTCTTACGAGAGATTCTGGGCGTCCGTAGAGGTACGCATCCGGCGCTGCACTATCTCCCGACGTTTCTGACATTCTAATGTGAACAGTATCAGCACATATTCAATGCGTCCTGCTGCCCCTCCTTCCTCATCGCGCGATCCGGGTCGTGGCTCTGCGTGCTCGGCGCCGTGTGGACGACGCACGTTGTCGTCCAGCGCCTCACGGACTTCGTGTGGCTGGGAACTAGCCCGCGCATCGACGACAGTTGCCGCCTCAATGTCGCACGCGTCATTAGCTCCCTCAAAAAAGCTATCGTGACGCTTCGCCAGTTTTACGCTTCCTTCGACACGTCGGCCCCGCCTCGGGGTGTGCTGCCCTGTTTTCTATGCCCCTGGATCAAATCGTATTACGTCGGGCGAACAGAGTCAGACATGGACCATTCTGCACTGCCAGCGGCGGGACCTGTGCAGTTGTATCCTCGCAGGCCATCTGAGGACGATGAGGGTAAGTCATCTGTAGAATGGCATCAAAAACGTCGGCTGATGGGCACTACTTCCTTCCGTCCATTTTCACGAGACAGAGGTCGAGTTTGTCTACATCAAACCGCTCAAGACGACCCGGGACTGCACCGTCTTTCTCGCCGTGCGGAAATCCGACAAGCGCCGAGTCGTCGTCAAATTTGTGGCGAGGTACGGCACCGACGCACACCGGCTCCTGGCGGGGGAGGGTCTAGCCCCCGAGCTGATATACGCTGGCCATATTCTCTCCCGCGGCGCGGACGGCGAGTTGCGCAAGATGTGCAGCGAGCTGTTCATGGTTGTCATGGAATATGTGGAAGGCGTGACATTAGCGGACAAATATGACATGTTAGAGGTGCCGAAGGAGGTTCTTGACCAGGTGGAACGGGCAATGACGGTACTGCACGGCGCGGGGCTCGTGTACGGTGACCTTCACAGACCCAACGTCATGGTCACGGACGAGGGAAAAGTACAGCTGGTCGATTTCGACTCGGCGGGCAAGGAGGGTGCAGTCAGGTACCATCCGTTCATCTCCACTTCGCAGAGGTGGCCTAGCGGAGTGAAGCCTTACGCGATTATTAAGGCTGAACATGATCGAGAGATGTTAAACTTTTTGAGGGCTCCCTAATAGGGCTACCATAGTTTTCGATGCATACCCGATGTATTCTATACCACACGTCTGGGCATGCACAGCGTTGGAAATGTGCAGCCGTGTTCCGTGCAGCTAGTCTGCGCTAGATAAACGGTCCCCGACCGTTCAGCGTATGTAAGTCCATCTCACGAAACGCGCTGCACTGTAACTCGCTCAACTGGGAGGTACAGCTCGTGAGAGAACGTGTGGGCGGGGACGACAACCGAGATCCGTACAGCTGCGCTAATCGTGTATTCGTACGAGGTGCACAAGCAGTACCTGCACTGAGCGCCGTGTGTCCGTATCCGCCGTTGCTTCCCGAGGTTCCTCGGAATGGTCTTCTGAGAAAGCTCGTCCAAGGGAGAGTGGCGCCCGCAAAGTGACATAGTCGTCCGGGCAGTTAGGCTAGCGGAGCAGGAGAGGATGTCGAAAGTCAATGAGCACCCTGAGATCGCCTAGCGTTTGGTGGCAGCAAGTGAAAATGAGCAAGTCAAGTATGCCAGAGTGTCGTTTCCGTTCCGTCTCTGATGATAGAAGCTGAGGTTGATATCCAGAGGTCGTGTGACTATTCTCCCGCGCAGAAATAAGAGTAGGATGTGCTAGGGACGGGGTGGGCTTGCAGGGCCTCACATGCAGGCAGACTGCCCCTGTCCCGACCGTGAGACATCAAGGTGCGTACTCAATACATACCGGCTTCATACAGACTGGGGAGAAGCGTCCGATGTGCATCACCAGTCCCGCCTATCGGGGAAGTACCTCTCCCGTGCATCTCTGCTCACGATGTGCACCGCAAACTCGCCCGCGTCGATCATGGCCCAGTCATCATTCACGCGCTTCTTCGAGTTTGGCGGCAACGGCAGCGGAGGCGTTGTCGTCAGCAGCTGCGCGCACGTCAGGACCCACGCCCGCACGGAGCACCATCCCAGCCAGACTCACCGTCCTGCGCACGACCCGGACGACCGACTCGATCGCGCCGCGCTTCTCCGTGCCCTCCTTGACCTGTCAGACACATGAGCCTCGCGCGATCGCAGACCCAGACCCGCCCCGCCCACGCACCTGCGCAACGACGAGCCAGCTCCAGATGCCGCCCGTGTAGTCGCCCACGCCCTCGCCGGAGTACGTCCGGCCGCGCTTCCGGCGCCCCTTCGGCACCGTCTCGGGGAGCGGGGGGCCGACCGCGGTCGGGATCGGCTCGCGCACGCGGAGCGTGCCCGGCTCGAGGTGCGGCGACGCGGCGAGCGCGGCGTGCAGCGCGGCGATGGGGCTTTCGGGCGCGATGGCGGCAGGGAGCGGGGGGAGCGGCTCGGTGGGGGACGGGCGGAGGTGGGGCGGCGTCGAGCGCGAGGGCCCGGCTTCGGAGGGGTCGACGAACCAAGGGAGGGCGGCCGCGGAGGGAGGGAGAGAGGAGGCGGTGGCGAGGGTGCGCCGAGGAAGGTCGAGGCAGCGCGGGCGGGGGCACGAGCGTGCGTAGAGTTTGAACGTCTGCGTTGCTGAGCGCGATGCCATGGCTGGTAGATGGAGGGGCGGAATGGGAACATAGGGCGCCAAAATGCTATTTTGGCGAAATGCTACAGAAAATGCAAGGCGCTTATTACCGCTTTATATTACACTCATATTACACTCAGATTGCAAACCGTGGGATTCCTCTTCCACTTCTCGGCGTCTCTGCCTCGGGCTTATGTAAGCCATGCACGCTGGAATAAAGCTGCCGCCTAATTAGTCTCGAGCGGATATTGCATCTCTGACAAACCAAGAATTGTCAGCTGTCTATCAAAAATGAAATCTGTTGACTCTCTCGAGATTGGTCCCTGCAATGATAGTGGGGGTCGTTGAACTCCTACTCCTTAAAGCTTTCATAGGACAATGTACTTCACCGAGTTCGTTGAGAAACGATCGGAAGTGTTGCAGAAGGTCTTCGATGTCACAACACACTTTTCAGTTGGAATTAACGATGTTGTCGCCATGGCCTGCGTTGGCTTTGTGAGTGTAATACAAGCCTCTTCTACATAAACTGCTGAGTTTCTACCGTGGTCGGATGAGCTAAATCAGACGGCGGGGAGGGAGATGAGAATGTCACCGCTTCAAGGGCTTGGGTGTATTGCTGAGCGGCGTTGGCTAGGGGTCTGGCATGCTACTATCGGGCGCAAAGGAATTCTTGTTCTCCTCTATGCCTAGGTCAGCCACTTGAAACGCGTGTCGACATAGAATAAGAGCTTTCCTCCGACCCAATGGACTTCCTGGTCTTTCCCAGCGCGGGAGAGAGTAAGGGACGGTGGACCTGGAATATAGACATAAGCATTGCAGGATTGATATGAGATCAGCGAGAACGACCCACAAGGCTCTTGTTATCCAACCTGGAGGATGACATGCACTAAATGCCTGCCAGTGGTAAGCTGTAAAGTAGAGCCATTGGCCTCCCAGATCGTGCTCTCCAGGACACCGGTGGCGATGGCCTTTCGTTAGCACCCCTTGCTCGGCAAGCTGGAGTGATCGGGCCACGTGGCGGACGCCGGCTGTGAGCACTGCTGAGGCAGCTGTGGCCTTGTTCGCTCTCTTCGCCCCATCCCCGCTGGCTGCAGCAGCCTCGCTCGCAATGCGCACCCGAGGAAGGCAACCGTGAACACAGCTCGGACGACGACGGGCGGCTGCCATATGGGGAACGCCGATCAGTTGCGGCCAAGGCAGCTGTCCGCTATCCTTGGATATCACGCGCAACTGCTGCAGCAGCTCACTCTGCGCCCACCTTCGTCCCATCCACCGCCGTGCACCGCGCCCCGCTATCCGACAATGGCGGGCCTTCGCATGAGCGTCGTCGTGAGCGCGACGTCCTTCCTGCTCGGTGCGCCCATCCCACCGCTGACCGTGCCCACAGCCGAGACAGACGCCGCACAGGTCTCCTCTTCACCCACTGGATCGCCGACTCCCTCACCCTCTGGAAGTCACCCGAGACGCAGACGGACCAGCGCCTCTGGGCCGCCGCGGCATACTACACGATCCTCACGCGCATGCCGCCCCCGCTCGCATACGCCTACGCCGCCGTCGCCCTCGCCGGCGGCGCGACCATCCTCTGGTCCCTCCGCGACGGCCGCGCCGGCAACCTCATGTTCGACGGCGGCAGCATCTGTGCGTCCCTTCTCTCCCGCCCGTACACGCGCCCGTGTGGCTGACCCCGCGGCAGTCCTCTACGGCACCGCGATCTACGTCTACATCAGCTCCGTGCTGCCGAGCATATCCACGTACTTCACGGACCTCGCGCACCCTGCCCTCTCCGGGGGTGCGCCGGCGGCCCTCCCGCCGTTCCCGCAGGACCTGCACCGCCCGACGTTCGAGCTCGCGTCCTCGCACCTCATCTGCAGCGTCGTCCTCACCGGCGTCCTCACGCTCCAGGCCGGCCGCTGGTGGGCCGAGCAGGCGGACACGGACGACGAGGACGACGTGCCTGACGAGGCGGGCGAGACCAAGAAAACAAAATGAGTTGCCGCGCGTCCGCGCGAGTGCAGCTGAGGAGCCGTGGGCAGGAGGCCGGCGCGAAAGGATATTTCACGGCTAATTCTCTGTGCTATCGATATCGTTGCTGTATTGGACCACCGTCGAGCTTGGTTATGCGTATGCACCGTGCATCATGTCCGGTCGACGTGTGCGAGGTGTGCCTTTCCACAAGGAGACTGTAAGAAGACTGTGCTACACACGCTGGGAGCGGCGATGATCTCGGTGCCTTTACATTCCAGTAAGATCCATGTCCGTGAGGCGAGCCGCCAGCAATCGCGTCAGCGAGGAGCGCTACACTCGCTGGGACTCCTCGCGATCGGCATTGGTGGCCCCGCGCGCTAATGAAGCTTGCACATAAGCTGGCGAGGGAAGAACAAGCGCCGTGCAAAAAGTGTATGTCTCTTTGATAAGCTCAGGACCACAAGGACCCACTACTAATATCGTAGCGGGAATGGCGGAAATAGCAATATTATGATCCGACAGTATTATAATCAATTGTAATACATGGTAATTTTGGCCAGCAATAGATCAGGCGTAAGAACCCACTACTGATGTAGCAGGAATAACGTTAGAGTACAGACTCGACTGTTCCCCAGTCTGAGCTCAATCAACATCTCCCTCCTAGGTTGTGTTTTCTGACATCAAGCGTACGTTGAACAATAATCAATGAATTGTCCTGCATCCCCGTCGTTTCCCTCCCATCTTCGCCCGCCCGCCCCTCCCTCCCCGTCCCCGCCACCTTCTTCGGCCGCGCAGCCTCCACGAGCTCCCGGAACGCCGCGCTATTCGCCCTCTGCACCGCACAGATCAGCACACAAGCGACACAGACAGCCCACACGCATCACGCACCTGGTGCGCGCCCGCATCGACGTCCGCCGCGGCGCGCCGCGCATTTGCCGCGCGGAGCCCGTCCTCCCACCGCTTGAGCGCGCGCTTGAGCTGCGCGGACGACTGCTGGTCCGCGGGCGCGCGGTCCGCGTTCGCGTTGTAGAGCGTCACCCACCTGCGCGCGCGGCGGATGTGGTCAGCACGGGGGGCGGAGAGAGAGAGAGACGGAGAGAGAGACGCACTTCTGGTGCCGCCGCTCCCATGCAGCGCGGTCGCCCGCGGTCGGCAGGCCGTGCTCCGCGAGCATCTCTTGCAGCCGCCTGTCTTTGAGCGTCGCATACGCTACCTTCGGGAGGTACCCCGCCTCGCCGGCCTCGCTCGCCCTGTCGTCGCAGCCCGCGCATTCGTCACCGTGCAGCCCAGCGACGCGACAAGTGCTCGGCGTACCGCTCTTTCTGCTTCTCCTTTGACCTGCGGGAGGGCGGCCCGCCGCCGCCGCCGCCGTCGAACAGCTTCGTCCACTGTGCCTTTTGCTTGTCCTTGTACCTCGAGCCTGCTCTCGAAACGTGCGGGCGCGAGTTAGACGGGCCGCCTGCGCTCGGGGTGAGCGTGCACCCGCTGTCTATGTGCTGGTTGATCGACTCGAGCGGGACGTGTCGCTGGCACAGCGGGCACTCTACTACACTGGAGCTGTTTGGGGAGCGGAGCTCAGATAGGGGCGAATCGCTCTGGCTCTGTGATTTCGACGGGAGGCCGGCCTCTTGTGCGCGGATGTGGCTGTCTAGACGTGGACAAACATGAGGCACAAATGGTTTTATGTATAGATGTGCGCACTTGTGGCAGAACCTCTGGAGCTGAAGTACGGGGACGTACCGCCGAGGTACTCAACTTCGGCGTCCGAGTCCTCCTCCGAGAGCGTACGCTGCCTCTTGCGCGGTCTCTGCTCCGAGTCTTCGTGTCCAGACGAACCATTAGCAGCCGGCAAGTCGCCGACATGACGTCGTTCCTCTGCCTTTGAGAGGCGCAATATAAATTCCCTGAGGACGTGAGTGCGAGCGAAGGACGAGGTGCGGAGGGCCGCTCACCTCGACTCGCTCCATGCCTTGACTGCGCTCTCAGCAGCCGTGTTTTTCCTCAGATGTGCTTCCGTTGCGGGCTGGCGGCAGCTCGGGCATTCCTGCTTGGCATCTAGGGCCTGGCGGATGCACTGCCGAGATGTCAGCGTCGGCGAGCCATTCAAAACCGTGCAATGGACCTATACCAGTGAGCAGAAGGAGTGGCCGCAGTTGATTGACATGGGAGCATCGTAAAAGTCCCTACAGACGCTACAACGCAGAGAATCGTCGAGGAGGCGTAGTCCGGGAGCGACATCCTGCGGAGGAAAGTCGGTGGGGTCGTGGGCGTCTGGGGCATCGAGAAGACTCTGCAAATCAGTGGCCACCATCACAATATTAGCATATCCTGCAAATCAGTCGGTCGTTTTGAGCAACTCCTCCGTCTCGCTTTTGCGATTCTCCTTGGTGTGTGGTGTTCACGCGAGACGCGAGTCGTGGACCTCAGAATGAGCGCGTCGGGTGTGACAGTGACAGACGCGTCTCTTGTGCACGTGATGTAGCGTGCAGCGGTGTCACACTGACACGCGCGCGCGGGAATTCACTACTAGGGACTTGTAAAGTACGTTTATTATGGATTTGCTGTCGCTCTTGCTCTCATGCTACAATGACCCTCAATAATCGTCCTCCCTCGGCCTCAGCGCCTGCAGGCGCTGCATCGACTCGCGCAGCTCCGTCTCCCAGAACACCGCTGCCTCCTTCTCCTCCACCACCTTCTTCTCCAGCTCGTTAGCCGTCACCGGCCTGTACGACCCGTCCCCCATCTTCACCGTGCCAATGCAGTCGAACCGCGCGAGCGTGTTGCCCACGCGCGGGAGCATGCCGTGCACATCCCACCCGTTGTCGTTGAAGGAGAGCACAGCGCGCACCGCGGCGGTATTGATGTCCCTGTGCAGCTCCTCCAGCTTGGACAGCTGCACTTCCATCCAGCGCGCGCGGCGCTCGAGCGCGAGGGTCAGCGCCGCAACCTCGTCCTCCTTGCCCTGCGTGCTCTGTTCGTCACCGGCATCGTCAAGGAAATCATCACCCTTGAGCATGTCCCGCAGCACGCCGTCAAACGACGAGTTGTCGTCCCAGGTCTTCCTGGGCAGCAGACGGAGCAGATCCGAGATCGTCTGAGTCAGCGTCTCGAGCAGTTGCTGGAAAGACGAGACGGCATTGTCGATCGACCCTGAAGGCATATTGTTCGCGAAGGACCCGCCGCCCACAGAGAGCGCGGACAAGGCGTGCACCAACGGCCCGTATTTCAATGGCATCTTCGCAGCCGGGTTGATCTTTTGGAGATCAAAGAATGGGTGCCTGGGGAGGTTCATCCATGGGAACTCACCGTCCAGCTCGTACAAGAGCTGCTCGAGCGAAGCTTGTTGGGTCACCGGCGCACAATCGACTGACTGCGCGCGCGAAGTGTTGGTGCTGCTCTCCACGGTACGCCCTTCAAGAAATCCAGGCGCCTCTGAGGTTGCCGCAGACGGGAGTGTGGAAGCGGACTCGTTATTCGCCTCGTCCTTGGGGATCCTGATGGGTTTTGCGATTGGCCTGTTCTTCTTCGGCATCTTGGACAAAATGGGCTCCTGGGCGGCCGGTTGAGCCACCGCAATCGGCGCAGATGCCTGCTTGGACGCTTGCGGCCGTCGAGGGGTCTGCTCGAGCTGCGGAGATGACGAGGTCGTCGTCGGTTCGGTTTCGGCCTGTCTCGCGGAAACGGCCGCATTCGCTGCCTTGGATGCTTTCGCACTAGCGGCAGCCGCCCTCTTGGCCTGTTCCTTCTCTGCTCTCTCCCTTGCTGCCTGCTCCCTCGCCGCCTTCTCCTTCTCGGCCTTCTCTTTTTCCTGCCTCTCCTTCTCGGCCTTCTCTTTGGCGACCCGCTCCCTCTCGGCCTTCTCCCTCTCGGCTTTCTCCTTGGCGGCTTTCTCCTTCTCGGCCTTGAGGATGATAGCTTTCTCCTTTTCCGCGGCCTTCTCCTGCGCGATCCTCTCCTTTTCCGCTGCCCGTACAACGGCCTTTTCTTGCGCTATGCGTTGCTTCTCAGCGGCCCGTTCCGCGCTGGCGGCCTTCTTCGCTGCTCTGCGCTCTGCCCTGGACTGTGCGGTGCCAGACGCTGACAGGTCAAGCTGTTGCTGGCGGCGACCGGGAGGCTCGACCGCCGACAAGGCAGGAAAATCCGAAGAGGACAAGGCGGGGGAGGGGACAACAGAGGGCTCAAGAGAAGGAGACGCCGAGACTTTGTGGAAGGGGGATTAGAAACCGGCGATAAAACAGGAGCAAGAACATGTCAGCGTCGAAGCACACACGGCACACCCTACCGCGAGGACAGATGCACAGGAAGGCGGTAGCATGGAGGAGAGGACCGGGCCGTTGCCATGAGACAAGGAGATATCAAGGCCGAAGATACAGTTTCCGCACTGAAAGCACGGTGCTCGGTACTCTGACCTGGGACTCCCTCCCCTGAAAATGAAGATATAAGTACTCACCCTGTGCGGAGCCACTTCCTCGGGAAATATCCACATTGGCCACTTGTCCATAAATGCTACCTTCGGATCCACCCCCCTGCATGCCATTTGCTAGTGACAGACCTGGTGGAGGACCAAACGGGATGCGCTGGGAAGGGATATTGTCCGTCGATGGGCTGTTGGCAAAGGCGGAATCATGTGTGTTTTGAGCGGTAATCGGTGAGGCCAATCTCGCAGACATGATGGCCGGGTCATTGAACGGCTGGTTCGGGCTTGTCTTGTATGGAGATTGATCTGTGTAATGTACAGGATGTTGCGATACGTACAAATGCGAGGCGATACACAAGGGGTGCGGATAGAACGTGGTCAATGACACGCCGGGGTATCACAATAGTCAAAAAGTCCTACCAGACTGTCCATTACGTCGGCTGGATGTGATAAGGTCCCTGAGCTGCGCCTCGCTCACTCCCGACTCAAAAGGCTGGAACCGCCCAGACTGCTGCTGCTGTGGGACATATGCGGGCTGAGCATGCTGTGCCAAAGGCGAGCTCATCGCAGAACTGCTTTGAGCGTGAGCGAACTCGGGGCGACTGTGAAACCATTGAGGCACAGTGCGATTCGCGGGCGATGCAAGTTCTGACGAGTTGTAATATGACATGTGAGAGACGCTGTCTCCGTGACCCAAAGGAGAAGCAGGATGGAGAGAGGATGATGTCGACCCGTGTCGGCCTCGTGCGAACGTGAACCGAGACATTGGACGCTCTTCATCATGAGGCGAATAGCGACGTGAAAGTTGATCATCGCCAGTCTCCGCTGCGAAAGGGTTGAAGGATCCAGTATAGCCTGAGCTTCCCGTCGGCTGCCGCTCAAGAACTGGTGGCCGCGAGTTCAAGGGATCGTAGATTGGACGACCAGGATATGACAACCCAGGCGGCATCACCAACGGGTTGCTGACCGCATTCTGTCGCAAAGCCGGGAATGCGTCGAAGAACGTACCAGGGAACGGCGCGCTAGCTGCCGCATCCAAGTCAGGAAGAGGCAACGTTTCATCGACGTCGTCAGTAGCGAGCTTGGGATCCAGGTTGAAGCTGAAACCTCCGTATTCGCCATCGCCCTCGCTGAGCATCTGCAACATCCGATCGATCTCAGGGAACGGACTACGATCGACTGAGGGGGGTGGCATCTCGCGCCTGGCCCTGATGTCTTCCATCAATGCCTGAGCCTGTGTCGACATCTGATACGATGGCTGTGAGGGCTGTGTGGAATTCTGGAGCGGCGACGAGACGGCAGATGTAGTGCGAGACGGTGGCGGCAAACCCGGAGGGGCACCAAGACCTGGGGGCACAGCTGGGATGCCAGGGGGCGCGGAAGGCACTTTTGCTTTGACCGCTGCAGGACGCACGGGAGACTCTGTTGGAGGAATCTCTTGATTGACTGAGCCAGTGTCGTCGGACTCCAAGGCAACAGACGGTGTTGACGGACGTGCAGATTGGGCAGCGGCTGTAATCAGATCCTTGGCCTTGTTTGACTTTGCGGTACTTGGCGTCGCGGGGCGGTTGGGTTGACCGGATCCCGCCGGGGTTGCAGGCCGCGAGTTTGATGCCTGTGAGGATGCCTTGCCTGCGACCGATCCACTCTTGCGATCCCTGCCGCTATTGCGGATTTCCGTCGCGGCACTTATTGACGATCCCGAACGTTGCTGCCGCGCACCAGTCCCACCACGCCTTGACAGCCGCGGGGATGCTTGCAAATTACTGTTCATATTGGTGTGATTATGTAGCGCGGTAGAGGACGTGCTTGCATTGCCTTTAGCGGTAGCCCACGATGCTGCCGGAGGCAAACCAGCTACATGAACGGTTAGTGGGGGAGATTCGCATATAAGAAGACAGGATTCACCGTCAGACTCATCACCCTTCTTGATGACCGTCGCTGTCCTGGTTCGGTTCTCCGTGTCCTTCATATGATGTTTGCTGAGCACATTGAGGTTAGCATGATCAGGATGTGATCGAGGGGCGGCACGTACAGCGTGGTTAGGTCTTCCTTCGTAAAGCAGTCACTCTCGTCTCCCCACTCGTGCAAATTCATGCACCCGTGATCCGGACAAGATACTCCACGGAGAAAAGCCATGCAATACTTCGTCGTACCGTAGCTCGCTCTCATGATCTCGTTACCTCCGCCGGGCGAAGTTGCGCCGTCCACAGCGGCGATCGCACGGGCGGCATCCTGTTGCCGATGGTAGGTGATGTACAGGCCTACCACGGGAGCACGTCCGCCTGGCGGCGTGCGCTTGACGATGATGATCTTGGAGATCCTCCCGTATTGGCCGAAATACTCGTTTGAGCGTAACGTCGGTATGAGCTGCTTGACCGTCAGCCCCGTGTCGACGATGAAGTGGTATGACTTGCCTCCTCCTTCGCGAACCTAGAGCCCATGCCTACTACGTAGACCACGTTGCGCTGCACGACACGGACATTGGCGAGATGCCGCCTGTTCAGTGCATCGAGTTCTTTGCGCTCACGCTCTCTCTGTTTCTTTTGCTGTGTCAGGCGCTTGTGGCTACCAAAATGGATTGTGGTAAGCGGACCACAGCCTCACAACAGGATGCTCAGAGGGGCCACGAGATCGTACTCACTCCTCCTTGTTGATCGGCTTGAACTGAACAGCCTCGTCTGTATACACCCTCCTGCACGCCGGACAGCGTCCGTTCAGGTTCTCCTTGATATGGTGCCAGCAGAAGCGACATATCTTACAGAAGGATTGACAAGTCAACTCTGTGCTGGAAGGGAGCAAATTTCGCCCGCATATAGCGACCTACCTGGTAACCGCAAGGGCATGGCTTGAAGTTGAGGTCCGAGATGTCCATCTCTTCGAGACAGAGCGGGCATTCGGCGTCCTCCTTCAGTGAGGACAGCCATCAGTGAGAGAAAACGCACACAGCACACAGGCAACGCACCGCTTCATCGTCGCTCCAATACGCGTCCTGTACGCCTGCGAGGACGTGCGATTTCGACGGATTGGTGGCGTGCAACGCTGGCGCTGGCAACGGAGAGTGCGGATGTGCTCGAGACGACATGGTGACTACAGAAGATACGCAGTGCTGCGAGCTGCAAGATTACGGGCAGAGCGGGCAGAGGGTCGGGGAAGTGTAACAAACAGGTTGAGGGAACCGCGAACGACACGAGACGCTTTTCCTTGTGGCCCCCAGCAACAATGACAAACAACACGACCGAGGCGCCCATGGTACCGAAGGCAATTTCAAGTTCGGAGCGGCTAAAGGCTCCGCCTTGCATTTGCGTAAAGCAGTCTCAAAGTAAACGCGAAGTTGCGTCGCAGCTCGTTTGTTCTTGGGCAGCAAAAGGCTGCGATATGATTGCTCTCTTTCCGGTCACCGAACCGTTCTTGGCCTACAAGTACTGGTTCAAGTAATGAATTGCAGGGAATCGAGGCTCTTTGGTTGGGTAGTATTACCATCGAGGCTGGGAACTGTGTCTGGATGGAACAGCGGGAGCACTCTCACATGGCCTTAGGATGAACTGGACGAGCCAATCCGGCTAGTTATCATCACTCCCACATGTCGAATGATATACCACGCCTGCTCGAGCAGAGCAGCTTTCTAAATTGTACTTGATGTAGGGAGAGCACCTGAATGTAGTCTAATGGACAAGACCTATCGCGCATAAGATTTAACAAAGAAGGCGGATAGGATCCACGTACAGCTTTGAGGCCTTTGTTAACTCCAGATATATCATTCAGACTGGACAGGTTGCGCCGTATCGTTTCGGGGAAGTTGGCTCAGCATGCCGCATCAAACCCGAAAGCATAAAGATAGCATATCGCACACAAGGATCAAAGATCAAAGTCGTCGTCGTCATCGAGGCCTCCTTTCCTCCGCTGAAACTGAAATCCCGCAGGAACATCTTAGGCAGAGCGACGTCTTGTCGGATAACTAGACGCACCACAATTGATCCTTTCTTCGGGGCACTCTTCGACTGTGCCTCCTCCGCCTGGCGACCAACCGTTTTGCATCGCATGTGTGAGCAGCATCTGAGGAGCAGACATACCTGTTCCAGGAGCCCAATCAATTGATCCTCACTTACACGTCCACGCAACTGCCCCGTCTGAGCCATACGCAGGAGAATACCCTCAATCTGCTGAGACCGCTGTGGACTAACAAGTGCGATACGCGCGACTACAGGACATCCAATCTGAATCAGCGAACACTGGTAAATTATGACAACATACGTCGCTCCCTAGCAGCAGAGTCCAGCACAGTAGCCAGCAGATCTCTCCGCATCTGCTCCTCTGCTGCCCGCTTGCCATCATCATCTCCGCCCTCAGCGCCCCGTGAAGCATCCTGCTGCAGTTGGTTCATACGGGCCGCACGGATTGCAGCAAGCTCCGGATCGTCCATCTTGTCGTGCAACGTCAGAGCCTAGGCCTACCAGGTCAATATGTGTTGTCTCGGAATTCCTTGAGAACTCGGATCCAGACAATCGAGCTGATGAGAGCACCGGCTAAGAGTGCACGCTCAGAAGGGGAATCCTAATCCCTGGATGTCACGTGGATAGACGCGTCGCGTACGCGCCTCCGAGTGGCGGCTGTGGCACGATGCGTTGACCAGGACGCATAGCCATGCCATTCGCGGGAGTCGCTGTACAGCACGAGGCTCGCTTATACAGCTGCAAGCTGGTCCATGCGTTGATATGATTGAGAAATTCACGCCACGCTTCATCACGGTGCTTGAGCCCTGTGGCTGTTCGCTAGAATATAATCGGAACCTCCACCGTGCTCTCCTCCCGCTAAGCTCCATCTCGTTGAGCCAAAGCTACAGCACTTCTTCTGAGTGTAGATAGTAAAGGTAGTGTATCCGCTACTAGCCACAACATTAGATCCTGAACAGCAGACGCCCGCGCACGTGAACCACACGATGCCGCACGGACTGGGGCGCGGACTCGCTCATCCAGGTATGTGCATCGCTTTGCCTTGTGAACGCGTCCGTTGCTAATTCATATCGTTCCTACCTCAAGGCAACAACGTTGCGTCTGGTCTGCGCTTTCGTATTGTGACGCGATTGCTCCAGACTGAGGGATCACCGTCGCGCACTCCATCGCGTGTCAAGCTACCCCCGCCGTGCTGGCGACATCTTCCAACTTTGTCGGTATATAGCGACGAGCATACTGAGCACCAGTCTCTACCACACGACGCCTTCGGTGCACCTGCATTGTCGCCACGTATGTTCAATTTGTTCCGCAGGAAACATCACAAGGACAAGGACAACGGCAAGGGCCGGTCGACATCGACCGATCGCGATGCGGATCATGTCGCGCGAGAGCTTGCGAAACTAAGCTTCGACAGTTCGAAGAGACCTTCGGCGGACAGTGATCATTTTGTGGGTGGATTTGTACCCCCGGTTAACAATGACCCCAGAGCTCCAGTGTGGCATGGCAGACCTGGAGAGTCACCGCGGCCACCACCCACCGACGCGGCCGCTCAGCATCCCCCGGGTCCGCTCCCTACACCTCCCACGGAACGATATGCGCCACCTCCGCCCAACGGAGCCATGTCCCGGACGATGCAGCACGCGATGAGGATGCCATTGCCTCAATCCAACCACTACCCTGATACTCCTCAACCACGACCGAGCGCGACAGGCCCTCTCCGACGGCCGCATTCAGATTCAAAGCCATATTCTCATCCTGCTCCTTCTGCTACGCAGGCTCAGCCTCCTGCAACGCCGTCACGCCCACAGCCCAGACCTCCCCCAGGTTCTGCACCTCCCAAATCTACAGCTTCTAAGCCATCACCTTCCCCTCTCAAAGTCCCTACTACCGCGAGGCCTCGTGCCAATTCCAATCCTACTTCGCCCGTCTCTGCAGTGGCTCCAACCCCTCCTCCTGCCGCCGAAGCCAAGGTGCGATGTAGCGGTATGACGAAAGCTGGCAAACAGTGCAACCGCATGGTTGTGACACGTCCGCCTCTGGGCAGCGTACATCCCGATGTTGACGTTGAGCTTGAACGGTTCTGCCATCAGCATGTCAAGGAGCTGTTGAAGCCTCCACAATTTCCTACGAAAGCTGGTACGTGGATCGACTTCGAGGGTACGTACAGAAGATCTTGCATAATGTCTGCAATCGTTATTTACGAGAGTAGACTGGATCCCGAAGTACTTGCATCCTCTCACACAGGCGAATTTAAGAGTAGAGATGCAGAAACCTCTCTCAGCAGCTGATGAATGTGGTTTCATTTACTGCTTCGAGATACGAGGTCGGCTGACTCTCCCAGTCCGCATATACTTGCCACTAACTTGACATTAGATCCTGACGACGACAATCGAGTATACCTCAAAGTTGGCCGAACGGTAGTCCTCAACCGTCGGATAGACCAATGGAGTAAGCAGTGCGGATCCAAGGAACAATATCTTCGATATTGGTATCCCGGACCTGCAAATGAGGATGACAGAGTTGTCATGAAAGGCCTCGTACAGCAAGGCGACCCAGGCCCTTGGTGTCATCGCCTGGAGCGGCTGATACATCTGGAGCTCGCGGATCTCTCACTGAATGCGCCATATCTCGATCCGCAATTCCCGAATATTGAAGCCAAACTACAAGACGCCAAGACTGCCGAGAAGGAGAAGTGCCCTGACTGTGAGCGACTCACTGCTCAGCTCCATCGATGTGTTTATTAATGCTGCTAAAGGCGGGAAGATGCACAAGGAGATTTTCACATTCCCCAAAGCAACCCATGGTATCTACGTAGGGCGGGAGTGGGAGATGCTAGTCAAGCCTGTGATTGAGAAGTGGGGACGCTTCGTGACAGACCACTTGAAGAAGGACTAGCAGGTGAGCGGATTCAGAGTTACAAGGTGTGCGGGCTAGCATGCCCGTGCCTTGCGGGACGGTTCTTTCTTGTGCAGTGCAACACACATACTGTATTCTTCCTTAACCTGTACTAACGCCACATACTGCTCGATATATCCATAATTTATTGTTCTCGAAATGCAGGTCTCCGGCCAAGCCACAATCGGCATTTGTAGTGCTTGATCGTTTGAACGCCTGCCAGATCAGGATTCAACACCGCTCTGCCAAGCTATGTGACCGCGATAGAACAAAAGACTCGAGGCTTCCCGGATTTCCTTCCATTGTTCTCGGTTTGATGGTTGTACATTTACCGAGCGCATATCGGGACATCGAGTCGTCGTTGGATATAAGAGGCGGGGAGAGACATGTTCTGCCACAGCCCTCTTGGTCTCCCCACTGGTCCTCATTGATACCCATAGATTAACCTGAGCTCACAACTTCCGGCTGGCCCGTGTAATCGACCCGATTGTCACACTATTTAACTGCTATTCGACGCACACGATCTTACGCTATGGTATCAATGTCGCTTCGTCTTTTGGAAGGTGCTGCATTTCTAGCCTTCAACATTCTGGGGATTTTGGCTGCCGAGCATCAAGTCGTTGTCGGCGGAACGGACTTGTTACGATATACTCCTGAATACATCGTTGGTGACGGATCAACATCCCTGCTCAAGTTTATATTGACATTTTCCTCTAGACCGCTGACCCAGGTGACACAGTGGTGTTCTCCTTTCGACAAGAAAATCACACTGTGACCCAATCAACGTTCGATAGCCCATGCAAAATTTCCGAGAATGGATTTGACTCAGGCTTGTAAGCTTACTATCCTGCCTCGCTAAACGGTCGCTCACATGTCCTTCCCTACTAATCAGCCAGCCTGTCGCATCTGATGATACCGACGGCCCCTTCCCCGCTGCAGTATATACAGTGGTGGACACCAACCCAGTGTGGGTGTTCTGCAGACAAGTCGGCCACTGTCAGCAAGGGATGGTATTCGCTATCAACCCAGGAACACGGTTTGCGGCGTTTCAAGCCGCTGCAATGGGTAACACCACAACCTCGTCTGTTGCTGCAATGGCGACCTCCACCACTGCTGATGCTTCAGCGGTACTCGATACCACGTCGACTGTGTCTCTGCAAACGACCGCCCCCGTTACCACACCCAATTTCATAGTCGTCACCGTTACATCAATCCAGACGACCACTGTCATTGCTTCATCAACTTCACTGGCACCATCGTCTCCCCCTGTATCAAGCACAAGCGCCGCATTGCCACCTTCGTCGACTTCTACCGACCACACAATCATCGTGGGCGGGATCGACAAGTTGACCTACAGCCCGAGCAATATCTCGGCAGATATTGGTGACACAATCACGTTCAAATTCATGCAATCAAATCACACTGCTACACAAAGTAGCTTTGCGAATCCTTGCGTTGAGCTCGCAGAGACCAGTACAACTGGCGAAGTTGGATTCGACTCTGGATTGTGGGTGATCCGCGCTCAGACTAGTAGTATAATTGACCAGCTCTCCGAATACGCAGTATGCCTGTTGCCGACAACGCGACTACCTATCCCACATTCACCATGCAAGTCAACGATGTAGGCTCTTTGCCTCTATTGATGCGCATCCAGGACCTGATGATTTGCAGACATCTCCCATCTGGGTTTACTGCAAGCAGACTAACCCCAAGAGTCACTGTGGCGCGGGCATGGTGTTCTCAGTGAACGCTGTTGAGACCGGGCCAAACAACTTCTCCGCGTTTCAATCGAAGGCCATCGAGATCAACGGCACGGCGACTAATGCCACGAAATCAAGTGGGACTGGCACGGCAGCACCGTGTGTTTGGCCCTGTGCTGTAGCTGCTATAGTTGTCCTCTTGGCTGGGCTTTTCATATGATTATCAAGCGATCCTTTGTAACTATCGACGCTCTGCGCGCAATATGGTAGCATATCCTAACTTCGCCATAATACTATATCTCATGTACTATCCTGCCGAGACGACCACTTGCGTTCCGAACAGCCCAACTATTGGCCATCGATTTGCTCGGTCCAGGCTTTATTTCCAGTATCGACAAATCAAGCGCACTGTGCCATGGGCAAGACGCCATTGCGTACCCTACGCCACTGAGTGGTAGTATGTGGCCACTAGTAAGCAGCCGGAGTGGCGGGCCCAAGTTGCAACCCGCGCGCATGCCACAGACCTGTCCAGGATAAATACGCCCAATGCTCCAATCTCATCCCCGCTCACTAAGTCTGCCAGCGATTACAACCGCGCTCCATGAGTCTACAGCCGTGCTACGTATCATGCTCCGAGTGCGATCGCACATTCAACAAGAGCGACGCCGAGCGCCATGCAGCAGTCTGCCGCCACATCAAAGAGCGGCCTGCCGACTCGAAACGCACTCTCATGGGTCATCATGACAACGCCAACACCTTGGATATACCCTCGCGAGCCGACTCCCCTTGTGCATCATCCACTCGAGCCGTCTACACACCGATAGTCTCGGCCAGCCACCTAGCGCTGGATCCTCGGTGCGTGCCACAACCTGTGGCCCATGCGGACCGTCGGTCTCCTTCAGAGGCTGAGGTGGCTCTCTTCCTCGAGGGCTTCACCAACTATCAAGTAGACTCGGAAGACGAAGCATACTCTCACCGTAAGCCTCGTACGGCTAAGCGGCGCGCGAAATGTACATCGAAGAGGTCAAGGGGACGGTACACCCGTGGCCATAAGTTGCAGAGTGACGATTCTGATGGCGATTTCGTCCGAAATCCTCTGCTCGGGCCCGCTGGGAATACTATATCCCAAGGAGCAGAGCGCAAGAGACGGCTGTATGTGCCGGACTAAGAGGTAGGCGGATACTTTTCACGTGTGAGTATCGCGATTGTCCTTGTGGGACTAACGTCTAGCTAAGCAGATACCTCTCAACTGTTCGCCAGCCAATATTTCTGCAGCCTTCATATACGGCATCGAGTCCGTCCCTCGAGCTATGCACATACGGCTGCCGCATCTGCATGTACTAATGCGCTCTTCTTGCAACAAATCAGAGGAAGAAGGTTTTGGGGGCGGCCTTTCTAATCACGATCGGGATTGCTGTCGGTGGTCAGCAGCTGTATTGTCGACATATACGTGCTCATCCTACAGCCCATGGACACTGTTTCATTGATTGTAATAGCTTAGCTCATCGTATGTATTGCCACCTGCTTGACTCGTAAACATGTTAGATAGATTATGCCATTTCGTGGCTTCCGGCAATATTAGAGGAGTCCAGTGGAAAGTTGTATATCATGCTTGCAGTGCGTTGCCGGGCAGCTGAATATCAATCGCGGCATGATACGTCATCCGAATCCCCACATTACTCATACATATCGACCTCCTAACGTAGAGTCAAGCCCGCGTTGTCCGGGATGAGACTCATCTAGATACCTGCAATTTGCTTTGCAATCGAATGATTGTTAGCAAGCTAGAAAGACGATTGGGGACATACTCCGATCTATAGTCGTGATTGAACTTTACCGTACTTTCGCTCCAGGAAAGCATGCATCTCCCCAGCTGTGAAACAGCAGTCATTTTCAAGCAGCAGTAACAGTCAAGAACCCGGCCCACCCAGTTCCGCTGGTTTCTCTTGTGCGATGAGATGGCCAGAAGATGTGATGATGATATTCGACGAGTTGGCCGGACGTCTCCAGACCAATTGTTCGCGGATGCCGGCCTCACTAAAATATCAGTGGCGTGACGAAACATGCGCTGGGCGTAAGAAATACTGACTCAGGAGGGTTCTTTCCTGGGACAATCCAGCGCAGTTCGATCTGCGGGTCCAGAGCGTCAACTAAGTCCCAAGTTTCGAAGGGCGTCATCATTTCCGAGAACGTTAGAGCTTCCTAGCCGGTCACTGTTCGTCGGTATCCTGAAAACTACCACGGGTAGCCTTCATACGTACGTGTATCCCAGACATCTTGAGCTTCACGCCCCCGTCCGGGTCATCGTACAATCCGCACTCAAGGTATACCTCCAAGACCGCCGGATCCCATGCAGCAAAGAACGGAGAGTTGAGGAATTTCTTGCGAGCCTCATCTCTGAGGTCACATTGGAGTCAGCCGTAGCGAATACTCGAACGCTGAATGACCATCGACATACCGGGAAGTCCACCGATGCTGGCGCTGTATCGCGCCAGAGAGAAATGCTCCCGTCCTCCCTTTAATGAGGGGACCAACGGAGTACGGGCGGATGAGGGGGTCGACCAGAATGAGAGACGAGAACAAACGTTGCTCAGCAACTGCTGCGCGTGTTCTGGTAGGCACATGTCTAAGAAACATCCGGGAACGTAATACGAGAAACGGCCTTACATAGTGCATCCTCCCAGCGAGTGCCCGACACCGATGAGGGTACGCGTCTCAATACCATAAGACTTGCGACGTTGAGCCGTTGATTCTGGAAAGCGGGGTAGGTGGGTAGGGAGCGCCGAACTAGATGATGTAGAAGGTAGGTAATACAGGAGAAACTGGAGCATGTCACGGGAATTATCCTGCCAGTCGTCTGCATTGATGGCATAGGTATCTCAGGGAACACAGGAACATAGGAAGGTCTTACACATTCCACTCAGGTTATTGGCGTTAATCAGACACGCATCACCATGGTTTACGGCTTCCCATACCCATATCTCATCAATGGCATATGTTGCATGCGAGGCACGATGGGCTTCAAGCAGTCTCAGTAACGCGGGCTCCCATATCTGCACATAGTTTGATGAATGAATGAGGGAAGGAGCTCATATTGAAATTGCCTCACCTCTTTCGGAAACCCATTTGCGTGCGCGAAGAAGAGTGTCACGCCGCTGCCGTTATTGTCCTTCCTAACGTACCGATTGAGGCAAGCCCAGAGTTGCTTGCGGCTAGGAGGCAGAATGAGCTCGCCATTCCATTGCTTGTAGCGCATTGCCAACATTCCATCCGACATCTCTGAGACCGCTGCCTTCCTCTGCTCCTTATCGGGCGTCCACGCAGGTTGCACCGGCAGCGGGACATCGGGGATAGTCCTGGGCACTGCAGCAGGTATCAGGTGTGTAGTTAGAACAAACTCCTTGTCGAGGAACGACCTCGGTGGTGAGGGGAGCTGTGGCGGGTTTACTATTTCCGATGGCGGGTCCAGAGGAATTAAGGACCTGATGGGATTGGGGCATCGGCGTTGCGGTAGCTGTGGCGGTCGTGGATGCGAGGGGAAAGCCATCTTTGCGCTTGTTTCGTGTTCTGCAACGCTCAGGTCTTACTTATAAAGTGTTGGCTGATTTGCGATCACTCCGCATGTGAAATGTGTTAGGGCAATCACATGCAGTATTCGCCCAAGATGATGCCTATCGCACTTGTCTCACACGCAAGGAACGTGTATCTAGTCCTGCGATGTTGGTGTGATGTGCGCCAGCGGACATAAATAAATTGGGAGGTCGTAATCTCGAATTGATGCAAATATTCGCACTTCGCTGTCTAAAGTAATAGATTTCGATTTCGGCTCCACTGTCAGCATTCCCAGCTGTCAATATTTCGGCATAGCTGTAAACATTTCGGGCTCGCTGTCAACATTCCCGGGGCATGTCGTCGCGGTGGCGAAGGCAACTAGAATTGGCAACACCTAGACGCGTTGTGCGTGCTGCAACAGCTGGTGGGCAGGCGTTTGCAGGGCATCAACGCAGGAGATGGATGAGCCGCCGGGTGGGCGGCCCATTCGTCCCCGCACAATCCGCACGCGCGCCGCGCACAGGAAGCGACGTATGCCTCAGGGGGATATTACAAAGCTAGCGGTAAATACAAAGTTGCAGGCCACAGAAAGCAAAAATCGGAAGAGAAAAAAAGGGTGCGGAGGGAGGGTTGACAAGAAGACGGTGTCGAAGGCGGCGACGTCAGGCTGGTGAACGACGCGGCACCCCTCCACGCGCGGCCGCGGTGCGCCTCTGCGCTTTTTCGGGTAGGCCGCTCCTGCATACGCTCCTGCGTCCGATCCCGGTTTCTGCGCGCCCGTCGAAATCGAACTGAGCAAGCCGAGATCGCGCCAGAGTCGCCGAATTTGCGCCGGACGGGCCGAACCTCAAATCAGTCCCAAATCACAATTTCAAGGTAAACCTGCCGAAGAGTATCGACAATACCAGGTTTAAGTAGCAGGCGCCACCAAATGTCAGGCTGTCAAAGCAAACGTAACGCAACTTTCACGCTGCACCAACTCCAAGCCGAGCTACGGGATCCCAAATCTTTTTGTCCGCTGGCGCCCTTCATATGCTGGTCTATGCAAAAGATAACTGCAAACAGGAAAGGAAATAGTATAACGACAACAGCAGCAGAGGCGCTGGCGTCACGATCCAATCTTACATGCTTACGTTAGCACTCAGATAAGTAGTACCGTGGGAGAATCCCGCAATTTTCAGGAACGAGCAACCCCGCAAAAATCAAACATGCTCGACATCGTCGCGTTCAGTTTGCTCAACGGCTTCACCAGCCTGGTGAGTTGGTGGTTCTACGTTCAACCAGAATGACATTGTGGGATGAAACGCACTGGGCTCTGACTCTCGGAGATGTCATGCACCACAGTCAATATCGACTGGCGGCCTAGAAAACCGTTAACTGACCTACCATTAACGCGTTGGATTTCTTGAAGACCAGAGTGCTGACAATGGAATGACAGAGTAATTCGCCATGACATCCGCTGAGATGAACAGCGCAACGCCCGATCACGACATAAACGAAGCTGAAGTGCAGGAGTTCTGCGAGATCGTGGACGACATGAAGCGCGGCCTAGCATCCGTGCGCGAGGTTGTCAAGTCTCTTCGCGAAAAGTACGTGCATTCGTTGGTGACTGCAGCCGTCGTGGACCGACCCTTGACAGACAAAACACCACCGAAGAACTAGACACCAAGAACGGGATCTCGTTGCTATCTCTCAAACACCACCTCATGCTATCCTACATCCAGTCCCTCGCTCTCGTCTCTGCCCGTCGCGCCGCGGGGGACTCACTCACGGAGCGATCGCCCCCATCAGAGCCGTTCAGTGTGTCCGAACGCGACGCCCGCGGTGGAGGTGCTGGCGATCGAGTCGATTACATGATCGAAGCTCGGGTGGTTCTGGAGAAGATCAAGGTGCTCGAAGGCAGGATGAAATATCAGATCGAGAAGCTGGTCCGAGTTGCAGAGGAGGCTCCTACTGCCGCCCAAAACGTCGTCAACGGTGCGCAGACTCGTCTTACGCTCATGCATTCCCGCTCACGCATGGACTTGCAGACCCTCTTGCGTTCCGGCCCAATCCCCAGGCGCTCATGGACCAGGAATCCGGGTCAGAAGACGACGAGGACGACAGGGACGACACCCAGCAGCGCGCCGGCATCTACCGCCCGCCAAAGCTCGCGCCCGTGCCCTACACCGAGCCGCGCAAGGACAAGGACAAGACGCGCCGCGCGCCCCTACCGACCGCGCTCGCGCACCTCGCGCACCTCGACCCCTCGAAGCCGTACATGGAGTCGACGTCCGGGCTGGGCGCGACGCCGACGCTCATGTCGGCGCGCGCGCGCGAGCTGCAGCGGATGACCGAGTTCGAGGAGGAGAACATGATGCGTCTGGTGATGAAGAAGCGGGACGTGCGGCAGCGCGAACGCGACGAGGCGGACATCGCGCTCGGCGGGACGGGCGCGTCTGCGGGCCGCCGCGGGCGCGGCAACGGGTTGGCGGACGAGTTTGGCGACATCCTGCGGTCTGTGGGGCGCAGCCGCGGTGGGGCTATTGGGGATGGGTATGAGGAATTGAGGCAGCGGAGCAAGAGGGGGAGTGCGCTTGCGAGGTCGAGGGCTCGTGGTGCGGGGGACGCATTTGATGATCTTGGTGATGACGGTCCGAGGCCGAACAAGAGGAGTCGATTCGAGAGGGAAGTCAAGGAGGTATCCCGCAAGCGGAGGTGAAGAGTCGTGGGTTTGGCCCGTATCACCGCTGCTCGATCCCACCGTCACCGTTCTGATCGTGGAAATCTGCCTTCACTAGCATATCATCACGTATCGTACACATTTATTGACCTGGGTAATTTCAGCATCTACGTGTACTGCCCCACGGCAATCCCCCTCTTAAGCCCACAGCGACAGCTCCTGGTGGGTGAGCGAAATCTCCGCGATCTCACGCGTCTCGGTCAAGAGCTGTACGAGCTCAGGGACAGTCTTGACGGTGTTCCAATGGGCCTAAACAGCCAGCCAGATTAGCGGTGCTATATGCGCGCACAGCACTCATACTCACGTCGACCGATGTCCACCCAATGATGAGACCAAGAGTGTTCGCGTCCTCCTCGGTCGGGCCATACACCGCCGAAATCACACCCCACTGCTCCGGGAGGCCATTTACGGTATCCACGAGAGCCTTGATCTTCACATCCACCTGCGCCACGGCGACGCCGGGCTTCGCCTTGAAGTAAGCGAGCTCCGTCGCAGGCGCGCCGAGAGCCTCGTATGGGTCGCTGTTCGGGTAGATGTGGACCACATCCGACGCGCGGGTCATGAACTGCCCGACATTCTTGCCCAAGATCGGGTATGTCACGGTGTCGGCCTGGAGGTTGCGGTGGTCCTGCAAGCCCTCCCAGACTGTACGATGGTGTGCTCTCAGCCGACGGGGCAGGCAGTCGACACAGCCGAGTGCTCACCATTGTACACGTACGCGTGCTTCCTGTCCTCGGCCTGCAGGCCGTAGTACACCCTATCACCGAGATTGGCGTCAACGATCGCGCAGCAATTCGAAGAACACGCACTTGATTATCCCCTTCGAGTTCTTCAAAATGTCAAGCGCGGGCGCCACGAGGCTCGCATCCTTCGGGTTCGTGATGAATGCCTGCGTGGCCGGAGCATCCGCAACCTCAACGCAGGGCGAAGACATGGCGGTGATCGTTAGAGTCAGTCGGTTCGACGGCGGCCCTCGATGCAGCAGAGCCTTATATACAATCACGGGGATCGGTGTCGGTGTGGTATATATATCATGCTGACAGAGCAGCGTGGGCTGAGCTCGGCAGAAGTTATAGCGGAACCCCTCTCGGGAGTGGGTCACCTTAGCAGTGGCAAGATAGCATCAGAATCAGTTAACTCATCCGCTTTAAATATCGCTGGTCAGCATGGATATTCGGAGCTTGAAGATTGAAGGAGTAACGAGCTAACAGACACGGATGGTCATAAATCACGCGCGGACATTGTCACGGGTCGGATTTGAGGAAACAGAAGGCTGCAGGCGGCCCGCATCTACAGCGGTGAGTCGGTTAACCGATATGCTTTATTCAGGCAATATCTTAAGCATCCATTGTCTCTCGTTCTGTCGCTCGTTCTACTTCTTTATAGATACACGCGGAGATTATGGCTACAACAATCGAAGAAAAGGGACGCACGTCGCACACGCTACCATCCCCACCGTCTCATCTGTTTCCCCAGTTCATATATGCAAACGGGTTGGCATTCAGACCAGACGACGCCGCCTGCAGAGAAGGCACTGAAAGGCCCGCAGGGAATTGCGAAGGAAACATCGCAGCCCGCAACAGATTCTGGTCACTCATGGAGAATTGCGGAACGGGCGTGGTAGTGCCGCTGAAAGACTCTTGACCGGCTGCAGACGAAGGTAGAGGAGGAGGTCTCCAGTTCTGGAGATCTCCGTGTTAGCACGAGGAATATCGCGGAGACGGCCTGTCGTACATATTTCTTTCCTTCTCGGTACAACTCCTCCAGCTTCTGGTCGAAGATCCCCTGAGACTCGAAGTCCTGGTAGGCCTTGTACAGTCTTAGAGCAGACAAGGCGTCCTCGATGGAATCGTGTTCGTCTGTCTGAATGTTCTCTCCAAGCACCTGCCAGGCTAGAAATCGTAGCGATAGCCGCCTTTGACGAACTGCTAGGTAATACAGATCGACTGTATCGATGACTTGCTCCGGTGGTACGAAGAGGTCTGACACCAGAATTAGCGACATATCCATCGTTTTTACAAGTTAGATTCCAAGAACTCACTGATGATCCGGAAGTCCTTCGATAGGCCGTGTCCGATGAAGATACATCCAAGATCCACCAGCAAGCGAAGTTTCTTGTATGCCAATTTGAGCGGTGTTAAGGTATAGCGAGTCAGATGGGGATCCAAGTCGCCGACTATACCATATCGTGAGCAACGCATGACGGGCAATATAAACAGGACCTACATCTAATCCCAGAGTACTCCGTCAGGTAGTCGACAATCACATCGCTCGTATGTATATGGTCGTCGATGAATGGAACGCCCTCTTTGGGTCCCTCACCCCGCAGCACCGAAACGCGCGCCAGGCTGAGGCGAGCAGGTCGCAGAACCTTTTTCGTCCCATCGGAGCGGTATTCAGTGTCTTCCTGTATTGCAACTCTCAACTCATAGATCATGAATGCATATAGAACAATTCCGACCTGCTGCATCGACACGAACTCAGCGTCGATCGCCACGAGCATCCCAGGTTTGGGCAACTCCTCCGGGCGCAGCGTTTCGTGCTTGATCAATCTCTTGTCGCGCGACCTGGCAAGTCAGTGTCAACGATTGTGTCACGTCAACGAAGACCACAACGATGATCGAGACTGACTGGGCAATATTTGTATCGCGGCACAAAATAGACTGGTCGATATGGTCCGGCAATCCGCTATAGTCAAGCCGATCGCACCGATCTACGCGCTCGAAGTAAAGAATAGCGGGGACCTAAAATTGTCAAGTCAATTTTGCTGTCTGCTAGCACCGACACAGCATATCGCAAACCTTCCAGCTCCCCGGGAATCTCAGTGCATCTTCCTCGGAGATATTCTGGACGACGAAGTCGTTGAAGATGAACCAGGGACTCTCATTCTCTGGGTCATTGATCCCCTCCGATTCTGGAACTGACAACCATTTGTGAGATATCATGCGGACAAGGGTAGAGGAACGGCCCTACTCTTGACGACTGCAACGAGATGCGAGCTCTGATCCTTCGCGACAACCTGGGCGACCATAGCCTGCGCACAATGAGTTCGCTACAGAACCAACCGCAAACGCACAACGCACGCGCAGCTCATACACCGCCTCCTCGTGGTCGTCTACGCCCTCGAGCTGGCCGCACAGCGACACCGTCGGCTTCAAGAATGTCTGGCCTTTGCTGTCCATCCAGAACTTGTGGGTCTCCTCTGTAAAGACGTTTGCGTTGACCGCGAGGATCGGCGGAAGGTCCTTCGTGCGGATCGAGCGCCGTGACTCAAACGACGCGAAACGCTTGCACGTCTGGCACGTCGCCTTGTGCGTCGTCGGCCGCAGGATCGAGTGTCGCAAAATCGTCGCAAAATCGGCGTCGCTTGGGGGCTCGGTGGGAACCAAGGGCGTGGTGGTGTTCGAGGCCATGGTAGCATTAAACGCGGTGGCCGCCTTGAGCAGCGAACACACAAGCGATCAGCGCCTGTTGCATTGGCCGCCGGAAGAGAGAGAGAACTCTGCACAGTACCTTGCGCGGGTATATCAGATCGATGACGTGCGTCATGTTCTCCTTCTCGCGGACCGCCTGGCACTGTGCGCAGGTTATGACATTCATCGCGTCGATCCCGAACAGCTGCGTGACTGGCGCGGGCGCGGGCGAGTGTGCGCCCGATGGCGTGCGAGGCGCTGCGGACGGCAGCAACGCGGGATTGTGCGGGAACGCATTCCCCTCCGAGCTGAGGTGGTCAACGAGGAAGCGGTGGAACGCCTGTATCATATGCGCGTAATTGAGCTCCGCCGACTCGCGCCCGTAATCGATCAGCTCGATCGCGTTGTTCACTGTCGTTGGCGTCAGCACACGAAAAGGAAAAGGAGGCAGTGGACCGGGAGCCGCTCACTCTGCGCGAGCACGCCAACAGTCTTGCAGAAGTTGGTCGCCTGGCAATTCGTCCCCTGCGCATCTTCAAGCATGCGCACGACAAAGCCGAGCTCGCAGAGCAGGCAGTGCTCCCGTGGGCAGTCCGTGGCAATGTGCGACTTGGCGAGGCGCCGAATGGGCAGTGTATAGTGCATTAGTTGGACGACTGCGTTCGTATATGAGTTGGAAATGTGGGACTCCAGCCCGCTGAACTCCGTGTTGTTGTAGAAGCTTTAGGAAACATGAGTGTATAGCATAATCCAGGGTACGCGTCACTCGCCCAAAGTCGAAGTCCTCGACGCCAAATCGCGAGTATTCGATCTCAACCCTGCGATACGGCCGCGGGATGCTCTCCGGGTCATACTCGAATACAGGAGTCTCCGGCTCAGACTATCGCACTGCGTCAGTACCTCCGCTTCCTCAAGTCAAGCAGGAGCAGTTGATACCTTCTGCCTTCCCCTGCCACTGCGAAACCTGGCATTACTCTTCTTCGATGCGGTCACAACCACATTCCGGCGGCCACGTAGCTCCTTTGGTAGCGCTGCGTACGCGACGTTGTCGTTAGTTTTCATCGTGCTCAGTATCTGCTGGGGGATCTTCGCGGGAGGTGGGTAGTGCAGCCCGGCGGAGACAAAATCAGACGTCCAGGAGGAGAGGAGGGGTTCAGAATAGTAGGGCATGCCGATGACGTTGAGTGGCCTCCAGATCATTTATGAACTGCTTTGGTCACCAAGGTGCATTCAATGAGAGAGACTCACGTCGTGTCCGTCCACTCGATGTCTGGAAGCGGCTCAGGCGTGTCTGCCCACTCAATAAGTTTGCCCTCGAAGCCGTTGAGAGGGAGGACGATGCCTTCCTCCGCAGCTGTCAGAAGGTGGATAGTGCCGTCCGAGTCTCCGAAGGCCATATATGCTCCGGTGGGGGACACCGCGGTCGACGTGACATACGAAGGTGCATCCAACTAGATAAAACAAATAAATTAGAACCGCGATCGGCAGACGTTTTGCGAGAATGCGCACCTGGTAAAACTCGTTGACATTTGGATTGGACGCGTCGACAATGTTCACAAGCCCTTGATTCGACGTGATCGCGAAGGACATGGGCCGCTTCGGGACCCGACTAATAAATGCAGGCCCGTCCGGGAACGGCAGCGGTGGCAGCGGCCTCATGGTGCGCATATCATACACCTTGACCAGCGGGTCAGGGAACGGACGACCTTGTCTGATGCGCGGCACCTGAAGTCAGTAGGGACAGCATCTCTGAGGCATCAATATCACCTAGTACCCAGTCCGATCGTGTATACATAGTTCCCACTCATCTCGAGGCCCTGTATTCCGCTGACATGCGCGCGCACAACCGAGCTGCTGTTACTCCTCCATGTAGACTCGCGCGGGTCCATGGAGCGCAGGAATCCATCAGAAGAGCCAGAGATTAGATACGTAGAAGACCAGAGCAAGTGCGTCAATATTGACGGTGCCTGCGCACGACGGAGAACGTCACCCGTCTGCGAGTTCATGATGAGCAGCTCCGGGGTCGACGTCGCGACCGCAAAGACCGACGCTGTGGCAGCGTTGTCTGACGCGGCGGTGACAGAACTAGTTGATCTGCGAGAGTTGTGAGGGGATGCGGGCTCAGTCGCTGGAGCAGCTCACCTATAGTACCACTTGTTCATCCCGCCCTTGGCCCATGCGCCGATGCCGTTGCTGGCTACACCGAACGCGCGTACATTGGAGTCGGTGGCTGTGATCACCTTAGTGGCCAGTCCGCCTCCGACGGGGAAGACAACCCCGCGCATGCCCTGCGCGGTGTAGTACGCGACAACATCGCCGGAGTTTAAGCCTGCCCAGAGGGTGTCTGATAGAGGATCAAAGGAAAGAGCGGTAATGGGCTGGGGGTAGAGATCGCGCTGGTATGTTATTGGGGGTATAGACCGGTATGTACTAGACATCCCGACGGCCTCAGCAGACAGAGCCTCCGCCAGTCCTCTGAAGCTTCCTCTGAAGCTTGATCAAGACAAGCTTGATCAAGACTCCGAGGCAGTAGCGCCCGTCACTGTAAGTAGCGTGTCACGTGACTTCATTTAGTCCGGGAGCGTTCTGACTTGCGCATGTTCCTTATCCAGCTCGCTTCAGTATCTCTTGTGGATGGCGTACTGGATGTACATGCTCAAGGAACCATTGGCTACACACTGCGTGGCTGCCGATTACCTGATCCTGACTCTCAAAACCTCGATGCGCGCATTTTCGCCGCAAGAAGTGTCCCTCGGTGCCTCAATAACTCTTTCGACATTAGAACAAACGATTCTTTGACTGGCCTCGCCCATATGACCATAATCTGTTCTAATACATGTGTGCATCTTCCTCAATCTATATCGAGACGTTCCATTGATGCTGTTTGATATGTCGCTTCAGGCAGTGAGGGGCGCCTTAGCCATCAGAGCCAATATGTCCCATCCGATGTTCGCCGCAGCAATTTGGGTGATTTCGTCTGAAAGCTGTTTTGAGAGAATTTATCGAGGATATGAGTCTGGCGAGACGTACCCTGTGTGTCATAACCTGCGCGAGCGCATCAGCGGCCGCATCAGCGGCGATCCATAGAGCTGTCATCGAAAGGACAAACCTGGCGCGACCTCGACAATGTCTGCTCCCACGATCTTCAGGCCAGAGAGGCCTTGCATGATTTTCTTGATTTCCTGAGGGCCAAGAACGATAAATACTTCTGCTGCAGAACAAGACCAACACCCACCCTTGTTGTGATTCCTCCGATCTCAGGGCTGGGAATGCGAAATAAGTACGTTTGAAATTGCCCTTGGACTCATCACGTACGTTCCAGTGCTGCCCATCAAGGAGTCAATCATCACAAGGCGAGCGAGACGAAACCTCATGAGCACTTACGCAGGTGCCATCCCAGGGTCAATCACATCAATGTCCAATGTAACTTTGTGTCCGCATTTAGGGAGCTTGCTCTACCGGGTTCAGCAAGATGACGCACTGTAAACTGGGTTGTCTCCGACTGTCTCCCTGATCTTCTTGACGACGCCCTTCCATCCGATTTCCTCAAGTTCATCTGCATGCGAGATTACGAATCCAACTTCGTAGTCATTGTCGTAATCGTCCCAGCTGCTCAGCGCGCCACGGATGCCCACATGCTACCAAGCTCCATCTATGGCCACCCACAGAACAAATAATCGGTAGACGACGTACGATATTGGAATTGTTGGCAGCAAGAAGACCCTCGTTGTGTGCGTACCAGAAGTAGCTGCTATGCGTGACGGGAATTTCCTGTCAGTAATGTCAAAATGTCTTCGGTTGGTGCAGGCAGCTCGTTGACCTCTCCTGGTAGCCATGGGCTATCCCCACCCTACATATGGGTTAGGGGTGAGCTCGAAACCCTCGCTACTAGTAAAACGATGTCACTGACCCACGCCGTTGGCTTCCAAGTATCTGTCAAAAAATGAGCCGTTGAAAGTTGCAGTGAGTTAATTTCCCGTACCAAGGTGACTATCAAAGTGAATCACACTGCAGAAAAGCGAGTTCACCATCAGTCTCTATGTCGTCTCTGACCGCCCGCACCTGACGGGACCATATACATCTACTACGCCTCGCAACAGCGGCAGAGTAATTGTATGGTCACCCCCCTGAAGAGCTAGTCAACCTTGTTCTTTGGGCTCCCAGGAACAAATGAAAGTCACCAGCGTCAGCACACGAGGATGGAATTTCCCATCCTTCGCTAAACTCTGGCCCTCATAAGAGCGCAGGCTGTTCTTGGACAGTAACGCTTTATTCGCGAGCTCCAGTTGACGCAGGGCCACCTTGTTGTCGACATATACCATTGCTAGTCTATCCGTCAAGATTTGTCTCTTGGTTCCAAAACCTCTGCCACGCACGGACGTCGCCGCAATCGACTACATCTAAGTAGTCGCTGACGCGGATTTTCATAGGCACATTGATTCTTGACACCCCGAGACGACGCGCGCCCTGGCGAATGCCATTGGGGCCGAATCGTGCCCTGTGATCGAGCTCAGCTCACTAGGTAGTTCGTGAATTGTATATCACTCACCCTGGCCTATAGCTTGTAGCAGTATCGAATGGCGCACCTGAACATCAAGATGACCCATTTAGGTACCGCGCGCAGCTCTACATCATCTACATACCGAGCACAGCTACATCGTATGGAGTCTCAGCATCGACACCGAAACATCTCAGAGGTGTCGATCTTGCAAAAGTCGTGAGACCGTTCCAGGACTCCGTCGCCCACGTCTCCTTGAAAATCAAGTCGGGGGAGAACAGCTTCGTGAAGTTCACTGTCGGATCCTGTGTCCACTCCGCCGGGACTCTCGTGGGGAACTGTTCCTGCCCCATAACCAGCTCCGCGCGCAGCAATGCGCCTATTGCGCCCAAGGCCGAAATCAGAGGTAGCATGTCGTGGGTAATTAACTTGGGGTTGTCGTTGGCACTGGAGCAGACCTCGAAGAGTGCAGACGGACCTGGGAACTTCTTGGCCTTGCATTTATATCAGTGCGCTCAAGGTACAGAAGATAAGATGTCAGGACCCAAGCCCTGGGACAGTGCACACGATTGATACGCAGCCGTCGAGGGCACGATAAGCCGGTATCGGCGAATGATGAGAAGGTGAAGCATATCGTTATCTTGAGCACAAGAGGCAACGCACCCACCCCGACAACGCACCCACATGCTGTGCACGGACTCGTACCCACATATCCAGCGATCTGAGTTCAGGTGAGAAGGATTATAAGTTAGATTATACTGAAACACGTAGTGATACTATCAATACAGCTTGAATACAATTCTACCAGCTAATCTAATAATGCATTGGGACGACGGAGTCCGAGAGTAAGACCGATGTTACTTTTGTCCGAGAGTGCCCATGAAACTTGACAAGTCCATCCCTTCGTATTCGTCCTCCGGCGGAAGGTCCTCTAAGCCTCGCAAGACGTTCTTGTGGCCTAACATGGAAGAAGGATCCCTATCCTTCTTCTTTGAAGATGCTGCTTCTTCTTCCTCCGTGGTGCGGCGGAACAGGTCCAACACGAGGTCGGTGTCCATGGACGCCAATCCAGAGTTTTGTTGGGTGACAACGGAGTTCGCAATATTAAGCTTGAACCGCTGAAGACTGAAGGGACATCAGATTAGGTGGTGATCGAAAAAGTGCGGTACTTACCCCATGATTTTCTCCTCTAGAGTACCCTTGGTAATCAAACGATACACGTTTACTACCTTCTTTTGGCCAATGCGATGCGCGCGATCCATGGCCTGAAGGTCCTTCATCGGATTCCAGTCGTGCTCAACGAAGATCACCGTATCCGCGCCGGTTAGCGTCAGGCCGAGACCACCGACGTGGGTCGTTAGCAGTAGACAATCAATGCTAGGGTCCGCATTGAACGTCTGTACAATGGCGTGGCGCTTGTTTGCTTCGGTACCACCGTCCAACCGCATGTAGGTGACCGACGGCATGTGCTGCTTGAACAAATCTTTCTCGATGATGTCGAGCATTTGTTTCATTTGACAGAAAATGAGGACGCGGTGTTGGGAGAACGCTCCCGTGGTTGTCGACTCCGTATCCGCAAGTTCGCTCTTCATTGTGTCGCCAGTAACTCCAGGAGCTGATCCAATCCCGCAGTCGATGAGCAATTGGCTAATTCACGGAAGATTGTTAATCAGCACATTCAGTGGCTGGGCGACGAGCACTTACCGTAGAGCAAGCAGTTTTGGGGCGTGGTGAATGTCGCTCAAGTCTGCCGTCTCAGCCTTTTGTCCAGCATTCGTCAAAGCATCGATGATCGCCTGCTTATCGTTCTTGAGGACGAGGGCAGGATGGTTGCATAGTTTCCGTAAATATTGCAATGACTGGAAGACATGCTGTTGATTTCCGCTCTTGTCTCCGTCTTCCGATTTAACAACATCTTCTGCGGCTGCACCCGCCCGAGACTTGGAAAAGTCGTCGTAGAGGTACTTTTGCACTTCGGACAGCTCGCAATAGTAGTCCTGTATAATCTTTGGGGGGAGATCGTGGAGAACGTCTTCCTTCAAACGGCGCAACAGGAAAGGCAGAACCTGTTTATGCAAAGCCTCCAGAGCGAGAGCAGCTGGGACAAGGTCAATCGATCGTCCGGTAAGACGGGCCATCTGCTCACCTGCTTCACCGTTCTTCGACTTGCCGTCACGATTTGACAAGATCGGCTTGCTGAAACGTTCATTGAATGATGACTCCGTGCCCAGGAATCCAGGCATTAGGAAATCGAACAGGCTCCACAGTTCTAGGACGTTGTTCTGGATAGGCGTCCCTGATAGAATGAGGCGATGATGAGCTCGTATGCACTTGACTGCTTTGGTCAACTTGGTTTTGGCATTCTTGATGATGTGACCCTCGTCAAGAATGCAGTAATGCCAGTTCAGGTCTTGCAGATTCGCAATGTCATTGCGGACAACTTCGTACGACGTGATGACGACGTCAAACTTTTTGAGCCTGGCAAGCAACTTTGCACGCTCCCTAGAGTTGCCAGTGTAGAGGACGGGCTTGAGGTTGTCGGTGTACTTGAGAATCTCGTAGTACCAGTGACCCGTGAGCGTAGGAGGGCAGATAATAAGTGACGGTAAATGAATGGAATCGGGTGACTTTGTTTCCTGAAATCTCTTGGCCCGCTCATAATGCTTGCTTGCCAGAATACATATTGACTGCAGTGTCTTGCCCAGCCCCATATCTATAGCACACTTGAGAAACACGACTTCAGCCCACAAAAGCAAACGCACCGTCACATAGTATCCCATGCAATTGATACTTGGCAAGGAATGCGAGCCAATTGACGCCTTCCTGCTGATACTTACGTAGCTCGGCTTTAATCGTGACCGGCAGTGTATAGGGTTGAACTCTGCTGCCGTCCAACAATTGTGTGAGGAATTGTCTCTCCTCCTCTCGTCGTTGTAGTAGATCCTCAGGGAAATCCGGCGGATCAGGCAAGCCGGCCTTTCACGGGGGTCAGCGCATGGCCCTCAACTTCAAAGCGACGAGCATACCTCTAGAGGTACCATCTTGACCAACGAAGCGAACGTGTTGGTCGCAGTGGATCTAATATCATCATCCGGATCACTCATACGACCGAGCACGGGGACTACCATGAAGATCACATAAGGAAGCGCCTTAATATCCAGCTTTTGTACAATGTCTGAAAAGACTTGTCAGAATGATTCCGGAGCGCTTCAGAACACAATAACTCACGGTATATGAGCTCAATGGCGCCTTGGCGGTTTGCCAACTCCAAGTCATTACCGAGGAGGGGTATCACTTTCTCAACGACACACCGCATTCCAGCGACTGTCATGGTATCGCACATAGTGGAGAAGCAGCGCGCGGCGCACTGGCGGATGATCGCGAAGCGACTGCGAAGGGCAAGAATGATCATCGGGAACAAATCCGTTAATTTCGGCCACAGGTCCTCATGGAACGTCGGAACAACTGCTTCCAAGACACTGAAGGAGTCGATGAGGTCTTGGCCAAATTGCTTCTCGATGAGTTTGTCCATCTGGTCAACCGTATCTGCGAGGACGTAAGCCACGTTTATGATGATATATCATAAAAAGGAAGACCTACCGACTGGACACGCGCTTAGTAGTCCGCCTGCCATAGAGTGCCACATTTTGGGAACAACTTCAAGTAATCGCGGGCCGAACTTTTTTGACAACTCTACGAAGGCAAATTGCGCGCCTCGGCGTGCCAGACGTGCCTTGGCAGGATCCTCCGGCTTGTCACTATTTTTCTCTACACTCTCCTTACCATTGATCCTCGAAAAGGACAAGACGCCTGAAAGAATCTTGCGAGTGTATGCAAATGTCGGCGTCTGCTCGGTATCCTGGCACAGGAATGTGCATAAGTTCTTCACGATCTTGTCTGGAGGCTGGGCTAGATCACGCTGTCCACAAAAATCAACGAAAGATGCGACCGCAACAGCCGAGCGCGTCTGCAAGTCTGCGTTTTCTTCGTTCTGTCTAGTTCATCAGTGAAGAACTGTCGAACACCCGATATACTCGCTGACCTTGATGCTATTCATGATACCCTTGACGATAGGGCTCACTTTATCTGGTATGCTCTTGAATGCGACAAATGCAGCAGCAAATGCAGCAGCTACCCGCACGTCATACTGGGCCTTGACCTCGATGTATCTTTCGATAGAGGAGATAACCTTGACCCGCTTCTCCTTGATAATCGCCAGCTCTCGTTTCTTCGTGCGTCCCAGCATATCCTTCAACTTCGTGAACATGTCACCGACAGCAGCCTGAGCCGTGTGAATCGTGAAGCAATCTGGCTTCGTCCCAGTCACGTCGACTTCGGTCCCAAGAGACGGTATCGCGGAATGCGAGATTTTACAGTCGTAGGCGAACGACTGCAGGAGGTTGTAACATTCTCCGTGAATGCGCGCAAGTGTAAAGGCCATTTCGTGGTATGCCGCGGGAGGATCGGTCTGTAACCAGGCCAGCGTCTTGCTGCTAACCTCCGCTGCCAATGACGACTTCTCAGTGAGCAGCTGAGCCCCCTTCTCCGCTCTGACGTCGTATTCCCGCGCCCATTCCTCTGAGATGATAGCGGCGAGGAACTTCTGGAGCATACTCGTAGAGTCAACGTAATGTACGAGGATCGGTCTAAACATGTCGTCGAGCTGTAATCCATGGCCCTGAAAGCGCGATTAGGGCTACACCAGGATGACGAATGATCGATGAGCTTACTGAGTTAGGCCAGAAGGCAATGATCTGGGCCAATGCAGAAGCTGCTGCGATGCGCGCCTTCAACACAATCTCAACAGATATCAGGGCCAGGTCCTGTAGCAACATGTTCTTGTCTACATTATGCCGCTCCGCGAGCCCATCAGGGGCTGCGGCGACAACGGGATCGTAGAAAGTAGATGCGTCTAGTGGCAATCCCAGCGGTGTCATGAGAACTGCGTACCACTCTAGGAGGACTTGCTGTGTTATGAGCGATTCTGTCCAGCCGGATACGGATCCAAGTAATGGGAGAACCAGTTGCCAGGCGGAGAGCGTAGCATCGCGGATGTCAGAGCGCTCTTCGACGATCAGGTTCTGGTAGAGCAGGCGGAGGTAGGGGAGGGTTATCCAATCCTTCGGTAAAGTAGGCACCGTCATGAACGTAGTGAGCGTTTTGATGACAGCCAGCCGGACATTGGCAATTGTATGGCGGAAGAAGGGGAAGAGGGTGGGAGCGAGAACGGTGATGGGCCTGGACCAAAGTCATCAAAATGCGGCGCTCATCATGCAAGATTAGGACATACGACTGAGTCTGCTCCGCGATGATCTCAATGACTCTGTCATAGGTCACAAGTTTGCCTACAGAGATTTCAGCAAAGCTATTGATGAATCGAACGGCACGCCTACCAAGCAGCTCCATAACGGCTCCCACGCTGGAGCTGAGGTCGTCCTTCATGTCGCTGAGGCAACTCCACAGAACAGCCAAGACTCGACTAAGCTCCTCGGGCAATTGATCTACAAGATGTGCGGCAACAGGCAGCAAGCCAGACGCAGCAACGGAACGAACATCATCGTCACGATCGCCGAGGCTGTTGGCTGTATCAGATCTTTTCTGCGAAGAACAAGGCTGCTCACGCACCCCAAAACAGCCGCATCGACGATGCCTTTGAGAATCTCCTTGCTGCTCTGCGAGCCGTCAGCGTCTATCGTGGCGCCATCCGTACTGACGAGGTCGTTCCTGACAGCTACTTCATATTTGATACCCAGCAGACCTGCGTGTCGGACCTCCCAGACGTGTCCCCGCTCACCGCCCATGTCCTTCGTCTTGCTCTTGGTATGCTTGATGGCAATCGGGAAATCCTGGCAGATCATCTGGAGCAGAACAGCGTGGACACGCAGTACCGATCGACGGGGCATGTGCAGAAGGAGCGAGGCGAGCGTCTGGGACACCGTTTCGCGAACAGGAGCAACTACCTGATACATGGTTACCTTATTGGATGTCAACCATACTCCAGATTACAAACTGACGAACCTGATCAGACACAAAGTCACCGAATCGATCCAGCACAAAGACACAGAGGAATTTGACAGCAAGGTCATTACACCATCGTTCGTGTGCGATCAAGTTCTCTTCCCATGACAGTCCAACTATCCAATTAAATGTAAGCCAGAAATATGCTCGCACGCAAAATGAAAACGTTACCTTGCATGCCGCCGTACTTGCCTTGCAGCTTGAGCAGTTCTCTCAGCGCCATAGCCGCGCCATGCCGCACCTCCCAAGCCGGGCTAAACAAATCTACCTCAAGTACTTTGACTAGGCCGTCCCAGACCCAACGTCCCTGCTGCACCTCTAGCGCTTTTGTCTGCTTCTCGACTTTGGGTGCTACCGCGCCACCCTTCGAAGGGTCAATAATGACTCGCTCCTGCGAGTCGTGTGGCGACTTCGGGCTGGTCATTCTACCAGATGGGCCTGCTGACTCGTCAGGAGATACTAGACGCGCTCTAAGAGAAGATAAATTTAGCGATCTTAGATTTCCACGTCGCGGCAGACCTACTTCGATTGGCCGGCAGGCGCTGTATTGTATTTCGACCCCGAGCCTTGCGTCGGCGGCGGCGCAGCAACGAACGCGTTGTTTCCAGGTTTGCGTTTCCGCTTCAGCCTGTTCCGCTCCCGCGCGGACAGGGTGGATACGTCCTCCATGGAGACATCGGGCGTCGCGGGTGCTGGGGCTGTTGGTGTCGCCGTGCGCGAGGGCGGAGTGGGATCCCGTTGAAGCTTTACATCTGTACCATCTACTGGTGACGGTAGCGACGTGGCTTCCTCAGTTTTGACGGCAGGACTCATTTCTGCGTCCTGTTCTGGTTCATCAGCCACTAGCTCTTTCTCGATGTCCATGTCGTCGTCTCCGCCAAAGCTGTCAAGAAAATCAAGGCCAAGTCGTCCCATAGCTTCTTTCCTGGCTTTCTTCACTTCGGACGAGCTGGCAAGGATGCCGGTAGGTTTCACGAACTCCTTACCAGACGAGGCGAGCAGGAGGGTGCCCTTCTCCATAAGCTCACGTACAGAGAACGACGGAAAATCTGGAGCGGGCAGAGAAGATATATCAGGAAGGATTGCTGAATCTGCATCTGGCGATGGCTGCCAAAGCGGAACGAGGGCGAAAATCTGGGATAGCGCCGTTGAGGCCGCAGAACGTGTTTCATGCGACTTGGAATGTAGATACGGTAATATCTGTAAGTAGCGAGCTTGAGCTCTGTACATTACATGAGTTGAATATAGGCCTACGCGTGCTACGACAGCCATCAGCTCCGACCAGCCAGCCTGGTCCGCGGGAGATACATGTTGACGGCTGGTCTTGACATCCTCTTCCACCAGTGATACATCGCCTATGACGCTCTTGGCGGCCAGCTGTGCGAGCTGTTTCGCGGCAGTTGTGCGCACCGAAGTTGAAGAGCCGGTATCGAGGAGGAGGAGGAGCCGGTCCAACCTGGAGGAGGGTGAGCAATACTACGCTTGCCATATTTGAACGCGAGCGCATGCCTTGAAGTCATAACGTAAGAACAGTGGCGCCGGACCGGGCGCGCCGCGTTTCAGTATAGAAGACGGTAAACGGGGTTTCTCACGGTCCCCCCCGCGACGACTGCACCTTTTATCACCTCGACCATGTGACGGAAAATTGACGGTGTCACGCGTGACTGTTACGGGTCATCTGCGTAATGAAGCTGTCACATGAAGCTGATCTTGCTTGTCAATCCTTCCTTTCCTGTGTATCCATCATGCTGTGATTCTCAGCGGCCTCTGCTGCTGTGCATGGAGTCCATCAAGACCAATCTCGACGGATTTTTACCGGAAGAGCACTGCAGAGTCTTTGTGCTGCGGTGCTCGCGGGCTTTGAAAGAGGCGGCAACATGTGGCGTGTCACAACGAGAACGCTAGAACATCAACCTTGTACAGATGCAATCTCGGATCGTCGGCATCATTTCCACGCCTCTGTTACTTTGTCCCAGCCTGCTCACCTCACATCGGCATGCAGTCAGAAAGCTGGGCGCAACAACTGGTCGCTGCAGCCCTCTTGGCGCTCCAACGTGGGCCTGCGTTGCACACGGACGGTGCCAGTAAGCCTCGTATCTCCGGCGTCCAAACGGCGTAAAGTTCAATCACTGCAGGCGAACAATTGTGCGACGGCGAAGCTGCTCGACTTCTGAACGCCTGCGCGGATGATATCTTGATGAAACACGCGCCTGGCCAGCAGCTCCCTGGCGACTTGGATCGCCTGATCCACCGAGCACATGAAGAGATGAGGCTGTCTCCTCCCAAGGCTTTGTCATATTGGAGGAGACTGTATACCGACGCCATCATCCTGCGCTCTCTGATAGACGTTTGCCAATTAGGCCGATTTGCTGATGTAGCGCTTGCGGCCTCGTGCATAGCCAGGTTAGATCATGCTATCGTCATAGCGGGAGCTCCTGGCGAAGGCAGGCTGGAACTTGTAACGTTCCTCATTAGACAAGTTCAGTTGAACTGTCTAGGGTTTGATGCTGCCGCTGCGATTACTGACACTGCTCTGCCTCTCACTCGGAACTCTGGCGCGCTGACGCCGCTCTCGCTTGACACAGCCTCAGCATCGGTCCCACAACTTCGCTCTCCTCCCTCTTTGTCGGCTTTCGTCTCACAGTACTCCAAACATCCATTCGTCCTATCGGGTTTCATTAGCGACTGGCCTGCCTTGAATGAGCACCCCTGGCGATCCCCGGCATATCTGCGCGCCGTGGCTGGACCCGGTCGCGTGGTGCCGGTCGAGGTTGGCAGCGATTACAGGGATGACGACTGGACGCAGACGATGATGCCATGGGGCGAGTTCTTGGAGGCCCTCGAGCCAGGCGTAAAATATAAACGCATGCTGTATCTTGCGCAGCATAACCTTCTCCTCCAATTCCCGCAACTTCGGGAGGATATCATGCTTCCCGACTATGTGTACGCGCCTCTACCTCCACCGGAGGGCTTCCCAGGCTATCGCCCTCCTGGAAACGAAGACCAGCTCGTGTTGAATGCCTGGCTTGGTCCAGCGGGCACTGTATCGCCGGCTCATACGGTGAGGGAGAACAATACGAGATAACGCTCGATTGATGCTTGACATTCCCTGTCAATTTCAGGACCCGTACTTCAACTTCTATGGTATGTTCGATTGCCTTGCCGTGTCAACCATCAAAGAACTAATCATGCCAATACATAGCCCAGGTTGTTGGGCAAAAAACCGTATGGCTCGCTCCTCCCGACGCAACCTCATGCATGTACCCCTATCCGCCTCCATTTTCTCAATCCGCCGCAAGCGAGCACATGCACAATCCCGCTGCAAACAACACCAACCCGTCCATGAGTAACACTTCTCAAGTAGACGTGTTTCAAGTCCCAAACCATGTACACGGAAAATGGCCGCTGTTTTGGAAAGAGGTCGTACCTCGCGCAATGAGTGTCACACTACAGCCTGGCGACTTGCTGTTCTTTCCTCCAGGCTGGTGGCACGCGATGCGCAGTGAAGAGGGAAGCTTCTCGGTATCGATGTGGTTTTGATATTCCTCTCTGCAGGGCCAACTGTTGCATCTACTCCTAATTGAAGTGCTGTGTGTGCATTTTGGAGACCACCTGCACGCGCAGGCTGCATAATGAGCACTGAAGAGGCTAGTCATGGGTATGGAGCTGCTAGGAGGCTCTCTGCTCAATATTGCTAGCCTCCTGAGTATCCCACAAGCAGCTCCAGTCTGTAAGCATCGACCCCGCCCGCCCGAGAAATCGGTACAGCCACAAGGAATCTGACGATTGATCGAATCACGCAGATGCATGACTCTCGGCAGCATCAGATAAGATCAATCAAGCTAGTAGCGCAGCGCTGATCAGGCCACAACTTAGACGCCCACAACTCCACGCTAACAACTCTCATAGTAACTCTCATAGTCTCAAAGTCCACTCCCGACCCAAGTCGGTCTCACTTGTATTTTCACTCTGATTTGATATCTTTAACCGGGCTGCAACACCCGTCACGCTCTGCTGTCATCCGTCTTTGTGATCGCGAGCATCGTGTCTAATCTCTTCTCTCTCCGGCGACATGTCCACCAGCGAGCAACACACGAGACCCGATGTGAAAGAGATCAAGTCCGTCTTAACATGACACTTGACTCAGAGGTTCATCCCTGTAACCCATAACGTACCAGAGATGCATACGACTACCTCTTCAACTCCTCCCACAGCCTGACGAAGATAAAGGATGCCGCGCTCGGAGGCCGGCTCTTTCGCGCAAAGGGCGACTCGCCCGGTGTGGCGGGGAGAAGTCTAGCCTGGAAGGTGAGTCGCGTCGCGTCAAGTGCTGTGACCCATAACGCGAGCCTTTGAGCAGCTGTTCCTGGTGCAAGGAGAGCCTCTCCAGACGCCCGCGGACGTAATATCCGTCTCGCCTCTTGAAGCTCTCCGAGCTCTGCGCAAGGAATATGTTGATCTTCTGCTGGAGAGGATGCGCGCGCCAGACGGAAGCTATGAGGATGGACTCATTGTGCCCGGCACGGGCGCGCAGCCACCGAGGGTGGAACGGTCGGGCCAGAACCTAGAAAGGAACAACCCACTGAGTCTGGACGATGAGGTGAATGCAGGCCTGCAGTCAGACATAATATGCAACTCGTGTTGATCTATGGCTGACAGAACCCATGGAGAGAATGGTTCGCGTCGGTGGAGCTACGAAAGACGATCTCGCAAGACGTCGAGCGCACGTAGGTCTCAGATGCGTTGCCGGCTTGTTCCTTCACATACACGCGCCCAGGTTCCCAGACATTGGCTACTTCCGCGACACGGAAGTGCAGACGCAGCTCACGCACATCCTGTACGTGTACTCGGTCATGCACCCTGACGTCGGGTATCGGCAAGGGATGCACGAGCTGCTCGCGCCGCTGTATTACGCTATCGACTACGACTCAATCGACGAGGCGAGCGCGCCGCGGGAAGATCCTGCAGTGAAGGAGTTCTGCGCACGGGCGTGGGTTGCTGCGGACGCGTGGGCGCTGTTCTCTGCGGTCATGCGCGGGGTGGGGAGGTGGTATGAGTGGCAGGAGACCAGATCCGCTGTGGAGAGGACGCCGTTGCCGTCCCATGTGCAGTTGAGCGCGAGCGGCGCAGGCGTGAAGCCGTATGTGGCGCCGATCGTGGAGGCGTGCAACCGCATCCAGTCGACATACTTGAAGATGGTGGATCCTGAGCTGTGGAAGAGCATGCAAAGCGCGGGGATCGAGCCGCAAATATACGGGATGTATGACATAGATCCTCATCCTGGTCTGACGTGTGTCGACTGACAAAGGGTGTCTCAGACGATGGTTGCGACTGCTGTTCACGCGCGAATTCGACATGCACGACTCTATGCTTGTATGGGACGGGTTGTTTGCTTGCGATCCTTCATTTGACCTCGCCCAGTGGATATGCGTCGCGATGCTCCTCCGTATCCGGAATAAGCGTACGCGTACTCTGCATTCTCTGCTTAGGTTTACTAATACACGAAATAGTGATACCCTCTGACTACAGCGAACAGCTCACCTTCCTCCTCCGCTATCCATCGAACCCCCTCTCCTCATCGACCCCAGACCCGCCCACCATCCACCACGCGACGCTCCTCCTCCGCCAAGCGCTGACGCTGCAGATGTCGCCAAGCCCCGCCACAGGCGTATCTGTGATCCATGAGAATCGCAATCTGCTCGATATACCGGTGGAGGTGCCCGCACCTGCTCCCCCGCCGCCAAGAAGGGTGACGCGCGGCGGGCAGAGAGGACAGTCGTTCTCGAACGCGTCGGGACCATCGTCCCCAGGCTTGCCGGGGAGCAGCGGAGGGAGCGCGGGGAGGTCGAGCCATTCTAGGCAGCAGTCGACACCGATGGGCTTGCCGGAGTTCTTCGCGAATCGATTGTTGGAGAAAGGCGAGAGCCTTGGTATTAACAAGACGGTAATGAATGCCATGTCCGAGCTCAAGGTACGTCTGGGCCTGTATCTGGTGTAGCGATGGCATTCCGACATCCTGCACCACAGCGAAATCTTCCAGATATAGCGACCTCGCTCGGGCGGCTCCCGCTCACACCTCCGCAACATACATCTTATGCGGCGTATCCTCTTGTTGACGAGCGGCCGCCTGCGGAGCGCCCACCATGGGAACCTCGTTCGCGCTTCGAGATGGAACGCGAAGTGTCAGATCTCCGCGCGCTTCAGAAGCGGCTCGGTGACTCGGTTGGATGGATTGTGGACACTCTCTTATTGGACGATGATGCCGAAGGCGAAATTGATCGCGCTAAGTCAATTCGGAATAGGAAACGCGAGGCTGTAGAGTGCCTAGCGTACGTCCGTGACGTACTCAATGGCACCGTCACGGATGTCGAAGAGGATCGTTTAGTAGGTGAAGAGGAGCTCGCGAGAAGGAAGCAAGCTCAGGAGCAGCAACGCAAGGAGGCGGAGGAGGCGGCGCGACGGCAGAGGGCTGAGCCGACGCTTCCACAGCGGGCTGCGTCACCCCCCGCCGCGCGACCACAGGGCATCGCTATCCCATCAAATCCACTTTCCCCGCGTCAAGTGACGTCTCGTTCGCCGCCCCGACAGCTAGCGATGGCTCCAGTCAGCCAGTCACTCGATGCATCCCGGCCACCGCTATTCTCGTCGACATTGTCCTCTCAGAAACCCAATGCCCACACCACCCATAATACGCCGATAGCGCCATGGAACTATACCCGGTCTGATTTCTCTAATCGAGACTCCCCTATCACGACGCTTCCCCGTGTCCCGCCGCGCACGTCGATGTCTGGCCCCCAGCGCATGCCTGTGCCCGCGTCCGCATTTACGCCGCCCTCTGTGCCCGAGCCGCCGCCCCTTTCGCGCGATCAAGCTCCGCGTCGTGCTCAGCAGGACCCGCTGGGCGTGCTGCCGTAGTGCAGGGACTGATACTGTAGACTGCCTTGACTGCTTGTATAATTACTGTACCGATCTATTTCTTGATGTCCTAATTTGAGAGAGTTGATTGGCCGATCAGTGGCCGAGAAGACGGGCGTCTATTGAGACGCGCGACGCGGGGAAGTCACGGGACTGGCTTCGGAGACAGACGGGATTTCGGTCGTCACTCACCGAGCATTTCGCTCTGGGAGCCTCGAGTTCACCATCTCTCTTTCTCATTGTCACCACTGCTCGACGGCGTGCACGCTGACCGCCATGTTGAGGACAACGCTGCCAAAGGCGCTGCGCGCGTCGCAGAGGTCCTTCCACACTTCGTCACCTGCGCTCAAGGTTGTCGCGACCAATCCTGTCAAAGCGCAGGAGGTTCCGGTATGTTAGGTGCTATTCGGGTCTCGCGACGTGTCATCTAACGGCGTTGGGATAGTCATGGGCGTCGGGAAAGTACCCGCTCATTGAGCACGAATACGACGCGATCGTTGTGTGAGCAGACGCGCCGACATTTTGTGCGCAGAACGTGTTCTCACAGACAGATTGTCTACAGGGGTGCCGGAGGCGCAGGTCTTCGCGCTGCATTCGGCCTTGCCGAAGCTGGCTTCAACACCGCATGTATCACCAAGCTCTTCCCGACAAGAAGTCACACAGTCGCTGCCCAGGTACGAGCTCATCACGTCAGTCCGGAATAAACTTCGCTCAATGATGCATGCAGGGTGGAATTAACGCTGCGCTTGGAGTAAGTCAGTGCAACAGCTGCGATGATGATATGTGCTCAGGCTACCTGAACGCAGAACATGACCGAGGATGACTGGCGATGGCATATGTACGACACAGTACGTTTTGAGTCCTCATAGGTAGACTATATGCTAAAGGGACATGCTCTAGGTGAAAGGTTCAGACTGGCTCGGTGACCAAGATGCTATCCACTATATGTGCCGTGAGGCACCCCACACTGTCATCGAGCTGGAGCACTTTGGTGTCCCCTTCTCGCGGACCAAAGAAGGCAAGATCTACCAGCGCGCCTTTGGTGGTCAATCGCTCAAGTACGGCAAGGGCGGTCAGGCCTACCGATGCGCCGCCGCCGCCGACCGTACCGGGCACGCGCTCCTGCACACGCTCTACGGCCAGTCGCTCCGCCACAACACGAACTTCTTCATCGAGTACTTCGCGCTCGATCTGATAATGCAAGACGGCGAGTGCGTGGGCGTCATCGCGCTGAACATGGAGGATGGCACGCTGCACCGATTCCGCGCGCACAAGACTGTGCTCGCGACGGGTGGGTATGGCCGTACGTACTTCAGCTGCACAAGTGCGCACACTTGCTCCGGCGATGGTAACGCGATGGTCGCGCGTGCTGGTCTGCCGCTCCAGGATTTGGAGTTCGTGCAGTTCCACCCCACTGGTATTTACGGAGCGGGTTGCTTGATCACCGAGGGTGCGTGTTGCCTCCTCCCTCGATACACGGATACTAGGTGACCCCACTAACGTCTCCAGGTTCCCGAGGTGAGGGAGGATACCTCCTGAACTCGGAGGGTGAGCGTTTCATGGAGCGTTACGCCCCTACCGCGAAGGATCTCGCTTCTCGTGATGTTGTATCTCGTAGTATGACCATCGAGATCCGCGAGGGTCGCGGTGTCGGACCTGAGAAGGACCACCTCTACCTGCAGCTCAGCCACTTACCTCCAGAGATCCTCCACGAGAGGCTGCCCGGTATCTCTGAGACCGCGGCGATCTTCTCGGGTGTTGACGTTACGAAGGAGCCTATTCCCGTCCTGCCCACTGTCCACTACAACAGTAAGGCGTTTCCTGTGCTGTTCCCTCCCCGGTACTGATGGGTTCCAATCTTAGTGGGTGGTATCCCGACGAGGTACACCGGAGAGGTTCTCACGGTCGACAAGGTGTGTACATTTGCTGGGTAGCCAATGAACATCGTCTTTGACAGCGTGCGACATCACAGAACGGCAAGGATAAGGTTGTCCCTGGTCTCTACGCCGCGGGCGAGGCAGCATGTGTCTCCGTCCACGGTGCGAACCGCCTTGGCGCGAACTCTTTGCTTGATATCGTCGTCTTCGGCCGTGCATGCGCGCACCACATCAAGGAGACACTCACGCCCGGCAAGCCTCACAAGGAGATCCCTCAAGAAGCTGGTCTGGACAGTATTGAGTTCCTGGACAACATCAGGTATGCCTCGCGCATTGTTAGTGTCTAGCAGTGTTAACATGACTTCGTTCAGGAAATCGGACGGTCCTCTGCCCACCGCCAAGATCCGGTTGGACATGCAGAAGGCCATGCAGACTGATGCCGCTGTCTTCCGGTACGCGCGAACGGACACATAGCACGCTATCATTCCGCTGATTGAGTTCTCTAGTACGCAAGAGACGCTCGACGAGGGTGTGCAGAAGCTGCGTGCCATCTACAAGAGCTTCGACCAGGTTGGCATCAAGGACAGGAGCATGATCTGGAACTCGTACGTGATCCTCCAATTCCCGCTGTGTTCGCTTCATAAATGTTGCTCCCCTTCAGTGACCTCGTTGAGACGCTTGAGCTCCGCAATCTCCTTCAGTGCGCCGTCCAGACCATCACCGCTGCCGCCGCCCGCAAGGAGTCCCGTGGTGCGCACGCACGTGAGGACTACCCTGAGGTGCGTTTCTTTACCTTTTCGTTGGCTTCCTTCGTGGCTGATATAGCGTGTCCGCAGCGTGACGACGAGAACTGGATGAAGCACACCCTGACATGGCTGCCCGACGCCTCGCAGCCCGATGTCGAGATCAAGTACCGTGGTGTCATCGACAAAACCCTTGACGAGAGCGAGTGCAAGCCGGTGCCGCCGTTCAAGCGTGTCTACTAGACTATGTGCAGGATGGGGCGATGAAGTCGCAGCCGACGAGTGTCTGGCGATCATGTAGCTATCATATTGTAATTCAGCTTTGCGCATCTCCATCGGAATTCTACGTGCATCTCGTCGTGCAGTATCAGAGCTTCAGCACTCAAGCACTCACCGGCATCATCGGTCGCGACATTAGCGTACTATTTGGAAAGGTTGCGGCGCACGCATAAAAGATTCCACAATGGGTAAGAATCAAGATTTCGCAACATTCATAGCATGACGTAGCAATTGACAGTAGGCTCGAGAGCGATTTACAAGGGGTCATCAAAAGCAAAACGGCCGAATAGTGCTTCTGGGAAGTACCGCGCCCTCACTTTTCGACCACCAAAGTAGCGCCCATCTAGCTCCCTCACCGTCTTCCACGCTCCCACCGGCCCTGCGAAGAGGACGAAGATGCGGACGGTTTCCTCCGGATTCTCCGGGGGTGGGTGTACAGGGTGGACAATAACACGCTCGACCGTGCCATTCTTCGAGCATTCGTCGCCTGCGTAGGACGAGGGGTTAGATAAATCTCAGATAAACCGCAGCAAACGCAAGTCATACCGATCTCCTCCCGGAGCTCCTCGTCCTCCACATCTTCGATACCCACCATGTTTGTGAGCACCACGACGCGGCTCGGCTCGCCGAACCGCTCGCGGTCCTCTCTCGTCTTCGCGTCCTCGTTCAAGTTCACAATCTTGCCCATCTTCGAGCCAGGGCCGATCGCCTCCTTGCCTTTGCCCTTCGCCTTGCCGCCGGCGACCTGCTCGACAGTGAGCGCGTGCACGATGCCGTTCCCGTCCGCGCCGAGCCCCTGGCCTTCCTTGTGCCCCCACTTTGCCATCAGACGAGCGGCGAAGCCATGCGGGTCGGGCCTAACAATGCGACGGTCAGTCAGACATTATAAGCGAAGAGCTATGCGAGTACCTCTTTACTGGGGGCTCCTCCTCGACAGGGAGGCTGGCCGGCGGCGCAGAGGGCCCGGCAGATCCAGCAGGCGGCGCAAGCGCCTTCAGCTTCGCCGCGATCGCCGCAGCAGCCTCCCGGCTGCTCCTCACTTTCTCCTCCGACAACCCGGGCGGGAGCATGGGCGGCGGGGGCGGCACCGCTGGCGGGGCGAATGGGTTGTATGCCGGCTCGCGCTCAGGTGCAGGCTCGGGCGCGGCTGCGGGCGGCTGCGTGCGCGGCTGAGACAACGCGAGTCGTCGGAGATAGGCCTCCTCGCCTGTCTCGTTCGGCCAAGGAACCGCTACGGGCGGGGGAGGGGCAGCTGTGCTAGCTGCGGCGCCGAGCCCTGGGATCACGTCGTCGTCGTCGGCTGGCTGAGGCGGCTGAGGCGTGCTTGCAGACGTCTCTGGGACGGGAGAATCGAACGACGCCGAGGGACCCGGGGAGAATGAGGGTGTGCGTGCAGCAGCGAATCCGGGCTGTGGCACCGGCGCGGGAGCAGGAGCAGGAGCAGGAGCAGGAGCAGGAGAGGCAGCGGGGCGGAAACCTGCGGACATGGCAAGGCGGCGCTGGTAGGCCTCGTCGCCGGTGAGATTAACGTCCACAGCTGCTGCTGGCGGGTCGATGTGTGCGGAGCTGCCCAACCCACGGGGACGGTCATAGTCGTCTTCGTCCGGATCGTCGTAACGGCCTGAAAGCAAATCTATCCCGTGCTTCGTGTGAGAATGGTCGCGTCAACGTACCGGCTTTCCGTGGGGGCTCGTCATCCGATGCGCTGCGCTCGCTGTCCGAGTAGCTGCTGTCCCGCCGGGTTCTTTTACGCTCTTCGGCGCGGCGTCTCTCTTCCAGCATGCGCTCGCGCCGCTCCTCGCGTTCCTTGCGCTTGTAGATTTTGTACTCGTTGTAGTCGCTCGGACGCATGGGATCGTATGGCTCGGTTGGATCCCAGACAGCAATGACAGGCGCATTTTTGTTCTGTAGAATCCCATGTGTTCACGATGCTTCTTGTGATAATGAGTTCGCTACGCACCTTCTTCCCCTTCTTCTTACCACCACCTCCTCCGCGTCGCTCTCCTCTGTGCGCCCTGAAGCCATTGACGTCCTCGTCAAGGATCATCGACGGCGGCTTCACCTTCTTGCCCCATCCTTGTCCTTGAGATTGCGGCTGTTCTTGCGGTGCCGGCTCTGCCGTCTTGTGTTCGACGAGGGCGGGTGGCGCGAATACGACGGCGGTGCTTGATATTGCTGCCGGCGTGGTCGTCGACGCTTGTGCAGTGGTCACCGCGGCGCCCACGGGAATACGCGGGGCTGGGGCCTTGGGCTTCTGCGCCGGGTTACGGCGAACGGGTGCGAACGCGAGACTGGCGGACCATCCTGGCGATCGCAGGGCAACCCGGGCGAACGAATAAGCATGAACGACGACTTTCGTGAATAACGAGCTCTACAACGGCAACGCTGCAGAAGAGGGAGAGATACCGGCTGTAGCCTTAACTGCGGCACCTGCATCGGGTGCTGCACCGGTGGCTGCTGGCGCATTCATTGATGGCGGCTGATCCGACAACGGCGCAGTGGGAACCTGCTTATTCTCGGTGGGAGGAGATGCATTGGAAGTAGAAGAGTCGACTTGTGGTAAGGAAGAGACAAACGCCTTGCCGGAGGAGAATTGGATTCCCCCGTAGAGACCACCAGCTCTGCTAGACATTGTGAAGGTGAAGGTGTTTGAGAGTGTTGCGCTCTGCGCTCAGAACATGCTTATACGCGCCGACCCGATTAGGAAAGTGTTCAGGTTCGACTTTCCTCGTCCACTGGCTGAAATGTTGTGGATAATGCAGCCCTTAGTCTTCGCCGGGTATATACTTTCGACGGCTCTAAGCATTCTGGCACACTTATTAGCTTCAAGTGCTAGTGAGCGCTTGTACGTAAGATCTTGGTCGCCTCGCCTTCAGCATCTTTGATGCTGGGGGACCTCATGCTCAGCGGATCGTCAGTGTGATGGGTTGTCTGCCTATGCTGAGCTCTCATTGAATCAGCGTCTCAACTATTCGCGTGATCCGTGCGCACGAAGTGAGCGCGCTTGCACTTCAGCGTTGTTCAGCACGCTCAAGCTGCAGAACATGCTGTCCAAATCAATATTTACGATCTTGACCCCTTCCCTTCCACGGTCACCAAGTACGAATCAATTTCTTCCATGATAGGAAGGCTCGACCAGTCTGAAGCTATGCCCACTCTGCAGATCTGAATGATAATACAACTCGACACTAGCTGTTCTTTTGCGGAAGAAGCAGCAATCCAAACACGGACGATGTCATCTTCAGGACGAAAAGAGGCCCTAGATGGTCACATAGTATGCATCAAACTTCTGGGTGATGCGGATACGCTTGATGGCTGGGTACCGTAGAGTACGCCAGCAGCGCGGTATGCCGCGCTGTGTGCAAATAGTCATAGCTATAGCAGACCACCACTCGACATGTACACGCAGGGCTCGGAGTCGAAAACAGCGTTGCAGCTCATATCAGATACATCGTGTGGATGTCAACTACAAACGGTGTAGAAGTACATGTGGTGCTTGCTTATTCGTCATTTCCAGTCAGTAGCTCCTCCAAATTGGAGATCCTAGGCTCAAAAATGGCGTGGAACGGCGCTGGATGCACGTTGGCAGTGTCAGTGAACGCATGTGTATCGATCGGCCTCGATGGGTCTTGTGAGATCTTGAATGCCCACAAGACAAGGGCGGTATTGATGAACAGCGAGCTATGCATTCGTATGCGTAAGCGGTCACATACGTCTCATATGAGAGTACTCCTCACTTGTTCGCGACATGCTGACCCACGCACACCCTATACAGATGTAGTACCAATTGGCGGTTGCGCCTTCAGAGACGCCAACGGCTTACCTGCGCCCGAACCCAAAGTTGAAGAACCTCAGGTCATCGCGAATACGGCCATGAGGTGTGAGCCATCGCTCCGGCTTGAACGCTTCAGGGTCTGGATACACGTCGGGATCTCGCGCGATAGCCCTTGAAACGATACACGGAGTTAGTAGGCATAGCTTTGCTATGCGCTAATGGGAATCCAGATACCAGTGAATGCCCAAAATCTCGGCTCCCTCAGGAATCACGTAGTCTTTCTGATGAACCATGATCGATGAGCACAAAAGTCACAGCTCGGGTCATACTTGGGTAGCTACCCATATAATGTCTTTCATCGCTCTGTGAGCGAAGCCTAGAACAGAGCGAACAGGTCAGGACATTCTGTTGTTCATGCTGATGCAGGCAAGACTGACCAGTTATACTAACTGGACGCCAGCGATACGCCTCGAGCACAAATGCGGTGACTTCAGGCAGCGTATCCTCATCTTCAAAAGATGGAACTTCGTGCGATAAAGCATTACCAATCGCCCCGAGTTCAATCATCGAGAAGTAGAACTTACCTCTGTCCCGGCCGAGTACTTTATCGAGCTGTGCCTGTACTCTGGCTTGCGCTTCCGGATAGCAAGCAGCAGCCATCGTTATGAATCCCAAGGCTGCAGCAGTCTATCGCAGATGTGAACACATCAGCACGACAAACACTGGGACACAATATGCCTGCTTACCGTGTCAGAACCCGCACCGAAGATTGCGCCTGCCAAGTACGCCAGTTCGGCATCCGAGAACTGAAGGCGTTCTTGGTTTTCAAGTAGATACGTAGCGAACGAGGGCTGTGCATCTCCATGTGCCTGCAAATGTTTGGATACCATACCGTCAATCCCAGATATGATGGTCCATTCTTACTAGCTGCTTTCTGACAACATCCAATTGTGCACTATATAGTGCTTGCTCTTCAGCTTGATACCTCCGTAAATGCGCAAGATACCCTGGAATGTAGCGAAGGAAGGGGTACGTATCAACGAGATGGGCGCCTGGTCGTAATGTGGCACCAAGGAGGGCCAGATACTTGTTCACAGCCTGAACCTCTGGGTCTGAGTAAGAAGTAGGGGTCGTCTTGCCGTACGCAATGGTCATGACAACACTAGCGGCATAGCTTCATCGCGATCAGAATCCCATGCGAGGAGGTCGACGCATAGTCAACAAACCGTTTCGCATGTTCGAGATGTCCGGCGGGATTGAGGTAGCAATCCAGTATGTATTTCTTTGCATTCTTGTATTGCATCTGTTTGTAGTTCTCAGCCACATTGGGCTGTAGGTATGCATGCAATGCCCTGTGGCACAGGTCATAAACGCGTTCGGACTTCTAACCGTCGATTCACTGACCTCCTGATCTTCTTTATGCGTTCTCCCGCTTGTGTCATCAGAACACGCATACCTCCTGATTGTATCTCGTTTGCAGCGATAGCCCTGGGCCTATCAGCAGTTTCCGCAGAATGCTTGGACAGTATGTCGACCGCAGCCTAATGTGCGCGTTAGCTTATATATTTCATGGTAACGGAGCAATCCGACCTGGTAGCGACCTATGACACAGACGATACGTTTGCCATATCGTAGTGATATCACAGGTCCGTATGTGTCGACGAGTTCCGAATAGTAGCGAAATGAACTGAAAATCCAGTGTTGAAACAGTAATTGAACACGTCCACATAGACTTACTATGGACCCGGTGATGCGTTGCCAAATAGCCAATGGCCTGGTGGCCCCGGAGGAAGGGACAATTTACGAGCAGCATATAGTGGCTGCACTACTTGCGTCCAGATCACTGAGGCGCTGGCAATAAGCACGGTCCCCAAAACGAGCTGAAGAGGTACAAGGTCACCGAGCATCGATGACAGTGTCATGATTGCAAGACAGACGTCGGACAATCTACCTCGCGGTATAGCTAGCGGAAGGAGGTTTATGCGGAAGAAGCTGGGGTCGGGTCAGAAAACGTAGGTCATCTGCTTATGTGCTTGAGCGCCGACACGCACTGACCCGATGAGAACCCGGTTGACAATCTAGGAAAAACGTGGCCACCACAGTGCGCTGATAGCACGCGCGGTGGGTGCATGACGGTGATTGATGACGACAGAGGGGAACAATTCACTGCGCATTAGAACGACAGACAATATTCGGTGTCATTTGGCTGCTCGCTTTTTCGTTTCCTTAAATGTGGTACTGTGTGTGATCCGATGCATATGGTCGAGACCACTTGTAGCCTGATGAAAACACGCAGAGTCCATTCTGTCGTCCGATAGCTTGCGAGACGTTCATTGCTACGTACAACATCATAAATAACGGGATGTGGTTGAATCCAGAGCTTCAACCACTCCTAGCGAGGATTTTACGCTTCTGTAGCATCCGCTGGTGATTCCTGGTCGGCTTTCTTGGCGCCTTTCCAGGCAGCGTAATCATCAAGCATTGTGGGCCATGCCTGAGAATCGTTACTTCAGCATACAGCTGTGACACGAATGATTGAGCTCCTCACCCCATCAGCGTCATAATTCGATAGGTTTGTATCGATCGTTCTGCAGAACTCCAATGTCTGTACAAGCGCGATCATACATTGTTGTCATGCAGATTAGGCACGAGAGGTTGTAAAAGCGACGGCATTCGGTGGTTGATCACTGCCGGCCGCATTATCAAACTGACACAACATACCATGTTCCACAGATCCTTATTTACACCCTTGTACGTCCCCTTCTCCTGAAAGGCACACGATGTCAGGAAAACTTCAAGACTATGACTCAGGCGCTTACATTAATGAATTGAAGCAGATCGGACATCAACGGGTAGCAAGGTGCGAGGAGAACGGACCAAAAGGCACTGGCAGTCTGTCGAGATACCCTGTTAACGGGGGACATGTTGACGGAAGTGATCAACAGACCTCCATATCTATGTTTCGTGCCTGCCTATTTATCATCTCAGTTGATTCAACAAGGCTGTTTGTGATACAATTCTCAGAACTCACGGAGGTTTGGCAAGTGCGAAGCAGAATGTGTACAATTCGTTGAAGGCACGTTTTGTGTCTTTTGCATATTTGTAATATCGTGTACGATTATACGGTTCTGCTGCTGTAGACGAGCTTGATTTCCGATTTGCTGCTGCCGCTGGTTCAACAGGTAGCTTTCCCCAAAGCACTAAATTCTCTATTTCGCGTAAAGCAGTAGAAAGAGAGGATAAATCCGAAATTCTACTCATTGGTTCATTAAAACTTGCAGCGAGCAGCTCCTTAAGATGAAGACCACTTACTGGAGTTCGGTGGTGTTTTTCTCCCATTCGACCTTGCTGATTTTAGCCATCTCCGACGAGGACATTTGCCATGCAAGGATTAGAGGGAGTGCGCCTTCCATTGATATGTCCATATCCGAACACAAACGTTCGAAGCCTTCCGGACCTATTACAGTCGGCTGGTCCGAATCTGCATACGCATCGAAAAGCGATCCCGCATGGGCGGCACTGTAAGGCTGTGGATTGGATGATGCAACGGATACAGCTTCTGACCCTGAGGCTTTGGAGGTTTCCTGTATACTGTGGGCGCTCTTGTGAGGAATGCAGCAAAACAATGAGGACAGATTCATGGCTGTGAGTTGCTCGCGCACGTGACAGTACCGTTCCAAGCACCGCGCGCGATGAGCGGATGTCTGTGGTGCAGCTGTGAACGATGCGGAGCACCGCGGACAATTTTCCAAATATCCTCTGCTAAGCAGAATGGCTCACTTGACTACGTGTCGTGGCGGTCTCACAGAAGAGAAGAACCAGGGTGGCAACGAGGCGGTACCTACTTGAAATCATCGGGCCGAATCTAACACCTTACTTAGTGACGATATCTCCAAGGATAGATATCACATACCTCGCCTGACCTATTTGATATCGAAGGGTTAGGGTTTCAGCATGTCAAATTACAAGCCGAAAAGTTCAAACCCTTGCTGTGGCGCTGGTGCCGCGGCTTTGCCCCTGCTCTTCGTACTAGGTTTGGCGGTCTTTGATGTGGTCTTCCTGGGCTTCTTCGCATCCGGGAGTGTCTACAAGAGCGCGTAAGTGAATACAACAGCTCTGAAGTATGTATACGGTTCAGGGCACACCTCCGATTGCTCTACAGATTCCGCACGACGTTATTAGGGTCCGGCCACATTGTGTTGGAATGTGCACATTAGACCCACCGGATATTTTCTTGGTGGTACGGGAGGAGGCGCGAGTGGTTCTTGTAGTAGTCTCCGCCGCAGTATCGTCTCCGCGCTTTCGCTGCACGATTTGTCAGCATTTCGGAACTACTTTGGCGTAACTTTTGGGCGTACTCACTTTGGGTGGCATATTTCTGAGAAAGATCGACTGCAAAAAGGGTGTACCGCGATGTAGCGAAGCAAGGTCAGAAGCGCGCGTATAGGACTGAAGTAGCCGGGGACACGTGCGGATAACCGCTGTTGTCGGCAAATGCCTTCTTGATAATCACAGCCGCATACAGTAATTGGCCTGCCATATTTGTAGAGATGGTTCAGGATATCCGACTCTGAGAAGTGCCACGAATTCGTATACGACATGACCAGGAAGCGGCCTGTACGAACTTTCTATGCCCCCTTAGTCTGCCTATACGGCAGCTATTATCCCGGTCTCATGGAAGCCCACCCGCCGTGTGTGAAAATGATGGCAGCACCGATGGGTCAATGCAGTCAAAGACAAGGTACAGAATGAGTCAGGAATACATATTAGATCATAAAAACCTGTATCGATGCAGTTTTAGGAGAGGATAAAAACAACCGTATCCGAAACGGTATGGATCTGCGGAACAAGAATAATGACCGTGCGAGACCACTGAGTGAATCTCGCTGATATGACGACAACAACACCGTCATTCAATTAATTTTCACGCTTTGCGTCTGCGCTAACCAACCTACCGTAAAACGTGCCGAAAAGTAGACAAAGCTGCTTTGGCTTCGTCTTCGCTCATGCGAAGTCTCAGGGGCAAACCCGGCGACGCCGGAAACATATCGCGCCCCGCAGGCAGATGACAGCGGAGCTGAACGCTCAGTTAGAGATGGAGTGAGATAGGAAACGGACACCTGAGCGGCACAGATATCCTTGATTGAGCACAATGAATCGCACTGAAGCGGAATCTCCAAGCCGTTCGGGGCCACCGTGGTGAACATGTCAGTCTTTGAGAGCTGATCGTCTACGCTGCAGCCAAGCTTCCATTTTCCCAACATAAGGGAACAACGACCGAACTAGGAATGTCAGGAGCTCCACGAGCATCGCACGTACCGAATATCCGTGGGCAGCTTTTGCGCTTCCTATTCAGTCCGCGCTGCATGTTCATTCCAAACGCAAAAGCCATGGCATTGTTCCTGTTACTGGTCAGGTATCCGCTTTAGCTCAGGGAATGTTACCACATCCGCGAGGACGCTAGATACCCGCGTCAACGATGTGAACACGTTACACGGTTGCCTCGTAGCGCGCGACAGCAGGTTCGCGTCTCAAGCCCCATCGATAAGTGATCTGGTGGGACCCTGCTCTCAGTCCCGGTGGATGCAGGATCATCGTAGATAGAATCAAGTAGCAACCAGTACAGTCAGTGATGTAGTCATCGCAATTCGACCGCGCAACACACGGACACGGACGCTAGCGCGCTGCAGACCTAGGAAACGGAAGACACGAGCCTTCCTTGTGGTCGACAGGCATTTTTGTAATTGTCTGGACAGATAGCACGCTGGAGACGCGTGAGGGATGTAATTGTTTTGAGCAATCCGAAGGGAGTAAGGCACATGTCCAAACTCATTTGCCGAGGACCCGTAGAACAAGCACTTCCATATCTGGAACAATATGAGATGCTCGTCGACGCGACCTTCGCGCGCGATATAATCCCCCGCCTAACCGCAATGCTAGCATTCGTCCGGGGCTGCTGTTGCGTCTTTTTGACTTTCTAATCGGCCGCCAACAAGTTGTGTTCCACCATGCACGGCCTTTCATCCTATATGGTGAGTACACAGCAATATAGTGCAACCTGATAAGTCTTAACGGGCCTTCTGACGGTCGTTACAGCAGCATCCATCATACCCCGCCAGCACGGAGAGCCTACTTGAACAACCCAGCGGTTCTCGCCGCGTGAAGTACCGCGGCACGGGCGAACGTTCCAAATGGGACTTCGCTATGGATTCGGAAGACCGCCGTCAAATAGACGTGTCACTTGTGCTCCCTCATTATCGCGCCCGCAACCAGCCACTCGACCACCGGTTATCCATGTTCATCGAGGGTGATGACGCCGATTCTATAAAGGTTAAAGTGGTATGTCATGCATTTTCATTGACCAATCGCGTCTTACTGGAACTATCCTTCAGTGCCGGAACTTCCAGCCGACACGTACGACCAAATTCCGCCTCGAAGTGCACTCTTCATCAGATGCGGCGGACATTACCATCTGGCTTCCTTCCGACTTCAAGGGACGCATCCACCGCTCTTCCCGCTGTCAACGAATGTCATTCTCTGCCGGCTTCACGAACCGCATCATGCAGAATGTTTCACTGACGCAATCTCGGCGACCATCTCTGGTGGCTGACGCCGACAAACAGTCACACCAGATCTCGGACATCTACATCGCCGAGAAGGCTGGCGCCTACCCACAGGAGGACGCTTGGAGCGCTAGCACCCTCCGCGGCGATCTGGACGAGGATGAAGTCGTCGTCATCACATCTGGACAAGTAACGTTCCGGATGTGGGACGTCCACCGTGGGGAACCCGAAGCGCGATGCCGTGAGGCGTGCAAGCGTGTCTTCGGATGGTGCACGAAGCGCGCTCCGGAAGTCGCGATAGACTGGGATTTCTTGCTCGATGACTGACCACCTTCGGGTGCCTTTTCGTTCTCTTGACTGCTTGACGCATCCCCACCTTACAGTTACGTACAGTATACCTAGTCCGTGTGTCAAAATGTATCATTACGTCCTGTCACGTCTACTCTCATCACATAACTGTAGCCCGTGGATCTCTTACGCACAACGCATTATACACATTGTAGCATCAGTCGATGTTTCATCTTCCATTACTATACACCCACATTATGGCTATGCTACCCTTTCGAATATGAATACATGCGTCTATGCACTCCAAGGAAGCCTTGACTGGATACATGATGATACAAGAAATGCCATGATACCGCTACAGCGCTGATGGTATACACCACGCCGTGACCAAAGGTACTCATGCGGCCGTAGGTTCAGGATGCTGACCCACGGTAGACAAGCACTGTTCAAGTACCTCCAGTAGAGCGGGATTCTCCAATGCAGCGGCTACACGTTCCTTGTCGTTCAACTGTTTGTTCACTGCTTCATTGTTTGATCAGTCAGAATCACTGCAGGCAATTTGTGCGAAACATACGTGCATGTTCGCTCTGATGCGAGCCAGGCTTGACGCGTATATCTACTTTGTACCGCTGTGGCAGACTGCGAAGCAGTCTCACCCGGATTGATAGACCTAACATTGATTGATGGTGAAATTTAAGATCGTGAACAGATGGCCCTTGGAACCTACCAATGAATGTGCTCATCCCGCAATGCGGTACCGTTGGCGTGAACTCAACTGTCAACCTGTCTGGGGTTTTGTCGTCGAACGTGATCTGTGGCGCGGACACCACCGCGAGCTGTTCTAGCGTCATGCTACGATGCTCGGGGTCAGATATTGATCGAATGAGCTCTGCAACCATGAAGGGGTTCAGGAAGTTGTTTCAGCAAGGTCAACCATGCAATGCTCACCAAAGATCTCGTCCTGATCAATAACCTCGACTTCGTTGGACTCGTCATCTTCCTCGATATCGTGTGTGCCATCGTCAAGCCAGAGCGAGTTTGCTTTGTAATGCGCGGGCAGACCGCGGTTGGATTTTGCTGTGGCAAAAACGGTTGGGTTGGGATTGAACACTTCAGACGACATTCTCAGCGCCGCTGATTCAATCAAGAAGAAAGTTCAAGTTCGAAAGCGGTGGCTGAAGTGATTGATGAGTGCAGAGCCCGAGTCAGGTATGGGATAAGTCAGCGTCGGATCGGATCTATGATCTACACATCAATTCTTGTGCGATCTCCGATCGCAAGGTGTGGCAGTTCGAACACTGGAGCAAATCGGGTATCCAAAAGTTTGAGCAGCGTACGGCTAAGCGGATAATAAACGAAGGATCATTACACGGAGAAGATGATACAACAAGTACTCGCGCCCGGCACCCATCAAGCACCTGAATCCATGTATTCCGGGTATTACTACAATACGCAAAGAAAGGAAGCTCGACGAGAGGACACCATCCATCCAGGAGCAGCAGTCTTTCAGACACCAGCGACGATCCTGAGCATTCAATTAAGTCACATATCCAAGTCTGACGTAGCAAAATACGCACTCTTCTGCCTTATTGAGGGCTTGTACCATCTGCACGCATTCCTTTCTGCGGCTGACAACATATTCAGACTCCTTCAGGAGATCGTCGAGGACCTCCGGCTTGTAGAGCTCCTGAAGCAACTCGCGCTGGAGGTTCTCCTTCGAGTGGTTCACGAGGTTGAGAGAAATCGCCTTGGGGACCATATCAATCATCTCGCGCTTAACGATGTTGAAGTACGAATGAATGAGGAGCTCTAAGAAGCAATAAGTAATGGTCAACTACTCCAAGGAATGAACGTACTGATAACCTCTGTTTCCATCGTCTCCCGCTCGCTGAGAGCGGCTTGTGGCTTAATGATTGGCGGCGGCTACGTTATGATGAGCACCACGGAACGTGGCTTATCGTATCGTAGCAAGGATCCATGCTTACCGTGTCCATGACTGCGGCTCCCTTCTTCTTCGGTCCGTTCTTCGCCGCGGAAAAGAACGATCCGAAGAAACTGGTTTCCTGCTTCACATCTACATCGAGATCTTTGTTATTGTTTAACTGCGCCGGAGTGAGCCTGCCGCTTTTGGGGTCAGCAGCTTGTGGTGGGGGCTTGTTGGCGTTCATGCGGTCGTTCACAATCGCCATAGCCTGCAAATGAATCAATCATCGATTCGCTGCGTACCAGTTAAAGGCATACGGACCCTATGGCCATTCAAGAAATCAGGATGTGTTGTATTCACATAGCATGCTTGCATCCTGACAGGGCCCAGGGTTAAGCGCGGACATTACAACATGGGAATATGCAGTCGTACGCGACAAGGTCTGTGACCAGCTTGGTCGTAGGGTTCAACGCGTTCTTGAAGAAGTTGACCACAACAGAGTTGAACCTCTCACGGAGCGCGGGATATCTTCTGAACGCTTGCTGTACTCAAATCATTACCACACCGATGGAAGCGGTCAAGCAATACAATTTGCTTACCATCTTCGTGAGGACTTGCCCCAAGATACGGATCAACTCGTCATAGACGAGCTGACAGCACTTGATGCTAGGTTCTTCTAACCGCTTGATCTGCTGCTTCACGATGATCTCAAACGCTTGCGTTCCAACGAAGACTGCTGGCGTAGAACCCTATCCCAGGTCTCAGCGCCGGACATTCTCAGGGTAGTAGTGCATTTACTCACTGATGAGTTGTACAGAGTGATACGGATGTCGCCATCCTTGACTTGGTCAAAGGGATCAATAGTCTTAATACCCTGGTTGAACAGCTCATGGAACACGAAAGAGATACGCGCTCCTCCTGACAGCTCATTGAGGGAAAGATCATTCGTGTTTCCATCGATGGCAGTGCGGAACTCTGAGCAGAACTCGGTGATCACGGAGAGGACGACGTTTGCTGAGCTGCCGTCGCCCATGGGGCCTCCCAAGCTCTGAAGCTCCGCATTGTACTTCTGCAGTTGCGAAGAGATGCGAGCTTTGATATCAGGCAGAGTCGCGCGGATGTGCGCCATGAGGATCTACGTCATGGTGTATGATGGGTTTATGCTCAGTGCTCGGGCGCGAATGACCACTTACGACGTTGAGCTTCCGTGCTAGGAATGGTGTGCCGCAATATTGCGCCTTGCCCTTGTACGACGGGTGGTTTTCGAAGAACTGGCGTTCATACTCGAGAGCAGCACTGATTGGCTTATTGCCGTCGATATCTCGCTGACCACGGTTGACAACTGGAACATATCCAAGGCGCAGGGGAATAATCCGCCCAGCTAGAATGTCTACAACATCTGTTCCTTGGTCCCTACACCGAAGATGTTAGCAGAAGTGGCGATTCAACCGATTTTACTCACATGAGGTCAACCTTAGTCAAGACACCAATTGTTCGCTGGCCATCAGGGTCGACCTCGCGCGCTAACTTCAGCCCATCGGAATTGGCCAAGTCTGTGTTGGCTGCCGTAACAGCAAGGACAATACACGCGGGTTTCGAGATGTACTTTAGCAACATGTCCTTGATTTGCTTCTCAATGTCGCGGGGCTGGTCTCCGACTGGGACCTTTGTGAGACCGGGAAGATCGACCAGGGTCAACGTCAGGACATTTGGTGAATATATACGCAGGTTGATGGGTTGTGGTGAGATTCCCGCGTTTTTGCCTGTCTTGGCCTCAGTATCCCGGACGATCTCTGCACGTATCTTGTTGAAGTCGTAGAATTTCTCGCCAGGTAGATGCAGGAATTCTCCCCACTCGTCCTGGTTGGCGGCCGGGTCGTCTCCCTCAATTTTGACTACGTCATAAGCAATTACATAGCAATCCTGAGCATGTCATGAAGAGGCTCACCTGTCGTTCCATTCGGTTGCGCAGATCCTTTGCGGTTGATGAGTTGCAGGACCTAGCCAATATCAGGATGACACTTATAGCATGCCCAGTATGTTTCTCACCAGTGGTCGACGCGTCACAATACCCGTCCCTCGAGGTAAGAAGTCTCGGCCGACCAAGTTCTGCAGAGGGTCGATTTTCGAGCCTCACGAGACAACTCAACCCAGGACACACCTCGAGCACACTACTCTTGCCACTACTCTGACTCCCGAGCACACATATCTGTGGTAGGTCTATCTGGGATGCCGACGAGCCAACTGCAGTGAAGACATCCTGCAGCCTGTTGACAACGCTGACAATCTCCGTTCCCAGGGATGGTGTTCCCATGTCTAGCAGCTAGGTAGGCGAGATATAACGTAGAGAGAAAGTCGCGGAACGGTGAGAGAACACGCGAATGCGGACGTGCAGCAGCAGTGCTATAAGGACTTGCCAAACACGGCCAGACGCGCGTCGCGCAGTCGAGCCCACCCTCCGACGCTGCGACGCAGTAAGGTACAACTCTCGGGCTCGCTGCGATCTCCTCACAGGGCTGGCAATACTCGAAGCTTGTATTCTTTGGAATAAACGACCCAGCCTCATGAACAGCGTTAGTAAAGCTGCCGCCCCCGGCCCGGCGGGTGTCATGCAATGATCACTCACCGCGCTCACTGAGTGCGGGTGGGTCATGAATTGCCTGGTTCAAAGCTCTCCACAATGTGGCTAAGAAGCCTCTGCAATATGCCTTCTGCTCGGAACTTGTCCCGTAATATAACTTTGGTGCCACCGACCTCGTTGGGCCAGCAAGATTGCCTCTTCCGCCGCGCAGTTGCGTTTCACGGTCAGCTGAAAGTCATCTGCGTTCCAAACTCATCATCGCTACTTAAATGTGTTATGCCAGGGGGGCAGCGATGCAGGCTGCCCTTGCCTTCGTACTCCCATCATCATCTGCAGGCCCCTCTTCCCATCCCTGAGTACGATCACAATGCTCGGTCTTCTGCAATTGGTGCAGTCTCTAGCATATGTCTTTCTGGCATCGGGGACGTCTGTATCTCTGCCGGCAGAGCTGTACTCGCCATTGGTAGCCTCCAAGGTTCTGAAGACAGCGAGTTCTCTGCCACAGCCAATGATGTACCCTCAGTATACCGACCGCGTGCGCGGTGATTGGGAGTACTTCGTCCCGGATCTCTGGACATCGGGATCCTTCCCCGCCACCCTTTACGAATTGCGCAGGCGTGCGCAGCTGTGTCACTGGGGCGCAGACAATGAAACGGAATGGCTGACGCTGGCCCGTCGATGGAGCACGCCCGAGGTGCCGCTCGAGACAAATAACACCGTTGGGCACGATGTGGGGTTCTTGAGCTATCCTTTTGTGAATGAACTCGAGATGTTCGTCCCACCTGCAACGAAATGTGCTGTGTGGTCTGATTGCTCTTCGATATCAGAGACAAAGACAATCAGACCGCCCGCGATGCAGTGAACCGCTTCGCGTCAGATTTAGCCGCGCGGTTCAATCCCATTGTGGGCTGTACAAGAAGTTGGGACACAGCCAACCCCATAGATTTCGAAGTGTGTCTCGGCAGTGGCTCGACGTGATTGGGCATTGATGTCTGCGCAGGTGATCATCGATAATATGATGAATCTGGAGGTACGTACTGACTGTTGCTGAGGGCATTGCTCAACATTCACGATTTTGGGCTCATAGGTCTTGTTCGTGTCGGCGAGCTTGACCGGCAACAAGACCTTGGAAGACATTGCAATCTCTCATGCTAACAAGACTATGCAAAACCACATACGGCCTGATGGTACGACCCTGCTGCGAAATAACCGCTACAATGAAACCCAAGATCATAACATTCACGTTACACAGGCTCGTCATTTCATGTTGTGGAATACAATGCCACAACCGGCAAGGTTATTGCTAAGTTCACGGCGCAAGGCTATTCCAACTCCAGGTATTGATGCCCCAGATGTGAGATGATTGACACCGTGATTGACGTTGATATTCGTGAAAGCACATGGAGCCGCGGTCAGGCATGGGGTATATACGGCTTCTCGAACAGTACGTGTATCAATTCGGCAAAGCAGAACGCTGCCGAGCGCTGAGCTGAACCAGTGTACAATCACACGAAGCACAGTGATTATCTGGTAACAGCGAGACGCATGGCCTCGTACTTCCTCTCGCATCTGCCGAGCAACGGCATTGTACCATGGTGAATACCAGGATATCCATCAACGCAAACGTTGTGCTGAAAGGAGCATACGATCACTGCAGGGACTTCAATGCCCCTCTTGAGCCTCCGCGCCCGGCCGACTCATCTGCAGCAATGGCGGCCGTGAACGGCCTCTTTCTTCTCGCGCAGCAAGAGGCCTCGCTCTCTCCACCGAATAAGTCTGGCTCGGCATATTACACGAATGCGGCTATCAAGGTAAGCTAGAAGCTGCACTGCATTGGCATCGCAATACACTACGCCGGCGATTGCGGGCTCAACCCTCGGATAGCTTCTACGTGATAATACAGCCCTAGCCTGGCGGCCGGAGTGGCAGAGCCTGCTCGCAAATGGCACGGTCGACAATCCGCAGGGAAATAACCTGACAGGAATCGTGTATGGTATGTGGACGCACATGTTCGCATGAAAGATCGTCTCAATAGCGTATATATACAGGCGATTACTTCTTCGTAAAGGCGGGGAACGATCTAATCAAGTTGGGAGAGGCGCCATGCTGATGGACAGGCCGAAATGTGACACACAGCAATGTGGCCCTGTCAACTCACGGACAAATATCGCGTATTTGCAATCTGCGCTCTGTACACCTGCTTTTGCGGCGGTACGATGGCGTTGTATTTCGGCATTGCAGTGATCGATGAGCGCGGCCACAGGAAAAGCATTGACATTACATCGACAACGATTAGTGAGGTACAACATCTGTGACTTCCATTCTTATATTTCTCTTGGGTGAATAATGACCTTCAAGTACAGCATGCATCCCGAAAACGATCATGCTCCGTAGTTGAGGCGGAAGATGTCGTTGTAGCTGTTCAAGTGTCAGTGGCATTCTCACTGCAGACAGAAGGGTCTACATACACGTAGAAGCTGCTGCCATCGGGAATCAGGTGGAAGACCTGGCTGAACTGCAAAGCATTTGTACTGTCATCAACCTATGCATTGCACCCAGGAATATAAATATCAAGCACGCGAAGGACTTCAAAATGTGCACGCACCAGGAGGAGGCCGGTGACACTGACAAGCAAGCTGGACAGAGTTGGGGACGATGGCTGTGCGTCAAAGGTGGTAACCTTGTGCGCAACCTTCTCAAAAGGCAGGGTCTGACAGTATGAACGGTCAAGGGAGTGAAGATCGCGTGAAGAACGAGGAGGGCGTACTGTCAGCTTCTCAGAGATCGCGCTGGCTCCCAATATCGGTGTGCCCTCCCACGTCAACATCGAGTGATCGCGCTGCAGGAGGGAGCAGCATCCAGAGTCAGAAGTCGTGGTGGCCTCAGATCGCGTATATCGCGTGGATAATTGGGAGAGGTCGACGCACGTAGAGGCTCTGCAGCGCGGAGCGGTTGGTATCGAACGTGGTGTAGTAGAAATCGGTGAATTGCTTCGCGACAGCCTGGATATCAGCCATCTTGTGGGGCAGGTATGGTACAGAAATACGAGGAGGAATAGGCGAGAGGGTCCGAATGCGAAGATGCGAGCGCGAGGTGAACAAGCCGTAGTCGCGAATTTTGGCGCGAATATTCTCGGTCACAGCATTCCCACGTTCATGATATGCTCTTATCCTGGGAACCGTTCTGTAAGCATCGACAGGGCGACACTAATGCGGCGATGTCCAATTAGGCATGCTTTGCGGCTGCAGCTGTTCCTGCCGAGCGATCGGTAGGGCAACCCGCTCATGCCCATGACGGCGCCCATCCAGATGCACGTCGACTCTTTGGGCCACCGCCCGACCATGCGACGTAAATCCTCGGCACAGAACCTTCTTTCCTCCTTCAAGCCTTCGAGTGTGTCATCAGTACAGGTCGGCAGCGCGTCCTCCACATCCGGGCTGCAGTATACCGCAACGCAGAGCTCTGCCATGGCGCGCGAATGGGACGTGCAGTCGCAGCAGTCAGAGTCCATCGCCTCGTCCGGCGCGCCCGTCGCCACGAACGGCTCCGCGCTCGCGCAGGGCACCTCCGTCGAGATGCTCAGGGAGCTCGTAAAGAAGCGCATCATCACGCTCACGTACCTGCGCAACGTGCACGAAGGGTACGCCATCTGCTCTGCGTTGCGTCAGACGGGCTCGAGCGTGTTCCTAGGCGCACACACTGGTTCCACACGATCATGATCACACGTGGAGAGCTGGAGAAGGTGTTTGCAAACAACGTGATGAAGCATCGGTGAGCGTGCGTTCATTTGTGGGAGCGTCCACGCGGCACTGCTCATCGTTTCCGAGAACATATCGCCTTGCCATGCTGGGGATGGGACTCGCGCATCTTTTCGACGTGAAAGACCCGCAGGATTTGCTTCGCGGGTTTTCCAACGTACTGAATGAGTACGACGCGCTCAAGGATCCTCCCAAGGAAGAAGGCGAGCGATCCAGGATGGTATGTCATACCATGCTGTTTGAATTGCTGCGCCTCATATTCCTCTTCAGCGTTGGTTGCAGCGGAACAGGGCCCAGAAGAGGCAAATCGGCGCTACGGACTACACCATGTCATACGCAGACGCGTCGGACGCGCCGTATCTAACAATGCCACAAGTTGTACGTGCTTCTGTAATTTCCGCCTGAACATGACATCAATCAGCCTGTCCGCAGCCCTTCCCCCTCGACTATCAGCAAACACTCCTATCCCTCCTCGATGTCTTGTCTGAGGTGTACAATAAGATCTCGAAGATTCTTGGGCCTTCACCCTTTCCCAGCCAGGGGCATCACATGATGGGGCCGCTCGGTCTGCTCTCGCCACATCCGGGTGTATCGTATCTCTTCTCCAACGCGGAGACAGCGCCCCAACACGCAGATGAGGCGAGCTTGTGGGGTATCGCGCACGCAGCGGGCCCGGGAACACCTGCTGCCCTCGCAGGCGGCGGGTCCACAATGTATGGCGGGGCCCTGGGCAGCCCGCCGCCAAGTTGGAATTCGGCACTGGGCGATACAGTGAAGCAGATCGATAACAAGCTCAAGGTGAACTATTGTAATCTCTGAGATTCTCGCTTGCCCTGACGCGTCTTCCAGAAACTGATAGCGATGCTTCTGAAAGAGCTGGATGACTTCGCGCGCACTGGGATTAAGGAGGAGCTCGCGTCGCTCGACCCCCTGCTGCGCAATGCCGCGGTCCCGGAGGACGCCCGCGAGCAATTCGAGTTCGAGTGAGCGACGAGGATGCTGACGATGTTTACAGTGTTGTGATGCGCTAACTTTATGCCTGTATCTAATTGGGACATCTGTGTAACGTAGTAGCCGTAATATGTGTAGTGTATGTACTTGACGGACGGGTTGACGTGGCAGATTAGGATCTGTCGCCTTCTTTATTCCCTACTCCCATGTCATTCCAATCCGCGCTAGACTCTTGATGCCCGCCGACTGTTCTCAGGGCGCTGTACGTATGTACAGGGCGCCTCATGCTAATGCGCCGCCTTCGAGAAAACTCACCCACGGATCATGCTGACGCCCACACAGCGCCATGTGAAAACAAAAAAAATGCCTTGGCTGCTCGCTGGCAGAGGTCAAACAGCCCGGCAATCGAGAGGAGAAACGGGCCGGCGCAACAGAGGAACAAGACGGCTGGCAAGAGAACTCGGTAGAAGGTCGTGGGTCCAGCGAGGAGCAGCCGTCGGTCTCAGCGGCGCAACAGGCGCAACCGAATAGGGATAGGGTTGATTATGAAGCCGATCAGATTTTTGGAGCGGAGCTTGAACCACTCATATATAAGCGCCAGCATATATAAGGAGCCAGCTCTCCCGAGTCCTCCCCACTGCCCGCGCGCCTGAGATTTTTCTCACGTCACGCCCCCAATTTGAGCATCACTTTTTGCTGCCACTGAAAGACACTTCGTCTGGATATATCCCACTAGAGGCTAGAGCCACATTATACCATGTCTGCCTTCGCGTTTCCATCTCGCCAAGTTACGTTCTCTGGACCGGCCCAGCGCCAGCAATACCAGCAGCCGCAGACCCAGCCGCAGCAGGCAGGCACCGGGCTCTCGCTGCCTTACACGAACCCCACCTATCCTGCCCCCGGACCGTCGAGCCTCGCTCTCCCGGGTCCTGCGCCGTCAAATCCTTACCAGACGCAGCAGCAGCCACAGCAGGGGTACCCCGCTGCTCAGCAGCAATCGCAGGCGTCGCAGTCGCAGCCCCAGCCTGCACCCAATGCTAGCCAGCCCGCACCGCTCACGGGTCCCTCAACACCCGCAGCATCTGCCGTCCCCGCGACGCCGGCGCCGCTCACGCTCGAGCAGCAACACATTACCGCCGTCGAGGGCATCGTGCCAACGCTGCAGAACATTGTCGCGACGGTCAACCTTGACTGCCGGCTGGACCTGAAGACGATTGCGTTGCACGCGCGCAATGCAGAGTACAACCCGAAGGTTTGTATTGTTGTTTTCTGACGATGTGCGTTCGGACTTCCCTCCGCATCGCACTAGCGTTTCGCAGCCGTGATCATGCGTATCCGCGACCCGAAGACGACCGCGCTCATCTTCGCGTCGGGCAAGATGGTCGTCACGGGTGCCAAGAGCGAGGACGACTCTCGCCTCGCGTCGCGCAAGTATGCGCGCATCGTGCAGAAGCTTGGCTTCGACGCCAAGTTCTCTGAGTTCAAGATCCAGAACATCGTGGGCAGTTGTGACGTGAAGTTCCCCATCCGTCTGGAGGGTCTCGCGTACAGCCACGGTCAATTCAGCAGCTACGAGCCTGAGGTGCGTGCACTGTATGCGTTCATCGGACTGATCCTTACCTGCTATTACGTAGCTGTTCCCCGGTTTGATTTATCGTATGATCAAGCCGAAGGTCGTGCTGCTCATCTTCGTTTCGGGCAAGATCGTGCTCACCGGTGCAAAGGTACATTTTACTTTCACGTGATCGAAGATGACCCTTCTTATCACGGTACGCTAACACTGCCACCCTCGGGTCCCACTAGGTCCGAGAGGAGATCTATACCGCGTTCAACACGATCTACACCGTGCTGTGCGAATTCCGGAAGCCATGAGTGTTTCTCTTAATGACGTTTGTCGACCCCGGAAACCTCTTGGCATGAATCGTGTGTCGACGCGGTCCGCGGCTTAGATGTGTGGGGCGCAGTGGTGCTGCGCGACGGTGGCGACAACGAGTAAAATGCTGGACCTTCTATGAAGCTGACCCTTATCTTTTCGCTCCCTCCCTGGCATGGTTAGTGTATAATGCGATAGTCTTACCCTATGTTTATTGTCCTGTAGCACTGTAACAATACACCAAATCATTTTTTCTCATCATTGTTGAGCGGGACCACTCGGTCAACGCATAATCGTCACGAGGTGGCACACACGTGCCCGATCTAAGATAGCGATGATCGAGGATTGACTCGATTATACCGAGCGCTACTATCATTACAGCCACTCACTCATTCGACGACCACCATGTCCTCTGGCCTTCCTCTCGCTGTGCCTGACGAGGTTCCCCCAGCTCCCGCATCTCTTGAGGATGTAACCTCAACTCTCGCTACCGTTTCAATAGCGGAGAGCTCTGCGCCTGACATTAAGCCGGTTGCAGCCTCGGACGCACACGAGCAGGTCGTGACGCCGTGGGACGTCCAGGGCTCGGTCTCTTCCGACGGTAAGCAGCTCGCGATCGACTACGACAAGCTCGTCGACCAGTTCGGCACACGAAGAGTCGACCAGGCCGTCCTGGAGCGCTTTGAGCGGTTGACCGGGCACCGCCCACATGTCTTCCTTCGCCGCGGGATGTTCTTCTCTCATAGGTGCGTGAATACGTTCATTCATGCGCAAAACCACCTCAGAAGTGTGGCTCTATCTGTGCAGAGACTTCGACAAGATTCTGGATCGATACGAGCAGGGAAAGCCGTTCTTCCTGTATACGGGTCGAGGGCCTAGCAGTGATAGCATGCACCTCGGACACATGGTGCCATTCGTTTTCACAAAGTGAGAAATTGACTTCAGCTTGGAGCAGTGTAATGAAGATCTAAACCAGTTGCAAGATGGCTGCAGGATGTCTTTGATGTGCCACTAGTTGTCCAACTCACTGGTCAGTCTGTTCTCGTCATCATGCTCCAAACCTAACATCGTTTAGACGACGAGAAGTTCCTCTTCAAGCATGAGTTGAAGCCAGAACAAACGTACGATTTTGCGAGACGCAACGCTCGGGACATCATCGCGGTCGGCTTCAAGTTGGAGAAGACGTTTATTTTCAGTGACTACGACTTTGTTGGAGGAGCGTTCTACCGCAATATCTCCAAGATCTCGCGGCAAATCACGATCAACCAAGCCAAAGCCACGTTTGGCTTCAACGACTCGTACGTCGGTTCTCAGTTCCGCCGCATCCCGCCTAACTCCCTTTCCCTGCCTAGCGACAACATCGGCAAGATCCACTTCGCGTCCATCCAAGCTGCTCCCTCCTTCTCCAACTCCTTCCCTCAGATCTTCGGCACGGCAAGTAACATCCCGTGCCTCATCCCGTGTGCGATCGACCAGGACCCGTATTTCCGGCTCACGCGCGACGTCGCTGCGAAGCTTAAATACCCCAAGCCTGCGCTGCTGCACGCCAAGTTCTTCCCCGCGCTCCAGGGCCCGCAGACGAAGATGAGCGCGAGCGATGCGAACAGCAGCATCTACATGAGCGACACCGCGGCGCAGATCAAGAACAAGATCAACCGACACGGGTTCTCCGGCGGGCAGGAGACGGAGGAGGAGCACAGGCGGCTGGGAGGAAATCCTGACGTGGATGTGGCGTACCAGTATCTTGGATTCTTCATGGAGGATGACGAGGAATGGGCCGGGATGGGCGAGGTGGGTACGAGCCGTTCTCGTGAGGCGGTTGGCTCATTGTACGCGCAGGAGTACCGTGCGGGTCGTCTGCTGACTGGGCAGCTTAAGGCCAAGTGCATACAGCAACTGCAACAGTTCGTCAAGGAGTTCCAGGACGTGCGTTTGCCATTCCCAGCCAGCTTTAGTGGCGATACTAATTTTTAATTATGTTGCAGCGCAAAGCAAAGGTCACCGACGACATTATCAACGCCTTCATGGACAGCAGCCGCAGGATCGACCCGACATTCGGGAAGAGCAAGGCTGCAGCAGCTACAGCAGAGGCATAAATCGGTTCTGATTGTAAGATCTAGGAAGCCCACAATGACAAGCTATTGTACAGTACCGCTTTGACGCGGCAGAATTTGTGTATCAGCCCTTTCCTCACTCCCTTTCCACGACAGTCATCCTGCATAGGTAAGAGCTCAATAGAGGTCGTGCACTGTCACAGTGGTACTCCCGCCATCCAGCGATTCACCATCTCCTGTGCCTCTCTTGGCTTATCTAGAGGAACCTGCCAGGTAAATGGCGGGTTAGCAGCGGCTCTAATCCCGTCGCATGATATTCACCATATGCCCGGCCCCGTAAACGGTTGCGAATGTCAGCGGGCCTGCACTCCTGGTTACGCCAGCCGCGGCGCCTGCGACTTCCCATTCGCGCAAGGGTTGTGCTATATATTCCGCTTGCCCACTCCACTCTATGCTGCGGGTCATCTTGTCATTTGCGACCTGCGAACCGCGGTGTCAGATCCCTGACAGCGCATGAGCGGCACGCTAGTCGTACCCAGCTGCATACGATGTCGTTCACACCAGCGAAGATCAGCGCCTTGACACCGCGCTCGAGCAATTCCGCAATGTAGAGCTGATTCTGGAACCACTGATCTTGCGCGGCCCAGAATGCCGCGTTGACTTCAAAGCTGATCGCGCTGAAGTTCGCTGGGATGACCCGGTCCACGCCCAGTGTGGCGCGGACGTCCGGCCTGCTCAGGTAGGCTTCAATGTCTCTGCAAGTGGCCCGCAGTTGGATCAGTGGAGTAGAGGCCGCGCAATGGTGCATACCTTACAACGCTGTAGCACACTCCGTTGTCTTCGGGTTCACTACTCATCATCAACGCGAGCAATATCTCGCAAAAGTTGGTTGCAGAACGTACCATTCCTTGGTAATGTCGAATGGGTTGAGGTCTGTCACTGTGTTAGAAGATACTGACAACTGATGAGTAACAACATACTTGGAGGGAAGGTACTGTCGAACTCCTCCGTGCAGAAGAGTTCTGCGGCCTTGCATCCAAACGACTCAAATCTATCATAACAGCTTTCCTGCACCATCTTTTGACAGCGAGGGATCTGCATGGCGTGTCAACAACCCTGTTCAGAACCATTCTTTGACATTTCTTGTACCGCTTGTTTCATGCGCACACACGTGCTGGAAAATCGTCAAGAAACAGCAGGGTCTTGCTGATACGAGATACTGACCTGATGTCTTGTATAGGAGGGATAGACACCGGTTTGCACTGCATCTCATAATAGGAGGTCATGACCAGTCCAAAATCGGTCGCGCCGTTTCCTGGGGTCGGAGGGAACTTGTCACATTTGAACACATCTCGCAGGATAATGCCAAACACTGACCGATGATGACTGAGGTCAGGTTGATGGGAGGCAGTCCGGCTGCGACAAGCTTCGCGTTGTTGTCGTATACGGCAGAGGCGAAAACAGGAATGTAGCGTCCCTTGAAGTCACGAATCATAAGGTACGTGCCAAGTATTGAGCGCTATGAACATACCCCATACGACTCTCCCGCCATGTGGAACGGTTTTCCCTTGAACTTGCTGAAACGCTCAAAAAAGATCGAGACGAACGCTGCGATATCCTTCGCGGCTTCGGGAGTGGAGCTCTGGTTTGAATAGTGAGGTTGGTGAGATTCTCCCGTTCATCGCTCGGGAGGGATCACGCCACTGCTGGCACGTACAACTGACTCTCCGTATCCAGCATAGGAAAAGCCAACCCCGACCGGCTGGTCAACGAAGAACACATTCGCCTTCGAGTTCCACGAGTAGGGATTGAAGACAGTGCTTGTAGCGTCTATGACAGTACACGGTCCTGGATTCGAGTCAGTATGTCTTCTGCTGCATGGAGAGCTAGCTATAAACCGAGTTCCATGAAGAGACCAAACGAGGACGATCCACCGGGGCCCCCGTTGGTCCAGAAGATGACATCATCTTGCTCGGGCTTGTTTCTGCTTTCAAAGAAATAGAAGAAAAGGTGGCGGGCCTCTATGTCTATGTAGCCAGTGTATGCCCTGTCCGAATTGTCAGGGACACGATGTAATACCGAGGACGCCTGGAGGGACTCACACAACGGTACCATCGCAGAATTTGGACTTCTTGACGCGGACATTGTAATAAGGAAGCGCAGAGTGTTGCAAGGTCGTAAACTCCGTCTCGGACAACAAATTGAGATCGTCAATGGGCCGGAATTCTTCTGGGTTGTCATTCATTTGCGGGGTAGAGGCGTTGCCATCTGTATGATACGACAATGGCTGCTGCGTCGCCCAACTCATAGCTGCGCAAATGGCAGCCACGAGGGCGATCAACACAATCTTCCGCACGTACACAGACCACATAGTCGATGTGAACGCTTGAGCCCTACTAGTATTCTCGTTGACCAGTAGCTGATGAGAATAACTGCCCTTCGACGTCCTGCACTCATATATACTTCGCCTCAATACGGTTTGATCCCACCTGCCAAGCCAGCGTAGCGATGTCTCAGACGGCTAGTCTGAGCCTATTTCTAATGCTGGGGCTCGACCCCTTCTGCACAATCGACTCTGCAGAGAAAGCAATGCATCAGAAAGTCATGAAAATATTTGTGAGGATACTAGACATGTAGATGAAGTTTGCTGTGTAATTTTCTTTTACATTCCTGGCTTATGTCATTGTGCGCAGTGACAAATGTTGTGTTTTCAGAGCTCCGAGGACCCAGGTTTTGATGTGACCCCGTGATCTGGGCACCTTGGCTTTGTAAAGGTCGCCAACATTAATTTGATGTACCTCCGATGCAGGCATTGATCAGGCTGTTGCGGATGATTTCAAAAAAACATTGCGCGGGCGTGACAGACTGTGGGAGCCTTTGACACTACGCTTTGAATTTTCCATGCCAGCTGTGACTCGTGTGTTGCCATTTGTTGGGCCGACTGATTGCCGTGATGACGGCACGCTCGACATGACATATTGTGACTGATCGTGACAAAACTGTACACCTTCTTACCAGTTCTGTTTCAACGCTGCCTCTTTTCCTTTTCAACTACTGTAGATTGGATCATAGGCTACAGACTGGAGGCTGCCCGGAGATACAAACAGGGCATGCGTTGCTTACTTATTCGCGTGCCATCACATTGTGTAGAAGTGGTCCAGCCATAATATCGAGTTACCAAAAGACCAACTTCTTTCTGTCGGCGGTCCTCCGTCATCTCCGCTCAAATGCCTTCGAACACTTGTATAGCGCCGAGTCTGCCACAATCACCTTTGGGGATCACAGGGCGCTCCCGGCGAGCCAGCGCTGCACCATCACCAAAGATTGATTTGGCGTGTCATAGGGAACCTGCACGCAGAGAATCCAACGTTAGGCAGCCCACACCATGCAGAGTACGATGTACTCACCATGTGTCCCGCGCCATACAGCGTCGCGAATGTGAGCGGCCCCGCGCTCCTCGTGAGCCCAGCAACCTCTCCGTCGACCTCCCACTCTCTCAGCGGCTCCGCGACGAACCCGTCCTGCCCGGTCCACTCGAGGCCAAGCGTCATCCGCTCGTTGCCCACCTGTCCATCGCCCACACGCATCAGTCCTGCATACCACAATCCATCCCGAGAGCGAACGAAACGGCGCGCACCCAATTGCATATCCAGTCGTTCGCGCCGACGTAGATGAGCGCGCGTACGCCGCGCTCGAGGAGCGCGGCGATGTAGTACTGCGTCGGGAACTGCGGGTCATCCGCGGCGTGGAAGGCGGAGTTCACCTGCATGTTGCAGCTGCTGAAGTTGGCCGTGAGCGAAGGGTCGACGCCGATCTGCGCCCGGATGTCCGGGCGGTCGAGGTATGCGCCGATCGACCTGGTGCCAGAGTGAGGTGAGAAGATACTCTTGTTAGGGCGAGACGGGGAAGCGTACTTCGTGACGGGGTAGCAGAGCGTGTCCGAGATGGGGCCGTCGCTGTTGGAATATCAGTGGATCGGCATGCGATTACCAAATTGACGAAGTACGCACCAAAGCTTGCTGACATCGTACGGGTTATATCCTAGCTCATGTTACTATATCGCGCAAAAGTTCATGGGAGAGATAATGCGCACCGGTAGCATAGAACGGTTCCGAAATCTCGGCAGAACAGAAGAGGTTTGCTGCCTCGCATCCAATGCTGTCGAATTTGTCCACACAAGAGGCCTGAAGCATGTCTTGGCATCTGGGAACCTATCGACCATAGTAAACGCGGAAGGTCAAGCCAGGAGAAATAGCTTTGTCTATTGAGAACGCACTGCTTGCTTCATCCGCACGCAGGAGCTGCAAAATGTGGATGACTTTGTGTATTGCTGCATGATATATGGCACAGACATACCTGATATCCTGGACTGGGGGAACAGACACAGGGAGACACTGCATGTCATAGTAGGACGATGTCATTGTCGCCCAGTCGGTGCAACCATTGCCTGCGTAATTCATTAGATACCTATATGTTGAAGATGCCAGGATTACGCACCAATCATAACGGAAGTGAGGTTGACGGGGGTGGCGCCTGCTTCGATCAACCTCACGTTCTGGTCATAGACGGCGGAAGCAAAGACAGGAATGTAGCGACCCTATCCAGGGAATTTCAGAATCCATCCAAGTGTATAAAATGCAGTGTATACCCCATAGGATTCCCCTGCCATGTGGAATGACCTGCCCTTGAACTTGCTGAAGTGCTCGAAGAAGATCGCGACGAACGCAGCGATGTCCTTCGCCGCTTCCGGCGTCGTGCTCTAATGCGTGCGGAGTTTATTCGGTTGAAGTACTGCGAGCGTCAATAAGGACGTACGACAGTCTCCCCATAGTCAGCATACGAGAAACCAACGCCAATGGGCTGGTCAATGAAGAAGATGTTGGCGTTCTCGTTCCACGCGTACGGGTTGAACGTCGCGTTGTCCGGGTTCGTGACTCTACACGGGCCTAGAGCACGCTACGATTAATGGACGCTTTTTGATGCAAAGCTGCGATGCTGACCCAGCTCCATGAACAGGCCGAGGGACGAGGAGCAGCCGGGGCCTCCGTTCGTCCAGAAGATGACATCGTCTTTGTCGGGGTCACTCCTGCTCTCAAAGAAGTAGAAGAACAGGTGCCGAGCTCGTATGTCAATGTAGCCCGTGTATGCGCTACGATAAAGCGTCAAATGTACTAGCGAGAAGAGAGGATGCGGAATGAACCAACCCCACAGTCCCATCGCAAAAGTCGGACTTCTTGATCCTCACATTGTAATCGGGGAACAATGGGTGGCTCAGAGTCGTGAACGCAGAGGCAGACAATACGCTCAAGTCTTCCACCGGAGTAAATAGTCCGGCGTCGTAGGGCTCTGAGGCGACGAAGCTGACGGGGGATTGCAGGAATGGTTGCTGTGCCGCCGCGGTGGCGACCGCGAGGCTGCTCAGGCCCAGGAGAGGCCACGAGAACATGGTGGTGCAGTCGTTGGCCAAGGGAGTCCGTTCCGCCGTCCAGGGGCTTATAACGTCTGCTCTGTTGAAGATACACGGCTGGCACACGGAACGCGGCCAGACGCTGGGAACCGCGATAAGGCGACGCGGTCACATGCTCGAATCGCGACGCGACGAGACGCGACGCCAAGCAGCGACGCGTGACGTGTCCGCGTCGTGCTGAAGAATGCGGGAACGTTGCTATGCGATTCCGCCCTGTATTAGCAATGAAGACTGGGATGCAGCGTTGGACGAGGATGCGAGATTTTCGGCGTTTCATGTGGGTGAACAGCAGGGTAAACGTTGTCGCGTCTCTTTTTCCGGAGTAGGAATCCGTCTTGCTATAATGGGTAGGAGCCCTGCGATCGCGATAAGCATGATCGAATATACGTAGTTGCGGTGGCGCAGCCGGGATTCTCACTCAGCAAGGTGAAAACCCTTCTTGCGTCATAGCTATCTTCGCCCGTGTATATATAGCTCGACGGGGAGCCACGGGGCACCATCCTCAACCATCGTCCTCTCATAACAATGTCTGCAGCTCATCCCAAGACCTACACCGCGTATGCCTTCACTGAGAAGGGTGGTCCCCTCAAACCCATCACCCTCGAGTGGAAGGACCCTCAGCCCGGCGAAATTGTCGCCAAGGTGCTCGCATGCGGTGTATGCGCGAGGCAGGTTTTGTCCTACATTGGCACTGCATACCGTTTTCACCTCGCGGTTGCAGCGACATGGCTGCCAAGTACCAGGCATTCCCTGGAGTCCAGTATCCCATTGTCCCAGGACACGAGATTGTCGGCGAGGTCGTCGCTATTCCCACGACCGAGCAGAGGTGGAAAATCGGGCAGCGCGTTGGTAGCGGCTGGCACGGTGGACACTGCCATGCTTGCGTAAACTGTGTCAAAGGCGACTATGTCACCTGCGAGAAGCAGGACATCAATGGTAGGACATTTCTCCGTTTCCGAACTCGAAGCAATGTTGAGCGTTGTCACCCAGGAATCCTGAGGCACGGTGGATACGCTGAATACGTGACACTGAGGACGGAGGCTGTGGCGGCTATTCCGGATGGCATGGACCCTGCTGAGGTGGCCCCTCTCTTCTGTGCCGGAGTTACCACCTTCAGTATGCGCCACCTTAGGCTACACATATCTGGCTAGGCTGACTGCAATGTCATAGACTCCCTGCGCAACATGTCCTGCAGACCTCCTGACTACGTTGCTGTCCAAGGTATCGGGTACGCGCCCGCGCCACTTCAGCCACATGCATGTGCTAATCGGAACACACAGCGGCCTCGGACACCTGGGCGTCCAGTTCTCCAAGGCAATGGGCTTCCGCACCGTCGCGCTCTCCACATCCTCCGCAAAGGAGGAGCTCGCGCGCTCCCTCGGTGCGGACGTGTACATCGACAGCTCGAAGGAAAACGCAACGGAGGCACTCCAGCGGCTCGGAGGCGCGCGCCTCATCATGTGCACCGCACCGAACCCGCAGATCATTCGTGACATGATCCCCGCCCTCGCCGCGCGCGGCGAGCTCCTCGTCCTTGCACTCACCGACGACGCGACCATCAGCCTCGGTGAGTGCCCGACCCTTCCCCGAGCTCGTCGAGCTTGGCGCTGAGCGGGAGAAGGCTGATCTTGTCGGGTTGCAGGCTCGCTCATTGGCAAGGGCTTGTCGATCCGCGGATGGCCGAGCGGCGTGGCTTCGGACTCGGCGGACACGCTTGAGTTTGCGAAGGCAAACAACGTTAAGGTCATGGTGGAGAAGTTCCCGCTCGCGAAGGCGAACGAGGCATTCGACCACCGCAGCTCCGCGCGCTTCCGTGCCGTGCTCATTCCTTGAGCAGATATCTGTGACAAGCGGAAACAGGCAAGCAGCGGTTTTGCGACGGTGGCATAGTTGCCGTTTGGCACGTTCTGTACATTACCCAACTAGACATTATCTGTAGACCTGTTCAAACTTTGACCTCGACATTCGGCCGACTTCTAAGGCCGATCAAATTCGATGCAGTAGCACAGTTCCTTGAGGCAGTGAATGTAAGAAACTTTGCTGGAGCATTTTACATACAACACTCACGCCTTACCCGCTAAAGGCCGGCTCCAGCTGAGACCGAGCTATCTCTCCGTCTGTATCCGTACCGTATCGGACCAATCGGCGCGCGATATGTCGGGCGACGCGGTCACGTGGTCGCGTCGCGGGCTCGCACGTGTCGGGTGGCGGCTGGCCCCGACTTGCGGCGTACGCGTCCGAAGCTGCAATGTAGCTTCTGCAGCATCAAGAATGTTTCTGTCTGCCTTAAGGTTTGGTCGCTGCGCAGCTCAGGGTCAAGCTACGCAGGATATAAGGAGCACTCGAGCCATGCACTATGATCCTTATCATCTGCTCTCTCAGAGATCTCAGCACTTACTGACGACTAATCATGTCCACTTACTCACACCCGGATTCGTACAAAGCATACGCCTTCCTAGAGAAGGGAGGCCCGCTTGTCCCGATCACGTTTGAGTGGAAGGACCCCCAGCCGGGCGAGATTGTCGTCAAAGTGCTCGCATGCGGCGTCTGCGCGAGGCAAGCACTCCGTCTGGCATCTTCATCGGCTCCACCGCGTTCTGACCGCACGCATGCAGCGACATGGCCGCGAAGCACCAGACGGTCCCTGCGGTCAGGTACCCCATCGTCCCGGGGCACGAGATCGTCGGTGATGTCGCCGCTGTGCCCGCCACAGAGACGAAATGGACGGTCGGCCAGCGCGTGGGCAGTGGCTGGCACGGCGGGCACTGCCACTCCTGCGCGAGCTGCGTCAGGGGTGACTACATCGTCTGTGAGAAGGAGGATATCAACGGTGTGTCTCATGTCCCGTCGCGTGGCGAGTCTACTCACCGGACACCAAGGAATTTTGAGACATGGTGGGTACGCAGAGTATGTGACTCTGAGGACAGAGGCTGTAGCCGCTGTCCCTGATGGAATGGACCCCGCCGAGGCTGCTCCCCTGTTCTGTGCAGGTGTAACCACATTCAGTACGTGGTTCATTGTTGTTCGAGAACAACGCGCCTCACTCCATGACCGTAGACTCTCTTCGTAACATGTCTTGCAAGCCTCCTGCATACGTCGCGATCCAAGGAATTGGGCATGTCAAACTGTGTTCTGTAAGGGCAATGAGTGCTAATGATTGTTTTGGATTTCAGCGGCCTAGGACATCTCGGCATCCAATTCTCAAAGGCGATGGGCTTCCGCACCGTTGCGCTCTCCACATCCGCCGCGAAGGAGGAGCTGGCGCGCTCGCTCGGTGCGGACATCTACCTCGACGGCTCAAAAGTCAACCACGCCGAGGCACTGCGACAGCTCGGCGGCGCGTCCGTCGTGATGTGCACCGCGCCCAACACGCAGATCATACGCGAGATGATCCACGCGCTCGCGCCGCGCGGTGAGCTGCTCGTGCTCGCGCTCACCGACAACGCGAACGTCGATCTCGGTACGTCTTATCCGAGCGCTCAACTTAAGCTAGCGGGAGAACGGCTGATCGTCGCGGCGTTGTGCAGGAGAGATGATCGTCAAGGGCCTGTCTGTCCGCGGATGGCCGAGTGGGTCGGCGACGGATTCTGGGGATTGTCTGGAGTTCGCAAAGGCGAATAATGTGAGGGTGATGGTGGAGCGATTCCCGCTGGACAAGGCGAATGAGGCTTTCGACCATCGTAGCTCCGCTCGTTTCCGCGCCGTCCTTATCCCCTGAGCTGCTAGTCAAGCTGGCAACGCATCTTCACACCGTAGAATTTCAATGACTTTACTTCAGAGTACCAGTCAGTTCCATCCGCAGGCGTTTCCGGTGCAAGAGCCACCAGTGAGCCAATAAGAACCAGGAGTTGCGGTAAGTAGCCAATGACAATGAAGCCCAAGTCGCCCATAGATCCCAGAATCTCAACCAGAAACCCGAACGCATCTGAAAGCCCGATAAAGAAAGTAGTCAGTCATGCTTCGATCCCACCTCCCTCCCCCGGCTCCTCATCGTGCTCAGAGACGCGCATCGCCTGGTGATCAGTTACTTTGTCCCTCCGCTTCTTCTCCATGATCATAAAGGTGACAACGACCATGTCGATGTCCAGGGTGGCTGGTTGGATGCGGAGGTACCATTTCTTTTCCCCACGGAAGAAGCCCTCCTTGACCACATCCTGTGTATATCGTGCCACCTCTTTTCCGGTGTTGGAGTCTGTCAGCTGGAGATCGGAATGAAGCATGTTGGTACCAAAATCGATGGACGTGCGATACGTACGACTAGGCCAACCCCCTTCACGACTTTCCACTTGTATACCTCATCATCGTTCCCCAGGAAATATCGGGTCCTGACAGAAACACAATTCCATAAAACTCGATCTGCCATATAGCCGGGGAAAGAAACTTACGTGCTGAACCCCTTTCGGTTTTTGTACAGCAGCTCCTTGACGAGTAGCTCCTGCTCGGACCCATCGAACACGTAGCTCCGAACGATCGAATGCGAGCCCCACTTCCGCCAGTTAATTTCCGCGACGAAGCTTTCGCACTCTGTCTCCGCCGGTCGCCTGATGCGCGAGACATAGTGTCCGCCGATGATATGCGGCTTCGTCGTCGTGACCTGATATTGTGCAACGCCATTCGCAGAGACTAATGTCATGAGCTCCGGGTCATTCGGAACGAGATAGAGGTTCATTGGCTGAAGTCGCTAATGGAGGATGAGACGACCCTGGCGAGGTTCCTACGAAAGCTCAGTGCGCGACAATGACTCTAGAGGATGTCAAGGTGTCAGTGAGGATCCGATGTGAGGCTGCCTTGATCTCGGGGCCACATAGACCTGGGATACGGTCTAGAGCGACGCCGCTCGATCAGTTACAATCGAGCCTGAGATGCTCGGTGACGTCGACTGCTAAAACGACAATATGCGGCAGTAGGGACGGACGCCTGGTCAAAATCGTGATGATCGTATGGTCACGGAGAGCCGAACAGATGGAAGACTCACCCTTAGAATGTTGAGCCTGCAGATATGGGAACGGGGTTTTCGTGCTGTGTTTCAGCTTGTATGCTAGCTATGAAGCTTTCAAGTCAGTAGGGATTCATCAGGACATGCTACACTTTGCACCACATCAACGCTGCACTGTCACGCGACAGAAATAGCAAATTGTGGAGAACGCTGATGATTGTGAGAGCGTAATGTGTGTACACAATGTAGATTACAAAACGGACCTGATATACAGGGCACATGCAGATGCTAAGGTACAGTATGAAATAGATGGATCGTGCGCGTGTCATGACAGTCCAGAGAGCCAGCTATTCCGTGCGTAGTTTCCTGATGATGTCCGCAGACGATCGCCGATGGCGCATTCTTGACCAACTGAAGTCGAACAGGCCAACAGTATTTCCGAACCCGGCCAAGCAGAACGCCGGGCTGCTGACGAGAGGAGTGACCCGGGTGAAGTGCAGCCGTGGGACGAGGGGCTCGTTCCTACGCCTCTGCAGCGGAGAGTTCGTTCGGCCGTTGGCAAGTCTTGTGATGGAGTTTTCTCGCTTCCTCTTCTGACTTGTGCGCTCCTCGACGTCACAATTGAGGGCGGACAGAGGTGAGCAGTGCAGTTTGGAATCTGCAGGGTCGAACGTCCACAGTTCCCACCGCTCTAGAGTATCCGCACTCAAACCATGCGGGGACTCTGCGATGACCTGAACCTTGCCTTTGCGATCGCTATGGGTTCTAGCGAATGGGGCTCGAGCTCTGCGACGGACGCCGACAATTTTGTCTCCCGCGACATCCCAGCATCCCCTCTCAAACGTCGTTTCTGCCACCCGGACGACGACGAGACTTTGCCATATCGATGCAGGCGCCTGTGACGGGAACGCGCCTGCCGCTGGTGTAACATCGACAGGACCGACGGGATGTGGGTCAGACTCGTCAACGTCCGCGCTGACGAAGAGCGTTTCATGGTTACGGCGTATCCCGTCTTTCTCGGTCGTCCGGCGAGAATGCACGCCGTGCGCTGATACTGGGAACATCGCGGACGGGTTCAGGGCTGAGCTCGTTGATGAGAATGATGGCGCTCTTGAGTGTGAACGGGGTGTGGCGCTGCCGCTCAGAGAGGTCAACGACGCGGTGCTGCCACTACGAGATCTGCGACCAAGACCACTGGCCCGAAGCGAGTGCTGCGGTTGGTTGCAAGGGCAGGAGCATCGCCTCGTAGGGAGGTACAGGTAAGCACGATAGAACAGTATGACTTGGCCAACGGAGAACGACACTAGGAAGTTTTCGCAGGGAAGTTCTCCGCAAGTCGAACAAGCATTTTGATTGACAGCGGTTAATCGCAAATGATTAATGTTGCCATAAGACTCCTCCAGAATGAACAGGCATTCGCGCGTGCCTGCATCCCACAGGGAGACCACCCCCGCCTGGGTCGCTGCCGCGATGATGGTATGTTGTGTTCCGTCAAGGTCCACAAAGCAGACGTCGGCCTTGCAGACGAGATCGTGTGGGTTTCCAGCTGCAACCCAGCATTCGTACGGAATGAGTTTGTCTTTTCCATCAAGGTCGGATAGCTCGAACGTTCCGTCGTTTAAGCAGAACCCGACCAGTAAGCGGTCCTCGCCGCGGATGGCCAGCAGCAAGGTCTTGGTGATCGATGCCGAACGTGAGGGAGTCACGTAACAGGCCTTGGGTGTCGAGTCGAGCTCCCATCTGACGGTGGTCCCATTCTCGTACGCCGCGTACAGATACTCGATGACGTTGGCATTCACGGAACTTTCTGAAGGCGGCGGTGACGGCGTGAGTGGACGAACGGGAGACGGTGGACGAGATCGAGGAGACGTAAAATAGAGCTGAGTGACAGCGGCAGAGGTTGTGTTGTCGAGGAACAGCTGCAGACATGGCTTGACCTCGTCTCTGCCAATCGACCATACACCAATCAACCCTGAGCCTGTTCCAACCGCGCACAGCACCCCGGATTCATGGACCGCAATGCTCGTCAACGTCGCCGATGCAGTTGAAGACGTGCTCGCATTGTCCAGCAGAATGTCGGACGTGTCGACCATCTGATGCGTCCGCGGCATCGTCCTCCATATTACGAATTCGTTTTCCAAGCCGATCGTAGCGACGATCCTTCTGTCGTTGCTTGACGCGATCAACTCCACGTCGTTCTGGAACGCTCGCGGGAGCGTCGTGAATGCGATCTCTCCCTCGACCGAAGACCCTTCTTCCGAGCTCGCAGACTCCGGTTCCGGCTTCTGTCGCTGCGCCTCCAGCAGTTCCACGTTCTTCAGCAAGTACAAGAGAAGGCCGTACAGCAGAATTGTAGTACCAGCGATAGGCACAACCATAATCTTCATCAGCCACCAGATAGGCCTGATCATGCGCGACCACGCTCGAGACATCTTGGAGGAGCGCACGCGCGGCATCCCCTCGCCGCCTGCCGTCGACAATTGAGGCGGACGGACGTCCTCTTCAGGTGCGAGGACCAGGATTGTCGGCGACTCGACACGGACGTGCACGAGCGCATCGTCTGCTGGATTGAGAATCTGCCAAAGTCGGAACGCAGGCGAGACACGGTCGGTAGGCGTGATCTTGTGCGTTTGCCGCATTTGGTGGCGTAGATGATGTCGTGCATCATGATGCGTAGAGGAGGGGGAGGTAGCAACCCAAAGCGTGGCTGTGATTGCGAGGAGCTAAGTTGCAGGGTCAACTTGGGACTCCGTATATACTGTCGCTTCGTGCTTACTAAGAACAAACTGATGTTCTTGCCAGGCCGACCGCGGATGGTGTTCTTAATCGCTGTCAGTGCTTGACGCCAAGTTTGTGCAGGGGGCAAAGTGGGGCGCTGAGTGGATTTATTCAAATCTGTGGGAGACAGATTGGTGTTCTGCCGTAGAAGCTCGTCCAACTAGAGTCTCAAGTCAGTCGTCTACTCAACCGTTTCTCGCGCAGCATAACTTACTTCAAGCCGTTGAATATCGATTGACAGTACAGTCACGAAGAATGTGTGTACGAGGAACCAGTGCGCGACCAGCACAACAATCGAGAAGGCACAGAACTGACGGATGGCTCCGCTCGAGAAGAAAGCAATAACTCCAAGTACTGCGTTGTACGAGACGACTTTCAGCGTATTGGAAGTACCAGCCTGACTAAGTCCAACGGCAATTCTGTCCTTGACCGGTATAGTGATAGGAGTCTTGAGCACTGCGTCGACCTGTCAAGACGTCTTAGGACCGGAGCCGAGAAAGAGTAGTAGTTGCCTACAATTTGGAACATGTTCTCAACACCTATGAAGCTGACAATGATCGGGAATAACTCCCTGCGAACACATTAGCTAACGTTCAGGTAACTCGCATGAGAATGACACTACCATGGAACCATCGTCACTCTGAACCCCACGAGCGCACAAACACTAAGACTTGTGATTGTACTAACGACGAGCTCAATAATGCCCGTGACTGCCAAACCAATGCGGGAGTGCACAGTGCGAGTGCGTCGCATGAACCTCAGAGTGTATACCACGAACGCAAGATACGCAGAGTAGCAGAACACGGAGAGAAAAGTGAGGCGACTCTTCGTTGACATGCTCTTGTCATACTATTTCATTTATAAGCCTCCGAATAAGTAACGTAGAGGTGTGCTTACCTCAAGCGCGATGAGCTTGGGTGTCTGAGCTTGCACAACAAGATCGCCACTCCAGCCAGCAGCTTCCTCGAGCACTCGTAGCCATTTGTAGTGACCAGCATTTCCAAGGCAGTCTCGGTCCGGGAAGAGGTAAGTGAGGGCAAGAAACATAGCCGAATCCAGGTAAGAAGCAGTAGGATCAGCCAGTTCGCGTCCGGCAAATACCATCTCGGGGCTAATGGAGACGCCCGATACAGTGATGTTCTGGGACAGATTGATGGTATCCAAGATGTGGCGGTCGGACAGCAGAGCCTCTTCGTCGTGATTCCAGAAGGCAAGAGGACTGAGGGAGAAGCAGGAGCCGGCTGGCGTCTTCAGGCAGGGGATCCCGCGCCGCGCGAGGGTTCTCGAGATGCGATCTTCGATCTGCAAGGCAGTCTGCAGCGTGCTGACGTCGAGCGCGTCAATTCCGTACTCCTGGGAGACGCTGCCTATGAGAACACGCTCCGCACGCAGGATGCCTTGTGTGCCGCATTGCACACGTGCGACAGAGTCCTCGCGGACGCGCAGAGCAGAGTGGCCGACCCAGGGGTCACGCAGGTCATGCTGCGCAAAGTAGCTCGAGATGTCATCGGGCGTCAAGAATGTATCAAGAACGCGAAGCGTGAAGCCAGCAAAGAAGTGCGTCTCAGGAGAGGTGTATATGGCTATAGCCGGGAAGAGCAGAGATGTGATGACAATGGAGGATACAAGGATGAGACGAATCTGGTGGGTTGCACAGTGACTGAGTGGGCAGTAGAGCGTCAGTACTGCGGGCGAACAACCGCTGTTGCACGCACATTCCAAACCTATGGAAGAAATGACTTCCGTATGTCCGCGCGCGCTGCAGCAGAGGTGGAGTCGGTAGAGAGTACATGCCGGCGCGAGTGGGTCACCTCCTGGAGACAGCTTGCGAAGCTAGGAGAGTTGTACGATCCTACAGAGCTAAGCAAGCCGAGTAAGGCGTGCCAGCGAGGCAAGTAACATGCTGGGGGAAAAATGGGGCTGTACTTACCACTAGAACACAGTCAGTCTGAGAAGCGAGCTAAAGTGAGTAGTCTAGCAGCGAAGATTGCTATAGCACAGCGGGGGCCATCCGAGACGCGGAATGGTGATTGTAGAATGCGATTCCCCATTCAGCCGATCGCTCGCGTTGGCGCTTGCAGCCGGAGAATTCCGCATCTCAGTTCCAGTCGGCTAGCCATAACGATGATGCGGGCGGGAGAGCAACGGGAGGGCGCAGCCGTTGGATAAAACAGCGAACAGAGGGATGTGGCGTTGGCGGCAGTCATTCTTCAACTTGCACTGATCGTGTGGGGAAATTAATCCCCAATATTCACCACCATCGTACGTTCAAGCTGACCTAACGTTCCGAACCTTACCGACCTACGAGCGCTATCTATGATCGCTTCAAAGCCTACGCAAACGAAGCGATCATGATGGAGTCTGGGAGCTATAGCGATAGCGGAAACGAATCGCGGCCAATACTACAAAATATGCATCGAGGTTGTGCTTCAACTTGAAAGTCGCGCGGGTGGCGTTGAAAGCCACTCGCGACAAGCGTCTACGAAACCCCGGTCGGCCACGTGCAGACGTTCGATCGCGCAACTCAGGACCCCTGACAATGGGCCGCCAATAAAGACAACATTTGACTCAGTTTTAGCCTGAGAAGGTATGTTTTAGCTCCATTCTTGTCGGGAGGGGCTTATTAGACGCCCAGTGGACATTGGGCCGAAATTACCCAGAGTGCTACCAGCTCAGTCCTCGCGGCTATAACATTCAAGCCAAACATGGCTTCATTTGCCATGTTCATTTCTGCATCTGGCTTGTGGTCAACACACCTATTCATTATGCAAATACGATCCTCGCATTGACAGACGCAGACATGACCAAAGTTGGAAACGGCACATGTGCCATTGTCAGGGGTCCTCCGATCGCGCTCGCAGCGGAACAGGACGCGGGTCAGCGCCCGTAATCCATTCGTACCACCTTCCACGACCGGACCACTTTCCACGTCCAGCCCATGCAAGCCGCTAGCCAGCTCTCCAAGGCCGCTGCGCGGTCGCTGCCCTCGCGAAGATGTAAGCAAGCGGTGAATTGGCACGGCACGGCATGTTCATCGCGAGACAGGGATGCAGACGACCGCGGCGCGCCTGGCGGTCACCAAATTCACCATGCCCGCGATGTCTCCGACGATGACTGAGGGTGGCATCGCAGACTGGAAGAAGAAGGACGGGGAGGCATTCTCTGCGGGTGATGTCTTGCTCGAGATTGTGAGTCTACTTGCGGTCCGCAACGCACCACGCTCACCTCACTTTGCTGCTCCATAGGAAACCGACAAGGCTACGATCGACGTAGAGGCGCAGGATGACGGTGTCATGGGAAAAATCTTGGTACGTATCTTGCCACGGTGGCTTTACCACCTGGCTCAAGCCTCGGAGGGCCCGTAGGTACCGAACGGAGCCAAGAACATCCGTGTCGGGCAGCTCATCGCGCTCCTCGCAGAGGAAGGCGACGACATCTCCAACCTCGAAGCACCCGCCGACGAGCCCGCACCCGCCCCAAAATCCGAGAGCGCCTCCGCCGCACCGTCGCAGCCACAACCACAGCCGCCCTCCTCGGTCCCCGACAAGCAGCAGGCGGCGCCATCCGTCCCCCCGACGCGGCCAACGCTCCACCCCGAAAGCTCGCGGCCGCTCTTCCCGTCCGTCCTCCGCCTGCTGCAGGAGAACAGCATCAGCGACGCGGACAAGATCAAGGGGACGGGCGTGCGCGGGATGCTGACCAAGGGCGACGTGCTCGCCTACCTCGGCAAGGCGAGCGGCCCGCTGGGCACCTTCAAGGAGGCGCCTAAGGAGGACGCTACGAAACCGCCGAAGAAGGAGGAGCCGCAGATCCTCGACGGCCCTGCGCTGCGCAGGCTGATTGTGGGTAATATGCTCGACGCATCCATCAAGGCGCGAGCCGCGGCAGGTGAGCGTACCGCGTTCCGTTTCGTAAGCCATTGGGTGTTGACCACATGCCGAAGTTTTGACGCCGCCAGCGGACTTTGACTCCATCATTGCCGACTATTTACCTCCAACAAAGGCGGCCGCCGCGCCTCCCGCGCCGAAGCCATCCGCAGGATCCCAATATTTAGATGGGCTTGTTTAGACAGCCTGCACTGTTCTACCTTACATTCATATGCATTATTGCGGAGGACCTACTGCGTGATATTCCGCTCAACTTCGACAGCCATCCACGGCAGGGTCCGAAATGCTCATATAGTCGATACAATCACAATTAGAATATAGCTACGGGACGCAACAGGGGGAGATTACTGGTGTCAGTCGAGACGTCTGGAATAAAAGGCCAGATACAATGGAGCAAATTTCAAATCATTGAGGGTCCCGGTCAATCTTCGTCAAGTGGTAGGCACTGTTCCATCATCAGCGCCTCTATTACAGGATGGGTGCAAAGGATTTCCTACGCGGAACTCGACAAATGCACTCATGTCGCTGCTGCGAGCCCTTGGCGCAGGAAGCATGAGCTGCAGATGAAGCATCCCATCCTCGTTGATGCGAAGCGACGTCTTCGTCGAGCTCTGCAGAGCACGCTGTGCACATGTGACGAGCTTGAAGCGGTAGCTACAAGACGATTCGTTCAAAGTCGCGACTTGTAGTATCCAGAATGACTGCGCACCTAAATCTGACTTGTCCTGCACATTCACAGGTCTCAAGCACTTCGCTGTCATTGGGGTAGTCGATCTATCGAACAGTTGTCAATACATGCATGGAGTTGATACGGAGTGATCGCCTACCTCAGTGCTGCCAAGTGGGCCCGTCGCCTGTAGGCGCAATCGCGGAGGCGCCGAGAGTCGTGCAGCCCTGCCTGGTGGCGGTGGTGGATTGCCAATGATCGTCAGCTTGTCACACGATAACGACTCAAGTTCTGAGAGTGCGTCTCGGAGCCAGGATGACTGCTCGGAAAAACATTATTCGAAGTTTCACATATGCCACAATTATGGAGAACACGCCTTGAGGATGATCTTCATGATCCTGTAGCGTCATCAGCAGCCAGTTTACATAACGACGACATTACGAACGTAGGTGATTCGTCGAAGTCGAGGATGAGTTGCTCTCCGGGTTCGAATGTGGTGATCTGGCACTTCGCGGTAGGACCATTCGCCTTCTCTGCTCTACAAAATCGCATAAACTGCATAATCATGCATGAGCATCGGTGCGCAGCATACATAAGCAACGTCAGGGGATATCCCTGCCCGGCGTAGGCAAGGCGCATCCCCGTCCCCTTCTCAGAGGCAAAATATTGGTCTATGCGCCCATTCGCTGAGTCTTTCTTCGCTTGTGCATTGCTACCGCCGTTAGATGGGCCCTGATTGTTACCCTCAGTGTCAGAGTTCTCATCCGTATTTGGAGGCTTCCATCTCAGCTTCCTCGACGGGGCGGGAATGGTCGAGCCACCCGCTGTCCCAAATATGTTTAGACAATCTATGAACGTGTTGAGAGGTATGTCGAATCCAGTGCTTTTTTCTTCTTTCGCTTCCTCCTCGGCCCCAGAAGGGGGCGGTGAGGGTGGATTCGACTCAGGCTCGGGGTTGTATTCAAATTCATTGAAGAGAGGCCTGAATATGATTGCAGTTGCTGAAAGGTGGTCAGCAGCCGAAGTGTAATAGAAGACTGATTTTACCGAGCAAGGTCCGTGAATGTTCGACGGTGACTGATATTCCACTCGAATTGACGAGAAGGGAGGCACGCTATGTTGCCGTGAGAAGAAAGGATACCTATGGTACCAACACTCGGCGCGTCACCTACATCCGAGAAACTTAGACCGCGCAGCAGTACCGTAAAGTATCTGATATCATGGATAGATGCGCTCAAGATCTGTAGGCATTCGAGTCAGATTCAGAGACTGAAGCTCACTAGTGCGCCACACCTTGATGGACTCATCATCTGAATCTGCTCCAGACATTGATCGGAGGCTATTCTTAGCTGTTTCAGAATGACCTAGTATAGCTGCGAACCCTGGTCGTAGACTGATCCTGATTGCGTACTACAATGCAGGGGCAAAGAGTGAGACGCGTCGCGACGCGTACAAGCGCATAAACCTAAGCACGCGGTGTGACGCGCTGCTCGTGATGTGACCGCGCTAGAAGCCCGTCCCGATCTGGGGAATATTCGGGTTGCCCTGCGCCGTCGTCCATCAGCCTGTGTCCATCTCCTCAGTCCTCCACCTCGCCGACACACCGCGTCGACGAGCTGCTGCGGTTCTTGCTCCCCCTGCTCGGTGGATATTTAATATGAAGTATTACACTATTGTGAACCGCACGGAGGATCTCCTCACCCTCGAGAACACTGTCGACAACAGGCGTGAGCTCAAGGTCCTCTTGCCCTCGCTGTCGACATCCACCAGGCTATCTAAGTCTCAGTCCGGGGTCACGCTCTCTGCTCCATACAAATCCGGTGGCAAAGAATGGGACGCCACGCCGACATCATTCACGGTACACCTCCCTCTATCGCTCGGGGCTGCGTGGAAAGTGGTAGATGTTCCGAAGGAGTGTCCATGGCGGCTTTATTGCAGCAAGGTATTCACCTTGTCCATACTCTTCTCACCAGGAAACTAGAAATCAATGCATGTGTTGGTAGGTTGCCCGCAAGCATCGCCAGCTGCTGATCATCCCTCGTCGGGATCTGTCTTCCTTCCTCGCTGAGATGCCGGATTCAGTCCCGCTGTCATCATTGTTACTTCCTGGTACGTCCTGCTGTGTGTATCGCAAAAACTTAGTACTCATCGCCTCCAAACTGCAGGGACGCACGATACGTTCGTACCTCAGTTCCCGTGTAGCTGTATTCAATACTGACGCCACACTTAGCATGGCATTCTACGGATGGCCAATCTCCCAATGCCAGTCTCTCGCCACGCCTCTTGCTGCGCAGCTGCAATCAGGCATCCGGGTGATTGACATTCGTCTAGCCGTGGTTCATTCCCGCTTGATAGCGTACCACGGTATCTATCCACAAAGGGCATCGTTCCAGGATATCCTATCCACCCTCCACACTTTCCTGACAACGCCAGCGACATGCCGGGAGACCATCGTGATGTCCATCAAGCAGGAGGACTATGAGAAGACGTCTCCAGTGCTGTTCTCCGAGCTCGTGCATCAGGAAATCTTGCGGGGTCCGGGCGGGCGCGATATGTGGTTCCTGGGGAACAGAGTGCCACGCCTCGGCGAGGTCCGGGGCAAGGTCGTCATGTTCAGCCGCTTCGGGAGTGACGGTGCCGGCTGGGAAGGCGGCCTTGAGGGCATGGGAATGCACCCAACCATCTGGCCAGATAGCCGAAAGTCGGGCTTCACCTGGCAATGCAAGGACACGCTCGTCCGGACGCAGGACTGGTACGTCCATGCGGGGAATTACGGCTGTACCAAAGTTCTAACTAAGCAAACCTTTTCTCAGGTATAATATCCCTTCGTTCCTGTCGATTCCCGAGAAGACGGACCTTGCGGCCGAGATCCTCCTGCCGCCCGCTGACAACCCACCGTTCCCGACTCTCGCCATAAGCTACTTCTCCGCGTCCAGTGTCCCGCTCGCGTTTCCGCCGACGGTCGCACGCGGCTTTGGTTGGCCTAGATTTGGGTTGGGCGTCGAAGGGGTCAACGGACGGCTTGGCAGCTGGCTGCTGAGGCAGTTTAGCGGGCAGACGCCGGCGTTCGAAGACGAGAAGCTGGCGTCGCGCAGACACACTGTGCTCGGGAACATCACGAGCGAGGTCCGGATCCGAGGTTGGACGTTGCTCGACTTCTACCGGGACCCAGAGGACTCTGGGATTATGCCTCTGTTGGTGGAGTGCAACTACAGAGGTAGGAAGGTCGGCGAGGAGGGGTGGTAGTGAGCTCCTATCATTCATCTCAAACGGACAATCTCTTCGTGCATATATCATTGGAAGGACTTGACCTCATCACCGCATTCATTTATCCTTATTTCCATCTCGTCGCATCATTTATTGTAGACATCACTTCTTGGGACTGTTCGTCACTCACACTCACTTACTCACACCATCGTTTTGCGCACCATCCCACCCCATCCGTCGCTCAGCAGAAAACCAGAAACTAACTAATACGCCGACATAGGTTAGCTTCGCATCTGCCATCTACCATCGTTCAGACTCCATAGCAGAGGAGCAATTATGCAGCATCTAGGGCATCTCCTTTTGTCTGTCCTTTCCTCGCAGTCCAGTCGTAGAAGTGAGTCTGTTCAGGAGGTGTCCATGAATCGAGGGCATCCAGTGTTGCTTTACCCCAGTCGAACGACTCGTGTAGTTCGTACTCGGAGGGCCCGTCGATGAACTGTACAATGTGTTCGTTTACCGCCTTGATGAACCCTTCCTGGATTCCGTTGCGGATTAGGTCCCGTAGTGGATTGTAGAACCCCCGGACGTTCAAGACAATGACCGCTATTGAGCGCGAAGATGTGAGAATGCGTACGATGCGAGGGAAATTTACTCACGCTTTCGGTGGATTCCAATTTGTGACCAACAGATGGCCTCGAGAACCTGCATCATATACATCATGTTTACCAGAGTCCAAGCGTTAAGGTTAGTTCACCCAACAGACCTCTTCGAAAGTACCGTATCCTCCTGGTAGTCCGATGAAGCCTGCGGACCTACTGGCCATCTCCAGCTTTCTTTCGTGCATTGAGTTCACAACGATCTAGCCACAGGATTGAGATAGACGACACCACATAACTTAAGCAATTCTCGTCATACCGTTTCAATCTGCCCGTCCTCACATATAGTACTAGTTCGTCATGAGTAGCGGCGATGATACGTACCTTTTCCCTGCCGTTCTCCTTGAGGAGGACAGTTGGTCCTCTTTTCCCTGCAGTTAAATCTACTTCACCTCCGGCCGCGACCATGGCGTGAGGGACGATGCCTATTACATCTCCACCAGCACTCAGAACCGCGCCAGAAACTGCGCCCATAATTCCCTGCGATCCACCTCCATACACAAGAGGCCTACCAGCGTCAGCCAGCGCCACACCCAGCGCTGTGAGATGCAGTGTCAGTTTCACATACGATCTACAATCAATGATCACAATAGAAGCCCAGACGCGACTTACACTCAGCTGCTCGCACGTACGCCGGTTGAAATCCCACGGAAGACGCGCAGTACACTGCTACTGCTTTTAGCTCCATTTTGTTGAGGCAATCCTTCAGTCTATCGTCAGAAACAGGGCTGGGTATCGCGCGTGAGCTGTCAAGTTTGTACGGACCCGCCGATCCACCGCGCGTTTCGCATCACTCAACTATAACACCTGCTCTATCGGGAAACCCAACGAGTCATGTGCATGTGCGTCAATTTCGATTTTAGCGGCTGATGGGAGCGTGGGTTGTCTCACGACCGCCTTTTCTACACGAGAACTACATCCCCATGAATGGAAGGCTACGGAGGTTACAGTTTTGGAATGGAGGAAGCCCAAAGCCTGGATTGATCGTAGTTCTGTCCACAGGACCTATGGCTGCTGGAAATAGTTCGGTTCCGCGGCACGTCTGGTACTTCTGTGGCCGACCTAAGTTTGACTGGTTCTCACACAAGTGCAACCAAATGGCGTGTACTGAGCATGCCAATGATCCTCGGCTCTACAGCAGATCGCAGTGCGTTCATCCGGGAGAGACGACATGCTTCGGGCATGAAGGCGAGCCTGAGTATGGCAGACTTCGACTCTTCGCGAGCAGTCGTAAGGCCATTGAATCCACTAGAAGCACCGACGCAGTCAGTGTCAGACGCTCTCTGGTCTTCTGGGTGCAGACGTGCGCTAACGGCGAGCGAGATAGACGAGGTCAATATTGAGGGTACTCGTCACTCAGCCCAATGAGGGGAAACGGATTGAGCCTGTAATAGGACCATGATATATAGCTTGAGCTCCGGGGAATGGCGTGAAGGAGGAGGCTAACAGGAAATTAAAGTCAGGTGGAGGGAACGCTGATGACGACAACTTCGAGTGACCTTGCGCGCACAGACACCGCAACAGTAGACGCTGTACATTGAAAGAAGAAGCATCGATGGGTCAACGAAACTCAGCACCGATCTACACGATGCGAAATTCAATTGACTTAGCAGTGCAGAAGCATGGGGCAGGGAGAACATGTGGACCTCGCCATGAAGTAGGTCGGCGCGCAGAGTGAAAATGATTATGGCATTCTTGTCGTATAGCTCGAAATGAAATGACCACCAGCAAACGGGTAAAGTATCATGATCCGTGAACATCTCAAGGAGAGTGGTAGATCGACGATATTTGTGGCATGCCTGAGATACGGCGATGCATCCGATCTCCCAGCGAGATCAGTCGCACGAGGTACGCTCCACGATGTCCGGGGGCCCTGTCGAAGGAGGGATGTGAAGGTCGGTCCGATTCGATCACCAATGGTATTCCTGGCGGTGTGAATCCCAGGCTCGCGTCTCGCTCACCTATCACGCGATGAACATCTAGGGTCGAACTAGATGGACGACATCCTCATGCATGGCTATGCCAGCACAAAACTGCTCCGTACTGTCTTGGTACAGAAGCATGGGATGGAGCATACAAGCCAAGAAAGTAGTCTCGATGTCTGGCCAAGGAGTCGAAGACCGCATCAAGCCAAAGCCAAGCACCAGCAATACGTAGTTCGCGTGGCTAGAAGGTCAACCGGCGCTATCGTGATCCGTAGCTAGAGCGAACGAGGAGACCTAGACCTGAGTCGGTCATTTCGCTTGGCACGAGATCAATCGAGACAATTGAATGAGGTTGGAACCAAATCCCGACGTAAGACAAAAGCAGCAGCATGGGCCGGAAATGAACGTGGCAAATAGGTCTGAACTACGTACTGAGCAAGACGCGCCCCAATGGACTCACAAGTGAGGTGGGGATAGACCGGGCGCGTTCCTGAGCCTCCATGACGCTCTGGATAGTTAACGCGCGTTAATGCAGGTCAAGTGCCTTTCAATAGAAGCGCAATGCAGGTGAAAACAGGTCACGGCATTGCCGCGGTGAATACCTATTGAAGTAGGATCAACAGCCGTTCGACCAGACAACTTCGCGAACTTCCTCCCACATAGTCATCATGAGACCGAGAGCGATGTGGTGGTGGTCAATTATAGGTGCCGTTCACAAAGTGGAGTCCGCAAGATTGTTCTCGAAGGAAGCCAGCCAGCCGCCGCAGCGCGTCCGCTTGTGCTCGAAAATCGGAGCCGGTACTGCAGAAACGATGGGTGAAGTTCTATACTTACACGCGATGTCCGATGAGCTATCGAGCCGACGGAAGACTAGGCCAACAGTCCGCTCAACCCTGGCGAAGTGGCTCTCCAATCAAAGGGAGTAGCCGATACTCACTTCAAATTCGCAAAAGATCTCAGGGCGCCGTCGGGGAAATTCCGAATTCTTGAAGCGGGAGTACTTCCCACGATCATCACAACGGGCACTCCCAAGCGAGCCCGTACACGGTCGGTAAGAACTTGGGATTATAAAAAGCCATGAGTCCACGTACGCGAACGGCAATTGCATTCGACACTTTTGTGCTCGACGGCCTAGGTCGTCTGCAGGATCCAGGATCAGAAAACTTAGGGCGTCACCGCCAGCGATTGTCCCGACGAAGAATCTGTGGCAGCAAGCGAGGCAGACTGGACTGGACAAACGTACGACCATATTGATCCAAAACCTCTTCTGTCATTCTGTGCTGTTCTATGGGTCTCACCATGGTTGCCGATGCTTGCGATGTGGTGCCGGGGATACGTCGGTGAAGAAGAAGTCCGGCATTGTAACTGAGTCTAGTAGTCTAAAACGTTTCCAAACACATGAAGCACGAGGTATCAAAGCCAAAGCACGCATCTCTTTGTTTGAACGGGCTCACTTCTGATACAGAATGTGATCTCCGCCGTCTATGGGGTACCAAGAGAACACCTGCAATTGCAAGCGAGAAGTTATTATGTCCCTAAAGATAAGGGTATTGTACCTGCCTCGCCTCGACGAAGATAGACAGATCATCGTCATGTCTTGTTGCGTGCGAGTTCAGCCACTGCCTAAGCGAACGTGCGAGGTGCAAGTGGAGACAAGCAAGTGAGACCGGGACTGCGCACAGGACGCTGGCAGGAAGATAGCCACACGATGCGATAAGACTATCGTGATATGACGTTGTTCTGCTAGATATCAGCCAGAAATAGGTGCGAAGTTACAGCTTGATGGAGCGTCGTGCAGCCACATCATTAGCGAAGCCGCAGTCCACCTCGCGACATACCACCGTGGACCTGGCGATGTCGCGTAATGCCGCGCGCGTCAGAGCCAACGTTCTGCGCGAAAAGATAAGACGGTGATGATGCTACCATTCTGGCCTCGAGGAAAACGGGGTCGTCAACTAGTACCGCCGTGGCCTTGAGTGATGGACAAGCCTATCGATTCGTGGAAATAGGGCGCCGCACGACAGTCTAGTCGAAGTGTGAAGGGCACGGGGGACGCACGGCACTTCTACAAATTGGCTGTTCTTGGTGCCAGCGGGTCGCCAAACCCGGGCGATCGCAGTCGCGCGGGGCAGGCGTACCTGCCGCTGGCGACGACTATTCCGAGACAGAACACAGGTCGGGGTGTATGCGAAGGCGAGCCAGCGCAGGATCGCGGACCTGGGTTACGTTATGGCACCTGCACCCCATCAGCCAAGATACACGTCAGACGTGGCCCACGGTCGCAAAGCCTCCATTGCGTCGGGTAAACGTCCATGATCGCCTACGTCTACATCTGGAAGCTCGCTGCCAGTGCGAAGCACAGCATAACAGACAATTTGACACGCCTAGCGGGTGAAGTGGGTGGACTGAGCTCAAGCGCCAGCGGGCGTGTTCGCTGATAGCGATGCTGCGCGGGTTCGCGGCTAGTTCCCCAGCCTCGGGAGCGAGCTATGGGACATCGCGCTCCCGCACAAGGCAACAGAATAGGCGAGGGAGCGGAAATGAACATGGAGCTGCAGCCCGGACTGACCTCGGGTCGCCGAGATGCACTGCATGGATCGCAGATATCTGAAGCAATGTGAGAGATATCGATACGCACTCAGGGAAGCTCGTGGAATATCGTCATGGCTGGACTGGAGAACACGCGGACCTCGGTGCGGGCTATGTATATTGACCTTACTCACCGGGACCGTTGATCATGCACAAATAGCAGGCAGACGTGAACAGCGGTGACGGGGGCCCTGCACGTATTTCCGCTGGCACGGGCTGACACATACGTGTAGACGAGTTTGAGAATATGTAGCCGTAATGACAGATGAAGCCGGCGAGAACCGGCGAGGGGCAGTACTATATCACCAAGTGGTCGTGATGCATCTTGATCCCGATAACATCGAGCAGAGTCGTTTCAGTGTATCAGGTGGAGGACGCACTGAGAGACTGAATGATATCGTGGATGCGGATGTGTGCCTGCCAACTCAGATTGTTAGCTCGAGTACGTGTCGCTAAGGAATAAGGAAACGGCGCGTACGCTCGAAACTGATGCGGCGAAGAGTAAAGAATAGGCTGGGAAGTTCAGTACGTTGCACGTGTTTTTCCATCGCATGCTATCTCCGCCTTCTAGATATCCCTAATGTCCAGCATGCGACACGCTATTCGACGACGCAGGACCTCATCCATACATATCTCCAAGTTGACTGAAACTGTATGACTTGATGACTATTCGCATTGTGGCGATACCATCAAGGCAAGGCATCCAGAAGTGAAGACCACATGGCTCATAGTATGTGCACCGCGTTGCTACACAATGCAGAGACTGGACGGGATCCACGAAGCTCGATAAAGCATTGTAAGGGCGCCTAAGTTCAGCCTGAGTGATCGGGGGCGCCAATATTACGCCGACAAATCACGCATTTCCGCGAAACATACAAGACCACGGCAAACGTGATGTATTCACTTCGACAGAAAGGACCCCTTCGGATCAGGTGTTCGCCCACATGTCCCGGCTACCGCCAGAAATTCAGGGATGCGTCCAAGAATGGAGACACCGCCGCAGGGACCCCATCAGCTGCCCCACGGGGCCGGCAACTTGCGCGCCACCGCCCACTGCGTCCCGCGCCGCCGCATACGCGGTCCCGGCAACACCTCTGCAGAGAGCACACGCCACGTCCTGATGTGGCGGCAGGCGTGAGAGGTTCTGGCGTGGGTCTGAAACTGTTGACCAATAAGACATCTGGAATGAGCTGACTCGGGTCGTCGAGGGCTGTGAGGGATCATGAGCATCAAGATCGGTCAGTCAAGCGATGTTAAACGCGGAAAGCACATAAGCCAAGCCAAGTGCTGACGAAGAAAGCTACACATGGATTTGGAAGGTAGCTAGAGGTCATCATCACGGAGTGCTGGAAGCAGTGAGGCGGTGAAGCGCCACAGAGAAGGCGGGAGCAATGGCGGGCTAGAGTGGGCAGGGTGTGTGGCTACGGGACGGCGCCTGCGGACCCGGGTCTGGTTAGTCCAGGTGGCCAAGAGAAGCTTGGAGGTTCTGCTACGATGCAGTGAGTTAATGACGATATCACCGATTCGCGACCCGATATGTCTCAAAGTTCTATTACTGGTGCGTGGCAGGGGTGAGCCTAAGGATTCGAGATAGCCAGGCATAGAGCATCTTATCGCAGAAAGCGCGCTTGGTCACGAAAGCAGTCACGATTCATTTCGCGTAAAACACGCTAGCGAGTGCCAGAGGGAGGCCACTGAGCTCCGAGCAGGGGCGGCCTTAGGAGGGAGAGAACATTGGATTCCAGCAGGCGGACGCGCGTATGGCATGAGTGATACAACGCACCGTGAGCCTGTGCGAGACCAGCGCACACGCGTCAATGTGGCACACATCGCGATACGGGCGGGTCCGGACGCGAGCACTGCGCGGAGGGGGAGGCCGAGGGCGCACGTCAGGGCGAGCGCATCCGATGCGTCGGACTATACGCAGCAGGGGCGCGCACGCCAAGGCGACGAGCGAAGCCAACGCCAGATTTCGGGCCTGTATTACGAAATAAGCGAGAGGCAGGTTCCGTCGAGATGGTGATAGATGGGAGATGAGCTCCGGAGGCATCGATGGCGGAAGTTCTGATCCCGCGGAGAATGATATTGCACTGGGAGGGTATGGCGGGGACTGTTGGCAGGGCGGGAGACGGTAATGGTCGGACGGATCGAGCATGAGCGCAGCAGCAGTGGCGGTCAGGTGTCTTCTCTTTTGCAATTCGCAATGGGCGGTGGCACGTGTATTCGTGGCGGTCCCAGGACCCCGGGAACGGCTGGCTCGACGGGAGGGTTTGACCTGCCTTCTTGGGCATCTCGACCCACTGGGCGTAACTTTGTTTGGAGCAATAGACGGGTCCATCTCTCTCCTCTTCTAATCCACCAGGCGTGCCACTCTCCTTCTCTCCTTCTCCATCCTTCTCTTTCTGCTATACTTAACCTCCCTGCCCCTTCGTCGTGTCCTCACAATGGCCGTCGTACTCAATCCCTCTTACCCGCAGCCGCGTCAGAGCATCCTACTCAACCGCTCTCCGTCGGTCTCCCCGTACCAGTCCCCCGTGTCTCTGCCCCCATTACGCCCCTCCTCGAACGCGTCGCTGTCGTCCTCCTCGTCGGCATCCCCGCGTATTGACTCCGATTACTACTCATCCGGCATCCCCGCGTCGCCTAACTACCACTCTCGCTCGCTGCGCACGGGCGACCCCCTCAAGCCCCAGGCAGGGTCCACCCCCAATTCACGGCGCATCCGCTTTGCGCCCCTGCCCGAGGTCCACCGTGATGGATTCGGCTTCGACGGCGAGGACGCACCTCTGCCGTCCGCCATGCTTGATGACGCCATTGACCCCAGGGTCAACCAAAATCATAACGCGTCCGCGGCCGGGAAGCCTACCAGCCTGAAGGACCAAGATGCCAAGCCGAAGGTAGCGACGCCCGGCTCGCTGCTCTTCAGCAACGACGCCGCATTACGCGCGCAGGCAACTGAGTCCACACCCACACTCGCGAGCACTGCCACGATCACGGGAAACAACGCCGGCACATCCACGCCTCCCTCGCTTGAGGGCAGCGACTGGACCACGTCCCCGCGCCCGTCTAGCCTGAACCTACCTGCGGAGGACGCGCCGAGCAGAACCAACAGCCCCCGCGGAAGCAAGTGGTCTACTAGGAAGTTTCTTAAGCCGCTCCTCGGTCCCCTCGCCGGTCGTTCCACTGATGACCTGCGCCCGTCGGCTTCGACCACGAGTCTGAACAGCACGTTGGCTATGCCGTCGAGTCCAGGGGTCGAAGGCTGCTCGATCGGGTTGGGCTCTGGCAAGGGCAGTGACAAGGAGAAGCCGAAGAAGAAGAAGCGTGAGAAGGGTCCAGAGCCCGAGTGGGTTCGCGAATTCGGCATGCCGCTGTATAGGTGGTCGAGCGAGGGCGATCCGCTCGGTGTGCCCTTGAACAAAGACGGACGCCCCATGACGATGACAGAGATCCGAGAGGCACCTGCCGAGTATTGGAAGGAGCGCGAGCTCGAGAGACAGCGGTTGAGAAGCGGCAGCGGGACAAGGTTGCTGAACGGAAGAGTTTACGGCGCCAAAAGGATGAATAACCACAACCGAAACCCGTTCGCAAATGTTCGGTGCGTTGAGTATTCCTCTTGATTTCTGGCGTTTTACTGGCTTACCGTTTTAATTTCGTTGACTACTCACCTTTATATCCTATTACATTCGCCTTCCTTTCTGTTCATCTCTTCCACTTCATCCTTCCCACCCAAAGCCCTGTCTAACACCCCCCTCCCCCATAGTTCTCAAGACCCGGAGTTCGTCGAGTGGGGTTTCGGTGGCATGGGTAGCGTGCAGACAGGTGGCGTAGGTGCGGGTATATGGGCGAAGGTTCAAGCTGGTAGTGGTGTGAGTATTGGTGCGCACGACGGCGAGTACGCACAGCCTAGAGGGCGGTCGAGCGCAAACAAACCGCACGACGAAGATGATGATGGCAGCGGCTTGGCATGGGTGAAGCGGCGCAAGGAGCGGCGGGAGAGGGAGCAGAAAGAGAAGGCTGCGAAAGAGCGTGAGGAGGAGAACGCAAACAAAACCGAAGCGCCCCGCGAGGACCACGCTGCTGAGGTGCAGACGGAGTCATCCGCGATGGGAGAATCAGCTCCAAAAACACATATCCAGCACATCGAGTCGAATGGTGCTTCAGACGCGCATACAACCACAGAAGACGCAGCTATACATTCACCTTCGTCTCTTCCTGCCTCTCCTTCTCCCGACGAAGCGCACGTGGTCACGAAGGTGTCCGTTGCGCCGCCACAAGTCCGCCATCAATATAGTCACTCGCACTCCTCGCAGGGCACGATTGAGCGAATGCCGAGTATGGTGCAAGTCAAGAAGGAGCTCGAACGGACGGACAGCGCAGGGACGGCGCGCGGCGTGCCTGTGGTATCCGGTCGCGATCACGTGCTGTTGGAGCACGGGCCCGGTGAAGCGGAAGGCAGAGCGCGCAACGCTAGCGTCAGCTCTGAGGCGAGCGCGCTCAGCACGTCTAGCTCGAGCGAGGGCGCAGATGATGCCGATGAGGAAGGCGAACTCGACGGCTCAGGGGACGATGAGGATGAAGATTTCCAGGTACGCTTTTTCTTCTCGGGCGCTTCTCGCCACTACAATATTGCGTATTGCATATATGCTGACACACCTTTTGTGTAGGAACATGACGGCCGACAGCTGAAAGGCGCCGGTATTGAGGTCGTTAGCAGGCACAAGTAAAACGCTCCTGTCCCCGGTGGCTCTAGTTAAATCCAAAAGTGCGCTTCGACGCGGAAGGCTTGAGGGTGGTTCGATGCGTGCAGTGGTGTCATCCCCGTGCATGAGCATTTGTTTCACTAGTCCCCATCAGAGTGGCGCCGTGGGCAGAAAAGAGAAGACTGTCTCACAATGCACTCGTCCTTATATGCTCGCACCTCCATTAAAGCACGCCCCCCAGGCCGATGCACCACCCACCGTCAACCAGCCTTGGCCACATTCCTAAAGCCGCCGTATCGCCGCACACCCCTTGTTCTTTGGGACAATCTCCGCTTAGGAGTCCCAGCTGTATCATTGCTGTACATTAGCTGTACTCGCTTCGACCACCATGCGCGGGCGAAGCGTGCCATCTGGGCGCCGACATGACATCATGGCCTCCATTATGTTCGTCGCTCAAGTTGCCCAGAGGCTCAAGTTCAAGCCGATCCGTTTGTTTTGGCCGTCGTAACATCTTCACCTACGCAACTGTTTATAATCCCCGCACCATATTCAAACCCCAACTCATCCTTCGCAATCCCCCTCCAATAATGCCACACTCAGCATCTCGCCATTCTTAAGCTTCGTAGTCCCTTCTCCTCTGCCTCATCCCGCTGAGAGACAAGTGATATTGCCCTCGTGCGCAGGTCCTTGCGCATTGCGTGCTGTGGACACAACTTCGACCCTCATAACACTCGTTGCCCGCATATATTTTGCTCTTTCTGTTCCATAACGATTTGACGACCTCATGCACGATTTTGTTCTTCAGCTGTTCCATCACCACTCGGCAGCAATCCTATTTATATCAGCATCCCTGCAGTCCACTCTCTTTCCCAAGTTCATGTGTCGAATAATTTGTATGTTCGGATAATGTGCCCTGGCACCCTGCATCTTGGCTCGTTGTATCTGGTCTCGTGCTCCCGCAGGTATCGTGGACGGTACTATGCGGTTTTTGGTACTTCCTTTGTTCGTACATAGCTGGTCTAAATGGTTTAGATCGTGGGCAATTACATTGTATTTGAATAATTTGCCGTGCGACTGTTTCCCAACACGGTGCAGCCTTCAATGCGACTTGTGGAGGGCAGTCTTCGTGAGCAAACTGCGGCTGTCTCCACATAAACTGTCCGACTTGGACAGATATCATTAATCACCGCTCGCTATATCCCGGCCTTTACCTTCGTCAAAACTCTCCTCTCGACACCATCCTCTCTGATCCATTCGCGCACCAGGCTATACCCTCCCCGTCGGGGCATCCATACCCAGAAAACGTACCAATACGCGACTCCAACCAGCGATATCGACGCCGCAGCAACGACGTGCAGCTGTTCATCTTGTCAATGCAAATTCTCATCAATGTGTGCATCCGACGCACCCAGTATGGCAGATTCTCGTACACGCGGAAACCCGGCGCCGGCGGAACCAGGGGCGCGAACACGAGGAAGATGTTCGACGCGAAGAAGAGCGCCACGACCCACGTCCACGCGCGGAAGGGCGGGTCCCACTCCGGATCCAACTCTGTCTCGGCGTTCTGCCATGCGAGGCGTGCGCGCAGCGTGGGCGATAGGTGGAAGTAGAGCAGCCCGCCGGACACGAACGCGTTGATGAGGGAGAGGGGGTATGTCGACACTGTGGTATAAGGCAAGTAGGCCATGTCAGCAGGAGCAAGAGCAGGGGGAATAGTGAGCCAGACGGACTGTTCAGCATGAAGAGGTAGGCGTCGCCGGGCGGAACGGCGAGCACGAGCGCGGAGCTCACGAGCCATTGCTCGAAGAGCCCCGGGAAGGGAGCGCCAAATGGCCAGTTGCTTGCGAAGAAGGCGGAGAATGGGATGATCCCTTCTCGCCCGAGCTCTTGTATGACTGATGCGCAGATATTACAGTCAATCAACTCACACGAGGAATACCTATGTAAGCACTCACCGCGGCCTTGGGTGAACAGCACCGTCATCACATTGGCGAGCGTGGACGTCGCCACGATCGCACTGACGAGGCGCTCAGCACCCACGCCCCAGAGCTTCCCGAAGAACGTCGCCGCGACGATGCGTCCGCTGTTCAGGATCTCATCCTTCGGCACGACTGCAAAGTAGGCGATATTCGCGAGGACGTATGCCGTCGTGACCCAAAACATGGCAAGTGGCGCGGCGCGAGAGATTGTCCGGACTGGGTCGCGCACCTCGGAGAGTGCGTAGTTCGCGTTGGAGTACCCGACGAACGACCTGTTCATTTGCTCTCAATGGAATGTGTCGCTTAGAGAGGCGCACTGACTCTCACCATACGACGGTGAACAACCCTGTTACAAACGCACTCATGCCGCCTCGGCCACTCCCTTCCCACATATGTTTCCATTCGAAGTTGTTTGGCGGCTGATAATACTGCATCAGCGATACTTCTCGTGTCCGAGGCTGTTGTTGTCTTTACTCACATCCTGAATTTTGAACCCTGGTATGCTTGCCAATGCAGCAAGTCCACTCAGTGCAATGCCTGAGATGGCAAAAATCTTGAGAATGCCAAGAGCGTTCTGGACTCGTACGCCCCAGTCTGTCCGAGTGCCGTGAAGAACGAGTGCGAAGGTGGTACAGAGCACTGCTGCAAGACGGACTGCGAATGGCGACCAATCGTACGTAGGGCTGATTGCATGAAGGAAATCTATATCGTTCACTGAGCACGAATACAACGTCAATTTCTGTAGACACGCACATTCTCCAAAGACACTACAGTTAGCTGCTGCCCAGCCCTGGATATATTGTGGCAGTTAGTGTCCGTTACACCCATCGACCACTTACTCACAATTCCTAAAGCATACGCTGCATAAGCGCAGGTCATGAGGAACTTTGGTTGACGGTATATATATTCTAGATAATTCTTCTCTCCACCATTTTTCGGTAGTCCCTGAATAGATGACATGGTGGCCTCAGTAGCATTCACACATCAGTGGAAAAAATGCGTACGGTTCCAAGTTCTATGTACACAGCTGTTCCGCATGCGGCGACTATCGCGCCGAGCAGCCACATCACAAATGAAAGCCCGACACTCCCTGATGAGCGGAGGATAACGCTTGGTGTGGCAAATATGCTGAACACAACATGACACAGTTAAGATCATCGTACGTGGGCATTATGTATATAATGAATCAGAGTCAATCACCTCGTGCCTATCACCCGATTGAATATAAGGAAGGCCGTGCTCGCGAGACCTTCCAAATCGTTCAGAGATCTAGATAAATTTTGGGCAATAGCGGCATACCTAAGTGGCGCTTTTGTGTTGGGGCGTCGTTACTGACTACGTATGAGGTATCTGAGTGATTGTGCGAACAGTCACCTAAGCGTACGCACAGCTGCGATCCTCGACAGAGAGATCTTCTACGGCATGTCTGCTGTGGTGCCGTTCTGATACACCGGCAAGGAGCGGCTCATCCTCATGTACTTGAGAGGTATCCATGCTATGAGTTACAGATCAAGCTACGCAGCGACAAGGCCGAATACTGTATTACGCGCTGATATGTGACAGCGAGAATTTACTGAATGCACCGCTTAGAAACGGTTGGTGGCTGTGTGCAATGACGTTTCTGACGATCCCTGCGCTTATGATGGCACAGGAAAGACCACCTAGAGCTAGCGAGAAGAGCCAAACACATTCATATTCACGGTCCATCTCATACGATGCACTCAGATCACGTCGAGTTAGTGTGAAATCTCGCGATCTCGGATGACAAACGCGCGGCGGCAATATAAGGCAGGCGCTGTGGAACATGCCGCGGGAAAATCTCGGCATCTCCCGATCATCTGAGCTCAAGCGCCTACGCGGCGCGGCACGCTGACGAACGCTGGCGGCACCTTGTACCGCCGCATTGGAGTGTATTCAAGGCTGGTCGCATTTTGAATCCAGCATTCACCTCCATAGCATCTCGAGGCTTGTATTCCGCTAGCACGTCCTCGACGATGCAGCTCGCATCGACCGGGGCGCGTGCCCTCAAACCCACAGGAGGGGGTGCATTCCTCCATAGCACCCCCGCACGCTCTATCCACATCCCGTCTTTCGCCCCACGTTCCAACGCCGGGCAAGCAACCTCCACTGCGCAGACACTCTTCAGGCAGACCCGTACATTCCTCTCGCGGTTTGTCGCTCACCTCACCACACCCGGCACGCTCCGCCAGCCCGTACATGCTCCCGCTCGCCCTATCTTCACCGGGCGGATGCCCTCAATTCAACAGGGCCTCTCCCTGTCCGCACGTCTCGCTCTCTCTCGTCCGCTGAAGGCGCCACACCTCCCGCGCCCCCCTACCATCCCGCCGAGTACGACGCAGGTCGGGCTCGGCCTCGCGCGCAACTTCTCTACCGCACGCCCCGTCTTCCAGAGCCTCGCGGAGAACGTGCCCGTCGCAGGCCGTGCTTTCTTCGAGGCGGACTGGGATGTGAAAGTCAACAAAGAGCGCGAGCAGCTCCGGCTGCAGAAGGCGGCCAAGTGCAAGGCGCAGAAGGCGAAGAGCCACATGAAGCCGCTGAGGGACGCAACGAAGAAGATCTCTGTCGTCGAGGAGAAGGAGGAGGAGCTCGACCACTACTTCCCTGAGGTCCCCGCCCCTGCGGTGACCACCCACCTCCTCATCCCGCTTGCGCCGACCGAGGCTGTTGAGCGTCTCCCGCTCTCTGCTCAGCCCGCGATGTCGTCTGCCCACCCGCTCCTCCCGTTGCCATTCATTGCTGCAATGCATAGTGTGCATAATACACACTCACTGCGCGTCTCCTCGCTATTCGCACGGCTAGATGCGGCTCATGTGTTTGAGATGCCTGGTATACGATATGAAGCACACGGGGATCCCACCGGGCTATGCACGCTGCTCGAGATCATCTTCGAGGGCTGGGACGAGGCAAGGGTCCGCAGCGTAATTGGAGAAGCCGGGCGTGGGTGGTGCGTGATTGACGAGGTTCGGAAGGACCAGGAGCAAGAAGAAGAGAAGCACGTTGAAGAGATGTTGGAAGCAATGAGCGAGGCCAGCTCTGAGGAGACGCCGTGGCACCAAAGTATGAACGTCGACCCTGCTCGCTCGCTCGTCCTCCCGACACTTGACTTCTCGGCCTCGTTCCTGGCTCCCCCATCTGACCATCCGTACAGCTCGGTACTCGACTCGGGGATGTCGACGCCGTTGTCCGACCTCGAGTTCCACAACGCCTGGATGTCAGTGGAACGTGCCGATGCTCGCTCAGACGCGGTCAGCGACGCTAGGTTCTCCAGCCACTCTGCCGAGTCGAGCTGGGTCGGCGGCCAAGGCTTCGAACAAAATGTTCGACCGCTTGATTTTGTGTCAGCTTCGGACAGCTGGCTTGGGTTTGGATTTAGCTCCGAGTTCTCTGGCAGAATGCAAGAGGCTGAGGGGCCGAGGGAGCAGGTGTTCTGAGGACTCGTTCAGTGTTTTGATTCCGTGTATCCTATGTACAATTGTGTAACATGATATCTTGCAATGTTGGTACCCATAATTAATCGGCTTCTGGCCCAGAAACGCCTCGAGTTCACGATCGAGAGGATCGACGCGTCGAAGCGCGCGTCGGGAGGGAGCAGTCGGGAGGATGATGCGAGGATGGCCAAACGCGACCACGTGCAGAGCCGCTTTGCATATTTCTCTGCTGCTCACCGCGATGGTCTTCTCCGTGCTGACTACCTCTCTTTGGCTGTGCTCGCCAACGCGCTGCAAGCCGCGTCTGCTCGCAAGCTGACAAGTCGGCTTACAAAGGACAGTGCTCAGCGCAAGAGCACGACATAACGTCATATGACAGCCTCCTCCCTCGTCCTGACGGGCGCGTCACGTCTTTCTGCTTCATATAAGCTGCCCCTCGCGATTCGCTCTTCCTCATCGATACCACGACCCACCATATCTCGCACCATCGCGTTCGCGCGCACGACCAGAGCGTACCGCACGTCTAGGACTCCCCCAGTTTCCGCCGTGAACGCGTCTCACCGGCTTGCGCAGGTGAGCTGCGACCTCAGGCCTGATTGCGAGATGCTCTTATATTTATGGATGCGCAGATCACTAGAAGCCTTTCTTCGTCAGCTACAACCAGCATGCCTCCTGTCACGAAGCCCGGCCATGAGAAGTACGATGTCGTTTTCATCGGCGGGGGCTCCGGCGGTGTCGCAGGATCCGTGAGTATATGCACCTTCAGACACACTCGAGTGCTAACCTGGCTTCGGAAAGCGTCGCGCGGCATCCTATGGTGCCAGGGTCGCACTGATTGAGGCGACGGAGAAGCTCGGTGGTACATGTGTTAATGTCGGTGCGTCAGCTTCACGCGATGCGCTCAATTCTGGTGCTGACGATGCCCTGTGACAGGTTGTGTACCCAAGAAGGTCCGTAATGCGCAGATCCGCGCGGTAATGGTGCTGACGGCGCGCGCAGATCATGTGGCATGCCGCAGACATCGCAGAGAAAATCCGACACGGAGCCGGATACCACTTTGAGGGACCTGGCATTGGCAACCCGCAATTCAACTGGGCGGCGTTCAAGCCCCAGCGCGACGCATACATCCGCCGCCTGAATGGCATCTACGACAACAACGTCGCCAGGGAGGGCGTGGAGCTGCACCACGGCAATGCACGCCTTATCTCTCGCGACACCGTGCAGGTCATCCGCCCGGACGGCTCAAAATACGAGCTGAAGACCGACAAGGTCGTCATCGCCACCGGAGGGCGGCCGACGATCCCCTCGGATGAGGACATCCCCGGCGCGAGCCTGGGCATCAACTCGGACGGATTCTTCGACCTCGAGGAGCAGCCGAAGCGCGTCGCGGTCGTCGGCGCGGGGTACATCGCGGTCGAGCTCGCGGGCGTGTTCCACACCCTCGGGAGCGAGGTGCACATGCTCATCCGCGGGGAGACCGTCCTGCGCACGTTCGACCCCGCGCTCGGCGAGGTGCTCACGAACTGGATGGAGCACACGGGCATCAACTTCCACAAGGGACGCAAGGTCGTCAAGGCCGAGGGCGCGCGCGGCCAGGGAATCACCGTGCACACGGACAAGGGCGAGAAGATCGAGGTGGACGTGCTCCTGTGGGCGATTGGGCGTCATGCGAACACGGAGGGCCTTGGCTTGCAGGAGCTCGGCGTGGAGCTCGACAAGAAGGGCGATGTTGTGGTCAATGAATGGCAGGAGAGCGGCGTGCCCGGCATATATGCGCTCGGTGATGTGTGCGGGAAGGCGCTGCTGACTCCCGTCGCGATCGCCGCGGGTAGGAGACTCAGCAACAGGCTCTATGGCGGTGAACAATACAAGGAGGACAAGCTGAGCTATGAAAACATTCCTACTGTGGTCTTCTCGTGGGTGTTGTCACCCTTTGCAAGGTGTTGCATTCTGACGTCGTGCCAGACATCCGCCTATCGGCACCGTCGGTTTGACAGAAACAGAGGCGCGCAAGAAGTATGGCGACGAAAACATCAAGATTTGTATGTTTATTTCTAACCGTCTCTTCTCGCCAAACTATTCTGATTACATTGTACATAGACAAGTCCTCATTCCGCGCGCTCTACTACTCGATGATCCCTGAGGAACACAAGGAGCCGTCCATGTACAAGCTCATCTGCGCCGGTCCTGAGGAACGCGTTGTCGGCGTGCACATCATTGGCCTTGGAAGCGACGAGGTCATGCAAGGATTCGCAGTCGCAGTCAAGATGGGTGCAACAAAGAAGGATCTGGATGACACGGTGGCCATCCACCCAACGTCAGGAGAAGGTGAGCCCGCTTGCTTTCTGAACTGCTATCATGTTCGATGAACGGCGCGCTGACCATCGAATTCGCAGAGCTGGTCACGTTGCGGTAATAATCAGTTGTGAACAGCTTTCACTCCGAATTGTATGATTACGTTAGAAATGTGTTATAACAAGCCACAGATGAGACGCCTGTACTATGCATCTCCGCCGACATGGCTGGAGCCTCCAGTCATGATCCCGATGTCTGAGCCACCAGTTAGGAGGTCAAAAGTTGTGGGCTGATTTCATTGCAGAGTGTCTATGGACGGGTAAGAGCACAGCATGGTCTCTCCAGATTTTGGGACGCCTTTTTGTTTCGTAAAAAGGCAGAGGTACGGAGCCGTCAAACAGTATCTGTGAGTACGGAGGTGTCGTGGCTTTCTCCAGATTTGAGGCTGGTACGTAAACTACATAGCCTATCCACATTTAGCCATACTTACATTGCATGTCCCGCAGTGACAGTGATCCTCCTGCTGCAAATTGTTCTATCCGTTCATTCGCTTACAGATCGAGATACTCGGCTCCGTCAAATTCAACCTATGTTCACTACAGGGCTGCTTCACTACGCTCCTTCGCCATTTAACTTTATGTCCTGTCAGCCGAGTATCCTTAGGATGTCCCAGATGTCGAGGTCATTGTATTTGCTGCTCGTTGGTCGTTGATTCCGGTGCGTCCTCAGTTGGCCGTGAAGTTATGATATATTTTTAGTCAACCATTTCTCGGTGCCGGTGGCTGGTAAGAATCGTCTTCGGATCCGTTCATCTGTCGTCCAAACGCTGAGTCTCGCTAGCACTCGTCTTCTACGAGTACATTGTTACTACATCAAACCGTCTACTTCATGCATAGAATTGCGAAGTGAATACCACTGTTGATAGTGCTTACCAATGCATCACTATGTGGGGGGTGAGCGCTTCAAATGTCCTGCCAGTAAGGTAGGGGACGCTAGGAACGGGCACCTTTACATAATCCGATCACGTGATATTTCCCACGGTCAAATCCTGAGGATTCTCCGTCGCCGTATGGTAATGTATTTCCGGAAGACATAGGGTAGGTGTAGCATGGTTCAAATACAGTTTCTGTACTGCAATAATGCAGTTTAAAGCTAATCGAAAGGTGCTATTGCTGTCTGCGTATGTCACTGAAGTTTACATGTAAGCGCCCATCCCGGTCTGGGAACTAGGATGTTTAGACTTGCCTGATTTGTACCATCACGTGATATAACCCTAGGCTAGGTGTGGCCAAATCCCAGTGCTTGCGGAATCAAAAATGCGCCAGGAGCCTCAAAATGTGCAGAAAAAGTCAGAACTAAAAATTTCACTTTTTTGGAAATTGCTTGGTCAATTCTCAACATCTCAAGATTTCGCTCAATAGGATTGAAAGAGGACGTCCTTTCCCATCATTCCTATTGAGAAAATCCACAAAACGTTGCCCGTGGTCAATGTTATTAGGGTGGTTGGTATCGGTAGCGCCTTGATTATGTAAGGGGTGCCCGTTCCTGGCGTCCTCTACCTTATCTTGCTATGTTCTACCATGAATGTACACTTCTCGCTTCTCATGAACTTACCTCCTACAGGGGTTTTGTCCTCTCTCCGTTGATGATGTCGGTCCGTCTGACTGCTTGCCATACTTTTGGCATGATTGGGTGCGTCACGATTCAGGGGGCTTTCCAGAAGCGGAGTTGTTGGTAGTAGGTCCCTGCCGGGACCGGTACTATCCTTAAGTGCTACGTCGCTCAAGTATTGTACACACCACGTAGCACTCAGTGCTTTGATCGCTCGCTACGCTGCGATGCACTATGCTGCATTTGAGTTGACAGACAATTGAAGTAGAACAGGTTTTCAACATCTCAGTCTATCACAAGACTGTATAATGCATTTCAAGAGATGTACTAGAGATATATTATACTGATTATGACTTGCTCCGACATTAGTGAGCCTACTCGGACGTTTATGTAGCATCATTGCTGACAAACTTGCGATGACTTACATAGTACAGTGTTCTAGTGGTCCTTGGCACACCTGTGTCTCACTACCCCACTACCGTAGGTTTGTTCTAATAGTGCTCATATTGTATACGCATACTGAATAGCCACAAAAGATGATTCACAAGATTTCCTAGACCTATAGGACTGATGAGGCCCGCATGGCCGTTGCATTTACACACCAATCAGCCAAGTCTGACATCAGCAAAACGCGAGACGACTTACCAGTGTTGGAGGTAATTTAACTGTGCTGGAGGTACTTGCCAATCGGGGAAGGATCTGATCTCTGTAGATAAGCGCTGATAAGATCGACAGCAGAGTGGCATTCAATCGCCACTCTGAAGGTATCTTATCAGTGTCAGACAAACTCAACGTGTGACTGGGAAACTAATCACCAGACTGGGAAACTAATCATCAGACTGGTATAGAATTGTCGTTTGGTAGTCAGGCTGGCATATGAATTGCAAGGAGCAGTCGCAGCTTACCTATGTAGATATACTGTAACCTGTGGCATATGCCACACAACGTGGCGCGCACCTAGAGGCCTCGGAACCATCATGTAAAATTACGATGTGTAAAATTCATGGTATACATAATGTTAAGAACGCTCGAACTACAGAAATCTGAGCACATCTGAGGAACCGTTTACATTGCTCAAAGTGGCGCAAAGCCGTTCTCGCCGAGCGGGTCATCCAGATCGTCGACTCCGTCCTCCTCAGGACCCAAATCCCCATCCTCGTCTTCGTAATTTCCCCCCCCATTTCCCTCTTCGTCTTCGCACTGCTCGTCTGCTTCGTCCTCAGCGACTTGATACCCATAGTCCAGCTCCTCCTCGATGAGCCTCATATCTGCCACATGCTCCTCCTCCCCGCTGCCGTCGTCCTCTTCCTCGCCCTCTGTGTTATTTGCCTCAGCCTCGTAAGTGAGTTCCAGATTTTGTTGAGCGGCTCTCTTCTCGCTAATTGGGGGATGTGCACGCTCGGTGGGATGACTTGCAGGGGGTAGGGTAATAATTTGTGACATGCTCCCCTTGTGTCCAACACCTCCACCTAAGTATCTCATGAACATATCCCTGTCAACATGCCTTGGAACAATTAACCAATGTCAGACTGAGATATCAAACAACTTACATGTTCACATAATAATTTTCGTAGTCCATGTCATCTTCACCATGAATTTGGCGGGCGCCGGATGAACTGAGAAGGCGATCTGTACGTCCATCCGCGAAGGTCGGAATGAGATGAGCTGCGTGAAGAACGTTGTCAGGGTCTAAGAAGCCGAAAGCATTCCTATCGTCATCAGGCACAAAACCAATGCGGTGGAGTCTGCGTGTCTGAAACCCCCCTAGAGCTGATAGATCTTGTCCAAACCAGCGCACCCAGAGAAAATCCATGCGGCACGGTCTTTTAGATGTTGAATATATACCGGTATGCTCCACCATGATGTGAAATATTCCGATTACGCGCGCGTACCAATACGGGTGAGTGTTCGCATTGTAGTCCTGATCGTCCTCATGAGCGAGCACCATCACATCCGGGTGGGTCCTCGGATTGATCGTGTCCTGGTCGCGTCTCATGTCGTACGTAGTGTAGTTTACGCGCACGACCTTGTGGAAGTATATTTTGTTCTCGAGAATCTTGAGTGTTGCGTGCTCCTCGGGTATGAATTTGTTCTCGTCGCCGTCAAACTCACGCCCCATCAAGCGCAACAGGAGATGGTTTTTTAGGAGAGGTATAAAATTCTAATGATCAAAAATGTTAATTCTGTGATTTTCAAAACAAAATCGCTCACCTCAAAGGCGCGGTCATCTTTGTTGGCCTTGAGCCAGCGCGGGATATTCTCCCAAACTGGGGTATAGTCAGACATATGATAGTGATCAAAAGGGGAGGAATATTCCGGCAATGGAATATTTGTCGTCATCTTGACGGCCGCAACCCCACTGCGTAAATGGCTGCAACCGCCCGCCCTGGAAATCGATGATGTCGCATTGCCAGCAATCGCCGCGGACTCGTGCAGCACCTCCTCATGTGCCCGTCTCTGCTTGTCTTGGGAGATGCGGTGAAGCAGCCGTGCGCGACACTCGTGCTTTGCGATCTGACCGATGTGCTTGTTCTTGTTCGTGCACGCGTACCATCGCTTGCCACGGCGATGTTCAAGTTCACCCTGTAGCACAATGAGACCGACTCAATATAAAACATACTAATGACTTACGACTTGAGTGCTATAATTATCCGTCGTGCCAAACTGTCGGATGGCCTGCAGATAATCGGCGAGCGCATGGAGCTTGTAAGTTGACAGATTTAGTTTCTTAATTTTCGGCCCGTTCGATAACTCGTTCGCCGTTCCGCCACTGGCGTTCGTGTCTGTTGCTTTCCCCTTCCCTTTACCTCGCCTTGATTTTTTTCTATTGCTGACGACGGAACCTCGCTCGCGCATTGCTGCAGTACGCCTGCCGCGAGCAGCGTGCTCTTTAGGCAACTCCTGTGTATCATAGGCTTCGCAAGTAGTATTGACGAATGCACGGAGTGATTCCCCGAGAGACTCGGTCGCGCGAGTAAAGACTGTGAGGGTATCTGTCACAAGAATTCTCCTAGTTTCCCTATATTTCTTACTATTTTTCCGGCAATTCTACGAATTATCTACGACTTTCTAGACCAATAACTAGCTTATCCGGTTCATAAGTTAACGGTTACATACGTGCCGAATGATGGCCGTGTTATCTCCCGTAACGACGGTCTTATCTTATCACTAGTAGTTACCATCAGTCACATGTCTAGTTCTAGCCAATCGGACATTCTGTCCGGAAGCAGTCAGCGTATAAACGTCAGCGGACCGGGCTTTGGTCACGCCCTGTCTTTGTAATGACAAGAGCGCAAAACGCCATTCGTGCGGCCTATGCCGCCTTTCTATATCCCGGTTTTGATCGGCATATGTATTTATTGCGTATTACTCAGTACTTAGGTACCTGGGGACTTATATATACGAATACGGATATGAGTATTACCTAATAGGACTGTTAGGGGTCTTATTTATCATGTATATATACTAGCCTTGCTGAGCGCTATTGCCTCAGTTCCATTCATTGCATTCATACTACGAGTTAACCACTCAACGTATCCTGCTTAACAACTGCTTATATCTCTTGCATAACTAGCAATATCAAGATCATTACAAGTAAGTGTTATCTTGTGTTAGTATCCTCCGTGTGTAAGCGTAGTTTCGCAAGGGCGTGCCATGTAGCCAGCTCGAACAGCAACGTGAGGACCACTTCGTTATGTTCTGGTGGCAATAACATATCGAGGACGGGAATGATGCACTAGAGCGGGGGTGAGCGAGGAAATACAAATAACGTATTTTGTAACACACCTGTAAAATATCTTCAAAGTCCCTTGCAGCCAGCTGCTTCATCGCAGACACATTGTTCGTGAAACGACGAATTGTGTTGCGGCCGAATGTGGGTACAAGGCGGAACCTAGGTTGTATACTTGAGCATATTCATACAACGACCATAAATTTCCGTACCTTTTGTTCAAAATTTGGATTCTGTCTTTGCCTTCTGCATACAAAATACGCAGTAGATGTGTGAATACAGCCTTCCACACACCAAGCTCAAATTCATGCAGAAGGTCAGGCACAAACATTGAGTAGAAGTTGAAGCCAAACTTTGAAAGTCGTTGAGAAAATGCACTCTAGACACCCATGAGCATGCAATTTTTTATGGTCATCGCATTGCTCACCCTAGTCGTCACCAGTGATTTTGGGTCGAGAATCTTTTTGCTATTGAGCGCAAACCCTTTCCTGAATACCAACCTCCTCGCGCCATCGATCAAATTCTGAATAGAAGTAGTGTCGACGCGAAGTATATTTCGACGCTCCGTGTCTGCAGGCGTGCCCATCTCAGAGATATCTGCCTTTTGTATCAGGCAGCGCGGGCAAGGGCATTGAGCCAGGTAGCGAATGCACGCAAGTAATATCCTGTAATAAATTCACATTAGTATACGAGACACGATCAATCGTAAACTTCAGTCCTTACTTCTCAGGATAATCAGCTGAATATGTGAAAAATCGAGGGAATAGGCGGCGTAATATACCATCGCCGCATTTTTCTAAAATGCCATGTTCATATGCCTTCATGAACTCCGGATCGAGGATGAGCAGCCATATGGCATTCATGAGCTCGCGTTTGCAAAATCGTAGTACGTCGGCAGTTGCAGCTGTGTCGTAAAGTGATTGATATCTATCTTGGATGAAGTCAGGAAGCTGAGATATGACCACATTAATAAAATACACGATAGATAGAAAAAGTGAATACTTACAGATGGCACATAGGCGAGGTGATGTGCGCAAAAGGAAGTGGGCTTGTTGTGTATGTATTTTGATATAAAACCGAAAAACGCGTAGATGGGCCACAGAGAAGCGGAACCAAAGCTGGCGAGGTGAGTAGAATCTGACCATAGCATGATCGGCACAATTGCAACTTCGGTATCCGCAGGATCATTTGGGTCAGGAGGTTGGGAGCGTATTTTCTCGTACTCCAGGAGCATAGCATCACAGTTCTGAGTAAACACGGATGTCGTCCACTTCTGCCGACTCCTCATCAACCGTCCTGCCGGAAGAATTCTTCGGTCGTCTCCAGAACTGCTTGTAAGGGATCCACTGGTAGGAGCTTGCCTCAGGATCTCGGCAGACTGTCTTAATAATATCCAGAAGGCTATGATGGTATACATCCGGAACCTCCAGTTGCGGCGCTTCGCTCTCGTCGGCCCATTTTTCCTTCTCTTTCGGCAGTCTGACCGTGACAGAGCTTTTATTCCATCCATCTGCAGCGGAAAATTATGGGTCGCTGGTTTCTGAGGATTCAACCCGTTCCCATTCTCGTCCAACATTCAGCCCTCTCAAGTCAGACAGCTCAAAATCAGGAGCAAATAGGACGTCGTCTAGAAGGCTCTGTGACTTGCTCCTTGACATGGCACCAGATGAATCGAGATCCCACTTCATGAACCTATACACAGAGGAGTTCGAGAATGGATGAAATGGATTGTGCACATCGCGCGCATTTGGGGGACCCGCACGTCGCACAGATAATGCGGCACCGTGGTTTGGATTCTGAAGTACAAGAGAGTCGCACAAGTCGCTTAGTGACGACGCATCTGGGAGAATATGCTTTGGGGTCGCGGAATATCGTCGGAAGATACCAAACCTGACAGGTTTTGTATCGTAGCACGAGGATGTACTTGACGAATCTACGGTGCCATTTTCGGGAGTTGTTGAAGTAGAATCCGGGACATTCGCGCGAGCAGGGGATGTGGGCGGGGAAATGTCTAGTCGAGTAACCGCTCCAGGCACCTGCAGAGCTACACCCTCCTCGGTTGTGGGCACGCAGTTGACTAGATATGCGGGTCTTCGACGTTTTCGCCCTGTCCTACTTATAGAGTATACGAAGGTATCATTTGCGGTAGACGAAGACGCTTCTGGCATCTGTGCGAGAGTTAGTTGCGTGTGTAATTAATTGGTCAATGAACCTCAGATATCTCCTCCTCAAACCATAGCTCTTCGCGCAGTGCTAGTATGCCTCCACCGTCCTCGGTTCTCGGCAATTTTCTTTGAGTAACATCTTTTTGTCGCATTTTCCGCTTTTTGATGGCATCCTTGAGGACTCTACCACTTTTCGGGCACTTGCCTTGGTGTCTCTCAAGACCATGCTTGTTGTAGAAGTCTTCTCTGCCACAGTCAATGCAACGTAGAGCCATGTATAGAAAGATAGTCCAGAAAACAAGGTGCATAATTGAGTAAAGGGTCGTGGATAACTGCAAGCGCCGGATGCCACAGACGCGTCAAGCACGCGTTTCTTCTTGAGTTAGCCACTTTCTCGCGCGCATGTACCACGGCTTCACGACTCCCTAACAACTCCCTCTCATATCCGGTTGCTTTTTCCGCGTTCCAACCTTAACTTGTCGCTGAGAGTATCTGACTATAGGAGATAGCACCTGACCGCATCTCGGAACGCCCAACGGAACGCTAACTGACCGGAACGCCCAACGGAAGAAGCTAGTATCAATGCTTCCTCGCGCGCATCTACATGTTCCTCGTTTAGATGCCTTGGCTAGACTACTGTCTTGCACATATCTAAGCGCATATGAGAAAGGTGAGTGCTTAGCTTAACGTCATCGAGCCTTCCTTCGGTCTGACACAGAATGTGTCATACGTACATGTTTATGCCCTAACCCCTTCTACTAACGTTGAAGGTGTTGACGGCGAGGTAACGTCGCATGGGCTGACTAGGTAGACTCCAAGATAGAGAGTCTAAGGCATAGTGACGGCGTAGTCACCAGAGGCAGTCCCAGTCTAGCACGCAGTATGATGATGAGGTTACACATCCATTGTCGAGATTGATCAGTCTGAGGTTGTAAGACCTCAGACGTCTACTTTATATACATGGAGACCGGCCGCTACCTAATGAAGGGCCTGCCCTAATGGCATGGTCTGTGCGCGCCCCTAAAGGTCACGCCTATGTATTATGTAAGTAGGGGATCACGTGACCGTATGTCCTGACGGACAGGTTGTGTTATACCGCTACACTACGCTGCACTGGTCATGTGACTATTAGAACGTGAGCTCCTGGGTTCGAGCCAGGGAGGGGGTAATACATTAAAAACATGCCACAGAAATCTGTGACACGGTCTCGGTCGTATACTGTACACGCTCCTGGTGCAGTAGGTTAGTGTTACTGTGCGCATCTCTACCCTCTAAGCGTAGACATGAATGGTGAGTTCTTATTCCGACGTCATTGAGCCTTCCTTCGGTCTCGGTCGTATACTATCCTTGATGCATTGACGGCCAATTTGGACTTTGTAGCAATGGTGACAATGACCCGCGAGTCATCTCATCTGTACACCCACACACTGTGCTCGCAATAGGTCGATCATCTCTCGGAACGCCCAGCGGGGCGCCAAGTGGAAGAAGACGCGAAGACCAACGGAACGCCCAATAAACGAAGACGCGAACACAAGAATTTGCAATTGCAGATCTCGCGCACCTATCTGTGCCTTACCCGGACCGTCGAGCCAGACTAATTCCTCGCACACATCTACATGTTCCTCGTCATGCTAGGCTACTTCCTCGCGCGCATCTACATGTTCCTCACCAAGAACACTCAACTAGGCTACTTACTTGCGCGGCTCTATCTCTTTTTGCAAAAGGTGAGTACATCACTCAACATCATCGAGCCTTCCTTCGTCTCGGTCGTATATTGTACACGCTTCTAACATAATATGTGAGTAGGTTCTTACCGCGCATCTCTACTCTTCTAATCGAATATGAGGAAGGTGAGTGCTTAACTCGACGTCATCGAGCCTTCCTTCGGTCTCGGTCGTATACTGTACACGCTCCTGGTGCAGTAGGTAAGTGATACTATGCGCATTCCTAAGCGCATGAGTAAGGACTTAGCTTATAATACACCACAAACCTGGATTAATAAATTACATATTTCTCGCTCATTGCCTAGCTATTCTATATAAAACATATAGCAAAGCAGATGACATGCACTGTATTGCAATGTGGGGAGGTATGAAAGTCAGAAGTCAAAGTGGCCGAGGTTGATGACCATTTATGGAAGTCCAGAACCTTATCACGGTGGCGTCAACTCCATAATAAGTAATATGGCGCTTATAGGTACGCTCGCCCACTTCAACGTTTTTTCCCTTATCTTTCCACCCACTTCGCAATGTCCTTGGACGCGTCTCGCAGTGACTTCGGACTATCCTCAGAGACTGTCCACTCCAGCAACATTATCTTTGCCATCGACATAATTTCCACGTGCACTACCAATCTCATAAAAGAGTTGCAGCGCTACACCCCCCCCGCTGACTCACGTGCTTTGGGCGCGACTATTCCTTTTTATCGCCCCGTTGCCTATGAAATGCTTGTAGATTCTCTTTCAATTGCTCATAGGGCAACTTGGCTCTCCTCAGTATTACTAGGCGACTTTCATAATGCCGATGTCAAATACCCGCACGAGCGGCATAGCTCGTGGGAGGCCGCCCGCACTACTACTGCAGTCCTCTTCCAAGCGTTAGGAAATATAAGATTCGGCCTGGACAAGCGTGGCCAAGGAAGGATGGAGGACGAGATAATGATCTCGCAGGGCTTCTGCATACAGTGAGTCTTAACGCATAGTGCCCAGCTCGGCCCATTTTAAGCTGGATATATGCGCATATAGTGACCTTCTCCCTGACCCAAAGAAAATACCAACCGCATTCCCCGACAAAAAAATCACTCGGGTATGTGATACACCTGTTAGGGGGTGTTTTCTCAATCTCATCGTTGATTTTCAGCGGCCTCCCGTTCCGCCTTCCAACAATGTCGCCATCTCTAGCCAGTCTGCTCCAGATGAAGACACTACTCTCATAGAGGATGCCTCCGGAGGACATCAAACGTTTAGCAAACGCAAGAGAAATATCACAGACGACGGGGACAGCGCGCGCGCAGATACTAAACGTGTCCGCCGCAACGTCTGATTCATCGCATAAATCGCATCGCTTCTTATTTTTGCAAGTACGGCCTGCTGTTGCTATCGTCACTTTCGTTCAGTATTATTGTATGCTACCGTCGTTAGTGTTCGCTCCTGTCGCTGCTATCGTCTCCCAACGTATGTCTTGCTATGCAGAGTGTAAAGTCCGTTGTTGTACGATAGAAATTCCGCCTCTCCTCATTAAATTGAGATTCGTTTTTCCCGTCCCTCTTGTACTGTTGCAGATAGTAATAAATATATAGCTTGTAGTCGTGGCGTTCAATAGAGAAAAAGCAAAAAAGCAAAACGCGTAGGGCGGCGTCGCTCACGTGCACCATCATGTCAATAGACTTGTCTTTGTGTCATACTTTGATTCCGTGTTCAAGAGCGCACAGAATGCAACAAAGTCAATAATATAATCATTTCAATTCCATTATGTCCGGGTGTCGAGCCTTGGTGAGAAATGGACGAGACTCAATTACTCAAGCTCAGGAGTATATCAGCGTGATGGTGTTATGTTCCCCACTAGTTGGACGGCCTACATTGTATTCAAAGTGATCATTTGATCTCCCACATTGTAATCATTTTGTCAACATCGTAATTGAGAAATGGACGAGACTCAATTGCTCAAGCTCAGAATTTATTTATTCTCGCTCTGCAGGAAGCACAAGATCAGGGCCAGCGCAGGGCCACTTCCTCAACTTCTCGCGCCTTCCTAGACAGCGCGAATTATTATCAAAGCAATCATATAATTGAGAACGTATCTGAGAAATGGACGAGACTCAATTACTCGAGCTCTAAGACGAACTAGCGCAGCGGTATTATGTTCCTGACCATTTAAAGTGCTCACACAGTAATCATTTGATTAATATCGCATTAGAGAAATGGACGAGACTCAATTACTCAAGCTCAGGGATGAACTAGCGCAAGGGTATAATGTCGACTGACCACACATAATGATCAAAGCGATCATGCAATTCATACCGTACTGGAGAAATGGACGAGACTCAATTGCTCAAGCTCAGAGTTATTTTAGTCTCGCTCTGCAGGAAGCACAAGATCAGAGATAGCGCCGGGCCACTTCCTCAACTTCTCGCGCCTCCATAGACAGCGCGAATTATTATCAAAGTGATCATGTAACTCATACCGTACTGGAGAAATGGACAAGACTCAATTGCTCAAGCTCAGAATTTATTTGTTCTTGCTCTGCAGGAAGTACAAGATCAGGGCCGTCGCAGGGCCACTCCCTCAACTTCTGGCGCCTTCCTAGACAGCGCGAATTATTATCAAAGCGATCATGCAGTTGAGACCGTATCTGAGAAATGGACGAGACTCAATTGCTCAAGCGTGAGCGCGCATTGACCAAATGTGTAACCCTAACTACTACTGAAACTCAGATAAACTCCAAACCTTCGTCTGGGTGGCTGAAGTGGCTGAAGCAGATTTTGACATCATTCGAGTTGTGCAGTCCACAGCTACGGCAACACATTGTCAGAAATTATGAAGCTCTAGTCACATATAGTGTAGGATCCACTGTATACTTAAGCGCTGTGATCATGATTTTATCGTTGCTCTTTGGTGAGTGGTGTAGGAAAATATCGAGAAAGTCAGGGCCGAAACAGACATGCGGTCGTAGAACATGTGCTGCGTGAGATCTGTACGGCTACATAGTGTATAAATATACACATACTATCTCAATACAATGAAGAAGATGATACTACTATAGCGCCCGCCCGATCATGCTTGTTAATATAATATGCCTATTCAAAGATTGGCATGTGTTTTAGACACCACCTGATGGAACGCCCCACCACTCACTGAGAGTCAATCCTTAAATCATGAAAATATTCTGGTATATATCTTATATGATATAGTATATTGTGCAATGGCAAAAGGTACAGATAATACGAATTGGACTCTCTACCACTTTGCAACCTTGGAGACACTGTGACATCATAGTGCACGGTATTTATAGTGGTAAATACGCTATGTTACGCATTCATATTCTCAGAACTATGTTTCTCTACTCATATGTATACATTATAAACATTATCTTGACCACATATCTCATCTAATTGATTGACAGTAGCATGTCTATGATATTTAGCTGCCATGTGGAACACTCGCAGACTTCAACTTCAAGGAGAGACCTTGTATTGCTTCAATAGTAACTCGCTCAAGAGCTCTAGCAATTTAGAGTCATCAAATGCTAAGGACTAAGCTCAGAATCAAGTGGGAGGTCGGAGGCGCCATAGGAGGAACCAGCCACCGACGCGTCAGGCGCGTCAGGACGCGTCGCGTCACAGATGTGACGTCACCTGGTCGCGTTTTCAGATTCGTGCCTCGCTCTGCAGGAAGCACAAGATCAGGGCCGGCGCAGGGCCACTTCCTCAACTTCTCGCGCATTCATAGATAGCGCGAATTATTATCAAAGCGATCATGTAACTCATACCGTACTGGAGAAATGGACGAGACTCAATTGCTCAAGCTCAGAGTTAATTTATTCTCGCTCTGCAGGAAGCACAAGATCAGGGCCAGCGCAGGGCCACTTCCTCAACTGCTCGCGCCTTCTACAGTTCAGCAGACTCTATGCCGTTATTACGTTCACAAAAAAAAGTAGAGCTTGATTTATGCTGAAGCGTGGAGAGAGCACGTGAGCGCGTTACGCGCTTAAAACGGAGCGTGCGTTGGCTTCCGCAACTCAATCTCGTTCCTTCATCTCCGTAGTCTTCTTCACTGATAGGCGAGCCTCGACTATATCAAATATGGCTCGCGCATCTGGATCCTTAGCTTCTTGTGCCAAGGGAGCCACCGCTCGTGCGCAACATTCCCAGTCTACACCAGCTTCCCATCCAGGCCCACGGCCAGCCTATAAAGGTGCGCAAACAACGCGTGAGGAGGATGATCAGCCGGCAGCAAAGCGCGCTCGCGTGGACTCGACCGGTGCTTCTCACCATCGCCGCTCCTCTGGCAAGGAAGTCACTGCTGGAGCAGCAACAGCAGGCAGAGCCTCCAATGCGAGACGCGCGCGAGACGAATCTTCGGACGAAGAAGAGGACGAGGCAAGCAATCAAGAAAATGAAGATCAAGAAAATCAAGAGAATCAAGAAAATCAAGAAGATCCAGAGGAGAGAGAAGTGGACGAGGACGAAGAAGACGAGGACCCGGTACTCAAGCTGCCGGGAACTAAGAAGGAATTCAAAGACCTGATCAACTGCATGCAGCACAAGGATGCGAAGTCTGTCATCCCTGCAAATAGGTAAGTCACCAGTTTTGCAGCATATATGCGCCTTTCTGATACCGCATCGCCAGCCGGCGTCTCGTATCATATGCGGAGGCAGGCCGATGGGTCATGCGCGCCATTAATACCTTCATGGACGTCAAGCTTTCCCTGGAGATTGGGATGACGCTCGATGGAGTCCCGGAAGCCGAATGGTGCACGTCTGAGTTCAAGCGTCTGTGCGTTTTTCTTGATTTATGCTCCGAGATACCTGCATATATGCGCCCATATAGTGCGCATATATGCAGGTATCGCGCATTTTTTCGCTGTCTGATAGCGCGCAGCTCTAATGATGAGATCCGACGCCAACTTGACGACTATCACAAGCTCATCCGAGCTTGTCCTTGCCTGCGTGCGCAAATCGCTTACTTTGAGATGTTGTTACGGTTATTTTGATTTTTCGAATATCAACAGAACTCACCATAGGGCGAATACGATACAGGGACTTGTTGCGCAACCAACCCCCCTGGCTACTCGTGATTCTACTGGGCGCATCCCCAGTTGTACTAGTCTAAACGGCTCGTTTCATCTTTGGCAGATCCTGTTACGGGTCGAATACCCGTTCGTATATTCGAGTCGCGAATATAGATCGTTCTTCTGCACGTAGGCACGTCGCCGTATGCAAGGCAAATACTCGTTAGATGCCTTCAGGTCCTAAGTGAAGTCCTTAGGAGATCGGTTAATATCCAATATGCGTTAGAGGATATAATCTGTTCAAATGCGAGTCGAATAGAATATAAGACTCGCCTAAGTCCGAGAAGTCAGTGTGTACTTCGAGGACTTAGTCGTTCGATTGCTCGAGTGAGAAATACTGAGCGTAGTTTCCTACGTTTGAGAACGAGTATAAGACTTCTTGTTTATACAACAAGGTCGAGCTGAAGAGCCTCAACGGTAAGTACATGAGTTTTTATACTACGCTAGGTTTCAGGGGTCAAGTCTGTCCCAGATGCCACAGATACTATCTACGCTATAGTCCCAAACGTCTGATAAGTATGGAGTGATATATCTGAGACGATAGATAGGAATGATGGCGGTTGAACGCCATCTGTCAGCTAATAAACGATGAACATGAAACGGTGGCAGGGTTGGATCTGCCAAAGATGAAACGAGCCCTATAGACTAGTACAACTGGGGATGCACCCAGTAAGATCACGAGTAGCCAGGGGGGTTGGTTGCGCAACAAGTCCCTGTATCGTATTCGCCCTATGGTGAGTTCTGTCGATATTCGAAAAATCAAAATAACTGTAAAAGATCCAACTCTGCTGTCGATTCACGTTCATCGTTTATTAGCTGATAGATGGCGTTCAACCTCGTTTCAATGTGATTTTTTTGGCTTATAGCGAAGTTTATTACTTCTAAATTACTTGAGAAGAGTCCCAGGCAACGCAACCGATCAACCTAAGGTCCCATTCATTCCTATCCATCGTCTCAGATATATCACTACATACCTATCAAACGTTTGACACTATAGCGTAGATAGTATCGGTGACATCTGGGACAGGCTTGACCCCTAAAACCTAACGAAGTATATAAACTCATGTATTTACTGCCGAGGCTCTTCAGCTCGACCTTGTTGTATAAACAAGAAGTCTTATACTCGTTCTCAAACGTAGGAAACTACGCTCAGTATTTCGCACTCGAGCAATCAAACAACTAAGTCCTCAAAGTGCACACTGACTTCTCGGACTTAGGCGAGTCTTATATTCTATTCGACTCGCACTTGAACAGATTATATCCTCTAACGCATATTGGATATTAACCGATCTCCTAAGGACTTCACTTAGGACCTGAAGGCATCTAACGGGTATTTGCCTTGCATACGGCAACGAGCCTACGTGCAGAAGAACGATCTATATTCGCGACTCGAATATACGAACGGGTATTCGACCCGTAACAGATGTATCCCGACGCCACCCTACAGCTGGCGAAATTCGTGCGTACATATATTTGAGATCTCATCTTCTGACTGTATGTTTTGGTTAGCTCGCGTCGAAGGCACGCAACGCACGCAACGACAATGTTGCGAAGCTCAAACGACTAGCTCTCTCGTATCTTCCTGACCTCGACCGCCCCGACATCCCCAAAATTGACCATAACGTTGACAAGAAAAAACGCGGATTCCATCACCCCACCACAGGTCGGCTCCTTGTGCCACGCAAGTGGCGAGATGACTTTGACGAAGACCCTGCCGAGTAAGTCGCGCTTGTTACTTGATTTACGTTCTAATGGTTTTGCACAGATTTTGTCGAGCAGCACTCGAAGGCGAGGTCGAGATTACTGCGGACCACTTCCCCTCGCTCTGCTATCCCGAGAATGAATTTGTAAGGGACCGTCCCGACATCAATCTACTCCTGTCGCCTATTCTGGCTGCGGTACGTGCGTGGTTTCTCAGAGATACTCTGCTGACATCTTCAGTAGAATTACCGCTGCTTATTCAGAGGACCAAAGGCTGGTTTCGGCGAGTATACGCCTGGCGCCAGGCCTGGGCGCCCTTCAATATCCAAGTATTACAAGATGAAGGAGGTGACGAAGGAAACAATTGCATATACTGCCTGCCTCGTACGTTTCGATCTCGATTCTCGTGCAACGCTAATAATTTTTTTAAGCACGCTTTGCATATAGCGCACAGGAATCGTGGAGTGAAGCCGAAGACAACTTCGTCGTTCAAGAATTTTACGAAAACATCATCAAGTTGTTCACCAACAAGAAGTGGGGGGAAAAGACGATTGCTTGGTGGAACAAGTAAGTGGACCGGATACTTGTCTCACAATAAGCCTAGGGAAATCTGGGGGAGACAAGTCAAGGTTGTTGTTGCACCCAACGGGAAGAGGATTCGAAGACTCGAGGGGCCGTCCGCGTTGGATCTCATCTTCGCTGGCTTTGCCGCTGACGAAGCGGCGGGCGGAGTCGCTGGGAGCGTTAACTTAGAGCAAGGCACCCTCGCTTCCACCGATATGTCGTCTTCGCCGAGCTCCCCGTCCTCGCCAAACCACTCGTCCTCGGTGGAGCCCTTGTCCTCAGCGGAGCCCTTGTCCTCGGCTGAGCCCTCGTCCTCGGCTGAGCCCTCGTCCTTGGCTGAGCCCTCGTCCTCAGTGGACCCCTCATCCTCGCCTTCCTAGAGCTCTTCTGATGCCTCATCTCTGCTCTGTGACTCTACGCTCTCGCTGCTTGCTAGTGCTCCTTGCTCGTATCAATTTATTGCTCTGTGTCTGACCCGCTCCCTACAATTGTCGCTGTCTTTGCTGCTTTTATTGATCGTTGCTCTCGTGCACTCAAATATTCCGATCTCCCTCCCTTGCGATGCTGTAATACCTACTCTGCACCACGATTTCTGCAATTCCTGACTGCCCAGTAGATTCGCTCGATGTAGTATGCCATTAGTAGTATTGACCACTGTATTGTAGCCGCGCGTGAATTATAATTTGCCCTGGGCGTACTTCGAGTGCCTCAGATTAATCATCAGTCTGGGCGATTGGTCACAATATAATGTCTGAGTCAATACATTCTGGCCCATGAGGCCTGGCATCTGGTGGCTGACTTGAAACCATTCACCGGGGGCCCTTGTAAGTGTCACAAGCCAATTTCAAAGCCTAGTAGACCACCCTAGGTTGGCACCCCATTCACACCGTACGCACGCTACAGCACTCTATCCGAGCCCAGCTGGAATCCCAAGGCAACACTAGTAGGAGCCCTCCGTTATACAGGACACTACGGGCACTAGCAGGCCACCAGCAGTCTAACCCTAAACTCAGTCCAAGTCCCGGCAGCAAGAGCCATACGCTGCCTAGTCCCTAAAACCCCGGAGTCACGAGCCGACCCCTAGAGTCCAACAGGCTACGATAGCACGACGGTACGCCTTGTACAACCAGAGGCTAAATCGCCACCGTACACTACGCTATACGCCGACTAGGGGCACGGTCTACACTCGCACGTGACCCAGAACACTAAACCTAATACCTCGCGTCCCCACCGCACGGACACTCGCCATTACTGGCATAGACATTATACTATACCTCGTACGCACCCTGACCTACAAGTACAACGGACAGGGATAATAACTCCAGGCTCTGCACGACTGAGAACCCTACCAGTCACAGAGCACTATACCCCGATCGTGGCAGACCACGCCCGATCACGGACTTAGAACCCCGCCATTACTGGCGCACCTACGATCGACGAGAACCACTGATCGAACCCAACCGATTGGCTACCCATATGATCCGATCCTTATACGCTACGTCGCCATGGACATCCTCACCAGCCCCAGCGCTCCGATGCCATTACCGGCCCGTAGCTCATAGCCAGTTAGATACCAGTACGTAGAGGCCTCTGAGCCGCCATATACAAACATGTACAAATAGATTAGGAGTATATATGCCAGACAGTCTGAGCGTAAACCTCAGACTTGTCTTGGCCTTTGACGGCTAGTGGTCCCGGGACCAGGAAGGCGCCTTTGAGCGAGCCCCCTTCCCCCGGTTGAGTGCTAGTTTGTTGCTTGTGTCAGTAAGTTTGCAACAATTCACCAGATGCCTCTACAACTGTGCAACAATCCACCAGATGCCTCTACAACTGTGAAACAATCCACCAGATGCCTCTGCAACTGTGAAACAATCCACCAGATGCCTTTATGAGTTTCCCAGTGTTCACCAGATGCCACCCGTGACTTTGCAACAATTTACCGGATGCCTCAATATTTTCCCAGAGGTCAAAATACAAAACATATTTTATCGGCCTAAATCGGTCTGATAACGTATACCAGTCTGACATTACTTTATCTACGCTTATCTACTATCTCGCCTTTTGCTGATGGACCTGGTTACAAGTTTTGTCGACACCATTCTACATGTATCAAGCCGCAGAAAATCGCAAAAAAAAATAAAGAGCAAGCTAGAACACATGTTAAGATGCTGTGATTCAGACTGTAGAGCGAAAGCCTGTATTTTCATGGTGTATTCGGTAAATGGACAAAGCGTGACTCCATTGTGGGCGCTTCCTGTGATCGCAATGCACAAGGCGCCCGTTGATGCAAATAGGTCTACAGTGATTCAATGAGCATGTTTACAACTCTGTCGCAGACACCACTGGCTCACTCTCACCATTGTCCATCATGCGCTGTCAGAGCACGTCAGTGATTACGATGTGAGCGATGGGAAGGAGTAGGTCTATCTCTTTGTAGCGCGCCAGCCACATATAGTCACGGATTGTCGCACTGTGTCAGGGACTACTAAACGCATGCCATGACGAAGTATCTCAAATCCTATCCCTTCTCTACGTCGTCTCTCCTTCGAACTGCACATATATTCTCTTGGAGTAGTGATTATTGAGCATGTCTACTTAGATTTGTGTTACGTATGTTTTTGCATCTTCTATTCGAGATTTCAGAACTGGTGTGCTAAGGACTGCTAGAACACTGCATAATCTAAGTACTAAAGGGCCGTGGATTGCGTGGGAACTGCCATGTGCTTTTCCACGTGTGCCACGTGCTGTCCGTCGTCCCATAGGGCTCGCGCCACCGACCCGGGAAGTTGGCCAGTGGATTCCCACGCCCAGCGCCTGCAAGGCGCGCATGCCGGTTGCAAAGGTGTTACAAGCGAAGCGACGACGAGGCCGAGCGTCAGCGAGGTGGAGGAGTGGCTGAGCGGGCAGAGATAAACAACTCCTAAAGTACAAAATTGTGGCGAAGCCACAGGTAATTAAGCTAGTGTTCACTCAGGGCCCTATCTAACCGCATTCGCACGTGTCCTTTGTGCAGCTGTTACATTGTACCTGAATATCTGCTTAGACAATGTCACGTCATTGCCAAGCATTATCAAAGATTGATGACTGATGTATTGAGGTACCTGACGAGCCCCCAAGATTACTGACCACACTGAATGTCACGTCAATGGTCTTGCGATTTCTGCAGGTATACGCGCCGCTTGTGGGAGTTCTGAAATAATTGATTCATTCTGCCGATTCTCGGCAATGTGTCAGCCGAAGTGTACTGTTCATTTCCTCTGCGTTCCAGCCAACAAGGATGGCCTCGATCTCATACCCAGGCCCATGTTAAACCTACGCGAAGCTTCATGCGCCATACTTTTGCAGCTCGATCTATAGCGGTCAGAGAAATAACATCTGTTAGAATCAAGTCATGGGAATTGACAATATGGCGTAAGTGCATAGGTTTCTTCACTAATGTGCCAATTCCTGCTCAGTGAGCTCGGGATATCCTTCTAGTTGCCAGATCAACTCTAGTAGCATTCAGGATGTTATATGGCGGGCAAGACGAAGATGGCTGTGACAGGCAGAACGATGCATGAGAAGAAAGTGCACACATTGTACCCGCCCGGCGCGTACTTATCGTCTCGTGAAGACACGAGGGCACATTGAACTAAAAGCATATTGCTGCGCTTGCTATGTAGTCAGCTATCTCGCCTGCCCGTGCTGTAAACGAGAGGTATCCAACGCAACGCCGAGGAGCCCTTCAGCGGACAGTTGATTCAATCTCCCGCAGTGGAGGCCAAGTCAAGACTAGCCACAATTGTGTATGACGCGCGGGGCTACATTCATAATGCACAGCACTGGCTTTTTCTTCACCCGCCAATATACAACTGCGGAGTAAGTGCGGATGCGTCTCATATCTCGACGTATGACCATGAGGCCAAATAAAACATCCATGCATAACGATGCCCAGTGACACCACTCGGGAGCTGTACAATCACCTTCCACGACAAGCGAGGTTAGCTCGTCTAACCCCGTCTGATCCGGGGAACGTACACGTAATGGGAAGGGGGGTCTGCCCTATATGGGGGCGTGATGGCGCGAGTCGACGCACTCCAGATCCTCGTGCGCTCGCACGCCCGCGGGCAATGCAGCATCTTCGCTGATATCGCACAGCACCCGTTAGCACAGACTGAATGGTGTTGTTCCATGGAGCTGGTCGCTGGCCTGGCACAATGCACGCATGAATTCACAGTGAAGGAGAAGCCAAGGAAGCAGCCGCTAGCAGCTATGAACGCGTGAACGCAAGAGGCCTCCTGGATCGTCCATCGGGCCAGAGATCGGACTGGATTCGCCCAGGACGCGGTAGCGCGATTGCCCCGCATACAACGCCGGCATCTGATGGTGCTAGAACCAGCCAGTTCCGTCCGTTGGTGCGACGCTAGCATTATATTAGCACGCTGATGAGCACAGGCTGCGCTAGGGAGAGTTTCTGCATCTTGGATGAAGTGCCACGCACGTGATGGGGACGACTTTGCCGTGAGTGACACGGCGCCAAGGATTAATTGCAAATGGCACAGGCCGAGCAGGCCGCGACGGGGCCTTATATAGATCGGGTGAGCGGTAGCCCGCCGTTAGGGTCGTTCCCCCGCCAAGAAGGTGGCGCCGCCGTAGTAGCAAGCGGGCTCGCAATATGCCCAAAAATGGTGCTCTGCGTGCTTACGCCATGGTCCACCACGGTGAGCTCGAGCGCTTAGCGACGAGCCCTAACGACCGCTATTTCGTGTGGTGCGCGTGCTACCAGGACCGATGAGATCCTTGATGAGATCCTCCCGGCTCGAGGCGTTAGTACGAGAGGCGGATATGCGGTCACTGCGGAGAGTGGACGACGAGGTGAAGAGCTGGCGCGAAAGCGTGGGCAGAAAGAGAATACGGTCTCTTCATGTGCTGATACGAGTTGCATCCTCAACCTCTTGTTCGCCGTCCGCGTTCCCCGCTCGCAGCGGGCCACGAGCGAGCCTGGACCTCGTGGATTCTTCATGCAAGTCCAGATCTCAGCGGACGCCGCCGGAAACGTATAGTTTGAAACTCGATCCGCACCGTATCCTGCGATCTGCGAATTGATATGACGATTTCGAGGGTGCGGATCGTCCGCCTGGGCCCCCGGTTTCCTGCGGGGCGTATGTCCAGGGTCTGCAGAAGGGGGACGCGAGCAGAGAGCGAGCAGACCCCGCTGTGCACCGACAATTTGATACACCATTTGAACTGAGGACAGCAGCCGGCACGCAAGGTTTGACAGCTGCCGACGTCGGGCAAACGCTGCGCAGTGTGGCACGACCCACGCCGGCCCATTCAGCGGCGGCACGCCGCGCAGACGAAGCCGCTAATTGGATATGGGCGCGACGCAGCCAGGGTATGAACGCGAGAACGCTAGGGCGCTATTACGCGAGCAGCTGGTTATTATTACGCGAGCCATCGCGCGCCTGACGCCGCTAGTTCGCAGGTGGAGTCAAGTGGCTGGTTCCATCTAGCCCCGGACGGAGGCTGGCCACCCGTGGGGTATGACCAATCTTCGCGCGGGATATTGCCGCGTTCTGGGCCGCACGCAGGGCTTGAGATGCTGCCTGGACGTGTGGCCGTTCTACAGCCTCTCAGGGTGCACTAGCAGAACCGTCGTGGGAGTTTGAGTGCGATGCTCGTGCCTATAGGCTGGCTAGCAGGCGGGGTGGCAGGCCTCTCGTGAATATGCCCGGTTCTGGGAGAGACGCGGTGGTCAGAGGCACCGTGGACCTAGGGCGGGCGGTAGAGGCTTCATTTCGCTGGGGGCGTGTTCGTCCTTGAGGAATGTAGTTTATACGATGAACGGTGATTATCAGCGATCTCTTACGCGCACCTACCGTGATCGTCGTGCCCCACATGGGAGATTGTCAGGCCCGGGGATGATTTTTGGGTGGGGCTCTCGACCGAGCGGAGCAGACCGCCTCCGAGAAATTCACAGCGGTCAGACATCTGCAAAACAAATGCTGAACTGACTTTGCTTTGTGCGATCGCAAAACCCGCAGGCATTCATCCACGGCGAAAGCCAGAGTACGGCTCCAGTGCGGCGCAACGCGGCCTGTGCCTGTGTCTGGTGACGTTACGAGCAAGCATGCGTCCACGTGCGGCGACGGGAGCGGGTGCGGCGGCTCGCCGCGTATCGTCGTAGACGCTAGACGATGCTTGGCGAACAGGTCGGCGGGCAGGCCTGTGTGCCGTAGCTTTTGTACCTGGAGGAAGAGCGGTGTTCGTAACGCGAACCACGGCTTCGTGGATTATAGTTTGTGCGTGTGGCGGTAGGTTCAGGGTGTCTATGACGCGCGGTGACGTTCTGAGCACTGTATCTGCGCCCTTGAAGTGTCGTCCGCCGTTAACAGGTGTACTCTGTCCAACCATATTCTGTACGGTGGAGGGAGAGCGTCGTTCCTTCGATGGACAAGGTGCATTGCCGACGTGGGCGAGTACTAGTGAGTGTGGCGCGTCACCGCTCGCCACCCGGCTGCCGATACGGACCCAACCTTGCTTTAACGTGTGATTCGCGCAGCCCATCGGCGGCTACTATGAACGTAGCGGTCTGTTCCAGCAATTCTATATGACGGTGATGGATCACGCCGATATTAAGCGACGATGATGTCCACGGGCGGTTTCTCATGGGCTTCTAGAGCAAGATACGGTGCGATGACGCCTTGAGCACTATATATGCGCCCTTGGAGAGTCGTCCGCCATTAATAGGTGCATTCTTCTTGTGCAGCCATATTCTGTGCGGTGGAAAGAGGGAACCGTGGCTTCGAAGAAAAGTGCGTTGGCAATGTGTGTGAGCACTGGTAGGTGTGGCACGCCACTGGCCATCCCAAGCTACCGGCACGAATCCAACGCCTGTCGAACATTCCACTCGCGCGGCCAATCGGGTATCGTTGCGGACGTGGCGATTCTAGATGACGCACGCCGGTACTAAGCGGCGACAATGTCCACGGGGGCTTTCCCAAATGCTTCTAGAGCAAGATACAGTGCGGTGACGCTATGAGCATCATATATGCGCCCTTGGAAAGCTGCCCGCCGCTAACAGGGGCATTCTGCTTGTGCAACCATTATTCTGTAGGAAAGCGATGTGGCTTGAAGTACTCGACGAAAAAATGCGTCGACAACGTGGGTGAGCATTGGTAGATGTGGCGCGACCGCTCGTCACTGGTAGTTCCAAGCTACCGTCACGAACCTAACCTCTGTCGAACATTCCATTCGTGCGGCCAACCGGCTAGCTGACAGCGATGACGCACGCCGGTATTGAACGGCGACAATGTCCACAGGGGCTTTCCCAAATTCGTCTTGAGGCTTCTAGAGGAAGATACGGGCTAGGACTGTGCTAGGCGGCGACCGGGCTAGCCACGGCGGATGCCCCGTCCGCAGCAGGGACTGGCTACACAGCCCTGGCGGTGTATTTAATCGATGTTGCCGGCAGGATCGGCCCTGTGCGCGCGGGGTCCTGCCGTTCTGAAGCGCGGTGCGTGTCTAAGACTGGAATCCCTGCGAGGGGGGGGGGACAGATGCGGTTCGGGACACCAGGCACGTCGAGGTACACTGCTGCGGGCTCATGGGCCTTGCAACGGAGGTGAGGCGCGGACTTGCGGTACAAAACCGAGACGATGGTCTTCTAGCGCGTGGAGCGAGCACGCCGTAGGTACGGATTATGGTTCAATTTTGCGTGGACGTGGTTGCGTCTGGCGGACCGGCCGCTGAGGAGCGTGGGGGCGGAGAATTCCCTGGCGAAAGGAAGTGCTTCGTGACATCGCAGAATGGACACGCCGGGTCGAAACCGACGCGGGAGAAGCAGAGAATGCGCACGGCCGCGTTCGACGATTTCATCTCGAGATCGAATGCATATGGATGCGTGTCGCGCAGGATCGATCTGGGCCCGCGCGACCTGGTGGTCCGCACCGCACACGTTGGGCGTGGGCATGGTGCCGTGCCGCGTGGGGGGCGTGCGGCCCACGGCGGGGGCGCGGGCGTACGGCGGGGGCGGCGGGGAGAGTCGCGGGCGGCGTCGAGGGCAGCGCGCCCGGAGTGTAGAAAAGACCATATTGGGGATGGCGGGGTCGCGCGGAGGAAGCGCGGAGGAGCGGAGAGGGCCGCGGGGGCAGCTGGGTGATGGGCCGGGCTGGAGGGACGGGGATATCGCCGAGCGCGGTTCGCTGAATGGACTGGGCGCGGGTCCTTTAGATGCGGCTGGCACGGCAGCCTGCGGGGAACGAACATGGCCGGACCTGGGCGCGAAGCTTCCAGGCCTCTCCCATCGCGAGCCGCTTACGTCCGTGGCCGATGCGCACGCGGACGCCGGTCGCGGGGGCGCGCCACGGCCGGGGGTGCCGGGGCAGCGGCCGAGATGCACAGGCAGCCCGTGTCCCGGGCGGCGGCAGGCAGACAGCCCGTGCCCCGGGCGGCGGCAGGCAACGGGGGCAGCGCAGGACGACGGCTGGGAGGGAGGGCAGGGTCTGGCCCAGGCCACGGCCGGATGTGGCAGGAGGGAGCCAGCGGCGGCGGGGTGACGTGTGGGGCTGGGCTGGGCTGGGCGGGCCGGAATCGGGGGTCGATCTTGTCTTGTGGCTGCATTCTGCATTTCGCGGCGTGACTACTTTCTGTGTTCCCTGACCGCTGACCGCCACCAGCCCCGCACACTCGTCGCGCCCCGACCGTCCCGGATGACAGTCATGTCTCCCCGCCCCCCCGCCGCCGACGTATGGACCGTCGACGCCAACGAGGCCCTCCGCCTCTCCCTCGGTGCGTGCCCCCCGCCGCTCCCCGCGCCCCGCTCACCTCCCCCAGTCCGCGCAAAGGACGACAAGGCGAGCCTCTCCACCCGCGAGGCCTACGAGGGCTTCCACCCCACATTCACCTACCCCGTACGTCGTCCGCCCCGCTCCCGCCCGCATGCTCACCCCCGCGCAGATGTTCGGCGAGGACGAAAGGATATACGGCTACCGCGACCTCTCCGTCGACGTGCGCACCCTCCTCCTCCCGCCTGCCTCCGCTGACCCCCCACAGCTCAAGTTCGCCTCCGGCTCGCTCGCCACGCACCTCTCCCTCACCTCCTCCGCGATGGTGGCCAGCACGTCCGCGCGCGACAACGTCCTGTCCACCCTCACGCGCTTTCTCCCTCCGCCCTCGGACGACGCCTCGTGCGCGACCGCGGACGACTTTTCCACACGCGTAGAGGCGGACGCGCTCGCCTTCCGCCCGCACGGCGACTGCGTCTTTTCGTATTCGCGTCCCGTGAGCGCGCTGGGCAAGGGCAAGGCGCGCGACGGCGCCGACGACGGCAAAGCGTACCGCATCTCGCCTGTCCTGTCCCCCGAGGACGCAGAGACCGTCGAGTTCGAGGTCTACCATGTGCGTGCTCCTGCTCCCCCAGTTTGTGCTCTTTTCGGCTCTTGCTTGGAGATATCTGCGCGAGCGGGTGGGACAGGGCTGTGTGACGCGTTTCCTAATACGGCGCGCTGTCGCTTCGATCCCTATCTCTCGCATTGTGCGTCCCTGCGCGTCCCTGCCGGGATCCGCCCGCTCCCGCGATCGCGACGTGCGGCCTGCCGCGTCACGCGTCGCCCTGGCGCGCCCACGCCGTGGTGTCGCGTCTGCGGCCGCGGCTCGCTGTGGCCATCGTTTGATTTTCTGCGTGGACGTTCCTCCCTCCCTTCGTCACCATTTCACATGCTCCGGCCGCCTGACGTCACGCGTACCCTTGTGTGCCGCCACTCGCCTTCCTCCCCATCCCCCTGCCTGCCGCCCGTCGTACGAATGTGGCTCGGGATCCGGCTGCACTCGCTACTCATTTCCTGGATGTCCCCACCGACGCCGCCGTTTCCCTCTGCGTCCTACCCGCCGTATGCCGTCTTGCATGATACTGACCATCTGCACAGAGCACGTGGGCGACGCCGGGCTTCCGCGCGTACCACCGACGGATGCAGCTCTTTGTCCTGCTCTACATCGAGGCAGGAAGCTACATCAAGGAGGACGAGGAGGGATGGGAGTTTATGGTTTTGTGAGTGCCCTTTCCGCCCCCCTCCCTCATCGTACACTACGGCTGCAACGAACGTGCCGCTGACCTGGCTGCTGTCTCTCTTGTCCTGGTTCTCGGTGTCCGCGATGGATCGATGATCGACCGACTAATGCAAATCTGCGCAAATCAATCTCGACAATCTGTAATTTGCCGACGCCGACACCACCCCCGGGTCTCATATCTTCGTGTCGATCTGCTGCCGCTATCTGTATGATGTGAATTTGCCGACGCCATCTCCACTTTATGACCCTGCCGGCGCCGGCTGCTGCTTCGTCGCATTGCGATATGCTAACACCGTGCTTCATCTCGCTTCTCCGTGATACAATCTTCCTCTTGTTTCTCTGCGATTCACCACCGCTTGTCTGCGTCTCGTTAATCTGCGATCATTGCCTTCACCCCCGCTCGCCAACTTCCCGTCCCCGCCCTGTCACACTCACGCGCAATCACCGATCGTGATGCGCTCGCTTGAATTTGGCGACTCGCTCGTGGACTTTACGGCTGTTCGTGCGGTGCAACGGCATAATTGGCTCACGCGACACACTCTTGGGCTTATGTGGCGTCAAAATCACCGTGTGTGATGGCCAAATTGCCCGCTGCGCCAATCTGTCGACGAAATCTGTCGACGAAATCTGCCCATCCGGCGGCTATGCCAACCTCTGCGCCGGCGGTACAAACTCGTGTGCCGGCTGTTCGTCGGCGATGCTGTCTGCCTCGCGTCTGCCGGACAGGTATGAGAAGCGCACGCGGCGGAGCGACCCGACCATCGCGACGTACCACTTTGTGGGGTACGCGACGCTGTACCCGTTCTACTGCTTCCCCGAGCGCGTGCGCATGCGGATAAGGTGCGTCGAGCCTCGCGTCCTACAGCTAGAAGGCGTCGGTGGCTGAGCAACCGTGCTTTCTTCCTCTTCTCTTCCCCCCCTCCTCCCGTCTTCTCAATTCCCCACGCTCGTCATTCTTGCCGCCCCTTCCCTGCTGCATTCCCCCGCCCTGTCTCTCCCCCTCTTTTTATTTTTGTTTTTCACAGCCAATTCCTCATCCTCCCGCCATACCAGCAAGAGGGCCACGGCTCCGCGCTGTACACGGCGATCTACCAGCATGTGCTCGCGCGGCCGGAGATCGCAGAGCTGACGGTCGAGGACCCCGCGGAGGCGTTCGAGGACCTGCGCGACCGCAACGACCTCAAGATGCTGCTCGGGCACCCGCTGTTCATGTCCGAGGCGGTCGGCGAGGGCGCGGAGGAGGGCGAGGCGCGGCTCAACGGCGCGGGCGGCTTGAACGGCGCGAGCGGACTGAGTGGGGAGGGGAAGACGAATGGCGTGAACGGGGCAGGTGGGGAGGGGAGCTCGGTGAATGGCGAAGGGAGGGTCGGCGGGGGACGGGTCGGCCGGCCGCGGAGGCGCGCGAGGAAGGGCCAGATGGGCCCCCCTGCGAATAGAGCGTGGGTGGAGAAGTGGCGGGTGGAGCTCAAGCTGGCTGCAGTGAGTGCTGTCGTTGTCGTCGCCGTGGCGAGGGTGGAGGCTGACCGTGTGGCGGGCGGTGCAGCGGCAGTTCCACAGGCTGGTCGAGATGCTGATGCTGCGGCACCTCGACCCCACGGACGTGCTCGGACAGCGGGCGTACCGCCTGCAGGTGAAAGAGCGGCTGTATCGGTTCAATTTCGTGAGTGGTGTTTTTCGGCGCGCTTGGCTCGGTGCTCGCAGGACGAGCCGCCGTGTTTTCCCGCGATGTCGTTGATTTTGGCTGAGGCGGTGTGCTGACGCTTTTGGCCCGGTCGCAGGAGATGCTCGCGCAGCTCGACCTTGTCGAGCGGCAGAGGAAGCTCGAGGAGACGTTCCGGACCGTGAAGGGCGACTACGAACGCATCCTCGCGCTCGTCACGGCCTGACAAATCGTGCCCCGGTCTCCGCGCCGCCCCCATAGTCTTTGACGGTGCTGTTTATATACAAGGGGCTGCCGGGCGGGGAGGCTCGTGCTGCTTGGTGTTCTGGACGGTCCCCCACGCATACACGGAGGGTGTTCGGGCTCGAATCGTGTTTATACTAATGGGCGCTGGAGGTGGGGAGGGTGCGCGCTCGTATGACGCGGGATTTATCCGCGTGTGTCACGCTGAATGATCTCAAGCATTGCTATCACTGGTATATAGTTGTCTCTGTATGTGTACGCTACTACATCTCATTTGACGCCGCTTTGTATCGCGGACGCGTCGTGCTGCGCGCTTCTTGACTTGACGCGCTCTGTCACGCGGTGTCACGGTCTTTTAGTCTAGCCTTTGGGCGCTCTTCTCGCCATTGTCGACTGCTACAACGCGAACGCGCACATCGATTCCCTCTGCCTAATTCAGTTTTTGACGACAACAAGATGAGGGCAATATCGAGAAGCCGCAGCTCATCCATCGACTATCTGTCCTCGTCGGACTACACGTCCACGCGCACCACCGACATCTCTGAAGACGACGAGGACTGGGCGCGCTCCACCGACGCTGGCTCGCCCTCCAAGCCCAGCGGGCTCAGCCGCTACCAAGACATCCTCGACGACGACGCGCACGCGCCCGCGGGGTTCGCCACGCAGACCGCGTTCGACCGCTACTTCGTGCACGCCGCGCGGCCCGCGCGCACGTCCGCGCACGTCTTCGCGCACCTCGTCGCGCCGCTCGCGCCCGACGCGTACGCCGGCGCCCTCGCGCGCCTCCCGCCGCGGCGCACGCTCTGGGAGGACGCGGCGCTGCTCCGGCCGGCCTTCGCGCGGTGGGCGTGGGAGCTGCGCGAGGGGTTCAGCTTGCTGTTCTACGGGTACGGCTCGAAGCGGCGCGTGCTGAACGCGTTCGCGCGGGCGCTCGCGAAGGCGCGGGCGGCGCACGTCGTCGTCGTGAACGGGTTCCAGCCCGCGTTTGCGCTCAAGGACCTGCTCGCGGCGGTCGAGCGGGTCCCCGCCGTGCAGGAGGCCGCCGAGGCCGCCGACGCGGCCACCGCGGGCGCGTCGGGCGTCGAGGCGCAGACGCAGCGGATCCGCGACGTCTTCTCGGGCCACGCAAACGAGGAGGGCGAGGAGGGCGAAGGAGGCGCCGCGCCGCATCTCTACCTGGTGATCCACAACATCGACGGCCCCGCGCTGCGCACGGCGAAGGCGAAGGCGTGCCTCGCGCTCCTCGCGCTCGCGCCGCGCATCCACCTCGTCGCGTCCGTGGACCACATCGCCGCACCGACGCGGTGGACGCTCTCGGAGCTCTTTGCGCGCAAGAGCTCGCCGCTCGACTCTGCGCGCCCCGCGCCCGCTCGCAAAGACGTGAAAGGCAAGGGCAGGGCGGGAGCGGCGGACGAGCCCGTGCGCGTGGGCGAGCAGGACCACTCGCACGCTGTGCCGCGCCGAGGGTTTGCGTGGCTCTGGCACGACCTGACGACGCTCGCGCCGTACGACTTTGAGCTCGCGTCGGCAGACCCGTCCTCTCTATCTGGCGCGTCCGCGGCGAGCATGCGGCGCACGCAGCTCGCGGGCACAGGCACGTCTGCGGCGCCCGCGCTCGTGACGGAGAGCGCGGCGCGGCACGTGCTCGCGTCGGTGACGCAGAAGGCGCGCAAGCTGTTCGTGCTGCTGGGGAGCAAGCAGCTCGAGCTCATGGGCGAGGAGGCCGGCGCGACGGGAGCGCCTGCGAGTGCGGAGGCGGCGTATGACTATGAGCGGCTGTTCAACGCCGCACGGGACGACTTTGTCGCGACGAGCGATACGGCGCTGAGGGCGCTGTTGGCGGAATTCAGGGACCATGGGCTCGTCGTGTCGATTAGTACGCCGCCGGCTGCTGGCACGAGTGTGGGCGGAGAGGCGCTATGGATACCGATGAGAAGGGACGCACTAGGGAAGGTCGTGGGCGAGCTCAAGGCGGAGGGCGTGTGATGCAAGTAGAGGTGTGTCTGTTACTAACTAGTAACGGAAGTGTGCAGATGCACTAGTATGATCAACATCATTCTCCGTAGTTGTTTCATTGGCAGGCTGGCGGCAATCTGGTACGTCTCCATTCCTCATGCTCAATGCTAACACATTCTCGTAGCACTTGGTCGAGGGCTCCTTCCCACAGTACCCAGTAAAATAGGCAGGCGAACAAGTGTCCTTACATTCAAGCAGCGTGCATCCCCGTCCAGCATGTACCATGTAGTCATACATAGAACCATAAACAAGAATACGCCGGATCGGTGTTCGTGTCGGTGGCATGTCCATCTTTACCGGGCTAAGCTGCGCTCTCAGCAGCCGCGCCCTCAGCCGGTGCTTCAGGCTCCGGCTCATTGGCAGCTTCGGTGATATCTGCATCCATTGGCTCGCCTGTGCCGCTCGCTTCCTTTGCGTCTGCGTCGTTCTTCTCTTCGCTGTCGTCCTGTGCGCCGGCTTGTTCCTCGCCATCTCCGTTCTCGGCGGTTGCGGCTCCGGCAGGTTCTTTCTGGGTGCTCTTGCTCCCCATCACCACTGCGTTGATGCTGATGGACAACCCCGAGTGAATAACACATGCATTGAAGGCCTAACAGGATAACGGGAACTCACGAGAGGACCACATGAACCTTCTCCTTCTCGCCCTCCTCGTTGGGCGTGTTGGGCAGCTCGATAGTGAGGCGCTTAGAGCCTTTCCAGCCGTAGGTGCCCGTGGTAAAGGTGGACGGGACGAGCGTCGTGCTCGCAATAAAGCCGGGGTCGATGGACGCAACGGGCACCGTCGTCGTCTCGCTCTCGCCCTTGTTCTCCTCCGCGTCGGGCAGCACGGGCGGCGTGTGCGTGATGTTGACGTGCAGCGGCATCGCGCGCGCTTTGAACTGCGACACCGCTAGGTTCGTCTACCCCGACAATCAGCCGACTATTATGGCCATCGTGTGTGGGTACAGGTGCACACCTTGGGACCACGCTTTCCGCCCTTGGCGCGCCCTCTCGCGGTCGTAGGGCCGGCAGCGCTGTCCGTCTTGGGCGCCTTTGCAGATCGGGTGGTAGGCCCAGTGGGCTCGCCCTCCGCGGCGCGCTTGGTACCTGCATGACGTCGGTGACGGCGCATGATGATGACGGGAGCGGACTCACCAGCCATGGTTGTTGTGGGCGGGAGATGGGTGCAGAGGAAGATGGGATGTGGGAATAAAATGTGGGGTGGTCCTGAAATTGATAGAAAGCTGGGTCCGTGCGTCTGTTTGAATTACGGAGGCAGAGTTTGGCAAGGGACCCCATGACAACCGCGAGCCATCTGACGTAACGCGTCGGGACGCGTCTGTGGCGCATGCACGTGGTCTATCGCCGATAAGTCCATGAAACTAGTGCAATTGACGGTGTGTTCAACACAGAATACAGCGACAGGCAGTACATACGTATCGCATTAGTAGGGAAGATGACGACCATCCACTAGCAACTGCGGACAGCTTATCTCCTCGAGTCTCGCCCAAACCCATCGCGCGAGATAGACCTCCGACGGTCATCCGCGTCTCGCATCCGGTCCCTGGAGCCATCGCGTCTCCTCCTATCGAAGCCATCTTTCGGTACTCTCCTCACGTCTCGCTCCGCGTCGCGCCTCGGCAACGACCGCGAGCGCGAGCGGCGTCGAGGGCTGTCATAACGCGAGCGAGGGGGCGGAGAAGGTGATGGGGGCGAGCGTGCCCGTTCATAGTTGCGGTCACGCCTGTCTGGGGTGTAGTCGCGACGACGGGGGGGAGGGGAGTCTCGGCGGTATGGAGGAGAGTCACGCCGAGACCTGTACCGATCGTCCCTGTCATCCCGGTAGCGTGGAGGTGGCGAGGGAGACGGACGGCGGTCACGACGCGGCGGAGAAGGCGAGTTGTCGCGCCCGCGGCCGGTCGAACGACGAGGCGGTGTGCGCGAGTCGTCACGGTCGCGTGCGCTGTCTCGACGCAGAGGTGTGGGTGAGCGCCGCCCTCGGCCCGAGCGACGAGAATAGTCTGAGTCGTCATCTGAGGACGATGGGTCCGAGTCCGAGTCTGACGAATCGTCCGAATCCGAGTCTGTATCTGTATCAGAGTCAGACGAGGACGGCTCTGCTTCCAGCATTGCCCGTCGTTGCTCCATAATGATTCTGGGGGCATTCTGCGGAAACAGTGGTAAGCGTCGATGCAGATGCAGCAGAGCAAGGAATCATAGTTACCTTGAGGTGCTCACGCATCTCCTCTGTCACAGCACCGAGCCCAATGCTGGTGAAGTAGTTGATGGCGAAACGCGTATCCTTGGGGTTGTCCATAGGGAACATGCCCCTGCACGCCGCCTTCACTTCGTCGTCCTTGAATCGGTCCACCAACACCTTCAATCCCATTGATTCTGTCACCTCGTTCATCATGATCTTGATAAAGATACGGCTACTCGAGGTCGTGTCGTCCTCCGTCAGCTTAATGCACTCGAGGGCCGCCCACGAAATCGAGTCGGTGGCCACCAGATGCCCGAAGAAACGCGCGATATTGCGCAGACGATTCGTTTCATATCGGTGAATCGTGGTGTAATAATTCCCGAAGGCCTGCTCGAAACAGTCGTTCCAAACGCGGTTGAGTTTGCAGAAGCGTTCTCCGATGAGACCGTAGAACGTGGAATACGACCGTTCCTGCGAGCAACACTCGATGATCATGTTGCACAACTCGATCTTACACCGAGACTATGAGCCATGAACAGATGCGGACTGCAAAATGAACGTACCTCTTGGCCTTCCTTGATTTGAACTTTCAACAGCTTGTGTACCGCTTCTTCGTAGTTAAGCGCGTTCATAATCGTTAGATAGATCACTCGGCGAAGGTTGATGAGATTGGTTTCCGTGCGATCCTCGATACCCTCCTTCTCCGCAACAGCTGCAATGGAATATCAGATACACAGCATCATCTACGGTGTTGTGGGCATACCTTCTTCCTCATCCTCATCCGATGACCCTCCCGATGATTCTTCTGATCCACTTTCCTCTTCAGAGTCTTCGCCCAAAATCTCAGCTTTGATAGACTTGTACCTCTCCTCATTTTCAAGGTAGTTGGGGTCGAACTTGAAGATATCTGCAAGTGCGTCAGATCCGCTAGAGAGTGCCGAACTTGTATAAGTGCTTACTCAGGCCCTCCTGAACCTGCAATTCTTCCTCCAACTGAATCTGATGCGTGATCTGGTCGTCCTCCTCAACCAAGTCCAAGCCCTCCGGGATGATTGGATTATCCTTGTACTTGTCCTTGCGGACTTGCATGAGCACCTCAACCATGTATTGCACACGGTGGCTGATAGAGCCTTCATTCAAGACAGCTCGGAAGCGCTCGTACACAGTCGCGTTAGCTTTCGGCGAATTTTCAGCCAAGAATGCGCCGACTTCGCGCATAAAGCCAACGGCAATTTCAATGGAGTCGTCGGTGGGACGTTCGAGTAGCAAGACCAGAATTTGAAGCGCGATGATCTCATGTGCCACCCCTTGATTGACCAAATGTGCGATGAACGTTGTCGTGGAATGACATACAATCTGGAACGCATGTTCAGTGCGTCGTAAACGCATCTGCGTGAAACTACGTACCTTGTCGTTCCGCTTGAACGACCTCCGGAATTGGCTGATCAGGCGTGTCAAGACCAACTCTCCAACCTGTGGCAACTTAGTGTTGATAATCGCCACGAGTGCCGCGAAGACGGGCGTGAACGGCAAACTGGCCGCCTGCGCCTTCATGACGCTCCTAGCGAACAGACCCCTGCCGCGGATTAGGTTCTCCTGCATAAGTTCCGGGATAATGTGCTTGATGTTCGCAATGTTGACTCGGTTGACAATACCCGTGATGGACTTGCGCAGCGCGTCCCAGGACAGCCGCTGGTATTCCGCGCTCGTCTTGTCCTTCGACGCTGCCTCCTGGAGCGCACGCAGGCGTGCAGGGGGCATGTAGACTCCGCCAGATCGAGTGCTCGTCAGCTTGGCGAACTCGGCCTTTGCGTCGAACTCGTCCTTCTTTTCCTTCTCCTTCTCCTTGTCCATCTTCTCCAGCTCAATCGCGGCCATGCGCGCAGCGAGCTGCCGCTCCCGCTCAGCGCGCCGCACTGGATCGACATCGTTCACTTTCGGGACCTCGACAAGACGGCCGGGGGGCGGTGGCGGTGATAACGACCTGCGCCGGATGGACGGAGGTTGCTCAGAGTTCTCTGGCGAAGGAGACCTAATGACAGTCAGCTTCTGCTTTATGCAAGTAGAGAGGCATTATATCACCTCTTGCGCTTTTGGTACGGGCCATCCGAAGGGGCAGTGGGAGACATAACGGACGCGGACGCCATTGTGGATGAGGTCTGCTGCAGTGTGCAGCTCAATGGATTACTTCGCTGTGACGCGCGCCAATCATCTGCTTGCGCGTATTTACACTCCTCCGTTCCGGGAATATGGGCGCTAAATCCTTTGTTGCCCATTGCCGACGCCAGTACATTCTGAATTATGAAGGGCACTACTCTCTGCAGGCAAAACTGGCAATACGCTGTTCTATGCTGTATTTTCTGCAATGCTGAGGTTAAAGTCGCTTGTACTCTCAGGACTAGACACGAGAGATACTCGAATTATGGAAAATGCTGACTGGTTCGCAAACCATTACGCCTGATTGCGTCGGGGATGTCTTGGTAAGCGCCAGATTGTCAGTCATCGCACTCCTAACCATCACATTCATCTTTGGGGACATCATGGAAGTCTTCGTGGATTTGCCATCAATCACAAGGGTATGTACGCCTAGGCACTCGTGATGCAAGACGATCTCTTTCTAAACAAACGTGGATAGCTCAGCAAGACCGTAGTAAGGATTCTAGGACAGGTAGTGGTCATCCCCTGAATGGCCATGGAGCACAGCTGAAATCATGTATCAGAATCCTTCCAAGTTCACGTTGCAAGGCAAGTTGGCATCTCCAATTTGAGGATGTCGTCTAATCGCGCTAACCTCAGGAACGAACACATATCTCATTGGAGAGCACAACCCATACATTCTCGTGGACACAGGACACGGTCTTGAGACGTATCCTCCCTTTCTTCAGGAAGCTCTACTAGATCATACTTCAACGATCCATGCGGACAAACCGTACATCTCTGACATTATCTTGTCGCACAAGCACGCGGATCATTGTTACGGTTTGCCGTCCGTCCTGAAGCTGCTTCGACAGCTATGGGCAGATCACCGTGGCACGAGTCCGTATCGGCCCCCACGCATCCACAAGATTCCCCTCCACACTCCAGACCCGAGAATGCAGCATGTCTTCGAGTCATTGGCCTCGCTGCCTCCAGAATTGTTCATGGCCGATCCCTCGGGAAACCCCATTCACGACCTGCACGATTTGCAAACGCTCCCAGTCACAACGTCTTCGGTAGATGCAGAGTCGGCATCATTGCTAGTGCTGCATACGCCCGGACACACCGAGGACTCTCTATGCCTGTACTACCCCGGAGATCGCGCCATCTTCACCGCAGACACGGTCCTCGGCCACGGCAGCTCCGTCTTTGAGGACCTGCGCACCTACATGGCAAGCCTGCGCAGAATCATAGACTTTGGTACGGAGGGGTCGAAGTACGGGCCAGTCTACCCCGGACACGGCCCCGTCGTGGACGACGGACTCAGGCATATCAATAACTACTTACGCAACCGCATCACGCGCGAGAACCAGATACTGGGCGCGTTACAGAAGTCACCGCCTCCAGAGGGAGTATGGACGACGTGGACGCTTGTCTCGTCGATCTACGCTGACTACCCGCGCGATCTGTGGGAGGCCGCAGCACGGAGCGTCGATATGCATTTGCGCAAACTAGAAGCCGAAGGGCGCGTGGAAAGCCCAGGCGGGGAGGGCAGGGACACAGAGTGGATTCTAACATGATGACTTTCATCTGTGGGCATTACTGCTGCAGGAGCCACTCCGCCGCTTTAACCAAGGTGACCGTGCCACTCAGATCAAGAGAACGGATTACGTCGTAATATATCATTAGAATTACAATGCGTCGAAATTGATATGATGTGAGGCTTTCCTCCGCTCCAGTTCGTCCTCCCTCTGTCGGGAAGGTCATCGTTAATCGCTGCATGATCGGCAATCTCAAGCTTGGGCTCACCTTCTCGTTGAGGTGCAAAGCAAAGACGATCGCAGCGAGGATGATTGTGGCGGCGACCACCGTCACCATCACCCACGGAATCCATTCACCGGGGCGCAAATAAAGCTCCCTCTTCCACCCATCTTCACCTTCCGCCGGAGGAATGATAACTACTTTCGAATTGGGGACGACACCTTCCATATTGATGTAGTGCTGCTCTGAATGCTTCGTCGAGCCGACGAAGAGGTTCTCGATGTAATTGTTGGTACGCCCGAGGCCGAAGTACGAATACGGCGTGAGTAGGGATTGGTAAGATGTTTGCGGCAACTGTCCAACTGGAGACAGGTCGGTATGGCTCTAGTGATCCCAGATGGAATATGCGTTCTGCTCACCTTCCGCTGCCGACCTCCGACCTGAAGTGTCAAGCACCGTGTACTTGTATGTTGCACCAGAGTAGCTCACCCCGAAAGGCTGCAAGGCTTCAGGAGCTGTGCTCGGGATGATGGGGGAAGACCTACATGATACTTCCCAGACCCTTCCGGTTCGTTGCAGAGGCCGCTACCACAGGCTCCGTTCAGCACTGTAACCCACTTTATTATCAGCAAAGGCAGCCAGCACAACTTAATGGATGGCACCAACCTATAGCCTTCAGGAAGAACGCGTCATAGTAGAAGTTGTTCTGAACAAAGAGTATGTTGCCCTCTCCCTGAGCCCCGGTCCTCTGAACCATAATGTCTAGCGTACCCTATCGTGTGCACGTCAGTACATCAGTAGAGGATATACGAGGGCACTCACGTCTTCGTCCATGTCGAAGAGCGCGACCGACCGTGCATCCACAATGTTCTTGAGAGCCTGCGTGCCTTTCTTCACGGTTGTGAACCCCCTCTTCTCGTTGTTGTGCGATTTGCAACCCGCAACGCCCGAGGTGCACGGCGCAGAGAACGCCAGGCGGGGCGTGCGCGACGTAGTGGAGCCAGTACCCGTAACGACGATGGCGACGAGATCCGGGAATCCATCTTGGTTGACATCCCCAATCTTGATGGGGACCGGAAGAAGCGGTGTCTGTGTCGTGTCGAGAACCAGTAGTCCGGGCGTCATAGATGAGCCTTGTGGCGGCGGGAAGAGATCAGACAGAGGGAACCGGACGAAAGCCTGTAAGGGGTATCAACGAAATAGAAGAGATACTCGGAGAAAGAATATGTACGTCGTTGTCGCTCCTGTCGCTCAGATCGAAGCGGAAGTCCGGATCTGCCGCGCACAGCTGCTCCGGCCGGCGACAGATCTGCTTCCCGTTCTGCACGCTCGACGCTGTGGCTGACGTGCAAAGCGGGAGTTGCTTGTTGTACGCGATGTTGATGTAGCAGTTCGCTCCGATGCCTGTACCGGGGGCCACTGAGGAGCACGTGGGGAAGACCATGTCGATCGTGCCGTCTCTGTCTGCATGCCCATGTCACAGATGATCTCTGAAACGTGGAAACTGCGTACCGATGTCTGCAAAGGAGATTTGCTGCGTGCCGGCAGGGAGACGGCCGACTTGTGCAAGGGAGAAGCCCTCCGCCTTATTGTTGACCCAGATCTGAAAGTATTTGGACCCGGAACTGCCCTCGTCGCAGACAAGGAAGATATCTGTACATATCAGTTTGTTTCTGTTGCTGAGAAGAAATCCCTGCCTACCTGCGAGGCAGTCACCGTTCAAGTCAATGGCTGCGTTACTATGTGGGTTTGACACTGTACACTGTGCACCATTGAACTTTGGATCGGTACTGTGTCATAAAATCGCCACTGTTGAACTACTGATGAGCTCATGGGTGAACGGTCCTTACAGATTGAAGACGGGGGCAGTTGTTTGTGACGCGTTCCATACATTTTGCCAGACCCTGAATGGAGAGTTTGCAGACGCAGGAGAAGGAGTACCGAGGAGGTCAATTCTCAGGTCCCCATTCATATCCATGGGTATGGGCTGCGCCAATACAGATGGAGGGATGGGTGCAGCATGCAAACCTGCTTTGTGTGGGCCTTACAATATATTGCTCAATTGAGTTGAACTCACCGAACGTACCGCCTGGAGCGGCGATGTACAGCTGGATCTCCAGCTGGGTCGAAGAGCCATGTTGGCTCATAACAAGCAGATCTAGTCTACCGTCTTGCGTGAAGTCCCCCGGGACGACATTCCGCACGTTGTAAGGATGTTTAAATACCGAGGACTTCTTGAATGTATAGTCCTCTACACACTCAAGTCGCAAAAACACATATTGCAGAGTGTATATGCTCACCATGACTCCATAGGTATACCGTCAACGTCTGTTTGTCAGAGGCTAGCCCCAGCAAATCCAGACTGAGCTTGACTTCAGTACAGCACGATCCACCGTACAACTCACAGATGGTGCTCACAACTGGTCGCCATTAAAGTCTCCAAATGCGACTATGCTCTCGTCTCCGTCGATTCCAAGGGACCCAGCACTCAAGAGAGAGTCTCCACTGAAGCGTTTCGGAGAGAATGGCCAAATAGCGAATGCAGGAACGACGAGAGACAGAAACACGAGCGGCAGTCCATGAAGCTTCATGATGTAGATTATGCGCAAAGCCAGATGACAAGTGGGGTATGTTGTAGCATGCAAGAGTAGTCTCCCTCAAGCTACCTGCGGCCTCGATGAGCTGAGCCTGTCACCTCGGTACGCAACGTGCCCAAGCTCAAGGCAAGTGAAGAATGGAACGTGTCGAGTCGAGGCCCCCAAGCCTTCTCCAAGAGGTGAACAAATGAATTTCCCTTGAGACAAGGGTCTAAGGAAGGAACGACTGTCTTCCTTCCTCGAGAGGCTGATTTATGAGCCTAAGACAAGGGTTCCTATGGTTCGAGTGGCTGCGATCTAGCGTAGTCGAGTGGCGCGTCGCTTATGCCAAAGACCCCGGGTAGTCCTGAAGTTTACCCGTTGCTTCGGCACCCTCACAGACGAGCCTTGATGCTGCCCAAACTTTCATCAAATTGATCCAGCGCGTGACATATCTAATGCGTAATTTATAATCCTTGATCGCGAAAATGCGTGGCTCATTTGCGTATTGAAAGATGCTAGATAGAGGTAATCTCGGGGTCCTGCCCGACGCCGTACGGTAGCCTCGTGGGCGGAGATCTGCCAGCGTCTACCAACGACTCGATCAAATCTACCGACTCGGGCCTTCCTTCAAACCCTCAGATCTGCAGATTGAGCCGCAAGATGGATTCTGCGCGAGCCCCATTTACTGGAGACTTTCCTCGCGCTGCCAGGGGGGATTGTGGGTGATTAGGCACGCGTAAATCGCATGTACCAAGCTCGCTCGGCAGGAGGACCGCTTATCGAGGACGGGCGGGGCAATCACCGAGAGGGAACCGTTCGTTCAATCAGGAATCGCCATGACTCGACCAAAAACCCATTGTTCCCTCATTCAAGCATTTCATACCTTTAACGAATGGCGGAATTGGCCGCATGCAACCCTCGCTGTGCTAGTTAGTTCGCCACTCAGGACACCCGCCTGCAATAGCCTTTCCGTGAAAAAAGGTACAACACCCTCTCGGGAGCAATCATGCCACTATCTGTGTACGAGGGACTTCAGTCAATTATCTTAATCTGCCAACTGCCCTTCACTTAAGAAATCGCAGTTGCGAGCTAGGTTTGCACGCAGATTGATCTGCTAGCTGCGGCAGATTAATCTACTGTGACAATAAAATGGTACATCCAGGATTCGAACCAAGGACCTTAGCACAGATGAGAATAACAGCATCACAGCATACATTAGCCAACTGAGCTACAGTGCAACTAGTATCTTTGCACTTTTAAGAAATATATAGAGTATTTTGTAAACTTCATTTTCACAGTTTAACATCTTCCATAACACAAATACAAATGAATCTGCCTCTAAAGACCTGTGATTCCAGTGTATTCAATTTTCCCATTGTGAATTGCTCCAGGTCAGGCATGGTAAAATAAGCTACCACTATCATTTTTTTAATGCTTGTTGTAGCAGTTAGTTGTCTTGATGATTTGTGGAAATTGTGTGTAAAATTATGTTATATATATTTTGATTGGGCAATGGTAACTGTTGTCACTATGGCTCAGTTGGCTAATTATGCTGTGATGCTCTTATTCTCATCTGTGCTAATGTCCTTGGCTCGAACCCTGGATGTACCATTTTATTGTCACAGTAGATTAATCTGCCGCAGCTAGCAGATTAATCTGCATGCAAACCTAGCTCGCAACTGCGATTTCTTAAGCGAAGGGCAGTTGGCAGATTAAGATAGTTGACTGAAACTCTACTGTGTACATGTGCTACGACATGAGTGTTGAGGCTGAAAATACAGGCAAGGGTGCTTGGTTCGCCACTCAGGCTCATATAAAAGCTCAGCTTAGTATGTCTCCTAATCATCTATCATTCACTATCGCCGTAATTTCCGACGTAAATGAAGTCATCATCCATGGACTGTTCCCAATCGCAATCCGTCTTGACATCGTCACACTACAAACAAGTTAAGCGAGCTGTGAGTATCTATTGCATGTCCTTCCTGCCTATATCTCAAGACGTTGGGTCGTAGAATTCTCCATCAGTGGCTCATGTGCCCTCATTGTATATTCCCTCCAAATACCGTCGCCTACATTCACCTCTACCCGATCCGGAACCATATGCAGCCTGGAATCAACATTCCCACTACAAAAATAGCATCGAACTAGTCTCAAAACTACCCGCCAGACCTTCCCGCAGCCGACCCGACCCGTTCAAAGCGGTCACAATACATGCACTCAAATATGCCACAGGCCAGCTTTGCCTCACTCCCCCCAACCTTCACAGCTCGCAGGATATCGAAATATGTGTCACGAAGGTTAGGGACTGTTTTCTTCTCGTGCTAGGACGGCGCCGTTTAACTAGGTTTTACAGCCAGGATTTGTCTCCACAATCCCGATCGTAATCATCTCGCGTTTCAATTCCATTGGCTGCCACGACCTAGCGCCAGGCGAACACGGATTCCTTCATTCCTTGTCACCGCTGCTAGTGGATGTCCTCAGGATCCCCTGTTTCCGCCTCGTGGTCCGTGAGTTCAAGCCTGGTAGCCGGTTTGAGCGTGTCAAATACTACGGGGACTATACTGCATTGCTGACAGATGAGGATCTTCCTTATGACGCGTGGCAAACTTTGCCAGAACAAGTCAGCTGTTGCGCTCATTGTTGCCTCTCTTAGCTGACCGCATTGACTACAGGATCGCCAGAATACGATCGACTTTACATATGCGCTCCAAGACGGCATGATCTCCCGGGATCGGATCGAACAGCATATACGGCGAGAAGAAATCCGGCTTCCCTTGGTGCTCCTCCAATGCAAATCTTTCAACCGTAACTTCTACACTAATCTGCTCCGCGCGGAGTACAAAGCCGTCATTCCCTTCGCCCCATCACGGCGACCCGGGAACAACTGGCGCGCGATCCGCCAGCGATACGAAACTGACAGACTCTTTGGGGAGTGCCCTGAGCTGGACACTCGATGCAGAGCATAATAAGCACGTTACATGCGCCTATTCCGCATAATTATTCATATTTACACTTACAGTGTAGTCGAATCGGTGCATTCATGTGACATGCATCTAGCAGTTAGATACATAGTATATCCCGTTTAAATATCCTAACGTCGCTTGGTATTGGAACGACTTGTATACTCTACAATATACAACAAGCTTCTTTAACGTTATGGCCGTTCGTGTTAATCAGAGCGTGGCAACCAGATCAAGCATCTGCCGAATTCATCTACTGGACCTTTGTCTTCGGTCCCGCAACAGGCTTCACCTTGGCCTGAGCAAATCCGAATGTCTTGATCGTCCGCGTCGTGAACATCACCGCCAGGACCGCTGCGCATAGTGCACGTGCATACTCCGGGTCGACCGGCTGCACCTTCTCACTCCCGGCGGCCCCAAGCCAACTAGACACCACGGCGTGCGCGTCGGCCCAAAAGGGCTGCGCGTGCGTGAGGAGCGCGTACAGCCCGGTAATCAGTGGCGCACACCAGAGGTCGGTGGCCGTCCAGCCGTTGGGCATGAGCTCCGGAGGTGTAGTGATCGTCAGCGCGTATGGCTGAAGAAAGGAGAACATGTTCACGAAAAACCATCCTCCGTTGGCTGTGATCTGATCATAATCATGAGCAAAGTCACAGCGACTGAACGAGATGGCCACTCACAATCGCTGTGACAAGCAGCGACCAGGGCGAGGTGGACACTGCTTCAGATGAATGATCGACGATCATGGGAGGGACGAGGCTGCACAGCAGGAAAGCACGGGTAAACCCGTCCAATATCGAGACAGGGAGCTCGCCAAACAGCGATGGTGCGGGTATGACAGGTATCCGATCAACCACTGCTTGGATCGCCGTATAGAATGCAGGCCCTTTGCCGGATATCATGAACGAGCACGGAACACCCAGTGCGGGACCTGGAATACACGCGTTATCAGTGTGTGCAGGTGGACTCCATCATTCAACTTGCCAGTGATCGCTTCTCCACCAAAGACAACCATCAATGCTGCACTGACATCTCGTACGAAGGACCTGTGCTCGATATCTTGTATCGCAGCCTCGTTTGACCCTCGCTTCTTCGCCAGATGATGAGCATAGTACTGCTCTTTGATCTGGCGGAGTGCAATGCATGTCCTCAACGCTGCCGCTACATCCAACGTGGAGAACGATAGCCCGAACCATGTAAATGGTGCGATGGGCTCAAGGGCATAGCGGTATACCTCAACGAAGGGGGCTAGTAGTAAGTCCATTGTGAAGGAGCAAAGGACACCGCGAGACGCGCTAGAGGGCCCTTAAATGGCCTTATATGATTGAATTGAAATTGGATATCAGCGACTCCTTCGCAAGCAAATAGACAAATCAGCAAGACCGAGGTGCACAACGGGCCCCCGTATTGCGCATCCGATCGTGGGGTTATCTCAGCGCAATTATTATGTGACTAGTTGCTAGCGTGAGGGAACATAAACATTGTACAATGGCGTAGTGGCTGTAACGGCCCTATTCCGGGAATGTGAGGTGGTCTAAAGTTACAACGGGTTTACTCGTCTGTGCGCTGGTTCAAGACCGTCCCCTCCAGAAAACTTGGTCACCCTGGCTGTCCACCGCGGAAGCGGAGGCACGGCCCGGTATAATCCGTCCTTGACTGGCCAGGGAAGCAATTCCGCAACCTGCAGGACGCGCCGAGTTAGTCTTAGGAGACAAGGACGAGTCGTCTGTTCGCGTAGATGGGCCGTGCCCTTCACAAACCTTTTGAATTTTTTTGTTTGCAGACCCACCTTTAGGCAATGGAATATCGGCTACGAACAAGATGCAACGTTCATAGTAGAGGACCAAGACGGTGTTCAGTCAAGGGAGTGCGATTACCGTAATAACAGATGTAAAGTTATGCACAAAGAAATCCCAATGTCGATATCGTGAAACATCCACCGCCGCGCCAGCGCGCCGCTCCAACCTCTGCCTGTCCACTCAACAGCACTTTCCGCCCTGCCCATTGGTCGCGTCGACAGATGGAGTGACCGTGATGGAGTCTCCTGTGGGCGGCTTGATGGGGTCTGCAGATTGTTCGAGCGATTTGCTTGATACGATACGGTAGATGTCTGACAAATCGAACATTGATACCATTCATCGAGTTCATGACCATGATGAATCTCACCAGTGAGGATGGTCTGGAAGGCAGACTCGACATTGGAAGCGTCCAGCGCTGACGTTTCGATGAATGAAAGCCCGTTCTCCGCTGTAAAGACCAGCAAAGTCACCAACACAATGGTCGAGACACTGCTCAATAGCACGTACCCGCAAATGTCTTCGCTTCATCCGTAGGGACTGCCCGTAGGTGCTTCAGATCGCTCTTGTTACCAACAAGCATGATGACGATGTTGGAATCGGCATGGTCGCGCAACTCCTTCAGCCACCGCGTTACGTTGACGTACGTTCCGTGCTTAGAGATGTCGTACACGAGCAGCGCACCGACGGCGCCACGGTAGTAGCTGAACGCGATATTGAAGAGCCGCTGTGGCACAAATATGGAGAACACTCACGCAGCGGTGATTGCACGATACCGTTCCTGGCCAGCTGGTACAGCCAAGTCAGCATCTATGCAACTCGTTCTCCACGGGCACGCGGTGCCTAACTGCGGCGCGTGCGCAGGGCTGAACAGGGTGGCGGCACTCACCAGTGTCCCAGATCTGTGCCTTCAACGTCTTCCCATCCACATTGATCGACCGTGTAGCAAACTCTACACCGATTGTTGACTTGGTCTCAAGGTTGAACTCGTTGCGCGTGAATCGCGAGAGCACTGAGGCATGCTCATATTCAACCATCCACAACGATACGAGTTTTGCAACGTACGGTTACTATGATTAGGAATACACCCAGTCAGCTGTGATTTGCACTCAGTCGCGAGGGACAACGCACGATTTCCCGACACCAGAGTCCCCGATGAGGACCACCTATAGCAACCCACGCATCAACGTCAACCATTCCGCCGGCGTCCAGTGCAGTGACGCACCTTGAAGAGGTAATCGAAGTTGCTCTGCTCAGCCATGTCTGTGCGTAATGTACGTCGTAGATGATCGGTCGATGCGTGAAGAGGAGGGACGTTGGATGGAGGACGAGATACGAGTGCGGAGCAGCGGACGTGGTTAGGCCTGAGGCGGTGAGGCACAGCGGACTTTCAATGATCTGCTTATGGCAACTGCTCTCGTGCCAGATCTACATCAGCGAAGTGCGGAGATGTAGATAATGCGTTACCTAGTAATATAATCCATACAATATAGGGTGACCCGTTAAAAACCATGTTTAGAAACCTTTATATCTGCCAGGGTCATGCAATCTATACCGATATGTTATCCATACCACTGACCGCCGCGGCATTATCGGTCAACATTGTGATACATTACAATTTATTGCCATCTCAAATCTTGAGCCGACGTACGTCGCCTATCAGTGCAACGTACAGTGTCATATTTCAATGTGTATTATCACATCTTGGTCTCGCATTGCTCACAGCTCGTCGCACCGTTGAATACAGATCAATTTGCAAGTGTTACAATCATGAGGTACAGGATATCGGAACAGGTGCAGGAGAGAATCATACATGTCTGATGCGAGAGAGGGAAAAGGCACAGTGAATGCTCAAGCTGCGGGTGGAGTACTAGTCACAGAGGAGAACGTCATATAGCCAGGTTGAATGCTGCAAGACAGTCAAAGGGATTCAGAGTGCGAGAGTGAGGGACCAGGGTCACGGCAGTACAAGGAAGACGATGCGTTCGAAGTGTTCGCTCAGGGCTGCACCTGAGAAGGTTCGCCCATATGAGGGGTGGAGGATTCTCCACTCTGGGGATCGTTGTTGTGAGAGCCGGCCATAGCAGAAGCGCCATTGGTGGCAAGAGCAGCATGAGAAGGACCAGATACAGTGGCAGCATCAGCGACAGAGGTGGAAGGAGTGGAACCTTCGGAGCTACTAGTGTTGCGAGTACGCTTCCCCAGAATACGGTCCATGGCAGACGGTCCGGGTCGCTTGCGAATTTCTTTTCCGTTCGGCGCAACGGCCCGCGTCTGTCTTCCGAAAATCTCCCTGCATGCCTGATCAGTATGCGACAAAGCGAAAATAAATTACGTACTTGTTCCACCAAGCAAGTGTTTTTGCTTTCCAGGCATCGTCAAGGAACAAGGTGAGAATGTTATCGTAGAATTCACGCCCAATAAAAGTGGCATCATCTTCATTCCATTGTGCTTGAGAGTTGTAGCAGAAACGTGCCTATTACTTATGTGATCAGCCTGATGTTGGAATAAACCAGCAGGGGCATACCACTACTCCCCGGTGGAGTAGTGGGATGCCCCTAGGCCTGCTGGTTTATTCCAACACCTGAATGATAACGACAGCAGTGTCCTTACAATACAAGCTGTGTAGGCTATGGTCTCCGGTGTGACTTCCTGTAGCCTGTAGCTTTTTGAAAGAGGGGGGCGCCCCCCACTCTTCGTCCTGGGTCTGGATGACATGCTAGATTGGCCAGCCGTCGGCCCTTTGAACATGCACCGATAATTCTGGTAGGCGAGTCAGTAAAATAAAGACTGATATGCACCGGCTTACCGCAGCCAAGATAGGTGAGAGAAGCAGGTTTTCGTCGGGTTCTTCAGCATTGTAGCCATTCTCTGGATAGCAGAAAGAGGGAAAGTCATCCGCAGTGATTTCAATCTCACATGCAAGCGCTGCACGACAAAACCTGTCGGGTACAAGTTAACAATGAGAGTGTGAGAATAAGAGATACGCACTCTGCAGGGTCTGCATCAAAGTCATCTCGCAGGCAACGGGGAATTAAGACTCGACCCGTAGCAGGATCCCCCGCTGCAACTTCTCGGTATCAGTATCAATAGTGGGAATATCTTCGCGCCGAAGGCTCGGGAGATACTGGAGGCAATATCTTTTGATTTTCGAAATGTCGTCCCCACGAGCATTGATTCCCTTCTTATGGAGCTAGAATAGAACGTCAGAAACGAACTACAAATAATTGCGTACGCACAAATTTTGCGAGATGTAAGATAGCGTCTGGCTCAGCCTCGATTAATGGAAGCTGAGCTCGGAGGCAGGGACTAGCTTGCATGATTTTGCGAAAGTTCTTGAGATGATCGTCAATGTTCTCCTTTGAGCTGCGGCAAGGGGGAGGTTAAAAGGTGCATATATGTGCCCATGGACACATATATGCACCATTTTACAGTGAATGAGACAATACACTCACACATAGTTGTAGTAAACTGAGTCGTCCCAATCGTCTTCAGGGACACCGTCCAGGCAGATTCCTATCTCCAAGGTGACAGCAATGTTAAGGAATGGGCTGATACCTCGGACAATCCAGTGTCCGAGGTCTGCATATGCATGGTGACGATGACTGAGTCGGGATCAGGTGTCAGCAGGTACATGCCACTGCTAGATAAGTGACGACATACATACTGGCGACGGACATGAAGCCTGGCTTCTCAAGCTGCAGGTTCGACAGCAACTCGTCGAACTCAGCCGTCGTGCCTGAATGGGAAATATACTTCTTTCCATCCTCATCTTCATCATCTACTCCACCATGACGGTCTTCTTCATGGTCATTTGCATCTCCATCAGGGGCATCAATGTCGACCTCCCTAGAACGAGAAGGTTGATCATCTCTGTGAGGCCGAACAGACCGGGCCGATACATGTTCGTCGGCAGAGTCTTCCAGGTCGGAGTGAACCTGCTGACAACCAGAACCAGAGACTATGATGTGCGCCAGCGGACATAAGTAAATTGGGAGGCTCTACTGTCAGAATTTCGGCCTAGCTGTCAGCATTTCGGCCTAGCTGTCTCTATTTCGGCCTAACTGTCAACATTTCGGTCCAGCTGTTAATATTTCGGCATATGTAACTGTCATTTCGGCCTCGCGATGCACCTGTTGTTGTGCGCCTAATGCCTGCTTGGCATTATTTGGCAATGCCCGAATGCGGTATGTTCTCAACACCCGAGCTCGACGCAAGTCGCGAACGTTCTCAAGGGTCCGCTCCTGCGCCGTTGACTTCATGTTGAGGTCTTGTGTACTTTGACCTGTGATTGGCTATGAAGTAGTGTACTTGTACTACCCCCAGGCCTCTGAATGATCTCATTCTTCCCATTCATTTTGATCTTCGTATATGACATTTTTTTGCGAGCTTACATGTATAATCTCCTGCGCAACGCGCCGAAAAGGCGGAATACTCTTGCGTTGTATCTCAGCTCTCCGGACAAGAGCTCCGAAGAGAACAGAGCAAAATCACACTGTGTGTGCCCGCCCACAGTGCATCCTCAGTGCTGCCGCCTGTGCGCTCTCTGCTCTGCGCGCGCTTGTCGAAATCAAACTGAGCAAGCCGAAATTGCGCCGGAGTCGCCAAATCTGCGCCAGATGCGCCGAACCCCAAATCCCAAATCTCAATTTCAACGTAAGCGTGCCGAATAGTATCGATGAAGCAACAATACCAAGCTGTCAACTTCAAGCCGAACTACGGGATCCCAAATAATTTGTCCGCTGGCGCCCCTCATAAGAGACACTGCCATGTGACACGTGAATGCGTTTTGTTGCAGGCTGTACATCCACTTCATGCTGCACCTGTTTGCCCTTGTGAGCAGGGCGGGGAAGTGGGCGTACCGCAGAAGCTATGCTACTTTGGGAAAGCTGAGCCCAAGAGCTGTTTCCACGTGCTAAGATTCCGGTAGAGCGAGGAGCCAGAGACCCGGATATCCTTTGAGGCATACAGTCATCAACCACTCAATGAGACAACCAAATATTGTACTGCCTCGGACTTCATGTAGACTTCCTCATGTGCCAATCAGACTACACCAGAGCATCAGACCCAACCTCCTCCACAATCTGGCATTGAGAGTTCCCTTATCGAAGCCCCTCTACAGGCAGTGGAATTTGAACAATGGTTGAATGTCCTTATCAACGAACGACCACTCAATGAGACAGCGTCACATCACGCCTGATTAGGCCCAATTAGGTATATCTCATCAGCTGGTACTATCCCATTGTCGCCTTCCTCCTCACCGCCTCCTTGCTCACTCTCATCTAGATCCTCCAAATCCAACCTCGGCCGTAGTATTAGCTTCTGCAGAGCTGTGCATTTCAGCTTTGGCCATCATTTGGCTCTTCCCTCGACCCCGGTTTGTTCAATTTCTGCCTTATAAGCTTCAAGTGCCCATTTGGAGCTGCTACTTCTGAAGTTCTCCATGTTGGTCTAGCTCATCCAACCATGATGCTCAGCAGCTGGTTTTGGGAGTTTTATGTAATGGCAACATGTAAAGTCGACATGTATAGTCGACACAGGCTACAGCAACTGCATTGCTAGTTCCATATGGAAGGTGTGATGTGACATCCGGCGCCTGATCAGACTAGCCTCTGCAACACCTCCAATACTCTTTTTTCGACAATCTCAGTGAATGTGATGGGTCCCGCTATGGTGACGTGGTCGGATGAAAGTAATTCAAAAAAGCAACCTGATAGCTGCAACTGTCACTGTATTGCATAATTTCTGTGGAACTGATCTTTCGAAATGGATTTTGTTTTTGAGGGACAGCCAACAATGGTCGGTCTGTCAGAGATGCAATATTCGCAATACTTGCTTGGAACTTTAGCAGTAGCTTTTCACAATACATGCAAATGAATGTACAAGAAGTCCGAGGTGCAAATGCGGAAGTGGGAAGCAGAAATCAAATAACAAGGTCGTTTGTCTCATTGGGTGATCGTGTCTCATTGAGTGATCGATGACTGTAGCTAGGGAATGTTTCAGGGGAAATATTAGTAGAAGGAAGAGCTGCAAGTCGCGTTGCAGAGTCTTGCCGCTCCATCTTTTATGGAGTGGTGCGATCACATGCAATGAGCTCATAGATGACATGGTTGGGTTAGGGTTTGCAATGCTCAGGCTTGCTTTGCACATACGGTTCCGTTTAATCTCAGCAACCACCATGCCGCCCTCCCAGCGTGACTTTGATGCAGTACAAGCTATAGGTGCCTCTGCTCCTGAAGTACTGGGCTTCCTTTCTGTGATTGGTGCCAATATCTGCCTACTCCTGGGAGAGATGCCTGAGATCAACCTGAACTTCGATTGGAATGCCCCCAGTGGTCCACCCATACCCTTCGCTACAGCATGCTTCGTCTCCCGGATGTGTCACAGTACTACGCTGTGGCATGGCCCTGCTTATTTTCTAGGTATTTACAGGGTCACTACGATGTACAATCTTGTATCCTACGTGAGCACCTCACGTCCCCTCCCTCTTACGTTGAGCGCCAGACCCAGTAGATTATGATAAGATAAGATGTACCTGCACGCTAGGGTGTGCGCACCTCCCATCACGTTACGGTCACAGTATGTACAGTTTACGTTACGGTAGTTATGCATCATGTGGACCTTTAGGTACGGCGCACAGACCGCGCCTTTAGGGTAGGCTGCTAGTAGTTACCACAACTGTATATAACGTACGACAGAATGAGGCTTACCCTCATTCTTGAGATTCTAAGACTTTGGGCACAAGGCCCCTTCCACTCTTTCTGTGTGCGCCTTGTGCGATGGCCTCGACATCTCTGTCTCACCATATGCTAGCTAGTCTGGTAGCCGCTCGCTAACTCTGTGACGGCCGCCCTACGTCCGCTCGCCGCTATGGATAAGGAGTTAGAAGGTTAGAGGATCCCCTGTTGGCACGGGTCGCACAGTCAGGTAGGACTGTGTCAGGATGCTCCTGCGTACTGCAGAAATTTGCATCAAGCTAGCACAGAAGCTCCTTGCTAAAACCACTGGACCAGACCCTCCAGCTATGAATACTGTGAATGCTCGACTTGAGAGGGCTTTCAATGATCTCAACGAAGCATGACTTGATCTATACGAAGTGGAGGAAGAGGTGGATGTCGGTACACATCAGTCTCACATTTCAGAGAACTTTGATTTCATATCACGGTGAGTGATGGAGGTATGTCTTGTAAAATACGTACTGAATGCTACCAGCACCGAATTCCCATGCACACATCCTGAATGCTCTACGGGCTCTGGATTGCAGGGACATGCACGTGGGTTCATCCCTCTTCATACTGAGATGCAAACCCAGGACAGACCCAGCAATTTCCTCAAAGGCTCCTCCCCCATACATATTGGCACGTAGACGCAGGCAGTGGTTGAGGGTTTTATTGATATGATCGACAACATTCCCTCAGATGGTTAGAAATGTATACTGTTTTTTAAACAAAAAATCTCCACTCAGGTAGCTGCTCGGGTAGTGAGCATACAGTGTGTATGATACATGAGTCTGTAAGAATTGATGGTTTTGACTGAAATCTGTGATTGAGAAATCGAAAAAGGAATAAGGTTGAGATACACTTGAAAGTGGCGCTGAACGTTCAAGTTACGGTGGCACCGTTCCAAGCAGCCTTGTTGTAAATTTCTATGCACTTCATCTACTGCATACTACTCCTCTGGATGGCTTCAAATATCATCTGCACTGATTGCAAACGCACTGATCTCGCCTCCAAGCATGGACTGCAAACACATCAAGCTGTATGTCCCCAGCGTGGGCAGGGACTGGCGAGGGCCATTGAGGAACGTCGTGTGCGAGATCAAGCAGCTCCTAGGGCTCGAAAAATTCAGAGACATCAGAGGGATGATGAAGACGTTTCGCAATGCCCTGTAGAACAGCTAGACGAGCCTTACGAAGTGCGTAAATGCTTCATGATGTATATGTTCAGTACTGAACTTAACCAACTCATATCAGATTCCAGAGCCTCATGAGGACCCTTCTCTGCTACAGCCCCAGGATCTTCTCATCTACTCTGTCAGTAGAACTGGATGAAAGTGCCGCAGGCCAGGCTTCCTGGCTGATTGTGTGCTGACCACTAACGAAGGAGCCTTTCTGCAGGTTCCCAGGTCAAGCAACCATCTTGAAATTGATTCATTATCTGGCTCTCCTGGTCCAAGCTCCCCCATGCCTCAGTCTCAACCATCAGCAGAGCAGAGGCAATACTATGATACCAAGCCTGATAAATTTGGTATTTTCTGTCGTTATTACGTCCAGCCAAAACGTTTGCCCCCCAATGTGCTGTCACTCAATAACCTCTGTAATTCACCCACACTTGAGATGCCCCACTCTAGTCATGTTCAGAGGGATGACCACACTCCTGCATCATCTGCGCCGCTTTCATATCAGACCGATCAGAACAGAGCAGATAACCCATATCATCCATTCCCTAATGCTTCTGTTTTTCGGCTTCTCAACTGGGATAGCAGCTCCTCTGGCACTATGTCTATGGGGAACTCACAGGCTCTTCTTGACAAGGTGTTATTTGCCCCAGACTTCGATTTGGCTGACCTCAAAGGCCTGAATATTGCACGTGAATGGGAGCGCATTGAGGCATCTTATGGTCAGCCTAAACACAATGAACTTTCAAGTGCAGATGGCTGGTGTGAGACATCTGTCACTATCCCACTTCCGTAGGAGAAGGAATCGTGGACTAGTGAAAGTGACGCACCCACATTAGAGGTCCCCGGTGTGTTTCATCGCTCATTGCTTGACATTATCAAGACAGCCTGTCGGGACCCTGATGCTGCATCCTACGAGTGGATTCCATTCATACAATTTTGGCGGTGCACAAAGTGCAACTCCACAACCGACGATTTTGATAATTCATCGGAGACCGAGGATGTGCGAGTCTATTCAGAATTATTCAATTCTGATGCTATGCTCGAGGAGTATAATAAATTGTGCTCTCAGCCACCGGATCCCAATGACCCACCTGACACTGAAGTTGCTATCATCCCTATTATGCTGTGGTCAGACTCAACTCATCTCGCAAATTTTGGCACCGCTTCCTTATGGCCCATCTATGTGTTTTTTTTTGGCTTCGTCTCTCAGTACATCCGGAGCAAGCCTACAGCATTTGTGTCACACCATCTCGCTTACCTGCCATCTGTGAGTAGTGTTGTTACATTCTAGTCTTGATTATCCACTGAGTTCATCGTAATCTCAGCTTCCTGACTTTGTGCAAGATGTATATCAGTCCCTGTTTGAAACGGCTGCCACAGCTGATGTCCTTTGGTTCTGTAAACGTGAACTGATGAATGCAATATGGCTCCTGATTCTTGACCCTGAATTCATGCATGCCTATGAACATGGATTACTCAAGCAATGTGGTGATGGAGTACTACGTCGACTATTCCCTCGATTTTTTACCTACTCTGCAGACTACCCTGAGAAGTAAGTGCACATATCTCTTAATAACACACATACTAACCTCGACTTTCCTGGTCAGAATATTGCTCGCATGCATTCGCTACCTGGCTCAATGTCCATGCCTGCGCTGCTTGGTTCTGAGGGACTTCAGTGCCGGAGATGCACCCTTAGAGACACCGCAGATGCATCTGAGGCTCTCTAAGCAATCTTGACGCCCAAGCGCGCTGCATAGATGCATCTGAATAAAATAAGATGCATCTGCACAAGAAATACCTGTGCAGGGTTCGAACACTTGACCTAGGATCAGTGAAGTCGCAACCTGTACCACTTCGCCAAATGGTCTTGGTATCCGGTCACTGTTACGGATCGAATATCCGTTCTACGCAAAATAACTAAGTCGAGTTACTCAGCGTATCGAGTAGCGCACTACTCGTCGGACTCCTCTGAGTCAGAGCGTCGATATACAAGCTGCAGGCTTAATTGCTCAAGCCTTTGAGAACGAGTATAAGATCCTTGAATTCAACAAGGTCGAGCTGAGGAACTTGACCGGTATTTACATCAGGTTATATACTGCGATCCGTGAATCGGGGTCATAGTGTCTTTGGTACTACTACTATTAAGTCCGTCGGGCTAACGATATAAGTAATAAGGGAGAAGTGTTGCGGTTGAACGCAACAAGGGATGAAACACAGAACTACTGTGGTTGGACACAGAATATCAGCTAGAACGTGATGCGGACACAGAGAGTGGGCATAGGGTTGTTATACACAAAACAGGGCCTACGGTTGAGCGGAGGCCCCCTAGAAATAGAGCGCTGGGTACAGCGGTTGAACGCTAAGTCCTCGTACACGGTGAGGCGTCAAACGGAATATTCGAGTGTACCTGGTAGAATCGTAACATCACCCCCCCCTCAAGCCTTCATTGCCCTCGATGAAATCCAAGCTTCACGGCCACTCAGAGGGCCTCCGGGTCAGGGTCGTTGTATCCCGCATCTGTATCGGGGAGCGGAGGCGTCGGAGGGGGGATCCATACCTGATATAGGGCACATTCGCCGACGCGATGTCCTGGCTGCGTGACTCTGCAGGTGGGGCATCTGTAATCGGGACAGTCGAGGACCCAATGCCAGGGGCTGCCACATCGGCGACAGGGCTCGTCAGCAGATGGTCGAGGTGGTGAGCGGGCTGAGGGGACGGCGCGAAGATACTCTCCTGATTCGTACCGCTGATGGTGGTGGTGGGCCCAGAGACGCTGTCGGAGCCAGGTAGGCAGCTGGTAAAGGGGTTCGTCCCATCCGTCCCTCCCTCGCTCCCACTCCTCCCGGGTAATGATCTCAACTGATGGAGATCTGTTGCTAACTCCGTCGCTAGCAGCTGCAGAGGTCGGCGAGGGGGGAGCCCTACCATCGCCCGACCCCTCTCGAACTGGGCGTCATTCATCGTCTCGTGGATGCGGAGGAGGGCGCGCTGATTCTCGAGGTTGAGGTCCTGCGGGGGCGGTCGGTACGGCAGCGTCGCGAGGTACCACATGACTGTATTCCATAAAATCGAATGGTTCTGCGATTCGATCCAACTCGCCGTCGTCGAGTAACCAGGGGGGCATGGCTGGGACAGGGCTTCGCGTTCGTGGTAAGCGGGGCGGGCCCGCTTCGACCTCTGCGAACGCTCGCCGGATTCGCGATGGTGTCGACGCCCCGAGGTGGTCGATCCATTGAGTGATGCACCGCCCAAGCCTCTGTCGCTGGAGGAGGGCTGTGCGCTCGAGTTGGACGATCCTCTCTGTGACGTCCTGGTACTGGTCGAATATGTCGGTGAGTTCCTGTACGAGTTCAAATTGATCGGTCCAGGGGGTCGCCTGCCCTCCTGGGGGGATTTCGGACCTGTGCCAGGTGAGCGCATGTCTAGTGCGGACGTGGGCTTCCTCCAAACAGCCGTAACACCTGCCTGTCTGGTACCCCATGCAGACTGCGAGGGATCGCCGCATCGTCGGGGCGGTGGGTCGCTCGGACGGGCTGGTTGTAGGGAGTGGCGTCGACATGCTACTTCTTCGACCTGCCGGACTTTGGTCTTCGTCCTCTTGCTTTTAAACTCTCTGAGAACATCCGGGGAGTTCTTCAAGCTAGCCTCGCTTTCCCATGAGTCTTCCGCCGACGGGTAGCCCCTCCAATGAACGAGGTATTGCTTCTTCCCTCGGTATTGTCGTTGGCTCAGGATGGCTTCGACTTCATACTCTGCTTCCCCGTCAACTAATTCCGGGGGCGGCTTCATATGATTGGGTCCGTGCACCCTCGTCTCATTGAACGGCTTCAGTAGGGCTGCATGGAAGACCGGATGTACCTTCCATCGCGGTGGTAGGGCTAGTCGATAAGTTACATTCCCAAGCTTTTCGGTGATAGTGAATGGTCCCTCCCTTTTGGGGGCGAGCTTCCGAGATTCGTATGGGAGGTGGAGGTTCTTGGCATCGAGCCAGACCTTGTCCCCTTTGTCGAATTTAGGGAGGTCTCGTAGGGTCCTTCCTGCCATTCGCTTCTGCATTAGCTCATGAGCGGCAATTGCCTTTTCCCTTGCTTCTCGTGCGGCTTTTAGTCGGTCAGCTGCTGCTGGTACCTGGGTGGTTTTAACTTCGTCTGGTAATCCTCTCGGGATGTATCCCATGATTACTTCTGTAGGGGCAGGCCGCCCCTCCGTCCTTCGTGTGTTGTGAGCGAATTCTACGTCTGCTAATCGCGTTGCCCAAAGTCTTGGGTCGTTCATACAGTATATGCGCAGGTAGACTTCGATTTGTTGGTTCATTCTTTCTGTCTGTCCGTCTGTCTGTGGGTGATAGGCTGTGCTGAGGGCGGACTCGATTCCAAGGACTTTACAGAGTCCTTGAAAGAGCTTGGACGCGAATTGCAGTCCTCGATCGGATATGATTTTTCGGGGGAGTCCGTACTTCGAATAGATTTGCCGATGGAATATGTCAGCTGCCCCTTCGCTGGTGATGGTCTTGCTGCATGGGGTTAGCGATATTGCCTTGGACGACCCATGATCGACGATGACCATGATCGAGTCATACTTCCCTACCGGGGGAAGGTCCGTGATGAAGTCAACTGAGCATTGCGAAAAGGGGAGGGCATCCTTTTTTGTCGGAATCGGTTGCAGTGGTGGCTTCGTCGGGTTTCTGTCGGGTTTCATTTGCTGACATATGGCGCACCCTTTGACGTATTCTGCCACCGTTTTTCGGAGATCAGGCCACCAGAAGTGTTCCTGTACTTTTAGCGTCGTCCCCCAGATTCCGGGGTGACCTGCTGCGATTGGATCGTGATATCTAGAGACCACATCCCTTCTCAGGGCAGGGTCTCTGGGAACATACATTCGTCCTTTGTACAAGAGGACTCCTTCGCTGGACTGCCAGTCTTCCATTGCTGTCCTCAAAGGGGCAGTCTCTCCTTGTTCCAGGGCGCGGAGAGCCTGTTCCGCGATCGGGTCGAAAGGCTTCGCGATCTTGATCCGATCGATGATCGGTATCTCGATGGCGTGGACAAACAGTTCGTCGGGTAACATGAGGATGTTTTCGTTGTCATGTTCCGAGTCGTCTAGGTTCAGGAGACGCGAGAGAGTGTCTGCCATTATTAATTTCTTTCCGGGTACGTGCTGTAGGCGGATGTCGAACTGGGACAGCAGGAGGTGCCATCTTGCCTGTCGCCGATTCAATCTCTGAGCGCTTCGCCAATAAGTAAGGTTCTGGTGATCGCTTTGGATCAGAATCTGGTGTGGTGCTCCTTCTAGAAGGTGGCGCCATTCTTCGAGAGCGCAGACTATTCCGAGAAGTTCCCGATCGTAGATTTCATAGTTTCGTTCAGCTGCGGTTAGGGATTGAGAGAGGTAGCCTACTGGCCGTTCATTCCCTTCGTCATCTTTCTGTTTGAGTACTGCCCCAAGGGCGTACTGGGATGCATCTGTTTCGAGGATAAATGGTTTTGTTTTATCGGGGAGTGACAAGGCCGGGGCTTTTACAAATTGGCCCTTCAAGAATTCGAAGGCCTTCTCTTCTCGATCAGTCCACTTGAAACCATTCCCGGTTGCAGTCTTTGTGAGGTCGATGAGTGGTCGGGCATGTGTGGAGTAATGATCGATGAATTTTCGGTAGAAGTTTGCGAAGCCTAGGAAGGAGTGGACCCCCTTAACATTCCGTGGGGCGGGCCACTTCCGAATTCCTTGGAGCTTGGCTGGGTCCATCTGGACGTGTCCTGGGGCGATTACCAGCCCTAGGAATTCCACCTTGTCAACTCCGAAAGCGCATTTCTCTGGTTTCACAAACAACTTGTTGTTGGCGAGTTTCCGCAGAATTTGTCGTTCTCGCTCTTGGTGCGTATTCCGATCTGGGGAAAAGATGAGGATGTCGTCCATGTACACCACCACCCACCCCTCTGCTATTTCTTTCTTGAGGATTTCGTTCATCATGGATTGGAATGTAGCGGGTGAATTGCACATCCCGAAGAACATTACAGTGGGCTCGTAGAGGCCTCCATTCGTCTTGAATGCACCCTTCCATTGGTCGCCCTCTCTGATCCGCACATTATTGTACCCTGCTCGCAGGTCCATTTTGGTGAAAATTTTCGCCCCCTTCAGCTTTTCGATAAGTTCGGATATTAAGGGTAAGGGATATGCGTTCTTGATCGTTCCCTCGTTCAGATACCTGTAGTCTTGGCAGGGTCTCAGGCCTCCATCTTTTTTCGGGACAAAGAAAGCGGGGGAGGCCATCGGAGACTTCGATGGTCGGATAAAACCTTTTGCGAGATTTTCTTCTAAGAATTCGTCCATGGCTTTCTGTTCCCTGGGGGACAGCGCATAAACCTTGCAGTCTCGTGGTACGAAGTCGGGTTTTAGTTCGATGGCATGGTCCCAGGGTCTCGAAGGTGGGAAGGAGGCAGCTGCCGATTTGCTGAAGACTTTCGCAAAGTCCTTCAGGTGCTCGGGGAGGATTGTTTCGTCAGTGCTTTTTCCTGTCATTCCCACGAATTCTTGAGATTTGGTCATAGCCTTTCGAACGCAGGAGAGTTGTGCGATCCTTTTCCTGAACCTGTGTTTGGTTTCGGTTCGCGGGGCGGTCAACTTCCTTTCCATCTTGATAAACCTTCATAGGAGTTGGTGTTCTTCTTCGGAGGGTAGCCCCTTCGAGGGGTCCTCTGAACTAGGGTCCTTTGGTGTTTCTTCTTTGTCGGTGGAGCCAAAGCCTTTCTTTCCTCGGTTAGTCTCGTCGAGTTCTTCGACCTGAATTATATCGGGGGTTATGGCTTGCTCGAATATAATCTGTGCAATCCTCATTCCAGGAATGATGCGGTGGGTGGTCGTCGATTGGTTGAATAGTATGACTTGGACCTCTCCTCTGTAGTCGGGGTCGATGACGCCTCCTCCTACTGTCAGGCCGTGCCTGAGAGTGAGGCCCGATCGGGAGGCGATCCTTCCATAGGATCCCTTCGGGATTTTCATATGGACTCCGGTGGGGATTGCCTTCCATCCTCCGGGGGCTATCTCTTCTGGTTTAGAGGCGTAGAGGTCATAGCCGATGGCTCCATCGGTTCCGCGGGTTGGTAGTTTTCCTTCGGGTGTAATGGTCATTTCGACCGTATTGAGGCGAAGAGTGACGTCTGCGCTTCGGGTTTTTTCTGGGGTTTTGTTAGGGGTGACGTTGACCTTCCCCTTGGCCCAATCGATTTTGGGTCCTTCCTTCTTTAGCCAATTATATCCGAGGATCATGTCTTCCTTTCCGATGTTTCCGACAAGGAAGTGGATCTTGCGTTTCTTTCCTCCGTATCTGATAGCGAGGACTACTTCTCGATCTATCTGTCCGTCTTTATTGATGGTTCCATCAACGTTACGAATGGTGATGGGGTTCTTGATTGGTCGGGTCAGGATCCTGTGTCGAATGACGAGTTTTGGGTGGATGAGAGAGGACATAGCTCCTGAGTCAATGAGGGCATTTACTGTCACGGGTTTCTGCAGCTCCAGGGTTATAGGGATGAATAGCGATCTGTCGCGTTCATACGATGTAATTACATGGGCTGTGCTTTCGGGAGGTAAGACCGTGCGCTTCCTCCCTACTCGAAATCCTGCTCGTCGAGAATTTGGGCGAGGTATGAGGGGTTCTTAACCCTGAGAACCCTGATTGCATTGACCGCTTCTTCTATGGCGGTCGCTCCATCGCTGTCTTCGTCATCTGTGTTTTCTTCGACTTCCTCGATATGAGTTGTGGAGGTGTCTTCCTCGGCTTTCCGGGCTTTTCCCCTGGTGGTGGGTTTCTTCTTTCGTTTGGGGCAGTTGCTGGAGAGATGGCCTTTCTCCTTGCAGTTGAAGCAGCGTCCTTCGGTTTGGAGCCTGCGACGTTCTTCTGTGGACATTCGATCGATATCCATCGCGTTCGGATCTTTAGTCGGGGCTGCTGTGGTCGAGGTATTCTGGGCCTTGGCTCGCCATTGCGGCTTCTTCTTATCGTTCCCTCGTCCCTTGATGAAGGTGTTATAATTGTTTTCGTTGATGGATGCTTGTTTCATCCATTCGGTAAGGGTGACGACGGGGGGAACGATATTTATGATGTGGGTCACCAGTGCGGGTCGAATAGCTCTCTTGTATGCTGTGACGAAGAGGGGGTCGCAGTGTACGCGGTCTAACCCTGTTTTTCCTACAAGGTTGTCGAATTCAATATTGAAATTGTCGATGCTCTTCTTGTCTTGTTTGAGATCAAAGAGATCGTCGTTGGTTTTTTGTTTTTCTTCGATCGGTTCGAAGGCTGCATCGAATTCGGCGCTGAACTGGGCCAGTGGGGGCAACACGAATGCCCGGGTGATCGGGTCGGTGTATTTGGCGTAGTAGTTTTCTTTCCACTGGTTCACCCGGTCGCTTCCCTTGATGTATGACATGATGAAGAGGATCTTCTGATCGTCGGACTGATAGTCTGCTGCGAACATGGTGAACCAGGTGTTGCAGTCATTCTTGAAGCTCTGTAGCTTCTTTCGTTCCCCTTTGAACGGCTCGGGGGTGGCGAGCTTTATGCGATTTCCTCTGGCTGGCTGGGGGGCCTGCGCACCCCAGCCTAGCGGGGCTCCTCCTCCTGGTGGGCCTCCGCCTCCTGGTGGGCCTCCGCCCCCTGGTGGGCCTCCGCCTCCACCTCCTGGCGGTCCTGCTGGATTGCCTCCTGCGCCGCCTGCTGGATTGCCGCCGCCGCCCGGGGGACCTCCGCCCCCTGCGCCGCCTGGGGGACCTCCCCCTCCAGGAAGGCCTCCTCCTCCAAGAGTTCCTGTTCCGGAGGGGTTTGCTCCGACAGGATGGCTAGGGAGCGGATTATTAGCCGGCGGAGGGTTAGGGGCCATTCCCCCTGCGCCCTGGCTTGCGCTTGCGCTTCCTGGAATAGTACTGCCGCCCATGGCTGTACCTGCCACACCCATGGTTCCTCCGGCGGAGGGGGTGTTCGTCGTCTGTTCTCCCTGTTGTTGTCCATCAGCTCGGTGGATGGTAAGCGTCGGTGTCATAATATCAATGACCGTTCCAAACCGCTCAAACGCGGCGCGTGTCTGATCCCAGGGATCGTTCGAAGATGGGGGGACCTGTACCCAAGTGGGCGAAAGCCTGTCTGGGGATGGGATGGTGAGGTATCCTCCTTTCGTGAAGAACCCTGCTGGGGGATCTCTCCACTCGTATTTCTCTTCGTAAGAGATTCGTCTGTATGCTTCGGGGAGTATTTCAATCAACCTGGTCGGGAGATCCGGGTCGAATCGTTGCATAGGCTTGCACTTCGGTGAGTGAGCTTTGTTAGAGCTCGACCTTCTGTTACGGATCGAATATCCGTTCTACGCAAAATAACTAAGTCGAGTTACTCAGCGTATCGAGTAGCGCACTACTCGTCGGACTCCTCTGAGTCAGAGCGTCGATATACAAGCTGCAGGCTTAATTGCTCAAGCCTTTGAGAACGAGTATAAGATCCTTGAATTCAACAAGGTCGAGCTGAGGAACTTGACCGGTATTTACATCAGGTTATATACTGCGATCCGTGAATCGGGGTCATAGTGTCTTTGGTACTACTACTATTAAGTCCGTCGGGCTAACGATATAAGTAATAAGGGAGAAGTGTTGCGGTTGAACGCAACAAGGGATGAAACACAGAACTACTGTGGTTGGACACAGAATATCAGCTAGAACGTGATGCGGACACAGAGAGTGGGCATAGGGTTGTTATACACAAAACAGGGCCTACGGTTGAGCGGAGGCCCCCTAGAAATAGAGCGCTGGGTACAGCGGTTGAACGCTAAGTCCTCGTACATGGTGAGGCGTCAAACGGAATATTCGAGTGTACCTGGTAGAATCGTAACAGTCACATACTTGTCAATATGATCCATTTAATGTCCTTTCATCGCCGTAGCTGTTAATTGTCAAGTCACACCGCAATGTTCCCATATTGCCCTGTAGGTAATTTATGACAGCATCCTTACCTCATTGCAGATACATATGGGTTGTGGGATACATTAATAAAGAGATGCATTCTGAGTTCAAGGAACACTTGAGCTTACTGACATATGAGCAGGATGTTAAATTTTTTACAACCATTATTATATCAACTACTGAATATATATTTGCACAAGACCTTCCTTTTACTAACCACTTTAGCTGAGTGGTTTCAGCTGCTGTTTCACCAAGGTCTCATGGTTCCTGGTTCAATTCCCGGCTTGCGATGCTTAATTTTGGTACTAACGGGCGCCTAATTTCGATGACTTAGAGTGCCCCGGATGCATCTGCGGTGTCTCTAAAGATGCATCTGTGGCACTGAAACTCTACTGGTTCTGAAGACCGAAATTGCTGATTTAGGGACTGCCGCTGACTTGCAGTGCCGTGCAAATATCAGGGTCGACAGTACTTCCATACACGGCGCTATTAGGCAGACACGTACATGGGTGTTTGAGAAAGGATATGCTCTGAACAGCAGAAGAATTGCGAAGATACTGGATGTGAAGTCACTTGTTACAACATGGGTCAGTCCGATGCTAACACATGCCACAATACATACTCAAATACTCTCAGAGTGCTTTCTCAATAAGGCTTTCACAATTTGGCTTCAACTTCTATTCAATGTTTGTTCCAGATCTCCTCCATGAATTTGAGCTTGGAGTCTGGAAGGCTGTTCTCGCCCACCTGCTTCAAATCCTCTATGCTGAGGGAAAGGATCGCATTCAGATATTAAATGAAAGGTCTGTTCACTTTAACATGCATTTGTACAATTCAGACTAATCCTGTCATCAGATTTCGCATGGTACCTACATTCGGACGTGGCATCATCCGGAGGTTTATGAATAATGTCTCCGGCATGAAGCAGCTTGCAGCTAGGGATTTTGAAGATATTCTACAGGTTTTTGTTCCATTCAGAATTGTGATCATATCAATAGTCTAATCATATTTTAAGTGCATTATTCCAGTGATCAATTCATTGCTTCTGCCTGAGCACAACAAAATCGTCCTAACACTTCTATTCAACCTTGCATCGTGGCATGTATTGGCCAAATTACGTTTCCACACTGAAGATACACTTGTGATATTCACCGATGCAACTGAAACCTTAGGCAGCTCACTCCGCACATTCCTTGCAACCACTTGTGAGGTATATACTACTCTAGAGTTACCAAAGGAACATGCCGCTCATGGCCAGCGTACTGCAGCCATGCATCAGAAAGCGGTTAGCAATACCGGTCAACGAGGAACAGGGCATAAAGGAAAGGGTAAGTCAAAGGCTACAACTTCTAAAGGTAACGGAGAGACGGTGGACACTGCACCAAATGAACCCAAAATAAAGAAGCTCAACTTATCAACATACAAGCTGCATGCACTGGGAGATTATCCCAACACCATCCAACAGTTTGGGACTACAGATAACTACAGCACACAAGTGGTAGGCACTCTCAATACCTTACAAAGTGTATGATTGACGATACAATAGGGAAAACCATCATGGAAAGCAGTGGTACAAACATACCAATAAGCATAATCATGTTGGTCAGATTGCGAGACAAGAGTTGTGAACACGTATTCTCCGTCGTGTTATGAAGGCGGAACAGTGATGCATTGACTCGGCACGAAGATCATGCGATACAGTGCAGCCTTCTGACCCGGAAGGTTGTATTCCTATCACACCTCATTCATCTCCTAACAAACGTTACCATATGTCTGACTATACATCTGAGTGGGAGAACATACCCCACTGGCTCAGGGAAAATAGAGGGGATCATGCCTTTGAGGTGATTGCATGAAAAACTGACTAATATTCAAAGTCATGCTGACCTCGCTACAACAGAATTTTCTACCACTTCTCAAGGATCATCTCTTATCACATCTAATGGCACATGAATTTGATGGCGATGAGAATGTCTTCACACCTGAAGAGCATGCAACCGTCAATATCCTCAACAACAAGTTATTTATTCACAAAGTGTTACGTGTCAGCTACACAACCTACGACATGTGTCGTGCACAAGATTCAATCAATACTCGTACCCACCCTGACATCATGGTCCTTGCCCATGAGGATGATGACAGCCCTGATGCAAATACTCATCCATACTGGTATGCTCGTGTGATTGGGATCTTCCATGTCATGGTCAAACATACAGGTATCTTTTCGACTTCTCCGCACACCCAGCAAATGGATTTCCTATGGGTCCATTGGTTTGGTCATGATCTCACTGCTCCTGGTGGCTTCAACACACATAGGCTGCATCGCATCGGCTTCATTGACGAGAACAACCACAATGCTTTTGGATTCCTGAATCCCAACGATGTATTATGTGTGGTACATCTCATCCCCACTTTTGCATATGGGCGTACCGACAGCCTGTTAGGCAAGTCTGAAGCTCAGCAAATACATGGTGACAATGATATGGATTGGGTTAATTATTATGTCAACATGTGAGTGGTTCTATCAATTCTGTTCTCTGTCTCACAAACTATATTTATACTTATATTGCAGGCATGTGGACAGAGACATGTTCATGCATTACCTTGGAGGTGCTGCTGGCCACCAAGGCGCCACATCAAGCGGCACAGACTACAGGCCCTGTAATGCTTCTGCAGAGCATGTGAATGAAGAGTCACGCATGGTTCGAGGATCCATGACATCTGCCCCTATGAGTGCCGAGAACACGGAGTGCGCAGACAATGCAGACGATGCGGCGGATGATGTAGATGATGCAGATGGAGTGGAGGATGAGGCTTCTGGAACCTTTGATGAAGCACTGCTCGAGGAAGAACTAGACTTTGGATATCAAAATGTGGAAGATGAAGCGGATGTAGATGCTGAAGATACACTTGGGCTATCGGAAGAGCAGGGATTGTCTTCAGCACTAGACGAGAGGGAGGATGGAGACCTATATCCAGAGGAAGAAGAGGACAATGAGCTTGAGGATCCGCTAGACAAGTGCGGCTTTGCACTGCTGTAATGTGATTTTTACTCAATTTGCTTTATACACTGTGCGTGAGGCATGGCTATTGTGTTCCTTCACGCTTCTGAACATTCTGTGGCACCCTCATATTCCAGGAACTGTAATCCCATCAAATACATTACCATACATTACAACTTACTGGTCTACGTGGAGACACATTACAAATGGCATGTCATATTGGCTTACTTTATCTACTGTTATCTATGGTTGGGGAAGAAAAAATCGGTTGGCAATCGACACCATAGGTTATAATCTTCCTCACATTTTGCTGATGTAGTAGCAGTTACAAACGAGCAGTAATGGTTACTTTCTGGGAGTCTCGACACGGGAGTTTGTACTCGTGAGCGGTACTGAATGGCCCTGATTCGACCAACTGACAAGGAACGCGGCATGCCTGCTTACCACAGGAGGGCAACTCTACTCAACATGGGCGGACCTCTGGCAACCATTCATTATTATGCTTATAAATATTAAACTAAGTGATATATTAGAGGCAGGTAGCCAATATACAAAAAGCCTACCATTAGCATTAGCTATCGGTTCTTTATTTTGGTATGTGGGGTGGCAAAGTGAGGGCTCCACCCCAGCGCATATGAGCCCCCGCACATTCCCAAAAATTATAACCTCGGGCCATCTTGTTATCGATAGCCTGAGGTCTGCCCCACATAGATCCTGACGGAGAGTGAGGTTATGTAAGGTGCTTTGTGCTGGCCTGGTAAATTTCCTCTGGTGCGTTTGTAATCAGAATTACTCTACATATGATGCCATAGAACAAGTGCACCAAACTGATGCCACTGATGGCATGTCCGGCATCTGACAGCGGCGCTTGGTTAAGTGGGAATTGCCGGCCCCCCTCCCCACTTGTCACACGTGACCCTCTGAGAGAGAGAGACAATTATTTATATCCCGCAGGCAGCACTCTAGGTACATGTGCAGCAGCTAACGAGAGCCACAGTGGAAGTGAGAAGTAGCTAAGAAATGGAGTAGGGTGGTGGTGAGGGTCATACTTGTGTTAGGTATCGTACAAAAAGTGGGACATTACGTGGGTTTCCAGTTGGCCAAAAAAGGATTGGGTGGAACGTCGAGGCGACATACGTTGTCAAAAAGCCTAATGTTAAGTGTGCTAAGAAGCAAAACGTCGTGGGTGAAATCATTAGAGGTGTCAGCGAATTGGAAGGTGAAAGATCCATATTGTTGGTTGGTGCCGTACTTGGCTTTCCACCAAACAGGGAAGCGAGTAATGGTGAGAGGGCGGTCATGGTCGCGCAGGTATGCAAGTATACCATTGGTGTCGAGTGTTTCCCAAAGGTGTGTGATGAGAACTTCAGGTGTGTAGAGGGGTGCGTTTGGGTAAGGTCGAAGGCGGACATGGTTAACGCGGATGGTGTTGATCTGAGTAGTGTCAGAAGGGATCTTATGAGCTAGTTTCAATGGAGGAGGTTCATTAGTAATGACGACAGGAATGGAGTCATCACAAAGATCGGATAGAGGATCAATGATGTGTGGGAAAGGGGGGTGTGATTTGAAGATGGCGGTGCCTTGGGCATGCCAAGGAAGCCAGGGTTTCTCTTCAGAGGGTGATGTGGGTCGCGAATATCTCCCCGTACATGGGAAGAATTGTTTCAGTCACGGTAAAGTTGTGGTTGATTACGGAGCGGTGGTGACCGGTGGCGGAGGTGGAGCAGCTTGAGGTGAGGGGACACGCAGAGGCGTCTTTACCGGGGTGGGTGCTGCAGGGGGAACAGGTGTAGTGGGACGAGGTGAGGTGACAGGTGAAGGTGGTGTTGTCGGAGAGGGTACGGTTGGAGGGACGGGTGTAGTGGGACGTGGTGTGGGTATCGTTGGCGGTGTAGTAACCACCGGGGTAGGGATGCGAGGGGTCTGAAGCAGGTTGGAATAGTGGGTGTGGTGAGTGCTTACCAGATTGATCAATGGTGTGCCACTCGTAGGTGGTCTGTTCGTGTTGGAAGAGGACCAGTCTGTCAAGGAGTTGCTTGTTGTACACGGAAAGTGATCCGAGGTCAGGATTTTCGGATAAAATACAGCGAGCAGTGGGTCCGGTAAGGCTGCGGTAGATATTCTCAATGGGAGTGGGAGGGACCGTTTCCCAGTGGGAATCGTGGTCCTCAGTAGGATGCATTTCAGCTGTGACTGATTGAGGTGTGGGAGGGGCCATTTCCCAGTGGGAATCATGGTCCTCATCAGGGTGAGGGGACGGTGGATCGGGTGTGACTGGTTGAGGTGTGAATGGGTTCACGTTAGTGAAAACTGGTTTCGGTGGTAAAGGGTGTCACAGAGGTGGTGTCACACGAGGTTTGACATGTGGGATGTGTGAGGGTTTCATGTGAGACATGGGTTGAGCAAAGGGTTTAGGTGGGAAAGATGGGGGTGCCATAGGCGCCGTGCCTTGAGGTTGGGGTGAGGCCAAAAGGCGGTCAAGGTGTTGGCAAAGACAATTCGCATCCTGGCGGACACGGACAAGTGCAGAAGGGTTGGTAGCAAGGAGGTCAGCTCCTGTGGTGATGGTGTTGACAAGGTAAGAAATGTGGGAGTGCCAGAGAGGCAACGAATGGGTGGAGGAGTGGCTCTTGTGAGCATGGAAAATGCTCTGAGCCTGGTTAAACAAAAGGGTAAAGGCAAAAGTGGCTTCAGTGGTGTCCTGGGGATGCACAGAAAGCACAGAATTAGGAGAGAAGGTTGGATGGTGTTGGGGACGGTGTGATGAGGGTGGCATGGTAGATGGGCATCTAAGTTGATGGTGGTGGTTCAAGGTCAAGGTGCGTTGACACGTGACCCTCTGACCACAGCACAAAGCTGCGCCGCCACGCTCTCCTCTCATCCTGTCTCATCATCTCATCCTGTCATGGCACAAGAACAGGTCACAATTTGGGTCAGACCGATCGATGCGAACTTCACATACAGTGGAAGACCTACCAGCATTAATGTCTCTCCCAGCAATCATGTGGATGGCTTGAAGCTCAAAATCCAGCAGAAGTTAAGGATCCAGGACGTTGCTCACGACCAAATCACACTCTTGAAGGTGCCGCGTTTTGTGACAGAGCCTGTTGACCAGGGAGAATGTGTAGTTCTCGATGAGTATCTTACAATATCGGTTGCCCTTCCGGTCAATCAAGAGGCCCCAACAATCGTCCTTGTATTGGTAACAGGTACGTACGTCTCCTTACTTCAACACCAGCCTATTGACGCTCCATCTACGCAATATGCAATGGTCTGATACCTTTTCGCAGATCTGAGACTTGGCCCACGAATAAACAACGAGCTTGTCAGGAAATACGGAAGTGTTGTCATCAAAGTTGGAGACCCACGAACCTTCGACTATTCAGACAGAAACCACAACGAGATAGAGTTGTTTAGTGGCCATGAATTGCCCGATTTCGTCGAGAACTACTGGAAGAGAGGGACTTCAGTCAATTATCTTAATCTGCCAACTGCCCTTCGCTTAAGAAATCGCAGTTGCGAGCTAGGTTTGCACGCAGATTAATCTGCTAACTGCGGCAGATTAATCTACTGTGACAATAAAATGGCACATCCTGGATTCGAACCAAGGACCTTAGCACAGATGAGAATAACAGCATCGCAGCATAATTAGCCAACTGAGCCATTGTGGCAACAGGTACCATTGACCAATTAAAATATATATAACGCAAATTTTACACACAATTTTCGCAAATCATCAAGGCAACTAACTGCTCCAACAAGCATACAGAAATCAATGATAGTGGTAGCTTGATTTACCATGCTTGACCTGGAGCAACTCACCATGAGAAAGCTGAATACACTGGAATCACAGGTCTTTAGAGGCAGATTCAGTTGTACTTGTGTTATGGAAGATGTTAAACTGCGAAAATGAAGTTTACAAAATACTCTATATATTGCTTAAAATGGGGGCAACACCAGTTGCACCGTAGCTCAGTCGGCTAATTATGCTGCGATGCTGTTATTCTCATCTGTGCTAAGGTCCTTGGTTCGAATCCGGGATGTGCCATTTTATTGTCACAGTAGATTAATCTGCCGCAGTTAGCAGATTAATCTGCGTGCAAACCTAGCTCGCAACTGCGATTTCTTAAGCGAAGGGCAGTTGGCAGATTAAGATAATTGACTGAAACTCTACTGGAAGAAGTTACAAGAGAAGCGCAATATGAGCAATTACGTGTGTTGTTTTCCCAGAAGGCACCGTTATCCCACGTCTAAATCTTCCTTAGGACTGGCAGACACTGGAAAGGGAGTTTGACATTGGACGTGATGACATGACCGTTACGACCCTCAATGGCTTCATAATCATTTCATTGCTAGCTCTGACAAGACCAATGTCCCCGCAGTGAGCGCTTCTCGGGAGTTGAGGCATCTCCTGAACATCGTCCATGGCAGTATTGGAAATTGGACCGAAGCAGGGGCAAAGGAGGTCAATGCAAACACAATTTTTTTCCAACCACTCAAAGCCTACATCGACTCTCATCCCATGAAAAGAAGGGTCCTCTGCAATTTGTGAGTGCTGCATCCACACTTCTCATACTGGCCTCTCACGCTGCTGTAGTGGCATGAAATCATGGCCTTTCCCGTTGATAGTCCAGGTCGACGCAGAGGAATGCTTTTACTCCTATACACCTAAAAGTGATGTTTCATGGTGGAAAAGCGAGTTTTCGATACCTCGTCTTTTGGTGCAAGTCCGTTCAGATGAAAGATGGTGGATACCGGATGATCATACTCGCTTGCTTCTCCAGGGTGCGAGTCTTATTAGGCTTGCGAATCAATTGTCTAGCAAGAATCACAAGCCGCGGAACTTTGTCATTATGCTTGTGTACACGGATCAAGACTATCGGGCCAATCACTACCTTCTCTTTCAGCAAGAAGGTTCCACAAAGGTCGGCAGCAGCGATTGTCTTGGTATTGATGTCTGAATTCTAACTCTTTTCAGGTTTATTACAAGGAAACGAAGTTTCCTCTGCATAATGATAACGCACGGCTGAGGTTCAGTCGTGAGCTGTACAACCTTGCTACTTTTGCCTTGTTGGAGGATCACGACAATGACGTGAGCGTAACTGAAGACCAGCTCAAAATATTCATGACCACCGTTCGGGATAGCGAAGTTGAGTTTGAGGCAGAAGGCTATGAGCCAACAGCACCGTCATGCGAGGTACGTACGAGCATTGGAAACAGTATCCGTGTCGATGAGCATGTACTGACATGTCCTGCAGTTGCCGCATTACATCGTCAAATCGGAAACCGCAGGACGGAACTCATAATAAAGGAAGTCCGCCACGGTTCGAAAGAGCCGAAGATCCTGAAGCTCCTAGCTATGATAAAGCCTCCGTCTGAGCACGTCATTGAGTGGTCCAAAACAATCAAGTCAAATGTGGGAATGTGCATCGTGCTCCCAAAGCGGAACCCCATCGAGCAACAGCTACAGTTTGTCGACAGTGGGGCACTGCGTGGCCGATTCGTTGATCTGAGTCAGGACCTGGCGAAGGGCCTCACATTCATTCACAAGAACAGCATTGCCCACCTTGACATCAAGCCTGCGAATTTAGTCTATACCGACGAGCACCGCCTACAGATCATCGATTTCGACGTTGCTGTCCAGGTCAAGGACGAAGATGACCTAATCAGTGATTTCCTCGGGACTGAGGGTTGGATGGCGCCGGAGATAGGGAAACAGGATGGTCCGCACCCTTTGTACAGTCCCATAAGGGCAGACAGGTGGTCCTGCGGTCGCGTTTTCCTCGTCTTTGCTGAGAAGCATGGGAAGCGGGATGAGGGCCTCCGTGCATTTGCGAAACGTCTGATGGATATTGTGCCCAGTCGTCGCCCCTCGTTAATTGACTGGTGCCAATCACCCCACGCCAAGAATGACGTGATTTCGAACACTCAGATGGAGGACACAATTTTGGATGCTCACATGGAGGATCCTGAGGACAAGGGACCGCCGAAGAAGCGACAGGCTGTGGCTGGTCGCTTTATCCCCATTCAATCATGACACTCACCGATGACGATAATGGGTCGAACGACGGTGGCTTCATGAAGCCCGTGGGTCCCGGAATGATAGAAGAGACATGGACATTCTGTTCTAGATATTGAACAGCACGGAGTCAGTAGAATGAGGTATGAGAGATCCGAGGTAGGTAAGAGGTGTAGTAAATGGTGCGTTATGTTCGTAGGTATGAGGGGTAAGTGGGAAAGGTTGTTGTATGGAATGATTCATACGGTGATGAAGTTGGGAGTTTGTGGGCAGAGTACGTAGTAGTATAGTGGTAGTGCGGAAAGCGCCAAGTGACCAGTGAAGGCAGAGATTTTAGGTGCATTAAAGGGGCCTCCTTATATACTGTAGAGTAGAGCAAGACTTCTAGGGCTCTCGAGTGACGAGAGCCTGTAATTGCAAGCTACCGTAAGGCTGACGAAGAACGAAACGATGAGTACGAATCAAGGGGACCTAAGTACTCAGCATAACGCGTAAAGGTAGCGGATAACACAAGTAAGGAAAGTGAAGAGATTACGTAACCGGGGTGGCACGAACGCGGTCTCGGCGCGATTGTCTCGGTCCATCCATTGCACGTCCCAGAACACGATGTACCGGTGCTGTTACATGCGTACGTTTAGCCGTGGCAGTGTATACGGATTGAGAGTTGAGAGCACCGGGATGCTGTTCGAATCCAGATGTACTAGTGCGGTAGATGTATATAGCGGTGCAAGTAGAGAAGGTCTCCGCATTCGGATTTTGCCACGTCAGTGCCTAGTATTTGAGCGAACCGGCTTCGGCGTGCGTTCTTCCACGGCTCACTTGCTCGAGCTCTAGCTCGTCATATCTCTGCTGTATTCGCCATGGAGGAGCCTTGGACAAAATCGGCCGATGAGATCCTGCAACATTACTCGGTGGACCGCACTCGCGGCCTGACGTCTGATCTCGCCGCGAAGCATGCCGAGCTTTACGGAAAGAACGGTGAGGTCAACTCTTCCTTGCGGGGTTAAGAATTTTGAATTCACCTGATGCTCGTTGACAGAACTACCGGAGGAGCCCCCGACGCCTCTCTGGGAGCTTATATTGGAACAGTTCAAGGACCAGCTGGTACTAATTCTGCTTGCGTCTGCGGTTATCTCCTTCGTGTTGGCACTCCTCGAAGAATCCGAGGGCTCAAGCTGGTGGAGTGCATTCGTAGAACCTGTTGTAATTCTACTCATCTTGGTCGCCAATGCGACTGTGGGCGTGATTCAAGAAACAAATGCGGAGAAGGCTATCGATGTACGCCCCCACGCAGGACGTCCTCATGGGGTTCTAACTCGTGTATTTATAGGCACTGAAGGAGTACTCTCCCGACGAAGCGAAGGTCTTCCGTAATGGTCAAATCTCGCGCATCCCCGCCTCCGAGCTTGTCCCTGGAGATATTATCACAGTGTCTGTGGGAGACACGGTCCCCGCAGACTGTCGAGTGCTTTCTATCGCATCCACAAGTCTTCGTGTAGACCAGGCAATCTTGACTGGAGAGAGTATAAGCATCAACAAGTCCCTCGATGTTGTTCTCGATGAGAAGGCTGTCAAGCAGGACATGACGAACATGCTCTTTGCCGTATGTCCCAGTATCATCTCAGCTAACATCATGTGCTCATCCCATGCTCAGGGCACCAGCGTTGTGAGCGGCAAGGCGACAGCCATCGTCGTCTTCACCGGCGAGCGCACCGCCATTGGTGACATCCACAAGTCCATCACGTCCCAAATCAGCGAGAAGACGCCGCTGAAGCGGAAGCTCGACGACTTCGGCGACATGCTCGCGAAGGTCATCTCCGTTATCTGTATCCTCGTCTGGCTCGTCAACTTCCGGCACTTCTGGGACCCCGCGCACGGTAGCGCGCTCAAGGGCGCTGTGTATTACTTCAAGATTGCAGTCGCGCTTGCGGTAGCCGCCATCCCCGAAGGCCTCGCGGCAGTCATTACCGCTTGCCTCGCGCTGGGAACGAAGAAGATGGCGCAGAAGAATGCCATTGTACGGAACCTACCCAGTGTGGAGACGCTGGGCTGCACCAATGTTATCTGTTCTGACAAAACTGGCACGCTGACGACGAACCAAATGAGTGTGTCCAAGGTTAGCAATTGTCCAGTCGCCGAGTTTGATGTCGCTTATCGGGCGCTGGTTGATAGTTCCTCATCGTCGATGGGCGAGGTAGAGCGCCGAAGGAGTACACTGTTGAGGGGACGACCTTCGCGCCTCATGGGTCGGTGAAGTCTGCTGATGGCAAAGATGCCTCTGCTGAACTCCGTTCCAAGTCCATTGAACTGCTGGCTGAGATCAGCGCCATCTGTAACGATGCCAAAGTCGTGTATCACCCGGTCAGTCGTCAGCCCTGCCGTCAGTTTCATTATCTGAGACCCATCACAGGAGAAGCACTCGTACGCAAACGTCGGCGAGCCCACGGAGGCGGCCCTCAAGGTATTGGTGGAGAAGCTGCCCTGCCCCGACTTGGAGCTCGCAAAGTCTCTCCCGTCCCTCGACGCGAGCGTCCGCGCCAGCGCGGTCAACGAGCACTACGAACGCACCATTCCCCGGGTGATGACGTTCGAGTTCTCCCGCGACCGCAAGATGATGTCCGTGCTCGCGCGCAAGAACGGGACAGGCACGCTCTACGTGAAGGGCGCGCCCGAGGCGGTCCTGGAGCGCGCGAGCACCGCGCTCGTCGGCGGGGCGGTCGTGCCGCTCACCGCGGAGCTCCGGGCCGTCCTCCAGAAGCAGACGGTCGCGTACGGCACGCAGGGCCTCCGCACGCTCGCGCTCGCGTACGCCGAGGGCCGCAGCCTCGTCCCGGCGCACTACCAGTCGGAGACGTCCGCGGACTACGAGCGGTTCGAGAACGAGCTCACGTTCGTCGGGCTCGTCGGCATGCTCGACCCGCCGCGCCCCGAGGCGCGCGCGGCCGTGGCGAACTGCAAGGCGGCGGGCATCCGTGTCATCTGCATCACGGGCGACAACCAGGGCACGGCGGAGACGATCTGCAGGCAGGTCGGCATCTTCGGCGCGCACGAGGACCTGGCGGGGAAGAGCTACACGGGGCGCGAGTTCGACGCGCTCAGCGAGGCGGAGAAGGTGGATGCCGTCATGCGTGCTGGCCTCTTCTGCCGCACGGACCCCCGGCACAAGAGTCAGCTGGTCGATTTGCTGCAGAGCCAGGGTTTGGTCGTCGCCATGGTTCGTCCGTCCTTCTCTTCAATGTATGATGTCAGGTTGGCTCACCATCATGCAGACTGGAGACGGTGTCAACGACGCGCCGGCGCTGAAGAAGGCTGATATCGGTGTCGCCATGGGCAGCGGCACTGATGTTGCGAAGCTCGCGGCGGACATGGTGCTCGCAGACTCCAACTTTGCGACGATCGAGCTTGCCGTGGAGGAGGGCAGGCTGATCTACAACAACACGAAGCAGTTCATTCGGTACCTCAGTACGTACCATGATGCCTCGTGACGGTGACGTCGCTGACAGCTGTCCAGTCTCGTCGAACATCGGCGAGGTTGTCAGGTAAAGTCACTATTGTCAATTGGAATGATACCCATGCTCACAGAGCGGTAATAGTATTTTCCTAACTGTCCTCTTGGGGATGCCAGAGGCCTTGATCCCCGTGCAGCTTCTTTGGGTGAACCTTGTGACGGACAGCCTGCCCGCCACGGCGCTGGGCTTCAACCCCCCAGATCACAGCATCATGCGCGTCCCACCGCGCGACAGCCGTGAACGCCTGGTCGGGCCGTGGCTGTTCGCGCGATACATGATCATTGGCATCTATGTTGGGTGTGCGACCGTCGGCGGCTACGCATGGTGGTTCATGTACTACGCCGGGGGCCCGCAGATCTCCTTCTGGCAGCTGGTGCGTGTCCGCGCGCGGTGACGGCACGCGCGACGCTGACGGCTCTTCCCCGCAGACGCACTTCCACCAGTGCGCGGCGCTGTTTCCCGAGGTGGGGTGCGCGATGTTCACGAACGAGATGGCGCACCGCGCGACGACGATGAGCCTGTCGATCCTGGTGACGATCGAGATGTTCAACGCGATGAACTCGCTCTCGGAGAACGAGAGCCTGCTCCGGCTGCCGGTGTGGAAGAACATGTTCCTCGTTGGCGCGATCACGCTCAGCATGGCGCTCCACGTCGCGATCCTGTACATCCCCTTCTTCACGGTGCGTGCCGCTGCTGCTTCTCCGCCGGTGAGGGAGCCCCTGACGTGCCGCACAGGCGCTGTTCGCCATCACGCCGCTTAACTGGACCGAGTGGAAGGCGGTGCTGTACATCAGCGCGCCCGTCATCCTCATCGACGAGGTGCTCAAATTCATCACGGTAAGTGCACCACACCCATCTGCCCATCATCGCGCGCGGCCTGATAGGCAACCACAGGCGACGTTCGTAGACCCGCCAGCAAAAGTCCAGGTGGACTAGACGTAGACTGTTCGGGGGAAGCAGAGATGTTGTACGTAGACGCACGATAGACGGCCATCGTGATTCGAATGCGAGTCGTCGGCCACGATCACACCGCAGCGGCCTGTACCGGCACTTTTGCACTTTTGTGGGGCCCATGCGCGGTCCGGGGACACCGTAAGATTTCGAGGTGTCCGCGCCCGCGCCCTCCAGCCCGATTTAGCCCGGGATGCCTCCCAGCCACGGCGACGGTGCGTCCTCGCGCGGCACTGGCCGGCGGTGGCGCGACGCGACGCAGCGTGTGAGCACTCCTGCGGCGCGCACTGCGCTCTGACCTTTGGATCGGGACGCGATGCGCGACCCTGAGGCCCGTGCCGGCACGCGTAAGCAGCGTCCACTAGCTTAATTACCTGTGGCTTCGCCACAATTTTGTACTTTAGGAGTTGTTGTTTATCTCTGCCCGCTCAGCCACTCCTCCACCTCGCTGACGCTCGGCCTCGTCGTCGCTTCGCTTGTACATGCGCGCCTTGCAGGCGCTGGGCGTGGGAATCCACTGGCCAACTTCCCGGGTCGGTGGCGCGAGCCCTATGGGACGACGGACAGCACGTGGCACACGTGGAAAAGCACATGGCAGTTCCCACGCAATCCACGGCCCTTTAGTACTTAGATGGAAAATCCGCGGGACGGAGAATGCGTGCTGTGGAGCGCAAGATTTTTCGTGCGCGAGGTGAGAAATTGCGGTCGAACGGGCTGCAGCGGCGCTCAGGCGTGACCGCGACGGACCTTTGTCCCCGTGCAGGACGCACATTCGCGATCGCGGCCTGCGTCTGTGCGTGTCCCCCGCAGCGGCAGAGCCACCGTGCGTGCGGGCACGAGCGGAGCCATTGGCAGTTGGCAGCGCGCTACGGCAGATCGCATACGGTTAGCATGAGAAGCATTGGCGAGAAGGGGGCAACGCGCCCGGGACGCCTTCTGGCCGCGCGAAGGCAGAGAGTATGACGAGATGCGGCCGGATACAGCCCCGTGCCGTCCATCTGTGGCGGGCGCGTCGTGTCGCTATTATGCGCGGCCGTGCGTTGGCATGGCGATGTGGAGGCGGCGGAGAGTGGGCGAGGCCTCTTCATTAACTGCGTTTGTCATGTCACGCCCCGTCGGTTCGCTCAGAGTTCAGAGGCGCTATGCATCGTGCTAAGCGACGTCTGGGCCCGCACTTTCGCGGATGCGCATGATCCGCTGCTTCGAGAAATGTGGCTGCGACGTGTGGCGCGCGACACCGGGGCTACAGCGGCGTGCCTAGGACAGACCGCTGTGCGAGCGAGCACGTCCCACGCCATCACGCCCCAAAGCGGAGTGGCATCCCGCATCGGACGATTCGTCTCAAGCGCCGCGATCGAGTGCGCGATCGGGCCGCCACAGCGGTACTACAAATTCACTCGGGTGGCCGACTAGCGGCGCGCCACACGCGGCGCCGGTCGGTAACCGCGGCTGGCGATGAGAGACCGTCGAATGCGGCGGGCCTCTCGCCGGCCAATCGCAGGACGGAGAGTTCCCCGCAGCGCCTGCGTCTCGCGAGCAATGGCCCAGCGCGAGAACCGCCACCTTCTGGGCTGCCTCCTGCTTCCAGCCGAGCTGCCAGGCCGTCCCCAGTGCACATCCACGTTTTCTGCGTAGACCGGTGCGTGTCCCGCGCGCACAGCTGCTCATGGCACCGGCGCACCCTTGTCCCGGCGAAGTGCACTGGCAGGCGCCGTCCATGCCACTGCCGCTGCCACCCACGCCCCAGCGCAGCGCCAAAATGATCGGCCGCGAGGATGCAGTCCAGAAGACATCACACCTGCGCGCTGATTGGGCAGTCGAATCGATTATTGGGGGTTTGCAGCTGATAGTACACATGCAACGTGAAGCAGTCCACCATTCCAGCAGAGACATAGTATGATACAGCACATGTGTAGCCCCGCCGCGTCGATCGCAGCGCCCTTGCACGACAAACACCGCCGAGCACGCGCCCACCGCGCGACAACCAGTCCGAGACACTAGTCCGAGACCTTCGCTGCGCTGCCCGGGCTCGGCGGGATGGCGTCGTAGCCGCCCCGCCCGAGGTCGACCGGGAGCGCGGCCGTCTCGTCGAGCGTGTGCTCGGCAAGCAGCGCGCGGCTCTCCTCCGCGTCCTCCGCGCCCGGGGCCGGCGCCGGCGCGGACTCGGGCGCGGGGAGGAGGAAGCCGGGCATCTTGACGAGGCTGTTGAACATGAACTGCCACCGCCCGCATCAGCACGCGCCAGCGCGGGGCACAACACGGGCGGACTTACGGTGCCGTACCTGCGCGGGGGGAAGCGTGAGCGGGCGGCGTCTGCGCCGAGGACGGGACGGGCGACTCACACGACGAGCCCAAAGCCGACGACCTGCAGCAGCGAGATCGGCCACACGATCGCCTCCCAGCCGAGGAACAGGCTCACGAGCCAGATGCTCAGCGTGCGGCACGTGTCCGTCAGGCTGCGCACCGTCGCGCTCACATGGCGCGTCACGCTCAGGCCGAAGAAGTTGAAGAGCGAGATCGACAGCGCGATCACGACCCCGCTCCAGAGCACCGTCGGCGTGCGCACCATCTGCGTCCACCCGCGCGGGAGGTCGAAGAACGGCGACACGTACGCGTACCGCGCGAGCACCGGCATCGCGAGCACGATGCTCAGCGCGCCAAAGAGACCCTCGTAGCCGACCGCGACGAGCGGCGCGACAGAGTAGCGCGCCATGATCTTCTCTGTGGCGCGCGTGGCGAGAAGCGGGCGGGAGAACAATTAGTCGGGGTGTGTGCGGAGCACGGGACGGGCAAGCGCGCACCTTCGATGACGAACTGGGTTGCGGTGCTAGATGGGCCATGTGGCCAGCGGGACGGGATTAGTGGCCATTCTAGCACGGGCGCGAGAGAAGCACGGGAAAACGTACAAGACCTGCGCAAAGAGGACGAAGAAGACGCCTGGGCCGCGATGTCAGCAGCGTGGCCTGCGCGCGTTCATCGGGGGAGAATGGGGAGATACGGACCGACGAGGACCTTGGTGACCTCCGGCTCGTCGCCCGTCGGCGGCGCGTGATCGTCCTGCAGCGCGGCGGGCTGGCTGACCGCATCCTTGATCATGGAGCCGCTGTAGCCAACGAGGGACACGCCTGCCATTACGGTGACAAGAGAGACCCATCTGGGAACAAGAGCGGTGAGGCGGTCTGGGCACGGGACGAGGGGGGAAGAATGCGGCGCACTGGTAGAGCCAGAGGCGGCGCCGAAGGAAGAATACAGAGAGGACTCCGACGAAGAGGACGAGGGCGCCGCGGGTCATCTGATAGATCGAGACCGGCGTGTAGAGCAGCCCGACGTTCATCAGCTGGAGGAGACGCCGGTTCGGCCATGCCGGGGACGACGACGATCGCAGGCGCGCGTGTGAGCCGGATGTGGAAAGCAGGGAGCCGCGCGACGCACCGTTGTGCCCGTGAGGTCGCACGCGGCGGGGAACCAGAGGAGGAGGACCCGCCAGCCGCGCAGCTCTTGCGCCGCGGCGGCGCTCTTGCTGCCCGCGGGGGGCTCCTCCTCGCTATCGGCGGGGAGCTGGACCGCGCGGCGGCTCGCGAGCCACGCGTAGAGGACAGGCAAGAAGCCTGCGTGGGGAGTGTGGGCGTGGGAGGCGCGCAGGGAATAGGCAGGTGCACTTACAGAGCATCTCTCCGACTGGCTCGGACAAGGCTGTCAGGGTGGCTGGCAGCGGACATGCGCGGGGGACGTACGGAACATCTGCAGGGTCTGCCAGACGGGCTGCTCGTATAGGACGTGGTTTGCTGGGTTGGGGTCGTCGCAGTTTTCGACGCATTGCATGTCCTAACGAAACACAGTTGGATCCCCAATGCTGATTCAACCGGAGTACGCACCTGATACTTGCTCCATAGCGAATTGCTGGAGCCCTAGTATCGAGCATAAGCGTCGCAACAGCGCATATAGCCGGCTGCACATACGGTTAGCAGCATTCCCGCCACCAGGACGGGGACATAGAGCGAGGACGGCATGGCGGTCGGGAGAGAGCTGGCAGGGCGGGGCCGACTGGGCGTGGGAAGTGCGGGGAGGCAGGCATCCGGATTGGGAAGGGGCTGGGATTGGGCGGATCGGGAAGGGCGTGACGCGTGACGGTGGCGGGGTCGGGGAGCAGAAAGGGGAAGGTGGACTCGGCTGGTGGCTGGGATCAATCGCACAAGAAGCCATCTGGTCGATAGCCGCCACGCCAGCTTCTTCCCCGTCTCGGACAGTACAAATGCCTCCTCCTCCTGCCCCCCTCGCCCCCGTCTCCCCGGCAAATGGTGACCCTCGCCCTCGCCCCCGCCCGAGGCAACCCCTCCTCCCGCTACTTCCCCCACCACGGCTACCTCGGCCTCACCCCGGTCAGAGTCGACGGCAGTGCGTCTCTCCCGCCGCCTCCCCCCGCCACTGACCTACAGGTTCCGCCCAGTCGTCCGCACCAGGCTCGACGAGGACCGCAAGCCCGCCCAGGCCAGGGCCATCACCGTCTCCGTCCGCTGCTACGAGGAGCGCGTCAGCCGCACCCGCGGCACCCTCTTCACCCACCTCCTCGTCGACCACACCCAGGTCCTCTGGGCAAAGCCCCCCCGCGCTGACGCGGAGGACGTCGGCGACCTCGAGCTCCCCTTCCGCATCACCCTCCCGAAGCGCACCGCCGGCTTCAGCACCGCCAACTTCCAGGCCTACCGCACCTTCTGGCGCATCGAAGCGGGTGAGTCTGACGCGTCACGCCCTCGTCTGCCAGCTGACATCATACGCCGCTCGTCGCCTCGCGGCAGCACTCGAGCACATCCCGATCCCCGGGGTCGGCCACCGCCTCTTCCGCTGCTTCGACCTCGCCCTCGTCCGCTACGACGAGCCCGCCTACCCTTCATTGGGTCACGTGACGCCCTCCACCTCGCACGCGCTCCTTCTCCAGACGAGCAAGCCCCGCGCGCCCGTCCTCCGCTACAGCATCTCCACCCCCACGCGCGCCGTTGGTCCCACGGAGCTCGTATATGCGTCTCTCTCGATCAAACCAGTCGACCCTGACGTCGTCGTTCGCAGTGCAAGCTTCATAGTCGAGCGCCGCATCGACCTCTTCCGCCCGTCCGCCACTTCGCCGACGCTCGTCAGCTCGCCACCGCCGACGTCGGCGCTGTACGACAATGCGACGCCGAGCTCGAGCAGCTCACATCTATGGTCTCCGCCTGACATCGAGGCGAGCCTTCCCTCGCCCCTCGAGCTCACGCCGTCGTCCAGCACCGCGACCTTCGAGTCCTCAGCGTCCTCGACGCGCCCGCTGATGTCGCCGTCGTCGCCGCCTCCCCCGCTGCACATGCCCACCTCGCCAACACTGCTCCCCAGCCCTCCGCTGCTGTCCCCGACCGCGTCGAGCTCGACCGACGCGCCGCACAAGACGCTCGTCTCGACCGTCGTGACGGCCGAGAGCAGCGGGCTCGCGCCGGACGCGGCGGGGGTGTGGAGCAGGACGCTCACGGCGCACTGGCCGCCCGCGCCGCCGCGGAGCCGGTGGGCGGTCGGCGAGACGATGCGCGGCGAGCACGCGGTCGTGCGCTTCTTCGTGCGCGCGAGCGTGCGCGTCGCGGGGCCGGGGGGCGCGGAGACGCTCGAGCTCGAGCCGCGCGAGATCGCGGTCGCGGGCACGAGCGAGGTGGAGCGGCAGGCGGCGCGCGAGAAGTACGTGGAGCAGCGCGAGGGCGCGCGGAGGAGCAAGAGCAAGAGCCCGTGGCGCGCGGAGCGCGGCGAGGAGGAGCACGCGGAGATGCCGCAGTCCAAGTCGTACCCGGGCGCGAGCGGGAGCGGGAGCACGAGCGCGGGCGCGAGCGGGAGCACGGGTGGAGGTGGGAGCGGGAGCGGGAGCGAGGGCGCGCGCGCGCATGGCGGCGCGGGGGGAAGGGGCAGCGGGGCGGAGGAGCGGGCGGCAGCGTCGGCGCCGGCGCGGACCCGTCACAAGGACGGTGCGTCTTCGTCGAGCTTGACCGCGCGGGAGAAGGCTTACGTGAAGTCCTCCCGGAGGCCGCACACGTCCGCTGGGCCGCGCGACAAGTCGAGTTTTGCGCTTGTGGCGCAGGACGCGGGCGCTGTGGACCTTTGCGTGAGCGGCGAGCCGTCGGCCCACGCGCGCTCGCGCAGCCACCGACGCGCCGACGAGCACCGGCACACGCGCCGGGAGTCGGGGCTCGCGGAGAGCGTCCTTGACGGAGATCGCGAGATTAGAGAGCGCGAGCGGGAGCGCCGCGCGAAGAGGGAGCGCACGCCCGTGCCGCCCGTACCACCGGCTGACGTGCGCGCGTGGGACGACGAGCTGGCGCGCATCGAGCTCAAGTCGAAGCGGGCAAGCTCGCACATGCTCGGCTCGTGGGCGCTGAACTTTGGCCGGCGGAAACAGGTCTCGCAGCGCAGTTGAGCGCGGATCCCTGAGTGATCTGCATGGCTCCTCCTGCCGAGTCGTACGCTTGACAGCCATTCTGCCACAGCCTGCAGCGCGCCTCGCGCGGTGGCTTCTGCTTCCCTGTCGGCATTTCGCTTCTGCGCGCACCTCCGCAAGAAGAAACGCGGGCTTGGCCCCAATTCGCATCAAAGACCGCATCCATACACGGTGTCGAGCCCGCACCTCAGTGCATTCAACATATCGCATTCTCAAGTTCCGGATCCCCATCGACTGTCTGTCAAGTGGTCTCGCTTTCGCATTACACTCGCTGTGGCCTGCTCTGCCTGCTCTGTTCGCTTCGCCCAACACGCACGCCGCGGCCTGTTCGCAGCTGCGTGTTCTGTTCTGCCTTGCTTCACGTCGTGTCCGCGCTTTCGATTCGATTTCGCCTTCGCCCTTCGCGTCTGCTTCGCTGGCGCCGTTCTGTTTATCCCGTCGTTTTTACTCGCATGCATCCGTCCGCGCTCGCACGCACGCACACATGCTGATCCCAGCCGCATACACACACTGTACTCGGCCGCCTCGCGCTGGCCAAAGTCTCTTCATGCATCGCCTCGCACTGACCATCGCACACTGCACGCATTCCGTCGTATTTATTATGCGCTGTCCACAGTACGTACAGATGCATGTGATCCCAAAAGTACTCGTCAATCGATATCATCCGCGGGCTTCTCTGGCCCGCGTTCGCCGCACATATCGCGACTTCTGTGCTATGAATATTCGACTCGTGTCTGGAGCTGAGGCTGGTCTGCATGCACGTAATGCCCGCGGCCCGATTGGGCTTGGCGCGCCCCACAGCGCGCGAGACTAAGATTGATGATCGCACGCTGCTTCCAAGCTCAAGGTGGCATAAATATTAGTTCGATCTCACCTCCGGGATATCTGGATGTGCGTAATGAGCCGCGTTCCAGGCTGCGTGACAGCCCGCCGATACCGCAACGCTGGGCCGCGTGACGACCCGCGCCGACGGAGGCGTACGTTCGCGGCTAGTAAAGTGCATCTGCGCGCGGCACAGTTCTCGCGGCGGGGGTCTCCACGGGGACGGAGCACAGCTAGCACTGCTCCCGCAACAGCCGCGCGCCGCGCCGTGGGCTTGTGCGATTTCGTCTGATGCGGCGGCGGCGGTCGCAGCGACGCGCACGGGCCCGGCGACGTGCGCGTTTCACGGCTGGACTTTTTGCTGCCCGCGTCGGATGGAGATTGGCCGCGGCGCGCACATTAATTATTAGAGTTCGCGCGTGGTCGCCGCCGGCTCGGTCGCCGACCAGACTAGGACTGCACCCGTGCACAGATCGCGTTCGAAATCGAAACGAGATCTTGGACGCCGGTGCCCTCATCGTCAGCCCGGAGCGAGGCCAGGCGGCGAGAAGAGCCCCACGCTGCTCGTGCGGGCCGCCAGGGTGCAATATTGGGTCCCCGCCGCGCCCGCTCCGGCGCACATTTGGAATCGACGCATGCGGTGTTGGCGTCCGACCTGCGCAGCCGATGACAGCGTCGCCACACCCATGCATGGACGGGGGTGCATGTGCTGCGGCGGGGTAGCCCTCTGACGTACTGCGCACTCGCAGAACGGAGCACGTATGGTCCCATTTTTCCGCGACGATGACGGACATGTGCTGGCTGAGCATTTTTCCGCTGCCAAACGCTGTCAGTGGGAACCACGCTGCAATATGAAGCAGCAGTCGCGAACCGGGCGTATATTGGGTGACCCAACGGTGGTCAAAATCGGCTAGCGGACTCCAGTCAAACTGAATTTGAGGTGCCCACGGGCGACTCGGCCACTCGTGCAGACCGCCGCGGGCCACTCGCACTGGTCAGGCTCGCAGCTGAACACAACACTTTCCCTGTGCGGCGATCCGGCACCTCCCGCGTATCCCCATCGAGCGGCCGCAATCTTCTGTCACGGTGCGCTTCTGCTTCTGCGGTCGCTCCCAAATCCGGCCAGCTGGCTATGGCCTGCAATGTGGCACACTTCGGACGGTCCTATCTCGACCCGTGGCATTGAAATGAAAACGTGGTCGAGCTCGTGTACAGAGCGAAGCCAGTGCTTCCAAGCACAGAGTGCGCCGCGCTTCTATCTCTTCACGGCGGGGACTACTCGGGCACATGGCCTTGCATTCCAGTGGTAGATCACCTCGAGATCGACGCGTTCGCCAGCTGACTTTGCGGTCCACAGCAGGCGCACGGTTGGGCATATACGCCAATCCACTCTGCAACGCAGTAAGTGAACTGTGTGCGCTCAGGAGACTAATCATCCAGGAGACTAACACTCCCTTCACCTTCGACTCGAGACCGGCCAGATGCACAATCTCGTAACCGGGGCGTTTTCCCCGAAAAATGGCCTCAACTCAGCGGCGCGCCCCGGGATGCGTGCCCTCGAAACTAAGCCGCCTCGCTCGATAGACTCGCAGATCCATCCGCTATGACGTTCACGCATGCACATTCTCGGACGGCGCTGGCCTCCCGTGATGCATGCAGGCGGTCCCCCGTATTTGTCAGCCCGCATTCTATCGCTATCTCTGCGAAACCTTGTCGCTCGCAGGAGTGTGGTAGCGCGGGCCCTGCTCCGCCTGCCAGTCTCGTCTGCGTGCACACATGCGCGAGGCAGGCGCCCATGCTCGGTCCCGAGGGCGTGCTTCTGCCTGCCGCAGTTCGCCCGCGGGCGCTGCCCGTGCCCGCACTCGTCAGACTGCTCCCGGACTCAGGTGTGCGGTCTGCACTGGATCCGTCGGGCACGGCGCACGACGCTCGCCTGCGTTCACACGGCGCGGTCTCGATGTCTGTTAGGCTTTCGTTTGCCTCGCAGCGGCGACGGGCCGGCGGATGCTCGACGAATGCCCCCATGTCCTTGTGCTGCACTTGGTGCGGCTTGTTTTCTCCGAAACGCTGACTGTGTGGTGGAGGTGCTGCCCAGAACGCCCGCTGCTGACAGTCCCCATCAGCTACTACTGGCAAGATGTCATTGGCAGATGGTCGCGCGTGGGGATCGTCCTGCTCGGAACATTCTTCTGTCATCAGCTCCGGATTTGGTCTCATTGGGCGGGCCCCGTAACGCAGCGATCCCTGCGTCCACTCTGCGGCGGCGTCTCTCGACAGATAAATGCCGGTCCGAGTCACCTATCCTCGCCTGTAACACGTCCCACCTGTTCTGGTGAGAATCCGAGAACTTCGAGCGTTCATATCCTTACGTTGGGTCGTCATATCTTGGCGTTCGCAAAGCGACCTTCTTACTAATAGTATCCTTGAATGTTATCGCGTCCCATCTGTGGCCAGACTCAGGGTTCGACTGTCCATAGCGTGCAACCCAGCAATCACGCACGCCTCGCGGTGGTAGGCGGCTGTAGCTTCTCTGACGAGCCCCGGCAGACTTCGTGATCATCATTCCTCCGTCCACTGGCGGACATCCGTTTGCTCACCACGACCCTTGCCATCCACTCTGCCCATTCCACGGCATCAACGGTGCCGTACTCCGCTTGGCGTGATACGAATGGAGAGAGCGCTGTTGCCGTTAAAATTCGGAATCGGCTGTCCTCTGCGAGCGCGCATATGCAATACGATTCGGCACGCCGCAACGGTCACAGCGGCGCGGGCAGCATGCGCTCGATCTCGTCCTCCGACTCATCATCACTGTCAGGGTCCCGCTCGAGCGCCTGGCGGGCCGAGCTCTCGAGCTCGTCGAGGTCCCAGCCGATCATGCGCTTCTCCATCCTGAGCGCGGACACAGCAGCTGACAGCTCCATCAGGACGTCGTCGCTAGTGCGCGGTCGTCAATACGGTGCGACAGCGAGCGCGCGACGGGCTCACCTGGCGTACGCGAGCAGCCATACGCAGAAGTCGTCGACCCAGATCTTGCTGTAGACGTAATACACGTCGTGGTGGTCCAGGATGCGCTTCAGCTCGAGCAGGCAACGCGCGACGAGCCGCTTCCCCCGCGCGAGCAGCGCCGCGACGTCCGCGCGGCAGGCCTCGGCGAGCGCGAAGGACCGGTAGAGCGGGAACGCGAGCGCGCGGCGGTAGGACGTGGCGAGCGTCGCTGCGAGCTCTGGTGCGGCGACGGCTGCGGCGGACGTCGCCGGTTGCGACGATAGAGGAGGGTACGGCGGGGGATCGAGCGCGGAGAAGGCGGGTGTGAGGGAGCAGATCGTCCACGCACTCTCTGGCGTCGGGTCATGCTGTGTCGTGCGCGTATCGTACGCGTACGAAAATAGCAGTGTTACCAAGGTGAGGTACAGGTCGTGCGTTTGCGAAGGTGCTGCGAGATCTGTGAATGATGTTCGGCGCGGGTCGCGGGTAAGATCAGTCAACTGGGCGTACATTCTTTGCGTGGTAGCCGCAGCATGGTCAGATTTTCCTCCTCGGTGTACTGGAAGGTATCTGTGCAGGTGGTATGTGGATTTTGCCATGCTATGAGCTCCTGAATGTAGTCGTCTTCCATATAATCTGCCCTATAGGAACAATCAGCGGCAGATTATCGCGTGACGAAAATATCTCGTACATATAATGTTCCTCATCCCATTTTTCTTCTTCGTATTTGAGGCGGCGTGTGCGCCGTTCGTCCGGAGGACACGTCTCGGCATCAGCGCCGAGCTCATTGATCTCGTTTTCGGTATGTGCGACGTGACGAAGGTATCCCGCGTGCATGTTCAGAAAACCATACCTGTGCTCAGGGGTGGTGAGCAACGCCGGTAGCGGCTCGGGCGCATTCTGAGGCAGTTGCCAGTCGCTTTCTGCAGCTGCAGGGAGTTGAGAGTATTTCCATCCGAGTATGACAAAGTAGATGCGGACCTTCCAAGATCTGGTGCTGCTCAAGGGACAGACCGCGTGTCCGCTCGGCCAGCTCTTCATCAACATTGCCCGGTGTATCCTCCGAGGACAACACCTCTATCACCGGCGCTTGCGGCACGTTTTCAGATGGGCGCGGGGCCAAAAGTTTGGCCAAGAGGTCCAAATCACGGAACTCCTGCCCTTTGACCGCCTTCGTCAAAGTGACGGTCAGGTATCCGGTGCTTGCATCGTAGGATGCTGATGTGCCGTCGTCGTCCTCCAGCAACGGATGCGGGAAATTTAGCCGCAGGAAATAAGGATTGACATGAATGCTGAAAAGCGTCTCGTCTACGTTGATTTCGACGTCGGACGCCTACTTCCGGGGTGATCTGCGTTAAGACGGGGACATCAGACTGATCGAACTGGGAACATACTCGAACGGAAGGGCAGTAGATCGTTACCACCACGGCCGCCTCCGTCTGGCTGCATGAAAAGCGCGGTGTAATCATGATGATTTCTAATAGGTGACCGGCGAGCTGCGTGCTGTTCCGCGACGTGTTCCGTGTTCTGAAATGAAGAGCGCCTCGATCAGATGGAGAGGGGAGTCCGATGCGGTACGGCTCCTCCGTTTCGACGACGTTATGCTGTGCTCCGTTGTACACCTGCGCAGGACTGTGTCGACCGTCTGAGGCCAGGGAGGTGTTTGGTCGCACTAAAGGTGGCGTTGACCAGCAAAAAAACGGAACGGAGACTTGGCTTGATCATGACTCAGATCTCATCTGGTAGATTTGCCTGCGATCGAGTTGCATATAAATGACTTGAGCACTGTAGCCGAGCTGCATCACAGTCTGCCTAAGCAGCTTCGCTATACGACCTGCAGAGAGAGCCTGCAATGGATCCACAGGTAAGCGAGCGAGGGTGCGAGCGAATTGTCGCCGTCGCTGAACGTGTCAATGCAGAAGCTGCCCGCGTATCCTCCGTTGTCCACGGTAGAGGAGATCATCCTTAAAGAGAAGAGGGGGAACTGCGTCCCTGTCTACGTCGAACTTCCTGGAGATCTCCTGACGCCGTGTGTTGCCTACCTGCGCGTGGCAAAGGACTCAAAGTACAGCTTCCTTTTGGAATCTGTAGTGAATGGAGAGAACATCGCACGGTATAGCTTCATTGGCGCAGGTGAGTCTCGTCACAGAGTGCTCAGAATGCCCGCTGAGTCTGTCATTGAGATCCATTCAAGGTGATCAAGACCGGACCGAATGAAGAAGTCACAGGCGACCCAATGGCAGCCCTCCAGAGGGAGCTGAACGTGTACAAGTACGTGAAGCTACCGGAAGTGCCAACATTCACCGGCGGTGCCATCGGGTACGTCGCTTACGATGCTATCCAACACTTTGAGCCGAAGACTGCCCGCACGCTCGACGACCCGCTTGGCATCCCAGAGGCTACGTTCATGCTGGTCGACACCCTGCTCATCTATGACCACCTTTACCAGAGCGTGAAGGTCGTCTCGCATGTCTTCTGTCCAGGGAACACCGGCACTGTCAACCTCTCGTTCATCTACCAGACTGCCGTCGCGAAAGCCCGCAGGCTAGCCAAGATGGTGCTCAGTCCTATTACTCCGGAAGTGCCTCAGCCAGCAATCGTGCTCGACGTGGAGGCGGTCTCGAATGTCGGCAAAGAAGGCTACGAGGGCTTCGTCACGAAGCTGAAGCAGCACATCGTTGCCGGCGATATTATCCAGGCCGTGCCGTCCCAGCGACTAGCACGGCCGACCTCCTTGCACCCGTTCAATGCTTACCGCCATCTACGACGCGTCAATCCTAGTCCTTATATGTTCTACCTCGATTGTGGCGGCGCACAGATTGTCGGAGCGAGCCCAGAAACTCTTTGTAAGGTTGAGCGTAATAAAGTTTTCAACCATGCTATTGCCGGTACAATCCGGAGAGGCAAGACTCCTGAAGGTAGGAGACTAATCTCGCAGCTTGCGGTCCTGGCTCACTCATATTTTCCTGGGCTAGAGGACGAACAGCTGGGTGCACAACTGCTTGCTTCCGAGAAGGATCGTTCGGAGCACATCATGTTGGTGGACCTTGCGCGGAACGACGTCAACCGAGTCTGTCAGCCGAAGACCGTTAAGGTTGATCATCTAATGCGACTGGAGAAGTTCAGTCATGTCACGCATCTGACATCGCAAGTATCGGGTATGCTGCGCGAAGGGAAGACAAGGTCTGGACTGTGCAGCGCTGCGTTAGTTGTACGCTAAAAGCATATTTCAGGTTTGATGCTTTCCGTTCAATATTCCCTGCCGGGACTGTGTCCGGTGCTCCCAAGATTAAAGCAATTGAGCTTGTGTATGAGCTGGAACAGCAGCGGCGCGGTGTGTACGCTGGCGCAGTCGGGCGGTTTGACTTTGCGGATGACGAGATGGATACTTGTATCGCTATCCGAACAATGGTCTTCAAGGATGGTGTAGCCTACCTGCAAGCTGGTGGTGGCATCGTCTTTGACAGTGTCGAGGAGGAGGAATACGTGGAGACAATCAACAAATTGAAGGGTAACGTCCGTGCGCTGGAGCAAGCTGAAAGTACGTTAGCTCCTGTATCACAAATCTATCCCACTCACAGACCGCTGTCCGCAGAATACTGGTATGACGCTCAGAGTCTGGGCGCGACTAGCCCGGCATCACCATAGTATCTAGCATTAGTATATTATGTACATCACATCGGGTCCTCTATGTGCTCTCGCGCTCTCTGTGCCCTCCTCTGCACCTCTTTCGCGCGCGCAGCTTTCCGTGCGAGTTCCTCCTCGTAGAGTGCAACGCCCTCTCTGCCGGCGATGCTCAGCACTCCTGCGACCAGCTCTGCCGTCCGGGTGCTCTCGTCGTTTGCCGGTATTGGGTACATGACGATGCGCGGATCCACATTCGAGTCCACAATGCCAATCGTGGGGACATGCTCAATCGCGCATTCTCGGATGGCATGGATATTTGGAATGGGGTTAAGGAGAATGACAAGATCCGGGATGACTTGCTCTTTCTTGGAAACCTCCGGACCGAACATTACAAGTTTGTTCGTGAGCGTTCCTGGCAGCCATTTCTCGCCGACGTGATATGCGCGCTGGCCGACGCGCTCTGCAGCCTTACGCACCACCGCCCGGAGGTCCGTGCGAGTGCCTATGAACACGATAGTGCCACCCTTGGCGGCGACTCCGCGGACGACGTTCGCAGCGCGCCGGAGCAGAGGGAGGGTGTGATCGAGGTCAATGATCGTGATGCCCGCACGCGTACCGTACGCGTACGGCATGAAGTTCGGGTTCATGAGAGATTCTGAGTGACCGAAGTGTGCCCCGGATGCAAGGAGTGCAGACAGTGTGAGCTCCGACGGCCGTGGCGGTTTGTGCAGACTGTGATGCGGCTGGAAGGTGTTCTCGCGTGTCTGAGTAGAGCCATACTGGGTAAAGTGGTCCACTATATGACCACAGTGTTCAGTACATCAGAGAACCGAGAGATGTGATACATACCCAATGCCTGGTAATCGGCCCTTTTTAGCTGGAAGTTGGTCCAATCCTCGATCGTCTCGAATGGTTTTGCCTCTACGGCGGTCTGTGCAGTGGCGGACATGTTGGTGCCGAGCGACGACTGGTATCTCCTCGCCTGCGCGAGGCCCGTAGCGCATGGTGCTCGCCGACGTGAGCATTGCGCCGCTGTCGCGAGCACTGGCCGGATACCGCGCGAAAGAGACATGGTGCTCGAGCTCGCGCAAGCGCCGACGGCGAATTGCGACGCGCGCTTGCTTACCTCAGCAATATCGATTTTTTTCGCTTCACGCTCTTCGCCGCCTTCTCTACCTCCTCCAACTCCTTTCTCGTTTTCCATCCCTTATCTTCCTCTCTCTTACTAAAAAAATGGAGGACGTGTTCGACGGCGCTATCGGTATCGACCTCGGAACCACCTACTCGTGAGTCGCAAGGTTCCTGCCTACTTTGCCTCCGTTTTGAACGATCCTGCAGATGTGTGGGTGTCTGGCAAAACGACCGGGTCGAGATCATTGCCAACGACCGTGAGTCCGTAGAAGCTTTATCCCGTCTTGTAGCTCACGCCGAAGGCAGAGGGTAACCGGACGACACCCTCCTACGTCGCCTTCTCCGCCGAGGAGCGTCTCATCGGTGATGCTGCGAAAAACCAGGCTGCGATGAACCCTCGCAACACCATCTTCGATGCGAAGCGTCTCATTGGCCGGAGATACGAGTGAGTTTACCCTGCATATATAAGCAATAGGGGCTAATGCGAATAATTCAGCGACCCCGATGTCAAGAAGGTAAAAACGAAATTGCGCCGATCTGCGTTTGGGGTCTTATTGTGGTTCTCCTAGGACATGATCCACTGGCCTTTCGCGGTCGTCGAGAAGGACGGCTCGCCCTTGATCAAGGTTGAATACCTCGGCGAGGAGAAGACCTTCAGCCCCCAGGAGATCTCTTCCATGGTCCTGACGAAGATGAAGGAGATCTCGGAGGCTAAGCTTGGCAAGACTGTCAAGAAGGCTGTTGTCACGTAAGTCAAGAAGTCTGCATACTATCTCATTTTGCAGCTCACCACTTTCTTCAGCGTCCCCGCGTACTTCAACGACTCCCAGCGTCTCGCGACCAAGGATGCGGGTGCCATCGCTGGTCTCGATGTCCTCCGTATCATCAACGAGCCCACCGCTGCTGCCATCGCGTACGGTCTCGACCGTCAGTCAAGCGCGGAGAAGAACGTCCTCATCTTCGACTTGGGAGGAGGAACCTTCGACGTCTCCCTCCTCAACATCACCGGTGGTGTTTTCGCCGTTAAGGCGACCGCTGGTGACACCCACTTGGGTGGTGAGGACTTCGACAACAACCTTCTTGAGCACTTCAAGAAGGAGTTCCAGCGCAAGACCAAGCTGGACATCTCTGAGGACGCCCGTGCCCTCAGGCGTCTTCGCAGTGCTTGCGAGCGTGCCAAGAGGACCCTCTCCAGTGTCACCCAGACCACTGTTGAGGTCGACTCTCTGTTCCAGGTCAGTTCATCAAACCGACATTACTGATTGGCCTGGCTCACGAGTTCATATAACAGGGTGAGGACTTCTCGGCGAACATCACTCGTGCCCGTTTCGAGGAGATCAACGCCAGTCTCTTCAAATCGACCGTTGAGCCCGTTGAGCGTGTCCTTAAGGACGCTAAGATGCCCCGGGAGAAGGTCGATGATATCGTCCTTGTCGGTGGCTCAACTCGTATTCCCAAGATTCAGTCCTTGGTGTCGGAGTACTTCGGTGGCCGTCAGCTGAACAAGTCGATCAACCCCGACGAGGCTGTCGCGTACGGTGCCGCCGTCCAGGCCGCTGTCCTCACCGGCCAGACCTCGGACAAGACCGCCGACCTGCTCCTTCTCGATGTCGCTCCTCTTTCCCTCGGTGTCGCCATGCAGGGTGACATCTTCGGTATCGTCGTCCCCCGCAACACCCCCATCCCCACCAACAAGTCGCGAACCTTCACGACCGTTGAGGACAACCAGACCACTGTCACCTTCCCTGTGTAAGTGTACCTGTTTCCGTATGAGAAGGATTTTAAGCTGATAAAAGTGCAGCTACGAGGGTGAGCGTACCCAGTGCCGTGACAACCGCCTGCTCGGCGAGTTCGAGCTTACTGGCATTCCCCCCATGCCCCGTGGCCAGGCTGAGCTTGTCACCACTTTCGAGGTTGATGCGAACGGTCTCCTGAAGGTTACTGCTCAGGACCGCGCGTCTGGCCGCAAGGCGCAGATCAGTAAGCAACCTTGCTCGTTGAGTTCGAGACCGCCGCTCAAATTTGGCACCGTACAGGCATCACTAACTCCGTTGGCCGCCTTTCGTCTGCTGAGATTGAGCAGATGATCAAGGACGCCGAGCAGTTCAAGCAGGCGGACAAGGACTTCTCTGCACGGCATGAGGCCAAGTCCGACCTCGAGAGCTACATTCACCAGGTCGAGAACACGATTACGTCGCCCGACCTCGGCATGAAGCTCAAGCGTGGTGCGAAGGCTCAGGTCGAGGCTGAGCTCGCGCGTGCGCTCGAGAAGCTCGAGATTGAGGACTCGACTGCCGATGAGCTTCGCAAGGCGCAGCTCGGTATCAAGCGTGCGCTCCAGAAAGCCACTGCTGGTATCCGGTGAGGCGGGTACTTGCGTCCGTAGTTCGCAGTTTGTGGTGGGTGTAGCGTAGTGTTGCCTTACGATTCGTCATGTTTTGCTTGACTGTTGTGCCTTTCTTTGCATCAAAATCGAAGCTCTCTCTCGCCTCCCTCTGTATGCTCTGATGTATTACAAGGCGGATTGTCTCGAATGAGTATTGCTACAAGACGTGTATTAGTATAGGGTATCGTGCGTCATGGTGAAAGGGCCTTGTGAACGCGGAGGCCGACCTCCAAGATCTGCAGCTCCTCATCTGCGCCGCTGCAGAGGGCTTTGTCGGCCTCAGCGAAGACGAGGGCGCAGCGTGATTTTTGACGAGCTGTAAGAGTAGGGTGCTCTATGACGAGATCATGCAGCTAGTCCTTTTTGTTAGACAAACCAGGGCAACACGGTATCATTTGCGAACCTGTGATAGTATTTGGGATGCGGAGTAACCTTCTCTGATGATCCCCTTCACCTTCTTCCGTACCTCGTCGAAACCGTTCGCCCTTCGGCTTGTAGCATCTCCAGAAATGAGCTCTACTCCTAAAGTAGCGGCGAGGTCGTTGATGACCGTATCGGGGACTACTCCTGCGATTTCTTGGATGTCACTTGGTGTGATTTGTGTTGGAGGATCCGTAGATGCTGAGAGTCGAGAAGCGGATTGCAGATATGTGATGGAACGCCGCAAGTCTCCGTGCGAGGTACTGATGAGGGTCGAGATAACATCATCTGTCACTGACACATTCTCAGAGGTGGCAATGTATGCTAGCCGGCTAGATGTTGACGAAGAATCTAAAGGCTTGAAACGGAACTTCGAGCATCGTGAGGCAAGGGGCTCGATGATGCTGCAGCTTTTCAGCCTACACGAGCTGAGACCTCGACGCGGGGTACATACCGGGTGACGTAGTTGCAAACAAGGCAGAATCGAGTGATCCTCGCGTACGTCTCCATAATCCGTCGTAGTGCCGCCTGCGCATCCTGCGTCATTGAATCCGCTTCGTCCAGGATAATTATTTTATATGGTGGGCAAGGGTAGACATTCCCATCAGAAGCGACCGCCTGCGCGCGTGGAGTCTGGCGAGCGAAGTTCTTGATCTTCTCGCGGACGATGGAAATACCGCGTTCGTCTGAGGCATTCAGCTCCAGTACGCGTGAGCGGAAGTTGTCCGGACTGCATTACATAGTCAGCATCATCATATCAGCTACAGCGAGCGTGAATCATACCCAAAAAGTTGGTGCGCCAGTGCGAGAATCGTGGATGTTTTCCCGGTACCTGGAGGACCGTAGAACAGCATATGCGGGAGCTAAATCTGGTAGTTTAGAATAGCACAATCCATAGAAGCGCAACGTACGTTCGAGCTGGTCAAGGTCTTCCGCAGGACCGCCACGGTATGTTCTTGTGCGGACACATCGTCGATGGTTTTGGGACGGCTGCGAGGATCTCAATTGCATCGAAAGGCTCGCGACGATAGTGGATACTGACTATTTTTCTACCCATGGCTGGTGTTGTGGATCCACAGCCTGCTTTTGAGGAGCTCTTGCGCCTTGTTGTTTGAAGAAGGACATCGTAGGTGGATGCAGGAATGCTGCGCCACCGTGCAAGGGGGACGCGTCAAATCGCGACCCGTCACATGTGTCACGATTGTGACTATACGCGTCGACGTTCCTTGCGCGATGCTTTCCTTCCGGCGACACGCGGTTCCTGTTGAGCAGCCACACTCACGCCCGCCGATGATGTCTCACACAGACACAGACCAAGGTGCTTCTGATTGCTCACGTATACTCCCCAAGACTCACGTCCGCGTAGTGATGACCGATAGCAGCACTCCTTCCGGCGAGTAGTTGACCTCGAGATATTATGTGTTGCGTGTCTGATATTCGCTCAGCAGTCGAGACAAAAAGGGCTCCATTGGTAGAGCTCAAGAATGGGAAGATTATTCTCAAACAGAAACTACTCTCTTTCGAGAAGATGTCAGAAACGATGCAAGGTCCGTATTGCATTCCTCCAGTCGCGCGCCACGCCGACGGACACGGATACAGAGATCGTCAAATTTCGCACCATGATCGAAGAACGAGCAGAGAACAAGCAGGGCCCTCTCGACGCGTTTCCGGACGAGCATAGGCCACTGATAGCTAAAATGGTCCATGAGAGGTACGGCTAGCAACTACACAACCCTTGCGACCGCGTCTTTAACGCATACATTCTCAGTGATAAAACACTTCAAGCACTAACGAAGCATATACATCAAGAGCTCATACAGGTGAACGAGGAAGACGAGGGATCCGATGCCGACGCAACCCCCCTACTCAGTACAGACGCTATCGAGAAAGCGATAAAATCTACCGCAGAGCGAAACGATTATGGTTTGGAAAGCGTGGCGGAAGGCGCCAAGGTGCCTGCAGGACTGCACATTTGGAGGTGGGAAGTCAAGCAAGAGCATAGAGATTGGCTACCCAAAGCCTCCAGAGAGAAGGCAGAGACGAGGCAGGTCGAACGACAACAGGTGGGTCCCGCAACATATACTACATGATAAATATCATGCATGGTTTCTCCATATAGGCAAAGAAAGATGTCGAAGCTCTCTTCGCATCGCTATCCGAAGAGCAGCAGAGCGCGTTACTTGGGAACAAGAACGGCGCAAAACCGGCACTCAAGTGGAAGCCCGGGTGCAAGAATGCTAAGAATGCTAATGAGCCTATCGTTTTCGATCCAAACGACAGTGAAGCCAAGCCCCCCTCAAAGAAGAAGATATCGAAGGGCACAGAAGAGGTTGGTCGGATAGTACAGTGTAGTTGGGAACAATCTCATATGTTGAGACTGTACAGCAGTCTTCAGAGGCGCCTAGAGGACCAGGCAGACCGAAGAAGGTCATCGATCTCGAGAAGTTAGCGAAGGTATGTATCGCTAGGTCCATCAGAACTAACTACTCGTTGAATACTTTATCGCTCAGGAAAAAGAGAGGCAAGAGAAGAAAGCAGCGAAGGCGGAGAAGGAGAAGAAGGAGAAGGAGGCGCAGGACAAGTCACGATCAATCATGGCCAATTTCTTCGGCAAGGCCAAAGCTCCTACGTCGAATGATAATTCCGCTGCACCGAAGCACGGCGGCTCCAACGTGGCTGGTCCCTCATCGGCGCAGTCGGACTTTGTGAAGACATTCAAGCCTTTCGTTTTGAAGAAGGATGCGGAGTTGGCGCCTGTAAATCGGTTTCTGAACTCACATCCGCGTTCTACCAAAGATAAAGAACGGATTGAGGGAAATGTCATCATACTGGATGACTCCGATGATGAAGTCACTGAAGGGCCGACGGAGGATATTCAGATGAGTGATTTGTCGTCAGACGTCCATCTTGGCCAATGGACAGCGCAAGGTCTGCCTGTTTCATGCATGATATGAATGGTAAGCTTACGCCGAGGCCAGAACGTCTGCGAGATGTCCTCTCGCACCTGCCACGCTCCCTCAACCCGCCTCCGCGACGAAAGCGGCCCATTTCGCACCTCAAGACATACTATCCGCACTCGGTCCGGAACATTATAGCCCAGATGAACGAAGCGGAGGTTGCGGGCGACGACGCGCGCGTCCGCTCGCTGCTCGCGCTCCTGCGCAACCGAACACTTCTCCCCACAAAGGTGCTCATCTTCGCGGAGGACGCACGCCCAGGGTACTTCGGGACGTGGACGCGGAGCTCGCGCGAGATTGGGCCACGCACGCCATTCGCGCGCGACGTGATCGCGCGCGACTACGCGTACGACAGCGGGGAGGAGTGGGAGGAGGAGAGTGGCGAGGCGGACGACGTGGTCGAGGATGCGGAGGAGGAGGACGCGGGGGACGAGGAGGACTCGGATCTGGGCGATTGGCTCGTGGACGATGATGAGGTGGAGGAGCCGGGCGCGCAGGTGGAGGAGAGGATGGGATTACCGGATCCGTTCGCTCTGGATGACCCATTCTTCCCGCCGCCAGCACCGAAAAGGAAGGCAGGCGGTGAAGGGAGCAAGCAGAACAAGAAGAGGAAGGTGGTGGTGCCCCTCGTGCCGTTTTCCAAAGGTCCAGTGTGGGAATCGCGGATTGGCCACTGTGAATATGAGCCCTTCCATCCGTACAAGATTCAGCTGTTCAACGGTACGCTGACTCCCTGTCATTCACTCGATGCCTTATTGACACTTACCTATTTGCAGATACCCCATATCCCATTGACCCATTCACCTTCGTCTCGTCGCCCACCGTCGAAACCGCGGCGAGAGACGGTTTTCCCTCAAACGCTAACTTCGCCGTTCCCTCACTGCCATCCCGCCTCGTCGCCTCCGCCATCGTGTCTCCGCCAACCACGGACGCTGCTCCTGATTCCGCCCAAGCGGTAGCACCTAAACGCACCGCGCTAGCTCCAAAGACGCCATTCCCCGACGCGCTCCTCCCGCTGCTTCTCTCGCGAATCACGTCGCTCGCGACAGGTAGCCTGACGTATATCGTGGAGACAGTGCATCAAGAGCTGAAGGAGCAGCGCGTGAAGAAGAATGCAATCGAGGCAAAGGTGCGCGAGGTCGGCGAGAAGTGCAAGGCGCAAAAGGTGTGGGTCGTCAAGGCGGAGGTGAAAGTACGTCTCCCGCTATTCGCATTAGAGGATTTTGTTAAGTTGACTTGAGCAGGCTGCGTACGGGCTGGCCTAAATTGATGCGGTGACGTGAGGACGGGCTGTTTTGTGCTGTGTGCGCATCGTATCTATTGCGTTTGGTTTATCGTTCGTGTAATATATAGGTGCTACATGATACATGAGATATCCATCATTCGGAATACAGCGGAGCCCAAAGAAGCACTACAAAATCGACTCAGATCCCCCCCGGGGGGGGGCCTCTCTCAAGACGTCATGAGGAGGCGAGCTTCCACAGCAGATCCGTATACTCATAGTCAGACATGCTACCGTCGAACACGACACAGTGCACGTCGCCAGAGGAGGAACCTATACGGCAGGTAAGTATGTTATCAATCCGGGGTAAGCTACGTCGCGACGTACGGACGAGCATCTTCGCTATGCGGCCGTCGTCGCCCATTATGGGCTCAAAGCCGAGCCCTTTGTAGATGGCCAGTCGCAGACTATGGATACCTGTCAGGTGCATATTATATGGTATAGGTCGAAACGCACGCCGTAGAGTCTAGATCGTGCTCGGCGGCGGAATCATACTCCTCAAGCGCGCGCAGTTCCTCCTTCAGGCGTGCAAGCTCCGCTTCCTTGCTCGCGAGCGCACTTTCCGCGTCATTGATCGCTTTCACTAGCTGCAGTCGCTGTCCATCGAGCTCGTTAATCATCGCCGCGTGCGCCTCAGCCGAGGGAATGGTCGATGGTCGAGTGGAGGAGACGCGGGCTGCTTCCAAGTTGCGGGTCATCGCTGCGCACGGAGTTAGAGGGCAGGTGACGGGGCAGGTAAGACGCGTACTGCGCAGCTTGGACTGTAGACCTTCGAGTTCTTTGCGCCGTTCTGCCTCCGTGATCGCCATGCGTTCTTCCGCAGCGGTGATGGTCATGAAGTCCCCGTCCGGGTTGATGAGGGGCCTCATGTCCCGTAGTGCCTTTCTGTGAACAGTTTCGTTAGCTCCATGGCAGAGACGGGCATTCGGTGCCTACACTGTGTCCTTGATGCTGATCGACATGGTGTGCAGGTGCAAGGGACTCGAGACGCGACACGCGACGCGCGCCTCACGTGACCGTGGCCTCCCTCGGAAATGTCCTGGAGGAGGAACGAACAGCACCGGGCACGTTCGAATTCTTCTTTGCGTTGTATATTACATACAGCACATGCTGTATGCAATCTGTACGTGGGAATTCACACCGCACCCCACAGTCTTACTAACGACTCGGCTTTTTCCGAGGTGATGCAAGAATTATGAGAACGAAGAGTTGTGTCATTAACGTAGGCAACATGCGTAGTACTAACGCTGGAACCCTTCTGCACAATGAACCACTTCTGCACAATCCATTTTGCATAACGACAAAAGTCAGGAATGTGAAAGAAAACGATACAGAAAAATTCGTCTAAATGTCTAGTATCCACACAAATATTTTCATGATTGTTCGATGCGTTGTTGCCTCTGCGGGATCCATTGTGCAGAAGGGGTCCATTATGCAGAAGGGGTCCGGCGTTAGTAACACGCTAAGCAGGATCTGTTGCCGTCGTTGTTGGCCATGCTTTCGGCGTATATTCTCGTACATCTACGGGTAAAAGGAGATGGTTAACAGTACTGGGATACAGTTACTGGTATGCGTCGCAATGCTCAGATCTGAATCAAGGACTACGCTCCACCTCCACCGCTCCAAAGTCTAATAGTGGAGTTCGAAAATCGGTGCCACTGTCATATTTATCGTTAGCAAATTCAAAACACCTCTAATCTGCGAACAATCTTGTTCGAAGATGCACCACTCTAGCCGCCGAGCCAGGTGACACTCTGGCTTCGAGGGAGTTGTGCTCGTGCTCTCTCTACCTGCACTCACGCAGCGTGGCTCTTCTGGTACTCGACGTACCGCCGTGCGTACCATCCGCCCACCGCATGATGTATTCAGGCGAGTGTTGCACACCGTGGTCATCGCTCGCTTAACTTGGCACTCACTGCCACAGCAGAGCCTCCCACTCTGGCTCCCGAGGAGACCATCGTGCGTGCTGCGCGCGCCCGTGTGGCCTGGCTGTGGGTTGAGGGTTACTGATACCATGCAGAAAGTCCGCACTGTTGGCACCGCGCCCATTGGGCGGCCGATCCATATCGTCTCTGGCCAATTCGCCGGGTCGACGATACGCGCCGAGCTCGATGAATTGCAGAAGGCAAACGTCGGGCGAAAGTGCGTTCCAGCCCGCGCGAGCGCCCGTGCATCCCTCTGACCCTCTGACGACGCCCGGTCACGCTGGTTAGGTTTGCGCGCAAGGACCGCCGCCCGCTCGACCCGCCGCCCATCGTGCGCCTCCGCTTCTTCCGCGTGCTCGCCGGCGGACGCGAGGAGGAGGTGCCGAGCTACGAGTACGCATGCAACGTCCGCGCGTGCCGGCGGCAACGTGCTGAAGCTGTCGCAGTGTTATCTGCAACGCGGGCATCCTGTGCCACCTCGATCTCTTCCCCGTCCCCGACGAGGAGTACGATAAAGAGTACCTCCAGAGCCCGCAGGCAGCGCGTGCGTCAGGGTCCGCCGCCGCGTCAAGGTCCACTCCTCGAGCGTCAGGGTCCACGTCGTACCAGGCCGCTGCCGCTGCCGCTGCCTACGCAGACCCCTTGCCCTCGTGGTATTCCAACGGCGATCCACGGCTCCTCCCGCCGGACGCGCGCATCGCTTCGCCCCAAGTAGAGTCCGGACCCTCGACCTCAACCGCAAGCCGGTCCACAACGTCACACAGGCACACCGTCTCGGAGCCGCACATCGGCGCGCCACACGATGTGGACGCGCCGCAGCCGCCACAACAAGACGTGCCACAAGCCCCGACTCGCGACACCGCGGACGACGTTGTCGCGTACTGGGGCGACCACGCGATCACGGAGGGCTCGAAGCGCACGAACGCGCTGTCGGGCGCGACATTCGTCTCCGCGTCGCTGCTTGACTACAAGGGCGACAAGTCTCTACTGTTCGTCCTGTCGGTTTGTGCCTCCCCTCTGCGCCCCCACCCGTGTCACGCCGTTGTGCTCCTTCGCTAACTTGTGACGTCATGTAGGACCTGGCGGTGAAAGTCGAGGGGCGGTACATCCTGCGCTACCGCGCGTTCGACGCGCTGAGCGTCGTAGCAGGGCCCACGCCCATCCCGGTGTTCGCGGAGTGCTACGGTGGGCCGTTCAGAATATACTCATCCAAGAACTTCCCGGGCCTCAAAGCTTCAACCGATCTAACGAAAGTACCGCACACCCTTCTTCCTCACGCTGTATTGCGCGTACGTTGACATGCTACCACAGCACATCTCTCGTTTTGGCGTGCGCCTGAACTCGCGCGAGCAGGAGCGTAAGCGGCGCAAAAAGGAGGACATCGAAGATGCGGAGGGGGGCGGCAACGGCAACGGCAAGAAATGTCTCGTCCCTATCGCCGCCGCGCCCGTAGCGCCGCTCTCTGCAGAGTCGTCGCCCGTGTCCACCGTTGGCTACTCAGAACCGCTGACGGGGACGGGGTGGAACATAGGCTAACCCGGGGGTTCTGGAGTCGCTTCTAGGGTTTTGTTTGTCGTTCGCTGTGATACTGCTTTGGAGCTGCTGCACTTGCTTGTTCACGTTACGCATGAGTTTTCTTGCAGAGTTGGAGTATCCCATACACGCATGCCACATCTGCTCGAGGCGACCGAGACTCGAGCGCAGCTGGCTCGCAGTCATGTAATATGTATCCTGCGCGCGCACCGTTGAACCGGAATTTGGACGTGATGGAGATCGCAAGCCGGCACTGCGGCGGCCAACCTGCAGGATCGCTATTTGGAATTGCACATCGCCCCGTGACGGTGGTTGCAATTGGTGGCCGAGCGATCTCTCAGATCGACTCTGGAGCCACTTGACTTGGTCCGCGACAAGGCATATCCTCATTATTGCGTTCTCAATTCCGCCGCCACTGAAGGCTGCAGCCCCTCGTAAGATGGACGCCACTGAGCCAACATAGATTCTCCGCGCGACGACCAGGCATCCGCTGGCACAGCACAACAGCATATTTCGGACGCGCGCCATTGCTATTCACTGGTTGGAGAGCCGTTATTAGTGTGTGGGCGGGTCCAATTGCGGTGTCGGAAGTTGCGGTGTCTCAGGCTGGACGTGGGCTGCTAATGTGGGCGATCTTCTGATCCGATCCAGTCCAGGTCCAATCTGCGGGAGACCTTCCACATTCACTCAGGCCTTCCATTATAAGTCGACATCCACGATGCGTGCCGGCGGGCGATAACTAGAACTGTTAACTGCTATCCCTTCGAGACTCTGCGTCGAGAAAGCGTCAACGATGAACGCCTCGCCGATGGGAATGCCTTTACCTTTCAGCTTCGGCACTTTTGCCAACCGCACAATCCGCGCGGAGCTCGTTGAGCTGCAAAAGGCCGATCTGGGTCGCAAGTATGTGGCTTTTTCATTGCTGTCCTCACCGAGTGTTGTTGACCGTGTCCAGATATGCGCGAAAGGACAGGCGCCCCCTCGACCCGCCGCCCGCGGTGCTACTGCGGCTTTACGAGACTTTACGCCCTGGCACACCAGCAGAGGTCGAGAGAGAAATAGAGATATGCGAGTATGTCGCATCCTATCGGTTCGTTCTCTGCGTGTGCTGGCACTCATCGAACGCATGTGGCGTAGGGACACTCAGACACTCGGCTTCGTCTGCCATGTCGATCTGTTTCCAGTTCCGTCCGAGTGCCTGAACAGTAAGCGTCTTACAGGGCATCATTATGAAGCGCATGCATATGTGCCTAACGCTAGCGCATTATGGTCGCGTCCTACTTTAGTGCCACTTACGTTAAAGCCCATCCCTGTCTCCCGATCCGACAAGGCGTACCATGACCATGACGTCGTCGCGAGCCTCGGCGCATACCCCATCAGGGAAAGCTCGAGCCACACGCAACACCTCGCGGGAGAGATGTTCGTGCACTCGTCCTGCGTCGACTATCACGGGCGTAAATCGCTCCTTTTCGTGTTCTCGGTACGTGCCACTCGACCGCACGTTTATACTAACGATTATTCATGCGCCGCGCAGAACCTGTCCGTCAAAAAAGAAGGCACATTCTTCCTTCGCTACCGCGCCTTCGACGTATTTTCCCGATCTCCTGCAGCGCGCAGCATCCCCGTCCTCGCCGAGTGCTACGGCGGCCCCTTCCGCGTCTACTCAACGAAGGACTTCCCCGGTCTCCGCGCCTCGACAGACCTTAGCAAGGTAGACCAGCGCCGCCGCGTTTCTCCTCTCCCACAAACTCCTTCTCACTCCTCTGCTGATTCGAAAATACGCCACAGCATATCTCCTACTATGGCGTGCGCATCAACACGCGCGAAACGCCCCGCAAGCGACGCAAGACCGACCCGTCCCAGGACCAATCACGGGCCGCACGGATAGAGGCAATCGCGCCGGCGCCGGCTGCGTCGCTCGACCTGGATCCGAGCCCGAGCCTATCGCGATCAACTGCTGATGCAAATGACCCGCGCCCCAATGTCTGTACATTCGCGGATCAGTCGAGTCCCGCGGGGCCTGATGTTTCTCCACACCGAACCCGCGCGAGTGGCGCGGTGGCACGGTCCAGTGTGGTCGCTGCGGGGCCCGAGGGGTATAGTGCGCCAAGTCGAGCGGATATCGTGGGCCATGCTCGCTGCGCAGGAGCTTGAGCGTGAGCTTTAGCTGATCATCGCAGAGGCAAGGTTTTGAACCCTGGGGTCCAGGCTGTTGATCACTTGCGTTTGTATCTGTATTGCGGCCTAGATGCATAGTCACGCCACACGGACGCTACCGATAGATTATTTTACGACTTATGACTGGGCAGGGCGAGTATCCGGTGCCGCCGGCTGCTAAGTTGTGAGAATCACGAAGGTTCGAACGAGTTCGCCGAGGCCGTATATACGTGTATAATAGTGCGTCAGTCAGAACGAGCTCTACATCCGCTGAAGACCGCCACCTGTTGCCAGGCGAATAGATGTCAGATCGAAATATCCCTATTAGCAACACGGCCATGTCCGTTCACCTTCTAGATCTGCCTGATGTTGATGACCCTTGCCTCGATGCTCATGTGCCCAACGCCCAGCAGCTGACTGTTCCATAAGGATTATTTACCTTCATCCTGCGTCATCATCATCTCTGCTACGGCAGCTCTAGGCACAACTGTAAGCCAGCTCCACTGCTGCGGTCGCCTGTTTCGTGCAGCGTAGGGGCAAATCACGGCTAGTGTGTGTCGAGTATCTGCAAGCAAGTATAATTATACGCATACTACGAGCCACAGCCACAGCTCAAGCGCTCAAGCGCGCCAAGCCAACGGCAACTGGAATTGTGGTCATATGGGGTATGGGCGCTTACTCTGTGGCTGGCGCCTGTTTTGCTCCTGCGCAATCCGGCGTCTAGTGGTCTCGTAGAACTCATACGTATGCGCACGCGACATATAAAACGATTTGTTGTTTGTCAGGCTGGATCTCAATGGATAGGCCGGTATATCATAATCTATCGTAAAGTCTAAGCCATATGTCGTGATGTACGGTTACACTTTCACTATCAGAAGCCCTACCACAACGAAGATAATGGTGGATGGAGGAGTCACTAAACAATACGCCCAAAATATGGTCCGGCTGATAAGCCGCTCAAAGGCGTCACCTGATGCTGCCTGCGTGATTTGTGCAAGGGTGAGTGCTGGAGGGGATGTTATGAGGAGTACGTTGCAAACGACGAAGACCGGGCTGCAAATGCAATTCGGTTTGCATATCTGTAAGAGGAGAGATGATGCCAACATTACTCACTCGCTGAAGACTTCTTCTATTCTGTACTTCGTGCACAGAATGAGCACGGGTATAAGAACCAGGGGCGTAATGACCATCCTTGAAAGGATTGCCACTACCACCGTCCTCGTCTCGCCAGGACGCGGCGTGCTGGAGGGTGCCTCCGCCACGCTGACGTCCGTCGCGCTCTTCGAAAAGCACGCTTTGACGCTATCGAACAGACCCCTGCGCTGCGCGGGCGCCTTATAGTACGGCAGTGCCTGGTCACTCGACTCGTCAGGTGGGGTGTAGAAGTACGCGCCGAGCACGACGAGCGTGAGCGGGACGGAGCACTGCCCCGCCATCGTCACCGCGCCCTTGAGCGTCTCGACGTGCTCGTCGAGCAAGTGCTGCAGCGGCTGGATGCACGCGACGAGCAGCGATGCGAGCGCGGCCCACAGCGGCGCGGTCATGAACTCGCACAGCGCACTCCACGCACGCCGCACGCGGTTTCCCGCGCGGCGCAGGCGTGACTGCCGCGGTGAGAACGTCGGCTCCGTCACGGGGCGCCGGAGGGGGTACGCGGAGTCGGTGTCGTCGTCGTCGGTGTCACTGAGCATGCCGCTGCCACTAGTGTCGCCGTAGCATGTCTGTTCGGCGGGAGGCAAGTGTACTAGGGTGCCATGTGGCGACCTCCCGATCGTCGCGGAGCCGTCAGTGTGCGCGGACAGCGTCGAGGGCTCGTGCCGCAGAATGCGCTCTTCTTGTGAGTTGGGGAAGACGGTCTCATCGGCGGATAATAATGGGCATGCTTCGTCCCGCAGCGGCTCCTCGTGGGCATCGGGGTCTGCGCTGGCCAGTAGGCGAACGCCGTAACTCCATCGCAGCTATATTCAACAGGCAAGCTTCGATCATATATCAGGCGCGCCTTGAAGATAAGGACATACCACCATGCCAAACACGGAGTAGAGCACTAGATACGTGAGTGCGCGACCTAGCACCGCATCCTTATTGTCATCAGGACCCCAGCGCATGTCAGGGACAGTTACGGCAAGACTTTGCATCAGTGCAATAGGTAGCGAATTCGAATTCATAAACATCGCCGCTGCTATCGCAAAGTTTCTGTTGCAACAATCCAGCATCAGTTGACATGGCCAAGTACGAGGAGGCGTACGTCGGAATGAACAGCAGATGATCTTGCCTCCATATACGAACACGCACCTTTGTGATTTCTGGAGTCTCATCATCATTGCCAGAAAGTATGCGGCAAACATAGACACCCCTGTCGTTATTACAAATACTATTGGTATGACCCACAACTCTCGTAATTTGGCTGTGGGAGACAGCTTGAGTCACAGCTGCTGTAACGTTCACGCACAGGTAACCTACCAGGGGATAAGAAGAATGCGACTTTGGAGAACAGAAGCGATGGAGTGAACAAGGAAACGTTGACGCGGTTGATCAACTGTAAGTTCGAATGTGTCAGCATGTGTCCGTTGCGATACCGCGGCTGAGGTTGTTCTGTGCACTACGAGACATACCTTTTGCGCATCTCGATCTAGTACACCTCTTCTGGCAAGTACATAGCCTGCCAAGCATAGCACAAACACCTCAGCGATAGACTGCGAGCCACAAAGTTCGCAGGAGCGCACTAAGTATGAGCAGGGTATTCAGGAGCACACTGAATATGAACACACCTCAAGAACAGTCTTGAGTAATGACACTATAGGAGCCATTGCGATGGTGCCTGCAATGGGAAATGTTTAGTGGGATGTACGAGTGATACTCGCGAAGTAGGGCAATGATAGCAGATATGGTAGAGGATCAACGAGTATGCGATATCAGCATGCAGTGACAGCCCAATGCCGTCACTCCTGAACTCAAGATGTGGAGGTTAGTGGAATGATCGAGCAACGATATGGCCCGGCAAGGCACTAATTTGATACGGGATGAATACGAAAAGGAAGCCGTGTAGCAGTGCACACAGCCCCGACGTGGAGTGGAATGTCACCCGGAATAGTGGAGTGAAGCCTTCGGCCGAATATGAAACCAGACTGACTTGGCGGTCCCGTTGTTAACCAGGCTGTGATACTAAGCTCGTATATCTTGAGAGGGTAAGCGAAATACTAGGAGCGAGAGCCACCAAGTCCGAACGACCTGAACATCGGTTAGGAATGGCAATGAGATAGCCCCCGATTCCAGCCAATCCAGACAGGCTCCACTTGAGCTTGGCATCCCGTGCTTCATATAATCGTTTCATCTAGATCCAAGCCATCTGATACGAGAAGTCCTGAGGTATGTGCGATAGTTCCACGAGGCAAAAGCGCCAGTGCTGCCTGTACCATCGCGAAACATTATACCAACTGCACTGCCCCACGCAAGGGCACGTGCAAATACCAAGAATGTCTCTGCCGCCATTAGGTTCAAGAATATGGCGTCCGCAAGCCATCGCAACACCGTTAGGCTTGGTTCCAATATGCAGGTGGATGTCACTATGTACAAAGGTTGCGCACCGCTCGAGGTACTAGGGCGGACTAGTAGACGCTCTAGCTGGGAGCTCTCGACGCTCACTTGTCACGCCCCGAGTCCCAACGAATTGAAAGAAATAATAGCATGACACGTCGAATGGGAGCTCACCTTTATAGACAGATTCACAAGATTGTGTAGGAGTCGTAGCGTATACGCAGGCGTCGAAGCTTTGATGAGACCTCCGTATATATAAGCGTGCCACAGGCGTGCCTGTAGATGGCCCACGCGTCGCAGGTGCTGTCTGCCTGTCGCTGCTGCGCTGCGATAGACGTGACGGGAGACTTGAGGTTCAAAGGGTGGGTACCTGAGCACAAGCAGACACTTATAGTAGGCCAAGAAGGACTGACCTCGGCGTGTTTACTCACAGAGACAAGAGACAAACTGTGCAGCAGTGATACGCCTGGAAGTCTGGAAGTCATGACCGGGCGCCTCGTCGACGCACGTGCATGATATGCACACGCCACAGCTCTCCTGTGAGCACAGCGTAATACCTCCTCCCCGATAGGTGGAGGGCTTTGTCGTGTACAAAATGTCGGACTCAGGCTCGATAATATGTGGACAAAATGAACCAGCATCTATACTACTCTAGCGTACTCATCTGTGCCGAACGACGGTAAAACATACGGCGGGTGCCATTCGGGAGCGCTCATCCGGGCCCAGCCATGTTCGTGGCCCTTGCCGACCGTGGTCGTCCTACAAATTTCAATACTTAGGTAGGTGCGTGACACTGCGGCGCAGCGGCTGTACAAATGTCGCTTGAGTCATACTCATGCGACTAACCATAGCTGTTGTGGCTAATCCTAACAACGAAGCGTTCAACTGTGCTGAGCCTTCCCAATTCTATACACGTGTTCCCCCGCGGAGATCACGACACTCTTAGTATTTTATTACGCCGGTTTTATCAGGGAACAGTTCAGCTTCACGCATTTTGGACAAGTGAATTTCCAAGACAATGCTACCTAATCCATGAAGCCTCCTCAGGCCTTGGAAAAGGATAGCAAACTGCGCAACACGGACGTTTTAATCTCTAGCTTCACTGTGATACAATTAGCGAAGAAAGATAGCAAGGGTGACCATGTCCGGTGCAGTTTAGGGGGATACCCATATCGTGACCACATGAAGCCTGCCGTAGCCTTACATTTACATGAGTGGTTTCCGCGAGGCTGGGCCTCGCCATTGGTATGACGGAACAATGCAGTCGATAAATCAAATACGTTCACCTGAACTAACATAACACGTCATATTTGGAGCATGCTGCCGGAAGCCTGACACCCCCGCGGAGCGCACATATCGCGCATATATATCTGCAGTTATCGAAACCCACCATCCATTCACCCCGGCCTCTTACACGAATATTCCTCAATAACACTATATGGCCGGCGACTGTACTTGTCAGAGTAACTGCGGGTTCGTAGTATAGTTTACACGTACGGTCTAGTGACTCATTTTCACATTTGCATATGCTAGCGCATGCGGCCCCAGCGGTACCGGCTGCGCATGCCCCAAAGGAAAGTGCAACTGTCAGAATTGTGTCAACAAGGCGCACTCTAGTTCCGTGAGTTCTATACGATGCGTATTCGCCGCCATCGCTCGCTGACTGTACGATACACAGTGCACTTGCGGTGGGGCCGGGAACGATTGCGGCTGCGCTTCCGGGTCGAAGCCCTGCACTTGTTGAAGTCGACCTGCCTCGCTGACTCCCGCGGGGAGCTCGCCCTTCGCTCAATCCACGTATGTTGGTCACCCGACAATGAAACCACCGAGAGGCGTGGCCATCGGCTTGTATACTGGCTGTTTTGTATGATGTAACCCATAGCACCGTATAGTGGTACCACTGCGTGAAGCCGCCGGTTTTCTGACACCTCAGAATCTGGTCAGAACCACTGATTCTGGGCAGATTCTGACGAGATTCTAGGCAGATGCTGGAATCGTCAGAATCTTCCCAGGATCTGCGTGTTTCTGACAAATTTCTGCGAGGTTTCGTGCTTATGTCACCCTGCTTGCTGTAGTATATTATGTAATCATTCAACAGGACGATAATAAATAATGTAATAGCTCAAGGCGCTCATTTACACGGTCACATGCGCTCTACGCTGGACGCGCGCGCGCGTGCCTCTCATGCCCGATCGCGTTTAATTAGTGATCATGAGCTGTCAATAGATGATATTATATGTCCCTATGCACGTATTTTGATTGCCCGGTCACGGTCACATGCTGAGCGAGCTCGACGCGCATCTGCAAAGTCGCCACACACGCGAAAAGTGCGCATATAGTCAGCATTTAAACTCCTCCCCTGCACAGAAGATTGGCAAATTGGCGAATCAACACAACACGTAGATTATCTAAAGCAGACTGATATACCCCATAGAAAATGGTAGAGTTCACGGCATAATGTGCACTATGATAAGTGGCTGCACTAAAAAAATGACAGCCTCCCGGGCAGCAGGAGTACGAAGTATGCCGCTGCTCGCAGTGCAGTCTTTCCATCGATGGGTACAAAATTCAAACAAGACAGACTGCATATCGTCATAAGAAAAAGGAAAAGGCAAATGCTCAATCCATAGGCAACGATGCTGTTCACACATCCGCCACAAGCTGCGCCACACCTGAACCTGTTCACAACAATTCTTCTCCTGCACCTAGCTTGCTCCTGGATAGCCTGTCTCATGATTTTCTTAACAGCTATGTGGGTCAGCCATCCTCAAGTGCATCAGCATCCTCTGCATCTGGGTCTGGCTCTATTCCCATACAAGAGGACATAAACTATGATTATGCGGACAACCCTGATACGTCTGTTCCTCGAGTAGACCATCTCCCTGCATCCAGTAAGCCCCATTTATTTTTATATACTAGTAGACGTCACAATAATATATAATAATGATGGCTTAGATGAATCATTGCATGGCGACTCTGATCTTCGCGAAGATGATCTCCTAGTCCATTCTCCTCCAGCAGCTTCTCAGGAACAAAACTCTAATGCTGATATTAATGGCGAGCATCAAGATTACGAAGACGAAGGCAACGAAGAGGCGCATGAAGACGAGTTTCAGGGGGAAGATGAGAATGCCGACAAAAATCAAGACATTCACGAAGTAACTGAATCCTCAGAACCAGATCCCACTAGTCTTGCCCCCCGTGCATTTCTCGAAAGCTCTGCTGTTCGTCTAGCTTATTTCGAAAGTGTTCTGGGCAACGTGTTCGACAATATTACTGTGAAAGCATCAGAGCGAACACTTCGCTGTGGCTTGGCTATCATTGAAGAATGCGGTCTCCTTTCTGAGCTCACTCTGCCAGGACCTGCTAGATCTCTAGTCACTGCTAAACGTCGCTTGGGACTCTCAGTTGATGACTACTTCGAGCAAATCCCTATATGCACTGTCTGCTTCAAGTCATATACACAAGATGAGATCAATGCCCTTGCTTCTCCTCAATGTACTGCTCGACGCTGCAAGGGAGTTGTCTGGAAAATTAAGCGGACTGCATCTGGACTAGAGAAGCGCTATCCCACAAAAGTCCAGCCCTATGCTTCACTGATCAAAGCATTACGGCGGTTTCTAAAACGACCAGACTTTGTGAATAACCTGGTGGACCCACAGACGTACAGGAACCGCCGCACATTAGATGATCATGAGCCGATGCATGACTTTCACGACTCTCCAACATACGGTTCACTTAATCTCAGTGCGAATCGCATTATTCACGAGGACGGTACATTGGAAGATTCCATATTACCCTCAGAGCGACAAAATACGCTCATTCACTGTGACGTTGGCTTCAGCTTTACAATCAATGTCGACTGGTATATTAAATATTATTAGCAGTGAATCAAGACTAAATCATTGTAGGTTCGGCATCACAGATAATCGACCACACTCAAGCGGTGGAGTATACATTACCATCAATAATCTCCATCGTGCTGTTCGATATCTACAGCAGAATGTACATCTCTGTAGTGTAATCCCTGGTCCGAAGGAGCCAAGCCTGGAGCAGATGAACTATACTCTACAACCTCTGGTGGCTGAGTTACATATCCTACGGAAAGGTGACAATTTATTTTAATTCATCGCAATCCACTGACATGCGTGCAGGGATCATCATGTATATTTATGGTCGCTCAATACCCCCTCGCATCAAAGGAGGAATAGAGTTACATGTCAGTGACATACCGGCATCGCGCAAAGTCACGGGTTCAGCAGGCCACTCACATAAGCGGCACCCATGTGCGATTTGCTACATCACTCTTGAGGAAATAAATTCCCCAGCTGGCTACGATATACAGAGTATATGTTTCTCCTTCTTGATAGAATTATGAGACTACTAATTATTTGTAAAAGACTTCCAGTTGAGAGACGACTGGGTACAGCTCCAGCATGCATATTGCTCGAAGGCAGCTACAACTGAAAAGGATCGCAAGGAGATATTGGACCGCACTGGGATGCGTTACTCAGTGCTCAACGAACTCCCTGGGTTCCTACCAATAAAATCAACCGCCATCGACTTCATGCATAACTTTTACTGTACGTCAATTGCACTCTACAGAATCCAATTTTTTTTAAAAAATGCCACTCAGTGGGGATCGTAAAGGATGAATTCACCAATGTCATTAATGAAGGATATCTTCTTAACGCAGCTGGATGGCGACTACTTCAGAATACTGTCAATTCCATTGCCTGGCCATCATCCATTGGTCGCCTACCAAACAATGTAAGGCGTCCATACACTCACCTGTATTTGTTGCTCTGATTTATCATTTATGAAGCTCAGTGAAAATCACTCGCTACAAAAAGCTGATCAGTGGCGTAGATGGGCTAATATCCAGACAACTGTCCTCTGGGTGTGCTGGTGCGATCCACAAGATCGCATTCCGCATAAAGAACCAGCTGTTCCGGCCAACGCAAAGTCAAAGCCGACATTCAGACGATATCTCGACGAAATATATCGGTATATCACATTTCTCTCAGTTGCTGAGCGTATTCTAGCATGCAAATCAATATCTATGGACGACGTTAAACGAGGGCAACGGTATCTACAACTATACTGCCAGGGTCTCCTTGCACTTGGTGTGCATCTAGTATTGAACGAACATCTCTCAATGCATTACCAACTCATGTTTCAAAAATTCGGACCGGCTTACGGTTGGTGGCTTTTTGCCTTTGAGCGACTTAATGGAGATCAAGAAAAAGTCAACTTGAATGGACATGCCTCGGGAGTAATGGAGACTACACTTATGCGAAACTGGATTGCGAAGCAACGCTTGTACGAGCTGGTAACTTTATGCAGCATTTTTCTTGCACTAGGCTCAGATAATAACTTACAATTCAACAGTTTGTATCGCTGCCGGATAATGCCACAGCTCGTGAGCGCAAGATTTTAAACGAGATCACTGCAAGTAAAGGTGTAGATCGTGGTACCCTGCGTGCACAATTTGCTGCATCATACACAGGTGATACTCCAGTCAGATATTTAATTCATACTAATGCACCTCTACAGACGGAGGCATATTACTGCCTAAGTGTCGGCCAAAGGACTTCATTGACATCAGAACTCTAGATCCCCACCTATATCGTCTTATTCTCTTATATGCCCGTAATACCTGGCCAGATATCTCAATTGTCGACGACTTCACGATCACTGCAGGAACTGTTCCACTAATCGGTAATCGCTCAGTAAAGCCAATCCCTGTGATCTACTGTGGTGGTTCTCGCTATGGTTCAGTCTTTGACCGTCGGACACAAAATGATTGCTACGCATGCATAGACTTTGACAATCCCAGCATACGACTCCCATGTAGGATCCTGTATCACCTTGAACTCCACATGAGTGGAAAGGAACCTGTCATATGCTCAGTAGTCGAGCGCATGATATCAGATGAATCGATTCCCTCATTTCCTTGGTCCATGTAGTGCGTTCATATTTTCTTTTTGCTAATTCCGAACATCCTGACACTTTGAAATAGCTCTACAGACCTTGGGACCTACACAGTTTATCGTGATCGTTTCCAAGATGCCGAAGTTATTTCAAGTTCGCGTTTTGCTGCACCAGTAGCACTGATTCCTATTCAATCACATCGCGTTGGGCTTGATAAGCCACTCTGGGTTGTTCATTCCTTTGATCGGGTATAATGCCTTTTAAAACGTTGTGCCACATTTTATTTATTGACGGATCACCAGACTGGTACAGAACCTATAGACGAATGGGTAAACGAAGCAGTACAAGAACTAGGAAGCGACTAGTGAAGCTTAAGCGGATCAAGAAATGAACAGTCAATTTCTCTCCAAAATAGTATCGATGTCCTCCCCTGCAAGTAGCTCCTCTAGCCGTGTTTTCGATTTCTCGACATCAGTGGAGCTGTGTACAGTACCACGAGGGCGCTTCACAGTGCTAGGTCCTGCTGCCGCCACACCACTCTGTCGCTTCCTCTTAGGAGCCGAGTTTTCCTCTGGGTCCTCTGTGTCGCCCCAGAGTATACCGCTGCGTGCCACCCTGCCCTTCGTAAACCAATGCGGATTCGCTTCAAGAGCACTGGACTTGACCTGCCAGGCACGAATTCGATTTTCTAAGCGCTTTGCTGCCGGTGGCACCGCATTCTTGATTTCTGTACCACGAATACGCATGGTAGCAGCCTTCTCCTTGTCTGGATTGGGATCAGAAATAGCGTCAATCGCCTTGTACAACTCCGTCACCTATCCACAAGCATGGTCAGTAGTTAGAAACTCTTATCGGGTATGTACTTGCAGTATCGCTGCGATAATCAGGTGCACGGCTGACCCACTGGTTCGCTGTCCTCCCAGGGACAGTATCGGGATCGTCTTCATCTTCTGACATGGCATTTAAGATAAATGCGGAATTGTACTTAGGGTCTGTATATTCTGACAAGGCCCGTTTCCGAATTCTAGCAGCTAACTTCTGTTTTATATGTCAGTCACTAAAATCTGTATCACTACGGAGTTTCATACATACCGACTTCACTCGCGAATTTATGGCTGACCTTGTACGACCTTTTGGTCTTGATGGAACCGGTACACCCTCATCCTCAACGCTCTCACCAATGTTCTGTGTTCGCTCCTGTCCTCCATCGCCAGTCTGCACAGCACTGCCTTCCTCTTCCTCTTCATCGTCATTATTTTGGTCGTCCTCCTCAGCGCCGGATTTTCCTGAAATGTGGAGTCGCCACTGGTAGGCCAGATAATTGAACTTAGCTTTCACACGATCCGCTAAATCGATATCATGCACTTTTTCGAGTGCAGCCGCAGCGAGAGGAAATACCCGAGCCCCATTTGCACGTGTATATTCCACAATATAGCGGATATTTGCAGAGTTCGTGCGGAACGAGGCTGGTTTGTCCCAATGAAAGCGCAAGAGAGGCTGCCCTGTAGCGGGGTCCTTTGGCCAAAGTTCATGTTCGCGGGAGATCTGGTGAGGATATAATGGTAGTGTCTTGGCCGTAAGTCCCTCGACACCTAACAGCTTCTGATAGACCTCGGTAACCAGTTTCTGTGCTTGGGTTTAGTGTGCTATCCCTTCTTACCACTATTCAACGCACCTTGAAAGTCTGATCATTTACCGCTTCACGACTTATCTGCATCTGCTTCTCGCCCTCGTCTATGGCTTCTCCACCACCTGCTTCTTCATTTCCTGCCCCTTCTATCCTGTCCTCAGTTCCTTCGGCTACTCCCAGTACTTCCTCAATAAAGGCCAGCCTCTCCTTCAAGACCACATTCTCGTCCCTCAGTACCTGAATTTCTGCCTGTAGGACCTGTATGACCTGTTTGTAGCTCTGCTTATTTACTGTATTTTGCATATGTGTTTCTATCTGCTCGATCTTTTCAATTGCTGCATTTAGACGAGCAACGTGAGTAGAGGTAGCCATTGTGGCCAGATGTAGGTAGGCAGCTAGTATGTATGTCTGTACGAATCCTTGATCATGAGGAGTTCGAAACCCTATTCCCAAAACTCAATCAGTGAACTCAATACCGATTGCCATTGGCCTAGATTAGGTATGGGATTGCAGTGTTTGCAATCAAATATATCCTCTTTAAGCTTCGAATTCCGATATGTGGTTGATCCTCTGTAACATCCCTCCACCTGGGTCGGACAGCATCTATCTATGGACTATATCCAGACTTAACGTGTAGCTGTGTAACTCACACCCATATGTGAGGGTGATTTTGCAGTCGGTAAAAGTTAAGAGTCCACATAGTTACAACAAAGACGAGGATGAGGATACTAGATAGAGCCAGTCGATGGTGAAGTGGATGATGAATTTCTCAGTCGAGTTACAACAAAGATGAATACAAGGATACTAAATAGGTCCAGTCGATGGCAATGTGAATGATGAATTGTATAGTCGACAAAAGTAAAGAGTCTGCATAGTTACAACAAAGACGAGGACGAGAATACTAAAATGCTGAGGGTACAACGATCACAATCGATAGCTCAATCGTACTTGCGAACAGCTCTAGCTTTATCCTCGCCAATAGAGAGCAGCATTTCAAGTGCTCCCTGGGTATCCGTAAAGCTCGACGCAAGTGAATCTTGCAAGGGAGTAGGCTCGCGCGCTCTGTGCTTCAAGGATTGGCTCGTCTTCTTCAATGGTCCTTGGTGCCCGAGCCGCTTGGCAGAGACTTTCATTTGTGTCTCAAATCCTGATGGTGCCATCAGAGGATCATCGTAGTTGGTAGGTGGTTGTCGACGCAGAGTGGATGATGTGCCTGGTAAGCGTTCATCTGACTTGGGCTTCTCCAAGCCATCAGGAAGGTCATGGCTAAGGAGCAATATGCCTCAGATGTACCTATGCTAATGTAGCTACTTACAATAGGAAAAACCCAGAAGAGATCTCAACTGAAGAATTGGGGTTATAGGTTTCATTGACTCTCTTCAGCATGGCTTGTGCCGAGACCAGGTTCCGAGCAGCTGCACTATAAGGGACCTGAAGTACATTTTTCTCTGTGTTTGCAGGCAAATCATCAAGCAGCCCCAGTGCCAGATTAACAGAAAGAAGAGCAGTATTTATGAGATAATCTGAGAGCTTATGCAAGTCGCCACGGGTGAGAGAGACTGAGCGGACCGGCTGGCTTGGTACAGGCAGGTCGAATAGTGCTCTGCGGAGAAGCTTCACATTTGCTGAGAAATTGGCAAGGTCGTTTCGGATTAACTGAGCCTGACTAGTGTCCTCCTGCAGTGTAGAAGACATTGTGGATGATTAATATATCGATGCCTCGGTGAAAACGCTCAAGGTTCAAGGTGGCTTCGTGATCACGTGATAGAGCCAAATCCGGAAGTGGAACTGTGGCAACTCTACTCTAAATGTCGATTCATGCTACCGGCTGCCTGCTAACTCACCCCGGGGGCTCAACCTTGGCTTTAAATGAGTATATGAACGTCACATAATTGTATATATGGTCACTAGATGAGCCACTTAAAGGTCATCTGCAATTATAATATATATTTGTTACAAATGGTCTCCATTCTTGCTCTAACCGCCTAAACTGATTCCATCTAAGATGATAAAAGCCGTATCATGGCTCATTATTGCACCAAGATATGTTTTTGGAAGTCTATGAGACTTTACACTATTGTCTATGACTTCACAGCTCATGTAGCTCGCCATAGTCGACTTCTCCTTATGTTCAAAATGATATACTCATGGAAGGCTAATATCCACAATTATACAAATGACACTCGTCAGTATTGAGCTCAAGTATCTTAGATATATGCCTAAATATTCTGAGGATTTAATATGTTTTTAATCCTCAGTAATGACCATGGCATTCTAGTGATGCATGAAATGTACATGCTTATGTCGATGAGTATAGAAATTCATAAAGGCGAAATCGATGGGCGCTATTACAATATGATATTTTACTACATGTAAATAGTCATTATATATAACATGAAGAAGTATAGATGTGGCGATCTTGAAATACAAGTGAAATAGGAAGGTATGTTGGTCTGAGTACTGACTTGTCCATGTTGTTGTAGTCATTGACCGTGATATAGCGCACATTATACCCTTAAGTGAGCGGAATACTATAGACAGGAACCTATATACTACATGACATGAGATTCAGAATTTATGAGTTAGTGTAGCTGTACCTATAGCTCACAGCAGGCAGAGGATGTCCAAAAGAGCGTCAGCCACAGCAGCCACCGAGACGAAGGTTTAAGGTTTCGGTGTTTTAATGTAGCATTAAGGTTCTGGCGGTCACGTTCTTGCCTCTTGTGGCAAGGCTCTTCTGCATATGGCAACTGGTGGCGCCTCTTTCACTCTGTACGGATTTCATTCCTCTAATTCATTTCCTCTTTGATTTTTCATCTTCTCCATTGTCAGACCACCCATGGAATCTAATACACCTCTCCAAAATACTACAAACGAAGTCAGTCTTGCTTCTTGCTCATGCTTTCCAGTTGATCATGATACCACATGGATCGGCACTCTCAATACTCTTTATCAGTATGCTCCAACTCTTGATATTTTAGGTCCGAACTCACCGCATATACATAGGCATTCGGAGATGCATGAATCAATCTGCATGGTAAGCCATAGATATTTGAATATGGAATCTCACTCATCTTTATTTGCACCTAAAGCGAGCCATCTCTGAGGCGGATCATATTGCTTTGATCCGCCTCGGAAATAGTGCATATATCGCACTGTTCCGAGAGAATGAGAAATTGAAAGATGAGATACAGGCTCTTCGGTGGGTGTATGCATAGTTTACCCAATTGAAGTAACCGTCAAACACATTTCAGACAAAGTCTGAGCTCGTGCCCGCCATCCGGTGAACAAGCTCCCATAGAATCCTGCACTAAGTAAGTACTGTGTGTATCATATTCGAATTTTGTGATGACGCGCACACAGAGGCACTATGTCTTACAATCCATCACCACCTGCTACTGAGGGCGATAGAGATATTGCATTTTGGTCGCGTGCCAACTGGCGTATGCGCGAGAAGACAGGTGTTTTAGACGGCATCAAGTGGCCGTTCTTAGTTGATGAGGCAGGCGCTGTGTTGCCAAAGGCTCAGCAGTCGGATGTGTCAGAGGCGATGCAGCGAGTATTTGGGAAGCTGTTAGACATGCAGATCGCGCCATCTACCTGGGGTGCTGCTTCGCCTCAAGCACGCAAAGTTCTTGAGATGGAGATTGAGTCCAAATTCCCATTACTTCGGCTTTGCGCTAACCACTGGAAAGCTCACAAGATTGCGACTGACTTGTATCCGGGCTGGAAACAGTATCGGAAAGAACAAATTGCGACTCAATCAATCCACCACATACCAACGCCACAGACTTCTCAGATGACTGTGGCTTCGACTTCGATTGTGGCTTCGACTTCGATTGTGGCAGAAGCATCTCCTCCCCTTATTTCGTCATCAGCTTCTCCGATAATCCCTTCTCCGAGTGCACTCGAAGCTTCATTTCAGTCTTCAGAGCCATCTGCAATTGTTTCATCTTCGCAACCAGCTTCAACAGCAGGCTTACATGCACCACCACTGTCTTCTTCCGAGCCCTGGGTCACTACGCCTTCTGTAGCTTCGGTTTCTACACTGCAGGAACCCATGACTGTATCTGCTCCCATTACCCCTGCTTCATTGACTACTTCCACTGTCGAAGTTTCTGCTGTCCTGGAATCTCCACTTGACTCTGCTTCTATTGTGGTCTCTAGTCGACACTTGAGCTCCTCTGACAAGATCAGCACATCGTCAATGACTCCGACGGTGCGGCAGATAGCGATTACGCAGCAAACATATCATCTGAACTAAATGTCCGGTCATATTTCGTAGGTCAGCAGTGCACAGAAGCGGCCTGCGGAGGAAGTGCACGTCGAGGATTCCCTACCCAAGCGTGTTAGAACGTAAGTGCAGTGCACATACAACGGTAGCATGTTATGGGCTAACTAAAGTTCAGTACAGATGAAGTGGATTCAATCGAGCCGCCGTCTCCTGTGACTCCACGTACGTCCTATATATGCCCTTCAATGGTTTAATCCCTCTGACTCCTCGCATTTGAGCTGCTATAGGTCCTGTTAACTTGCCTAATGAATCAGAGACCTCTACGATTGCGGCCACTACGGATCAAGTCGATTTACCCAGCATTGCGGAAATCATAGCAGGAATCAATGCTAACACTCTGAAGCGTTCACGCCCTTACAAGCCAGGGTCTGCGCCGACTGCTGAGTAGGTCCGGTGCGCTCGTATGTCTAATCTTGACTGAGTGCAATCGTTTGTAGAAATTTATATGGGATAGAATGGGTCGCTCAACATCCAGGAGCAAAGACTTGTGTATACAAGAGGTACTGGGCACTGTTGCCTGAGCATTTGAAGAAGGTGAGTATTTACTATTTTCGTGTCCGTCGTCTATTGATACATGTTCTACATATGAAGCCGTACATTGATCGGGCAGAGCAAATGGTGCGTGTGGTCATTCTCCATTGTGGTACATCATAGCTGAATAGCCCATATGTACAGCATACGAGTAACGAGATCATCTGCCGTGTTCAGCACAATTAGCAGTGGGAGGTGCAGGAACGACGGCATTTTTGGGGTCTCTTTTTCAGCATTATTTTTATTGATGCGACCGCACACATGATGAGTCGGAAAAATATGATATTATGTTTCGTGACGCAGAGCTCAAATACGAACGCTGATTTTCAATTATGCTTTGTGATGCCTCGAATGAGGCTTGATGATATCGCATTATATGTTGCTATATTTCTCATGAGATGATATGAGGTTGCAGGCTTACAGGGACCATGAGACGGAAATATCAAACATTATATTGCATGATGCGCCATTATGTAGGGAGCATATAATGACATCTCATTTTTTCTATACATACCTCATCAACGATCATGAGGCCAGCCACTAGCTCTCAGTGCCACATATGGTGATAGTACTATTACGTAACACACCTTTCCGGGACTTGTCTGCTCTATAGCCTAGTCGGCAGCCTAGGTTCTGGACCCTCAGAATCCTCTCAGAACCCCACCCGAAACCTGCCCGAAACACGTCAGAATCTCTATCATTCTGGCAAGATTCTGGGGACCCAGATTTTTCCCAGAATTCATTCAGAATCCACTCAGAATCCATCGATTCTGACGAGATTCTGGGCGCCAGAGAATCGCCCATTTCACGCAGTGTACTTGAAGACGACGTAAGGAGTGGGATGACGAAAGAAGCCAAGATCGATATTTACTAAGCGCGTGTCATAAAGTTGTGATGTGATCGATCGGCACTGTGGATCTCGCATAATATTAGTGGAAAACCAATCGATCTTTCGTATTTCATCCATTCAAAGGAGCGGTCCTTTCGTCAAAGTCCGCTACTTAAGACCCGTCTTAGGACATGCTTTCAACTTGACGGTCGATGTAGTGCAATGCCCAAAGCCCGAAAACCCAAACGCAAGGTACCCGTCACAAAAGCCGAGTCTTCAACGCACCCCGGATCGTCCAGCAATCCTGCTGCGACCCGCACTCTCATTCGGCGGTTCCATGTGCTCCTCAAACAGAAGACTCAGCTTGAGAAGGAGATCCGGGATGGGACCGTGTCCAACGGGCGGGATGCGAAGCTCTCCCTGATGGAGATTGAGCGGGAAATTGAAGAGCTTGGTGGACTGGGTGCGTATCAGAGGATGTCAACTATTGGGCAAGGGAGTGATCGAGGGGGCGGGAGCGAGAAGGTATTTATCGGCTGGCTCCAAGAGCTGGGCATCCACAGTCGAATGCAGACGGAGAAGAAGCGACTCCGGTGCGCCTGATCTTCTCCCTCGTGCTACTATGTACAGCTATTGACCTGCAGCATTGTCTGCACCAACATCCAGGTTGCTCGAGGTAGGCGCATTGAAGCCGGACAACTATGCCTCTTGCTCTTCGTGGATTGATCCCCTTCCTATTGACCTGCGTTCGAACCACCCGTCGATCATGGAACAAGACTTTCTGCTCATTGACGAGGCAGAACATCGAGAAAGATGGGATGCCATCAGCCTCAGTCTTGTCCTCAATTTTGTTCCCGATGCCAAAGACCGTGGTTAGTATGTCTTCCAGCTCACTCATGGAAGTCTGTTTCAACGAAGTAATAGGGAAGATGCTCAGGCTAGCATATTCGTTGCTTCGACAGGACGGTGTTCTGTTTCTGGCGGTATGTTGCTATTGTCCATAATGATGAACTAACTTGATCTAATTTACCGCCATTAGCTCCCGCTTCCCTGTATCTCAAACTCTCGTTATTTCACCCTGGAACATCTAGATGGGCTGATGCAATCCATCGGATTCTCCACTGTAAAGACACGGTGGAAAGAAGGCGGCAAGATGGCATATTGGGTTTTCTGCAAAGGACCTGCTACATCCATTACACGAAACGATCAAGCATTGTACGAGAAGAAGACGGTCCTTCGTACCGGCAAGAGGAATAACTTCACGATACTCTTGTAAGATGCAGTCTGCATGCTACAATAGCATTTCTTCTGTCCATATACTCTAATATACTGACCGCGATATATCAACTGGTTGCGATTTTGCGAACATGTGCATTGCGTGTATTATTAATACGGACAGTGGCCATGTTAACCGTGATCGCTACCCGTCGATATCCTGCGGGGAAGAAGTAGCGCCGCAGGCCGACCTAGTGGTCACAATGCCTTCTAGGTCTGTTACCATGTTGCGCCAGTCATAATCCTATGGAATAAAGTATCCATCATTTGATATACTGGGTTTGACGTGAGGCGTCGAGGTCTATATATTCCGATCCACAATCGATCGCTGCCAATGATAAATAATTGCGAACGCCACCCGTAGACGTGACCAAGGAGAAGCCGGTGTGTAAGCGCTCGTATGGAGCGCAAATTCTAGTGAGTTCCATGAGACGACATAGTGGTACTTTGCATTGGAAGGATAGATTCTCGGAGTCCTCGCGAGTGATCTTGGTCGACGGAACCGCGTATCATGGACATGAAAACGCGATCAGGTGACCGCGTTGTGGGCGTGCCACAATTCACAGTCAATAGTCTTCCAAGACCAAAATTCCCCAGCCCAGACGCCCGAAGGCTGTCATCTTCTCTGCTGCAATAGTCAAACATCGCCGGGGTATTGCAGTCTTCGACTGATTTATGAGCACGCTATAATTTTGATCACCTAACTTCAGGGATTACCAAGGACCTTGCCGCAAATTTTGCAATACGTTTGTTCTCAGTAATGTTTCCATGCTTATCCTCGCAAATCGTGGTCATAACCGGAACCGCATCTGAGATACCTGGCATCATATTATCAGGGAAATGACTGGGAGCCAAAAGTAGAGAAGCTCCCGCCATGTCAGAGAGCAACTGTTTAGTTACATTTTTATGATGAATCTGATTACATGGTTCAACATTTCACGCTAGATAGATAGCATCATCTCTTCACTCCTTTTTGCCATTATTGACTGGGTCCGGATACAGCTGTTACGTGGTGTTCAGCGTGTTTCATCATGTAAAGGAGAAATGAACTGCACACCTTGCTTGGATTGAGGATATTCGACGGATCAATAGCGCGTTTAATTGTCCTCATCAGCTCGACCGTGTCTTCACCCAGCTCCTCTGTGAGGTATTCCTTCTTTCCAACACCAACACCGTGTTCGCCAGTGCCTATTCGTGCCAATATTTCAGCCAGCTCTTTGTGAGACTGGAAATGCAGGAACACTCACAGGTTCCGTCTAATCTGATGGCACGGTGCACGAGTCGGTGTACGGCCTCGCTCACAGATTCGAGCTCCTTGTCGTCCTTGAACAAAATCAATGCATGGAAATTGCCTGAGGATCTCTGATGAGCGAAAATTTACGATGGCTCGACGAAGCTGTTCTTACCGTCCCCTACGTGTCCGACAATAGTCGACTGCAGTTTGTTCTCCGCCAAATCTTTCTTCGTCTCATACACCAGCTGCGGCAAGCGAGATGTCGGAACACTGGTCCATGGTAGACACCTTAAGTATGTATTTAAAGCAGTCGATACGGTCCACTCACCACACGTCGGTCGTCCAGCACTTCGCCCCGGGTACGCTTCCGATGGTGCTGATGAGCGCGTATTTTCGGCTCTCCCACAGCTCCTCCGCCTCTTGATCCGTCTTTGCGAATTCGAAGCGTGTGCTCCCGTGTCGCGCGACGGTCGCCTGTACCGCCTTCGCTGTTGCCGCGATCGCCTCGTCATTGCCCTGTATTTTGAAGAAGAGCGTATCCGAGACGGGTAGCTTGCGCGAGACCTCGCCCGTGGTATTGATGGCATTCATCACTGTGAACGCAAGCTCGCGCTCGAGTCAGGAGGCATCACACGACGAAAACCTACTGTGGTCGTCGAGTAGCTCAACACATTCTGCAATTGGGATTGTAAGATTCGAACCCTTGGCAGCATAATACGTCGAGCTCACGTAGATGTGGCCCATGTGGGCTGTTGAGGATCTCCTGCACGGCGCTCACTGCGTGGTTGACGTCCGGGAATTGTGCCATCGCCACCTTCGTCGGGATCAAAGGCGCCAAACGAAGAGTTGCTATAAACGGGGCAGGTGAATGGTGGTGGTCGTCGCGTAACATATTGTGAATGCATACCCTCGGTAACAATCCCCAAAGTACCCTCAGCACCGATAAAGAGCTTCGTGAGGTCGAAGCCGGCAGCGGACTTGCGAGCTCGCCTGCGGGTCTTAATAACCTTGCCGTTTGGTAGCACTGCTGTCTGCACATTCACATCATGACTATCTGTCCGGTACATAGACCGAGAGCCTTCAACGTACGATGTTCAAGAACCATTCGCTTTTTGCTGTCCCGTAGCGTACAGCGTTGGCTAAGCAAGCAAGCGTATTAGTTCTGCTTGGCGTTGACACGAACGAGCCTCAAAGTACGTACTGCCAGAGCAACCAGTGCCAATCATGCCGCCAATCGTCTGGTGAGAGTGAGTCAGCTACAAGACGGCCACGTAAGTTACAAACGAATATGCTCACTGCTCCTGGTCCTGGGTCCAGCTATGACAAATGTAAGATCATCGTACGGCAGGGTTCTAGTGGACAAGCGCACAGGGAAGAAGAGTGGAATACCCTTCTCCTTCAAAGTCTGGTTGATGGTCTCCCATTGAACACCGGACTGGCAGATGAGATCACCATCATTTTCTGCGAGTCATAGCCAGCGATACTCAGTGGTTCTATCTGATCTGCCTGCGAAACTCCACACACCATGGATTTCAAGGATTTTGTCCATTCCCGACATGTCTAGACAGATATCTCCAGTAGGATACTGTCGCATACAGCGCATCATCAGTATCAAAGCAGTTTCGGGCTCAAAACAACGTGTACCCCAGAGAAATGCCCCTCGAGACTGGTCGCGCCACTGTATGGCACAATGGGCACGCGGTACTTCCGCGCAATATTTACGACCTTCACGACGTCTTCCGTGCTCTGCGGGCGCACCACAACTGAATGTGGCGAGGTTGGATGATACGAGTTGTCCGAGTGACCATAAGTATTCAAAACATCTGGGTCTGTAGTGACGGCGTCCTCGCCAGGGAGTGCGGTACGCAGCTCAGCGATGGCCCGCTGAACATCCTCATTAGACGCGTACTGCGACGCATTTGGAGGTACTGGTAGGGCATGGTCTCTGCTAGTCTTGGAGGTTTGTTCAGGGTGTACAGTATCGCCATGCCCGACGCTGACGCCGTCCAAATGAATGGTACGTCTGCTCTGAACGTAGTATCCGAGAGCAAGAGTGAGGCCTGCACCCAGGACGAAACCTTGCAGTCCCCTGAAGCTGCCCGAGTCATTCTCAGGTTTCACCCGCGTGGACATGGGACGCATCGATGCATTGTTGAACTGTAACCCTGCGAGGCCTTGGGTGCGCGCGCATGAACGCGCTGATGCCCTAGCCAGCAGGCCAGGTGCTGAACGGCGTGTCACGGTTAACGGCGTGAAAGTCATTTCTAGCTATGTCCGGCTGAGGGCGGTGTGGTCGTAAGCAAGCAAGATAATGGAGGGGGGCGCATTCATAGGCCCCCGGAATTTCGGAGTGCCACTGCGTCGTTGCGTTCTAAAAGTCGCAACGCCGCTGTGACGACTCGCGTTCAATCGCGTGTCACGTGAAATTGAGAGAGAGAGAGAGAGACAACCATTTATACCCCGCAGTCAGTATCCTATGTACATGTGCGGCAGCTAACTAGAGCCACGGTGAAAGTAAAGATTATCGCAGTAATGAGTAGGGTGGTGTGAGCGGTCGTACTTGTGTTAGGTATCGTAACGGAATGTCATGGTCGTTGCCTGTAATGGCAGTGATGTTGGCTTACCCTGGGTCGAAAATCCTTCGGGGGCCGTCTTGTTTGATAAATGCGCAGGAGTGTTTGAGGAATGATATTATTGCCCGCCAGCCTTTGACGGTACCGAGGATGAATGAGAGTTGCAGCGAAGGCGAAGCTGTTCGAAGGAAAGAACGTGCGTGGTTGTGTAAAGGGCAGTGCAGTAAGACGTGACGTCTCGTCTGTCACGTGAAATTGAGATTATGATCTATTCTGTCAAGTCACCGCGATCCCGGTAATTCTCCTCGCATCCTGTAGATCCTCGGGCATTTACTGCCGTGAACCACTGAAGCTGCTGCCTGCGGTCAACTCCTTCGTTCTCATTACACTAGCGAACATTATACAGGCTGGCTCATCACCGGTAGCCCGGGCTTGGTTTAATGTCTGCAGAATTCCATGATTCTGCAATCGCACAGATCAGGGATACTATTGCCCGTCTCCGATCTCCAGTTCCTGCCGAGTCTACTCTCTATCAGCTATTGTGTGCACCCCTAGCTTGTCTTGGTCTCCTTCCTCCGCGCTTCAGGCAACACGCGGACTTGGCCATCCCAAGCGACCAGTTCAGCATTTCTCGGCACATACCACTCTTTCAAAGTGCCCTCCTTGAGCATGTCATACCGGCATGGGAGCCTGTGCTAGTACGAGAGGACTCTTACGCGCTAGTTGAGCAGTACTTTTGTCCAGATGCTATCTCGTTTGCCTCCCCTGCTGCAGGCCAGGTAGCGGTTCACGCGTACTCAACAATTCTCTCGTCTCCGCTGACTGAGCTATCAATACGCTTGCTAGTGAAACTTGTTGAGGCATACCCAATCGATGTCTTGCACACGGTGGTGTTTCGACAGCAGTCTAGCAATACTGCCGGAAAACAAATTGTCGCATGGGAGGATTGTGTGCGTAATGTAGCAGCAATACCGGGCAAAGTAGCCAACGCGGCTGGACCCAGGGGCGATATCCCTTCGGAATTAGAGCAAGGCCAATACTTTAACAGATTGAGTGTGCGCTGTGATTGTCTGATATCGACACTGTCTAAGAGCCATTCTCAAGGTAAGTGCTCATTGGACCTTTCACTAAGCGAGACTGAGCACGCTGCACAGAACACATCTCATCATTGGCCTATCTTCTCACGAAGTTGGTCAATATTGGCATCTTCGCACCGTCGAGGCCTTCGTCACCTGCTCAGCCATCTTTCTTCCAAGCCACTCTTCCGTCAATACGATACCGCGTCGTCACAGAAGATACGCAGTACCTCAGCATCTGGCGCAAGATATTGTTTTCGTTATCTTCCTCCCTTACAATTCACTCTATCGTCACTTCGCTGTTCAGCCATCTTACAGATGAGCCATTCGACCTAGACACTGATACGCGTGTACGGTCCTTAGTCAAGCGCGAAGCTGTCCTGCTACGGCAACTGCTTGGAACATTCAAAGTAGACGATGGAGAGCTTCTAGATGTGTTTAGCGCAGTTGCACTAGGTCGAGAATGGAGCGAGAAGCATGCGCGTATTTTCGCATGCTGGACTGCTAGTGCTGAGACCAATCACACTGATATCGAAGGTATATTTTTCAACCCTGTGTACAATATTGATCTAACGAATGCTGCAGGCCTTGAGGCTATGCTTGCTAGAGTGGTCGACATCTGGGCTAACCCCGATCATGTCAGGCACTCCCTGCTCTCGCGGCACCATTGTAGGTTCTTGGATAGGATTGCCTGGGCGATCACTAACCAAGCCTAGATCTCACATCCCTCCTACTACTCATACTGCATTCGTTCCACCTCCCGCGCGACGCCGCACGACCGATATTCGAGAGACTTGCGTCTTCCCCGTCATTTATAAAATCAATCGCGACGTATATCTCTCATCTGGATCCGGCAGTTCGCGATTGTGGGCTGCTGGTAGCCGAAGAGGTGGCGCTTGGGACGGGAAAGAAGCTGGACTTTGGGTGCTGGGACAGGGAGGATGAGGGTAAAGGGTGGTGCCGACGACTGCGGCAGCTCTTGCAGGAGCGTGATGCAGACGCCGATATCAATTTAGCTTTGCAAGAAGACAACGGAGTGGTCATGGAGCCAGGACCTAAAGCGACAAACCCTGCCAGTGGATCAATGGCGGTGGATGGCTCGGAGCAGCCTAGAAAACCTGTCGTACAAGACTCGGATGATGATTCAGACAACGACTCGCTAATAGGCTACGCCTCCTCGCCGGTATCCTCACGATCTCCCTCACCGACCCCATCCGAGCTGTACGAGACCGAGAAGGACCCGACACTCAATGTGGGGAAGAAGAAGATCGCGCGTCCGGTCTATCTCGCACAGCTCGGCGAGATGGTCCGGAGCACGTCTGGGTTGCGCACAGAACAGGAGAACATGGAAGTTGAGAAGACGGAGATCGCGCTCGATGTTGCGGAGGAGCTCATCAGGAGGAAGAGCACGTATGGTACTGAGCTTGGTGAGTCGAACAGTGCAAGGTTTCGTGTATAGTGGTGGAACTGACCGTTGTGGGTCAGAGGAAAATGCGGTCAATCTCACGCATGGGTTCCTCGGTCTGCAGGACAACTATGATATCGAGGGCTTTGAAGAGAAACGGCAAACTGCTCTGAATGCCCTCGTGGTCTGTTGCTCCAGGAAGGCCGCTCCGTAAGTTTGCACATGCCACAACGCTGCTTTATTTTCTCATCTTAGTGTACAGTGTTCTCATCGAAGAATTCTTCCGAAACCAATATTCGACAACTCAACGATACGCCATCCTGAATGCGCTTGCTCTGGGCGGCAGGGAGCTCGCCTCTCTACCAATACCGCCTTCTCGAGTAATAGGGCCAGACCGTCTATCGTTTCCAAGCAAACGCCTGCCGCCTGCACTTCACAAGAAGTACATCACTGCTGCTGACCAGAGTAACGCCAATCCTGTACAGATGCTGCTGGACGATATCAGCCGACAGGCAATAGACAACACCGCCGAATCATCGGCCGACAAAGTGCCCGAGCTTGTTCGCGAACGACGACTCCGCATTCGCCAACCTGCAAAGGTCACCGAAGTCAGCTCACTTAGTGCCATATCGCGGCTGCCTACCCAGACTGCTCCGCAGAAAATGACGACTTTTACCGAAGTTGCCGCGGAGTTCTTCATTTGCCCATTGATCAACCGTTTCTGGTTGTTCTTGCGCGACGAGCAAACCCGCGAGGAGCGCACGAAGCTCCAGCCCATCCTGCACCAGTACCGCGGGGCCGGGACCGGTCTCGTCCTGAACGCTGTGGTACTCTCACGCCTGCTCAGCACCCTCGGGGTATTGGTTCACGCCGCACGGAACGCACGGGAGTGGCTGGCTATCATCGCCCCCGATGCGCTTGAGCTTGCAGTAACTGTCGGCACGCGTCCCGTTTCGGTAGCTGAAGGGGAAGACGAAGAAGACGTGGGAGCTCCAGGGGTGGAAGCGGAAGCGAAGCATGAGCAGCCGGGGGGAGGAAGGAAGGAAGCAGCCGTACTTGTATCAGCACTGGAGCTCACTCTCATTGTTCTGGACGGGTGCCTTGACCTGGATGGTGGGCGCTCCCTTGGGCTAGAGCACACCGCTTTGTTATTAGGTGTAAGTGAGTGGGCCGAGGAGGTTCTCAGCAAGCTCGATAAGGGAGCAAGAGTGCTTGGTGAAGGCGGCGCGCACGAAATTAAGCTGGGAAGGGCTGCGGCTGGTGTGGTGCTGAAGATTAGAGAACTTGGCGGTAAATGGGGACGCTCCATGATTAATGTGGGATCTCTATAGTTTACCGTACGTTGGCTTCATGGTACATGTAGTACTATGTGGTATTTACCTGGCGAAGCCGGGTTGTCTGATGTACAGCAGCCGTGCACTACGGATACGCATAGTAGGCCGTAAACAGACTGCATTGTAACAATCGGTTATCTCATGACGATGCCTTCGAATGAGGCAGACAGGTTCGAGATTCATCTGACAAACTAGCCTCCGTCAATGGTCTGCTCTCTGACTTCGGTATAGTGTGGATGCGACGCTCCGAGATGATCCTACTTGTATACGACTGATCTCACAATCCCACCAGGAATCAACTTGTTCCGCTCAAGACCCGCGGAGGCATGTAAAACGCGCGATTGTTGTAACTGACAGGAGACGGCGCTTCCAGCCAACAAGAGTATCTCCTTCCAATTCTGCGCTCCGGTACCGTTCGGACTATGTCAATTACTGGTGCCTTGGATGATGCGCCGAGCATCACATAACAGCCTGACACTGGCGGTGGCAGTGTCACGGTGAACACGGACGCAGCACAAAAACTGACCGCTGACCGCCAACAACTTGAAGACCGTGAGCCCGACAGCACAGCTATCTGATAACGGGCGTCGAATCTGATTTCATACTCAAGCTATAGCACTATCGGTATCACTTGCCGCCGAGCTAGAGTCAGACTAATGTTTGATTTCACGCAGATGCGGGCGCATCATGTGCCGAAACCCGCACTCAAGTACTCATGTCAAAGTCACTGCGATTAATCTTCGCTTTGACCGCTGGCCGATCCGGTGCCAACTTGGGTAGTACTAGTGCATGCATATGATCGAGAGTTAATTTTCACCAGTAATTGCAGCCTAGTGCATGCATATGATCGAGAGTTAATTTTCACCAGTAATTGCAGCCTCAGAAGGGCTTACTGGCCGATGAATTGCACCCGAAAATGAATATTTGAATGGTGCCGCTGGATAATCCTGCACATGGTATAGATCGAATGGTACTTTGTATGTGTGCGAGCGATTGGGGACCGATCGGGACGCAGAAAACCGTTTGTGTAATTGCTAAGATCTAAGAGCTCATTTATTGGACCCAATTTTTCAAGGGGGGCAATGCAATGGAAGGGTCATGCGACGAATAAGGAAGCATAGTGAAAGGCATGTGTTCGACGAATGAGCACGAAGAAGTTTATGCTCAGCTCTCTGCTTCAGATTTGCCAGAACTCTCACCTACCAAACAAATTCCAGTGCGCGATGGAATCTTACTGCGAAATCTGCTTCATTGCCTTTCGAATACGCACCTTGTTTCACTCATAGATCTCTGCATCTGGGCGAGAGGAAGTCAACATTTCAACAGATCTGATTACTGAGCTCTCAACGCTGCAGATATCGTTTTCACTTGCCGCTCAATTGCAAGCCACTGGAATGACTCGACCAATCACAATGCACTTGACCTTTGCCCCAGGTCAAACCGGGATCAAACCGGGTAAAGCCCGACCCTGTGCGGCGGCTGCAAGATACAGCCAGGGCCTACAAAAGCCTACGCCTAAACTAGCAGGAACAGATCTCACGGTGGTGCACAACATACTACCTTCAAGTAAATCTGTTGAACGTGGATGCTGATGGACATCGTGAGTAAATCCTCAGCTACTATGAGGCCTGAGGTGCATACATGAGAATGACATATTACCCATATGTGATTAATGAGATGTCTAATCTGAAAATGTATTCGCTGAATCATTTATAATAGACGCAGGTGAATGAACGTCATAGGAAGCTTCCCTTTCAAGGGATATCCCCCAGGCTCACGTCCACGATAGTGTGTATCAAGTCCAGCCTGTCCGACGTTGTAGTGCGTGTGACTAATCATTATCTCTCTCCGGTGATTTGTGCTATGCGGTACGTAGATTCTCTTTCAGGAATCGAAGGGCCACTATCGCACGTTCTGCGGGTGCGGCGCTTGTCAAAAAATACCAACCCGGGCGACAAGATCCCCATATGCCGTCAATTAATACCATTCTTTATCGCAAATGATCTGCTCCGAGTAGAATTCCTGGCAACCGGCTCACTATATGGAACGTATTGCATTGACTGGGAGCAAAGCATCTCATAACTTCTGGGGTAGTACCCTAGACCCTCGCCGAACTCAAAATAGCCTACTCCGAGAATGATAGGAATGTGTGGTGATATAGGAAGCTGTTTGCGGCAATACGATCACTCGTTGTGCTTCGGGCCTATGCAGGCTGATGTCCAGCAACCAGGTCTGATTTATCCATCATTCATGGGCCAGACCTCCGCTGATCGTGCGCCTGGACCCTGTCAATTGTGGCTACATCTGAGGCGAAACACTAGCGCCGCAGAATATGATTTTTCCAGCGTTGCACTATAAAGCTAGCTGAGTTTCTATCGCACCGACACCGTGCTTGGGTCCCCAATCATCATCTTCCACCGACCCCAGACATTCTCATTCTCTCGACTTCACCCTATACCGCTCTGATGGCTGTGGCAGAGGCTATTCCAGAATACGTAGAAGAAGTGAAAGGTGTCGTTGACGTCACAGTTCGCCCAACAGAATTGCCCTTCGATGAGGAGAAGGATGTGGCGAAACTCTCCAAAATTCCTGTCCTTCTCAAGGACAAGGAATCGCCGCAGGCTCCTGCAAAGCCTGCGAGGAGGAAGCCATCAAAATGGATCCTCTGGACACTGTGGTTCAATACTTATCGGTATGTGCAATTCCTCCTGGGGGAACCTCACGCAGTTTCTAATCGGGGTCTCGATAGAAAATTATTCACCGTTACATTTACGGTTAATATGATCATGTTCGGATTTGCCGTCTCCGGTCATTGGCATTATGCCATTAAGTATGGAGGCGCAATGGCAGTCGGCAACTTCAACGTCGCGATCCTCGTCCGCAACGAGATCTTCGGCCGGCTTCTGTACTTATTTGTCAATACATGCTTCGCCAAGGTGCGTATTGACCGTGCATTCCCACTGGCTGCGCCATATGCTGATCGCCCTGTCAGTGGACGCCCCTGAAGTGGCGTCTCATGTGTACCTCCATTCTGCAGGTACAGCTGTCGCTGGTTTCTCCATTCTGAAGTCCTCGCTCACGTGACGATCAGCATCTTGGAGGGATCCACTCCGGGTGTGCCATCTCCGGTATCATTTGGCTCACACTAAGGGTCGTGGATGTGTTTCGCACGCATGCCACTCAGAACAAGGCTATTATGGCGTTTGGCATTTGCACGAATGTTGCCATGGTCATTACGGCTGTGGCGGGCTTCCCCTGGGTGCGGAACACTCATCACAAGTGAGTGGATCATTCTCCGGTATAGAACGCATGACTGATAGGAGTACAGCGTGTTCGAACGGTGGCACCGTTTCATGGGCTGGACTGGCCTGCTGTGTTCATGTATGCCGCCTGTGAGAAGTGTCATGTTTAAGCACTCACCCACGTCTATATTAGGGATATTCATCCTGATGGGTGATCTGTACGACACGGAAACCAGACAGTGGAACTTGAGTGGTATACACATTGTCAAACAGCAAGACTTCTGGTATATCATGGGCATGACAGCCTGGATTGCTTTACCTTGGATCTGCACGCGGAGAGTTGCCGTAGATATCGAGCTCGTGAGTGTTCCCCACGTCGGTTGAGAGTGGTCTACTGAACGGTCTCGTCAAGCCCTCGAGCAAAGTCGCCGTGCTTCGTTTCCAACGCGGCATGCAGCAAGGTGTCCTTGGGCGCATCAGCAGAAGCGCAGTAAAGGAGTACCACGCATTCGGCACCATCTCGTATGTACCTTATTCGGCGCTTCTGTCTTGCCACTTCTCATTAGCGTCGTAGCGAAGGTCGCCATGCCAAATATCATTACATGGTCTGCGGCGTGCAAGGCGAGTGGAGCCGATATGTACTATCAGGATGTGCCTGAGCTCCTCATAGGTGACTTCACTCGTAGCCTCGTGGACGACCCACCAAAGTATATGTGGACAAGGGAGGTCAAGGTGGGCACTCAAATGCTATTGTAGCTATCGGTCAACTAAGAATACCTGAAGTTCGCTGGAGTTTCAAATACATCTACTTTGTACAAACGTGGCATTCGCATCTGTACGGGTACTGGGATTGGCGCAGCTTTGTCCACTTGTATTCAGTCTCCCAACTGGTATGTCTACCTGTGTTCTTGTGATCCAGACCGCTAACGCCTAGAGTAAGGTATCTCATTTGGATAGGTGATTGTCTATCCGAGGAATTCGATGGAAGATTTGCTGATCAGTAACTGAAAACGTAGGGTCCGATCAGGAGAAAACATTCGGTTCCACCATCAGTAGTCTAATTTCTCGTAACATTGGACCAGAGCGCTACCTTCTCTGGGATAGTAAAGTACGAGGCGGGCGGCCAGACACCAGGAAGCTCTTAGTAGATACATACCGCTCGTGGAATGCAGAAGGTTTGCCTGATTGTCTCCTGGCCAATACATTGGCACCTTACTTATTTGACCTGCTTATAGTTGTCTTCATAACGTCCAACTATACCGGTAACTCTGAGATGATGCAGGTTAGTCTAGTCTTGCCATCGCGACAGCCTGTTCGTAAACTAACGTCCCGCTAGGCATGCAAAGAGGAGGGTATACCCTGCTTCGGCACTCTATGGGACTTCGTGAGTAATGGTAGTGCCTCTATATTGATCGGCACTGACTATGTATCTACAGTGATCCTCGCGTTTAACACTGCTACGACGCTAATCCTGGAATTAAATGAATGATATTACTATGCTGATTTCGCTTTTAGCATAGCACCTAGGGTCCTTTAGTTGCTATTTCACGATGAATGTGCTCCTATGCCTGTACTTAGATTTAGACTATGATTTCCTCGATAGATTTTGTGCGGAAGGAGTTGACGGAATTCGGCGCTGTAAACCACAATCACTATCTGATTGTGATTGGCCGCCACACAATGACGCGTTATGCACGTGATTGATACGCGGTTTACCCATGACCGAGATCGCGTTTAGTCCGATCCTTTGATGCGTTCTGGGGCAACTCTTGTCCTCTGATCTACCCAGCCCTCGGACCAGGCTTACGCTTTCTAAATGTCTGATAACTTTGCGGTCTCAGCGACCGCTCAAGCTCATGCGGCTGATATTGAATTTATGGTCCGACGAGGCATGGCGAAAGGTTACCAGGTCATGTCGCTGCTTGCACCTCCTCTATACGCCACATTTGCTCTCTCTCGCTACGGGCGAGCGCAATTTTCCATAAATCGACTTCTCCGTGCCACATGGGTAGGTGGATCGGCCGGTTGGTATCTAGTCTCCGTGTTGACGTTTACTGCTGACTCTCGGAATGCGCAGGAATCGTCGGAGGCGGAGCCTTTGAATACGTGAGGTCCGCATACAGCAAAGCAGATCATGTTAGGGCACGCCGTATTCGGGCTGCATACGATGTGCGGCTCTCATTCTAGCTCGTGAGAATGCTGATAATCATTCGCGTGCTCCAGACATCCTCAATACGAGCGGATGACCACTCGACTATCGGAGGTATCCTTTTCGCAGTCCTTACACCTGCTATACTCTGGAAGCGTGCGAGCACAGTCAATTGTGAGAGCTTTCATTGCCACAGTCAATACTGGGTACCCTGACTGCCTGTCATATACTCCTCCAGTGATCTTCGGAGGAGCTGGCATCGGCTCGGCAGTAGGTCTTCTGGCACATCATGGGAGAACGGTCACCGGGGATCCACCGCCGATAGTCCAACTACCAGACATTCCCACTTCTACAGTGTCAGCATGAGAACAAATCTTAAGATGTCGCAGATGCATGACTGTATTCGGCGATGACGAAATCCACACTCCCCATTTTCATATTTGCGCAACCCTCCCTTCGTCCTTCAGCCTCCCGTCGAGTATGGGATGTATAACTGCCAAATCCTCTTCATCGCTAACGCTGGCATCTGCTTCCTCGCACTTGCCCTCGTCCGGACTTGCTCCAGTTCTCATGCCCTTCCCGTCAAAATGATCCACCTCACTCATATGTTCCCTGCCTGTCACATGTATGTGGTCGCGAAAATGTGCCCTGGACCAGCGCAGCACCGTCCTTGCCGCGGTGCGCCATTTGCCCGCAACCGCCCCTACATGGTGGTGATGGTGATGTGCCGCGTGCGCCTTGGCACGCTCAAAGTGCTCCTGCCGTTCTTTCTCGCGTGTGACGAGGTGGTGGGTGTCCGGGTGCAGCGTGTCCATCTTCGTGTGGTCCTCGAGACGCGACATGCGATTCACATATCGGCGGCCTGTATATCTCAGTGAGTGCCTCCTTAGCGGGGGAATGCGCCGCAACACGGACCTAGCAAGTACTTGCGCACGATTTGGCTCATCATCTGCCCGCTCTCGTCATCGACTAGGTAGCGCTGTCCCTTGAGTGCCTCGAACCCGTCATGTCCCTGCGCCATGTACTCGCGCGTGACGATGCGATACTTGCGCCCGCCGCGCGTGCGCGGGATTGGTTCCCCGTCTGTGAGCTGCACTGTTGTCGCGCTGCTCGCTGCGCTGTTGGTTGACTGCAGGCTGGTCCTTGAGGAGGCCGCAGACGCCGACGGCGTCGGCGATGCGCTCGCGCTGGCGGCGGGCTCCTGGGAGAGCCATACGCCGAGCACGCGTTGCCCCGAGGGGCGTCTGGAGTCCCAGGATACCCGGAATCCAGAGATGACGGGGAACCGCCTGTAGGTATCAGGGTCTCAGCGACGATGCCAGGGATCACGACATCGGACAGACCCTTCTTGTGCAGGCCACGTCCAGAGGGACTGCTCGAGCGCAGCCCAGATTGCCTCTCCGTCCAGCTCCAGCACCACGACGGGATCCTCGAAGGGTAGGATCTCCATGATATCACCGAGAATAATGTTTCCTGCGTCGTCTTGTCAAAATCTCTGGCGGTGCATATTGCCTATAACGCACCAGGTCCGTAGACTGAGTCGCCCCGCAATGTTCCTGCGCAGATGAAGACGCCGTCGGACCCACCCTTCATGGTGGGTGCCTCATCGTAGGCGTGGCGTAATACGTCTGCGAACCAATTGGACGAGGCAGTCTGCACGCAAACCATTCAGTCTCGAAGCTGGAAGTAAGGAGAGTGCACCGACCTCTTGTGTACGGATGAGCTCAGAACGGAGATCAATCTCAACGTCAGAAATACAGACGGGCACCTTCAGCGCATCAGAAACAGATGACAGAATTGACTTCAATAGTTCCGCAAGATGTTCATTCTTCTTGGACCCTGGCTTTGTCAAGTGGTGTTTTCCTACAGTTGATCAGCCGCAGAAGGACGTAGTAGGTTGGGACCCCAATGTATACCTCTGATTTCACTGATGACCTTCCGGCGCACGCTCCCGGGCGGTGTGTCTGCGAGCTGCAGCGTGAACTCGCTCAAATCGCGGAAATCGCATCCCGTCTTGATGAGGAGAATGTCGCCCCTGTCTTCTTCTGCGCCTAGCACCGGGTGGCCGGTATCGTAGCCCTCCCAGGATGTCACACCGCGCGATATATAGTACAGGTGATCGTGCCCGCCGAGGATTAGATCGACACCATGGGTTGAGTGGATTGGCTCTGAATCTTGAGCAGATGGGGAGAGGGCTTTGAGAGTTTTCGCGAGGGCGATATCCTGTCAAATTAATTCTCATGGATCTGCTTCATTCAGACTAGATATCGCTTACATTTGGGACCCTAACAGACGGTGTCAGAACGATACTTGACGAAGGAAATTCGCCTCACCTCGCATGAGTCAGTGCGATGACGATGTCGCATTTGTGCTCCCCGTTGGGATCGCGAAGCCGTTTAGATAGCTCTATGCCGACCTCAGCCATGTCTCTATACTTGAAATTCTCCGGCCACGTTGACACTGTGCCAATCCACTCCCTGAAAGTATTCACCGCCGGTGAGCATTAAGCAATAGTAGAGATTTCTGTGAACCAGCATACTTCTCTACTAAACCAATGACTCCAACGCGAACCCCTGCGCGTTCCAGTACGTGGTACTCATGCACATGCTCCGGCACGCGAGATGTCTTTGTGTCGACAATGTTACTTAGTAGCCACGGCTTGAATGGTGATGAACATGGGTTTACGGAATAGCAGGCACTTAAGGATCATCTCACGAATGTGGTGTCCTTGATCAGCTCGGTTAGGTGGGGGTAGCCTGCAGGCCGGTAGTGTGAGCACGGTCTACATCACGCAACAAGACTCATTTATAGTACCAAAATCAAAATCGTGGTTGCCTAAAGGCTCGATCAATCTATGCGCACGGCAGGTCAAACATTTGCGAACCTGTCAGGGAGACATCTGGTGCAATCTCATTCATGACAGGGACCTGCAAATGGGTCATCAATGCATCGATGATGATTGGCTGAATCGCTAGAGCAACCAACCATGTGGCTACCGCGCGTAACAGAGCTCTCCACTGACGGAGAGAAAACGTCTCCTGAGAACAGCACCAGCCCATCGTGTTTACCATCGGGCCTCTCTGGCCATTGGTCGCGCACATCGTTCAACATCGCCGACCATTGTGTCACATCGATCGTCTCTAGGGACTTGGGGGATAGCTTGAAGGGCTGGATGCGGTACACATCGTTGAAGTGCAAGATCGGGAGAGCAGTCATGGCCGGTCCCGGTCAGTGCTCAAAGACGACTCTGAACTCTCCTGTGCTGCAGGTCCGCGTCCAGACTCAAAGTTGTGAAGGTCTCCGTGGTCAGCCGTGTAACCGGCCGTGTATTGCGAGGCCGCTGACTCAAATTGGCCGAACGGCCTCGATCAAATCTGACCCCGGATTGATGGCATCAATCGTGTGGACCTGGGCGCGCACTTCTATCAACTACAATCGCAACAACAATGCAAATCCGCTTCTAGCTCGACTCCCTCCGTATCAAGAAGAACACTTACAGTGTGAATATCTTACGACCTGCACAATGATGCCAGGTCCAATTCTCAATGGATGAAGAGAAGAAAAACATCAATCAGAGCTATTGATAGGCTTTTTTTTGCTCAGTCCTTCCCTTGATGAAATCCTTCCAAAACCGCAATGAACCTTCTTACTATACCTTAACAAAGCATATAATTTCACAAAGGGATAGTCGCATTGTATCAATGTACAGAGGTAGATCACTGACATCAGCCACATACCTCAGTCGGCAAACTTGAACTCAGCTTCATGGCATGGTGATGCCGGCCGGCTGTAGCGCACCAACGGCATGATGCTGTTTGATGCCGTGCGTCCGGCATTGTGACTGATGGCCTGACTGATGTTCGGAGTAAGGTTGCGCTATATACATGCTGAGGAACTGTGGTTGGCTTAATATCATCAATATCGACTTGCAGAGATTAATGAGCACACAACGATACACCATGCTCACACACCTGATTTCTTTACCTCTCAATTTGCAGCGCAGCGTCGCAACTTCGGGAGGGACAGGTTCAGCCACCGCACTACGGGATTCGAGTTCCGGTCAAACCTGTCGACCTGTCGACCGGCAGCTGATGCCGAGACGGACTTTGGATCTGCTGATGTGACCCGATGTGATCCTCTTTGCGCCTCTGGTGACCGGTGATAGGTGACTGCTTTGTGCCGACGGAATCCGGCATCTCTCTAGAGCTTGCACTTCTCATGCAAAAATCAAAAGCCTGGATAGTCCAGTAGAAGATTCTTCATCCTGCATCCTCACCAAATCTTAACGTCGTGGGCCCAATCGTTGCTGAGAGTAAGCAAAAATACGAAAACCAATGCAACACTAGGAGTTTGATAATACCCTGAATCCATTCTACAGCGCACCGGCTATGTAAGGGTTCGGCAATGTTCCCCGGAGGCACGCGTTTTTTCTTAGTCGCCATTGCGCGCCGCTATGGGCCGTGGACGGCATGGTGCATGACTTCCGCGCGGTATATAAGCGCGAAACCTAGTGTTCTCAGGGATGGGGTCAAACGGGTCTTCTTCGCGCCCTGCAACTATGTCTGAGCAACTGTCCGCGTCGTACTGCTCAACTCTCAACGATACGCCCGTGACTGAGGTCACGCGGGCAGTTGAGACGGCGGCTATGGGTAGGAAGCTCGATGCCAAGACAACGACATACTGTGATGCAGGCAGAACGAGATATATTGGTTCGGGAACGAGTGAAGACCCGTATATCGTGGACTGGGACGAAGCTGACCCCGAAAACCCGTTCAATTGGTCGAAGTCGCGGAAATGGGTATTGACAATGCAGGTAGGCATCATGTTGATACGTCGTAGATTGTGTCTGTGATTCTCATCTCGAAATTCCAGCTAGCGTCTGCTACCTGGGTGGCGTCGTTCTGTAGCAGTGCCTATAGTGGCGGCCTTGACTACACCGCCCGAGATTTGCATATTACGAGAGAGGTCGCTCTGCTAGGTATCTCCCTGTATGTTCTCGGGTTTGTAGTGGGGTGAGTGCGTTGAGCGATCCGCGCAGCAATGGTCTCATGGAAACCTAATGCGGAGTATCCACAGGCCGCTGTTTTGGGCTCCACTTAGTGAGGTACGCTTCTGGTAGCTCTTGCTCGAGCCTGTAGCTGATCTGGAGGAATGTCATTTAGATGTACGGCCGAGTGAGCATACCACACGCCACCGTATAGTCCATTACATTCTCATCTATCGCCCGCATATGTCAGCGAATCGTGTTCATCTGCACGTTTATAGCCTTCACCTTGCTGCATCTCGGTGGGAGCCTCTGCCACAATGCAGCGACGCTGCTTGCCACACGTATGTTGGCCGGGATGTTCAGTGTCTCATGTACGTACCGATCTGGCGTGCGACTGTTACCTCTGAGGGTATTTGTCAGCGTTCACAAACTCCGGAGCCGCCCTGGCGGATATCTGGGTCCCTCGTGAAAGAGGTGTGGCATCCTCGCTGTATGCCAGCGCGCCATTCTTAGGACCAGGTAATCTACCTCTCGATCGTGACGTTCATGCGTTCTGAACATTGCGGTTAGTTGTCGGGCCTATTGTGGGCGGATGGGTTTCGATGTCCCGTCTAGGTTGGCGTTTCGTCTTCTGGATCATGTTCATCGCAGCAGCTATATCCACTATTGGATTCGTCCTGATCCTACCGGAGACAGTGAGTACTGCCAAGCACTCAGGAATGGCGTACGACAAGATTGATTGTGATCATATCGCAGTACGCTCCTGTTCTGCTACGCCGAAGAGCTCGAAAGCTGCGCAAGGCTGCCGAAGGCAAGATTGTGTACATCTCAAAGTTCGACGTTGGGACATCAACGAGCAAGGTGGAGAAGTTCAGGCGGAACATGGAAAGACCCTTCAGTACGTACCTTCGTACCAAGTTTCGCAGAATTGTAATTGTGATATCATGTAGTGTTCCTCGTAATGGAGCCCATCGTACTCTTCCTAGCCATATACGTTTCGATTGCCTATGCGATCCTCTACGGCTTCTTTGCTGCATTCCCGATCGTGTTTCAGGAGCAGCGGCACTGGTCGCCTGGGATGGGTGGGCTTGCCTTCATCGGTGTCGGTGTGGGGACGACGTTTGGGATGTCCTTGGCTCCGCTGCAGAACAGGTTCTATTGGGCCGCGATGGCGCGCAGTCCCACGGGCAGGGCTCCTCCAGAGGCGTAAGTAGATCCGTTCGGGGTTAAAGATCGTGTACTGACTTTGTTTAGGCGGCTGTACTCTCCCATGTTCGGCGGACTCTGTCTTCCTGTCGGGATGTTCTGGTTTGCTTGGTGAGTCACTTATACAGACAAGGTCGCAGCAATCGAATCAGTGAGTGGTAGGACAAGCAATCCGCACGTATTCTGGCTCGCACCCATCCTCGCTGGCGCGCCTTTTGGCACAGGAGTCGCGCTCGTGATGCAGGGCCTCACGCAGTACCTCATGGATGCATACCAAATATATGGCGCGAGCGCGCTGGCAGCGACGGTCGTCCTCCGCTCGATATGCGCTGCAGTGTTTCCTATAATTGTACCTGTTATGTATCAAAGACTGGGAGACGGGTGGGCACCCAGCGTGTTCGGTTTCTTGGTTGCGGCGTGCATGCCGCTACCATTTTTGCTCTACGTGAGTACTGTGTTGTCGTCGACGGACTATAGGTGATTGACGTCGGTGTGATAGAAATATGGTCCATGGATACGGAAGCACTCCAAGTGGGCTATTCAGGACACACCTACGCCTCTAAAGAGAATCTCGGCTGTTGTAGCAGAGAACGGTGTGGAAGGAGTTTCCCAAAACTTGGCGGATGGAGACGACGAGCTGGATGAGAAATCAACATGAGCACGATTTGATGAGGTAGCATATATCGATTCCTTGATTATAATAATGCCGTAATGATAGACAATTGCTGAACGAAACCCCGTAATGCAATTTGTGGCGTCGTGGCAGTAAGCAATGAACGACGAGAGTTGCCATATCGAGTAATGACACCGCAGCTGAACACGATCACGCGCGGACGGCTGACGCCAAATCGGGTCTCGCGTCGGCGCAGTTGGCACAGGTTCGCACTGTGCAGTCCCCCACCGGTACCGCTGCCGCGCAACCGCTGTATTTTAGTGCCCCGCAGCCTGGAATGGCTTCCCCACACTCCTTTATATCCACCGTGTCGTCCTCGCTGCCCGACCTCTACGCGCCGCCGCCCTCGCACGACACCTCCATGCAGCAGGTCTCGATGCCAAACGTGTTCGTCATCCCGCCGGAGGAGGAGCAGGACGAGACGCCGCCGTGGTGCGAGTTTGATGCCGCGGAGGCCGCGCAAGGGGCGCACTCGACCAAGCCTGACATCGAGGCGATCGACACCGCGCTGAACCTGCAGCAGCAGGTAGACAACCGCGCGCCTGCTTTCCATCGTGCCCTGCAGAATGACTCCCAGGACACGGTGGTGCTACCGAAGAAGGGGTCGCTTGCGCAGCTCAAGGAGAATGTCGCGTATTGGGACGAGCGCACTCTGCACCGAAGACCATACGAGGGCGACAGAGACATTGTGGAGGTGTTCAAAGTTCGTAGAGACGAGGGTATGGACGAATGCGGACAAGCCCAGGGGCAGATGAAAAGGTCAAAGACTTTGCGACTGCGCGCCACACAGGCGTTTAGGTCTATCAAGAACGTCGGCAAGGGAGCGCGGCGGCCAGAAGCCTCCGCCAGCAGCAGCTCGCTCGCGTCGCAAATAGACTCGCCAGGATCCATGGACTATTCTGAAGCAGGCTCCCTGCCCAGCCCAGGAGCGTCGCAGCTGAAGAAGCGGAAGTCAATTGCCTTCTCGCAGTTCTTCACGTTCTCCCAGCATAGCCGACCTGTGGCGGCATACCCAGATGTCCCGCGATCTCCCATTTCACCCACCTCCCCATCCTCTGCTGCATTGCCAAGGTATAGCACATCGACCATGCCGCCGCTGATTTCGCCCATTACATCGAACGCACGCGGGCTTCAGTCGTCGCCTTCCCTGGAGGACTGCGTTGACGCATCCTCGGACAACCCGCAGCTTGGCCCTCCGCTGCCCCGAGGAAAGTCGTTCCGCAAGCGAATTTCGGTGCTCGACTTGCAGCGGCTGTTTAGCTCGAACAGTCCGCCCCGCAGTCCGGCACTGAGCAGCCCACCTCCCAGTAGCCCGCCTCCCAGCAGCCCCTCTCCTACCACGGAGTCCTCGCGCGATCCTAGCTCCCCAGTGACGACCGCTCACATTTTCGGAGCATCGCCATCTGCATCAGAGCCGCACTCGCTCGCCGAGTCTGAGGCCTCGCGCACCTCCCTCTCCTCCTTTGCATTCATTTCCAATAGTTCATCGCCATCGCCGTCGAACCCGGAGTTGGGCATAGAACAGGACAAGCAGTCAGACTGCGACGGCCTGGAAGTGGAGATGCAGCTCAACTCGCTCCACTTTGACTCGCTCGAGTTTGATCCGGGCGAGTTCCTATAGTTTGACGACTCGTGATGAACGGACAGTAGTGTTTACCCATCTCTCATCTTGTCGGACAGATGCATGCTGTATACGAGTACCCGTTTTATGATACCTTGCGCCCTCGCTAACCCATTCGCACTTGAGCGGTGCTGCGGACTACTCCACCTATCTGCGCTTTCGCTGCCTACCCCTCGCATGCTTCGTTTGAATCCCATCTGCTGAGTACTGAGTATCGGCTGAGCCGTCTGTTTGTTGATACTTCTGTTTGATTGCATAAGAATATAAAGAGGTATAAATACATTTGCAGGTCAGTTGGCTTCAGGCAGGACGTCCGGACATGCAGCAATTTCAGTACTTTTCAGACAATACTAGGAACTGGATTAGCGTGGGCTCGTCGTCATCGTTCAGTGTTAGTGCTTACTTAGTGATACCAGTGATGTCCATCCGGTGAACGGGTGGCTGTAAGAATCTGTTAGCAATGGGTCCCCGACCTTGACTCCTGCCTTACCTCCTCCTGCCCTCGCCTGTGACAGCATCGTATTGCTCCCAGACATAGCCAGTGCGTTGGTACTCCTGCAAGGGCGCTTTAGCAGCCTTTCATGACACACGCATGCGGACGTACCCTGAACACGTTGTCAACGATGTTCTGTCTCAGCTCCGCATAGATCTCCTGCGAGCGCTGCTGGTATGGGCCCTCCTGCGCGGCATATGTCTATCACACAACAAACCGTGTCAGCAACTCCTCATACGCCTTCCGCCTTGATACTTAGCCAACGGACCTGATACAGCGCCTTGAGCGCGAGGAAGTTCATCTGAACCCAGATTGGACCCTTCCAATAATTCTCCCCCTTGCCGAACTCGGGATGGGAGATCGACAGGCTGCGCAGGCCGAACGGCGACCAGAGGTGCTGCGGGTCGCGCACCATGTCGAGGATTGCACCAAGGTGCGGCGAGTCTGGCGGGAGGAGTCCGAGGCTGAAGGGGAAGAGGGAAAGGTAGCCTTTGTGGCAGACGTGGTAGGACTCGTCTGCAGTCGTAGAACGTCAATATATGCTCCCGATGAAAGCGGGACAGCGTACCTTCGTCATTTACGCCCACATCACAGTACATCTGATTCTCCTCGCTCCAATGCAAGTCTAAAACAACACCCATCAGCCGTTGCAAAAGCACGCCACAGCAGCACGCACCGTCAATGTTATCAATAGTTGCCTTTTCGATCTCTGCGAACGCCGCCGCATCATCCACTTCCCCCACAAACTCGGCGATCTCGCGCATTGTCCGCGAGAACAACGCCATCCACGAGATCAGATCGAGATGCAGCTCGCCAGCGTGAGCCGGCCCACGCGGGTAGTCGTCCATCCCGCTCGTGAGCACATGGGTCTGGCTCCGCCCGCGCCAGCGATACGCCTCCGTGCGCGAGCGCGCCCGTCGACCGTACTGCTTGATCTGCCCGCGCTGCGTGCGCCGGAACCAGTCGTAGTGCCGCTTCAGCGGCGCATAGATCTCTTTGCAGAAGCTCAGCGCGAGCTCGGGCGAAGAGAGGTACCGACTGCCCGGGGCTGAGGAGGGGATTTCGGAGAGGGGGACCTGTGCGCCGGTGCCGAGGTCCATGCCTAGCTCTTGATCAGAGAGCTGAGAAGCGGCAGCTTTGAGACGGTGGATGAAGGCAGTGACGGCTAATGTCAAAGTAGGAGGGTTGGCATTTGTCGGTACCTGCGTCTGAAACTCAACGGGAACCTAACTGAATGTGGTGAACCAGTGCAACATTTAAGGTGTGAAAATGTTACCGACCCTGCTGCGAGCCTCCTCGCCCAGGATCTGTTCGCGTGCAACCCAGCCATCTTCATCGATGAGGTTGATCCAGTCTCTCAGGATCTCAAGGCTAGTACAGCAGGATTGAATGGATGTAAACCTTCGCACAATGTGAAGCTCACCTCAGATCGTTATCCCACTCTCCGATATGCAAAAGATGGAAACCTTCGTCCCTGCCCGCCAGTATCAGCCTGCGCGGGATCGCACACAAGCTCAACACATACCAATAGAAACCTCTTGGGAAGAAGCTCCTACTCGGCGTGGCTGTCAACAACGCCCTCGGCTCTGTCAACCGCGCACCCTCGTCAATGTCGTCCCCAGAAGCCCCATCGTCATCCTCCCGATCCCACTCGTACGCAAAGCCCTTGTTCACGATCGATGTCCCATAGAAGTAGCCAATGCCTCCGACGAGGTTCGACGTGATAGCCTTCGAGAACGACCGGAGTGCGGCGAGATCTGCGGAGGGGTACGTGGATGGGACGGGGAGGACCGTATCGAACTGCGCATCGTATGTCGCAACAAGGGCAGGGATGCCTTCGTCGAGTGTCGATGCTGTTGCCGAGTGTCAGCGTGTAAATGAAGCAAGGTGGAAAGGAATTATAGGGAAACTGACCAGTGAGCTTCTGCTTCGCGCTCGCGCTCTCAAAGTACACGTCGAACTGGAATGGTCCGTCGAAAAGCTTCTGCACGGCGAAGAGGTTGCTCGCGGAGTAGACCTCGTCTGAGAACTGCAGAGTGAAGGACGGATCAGGTAGTCCAACAGGGGACTCCTTGTACGGTTCCAGGACATCCTGAGCGTGGTTGAGGATATTCTTGAGTAGGTACTCTGTCCATCTCAATAGGTGAAGTAGTATAGACAAGGTGCAAGTGATGGCATACCCCGCGCTTGCCAGACTGTACCCGGCTGAACACGCAGACCAATGAAGTGTGTCTTGCCGATGCGATGCGCGAAGTCGTTAGCGTAGGGACCAGTAGATACTGCTTCGTTGTTGGGACCTAGACACACGTGTTTATCTGCAAGCCTTTTGACGGCTGAGCAAGCCGCGTGTACTTACCATCAACAACGCGCAAAGTGAAGTCATCTAGATCAGGCGTTGAACCGGCATACTTCACGGGCTCCTCAAGACCCTGCGGCGCGCGTCAACTTAATCATCACGCCGCACGGAGGACAGTACGAACATTTTCGTCCTCTTCTGTCTCCATGTCAAGTCCTCCTAGACCCTCGAGCCCGACGTAGAAGATGGTCGATATCCGGCTGGGGAGCGCTTCATTCCCTTATTCATCTGTTGCACCGTGTACAAGCAGCTCAGGTACGCACTAGGGTTCAAAGGCTCGCCCTTGATACGAGCTGCCCAGCTACCACCATTTTCGCCTCCAGGGACCTTCAAAAACTCAGTAGTGATGACAACATTGTTCGGTGCATCTTTGATGACCTGCACGCCTCCCTCGCGTGCATCGTACTCCGTCCAGGTGTATCCATTCAGCCCGTCTCCTTGATCACAGGCATGGCGCGCACCTACACCATAAGCGTATGTCAGGCGCACTGGTACGCTTCGCGGTTGGGCATCGCTTACGAGTGAGTGACTGGTAATCCTGTGTGCCGAACCACATTAGGCCCGTCATGAGTGATTGCGGAATCCGCGGTCGCAGGCCGAAGTACAGGCCCGGGCGGTACGCGCCCCATTCTAGCGACTCTGAATCGTTCGTATGTTGGGATAGGACGGCGGGAACGAGCGGGAGGAGAGCCCACAGAAGGCGCATTGCGGCAACATGCACTCGCGATCGTTGCAGCGGAGTGAACGTGGCAAGCGCCGGCGCGCGTCGCGACGCGCGTGGCGTTAGACGCGTCCTCGTGACCGGCAACAGTCGCTGGACCTGAATTTGAGGATTAATCCAGGCGTGCGGATCTCGTTAGCACAAAAGCTGATGAAGTCCCCTGCAACGGATCGTATTTTGCCACGAAACCTCACTCTTGTTGAGGGGGAGATAATCCTCCAGTAATAAATCCAGGCGAAGTCAAATGTATCCTCGCTTGTACTGGCTTTCCCGGTGCCAGCGGCCGGCGTGCCTATAGGGTATGCAGGCTATACAACGTCTCTGTGCCGCCACAGCCATTATATGCAGTGGTAAGCATGTGTCGGATGCAGCGCCTCATTCGGTCATTTGATCAAATTGAAGGGCCAGCCGGGCCAGAAATGGCAGGTGTAGAACAGCGCGCACCTGTCATGACTTGCCTCGAGTCCGCCTTTCCCTCAGCTATATAGCTCGCTGTACATGTACTTTTTCACTTTCACTTAAGTTCTCCTTTTTCGCAATGAATGACCACGAACCAGTCGCCATCTTCTGGGATTACGGTAGGTTTAATCTCACGCTGCCGTGCGCGGATAGAAGCTGATCATTCTCACGGGGCGGCCGTCGAATATCTGTTTCACTCAATATTTACGACCAGAGAATTGCACTCCGCCATCAACAACTTCGGGATACGACATTGTAGGCAATATCCGGCAAATAGCACATATGTATGGGAGCGTAAAGCTCTTCAAGGCCTACCTCGAGCTATCGGAACAGCCCAAGCCAATCAACCTGCGGTCTGAGCTTCAGTCATGCGGCGTATCCCTGACAGATTGTCCACACAATGGAAGGAAAGATGTTGCCGATAAAATGATGATAGGTCTGTAAACATGACCAGCAATTTCATTGCAAAATAGGCAGCTTACCTGGGTACACACCAACTCAGTGGACATGTTGACATACGCCATCGACACACCGGCCCCTGCGACGATCGTCGTCATATCCGGAGATCGCGATTTTGTATACGCCGTGTCTGTATTGCGGCTTCGCAGGTACCGGGTAGTGGTCGTCACTCCTACTTCAGCACACGCAAGTCTCCGCTCACAAGCTTCCAATATCCTCGATTGGGAACGCGATATCCTCGGGCGGGCTGCCCGAGAAGGCAGCCGGCCTCTTAGCTGCGAGTCCGGCAGCAGCGGCAGCAACGCCTCGCCTGTTTCGCACAGAAGATCACAGTCCTCAGTCGCCACACTCGTGACGTCCCCTATGCGCCCGTCAACGCGGCTCCCCTTGAAGGGGGAGGCCCCTAATGGGTATACTGCCAACAAATTGCAGCCTGCTGCGAACATTGTGACGCCACAGTTCAGGACAGCCGCAACACAGACTTCCACACCAACCTCGGCCAGTGTGCCACAGTCTGCCTTATTGACGCCATTGGCAACCCCTGGGGAACTGTGGCCGCCACCACGCCCATTTGTTCCGGTTCATGATGAGATGTATTCGCATCCGAAGAACACCGAGCCTATTGCTGATTTGAACATGCACTTGAAGAGTTTCGAGGAGCAGTTGAATGGTTTTGAAGAGTCCTTGAACTCTGAGACCTCTTCTACTTACGTGCGTACTTTTGGCTTTGGCTCGTTCGTTGTAGGGCATCGATCTGATTTTTTTCCGTCGCAGCAAACTGTACCCTCTATGACGCCCGAACCTTTTCCAACATATGTAGTCATAAACGAACCCACGCCTGAAGCACTTACGGGTAGTTCGTTTATCGATAACACTCTTTCTACTGCAAATCCCGACACCGCGGCCGCTTCCCGTTTGGCCAGAGTCGGCCGCATATACAACAATCTTGTAACCCAGGAGAGGCTCGTCGCTAATCCGACAACCTCCCCGAGGTCCCTGCTGTCCTTCCAAAAACACGATGACGACTACGACTCGGATGACTCTGGTGGACCGCCAACTGCTTTACCTTCTCCGCCGCCTGTTGAGTACAAGTTCGGCAGCATGACTGTATGGTCAAACTCCACTTCAGAGGTCAGCACGCTTGGTGCGACACCGTCGACACCGAACAGCAATCCTGCCACCACGTCGTCAGCGAAGTCCATGCCTACAAACGTTACAAGTGGCCGGTCGCTGCCGGGTACACAACTCGCGCAGAGTCCACCGGCGGCACTTACGCAGCCCGTTCAAACCACACGGCCTGCGGTCACGCCGATGCAGCCCACTGCCGCCCCTTCACCCGTAAAGTCAGTAAATCCAGTCTCTGTGATGACCGCCAGTACACAATCCGCGCCTGCGCGCGCGTCCGCACCACCACCTGCTCCCACACAGTCTGCACCCGCCCTTACGAAGAGTACCCCTACCCCCGCAAAGCCTGTCCCTGCTCCAGCGAAGTCTGTGCATGCCCCAGCAAAGTCTGTACTTGCACCAACAAAGCCTGCACCTGCCCCAGCAAAGCCTGCTTCCTCCCCCGCACAGCCTGCGCCCGCTTCTACAAAGTCCGCTTCTGCCTCTGCGCAGCCCGCTACCGCTACCGCTTCCGCCGCCGTACAGCCCTCGTCTGCCCGAGCCACAACCTCTTCCTCTTCATTATCTTCTTCCTCGTCCTCAGCGCCACTCCCGCCCCCACCCGCGCACTTCATCGACCTCCTAGTGTTCTTGGAGAAGTGCCGAAAAGTCGGCGTCCACCGTCCGCTACGCTCGAACGTCGCGCTGACGCTGACGCAGCAGAGCAAGGACATATACAAGCTGACAGGCGTGAAGAACTGGACGCAATACGCCGCTGCGGCGGAGAAGCTCGGCATGGTTACGCTCGGTGGCAGCCAGGGGGACGCATGGATATCGTTGCAGCCGAGCTGGTACGGGAGGGTGCCCGTTAACCCGTGAACAAACGGGTGCCTCTGGCATTTGAGTGCTTTCGTTAAAGTTGGATTGTCACAATGCTTGCCGCTGTCGCGCTCTTTGCTCAACATCACTCTCGCTCAACACTAGTCCCAGGACTACTTTCCTTGTATCTCTGACATTACATTAACAGGATATTATACCCGACATGACGCATCTGTATTCACAGTGTAGCAATGAGGATGTATACCTGTAGATATTGATCCGTAAAGGGCATCGCCAATGCAACATATTATTATGTCAGGTGTTTGAGGAGCATACCGGGACGACGTCACTGATGTGTTGACCACACGCTCAGTACGTCGTCGTCCTCCTCCAGTTTTTCAATGAGGCCGTCGACTTGATTTTCCGTTTCTGAATCCAATGAAGAGGCCTTCTCCAGGGCTTTAAAGATCATTTCGCTGCTAAGCAGCTCTCGACATAGCCCCGTATCCATAGCAGTCGCAGTCAGTTTCGCGAGATCTTGCGTTTGGCATTCGAACTGGATAACGCCGTTTCAGTTTCTGTTAGCATTTGTTAGCGGAACGGCATACTTCTATAGTGACGGAGTCTGATGTGTGTGCAATCTCCTTGAAATCCTCGGCCCCAGCCTCAAGAGTGGCTTCAATGAGTTTGTCTAGCTTGTCTTGAAGACCCTTATCTCCGGTGCCCTCTTCTCGGTCGACAGCTACTTTGACAGCGCCCTTTCGTTCGAACATGAATTTGACTGGTGCAAGTCGCGCTCTGAGGCGTGTGAGCATCGTCAGTTCTGAATGCCAAACAGCAGCACATACCCGTGGTCAGTGAGAGTCGATCGTACTGAATGTAGCGTGCGGTTGACATTGTCTGATTGGCATTCTCTTCACGGTGTCAGGAGCAGACTGCTGCGTGCAAGGAGAGACGCACATAATCAGACCAACAGAACCTGGTGCTATCGCTTCATACGTCAGGTATTGGTCACCCGCTTTGCTACCTCCTGCAACCTAAATTTAACATCGCGTCTTAGGGCAATAAGGTGAGATGACGTGAGTTCTAACGTGCCTTCTTCAGAGCATTCTCTATGTTCTCTTTTGGTACACCCTGCGCCTTTACCCGCTTGAGAGTAGCTGCCAATGACGCGTTCACTTCCGGGTCGACACTACCACCGGCTAACAATCACAGCCAAGAATAAAGATTCAACATCATCAACAAACGGCATAGGCGTACTTCGCACCGCAGTCATAATTTCCTACAGCAGAGACGTTGAATACATCGGATACAGTATAGGCTAAGCCATACCTTTGTGGCTCTGGCGTACATTTTCCCCCTCAGTTGATCATTCATGCCTTTCTTCTCCTTGATTTTAGACCACTAAGCATATCCGGTGAGCCCCGGAACGCGGAGAAAGCTGAACGGAATGCATTACTTTATTGTGTCCTGAAAGTGCGACAGAAGACGTGCATATGGGTCGCCTGGAAGTGCATATAGAGTATCGCAAAGACGAAGGCACTACAGAAAACCGGAGAAATGCACTCATATTCGAGGCAGATCTCGGATAGTTGTTAGGCTCGGCCTTAGCAAGGTTGATCGAACTCGCGCCGAGCGATGCGATCAGAAGTGCTACTCATACTATGTCACATGTGATCACCTTATGTAACGGTCTGACGCTGGAAATCAATAGAAAATGTGGTGTCCTTCGATGAATAAGGATAGGAATCTACAGCACTGCCGGTGTCTACTCGACATTGATAGTATTACAATGCGCCAAGCTAGCCTAATCGTGAGGGTAGCACATACCATCCGTAAATTACAGAGTCCGTATGTCGTATGTACAGTCGTGAGCAATAATATCATAAGTTATCAGCATTCCGACGACGAGGCCTGGTCGATCTGCTTGATATCGTCTTTACTCAGACTCGACCGCGACACGGGCTCCATGCGCGACAGACCGCTCTCCGCAGCTTGGACGGCACTCGCGAGGTCGAAGTGGAAGAACGGAGTGTCCTCGAGGTTAACAGGCGCTGTCTCTTCCACCTCTATCCGTGGCTCCTCGGTGACGCTCGTAGGTAACACGGACTCGAGATCCACAGGCTCGGGAAACCCAGGTAGTGATCGGCCTTCCCGGTAGGGAACGACCGATGCAATTTCCGTGGGAATGCTGGAGGCTGGAGTACCGACTCCGAAGCCGCCTGCGATGAGTGCGCGACGGATCCAAGGGGACAGGATGGTAGCGAAGTGGAACTATACGCGGGGTCGTCAGGAACAGAAGGTCTTCTGTGTGAGATCTGGCGAAACTCACCTCAACGGGCCGGTCTGCCCATCTGTCCACTTCTATTCTGGTATCAATTAAAGCTTGTACGGCGGTTGTATCAATGTGTGAGCTATCGAGTGCCTATCAGCGCCCATCGATTACTGGAACCGAGGGAAGGAAGGCGTACATTCCGGAGAAGTCCAAAACAATGGCATGTAGAATAGGTTTGTTCAAGTTCTCAATATTCAAGTCCTGCCCAGGGCGGGGACCGGGGTCGTTCCATGGGCGATCCCGGACGCTCACATTGCTGAAGTCCTTCCCGCGACGCGTGTTCTCCTTGACATAGTCTACAATGCCCGAGTTGAACAGGTGCGAGTTCGGGTACAGCAGGCTCTCCTCGAAGCGGTACACAACGATACCGGGTGCGGGAGGTGTGACCTTGATGTCAGGGTTCATGAGCGTGCCTTTGGGCGTCAGCGGCACGAACACGTCGCGGTCCCCATCAGAAGACTTGGGGTTCGCCTGGACCTTGACCCTGCCGAGGAAGTAGCCGCGCGGGCGCGCGACGCGGACGAGGAGCAATGCTAGCGACGTGCAGATCGCGGTGTAGATACCATCTTCGATCGTCGAGAAGACAGTGACGAGGACAGCCGCAAACCAGATGACAAATTCGATCGGCGACACACGCCAGTACGAATACACCTGGCGTGGCGACGCCACGAGATCCGCGACGGCGTGGATGATAACTGCCGAAAGGGCTGCGGACGGGATCCAGTAGAAAGCGGGGGTTAAGCCGTAAAGGGCAACAAGGACAACGACGGAGGAGACAAGACCCGCGGCGGGGGTACGAACACCCGACTTCGAAGACAGGGCTGAACGTGAGAACGACCCGGTAGCTGGGTACGCGCCGAAGAGCGTGCCAATGGTGTTGGTAACACCAATGGCGATCAGCTCTTGGTTGGGATTGATTTTGTAATTATTCACGCGACCGAATGCTAGGTGTTGCTAAATTAGCCGCTCGATCAGATCTGCAGATGGGAGATAAAACATACATCTGGAGATCGCAATGTGCTCGAGCACGAGGATGATCGTGGCTACGGGCAGCTGAGGGGCAAGAGCGCTAATAAGATCGGCATCGATGGTCGGAGCACCCATGTCCTGGAAGCCACGCGGGACGGTACCCAAGATCTTGATAGGGTACTTGCCAGAGTGGCTCTTCCGGTGCCGGCAGTAGAGCCAGGAGGCAATCGTCAAGATGACGATGACGAACGCATTCCGGAAAACGGACAAGAAGAAGAAGATTCGTTCTGCATTTCGAAGAAAAAAAGACATCTAGCGTCAGATTGAGATCTGCAATGAGATGGATGTGTGTACGCACGTCTTCTAGGGAATCGCCGGATCATGTAGTCGCACGTCATGCGAATCATGTACAGCGATGCCAATCCAGTCAATCCAAACGCTGCATCGAGCTGCGTCTTGGGTAGGTGCTTCAGTGAATTGATGATGACCTTGTACGTTGCCGCACGTGTGCTGCATCACCTTATTAAAACTTCGCCATGTATAGATGTGAAGTACTCACTCGAAGCCTGTCAATCCCATGAGACCAGGGACCTGGCCAGAGACGATGTTGATCGCGGAGCCGGTCATGTATCCACTGACTGCAGGCGCGGGGATAAACTCTACAATCCAGCCCAATCTGAGAAGGCCGAGAGCCAACACGATGAAACCGCAAATGAAGGCAATCGTTGTGGCAATTTCCGGTGAGCTCCACCTGTCGGGATAGTGCTGGTTGACGTAGCTGATAATTTGCGAGACGGTGAGTGACATGACCGCCACTGGCCCGATGTTGACATCCTTGGACGTCGCGAACAGCTACGAATGTGACGGTGAGCATGGCACTCGGCGCCATGCCGCGAAACACATACCGAGTAGACCAGGGTACCGACGAAAGTGGAGTAGAGACCATACTGGACGGGAAGCGTTGCGATCTGCGGTTGATCAAATGTCAATACGTCGACTGCGTGATCGGGACAAGAAACACATGCCTGAGCATACGACATGCTCTGGGGAACCGCAACAATTCCGACGGTGAGACCAGCAATAAGATCACCAGTAAGCCAACCCAGATCTAGCGCGAGAAAATTGTGTTACTAGATCGCGGTCAGTGATATGCTTTTTACGCACTGTAACGGCCGATCCAGCCGGTAATTGGGAACAATCCCTTCACATAATTGATGGCCTGCGCACCCGGGTTAGGTCATGCGCGAAAAAAAAATAGATAGACGTACGCCCCGCCCGGGATCCTTGGACAGACTGTGAGCCCACTGTCCAACGGTGACCACAGGAATGGGCTCCTCTGGGTAGCCCACGATACGCTTGACAGCGTTTTTGGCTTCTGAAATCATGGGAGGGAATGGACGAGAGAGTGATCCAAGGTGGGCTTGGACATGTCTAGAACTACTTATACCGAGCGCAGAGCGCGCAATTTCGCGGGGAAGATGCGTTGCAGGCTAATGACAAATTGCTCCGTGACTACGAGCGTGGAGCGCGCCTTGGGATTAAGGCACGGAGAGGACCGAGTCAATGGACAGGCGTCGCTTCGCTTGAGAAGCGAAATCGTAAGGGCGTCGCTCACGGGGCTAGCGCAGATGCTGTACAAGTCCATGAAATGAGCGTCTTGATGAAGATACACGGCAGGTCCGTCCGCATTTTCCCCCGGCGGCTTGCTTGGAGTACACGTTGGTCAATTAGCACGCAATCTTGCGAGCCCTGATGCCACCGGAGTTGTCACGTGACGTCTCGATCGCGTTTGCGTTCGCGGAGAAGCATGCTATCGTCGCGTCAATCCGATCGCGTACCGTCGGTGGCACTGCCGCCGGGACTTTCGCCTGCGATATGCTCACCATTTGGCAAGGATTTCGTGTTCGCCTCGGCCGCCGGAACGCTCCCCGCATTCATGCACTGCTGGCCTTCTAGCGCCACGTCCGCTGCTGCCAAGTCGCAGTCTATGCCTTTTAGGCGCACGCCACTGCCGTCACCCGACGCGGCTAGTGCGAGGACGGTCCATGGCGACACGGCAAGTCTTCGTGCAGGCACGATCGTGATTGAGAAGAACAGCGTGAGATACCCAAGCCCCGAGGTACTTCTCGTGGCCGGCCAATTCTGCTGGTGCGCGAAGTTTCTTTCACAGGCCGGCAGACCGGCCAGGGCTTCGAGCTCCCCAAAGATCCTGCAGACTCGCACTTTGCGGTTAGTTCTGTCGTGTTCATCGCGAGGACAATGCCTCATTTGCGGGTTAACACGACTACCTACGTCGCGTTTCGGCGCGGCAACCCTGCGCGCGGTCGCATCACCCCGTACCTCATAGTATGGGTCGACAATTTACCGAGTCTGTAGATCCCGGCTCATAGCCTTCGCCTATGTGACTCCGGCCACATCAGATGCAGCGGAGCATGATCTGAAGCGAGCATGAGGAGCACTGGCGCGTTGGATGATGCTCTGCGCCAATATCTCGAATTCCGAATTCATATTTATAGGCGAAGCCCGGATGCCCTAAGGCGCCCTCAGACTGTAGCAGCACTCGAGCTGTGATGCCGAGCCTTTGCGGTAAGTGCAGGATGGCCGTTTGGCTTGGCCGCGACCCGACGGTGGTGATGGGAAACACCGTAGAAACGAAACCTCACCGCAGTGCCGGTCTACCCCGCTACTAGTCCCGATGCTTCTTGCAGCTTCGGCGAAGCAGAGGCGACTGTCGACCCCAGTAATCACCGTAGCGTGCTAAAGGTGAGGCGTGCCGATTATACGACGGTTGCAGCTGTATGTCTTGACATACATTACCGCGTGCCGCTTATCGGTTGACTGAAAGTATAGTTCTATTCGGCGGCCGGGGAACATGCTGGAGATCGTTTGTGTCCATGTCCATTCCAACGCATCGCGGTAGCCTCTGAGTGAACATAGCCTGTCCGCCACCGCGACATATGAAATCTAACCTACCGAGGTACTCACCTTGAGTAACCCCAGTGTAGAAGTGCACGATCTATTGGCATGAATGCGCGTGGTGAGAACTTAAAACGACATCGAGTTATATTATTTCCTTCAATTGGGATTAGCTGAGAGATCCGTGCTACACGTATGTCAAGTGACTCTTGACGCATCCGAGATGCACGCATGGGCGTCATACCACTGAGAGTATGCAGGCGCTTGCCCAAGCCGATCAAATCAGCAAGTCAGCAAGTAGAGTGGCGCGGAGCACGTGGCAGTACACTTGCACGCAGAAAGTAACGACTCGACACCGACACTCTACCAGCCAACGACCAGCCTCTTCGACCAGCAGTGCGCGGTGCGCCTGTATTACGACAACCGTCACGTCTTCATTGCACGACCACTATTCTTCTCCGACAATGGCTCATCATCCTAAAGCAGTGCCTCTCGTGGCTCCCGGCCACACGCGTCCCGTCACCCACCTCTCCTTCTCATCCCTCCAAGATGACGGGACCTATGTACTCATATCTAGTTGCAAAGACGGAAACCCGATGCTTAGAGAGTGGACCGGCGACTGGATCGGGACCTTTATGGGTCACAAAGGCGCGGTCTGGAGCAGCAAGCTTTCCCCAGATACCTCGCGCGCCGCTTCAGGAAGCGCAGATTTCACAGCGTACGTCGCTCACTCCGTCGATGCGTGGCGGCACGCTAGCGTAGCCAGTGCACGATCTGGACTGACGTCGCGTTCATTCACACAGCAAAATTTGGGATACGTATTCTGGCGAGCCCTTGCATTCATTCCCGCATAATCACATTGTTCGGAGCGTGGCGATATCTCCCAGTGCTTCGCACCTGTTGACGGGTGGGCAGGAGAAGAAGGTGCGCATGTTCGATCTGGGTCGCCCGGACGCAGAACCGGACGTGTTCAGCGACAACGGTGGAACGATCTCGCATGATGGCATGGTGAAGAGCGTGGTGTGGGTTGGGGATCACACCGGGGTGACGGCAGGGGAAGATGGGTTCATTAAGTGAGTACACACGACAGCCTGTCGGTCGTTTAGGTGTTCGTGTAATCCCGCGATGCGCCATGTCTGATGTGCTCATTCGCTTCAGGTGGTGGGATCTGCGCACGCGGAAGCTCACTACGAGCCTTACCTTCCCCGGGCCAATCACGTCGATGGAACTCTCTCCGCAGACGAACAGGCTGGTCGTCACATCCGGCAAGACCGTGTGCTTCATCCCCGCCCTGCTAAACGGCGGCCAGACCCACAGTCTGACGTTGCCCTATGCCCCCTCATCTGCGTCGATTCACCCGATACTCCAAGATCGATTTGTGACGGGAAGCCTTACCGATGAATGGGTCCGCGTGCATGATGTGACTGGCGAGGAGAGAGAGGTGTTGAAGGGACACCACGGGCCTGTGCACTGCGTCGAGTTCAGCCCAGATGGGGAGATGTTCGCGAGTGGAAGCGGTATGTCTGCGTCATTGTCGATCTGCGCAGCGACTGACTGCTTCATCCTACTCTATCTACGCGTTTGCAGAGGATGGTAAGGGCAATTCGAGTTACGGCATCCCGATATGCATGTTGACGATCGTTCTAATGATAGGTACAATTCGCCTGTGGCAGACGACACCAGGAAAGAGCTACGGCTTGTGGCAGGGGACTCAGGTCAACGGAGGACCATAATCTATAAAAGACTAATACGGGTTCTAATGTATCCCCTCATACACGGTCTCCCGGGTCTGCACGACGCGTGGCAGCATTGTCCGTTCCCTCAGCATCTCATTCTAGCCCGCTTTACGGTATCCGTGTACTTGGTTGCTGTGGCACACTTCGACTGTTTCGGTCAATATCTATTGGATCTGTGCTGGCCGAGCTTCCTTCAGCCCAGCACCCGGCAAAAGTCTCGAATATAGCGCATGATCTTGAAATCGAGAGATGCATGTACATATGAATCCGTGCATTCCCGTAGATACAGCAATATTTACATTAGTGGCTACTAGTACAGATGCCGTGTGCCCGTGCATTCAGCGGTACCTGATGCTGTGCATATCCGCTCATAGTCGTTGTTACATAAGTTGCAGCTGCCATATAGACGTTAGGACCACACTTGCCCGCCCATCCGCGCCGCCCACCAGCTGTCAAGGCTCGTCTCCACTTTGGCCGGGATGCTGACGCCCTGGAGCAGGCGAGGGTGGAGCGAGACCCACCGCTGGCCATCGATACCGCCCGGTCCCCGGCTGTTGTCATGAATGACGACGACGTCCGCCTCCTCCGCGAGCGTGATGTATTCCTTCAGCTTCGTAACGCCCGCACGCTCGTACACCGTCTCACATTGGCGGCGGAGCAGCGTGCCAAGCTCCGAGAAGGCGACCTTGCGGACACCCTCCTCGCGCTGCTTCCGCAGCACCTTTACGAGCGGCTTGAAGGGGGCGGCGACCCGTCCTGTGGACGTGGAGGCGTTTGCCTGAGATGGGTGCGCGGAGTCACCGGCGTGTTGGTAGTTATAGGGAAGACTGTTTGCGTTTAGCTGGGGTAGGAGGTCGGAGAGCTGGTGGAGGTATGACGGAGAGTAGGGCGATTCCTCGGACGAGTCGTTCGTGTTGTCGTCGTAAGGAGACTCTTCGTCAGGGAGATCGGCATGCCCATACGGATCATCGAGGTTGGATGAGTAATTGCTCCATCTGGAGATTGACGAGTCCTTCTCGGATCTATCAACAAGCTAGAGATACACATAAACATAAATGGGTGTTCACAGCGAGTGAGCCATAGAACTTACGAGCGAGCCGAAATACGACGTGGACTGTGGAGACGTGTCAGGCTCTGAGTCCACGGCAGTGCTGCCTGTCATGGGCTGATACCGAAGCGTCTCATTATTCGAGCCAAACGGGGATGTGTGTAGATGACGTACCGTCTCTGGTGCATTGAGCGACTCCAATGGAGTAGCAAAAGAGAGGAGTGATGAACCGTCTGATGAGCGGTTCTCGACATCCAATGGCGATGGAGGTAGGGTCGTTACTGTTATTGCAGGTTGCACAGGTTGCGGCGCCGCGCGGGCGCTCGCCTCAACAGAAGAACGCGAAGAATCTGCGTTGCTGGTGCTCGAAACGGATGCGCGGTGCTTAGCGTTCTGCGTCGCGCCTTCCGGGAGCACACATCTGGGCCATGCATGCAATTCCGTAGCTTGTGCCTTCAGACTCGCCGACGCCACATTGGGCGCTAATATGACCACGCGGTATTGTCGATTGCACAGCACGGAGACTGCGTACACGAAGTCACGATCACCCGTAATCAAGACTATCGTCGCGGGAGCCGGCGTGTCCATCGCAAAGGTCATCATATCCACTGCAGCGCACCCGTCAGTCATCGAAGGGCCCTCGTGCGCGTACGAGCGTACCTATGATCATCTTGTCGGCGACGTCTTTGCTGCCATTGTGCGGACAATCGACGAGGTGTACGCCACATGAGACAATCTCGGATCGAAGTGTCTTGTTCTTAGTGTTCTGCTGTTCCGGCAGCTCCAAATAGACATTGAACGTCTTCACGCTGCCATATTTGAGTGCGAGTTGGCGAATCCTCGCCACAATGGTCGCAGTAGGAGGATTCCCGAGCGCGCTCGCCGGGAGCGCACAGTTCTCTGTATTGCGCAGGCAATGATGTCGCGGAGGTTAGCAACTGTGGCGTTAGGTGAGCCCGTCGTAGCAACCGTAAAACACGCACCATAGTCCCAGAAAATGGCAACGCTTTCCGGGGCTGGCATGCTGCGCAGGGCTCGCAGCGTATATCAGTGGAGGGAGCGCGGCCTGGTCAAGTCGAAGAGGTGGTAGCGAGACAACATATGCGGGCGCCTGTTATAAGCTCGAACGGAACCACGCGTTCTGCACACTGCATGTGCCTTGCACAGGGTAAGCGCATCGCCGCACACATATGCAAACGAGGATTGTTCTGGAAGGTCGGGCGGCATCGCGACTCGCCGGGGAAGCATCGCCTGTCATTCACGACGTCGGCAACGAACTGATGAACTTTCAGTGCGGCGGAAGACGATGCGTCGGTGCGCTCGACGCCGCGAGCGTTCCCGGCGCATGGGCTCGCCGCGCGCGCACATGCAGAGAGGTGGCATGCGCTGTCTCTCGTCAACAAGAAATATATGGGAACCCTCGCCGCTACACGCATGTGAGAGCGGGGTCGCGGAGAAACATGCGCGCGCTGAGTCGGCGGAGGCCCGGGGATTGCCGCCATCGCACCCAACGCTCGAAGAGGCAAAGTCTTCGATCGTTCTTTGTCTCTGTCTCTATTCCTCACCGCGAGATATAGCGACTCGACTCACCAGACGGCGCATGACCGCCGAGCTCATCGCTAAGGGCGTAGAACCTCGCTGGTTTTCTCGCATGATGCCGACGCCGGGTGTATCACATGCGAGTCGTGTGGGACGCGTCGCTGTTTTGGCTGAGCGCGCCGTCGACCCAAGAAATCGAGCAGCACCTGCTGCTCTCCGGTGCAACGTCCATGAAGACATAGTCTCAGAGTCGTCCTCATGAGCATGGAGCTGCCGTATTCCGTAACTTACGGGCGCTGGCGAGCTGCGGCGCCAGTGCCTGAGCAGCGCCCCGACTCTCCGCGACGGAATGGGGCCTGTCTAGGTGAGCCACTTATCGCCGCTCGAATGCAGGACGGGTGTAACACGTAACAGTAGCCATTTTTCGCGGTCATTCAGGCCAATGACACGGTCAGATGATCGCGTTGCCAATACATGTCAAACCCGCGCGCAGGGCCCAGACGGGAGTTGATGTTGCCATGTTTGTAGCCACTGCCCGCCAGCCAATCCGTGTTGCGCTCATGACCACTGTCCATCAGCTGAGGATTCCCGCCTGTAGCCTCCTGATGCGTCCGTCCCGCACGGGGCTCCTCTGAACCCTGTCCGCATTCTCAGAGGAGCAACCGGTTTACAACCGCAACCGATGCTGAGTATAAGAGTGCACAATGTGGTGTCTGTAATCTCGGCACAACCACATACTCGCAGAGCACCCGCTTGGCTAGGCCCAACATCCCACTCAGCGATTGTCACTATGCTACTCCGTCAGCCCACGAGCCTCGGTCGGTCATTTTTGTACGGCGCGCGGGCCGACGCGCTTCCTGGCCGTGTGATGCGCTTCTCTACCGCGCCCGTTGCTCGCATGACGGGCAAGTCCCCTATGCAGGCCGAGAAGCAGAGACAGACGACAGGCGTGCTGCCACCCTATGGTCCCGTTGGCGCTTCCGCGGCCCTCGCAGCGAAGCCCGGTTCCCGTACGTTCGCACTCGTAGCGTCGTGACTAGCAGATCCAAGCCGAGACGTTTACAGAGCCAAAGAGCACGCTGTTCGAGCATGAGTTCTCTCTCAAGGGCAAAGTCGCGATGGTATCGGGGGGTAATCGCGGCCTTGGCCTCGAAATGGCCATGGCGCTGGCCGAGGCAGGTGCACGTGCAGTGTACTGTGTCGACCTACCCAAGAATCCTAGCGGCGAGTGGACCAAAGTCAAAGAGTACCTCTCGCGCATGCAGGGTAGGCCCGCCGACGGCAGTTTCGAGTACATCTCCGCGGACGTGCGGAACCAGGTTTGCCGAAATTCCATATACCTTGTCCTTGGCTGATCGTGCTCGTTTATCTGTTTCTGATATTGTTGCGCACCCCCTCGCACCATCACGGCGGTAGGAGGAGATGTGGAAGATCGGCGAAACCATCGGAAATAACGAGGGCCGCATGGACGCGTGCGTTGCCGCCGCAGGCATCCTGCGGGATCACACCGACTGTCTCGAGTATCCCGCGCGGCAGTTCCAGGACGTACGTCTCATCGTTGCACCACCACATACAATCTCAGAAAATACTGACATGGGTCCCTGCTTGGCAGGTCCTCGATGTGAACGTGAATGGCGTGCTGTACACCGCGCAGGCCGCAGGGCGCCAGATGGCGCGCTTTGGCAACGGCGGGAGCATCGTCCTCATCGCGAGCATGAGCGGCAGCATCACGAACAAGGTATGCCTTGCGCTTGGCCACCCGCTGGCGTTAGCGCCGGCGCGACGCCATGGTGTGGTATGAGCGTGCTGATGCGGCTGCCCGCTACGCCAGGATCACGCCTGGATATCTTACAACACGTCAAAGTCGGCGGTGCTCCAGATGACGCGGAGCATGGCGTGCGAGCTGGGCCCGCGTCGCATCAGGGTCAACTCGATTAGCCCTGGGTATATCTACACGCAGTGCGTACTCTGTCTCTTTTTTCCTGATGGTCTCCCACCTTTCCCTGAGGCTCGAGAGCTTGTGTGCCCTCTGCCTCGTAGCTTCGGAGCCGCGTCTCCCCTCGGTATCTTTAGTTCGTGCTCTATACTTGATTGGCACAAGTGCATTCTGTTTCCGTAACAGAATGCAGGCACTCCACTCCACCGAGGACGCCTGCCATGTTCTAGGCTCCGAGATGCCCGGGTCGGACGCAGGTGCCTGCATATCGTGCTATCGTCGACATCGCAGCACCGCAGCACCCATGTCCGCGATATCTCGACGTTCTGCGTCTTCATTCCTTACGATGTCGTGTGCTAGCCACTCGGCGCTGTGCCATCATCCACCTTACCTCTCGAGCCTCATGGTTCCGCGCACCCACGACCGTGCGGGCCTCGGCGCTGCGTGACATTGACACTGACACGGGCGCGTCGCACACAGCATGACCGCAGCATACCTCGACCCGCAGCCGCACCTGATCGACGAGCTCTCGCGGTCGAACCCGCTGGGTCGGCTGGGGCGGCCCGATGAGCTGCGCGGCGTCGTGACGTGGCTCGCGAGCGACGCGAGCACCTTCTGTACCGGCAGCGAGTGAGTGTCTCTCTCGTTGATGTCCCTCGTGGCGTGCCGGCGCTCGGGCCGATGCTGACCTGGGTTCGCCGCAGCATTCTGGTCAACGGCGGGCACCATGTGTGGTAAGCGGGCTGCGTCAAGCGGCTGGGAGCGGAGTCTACTATTCGGAACCGGGTGGGCTGGTCGTCTTTTTTTTCTTTTGGGTTTTGGGGGTTCCTCACAGGTATTTCGGATCAGAGGGTTGTTAGAGTACGTGCTGCACACATAGATGAGGTGCTCAGTCATAGTTGGACTGCGTCGTGGTGGTGGCACGCAGATGCACAGTAACAGACGTTAGCCCGGAATGTGGCGTATATCCGGATAATCTATGGCTGAGATCGCAGAAGCTGATGAGAATACAACATGCTAACGAGATCCCGTCTTCTTCTGTATAATTCCCGGATTGAAGGAGCAAGTGTATTGTCGTTGACAGGTTCGCTGGCAAGCCGCAGGAATGCATGAAGCTGTTGTGGAGTGGATCAGTATCGATGTGCCACTTCCCAGAAAGGCAAACCCGCCACCTTGCGCGCCTGCTGAGTCTCAAACGCAGCTGCGCACTGCCGCGTGCCGACGGCGTGACGTGCTGGGTGTGACGAGCGGTGACGATGCGGTGCGCATGTCGAGACTCGGTCTCCAGTGCGATAGCGGCGAGAAGCTCGGTTCCAAGGCAATGCACCCAGGCAATATTACAGCAGCGTGCGAGGGTTCTGTGCGTGCCCTCGACGTGCAACGTTGCGCGCAGCTGGCCTGTTAATCGCGATAGCATTTCCGCGATCGCGATTCGGCGGCGGCCGCGGGATGATGGGCCAATGAGGGCGCGGATGGGACTGCGGTGCACCGTGCGCCTGTCGGGTCGAGCGCCGGCCCCGAAGGAGAAGGCGAGCCCCGCGGTGAGAAGGCGGGCACCGCGGTCGAGATCGCAAGGGACCTGCAGGGGTGGGAGCGGACGGGGCTATGTATGGGCGGGCTGACAGTCACGGGGAGGCCGTTGGGAACGTCGCGCGACCCGCGCAGGCGAGACTGCGAGCTGCTGACACGCAGCGGGCTGACTGTGCCAGGCAGGCTACGCGGGCTGCGGAGGGGCGTGGCGTATGAACACATCATGAGCAAGCGAGCAGCGGAGAGCTGGCGCGCCGGGGAGCCTGTCACGGTCACGCCTGCCTTATCCGGCAGGAACGTGGCGTCGAGCGGGATCGAGATTCCGCAGCGCGGACTGCGGTGGCGCCCAGCTGCGCAGTTGACCGCAGGCTAGCGCAGGACGGGCGATCGCTCTATCCGCACACTCGACCCAGCGCAGCATCCGCTCCTTCCTCCCCGACGCCCACCTTCGCCCACCACCTCGCTCAGGAGGCCATCGCGCCCCGTCTCCAGAGCATGCAGGACTCTCCCCCGCCCAGACAAGCCTCCGCGTCCCGGCGGCGCGAGCCCCCCTCTGCGCAGCCCAACCTCGCAGACAAGTTTGTTGCCTTCCAGCGCAGGCAGGCCGCGTACGTCCCGCTCCCGTCAATTGATGACTCCCGCTGATCGCCACCCCGACTGCGCCCACAGCGCGACAAAACCGCGCGAAAAAGCAGAGCGGCCTCCCGCTGTCTCCCCTTCCACCGCCCGCCCCATCCGCACACTGCACGCGCCCCCCCTTCCCTCCCCCTCCCCCACGCCGCACGCCGTCGTCCAGCAGGGCTCCCCCGCCGCGATGGACGCCGACGCCGACGAGTTCTCCCGCCGCCTCAGGATCTCCGCCCACTCGCCGCGCAGCGCGCACGCGCGCACGCAGGCGGGGCCCTCCGCCAGCCCCGGCAGGCTCTACAACCCCAACGCGGACCACGGCCGCAGGCAGGCGTTCTCCGCCGAGCCGGACAGCATGTCCGACGCCGCGTCCAGCTCATACGCGCCCCGCGGGCCCGTCCCGCAGGGCCCCCGCGCACACCCGCCGGCGTCCTCCCGCGCCGCGGCCGACTCGCACCGCCAGCTGTTCGACCACCGCAAGGACGACCCCGTCCGCTTCTCCGTGCTCGCGCGCCCGCAGGTCTCGCCGAAGGGCGCGCCCAATGCCGGCCGGCCGCCTCCCACGCCAAAGTCGTCCGGGGACTACGTCTCCGCGTCCTCGACGTCCTCTGCGTCGTATGCGCAGAGCACGATCTCCTCGAATTTTACCCTCTCGACCACAAGCGACTCCTCGGCGCCCTCGTCGCTATTCGATAATCAGAATAGCCGCGCGCGCCGGTCCGAGGATAGCGCGTCGAGCACCAATGCTTTCTCGATGCAGCTCAAGAAGCTGTATCGAGAAATCACCGCTCTCGAGACCAAGATCCAAAGCGAGGACCGAGACAAGGACCGGGAGGACGGCGAGCGGGATGCGCCCCGTGTTGGTGTGCTCGTAAAGTCGCGCAACGGCGCGGCGCCGGAGCTGAAGGGAGATGAGCAGGAGAAGGACAAGTGGAGACGATTAATGCAAGATCATAAAGAGTGCGTGCGATCATACTGATGACAGTCCATCGTCCTGATCTGCATGATTTGCCAATCATAGTCTCGCCGAGAGGGTACAGAACCTACTCACCCTCACACTCGCCCCTTCCGTTCCGGCCTCGTTGCGCAACATACCCGCAAAGTACAATTTGATCACCCGCCTATGGGCACATGCCTTCCACCGTCTGCTCGAGTCTCTTCGTCGAGCAGCGTCGCCACCGCACGAATCATATGTCGCACTTGAATACCTTCAGGTAGGTGCTGATGGCGCAGCAGGCGAGACAGCGTGTCAAATGCTCATACGCGTCTAGGATTTCATCTATTATGCATACACCTTCTACACCGGCCTCCTGGAGGAGCGCAATCTGGCCGACCTCCGCATCAACTGGGTCGAGGCACTAGGCGATCTCGCGCGCTACCGGATGACCGCAAGCGCGCTCCTGGACAACGCACAGGGCGCGTCGGGCATGCTCACCACCTCGGCGCTCGCGACTGCTGCGGGGACGCCGCGCGGGACCAGCGTGCGCTCCGGCAGCTCCGGCCACGCGGAGCTCCCCGTGAACCCGCCTGCACGCATCGACGACTCGCCACGGCTTGCTGGGGACGTGCCGAGTGTGGGGCTCGCGGCGGCGAAGCGCATGGAGCTGGAGCCGGAGCGCGAGCGCTGGCGGCAGATTGCGCGGGACTGGTACGCGCGCGGGCTCGCGGGCACGCCGGGTACTGGTAAGCTCCACCACCACCTCGGGCTGCTCAGCCGCGACAAGGACGGGCACGAGGAGGAGCTCCGGGGCATGTACCACTTTATCAAGAGGTGAGTCGCATTGGGGATAGGTGGATACGGTGCTAATATGGCTTGTGCTAGCATGATTGCGTTCCGCCCGTTCGACACGTCACGTGAGTCGATACTTCAGCTGTGGTCGCCGCTCGCGCAGAAGCGGCGACAAGCGCCCGAGGCCGGCCTCACGGAGCTGTTCGTGCTGCTGCATGGAATGTTGTTCACGAACATCCAGCTGGACGACTTCCGTGGGGTGCTCGAGCGCTTCGACGAAAAGCTGAAAATCGAAGGTGAGGATGATCCCGGTTCGCATGGGTCGCGGGCGGCGCGCGCCACGGTGCTGAGACCGGCAGCCATCCTTGCCAGCTTTGGCAAGGCTGGATGTCGGCCCCACTGCCCTGCGCCGCCGCCGGCTGTGGCGCGCGGATCCGCCCGCGACCGCACCCGTTTTGGAAGTGCGAATGCTAACGGCGGATGTGCAGGCGGATCGGTCGTCGAAGAGCGCGACTGGATCATGATGGCCGTCGCGAACCTCGGCGCCGTCCTCGAGTTCGGCCGCGAGAACGCCGTCCTCCGCGGCATCAGCGCCCGCGACGCCGCCTTCCGCGCGGGCGTCCGCCCCGCCGACGCCGGCCGCGTGAAGCTCATGGCGAAGAGGGCCGACGACGACGACAAGAAGATGGACGTCGACGGCGACGACGCCGCCCCCGACGCCCGCAGGTTCGCCGCGATGCAGGTCTCGCCCGTGCTCTCCCCCGCCCCCGCCGCGCCCGAGGTGCCGCCGGCACTCAAGCTGGGCATGCAACTCACGTTTTCGATGCTTCAGCACGCGCTGAAACAGCCGTTCCGCAAGGCGTCGCCCCACGCGCGCTCGACGCTCAGCCCGTACATTACCGTCGTACTGACCTTCCTGGCCACTGCCCTCAAGGAGCCCACGGCGCTCGCGGTGCTCGAGCGCGCGGTCCCGTGGGCGGAGCTCGCCGGCTTCCTGAACACCATCCCGCGGAGGTGCCTGTTCCCCGAGCAGCAGAAGGAGCTCGCAGACGCGGTCCCGCTGCTGACGAGCGCGACGAAGCCGCTGCCGGAGGACTGGTGCCTGCGCGGGCTGGGGTGGGTCGGCAAGCGCGTGTACCCGCAGGGGTTCTGGGGCAGGGAGGCGAGCGCGGAGGAGCGCACGGCCGAGCTGGACGTGCTCGAGCGCGTCGAGGCCGCGGACCAGCGCGACGGCGTGATCGAGGACGGCGATGGCGAGGACACGCAGGCGGACGCGCGCCGCAAGGAGACGGAGCGCCGCTGGGTGCGCATCGCGCGCGCGGGGCTCAAGATCGCGAAGGCCGTCGACGGGTTCACGTACGTGCCCGCGCCCAACGAGAACGAGCGCGGCCAGTGGCGCATCGAGGGCGCGCTGGCGGCGAAGGTGGCGCAGTGGCAGGAGGAGGACCGGCGCGAGCGCGAGGAGGAGGAGCGGAGGCTGCGCGGACGGAGATGGGACGAGGACTCGATGGACATCGATGATGATGAGAGCCCTGTTGCCGAGGACTTCACTGACGAGAGCGGGGACGACGAGGCGGATTCGGACGAGGTGAAGGCGTTGAAGGTGCGTTTGCGTCTTGGATCTCTGATCGTGATGGCATCTGAGCTAGGCTGACACACTCTATAGGCACGGCGTCGCTATCTCCAGAGCCTCCTCCAGTCGAATGCACGAAGCGAGTCTTCATCTAGGCGACAGCCTCGGGGTCCATCAGCGTACAAGCAATCAAGATCGCGACCGGCCCTGCCCATCATCCCGGGTTACACAATTATCGTCATCGATACCAACATTCTTTTATCGTCGCTCTCTATGTTTGCAACACTTGTCGAGTCGGTGCAATGGACCGTCGTCGTCCCGCTCCCGGTGATCATGGAACTCGATGGGCTGTCCGCCAACTTCTCGCCGCTCGGGGATGCCGCCAAAGCCGCGCTGGAGTACATCACCTCACATTTGCGTACGCACCAGAAGTCCATGAAGGTGCAGACCTCGAAGGGGAACTATCTCTCCAACCTCGCGATCCGCACCGAACTGGTCGACTTCGACGGCGATGAGGGGTCATGGGAACGGAACATGGACGACCTCATCCTGCGTGCTGCGATCTGGCAAGACGAGCACTGGGTCGATCGGTCGACACTGCTCGGCTCGGGTGCTCCAGATCGCGACACGACAGGTGCCGCCAAGGTCGTGCTACTCAGTTTCGATCGCATGCGTGAGTAATCCGTCGTGCACACCGCTGATCCGTGGCTAACTGACAGCTGTGCGCGTTGACAGTTCGTCTCAAGGCGCGTTCGCGACAACTGTGCGCGGCGAACGAGCAGGATCTGGTGTCCATCCTCGCGCCCGGGAGGTGACGCGCTGCCGCCCACCGCCCAGCTACGGCACACCTCGTACTCGTCGCATCGTCCTGATTGCTGCGCGTGGCGTCCGCCCGCGCTGCGACGATCCCCGCCCAGCGTCTGCGCATGTCGCGCTGGGTGCACTATCCCATTCCCGTCCGCGGGCCCGGTGGCGCTGCTGCGCCGGGCGCGGCGCTGGCCCAATGGGACGCACACCCGTGCTGATTTGCAAGTGGGTTCCGATGGACATTAATCTAGGTCGGAGAACATTGGCTCGCTGGGTTCCCTTCGCTATTTATCGAGTTTTTTTTTTCGTTTGGGTGCTGATCAATATTCGCTACGCTCTGTACGCATACCCTGCATCTGCTGCTGCCGCCGCCACAAAGTACCTGTAATATTGTCTGTATCCTGTAATCACGTAACGCGTTCCTAGTCATCATGCCTTGCTGTGAGCGGTGCTGTGAAGTTTGGGCGCTGCGGCTATGTACTGGGGTTCCGTGGGTGTCGCGCGCGCTTGGATGGTGTATGTGGTTCGTACCGCACGCCTGCCGCACACCAATGATCCTGCCGCCTTCCATTGTGCCAGTGCGGAGGTGTACCTATCGACAGCACCTAAGGACACCAGGGTCTGGGCACAGATCGTCAAGGCCGATAATTCATGATACCCGCTGTAACCGCCATACTACTCCCGTAGCGCCAGATGAGGGAGTTGACCTTCAACACAGATACGCCATGTCTGAGTCTTTCAATTTAGGGCACTTCGGCTCCTTATCGCATCAGTGAGTTCCCCTGACGCGGAAACCCCTGACCAAGAACTCGCAGTTCATTTCATTCCAATCAGTGCTCATTCTGGCACTCCGTTGCAATGCGGCATTGTATTGGGATGTCTTAGGAATGTCAACGACTCAATGCTGCAGTCACTCGAACAACGGTGCTCGGAGAGTGTGAAACTCCCGTTGTTCGGAGATTGATCAGTTTTTGGCAGGGCCGCGGAGAGAATTCGTCCAGCCACAGGGAGAGCAGCACACTCCGATCCCGATCGCATTCTTGTGCACGATCGAGATGATGCTGGGCGTAATGCAGTGGGCGGGCGCCGTACAATAGCATCCTGCAGGCAGATACAATACCGTATCAATTACCGCCGGGACAAGCCAGGCGCCAGCCATGTATAGCAGTCCATCAGTGCTAAGTGCTAATTGCCATTCCTCTGATCGGACACACCACCGGAGGATTGGACGGCGGCTCGTCTGCGGCGTGAATCTAAACGCCTTGCCATCTGCTATAAAACATGCAGCCGTATCTCCTCGTCGGTACCACCTACAGTTCGCCGCTCCCGAGTCTCACGCCCCCCATCCAAACTGGAGTGCTACACAATCCACCGTCGCCTACCCGCCCGCCGCACGATGCGTTCGCAGCTCAGACTCTACGAACACCCCAACTTCAATGTCGACGAGAAGGACATGTCCCTCTTCACCACGATCTGCTTCGTCCTCGGGCTTGCGGTGACCGGCGCGCTCCTCGTGCTGATGATGTCGTGTCTGCTGCTCTGGGATGAGTGCGATGTCTGTACGTACCGTCTTGATTGTGCCGACGATCGCGATTCGCGAGGCTGATTAAGCACATAGCCCACGGTGTATTCGTTCGGCCAAAATTCGTGCCTGTGCATCAGCTCCTGAGCCAATGAAGCAACGATCATCCGCCAGTGTATACATATGGGGTGCGTGCATCATTTCCCAATCGGCCGCCGCCGATACTAACCGACCACAGATGCTCCGGCATCCCCCCAGGGCCGCATAGAGGCACCTTACACCTACATCACCGATAATGGATATCAAGCTGGATAACAATAATTCGATCAAGACGGCCGCAGCCCGGCATACGCACTGTGGCTGAGACATGCCACCTACTTGATGGTGGTGATGGCCCGCGGCTCGCTATTGGCAAGATAGCGAAGGCGGGGATGGGGGCGACGAGCGATACAGCACAGATCCTCGGACACACCTTGTGTCATAGTCCCTAGCGTAGATTAGAGCTAGAAGCAGGGTGCAGAAACGCCTGTACAATACGCAACCGTGTAGGATAGCCGCCCCACGGGGAGCATTTTTATTTGCTATCTATTACCTCCATCTGCTATTGCGAATGCGGTCAGCACACACTAGAGATTTAAGATTTGCGAAGGCGGCGTGCCTCGCTTGGCTGCCGTGGGGACATCGCTGGCTACCAGCTCGCAAACGCATCATGAAACAGGCTACTCAAACAGGATGTCATGATGTCAATTTGATTGCTATTGCGTAGACTCATTCGTGGTTGGCGGAGCGCTCGCCCTAGATCCGTCGAGGTAATCAATCTTGATACCCTGCTCGGGTGAGTCGAGCCTCTCGGAGAAGCACCACGTCGGCCGGGCTTGATACCGAACGCCACACTCCTTGGGGAGATTAGCCTCACGAGCGGATACATAGCGATGGGGGCGCAGCGTCGCACATGGTTGCGCTGGCACCGCCCAACAAAATCTGTCAGTGGCGTCTGCACGCCCACGGTGCTGCTAGTGCCCGCGCGACTGAGTGCCTATAGCTAGGTCCTGCGATCTGATTTCACTGATCCTCGTCAATGTCGCAGCAAGAAATTGGAAAATAGCCTGACCCGCCCATTAGCTAGCCTGGAGCACCCCGCGGTGGCGCCACAACATTTGTCATAGGGATTTCGAAATAGGATCCGGCAGGGCGCCAGGTAGGTCAGCGGCCAGGCGATGGCGTTGGGGGTGTCCGAAAAGGAGAGCCCGCCAAGCCACGGCAATGTTGGATGCAGAAATGGACGCTACCATCTTGTGGGTGAGGCAGGGACCCTGCCATAAGCGCCACAAGCCGGGCACTATTCAAGACGATCCCCCCCCCCCCCCAATACACTCGTATAGATAGTGGGCGCTCGCGATGGACTTGATTAATCATCGGGGACAAGACCGATGGAATGCTGCTGGCCCTGAGATCTGAGACGGCTCAGATAGAATATAACATGTGAGCAGTGCTGTCTGGGACCAGAAACATTTGTCTGCCGTGATGATGCCATACTGCGTGTGCGCGAGTCGAACTGTATCCATCCTGTGAATGTCGTCGCGGTACTTCCTGATTGCAGTGTCAACATCACGCATGCATCGAGACGTACTGTACAGCCCATTGGCTCGGCAATGATGATAGCATTACGCGGTATAGGGCTCTAGTAAGGGACGATGCTACTAATGTTCAGCATGTCAACATGTGCTAGAAATGCGGGCCTGCACCTTGATGACCTGCAGCATCACGCCTGTGAAGTTGTGATATAACATCCTCGCTACCAGGCTAGGACGCAGCATCAGTCCAGACTTATGCCAGCGAGACATGCTACCGCCTGCCACGGACCTTACACGTGTCGATATGCAAATCAAGGGCGAAATCGGACAACAGCAAGTAAGCCCAAAGGAAGATATTGATACCTTGTTTAAAATACAGGCATTTATGATTTGCTAAAGACTTCTTGCCATCCTATCAGCCTCTATCAACCATCTACTCGAAGATCCACTTCGCCTGGTCGTTGGTGTACTGAACAATGCCCTCCGGGAACCAGCTGTTTGTTACGTTAGCGCGAGGAATACCCATCGGAAGAATGACACATACAGGTTGATCTCCTTCTCCGCGTTCTCGACGGAGTCGGAGCCGTGGCAGATGTTGCGGCCGACGGCAAGGGCAAAGTCGCCACGGATGGTTCCTGATCAGGTAGAATTAGTTAGGATACGGCGAGACAGTGTTTTGCGGATAGTGACGCACCGGGGGCGGACGCGAGAGGGTTGGTCGCGCCAAGCATGACACGGCCAGTCTTGACAGCGTCAAGACCCTCCCAGACCATGGCAACAACGGGGCCGGAGGCCATGTACGTGATCAAGCCGGGGAAGAAGGGCTTGCCCTTGAGGTCTGCGTAGTCTGCGTTGCGGTACGAAGTAAGCATATTCCTCCCCGTATTGGATCGTACTGAGATGCTCACGCTTCTCAAGGTGCTCGGGAGTCGCGTGGACGAGCTTGAGAGCGACAAGCTTGAAGCCACGCTGCTCGAAGCGGCCGATGATGTTGCCAACGATGCCGCGCTGGACACCGTCCGGCTGCGCAGAGCAGGTTAGCGACGTGTCGGACGCGTTGCGACGCGTCCCAGCTCACCTTGACCATGATGTAGGTGCGCTCCTGGATGTTGACCATGGTGAGTGTGCTGGCAAGGGCGGAATGGGATGGAGAGATGGATGGATGGATAGGAAGGAAGACTGCAAGCGTGTTTTATAGCAGCGCCGATCATCTCGCTAAATCGGGCAGGTCGTAGCCACCGCACGCAAATAGCGCCAAACATCTCATCTCGGGCAGTTTCGTCACGGACACCTGCAGCACCGCGCAAAGTACACTCGACTCTGCTGCCGCCATGGTCCTTGGCCCTCTCGGTCCCTCGCTCGCGCCATCTGTTCTCAAGAACAGGTCTCTCTACAGGTGGGTCAAGCCTGTCGCGGACTGGTATGTCAACCTCTCCGGATGGAGGAAGGTTGGTTACAAGTATGATGACCTTAGTGCGTGTTCTTTCGGTCTCGGGACGTGTTTCTTGACTAAATCATATGCTGCAGTCCCGGAGGAACGTCCGGACGTCGAAAGGGTGAATATGTGACGCGGTATTATTAGTGCAATGAGTTAACGCACACCCACCAGGCTCTGAGCCGCTTGACTCCCCGTGAGGCGTACGACCGCCAGTTCCGGTTGAAGCGCGCCTCGCACTGCAGTGTCCTTCACGATATCCTCCCCAAGGACCAGTGGACAAAACCCGAGGAGGTACGTTACTTGTCCGAGTTCGGCTGCCCATGCTCACCTCGAGGCAGGATGTTCGCTACCTCACCCCACACATCGAAAACGTCGAAAAGGAGGAGCAAGAGAGGCGAGCGTGGGACAACATGGCCATCGAGAGGAAGTAGACTCTCCGTTTGTAGCCCCGCTTCCGAATCATGCGTCGTCCCATACATGTTCTCAGACTCTAGAGGAATCCGCGCATTTTCGCAGGCATGCATCTCACGGGACTTGACTTGGTTGCATCGGAACAATCCGCAAGGTGAGCGCATTCCAAGCAACAAGGCATTTCTATGGCATTATTACACCGAAGTACATGTTGGAACACTTCCGCCGACGTCCCCTAAATCTGGAGATGCTCTATATTGTCCTCAGAAGGCCTTAACCAACGGCGAGACGACCTCGCCGCCCTTCTGCTTGTAGAAGGCCACGATCTTCTTGCTGATCGCAGCGATGTCTATGATGACGGCATTAGTACGACGTTCATATCGCTGATCTGCAGAGCCTGCACGTACTAGAGCCGGTGATGCCGAACTTCTCGTACACCTTCTTGTACGGGCCAGAGGCACCCCAACCGAACAAACCGAATTGCTGTAAAGCGCCAAGTCAATGATCTGCAATTCATTCCTCGGGAACTAGAGACCCTACCTCGTGGCTGTACTTCTGCCATCCGAATGTCTGCAGCGATATCCCCATCAGCATCCGCGCGATCTTCGGCAGGAGCATTCTAAACTCACCGAGAGCGCCTCGACGGACAGGATAGGAGCACCGCTCCTGAGCACGCTAAGTCTGTACTCCTCCGACTGGAGGTCGAACACGGACCAGCACGGCAGAGAGACGACGCGCGCAGTGATGCCCTCCGACTTGAGTTGCACAGCCGCCTCGAGTGCGATGCTGACCTCGCTTCCGGAGCTGACAATCGTGATGTCCTCCTTCTCCGCCTCGAGCACAACGTACCCGCCCTTGGACGCGGCTTCGATCGATGACGCCTCGAGGTTGGGCAGGTTCTGGCGCGAGAGCGAGAGGATCGATGGCGTCTCCTTGCGCGTTAGCGCCATGTAGTACGCGGCAGACGTCTCGTTTCCGTCCGCGGGGCGCCAGAAGTCGATGTTCGGCGTGGCGCGGAAGTGTGCGGCGGTCTCGATAGGCTGGTGTGTCGGCCCATCCTCGCCGAGACCAATAGAGTCGTGCGTGGCTGCGACGAAGTCGTTGAATTGAGATGTCACAGAACCTCGCGAGGGCGGCACTCACCAACCCAGATGACCTGGTGCTTGCTGAGAGCCGACAGCCTCACAGCACCGGCAGCGTAGGACACGAAGTTCTATATACAATACTAGGATCATATTGCGAAGTCGAATACCACGAAGCACTCACCAAGAACGTAGCGACAAAGGGAATGATACCGCCGTACGCGTGCATGCCGTTGGCGATCGCGCCCATACCGTGCTCACGCACACCGAAACGGATGTACGTGCCCTTGTAGGTGCCCAGGCCGGTGCTCTCGGGCTGGAAGTCGATCATCGCCTTCGTGCGCGTCAGGTTGCTGCCTGTAAGGTCCGCGGAGCCGCCCATGAGCTCCGGCAGCAGAGGGGTGATGGCAGTTAGCACGATCTCAGACAGCTTTCGGGACGCCTGCGCCGCGTCCGAGGCCTTGTACGTGGGCAGAGCCTTCTCCCAGCCGTCGGGGAGCTTGCCGGCGATGCGCCGCGTGAGCTCAGCGTACTCCTTCGGGTACTGCTGGCCGTAGGAGGCGAGCTGCGCGTCCCACTTCTTTTCGAGGGCAGCACCGCGCGTGGCGACCTCTGCGTAGGCCTTGTACGTCTCCTCGGGAACGTAGAATGCTTGATCAGCTGGAAGGCCGAACTTGGCCTTGAGCGCCTGAATGTCATCGGCCTTGAGAGCTGTTGCCAGTCAGCTAAGCCATTGATGACATGAGCCATTGGACATACGAGCGCCGTGAACTCCGTGCGTGCCCTGCTGCTTGGAGCCATAACCAATGGTCGTCCGAAGGCGAATGAGGGTCGGCTTGTTCTTCTCTTTTTGAGCCTCAACGATCGCATTGTAGATGCCCGCAAGGTCGCTGTAACACTCGTCCGTTCGAATACAAAGATGTGATAAAGTCGACAAAGACTTACCGGTCACCGTCATCGACGTGGAGAACCTGCCAACCATACGAGAGGAAGCGCTGTTCGACGTTCTCAGTGAAGGCAACGGCCGTGTCACCATCAATGGAGATATCTGTGACTTGTTAAACGTGTGTTCATTATGGATGTGGTCGTGATGCCTCACGGTTATCATCGTAGAACTGTACAATCAATCAGACAAGCTGATGCACTACACACGCAGACCACTCACGTAGATCAGGTTGCCTAATTGCAGGTGACCGGCAAGACTGGCCGCCTCACTAGCAACACCCTCCATGAGACACCCGTCACCAGTGAAGACTGTTCACATGTCATGTCACCGTGTGAGAGGAAATATTTCATGGGTGTCATACCATACGTGTGGTTGTTGATGAGCTCGAAGCCCTCCTTGTTGTAGAGGGCAGCAAGGTGCGCCTGAGCAATTCCCAGACCGACACCGTTGGCAAAACCCTGTCCAAGGGGACCGGTGGTGACCTCAATACCATCAGTGTGTCCGGCCTCGGGGTGACCAGGGGTGAGCGAGTCAATCTGGCGGAACGCCTTCAGGTCATCCATTGAGAGCTTGTACCCCAACAGGTGCAGCAGAATGTACTGCAGAGCACATCTGTGGGATCGTTCAGCGGAAATCCCAAAGTCCCGACATCTGGGAGGCTTACGCATGACTGGAGACGCGTCGACATTCTGATTAGGGACCTGGCTCGAGATCGGTACGCGATGGCACATACCCGTTGGACAGCACAAATCGGTCACGGTTAAACCATTTTGAGCTCTTGGGGTTCGCGTTGAAGAAGCTACGGACGCGTCAAAATCCACATCCCCAAGCTATATGTATCGCGTGCATACCGAGAAAAGAGGACGTGGGCGACAGGCGCCATGCCCATGGGGGCACCTGGGACGCGGGGTTAGTGGGATTCCAGGCAAATGGGGTGAGTCTATGCACCTGGGTGTCCCGAGTTTGCCTTTCCAACGACATCGGCCGCAAGGGCACGGATGGTAGCAATGGAGATGTCGTCTGAGGACTGCTTGGTGAAGCTGGACATGGCGAAATGCGAGGAGGGGAGAGGTAGAGTCGACGAGACGCGGACCATGCTATATAACGCGATCATCACGTGGCTGATCTGTGATCTGAAGTAATCTGGCTACTCACTCGCAGCTCATTTCTCATCGGACCCCGCACTTGGATCAACTCTTCTCACCGCTCTCGGTCCGAGCGTTTTGGCTGAAGCATCGCGCTGATTTTGCTGACTCCTGAAACACTCTTGCGCTGTTTTTGACCAGTGACACCCACGTACAGCCCACCCAGGCCCAATGCATGAGCAGGTCTACACCGCGAGTAAACGGTTAGGTGAGCACTGCGTTGGTCATGCATTTATTGGTCAGGCGCGCTGACACGATGACAAGCCTGCCAGGACTTCATCGACGCCCTGGACGCCTGCCATGCCAACCCATGGGCAAAGTGGACGGGGGGCTGCAACGCGGCAAAGCATGAACTCAATATGTGCTTGAGAAAGGAGGTAAGCCCGGGGTATCACTGACATGGCAGCACATATGTTGTTGAACCGCGGGATTAGCGTGTCGAGCGCACGGCGAAAAACCGCGAAAAGGCCAAGGAGCGGCGCGCGAAGATTGAGCAAGCGTGGAAGGAGATCCGTGAAGAGTAGCTGCTGCCAAATCCAACCGACGGACGCTCCACGCGGGGCCGAGCGCCTCATTCGTCTGCGGTTCCGTTTACTTGCGAACAATGCTAGGCGCACAAACACATTAGGATATCTCGGCAGCATTTCCTGACGGCATCGTACATCATGATTCACCGCTTGGCACTCAGCGGGGACAGATCGTCGTCGCAGACGACAATCATACTCAGGAGATTTGACGGGTTATGTGGACTTTCGTAACATTGTCGATGCTCTCCTTAGCAATACTGAACTCATTCCCCACTCGCTGCTTCGCCTTCCATGTCCACGAGTCAATCATGGTACGTTATCAGTGCAAGAAGTGCTTGACTTCATGTTGTCACGAGGATCCTCGGCAAGTCCCTAACCCTTGAGCTTGCGAGCTCGTTCTGCACATCCGTTGAATCCTGCACTCTGGTTTCTCCGTCATTATTGCCCTCACATTTGCTATGACACTTCACGAGTATGGATGAACGGGGAAAGACACGAATTCGGACTTATCTGAGCTTCCGCTCCATATCAGTACATTGTTTCGTAGAGAATGGGAGGGATACAGTTGATAGCCATACCACTATGTTACCAGTTCACAACCTCAGAGAGACTTGCCTCTGGCCCGACGCCACAGACGCTCTCGTGCGCTGACCACCGGCGAACCAATTTACAGCCGCCAGCTCTACACTCCCTGCGGCAACGCTCACGACCACCTCCTCTCCGCGCCGCTCGGCCTGCACAATCCCCGCGATGCTCACCCCAGCCCCTATTGGCACCTCCGTCCGCACCGTCTGCCCGTCCGCGATCTCGTACACCTGCACCTCGACCCCCCGCGCGAGCTCGTAATCCGGGCGGCCGACGCCGCTCGGGCCGAGGCACAGCACGGTCCCCTCGCGCACCCATACGGGGATCTCGTCGAGCGGGACGGCCTCCTGCACCCACATCGGGCCTTGCACCGTGCGCGCGGGGTGGAAGAAGGACGTCCAGCGCCCCGCGGGGAGGTAGTACTCCGTGTCCTCCCCGACCGGCACGAACACCGGCGCGACGAGCAGCGAAGGACCGAACATGTACTGCCGGTCGAGGTAGTGCGTAGTGCGGTCGGAGGGGAACTCGATGAACATGGCGCGTTGGAGGGGGTGCCCGAACGTGCGCGCTTTCAGGGTCTGGGGCAGGACAGATAGTGCTCAGTGCATTGCGGATGCGAGACTGAAGGGCGGCTCACGAGGTTGTACAGGTATGGCATGAGCCTGTGTTTCGTGTCGAGGAAGCGTGCCATGTACGTCGCCGCCTCTTCTCCGTATTGCCAGGGCACGCGGTACGACATCGAGCCGTGCAGACGAGAATGCGACGAGAACAGTCCATAAGCCACCCACCGATGATAGATCTCTGGCGGTGGGTGTCCCTACGGAGGACAGTCAGAGTTTGCCTGTTGCATGCGAGACTACAACCGCACCTCAAAGCCGCCGATGTCATGAGATGCGAAGGCAAAGCCGGAGGCAGTCAGGCTCAAGCCGCCACGCAGTGTCTCGGCCATTGCTTCGAAGGTGGACTCGCAGTCACCTCCCCAATGCTAGAGGGTTCCCTCGTTACACATGACACGTCGCGATGGCATCTTTGTGCTTACCACAGGGAATCTGGTGCCCGCTCATGAGCTATCGTCACGCTAGTCGCAATAATCACAAACCTTTGCCCACCAGCAGTCGCAGAACGCGCAAAGACGGCTGCTTCACCCTCGCCGAAGCGACGCTTCAAAATCTCAAACACCATCTGGTTGTACAGATAAGAGTACGCATTGTGCATGCGCATCGGATCCGATCCATCGTGGAATTTAACGGAGGCATGGGGAATTCGTTCGCCAAAGTCCGTCTATCCAGACGTTAGGGGGGAGTAGATGGTATGATAGGTTTAACTTGCTTTGAAGGTATCGACACCTAAGTCGATGAGGGCTTCCAGCTTGTCCGAGTACCACTTTCGCGCTGCTGGATTTGTGATATCAACGACGCCCAAGCCAGGCTGCCACAGGTCCCATCTTCATACCAAGTCTTCTAAGTACAGTCAGTGATACAAGCGGGCAATGGGACGCACTGCCAAGGTGTGCCATCGATCCGCTTGATCAGGTACCCGTGATCGACCGCCTCTTGGAATATGGGTGACAGCTGTGAGATATATGGGTTGACTATTTTGCAATTGAGAACCTAGGCGTCAAGTAATAAAGAACAACGCACTCCACACGCAAACTTTCACACCATACTTGCGCTTGATCTCGGCGAGATACGCCTCAGGGTTTGGGAAGTTATCGGGGTCGAACGTAAAGGAACACCTGCCGCATGGTCGCGCCCACGGTTCGCAATAGGTCATAGGTACACCGCATAGACGCACCACTCATATTGCTTCATCCAGAAGCAGTCCAGATGGAACACTCGCACGGGGCAGCTGCGGTCCAGCATCCCCTGCAGGAAGCCGGAGACTGTCTTCTCATCATAAGAAGTCAAGAACGAAGTTGAGAGCCAAAGGCCGAAGGTCCACGTGGGCAGTAACCTGAAACCGATAGTTCACGTTAGCTGCCTATAGATGGGATCGACAATGGTACTGACGCTGGACGTCCGGTCATGCGAGTATACCGCTCAAGAATCTGGGTGTCATGAGTACACGGCGACAGACGTCATGGGAGGCCAGCAGACGCACCTCCAGGGGAGTTGCACCATAGATGATGAAGTATTCCAGGCTTTCGCCAGCAACACTGACTCCGACACGGCTAACTTTCTCACTGCCTACCTCTACTTCCACCTCGCCCGGATGATTGATGAACACACCATAGTTACGGTTGGTTATGTAGAACGGCACGCATTTATACGCCTGTTCACTGGACGTGCCGCCGTCTTGGTTCCAGATGCTGACAGATTGACCTACATATGGCGTCACCTCTGGGCGAACCCGATAGTATATGCGCTCTCCCTTACCATTTTTGACAAAGGCACCGAATTGTTCGCCGAGTCCATAAATCAGTTCACCCGGGGAGAGGTTGAGCTCGGAGTGCACATAGCGCACGCTTTCCGGTGGGTTACCTGGGTGAGGGTTCGAGCTGACATCAGTCGCGAGGCACGAGCCATTCGACGCGCTCCTGAGCGTCCATTTGAACGGGACATCATAGATGCTCTGGTACTTGAGCCCTGCATACGTCAAAATGCGCGACGGTGAGCGGAAAGTCACCGTGTACGGGTTCTCTGTGATCTCTGCAGTGAGATCCCCAGTGGAGACGGACCATGCGGCGTCGCCCTGGGAGAGAGACACGGAAGGGAGAGGGGGGTCATCAGGGAACAGTGCAAACTTTGGAGTGGGCTCGGAGTGCTTGAAATGCTCGATGTTCACCCCAATGACGCCCTCGGTGGGTGAATGGACGCGGATGCTGAACACAGGGCCTGCAGCCACGGGCGCTTTCATTACTATGGCACAGGCAATCCAAGCATGCATGCACACCGATGAGTGTATCCCCGCGGTGGCGGATGTGCTTCGTGGAGACCTGCAGGCGGTACCCGTCGCCATCAGGTGTCGCCTGCACGACCTGCATGCCAGAATGCGCCTTCACGCCGCTCTTGTGAAGCCAAAACCCATCGTTGAAGCGCATGGTGGCTGTAATGACGAGACGAGAAGCCGTGCCCGGACAGCTTCACGGTATATAAGAACAGAGGGTTGGCGGACCGCTGCAGCCGGGGCATGTCCACATGGGCCCCCGCACGGGGGGCTGCACATGAATACGGGAAGCAGCCGCCCCTACACGAATAAGCTCGCTGGAACAACTCAACAGCGCGAGGCTGCGTGGCGGTGTGTCATCAGAGGGGTGGCGACGCAAGCGGAAGATCTTCGGGCTCGTGGGGATTGAGGCTCTCTGGCACCGATCGTGGCTTCGGGACTCGTCCAGGGACAGACAGACGCGCGGTCACGTGGTCGCGATCTTCTGGCCGTTTTGACTCGCGCCGCGAAGATAGCAGTGATTGCATCCCGTCCCTGCTTAGTCACTGTAATAGACTTACGCGAGGAACGACGTGTGCAGGATCGGTAGCAACCTTCCTCTCCTCTGTCAGATTCTACTTAACGTGAGTACTTGAGTGTCGACACTGGGAGCCAGCGTAATTTTGCTCAACACGGGTATTCAGATTATCTCCGAGCCCTTCTCTCCACGGATGTCGGTCGCAGATAAAGATCCGGAGAAGCTCTGGCTCGAGACTCCTCTAGTGTACTCTCCGCACATCTCAGCCCGCCTAGGATGCAATGTCTACCTTAAATTGGAGGTGAGCTGCATCCTGGCACTAGCTGGGTCCAGGGACGACCCAGAACGCTCACCTGCGCCCGCCGCAATTCAGAACCTCCATCCATCGCACTCCTTCAAATATCGCGGCATCTCATACTTCATCCAGCATGCCGTGCGTGAGCATGGGTGCGGTGTCCACCTGATCGCCGCCTCAGGCGGGAACGCAGGCCTCGCCGTCGCGTGTGCAGCCAAGGCGCTGGGCGTGCGGTGCACGGTGTTCCTCCCGGAAGGCGTGAGCCCGTCAACTGTCGACTTCATGCGCGCAGAAGGCGCGGAAATCGTCGTTGGCGGCAAGTGCTACCTGCAGGCACTGAATGCAGCAGAAGACGCCGTCAAAGCCAGCCCCCTAGCGTAAGTGGCGTTGCCCGCTCGTCAGACGGCTGCTTCGCGAGAACTGCGGCTGAATTAATGTCGGCCCTCAGGTTCATGGTGCCCGCGTACGACCATCCGCTCCTCTGGGAGGGACACGGCTCGATGATCCCGGAGATTGCGCGCCAGCTCCCAGCTGGCACCAGGCCGGATGCGATACTCTGCAGCGTCGGTGGCGGCGGTCTGTTCGGGGGCGTAATGGAGGGTTGCAAAGCAGCCGGATGGGATGACGGTCAGCCTATCTGCACCTACAAACCGCAGAGCATGGCTTACTCACCATTGGCATACAGTGCCTCTCGTGACCCTCGAAACGCACGGCTGCAGCTGCTTCTACCAGTCGCTCGCTCTAAACCCAGGGCCATTCCCAGAGTCAAGTACGCCACCAGAGGGCGTGCGCGTCGAGCGGGACGAGACGCACGGCGTTGCGGTGGCACACCTCTCCGCACTCCCATCGCGCGCAACGAGCCTCGGCGCGAGCTCGCCCGCAGCGGGGGTCGTCGCGCAGGCACTGAAATGGAAGGGAGGGATCAAGAGCGTCAGCATACCTGACGAGCTGGCGATGGAGGCCGCCATGAAGTTTGCAGGTAGGGTTTTGGGGAAGTTCGTGGGCATAGCAAGTGCTGACGGCGCTCACAGACGATCACAAGATCATGGTCGAGCTTGCTTGCTCGACCACGCTCACGCCCGCCTATAGGCCAAGTCTTTTCAGTAAACTCGTCCCACCGCTAGGGGCGGAAAGGACGATTGTGTTCGTTGTTTGCGGAGGATTCAAGATATCGCTGAAGGAGCTGGAGGAGTACAGGCAGATAGTTGAGGCAGATGCAGCAAGGGGAGGAGAGTGGGACGTGCTGTGCAACGGTGAGAGGTGGAGTGTTAAAAAGTAGATGCATGTAGTATTACAGATGTCTCGAGACCATGGTGTACGTGCGGAAACAATGCTACTGGCAGTATAAGGATCACATCATGTCTGATGACGACATGGTCTTGCTCACTTGGACATGAGATCTTCTCTTCGGGTGAATGACAATATGTCAGACTGTATGTTCGTTCCCATTAGCGTTGTCTTCGTTTCGCGCCTTCTCTGCCCTCCTCTCTGCCTTGCGTGCTCTGATCTTTGCGAGCTCCTCCCTTAGCGCATTCGGATCCGTAGGGAGTGACTATCATTGTGGACATGGGAATCAGCAAAACACCCTTAAAGGTTGAGCCTGTCCTCACCGTAACCAGTCTCTCGTCTGGTGGGAATACATGGTCTTTATACTGTGCGTTATCCGCTCAGTGGCTGAGCTGAGTGTGTCGGAGAGAACGTTACCGTTAGGACGTGTCGACGGTACCAGTCAGGGTCGCCATAATGCAGCATCATAGCGACAGGAAAGAAGACATAGACTGCAAACTTGAATACCTCGAGATTGGGACCAGCCATGGTTTTCGTCGAGGATTAGGCCTTAACCCGACAGATAGTCGACGTCCACAGCTTTTCAAGAGCGCGTAAGCTCTACCAGCTGTTGCGTGAAACCCACAGGACCACTTGCCCGTGCGGCGGCTTGGGCACCTTCCGAAATTGTCGACAGGCCTGTGCGCTCCGACAATCCGTTCACGTGCAAGACTGTGGGCGCTTGCATGTCCAGGTACGCGATCACCGCGATCCCCCCCGCGATCGCTGTACACCGCCACTTGGGTGTTCGCTACCGACTCGCTTCGCCATCGCTGCGGCTACAGTGCGCATCTAGCGTGCACTGCTCTGCGGTAGCATAGCGTCGCGAATACCGAATACCCCGAGCGCATACCCTCACGGTCTGATGACGGATCCTACTGGTCGACAATCGGCAGTCTTCCCCATGCACGGCCGGGGCTGCCAGGCGCGTATGTCGGCATCAGTCAAGACCCGATGCCACGCAGTCAAATAGCGATGTAATTACCTGGTGTCGTAGGTGACAGTACTCCACACCCTTCTGTGCCCGTGCGTAGCCCAAGAACATCTCTGTCTGCATAATGATTGTTCATCTTTTCCTTCTAGCTATATTGTGGTCCCGAGTTCATCCACGCCATGAATTATGAATTATGTCGGCGCTCACGACTTCTTGCATCTGCTCTCCTCGGTGGCTTTTCCTGAACGGGAGCTTCGTTGGGACACAATCGCGATCGGTCCCTTTGTCTTCGTCCCTTCCGGGGACAACTGTCAGGACATGCGGACCTCAGCGCGCAGACACTGACTCCAACTATAGCCCCACCCGAATGCGTGAAGCATATATCACAGAACCAGTATGTTCTCATCCTCCCGCCTCTGCCTTGTCAAACTGTCGTCGGCCGCCCCATCACGCCGTGTTGATCTTCCGTGCCTCATGCCAAGGTTTGGCTGGCCATCGGCGGCCGCGACTGTGTCATTAGGTAGTCCTTAGACCGTCTTAATGCGCGTGCCCATCCGTGAGATGTGTCCTTGATGCCATCGCGAAACATTTTCCAAGTATGGGCTCAAACATTCTGCACCAACGTATTAGCGGAAGCGAGGATCCATCCCACTGGGAAATACATCAGCGTGGGGCCCTACCGATGGCTTATGACTTTGTCTCGGAAGCGGAAGGTGCCCGTACCGGCCGCGATGAATTTCACAGATTACTAAATAGGACGAAGAGTATTTGAGTTTAAAAGCCAGGACATGCGCTCCCGGCCCAGCATCGCACTGTAGCCGCAATAACCTCGCTCACTCATAACCGTTCGTTCAAATTTGTGAGTCCCACCCCCCCTACAGCCCTCTTCGTTCAGTTTACGCTCGCTGCCAGAATATCTCTTCATAGTCAAAATGTGCGTTGGCGAAAATTGCGCGCCTCAGGCGGTACATTACATGAATGCACAATTGGCCGCGCTTCATGACAATGCCGTTGCTTGTCTCAAGGACCACGATCCCGCTCACAAGCCTCAGGATCAGACCCGTAAGTTTGTAGGATCTCGAGCTGTCTGTTCTCTGATTGCTTCGTCTAGGATACTCCCATGCCCTCGCCGAATATGCGTACATTGATCCGCACTCCAAGGGCCATCACAAGATGTTCCAGGCCAGTTTCGACAAGCCTCAGCTAGAATTCATCTGCAATCACGATGCAGTCCTCCGTCTGAGAATCAAAAAGGGTTATTACCGTCTTGACTATACCAAAGCATCGTCGGTTACTTACTCCGACAAGTACGTCTGCTTTCTTGAAATCGCTCGATTCATGTTCATGTTTCTTCAGGGACCGTCTCCAAATGTTCTCCGATGCGGAGCTAGCATATCGCATTCCTTTTGACCAGCGCAGCATTACCGGCAAAGACTCAAAGATCGGCAATCACGCGAATCTCATCCAGTTGATCGTCCTCAACCTCACCAGTGCGTTCGCTTCCATTTGCAACAGCTCATCCGCTCATGCACCCCACAGAGGCGCAGCTCATTTCTGCCGAGCCTGCCGTCGTCATCGGCCGCGAGGCGCTCACGTTCTACCTCTCGCACTACCTCTCCTTCCTCCAGCAGGCGGGAAACCACGTCCTCTTCTCGCTCCCGGACTTTGACGATGACCGCTACCGGCTCACCGTTGACTATTCGCTCATGGGAGCATACGTGCTCGCGATCGACGAGGTGTATGGGATCGCAGTCGACAAGATCAACGCGTACCTATCCTCTGTGTGGCTGAAGGCGTCCATGCTCGCGGGCGGGCTTACCGGCCAGGCGTCCGACTGGAAGACGACGTGCATCGCCGAGTTCCGCAGCACGTGGACGCTCGACGCCTCCGCGGAGACGCACTTCCACCTCAAGCTCGGCGCGCCGCGCATCAAGCCGATCTGCTCGCGCGAGGCCGTGCTGTACTTCACTGTGGACGAGGTGACGTTCTACGACAATGCAGACTTTGAAACGTACGGTACTTCGTATGTCGTTGCAGTGCGATTGGGCTGACAATAGTGTGATGTAGTGCTCCCAGTCAACGTTACACGGGTTGGGAGATCGCGCTCCTAGTTGACCTCATTCATGAGGTGGAAGCCGATGGACAGATCACCCGCTGCAAGATTGACATGACTAGTACGCCATTTCCATATATCTTTTAGACCGAGGCTCAAGCCGTTGTTGCCTCTAGCTGCGCGCCTCTACCACCAGTTCTGCACCTTCACCGGGCTCGACGAACACGATGAGATCGCACTGACGTTCTGCAGCCGCCTCGTCGAGTTCTTCTCCGGAGAATACCTCGACATCCTCGAGACCGTGGACTTCCATGTCGTCTATTTCTACGACACGCGCTGGCCCGTGGTGACTACCATTGGCAGCGAGTCTGAGATCGAGATCGACAGCGTGATCGATGTCGAGACCTTCGACGAGAAGGAATCCTGGTCGCTCACGACCTCGGACACGCGCAGCACGCACATCGCCGAGTGGAAGGAGACCATCACGCGCTGCGACATGCTCGGCTTCGACCAGATCACCGCCGTATCGCAGTCGACGATCAACGTGCACTACAAGACGCTGCGGAATCTGGCGCTCGAGTCGAACGGCGCGGAGTACTTCTCTGCGCTGTCGAGCTGGACGTACGACCAGTACTTCCACTCGACCTTTAGGTCACTCGCAGTCCGCCTGCTCAGCAACGGACGTGCGATCGTGTGGGTCCGCATGAAGCACGGTTGGCTGAAGACGCTCAGGAACTGGCTGCCGTGGAGCGAGTACGTGTCTGCTCGTGTTCCATCATCATGACAGCGTCTGATCTGTATCTACTCATTAGGAGCGAGAAGTACCACTTCGAGGGCTGGCACCTTGCCTTCGAGGTCGAGATCAAGAAGTGCACGCATTCAAGCCTCGATGTTTCCGAGACGTTCTTGAACAAGTACAAAGACTCTTTGATCTGGAAGGAACACGGTGACCGTTCGGATCGCATCCTCGAGCACATCTACCTTGACCTGCGCAGTAAGTCTGCATTCGTGCGTTCGCCGCGACACCGAGATTTGATAATTCTTCATAGACGCTGAATTCTTGCACGAGTTTTCTGGCTTCGACGGCCTGTTCCACGCACACGACGTTCGCCCGATCGACAAGGTCCAAGCTGTTGTGCACTATCTCAAGAACCACTACTTCCCGCACCTCGCGAGCCAGGGCGTGAACATCCTGCACACCGTCCCTGTCTATAAGGTTGGCCTCGCGCTCCCGTCCTACGCGCTCACCAGCATCGCCTGGCACGTATACTCAAAGGCTGAGATTACGCGTCACACCTGGTCGCAGGTCTCCGCCGTGGCGGAGCCAGCGATCGTGATCGTCGGCGTAACCGGCTCGCGCACGCTCCCAGCGACGCGCCTCGAGTACTCCGCCAACTGGGTCGTCCGCGTGTCCAAGACCATTTCGTACGGCACGGTCTCCATCGCGCGCTCTGTCTTTATGGAGGAGCGCCTGCTCAAGCTCCTCTCGCGCGTCAACTCGCTCACCACGATCATCCCCCTGTTCTCGGGCATTGACAACGGCGTGTGGAAGCTGGAGCTGACCACCTGGGCCGAGCACGACTGGCGCAAGGGGAGCGCGTGCAACTGGAAACCTCTTGCGGAGGCGAACGGCGTGAAGAAGTACATCTGGCAGCACCGCGATGGCTGGAGCTACGAGCACGAGGGCACTGGTGATGTAGCCAACGGAACGTACTCGGTATCTTGTGAGTGCCTTCCTGCATCTTAATCGATCCAAAGGCTGACTTTGCAAAGGCCTGACCCGTAACTTCATCGAGCTTCCCAATGCTAGCAGGCAGAGGTCTCTTGACATCAAGATCTGGGGTGAGGTCGAACTTGAGATGTCATTCAGCTCGGGCAACCAGCGCGGAAGGTAGCTTCATACCTCCAGACCTCATGATTCAGTTGCTTACGATGACCACAGCGCGAAATCGACTGCTCGGTGGAATGCTCTCGTCAGCCTGCGCTCTGACGTCGGTGGCCTCAAGGTGAATGTCTCGGGCTCCCTCGTGCCCACCATCGACCGGACCGCCATTGTCGGCGAGTCTCCTGCTGCCAAGTTTACCGACCCGTACACACACCTGAAGGCGCACCTACCCGGCACCGTCGACCTCGAGGCGGTCGTGCAGGAGCTCCGCACCTTCGAGGGCGTCTGGCACTATGGCTACATCGGCCTGCAGGCCTACTGCCTCGCGAACCCTGTCTTCGACCTCAAGGGCGACGTCATGTTCGAGCTCCGCCCGCAGGCGCTGCAGGTCGCGCAGAGCGCGGCTGCGGCGCGTCGCCAGGTCAGCACCAGTAGCTCGCGCGTGAGGCCCGCCCGCACGAACATCTCACGCGGCTCATCTTGTGAGTGTCATCAGGTACTCCCACTTGCGCGGATCACTAACATTGTGTCGTTTCAGTCTTTGCGAAGGCCAAGGAAATTGTGCAGACTGCCTTGCACAGCCAGACCGAGTCGCACAGCGTTGTCGCGAATGGCCACAACGGCTTCGCAAACGGGCATGGAAATGGTTACACGAACGGCCACACTGCCAACGGCGGGGTATACTCTTCGACAACGATGACATACGGCGCCAAGACGGAGGAAACCGAAATCGAGGAAGAGGAGGACCAGTTGTCCTTTCTTGTGCCTGAGGTTACAATGGCGTAGTGGGTGGTGTTCCTGGACGAGTTGGTGTCCCTGTTCCGCCTCGTGCTGCTGCTGTCGATGCGGTTGCTGTTAACCTTCGTTTCTCTCTTGTTCTCATACCTCTGCGAACACTTCACTCTCATTCGACTCTCTCCTCGCATTACCTATGTCAAGGCCTTGACATTTGCATCTTGCACTACCGATGTACTGGTACTGTACTCGAATAATATCCTGGGATTACAACTCGATGTGGTAGTTTGCAGAATACGAAAGATGTAAATATGTAGAGAATATCACGACTACTGATACTGGAGGATGGCTGGTTACATATCAGATGGTAGTACTATCAATGTAAGGTGCTATAACGGTCGCGTGGCGAAATGGCATCGCGTCTGACTACGAATCAGGAGATTGCAGGTTCGAGACCTGCCGCGGTCATCCTTTTTGCGTTCCTTGATGCTGATCTCCATTCCCGAGCTGAGCGTGAGGGAATTTTTTGGGTAATCTGTAGGATCGGAATCATGTAAGCGCCCGTGGTTGATCGTACGGTACGATCGACCGCACGCCCGTCGTGCGGAAATTCTGGCTGCATTCGCATCCTGATGGCAGTTTTGAGCAGTGACACTAGTGCTGTTTCTGCACGTGGTACTGAATATCCGATCTGTATTCCATGAGTCTGTCAAGTATACAGTATGTCTTCTACCCTCTCCAGCTTTCCAAGCTTTGTGCAGCATCCTCTCTCCTTACCAGCATAACCCTGCTCGGGCTTGCAACAGTCTCATTTGGAGACTCTGCTGTCAATACGGCGGCCAGGTGGTGTACGTGGTTTTTGTTAGTTCAGCATTGCTTGGCGCGCTGGCGTTCCCGTTATGATGGATGAATCGCTGTCGAAGTACAGCTGGCACCAGAACGTGTCTGGCGCTGTCGGCGCAATATGGCGCCAGCGCAGCGAGGACGATGCAGTCGAAAGCCGAGGGGAGGGCGGCGTGGGGAGGTATTTGTACATGTCGTCGAGCGCCTGGCCGGAGGAGACGAGGAGCGTGCGCGTTGGAGCGTGGGACCCAAGAGAAGAGGCGGAGGGTGTAGCTTTGGCCTTTTACTTGCCTTTAAGTTGGCGGAGGGTGATGGAGGGGGGATGGAGGGGGTGGGTTGCACGCAGATGTAGGTGGGGACAACGCAGGGTGCGGTGAAAAGGTTGGTGGGTCGTGTCCGTAGCGCCATGTCTGCATTCAGGACTGTTGTCAGATGTCGTACGTGAGGATTGAGAAATATCAAATACCGATTTCTTGTTTTTGTTGTCGCCATATTCTCATCGTTTCCATTTGACATGGCGGAAGCAGAAAGCGAATTGCCTGCAATAACTGGGCGGGAGATGCGCGCCGCGCCTGCCTGGTTACTCACGCCTCCTGCTTCGCCGGTGAGATACTCAACCAGCATTTGTATCTGTGGGTCCTCTGATGAAGGAGCGCCAACGTCAAGACCGGACGCGGATTGCGGCCCCATATCACACTCGAGAACGAGTCAAGACGCGTCACGCTGGTAGGTGAGCGCCTCAAGTCAGACAGCCGGTGACCGGAGTGGTCATAGCCGCGTCGGGAATGGAGACGAGTGAAGATGAACTCGAGGTAATTGATGGTAGTTTTGCGGGAAATGTCAACCGGTGAGCACATTTTCGGGCGCGGGGAAGGCGCAGGGATCGAACGCTGCTAAGCACGTGTATACAGAGTGTATGGGATACAGACGGGAGAGACGTACGTCGCACGCAATTCCTCAAGGACATTCGGTTTGAGGGGCATGTCGATATAGACTGTGCCAACGATGTAACACAACTCGCCTTTCACGATCTCTAGCATGCAGCGAGCGAAGAGTGGGTCACCTTCATGGTGGTCCGGCATATAATCGCGTGGTAAGACATTGAAGCTGGTGCGCTCCACGCGATCTGACTATACCACGTACCCGCGACATCTTTCCATCTCTGTTTCGCTCGCGCTCGCATAAATTCCCGAATTCTCTGCAGCCTGACAAAGTATATGCTCTAATGCTGGTACGACCGGCTCTTTCAGCATCACGTAAAGCCTGGCATATTTTCTAGTTTGTCTGCGAGAGCTGTCGGTGGCCGGCGTAGGGGAGCAGTGGGAACGGTTTTATAAGACGGGATCAACACTGTGCGAGGCGGTACCGTTGTGTTGTGTAGGCGTATATGATCAGCCATGTCACTACAGAGAGTTTGAGCTCAAGGGCGATGGGAGCACGCGTGAAGGAAAGAAGACGCGATCGCGAGACGCGTCGGTTCGCGTTGGGTGACATATGTGATCGTGATCGACGGCGTAACTCTTTCTCCAGCGCCAGCTAGCTCGTCCCCGCTCCCGCCATGTCGTCCGGCTCGGACTCTCATTAGCATCTCCTGTGTCCTTGCCGCTGAGCTGGCAAACTAAATACACCTTGAAATCCTTTGGCTACTGAGTCGAGATAGCGCTAGCGGCCGAGAATGATCAACATTTCCAGTCACCTTAACTTCTACAGAATCCATCTGCTCTTCTTGTGAGTGTAGTTTAAGACATTTCAGATATACTGTATGCTGCATATACTCCTGGGGGTGGGTGACGGGGCCGAACACTCATTCTCATCAAATCGGAAAGGCTGCAATTTGAGACTTCGTCGTGTGTTCCCTGCTGCGTGTCTCACGCTCAGAAGTCAGCGTTCAATATTGAATACTCACGCGCTGATCGTTGCAGCACATTGACCCCTCTGATATTGTCCGGCATCCTGTATGCAGACAATGGCGATCGACCGGTGGCATATATAGACAGTCTATATAATTGTGTCAGCGCAATGACAATGACCGGTCTTGCTACCGTAGATCTCAGCGGCCTCACGCCATTCCAGCAAGCATTGCTATTCATACAGATGTGTTCGGGAAATATTGTGGGTTATTCTCCCGGATCTCTCTGCAGAGACTCTTTGTAACCAGGGAAATCTCTTTCCTCCCTACTATTAGGTCTTGGTGTCGTGGGTCATGGTCTACATTCGTCGGTATGTATAAGCAGCCATGAAACTAGAGTCATGCCCAATTCTTCGAACAGGCGTTACCTTGCACAGCAATTCAAGCAGGTCGTCCAATTGGAGCTCGGCGGGGAGACCCCAGGTGAAGATATACGCTTCGCTCAACCTAGAGCAAACTCGACATCCTGGTGGAAAAAGCGCGGCAGCCAATTTCTTTGGCATCACACACATGTCGAACAGGATCTTGCCGGAGACAGCCGCCCTTCGACTAGCGATGCAGTAGATGGACAGTCACAGCGCATTCGCCTTGAAATCCGCAGGGCGGCTGATGCACCAAGACTGATCAATCCGAGCGGTGACATCAGTGAAGCGCATATGAATTCCTCTAGCGCTCATCATGTTAGGGATACCTCGCCTCATGGAATTGAGAGGGCAGCTGCTTTACAAATTTCACCTGAAGACATCTCCATTGAGGCTTCTAATGCCGAGGGTTCCACCGAGCCGAGCACCTTAGCGGCCGAAGAGGATGTGTGCGACCATCGGCCTAAGTTACCAGAAGATCACGCATATACGACACACGAGAAGTACATAGCTGATATTTACTATTTGTGAGACAAAACCTGATCGGTGCTGGCGTAGACTAAAAGCTTCGGATAATGTACCTTCTTCTGCGGCAACTCGGCCAAATGCACCAGGTAATCTTAATTACTACCTTCCACTTGAGCAACAAACTGACCTCGTTACATTCGCCGAACAACGTACAGCGGGCAACGGTCTCTCTATGCCAAGGATACCGACAATTGAGTTCATTGAAGCACCTCGTTCGCCTCGTCAGTTTCAGCATGCAGACCAAATCAAGCCCCGCCCAACAACGCGGACCGATGCCGAGCGTGGGCTGACCCAAGACCAAAGTACGTGGTAGTGTATGCGTTATGATACTTCGCGAACGATAAATCCTTAAAGGGTCCACGCGTCGACCGACTTTGTCCTTGCCTCGCAGTGTCGGATCAAGCCGAATCATTCGTCCGACGACTCATGCTATACACGCCGACTTCGGAGGGTTCCCGATGCCCCATCGCTTACTATCTAGCCTGTTCCATCGATGCTTCCCGAAGATCGAACGCAAGCTAACGCGCACATTGACCATTCCACGGACAGAGACGATTACTTCTCGTTATGCATCGCAGTCAGCTGGGGCACGGCCAGTGCCATACATCAGCTTCGAGGCAGTCGTAGGCCGTAACTCATCGTTCAAAGATCTCACGGAAGAACAGATGGAGGAACTTGGAGGTGTAGAATATCGTGCACTCACTGCACTGCTCTGGATTGTGGGTGGAGTGAGTACTAATTACTAATTATCAAAATGGAACGCAAGCGAGCTGGCTGCAGTATCATATCGCAGTGCAGCTGCTGGCTTTCGCTGCAATCGCGCCGTACATGTCTATTCGCCGATGGAGTGACGACTTGAAGCCTCCCGTTCTGCACAAAGACATTTCTCCCGTTTGGTATGTCCACTCACTAGGATCATGCACTGTGTCAACCTGTTATATAGGTTTTCAGCCTTCCAAGTTGTGTCAGCATATACGAATACCGGGTTCTCTCTTGAGGACACGTCCATGGTGCCTTTCCAAGAAGCATATCCCACATTATTCCTCATGGTTCTTCTCATATTAGCTGGAAATACCGCTTTTGTGAGTCGCTCGCCACACTCTGTCCGAAGCCACTGCTGACGTAGAGCTTTTCTCCAGCCAATCTTGTGAGTGAATGTTTGCATGGTGTGTGGCGCGAGATCTGATGTTCCTCGCGCATCCAGCCTCAGATTGACCATGTATGTTTGCTGAAATCTCTGTCGTCTCGCTACTCACATTTTATAAGATGGATGCTCAAAATACTCCTGAAACGACGGCGACGAGCCAATGAGACCCTTCAATTTCTTCTCGATCACCCAAGACGATGTTTCATTTACTTGTTCCCATCCCATCATACATGGATTTTAGCCACGATTTTGTTCATGCTGAAGTACGTCCTTATTATTAACTTTACCTACGAAACCTAATACATCCTTGAGCAGTGGCTCTGACTGGTTCTTTTTCCTGATACTTGATCTGGGGAACCCTGCGATTACGTCCATCCCGGTCGGTGTACGTGTCGCCGTTGGACTTTTGCAGGCGACCGCAGTCCGCACTGCGGGTTTTACGGCAGTCTCTCTAGCAACCATAGCCCCCGCGGTCAAGTATGTTGATCTTATTTCGAGGGTACCGCAGACCAGCTGATGTGCTCTGCAGGGCGTTATATGTGATCATGATGTATGTCAGTGCTTGTGAGTATGAAAGTGTGCGTGCACAAGGTATCCTGCTCATAGAAGAGGTAAGATCCCATAGCCATGAGGTGTGTCGTCAACGCAATCGCACTCCGCGCTATGTTGTGACTGAAGTCGAGTAAGTGTGCGCTCGACGAACGTGTATGAGAAGAAGTCTCTCGGCATTTTTGATGACGAACACGAACCTGACAGCGACCCCGACCCCAAAGAGAGTCGCATTGCAGTTTGGAGCGAGTACCTCAGCTTGCACATGCGCAAGCAGCTATCCTTTGGTGCATAAACATCTGCTGAGGTTGGGTTCAACGGAGATTGACGCGTATATTGATCCAGATATGTGGTGGTTGGCGACCGCGCTGTTCCTGATTTGCATAATAGAGGTACTTCATTGCAAAACAAGCTGATACGGACCAGATATTGATGGCTTATCAGCGCGATGGCCTCGACGATGCAGAAAATGCAACCTGGTTCAACATCTTCAGCATTCGTGAGCGATCTCCTTTTGGACATCTACATTCTGCTAACGCCCTGCTGCTACAGTATTTGAGTTGGTTGCCGCGTATGGGACAGTCGGCCTCAGCCTTGGCATTCCATATGTGAGTACTCCTGCCCCAAGCTAGCTCGTGTACGCTCTTCACGGCGTGTCATCCGCAGGCCAACTATTCCTTCTCCGGCGCGCTTAAGCCGCTTTCCAAACTCATCATCTGCGTGGTCATGCTTCGTGGACGACATCGTGGACTTCCCGTCGCCATCGATCGCGCGGTGATGCTGTCTCCCGAATTCGACAAAGTGCTGCAGGAGCACTCGTCAGCTAGCGACGTAGGCAGAGGCGACAACCTCGCCACACCAATCCGCACGTCTGCGCTGCGTGAGGACGGTACGAAGCAAGCAGAAAGTCCACGTCTCGATGGACTACGTCAGCGTCCATTGCGTGGAATTCCCGAGCAGAATCAGTTGAAGGATGACAGTGGGGAGTATACATAAACGGGTCACGGTCACTTTGATTCCGAACGCCTGCACTAGCGCCGAGAAATATCTGAACGATGTTCTCACCTTCCGACACGGCTGCATACAGTTTTTCTTTTGCATAACTCTACATGGTGGCATTCTCGAGCTCATATACACGAACGATCTGATCTACCGATCTCCAGATACACCCTACACTTGAACGTTTGAACAGTATAGTCGAACAATGAAACTTGCTTCCGCTACCATGGCATGTGCGTGCTTCCTCAACGTTGCAACAGGAAGCAATAGGTCGACGTTGTCATGACCGGGTTTTTGGCAAGAATCGAGCAGTATTTGCATGAACGCTCTTGGACCGCATGATCCTGTGATATTTGTACATTCATCGATTACAGTGATAGTTGTACACTTGTCCATCATGAATCGCCTGCACTATACTCGTACAGTACCCTTTCTTACTAACATAACCCTGCTCGGGCTTACAACGGTCTCATTGGAGACTGCTGTCAATGCAGCAGCCAGGTGGCGTACGAGGTTTTTGTTGGTTCAGCATTGCTTGGCATACGTGCCACTCGACTTGCTGCCTGAGCCCTCGTCGAGTTTACCGTGGTGTCCCTCGACCGTCTTCCGCTGGGAAAGCGCGTTCAAAGCATGCATCGGCGAATCGTCCTTTGCCAAGCTTTCCACCACCTCAATCTGTGATATCGTTAGCATCTTTGTTTTTCTAACGCAGAGTGGGCGTGCTCACAATGTCCGCAACAAGCCGGTCGATCATGACCGCAGTCAAGTTCTCGCGCACGACAACGCGCAGAATCTCGACGTCGCTCAGCGCAGGCGCAAGCTCGTAGTTCGGCACGATCCAGCCCTTTGCGCGGAGCAGTGTCTGAACCCAGCGCTGCTGCACGTCAGGGCTCTTCGCGCGGTAATCATCCGAGAAGCGGAATGCCACTACTGGGAGACCGGGGACATAGTTCTGTGCGGAGTTATGAGAAAACCTTGGCGATAGCGCGATCGAAAGCGACGCATCCATACCTCGATATTATCTTCGTCGAACCCAATCGCCTGCTTCGCGCCAGTGAGCACACCCTCCACCGGCCGGTGGATGTCGCTCAAGACAGTGAAAAAGCCGCTCTTCTCCAATGCCCGACTCAACAACCGCGCATTCTTCATATCCGCCAGCGCGACCGCGCGGTACCCCTCGAAGCCGAGGTGCACAAAGTTGAAGTATTGCGCGATGATCGGGTGCGCGGGGCGCGAGAAGTTGAGCGAGAACGAGTACTCGACCGAGCCGAGGTAGTGCAGCTCGAAGATGAGGTCCTTGGGCAGGAGGTCCTTCGAGCGCCACACGACCCAGCCGACGCCGACGTACGAGAGCCCGAACTTGTGCCCGGACGTGTTGATCGAGACGACGCGCGGGATGCGGAAGTCCCACACGTGCTTCGGCGTCGCGAACGGCGCGACGAATCCGCCCGACGCGCCGTCGACGTGGATTGGTACGGAGTGGCCCGTCTGCGCCTCGTATTCGTCGAGCAGTGCCGCCATCTCTGCCACGGGCTCATAGTGGCCGGTATAGGTGCCTGCATACAATGTAAGTCCGAGGTCCCTCTCCGTGACAAATGTGCGTCACGAACTTCCAAGGATGACATATACGCCGATAGTGTTCTCATCGACGTACTCCATCGCCTTCTTAGGATCGAGACGGTACTTGCTCTCCTCAGAGATGGGGACGAGACGCGCCTCCACATCGAAATAGCGTGCAAACTTCTCGAGGGCGACCTGCGCGTTCGCGCCCATGACGATGTTCGGACCCGGCTCGTGTATCGACTTGCCCTGTGCCTTGCGCTTCTCCTGCCAGATGCGCTTCATCGCGAGCCCGCCAAGCTGAATAGCCTCAGACGAGCCAGTCGTCGCGGTGCCGATGGCCGAGTTCGCGTGCGGCGCGTGCCACACGTCCGCGAGAATCGACACGCAGCGCGTGTGGATGACCTCTGGGCACGGTGTCAGACGTGAACAGCTGCGATGCGGGAAGGGGGGACGCACGCGTCATCGGGTACTCGTCCTGGTCGATCAGGTTCTTGGAGATGTTCTCCATCATGAGCTGGTCGGCCTGCTTCGGCATCCATGTGTGCACGAAGGATGCGAGGTTGAGCGCAGGCGTGCCGTCGAGGGAGAGCTCGTCGTGGATGAGCTGGTACGTCGACTCCGCGTCCGTGCCCTGGGTAAAACATCAACTATCAGCGAAACCCGTGGCAGTGCATTGCAAATTGGCGGACCTTGGACGGCAAGCGGTATTTGGGGATGGGCTGGATGCCATAGCGGGCACCGTATGGGTGTGAGGCCTCGTGTGAGGTCGGGCTATGGACTTTCTTCTTCATGGAATGGTCCTGCCCCTCCTTGATGAGATTGTCGGCATTGACGTGCTGTTGGAGCTCAGTCAACCTGCTTGTCTATATTGCGAGAAAAGACAGATACCTTGGATAAGACCATGGTGGCTGGTTTAACTGTCGCAGAGGCAGGGAAGTGATGTGAGTTGAGTAGGAGAGGAGGTCCTTATATGCGCCCGGGGCGGTAAAATAGATTGACAATAGGTATAGTGGCCGTCATGAACCTAATGACATCATTTCCCATGCCGATGCAGCTGTGATTCCTACACCGCAATGATGCTTGTTTATTTTTGTGCCCACCCTATATGTCAGCATACCCCTTCTCTCTCCAAGCCACGTTCGTGTTCAACGTTCATCTCCGGCGTGCTCTCGCCGCGTTCGACAAGAATCCACGGTGAAGTTGTGCGCAGCGGAACGGAGAGCTGTCAGGCGTGTAGCTGCAGTGGCGGGTGGCGCGGAGACGCGTCATGTCACGTGTACGCGTTTCCGCCACGTGAGACCGGCGAACAGGAAATGTCTTGAATTTGTGTTCCAACTCCTGCTCCACCTGGATCTATCTTTGTAATGCGAACCAGAGTTGCCAGCGATGTGTGCCTATCCGTTGACAACTGCAAGGCTGCGGTCAATCACCGTTGCTATATCCTGGTGTGCGACCCACACTCAAATGCTCACGGTCGTGCGAGGCTAGGCTTCAACGCAATTGCACAGCCTTTGCGCCAGAAACGCGGGGCCACTAGCTGCGTAGAAGGGGCTTGTTTCCAACGTCGTCTTCACGGGCTCCATACAATCGAACTGCTCATGTGTTCATTCGATCCAGGGCTTATCCCCGCCCACAGAGCCTCGAGGCCAGGAAGACGCCTGGCGGAGGCAATTGAAAACATTAACAGGTGCGCCTGGCCCCCCGCCGCCAGCTTGAACCTAGCGTACAAGACACGGTGCCTGCCTTTAAGACTTAAATGGCCACCTGCAACAAGTCAGCGTACCTGATAGCTTGACAAGGGTAAGTCATGGTACATCTGCAGACCTATGCGCGTTAACGCGAAAATACCAATACCCTCAGGTACAGAGCGCTGTTGCGCGGGAACAGTTCTGTCTTCTAAAAGACGTGTTCTGATGCATCAACTTCTCGAACATGACGCACGGCCCTAGGTCTCGAGCCACAGAACCCGCTCATCCACCGGACATGGCTGTGGAGGCAGCTTGTGAACATTCAAAGTGGGACCTCACGGTTTCAGTATAAGCCTCATGTACGCCCCATATTCACAGACACGAGATGTTAGAGTTTTGGTGCAACTCCGGCCGCAGTGAATAGCGATGCTGGTGAATGTCTGGGACAGCGAACTTAGCTGAGTGCGCATTGCCGACACCGCTGACACCGGCACCGGATCCGCAAGCGGTGTATTAAACGCGGTCACCTGACCGCATCATGGGGCGTGCCACTCGCGATCGGTATCTTTTGACTCTCCTCGCCTGGCTGTCACTACTGTGCACTTCGGAGTCAATCGCTGCGGTCTGCATTTCGTTGGTGGTACTTCAGACTACATAATCACTGTGCTATCACTATATATGCAATGATCCCCTCACCATCAATCACGGTCTACAACTGTCTCAGGTATTGTCTACATGGTGCAACATCCACCGCGTCTGCAGGCCATCTTTAACAGGCTATTTACTCTGCATCTTACGAAAATACGACGATATATCAATGTTTGCTTCGCTCAAACATTTTGAACTGTTGGGACACCACTGGAGCTGGGATTGCTTCCGGAAGGTTGGTGGTCTCGGTGGTCTGGTAGAGCTCCTTCCGTTTCACGGAGAGTCTTCGCGGATGCCACGGTCGTCGCATCCCCTATGTTAATTGCTGCTACGCCTGGTCAGAGTGCTGTACGAGTATAGCGCAGGCAGGTGGTGTTTCATGATGGACAAGTCTACAACTATCGCTGTAATGGATGAAGGTACAAAAATCGCAGGGTCATGCGGCCTACGTCAGAGCGTTCATGAGATACCAGTATACTATCTGACTCGACGCTTCCCGAAAACCCGGTCACGATGACCTGCTTATTCCTGTTGCAATCAAGATAATTCCGAGGCCAAGACGCAGTGCGCGTAGTATCCGGCTTTGGGGAGCACGCATATACTATGGGAACTGCAGGGTAACTACAAAGTTAGAATCTGGGGGCGTGAAGAGAACACTGTATGTAGCCATGTCAGGAGCAGGAGGTTGGAACATTGCCAGCCTATGTTTAATTTTTCGGCGCAAGTACAATCGCTCGGAAATCAGGTAACCGTGACTCGTTTATGTTTACTCCCCACTGTCATCCTCCGATTGATTTTTCTCAGGAATTCCACGTAATGGACGTTGACGCAGTCCATCGGGATGTGGACCTTCCGTTTGCTTCTCACCGTCCTCGTGCAGCGCAGACGTGCGGATTGGTGTGGCGAGGTTGTCGCCTCTGCCTACGCCGCTCGTGGATAAGTGTTCCTGCGGCACTTTGTCGAATTCGGGCGACAACATCACCGCGCGATCGATGGCGACGGGAAGTCCACGATGTCGTCCACGAAGCATGACCACGCAGATGATGAGTTTGGAAAGCGGCTTAAGCGCGCCGGAGAAGGAATAGTTGGCCTGCGGATGACACGCCGTGAAGAGCGTACACGAGCTAGCTTGGGGCAGGAGTACTCACATATGGAATGCCAAGGCTGAGGCCGACTGTCCCATACGCGGCAACCAGCTCAAATACTGTGGCAGCAGGGCGTTAGCAGAATGTAGATGTCCAAAAGGAGATCGCTCACGAATGCTGAAGATGTTGAACCAGGTTGCATTTTCTGCATCGTCGAGGCCATCGCGCTGATAAGCCATCAATATCTGGTCCGTATCAGCTTGTTTTGCAATGAAGTACCTCTATTATGCAAATCAGGAACAGCGCGGTCGCCAACCACCACATATCTGGATCAATATACGCGTCAATCTCCGTTGAACCCAACCTCAGCAGATGGCTATGTACCAAAGGATAGCTGTTTACGCATGTGCCAGCTGAGGTACTCGCTCCAAACTGCGATGCGACTCTTTTCGGGGTCAGGGTCGTCATCAAAATTGTCTTCGTCATTATAAATGCCGAGCGACTTCTCCTCATACACGTTCGTCGAGCGTATACTTGCTCAACTTCAGTCACAACATAGCACGGAGTTGCAGTTGCATTGACGACACACCTCATGGCTATGGGGACTTGCCTCATTTATGAGCCGGATACTTTGTGCACTAACACTTTCATACTCACAAGCACTGACATACATCATGATCATGTATAATGTCCTGCAGAGCACATCAGCTGGTCCCCGGTATCTTCAGAAAAGATCGACATACTTGACCGCAGGGGCTACGGTTGCTGGAGAGGCTACAGAAAAACCCGCGCTACGGACTGCGGTCGCCTGCAAAAGTCCAACGGCGACACGTACACCGACCGGGATGGACGTAATCGCAGGGTTCCCCAGATCAAGTATCAGGAAGAAGAACCAGATAGAGCCGCTGCTCAAGGACGTATTAGGTTTCGTAAACAAAATCAACAATAAGGACGTACTTCAGAATGAACAAAATCGTGGCTAAGACCCATGTATGATGGGATGGAAACAAGTAAATGAAACATCGTCTTGGGTGATCGAGAAGAAATTGAAGGGTCTCATTGGCTCGTCGCCGTCGTTTCAGGAGTATTTTGAGCATCCATCTTATAAAATGTGAGTAGCGAGACGACAGAGATTTCAGCAAACATACATGGTCAATCTGAGGCTGGATGCGCGAGGAACATCAGATCTCGCGCCACACACCATGCAAACATTCACTCACAAGATTGGCTGGAGAAAAGCTCTACGTCAGCAGTGGCTTTGGACAGAGTGTGGGGAGCGACTCACAAAAGCGGTATCTCCAGCTAATATGAGAAGAACCATGAGGAATAATGTGGGATATGCTTCTTGGAAAGGCACCATGGACGTGTCCTCAAGAGAGAACCCGGTATTCGTATATGCTGACACAACTTGGAAGGCTGAAAACCTAGATAACAGGTTGATACAGTGCATGATCTTGATATGTGAACATACCAAGCGGGGGAGATGTTCCTGTGCAGGATGGGAGGCTTCAAGTCGTCACTCCACCGGCGAATAGACATGTACGGCGCAATTACAGCGAAAGCCAGTAGCTGCACTGCGATATGATACTGCAGCCAGCTCGCTTGCGTTCCATTTTGATCATTAGTAATTAGTACTCACTCCACCCACAATCCAGAGCAGTGCAGTGAGTGCACGATATTCCACACTCGCAAGTTCCTCCATCTGCTCTTCCGTCAGATCTTTGAACAATGAGTTACGGCCTACGACTGCCTCAAAGCTGATGTATGGCACCGGCCGTGCCCCAGCTGACTTTGATGCATATTGAGAAGTAATCGTCTCTGTCCGTGGAATGGTCAACGTGCGCGTTAGCTTGCGTTCCATTCTCGGGAAGCATCGATGGAACAGGCTAGATAGTAAGCGATGGGGCATCGGGAACCCTCCGAAGTCGGCGTGTATAGCATGAGTCGGCGGACGAATGGTTCGGCTTGATCCAACACTGCGAGGCAAGGACAAAGTCGGCCTACGCAATGACCCTTTTGGGGGTTAACATTTGCTGAAGTATCATGACGCATACAAAGCACGTACTTTTGCCTTGGGTCAGCCCACGCTCGGCATCGATTGAGTGTGGCTTAATTTGGTCCGCAACCTGAACGTAACGGGGCGAACTCGGTGTCTCAACGAACTCGATTGTATGTGTCCTTGGCATCAAGGGACTGCTGCCTGCTGAGCGTTCTTCGGCAAATTCAGATCATTGCTGAAATGGAAAGTAGTGACAAAATTACCTCGTGCATTTGGCTGAGTTACCACAGAAGAAGGCATATAATCCGGAGTATATAGTCTAAGCCAACGCTGATCAGGTTTGTATCGTGGTCAATAAATCTCAGCTATGTACCTTTCGTGTGTCGTATATGCGTGATCATTTGGTAACTTAGGCTGATGGTCAGGTGCATCCTCTTCGGTTGCTAAGATATCTGGCTTGGTCAAACCCCTGGCATCAGAAGCCTCCGTGCCCTCGATGGAGTTGTTTTCAGGTACAATTTGTGAAGCAGGTGTCGTCTCATTTCCAGGGGGCGAAGTATCCCTAACATGATGATGAGCTCTAGAGGGGCTCAAATGCGCTTCACTGATGTCACCGCTCGGATTGATCAGTCTTGGTGTATCAGCCGCCCTGCGGATCTCAAGGCGAATGCGCTGTGACTGCCTATCTGCTGCATCGCTAGTCGAAGGATAGCTGTCCCCAGCAAGACTCTGTTCGACATGCGCACGATGCCACAGACTTTGACTGCCGCGCTTTTTCCACCAGGATGTCGATTGTTCTGTAGGTTGAGGGAAGCGTATATCTTCACCTGGGGTCTTCCCGTCGAGCTCCAGCTGGTCGACCTGCTTGAATTGCTGTGCAACGTAACGCCTGTTCAAAGAATTAGGCATGATCTTAGTTTCATGGTTGCCAATACATACCGACGAATGTAGACCATGACCCACGACACCAGGACCTTATTAAATGAATTCTCCTCAGTCGAACAGTCTCTGCATAGAACTTCGGGAGAATAACCCACGATATTGCCCAAACACATCTGTATGAATAGCAATACTTGCTGGAACGGCGTGAGGCCGCTGAGGTCTACGGTAGCAAGACCAATCATTGTCATTGCGCTGATACAGATAAAGAGACTGTCTATATATGCCACCGGTCGATCGCCATTGCTTGCATACAGGATGCCGGACAATATCAGAGGGGTCAATGTGCTGCAACGATCGGCGCATCAGTATTAAACAATTTGATGATCACAGGAAGAAGCCAGAAGGAAGGAGCTGGCGCTGGAGTTCCATTGTACTCTCTTCCAGAAGATCATTATGTCTGCAGCATCTATACAGCTGGACTTCGCACACAGTCGGCGCTGGACAAACTACTGCTCGTATTCGGCCGCTGCCGACTGCTGAGCGCCAGCAGCATATGTGCGGCATAAATTATATTTTAAGGACACTTACAAGAAGAGCAGATGGACTCTGTAGAAATTCAGGTTACCGGAGATGTTGATCATCCTCAGCCACTAGTGTTGTCTTGACCCAGTAGCCAAAGGATAGGGAAAGCACAAAGAGAGATATAAGAGTCGCTGATACAACTACTCCTATAGATCTACTGGACATATATAAGCCAAGGCCGAGGATACAAACCAGCTCATAACAGTATATATACCTACTTTACAAGTGTCCTGCCTGCCAATAGTGGCATGGCTACTAGAAGCATCGTAACAAAATTAAAGGGCTTGGGCAAAGGTCTCCGCTGATGTGAGTGTAGATGTCGCAAATTGTGGGCTGAGTATCGACATGAAAAGCCAGACGTCAATGTGAAGTGAGATGTTCCTTTGGCTGAGGGGCTAAAGCGTCTCACGGCATGTCTGATCTTGGTCTGAGAGCTTATGCGTCGCCTCGTTCCGGCTTCAGGCTATGAATAGTCCCGTTGATCCTGGGATGAGCAGTCTGCCAGTTCTAGAGTCCGAGCGGGACGACACGAGGCTAGCTGCGCTTGAGAACGAGACACCAGACGCGTTTGTGGCGTCACGCCGTCAATCATGTATGTCACGTGTCATTTACCACGCTCAACGACGCGAACTCTCGCGTCTTCCTTCCTTCACACTGGCGGATGCGGAACAAGCTCAATATAGTGACATGGCCGCTCAAAGCTCAATGTACGCTCACACGACCCAACGGTCCGCCTCTCACGATGCTGATTTTGTCTTGTAGATCCGTTCCCACTGCTCCCCTAAGCCGGCCACAGACAACTCTCCCAGACAAAGCAGAAAACACGCCGAACTTTATTAGGCTCCAAGAACCGGTCATATCGGCATCAGTATGCGAGCATACACTTTGTCCGGCTGCAGAGACTCCGGAAATTTGTGCAAGCGCGCGCGAAACAGAGATGGAAAGATGTCGCGGATACGTAGTATAGTCGTATCGCGTGGAACGCACCAGCTTCAATGTCTTACCGTGCGATTGATCGCTGGAATAATATGCAGGCGATCCGCCTTTCGTCCGTCGCATGCTAGAGATCGTGAAAGGCGAGCTGTGTTACATCATCGGCACAGTCTACATCGACATGCTCCTCAAGCCGAATGTCCTCGAGGACATTGCGCGAGATGTACGTCTCTCCCTTCTGTATCCTTCACTTCATATACACATGCTTGGCAGCGTTCGATCCCTGCCCCTCCCCCACGCCCGAAAATATGCTCACCGGACGACATTATCGCGCTCGAGGACGAGTCAGGGCGCGTCACGCTAGTAGGTGAGCGCCTCAAATCAGCACAGCTGGTGACCGGAGTGGTCATAGCTGCGTTGGGAATGGAGACGAGTGGAGGTGAATTCGAGGTGATTGATGTGTGCTTCGCGGGAATGGCGCCGCAGCCCGGGATGGACCGGAGCTGGGGGGATGTGCGTAATATGAAAAAGCCGGAGGATGATAGCATGGATGTGGACAGTGAGCGCATTTACTGCCGATTCGATGTTAAATTGACATCCGCTACGTCCAGCTGTGCCGGAGGCCACACAAGAGGAATGGATTGCGTTGGTGTCCGGCCTTGACGTTGGCGCTCCTTCATCAGGGGATGCGCAGATACAAATGCTGGTTGAGTATCTCACTGGCGAAGCAGGGGATGCGAGTGACCAGGCAGGCGCCGCACGCATCTCCCGCCTAGTTATTGCAGGCAACTCGCTTTCTGCTTCCGCCATGTCAAATGAAAACGATGAGGATGACAACAACAAAGATAAGAAATCGGTATTTAGTATTCCTCTACCTTCACGTATGACAGCTGACAATAGTCCTTTCATGATGGACGAGTATACAACTATCGCTGTAATGGATGGAGGTACAAAAATCGCAGGATCATGCAGCAGCCTACGTCAGAGCGTTCATGAGATACTAGTACATTATCTGGCTCAACTCTTCCCGAAACCCGGTCACGATGACCTGCTGGTTCCTGTTGCAATTTGGAAGGAGCACGCACATGCTATGCGAAATGCAGGGTAACTACATTAGAAGCTGGGGGCGTGAAGGGAACACTGTATGTAGCCATGTCAGGAGCAGGAGGTTGGAACATCGCCAGCTTATGTTTAGTTTTTTTGGCGCAAGTGCAATCGCTCGGAAATCAGGTAATCGTGACTCCTTTATGTTCCCCACTGCCATCCTCCGACTAATTCTGCTCGGGAATTCCACGCAATGGACGCTGACGCAGTCCATCGGGACGTGGACCTTCTGCTTGCTTCCCACCGTCCTCACGCAGCGCAGACGTGCGGATTGGTGTGGCGAGGTTGTCGCCTCTGCCTACGCCGCTCGTGGATAAGTGCTCATGCGGCACTTTGTCGAATTCGGGCGACAACATCACCGCGCGATCGATGGCGACGGGAAGTCCACGATGTCGTCCACGAAGCATGACCACGCAGATGATGAGTTTGGAAAGCGGCTTAAGCGCGCCGGAGAAGGAATAGTTGGCCTGCGGATGACACGCCGTAAAGAGTGTGGACGAGCTAGCTTGGGGCAGGAGTACTCACGTATGGAACGCCGAGGCTGAGGCCGACTGTCCCATACGCGGTAACCAACTCAAATACTGTAGCAGCAGGGCGTCAGCAGAAAGTTGGATGTCCAAAAGGGATCATTTACGAATGCTGAAGATGTTGAACCAGGTTGCATGTTCTGCATCGTCGAGGCCATCGCGCTAGTAAAGTTATCAATATTTGGTCCCTTCCGGCACTGTTCTGTTAGAAGTACCTCTATTATGCAGATAAGGAATAGCGCGGTCGCCAACCACCACATATCTGGATGGATATATGCGTCAATCTCCGTTCAGCCCAATTCCAGCAGATTGTTGTGCACCGAAGGATAGCTGTTTGCGAATGTGCCAGCTGAGGTACTCGCTCCAAATTGCAATGCGACTCTTTTCAGGGTCGGGGTCGTCATCAAAATCGTCTTCGTCATTATAGATGCCGAGCGACTTCTCCTCATACACGTTCGTCGAGCGTATACTTGCCCAACTTCAGTCACAACATAGCACGGAATTGCGGTTGCATTGACGACACACCTCATGGCTATGGGATCTTACCTCTTCTATGAGCAGGATATCTTGTGCACGCACACTTTCATACTCACAAGCACTGACATACATCATGATCATGTATAATGTCCTGCAGAGTACATCAGCTGGTCTGCAGTCTCTTCAGAAAAGATCAACATACTTGACCGCGGGGGCTACGGTTGCTGCGGAGACTACAGAAAAACCCGCGGTACGGACTGCGGTCGCCTGAAAAAGTCCAACCGCAACACGTACACCGGCCGGGATGGACGTAATCGCAGGGTTCCCCAGATCAAGTATCAGGAAAAAGAACCAAGTAGAGCCACTGCTCAAGGATGTATCAGGTTTCGGAAACATATTATAATCAGGACGTACTTCATTATGATTAAGATTGTGGCTAAAATCCATGTATGATGGGATGGGAATAAGTAAATGAAACATCGCCTTGGGTTATCGAGAAGAAACTGAAGAGTTACATCGGCTTGTTTCCGTCGTTTCAGGAGTATTTTGAGCATCCATCTTACGAGATGTGATTAGCAAGACAACAGAGATTTCGATTTCGTGCAACATACATGGTCAATCTGAGGCTGAATGCGTGAGGAACATCAGATCTCGCGTCTCACACCATACAAACATTCACTCACAAGATTGGCTGGAAAAAAGTCAGCGGTGGCCTTCGATAAAGTGTAGCGAGCGACTCACAAAAGCGGTATTTCCGGCTAATATGAGAAAACCCATGAGGAATAATGTGGGATATGCTTCTTGGAAAGGCACCATGGATGTATCCTCAAGAGAAAGTCCTGAATTCGAAAATGCTGACACAACTTGAAATGCTGAAAACCTATATAACAGGTTGATACAGTGCATGATCTTGATATGTGAACATACCAAGCGGGGGAGATGTTCCTGTGCAGGATGGGAGGCTTGAAGTCGTCACTCCACCGGCGAATAGACATGTACGGCGCGATTACAGCGAAAGCCAGTAGCTGCACTGCGATATGATACTGCAGCCAGCTCGCTTGCGTTCCATTTTGATCATCAGTAATTAGTACTCACTCCACCCACAATCCAGAGCAGTGCAGTAAGTGCACGATATTCTACACTTGCAAGTTCCTCCATCTGTTCTTCCGTCAGATCTTTGAACGATGAGTTACGGCCTACGACTGCCTCGAAGCTGATGTATGGCACCGGCCGTGCCCCAGCTGACTTCGATGCATATTGAGAAGTAATCGTCTCTGTCCGTGGAATGGTCAACGTGCGCGTTAGCTTGCGTTCCATTTTCGGGAAGCATCGATGGAACAGGCTAGATAGTAAGCGATGGGGCATCGGGAACCCTCCGAAGTCGGCGTGTATAGCATGAGTCGTCGGACGAATGCATCGACTTGACCCGACACTGCGAGGCAAGGACAAAGTCGGTCGACGCATTGACCCTTTTAGGGGTTAGCCTTCGCTGAAGTGTCATGACGCAGACAATACCATGTACTCTTGTCTTGGGCCAGCCCACGCTCGGCATCGATCTGCATTGAGTGTGGCCTAATTTGGTCCGCAACCTGAACGTGACGAGGCGAACGAGGCGCCTCAATCAATTCGATTGTATGTGTCCTTGGCATCAAGGGACTGCTGCCTGCTGAACGTTCTTTGACAAATTCAACGAGGTCAGATCATTGCTGAAGTGGAAAGTAGTGACAAAATTACCTCGTGCTTTTGGCTGAGTCGCCACAGAAGAAGGTACATAATCCGGAGTATATAGTCTAAGCCAACGCTGATCAGGTTTGCGTCGCGGTCAATAAGTCTCAGTTATGTACTTTTCGTGTGTCGTATATGCGTGATCATTTGGTAATTTAAGCTGATGGCCAGACGTATCCCCTTCGGTTGCTAAGATGTCTGGCTTGGTCAAACCCCTGGCATTAGAAGCCTGCGTACCCTCGATGGAGTTGTTTTCAGGTACAATCTGTGAAGCAAGCGTCGTCTCATTCCCAGGGGGCGAAGCATCCCTAACATGATGGTGAGCTCTAGAGGGGCTCAAATGCGCTTCACTAATGTCACCGCTCGGATTGATCAGTCTTGGTGTATCAGCCGCCCTGCGGATCTCAAGGCGAATGCGCTGTGACTGCCTATCTGCTGCATCGCTAGTCGAAGGATAGCTGTCCCCAGCAAGACTCTGTTCGACATGCGCACGATGCCACAGACTTTGACTGCCGCGCTTTTTCCACCAGGATGTCGATTGTTCTGTAGGTTGAGGGAAGCGTATATCTTCACCTGGGGTCTTCCCGTCGAGCTCCAGCTGGTCGACCTGCTTGAATTGCTGTGCAACGTAACGCCTGTTCAAAGAATTAGGCATGATTTTAGTTTCATGGTTGCCAATACATACCGACGAATGTAGACCATGACCCACGACACCAGGACCTTATCAAATGAAATCTCCTCAGTCGAACAGTCTCTGCATCGAGCTCTGGGAGAATAACCCACAATGTTGCCCAACCACATCTGTATGAATAGCAATGCTTGCTGGAACGGCGTGAGGCCGCTGAGGTCTACGGTAGCAAGACCGGTCATCGATATTGCACTGACACAGATAAAGAGACTGTCTATATATGCCACCGGTCGATCGCCATTGCTTGCATACAGGATGCCGGACAATATCAGAGGGGTCAATGTGCTGCAACGATCGGCGCATCAGTATCAAACAATTTGGTGATCACAGGAAAAAGCCAGAAGGAAGGAGCTGGCGCTGGAGTTCCATTGTACTCTCTTCCAGAAGATCATTATGTCTGCATCATCTATACAGCTGGACTTCGCACACAGTCGGCGCTGGACAAACTACTGCTCGTAATTCGGTGGCTGCCCACTGCTGAGCGCCAGCAGCATATGTGCGGCATAAACTACATTTGAAGGATACTTACAAGAAGAGCAGATGGACTCTGTAGAAATTCAGGTTACTGGAGATGTTGACCATCCTCAGCCACTAGCTGTGTTATCTTGACTCGGTAGCCAAAGGATAGGGAAAGCACAAAGAGAGAGATAAGAGTAGCTGCTCCTGTATATGTATACCTACTTTACAAGTGTCCTGCCTGCCAATAGTGGCATGGCTACTAGAAGCATCGTAACAGAAGTAAAGGGCCTAGGCAAAGGTCTCCGCTGCCCTGAGTATAGATATCGCAAAATATGGGTCGAGTATCAGCATAAAAGGCCAGACGTCAACGTTTCAATGTGAAGTGAGATGTTCCTTTGGCTGAGGGGCTCACGGCTTGCTTGATCTAGGTCCGAGAGCTTAGTGCTTGTGCGTCGCCTCGTTCTGGATTCAGGCTATGAACTACCCCGAGATAAGCAGTCTGCCAGTTTGAGCGACGAAGAAGAGTATCTGCTGTTTGGAGTCCGAGCGGGACGACACGAGGCTAGAAGATGAGTTCTGTTTTTGGTAACACACCAGACGCGTTTGTGGCGTCACGCCGTCAATCGCACGTGACACGTGTCATTTACCTCGACGCGTCCCGCGTCTTCCTTCCTTAACAAGCTCAAAATAGTGCCATGACTGCTCAAAACTCCATGTACGCTCACACGACCCATCGGTCTGCCTCTCACAATGCTGATCTCCCCTCGCAGACCCGTCCCCACTGCTCCACTAAGCCGGCCACCAACAACTCTCGCAGACAAGCCAGAAAACACGCCAGACTTCACATTAAACTCTAAGGGCCGGTCATATCAGCATCAGTATGCGAGCATATACTTTGTCAGGCTGCAGAGACTCCGGAGGTTTGTGCAAGCGCGAGCGAAACAGAGATGGAAAGATGTCGCGGGTACGTGGTATAGTCGTATCGCGTGGAACGCACCAGCTTCAATGTCTTACCGTGCGATTGATCGCTGGAATAATATGCAGGCGATCCGCCTTTCGTCCGTCGCATGCTAGAGATCGTGAAAGGCGAGCTGTGTTACATCATCGGCACAGTCTACATCGACATGCTCCTCAAGCCGAATGTCCTCGAGGACATTGCGCGAGATGTACGTCTCTCCCTTCCGTATCCTTCACTTCATATACCCATGCTTGGCAGCGTTCGATCCCTGCCCCTCCCCCGCGCCCGAAAATATGCTCGCCGGATGACATTATCACGCTCGAGGACGAGTCAGGGCGCGTCACGCTAGTAGGTGAGCGCCTCAAATCAGCACAGCTGGTGACTGGTGTGGTCATAGCTGCGTTGGGAATGGAGACGAGTGGAGGTGAATTCGAGGTGATTGATGTGTGCTTCGCGGGAATGGCGCCGCAGCCCGGGATGGACCGGAGCTGGGGGGATGTGCGTAATATGAAAAAGCCGGAGGATGATAGCATGGATGTGGACAGTGAGCGCATTTACTGCCGATTCGATGTTAAATTGACATCCGATACGTCCAGCTGTGCCGGAGGCCACACAAGAGGAATGGATTGCGTTGGTATCCGGCCTTGACGTTGGCGCTCCTTCATCAGGGGATGCGCAGATACAAATGCTGGTTGAGTATCTCACTGGCGAAGCAGGGGATGCGAGTGACCAGGCAGGCGCCGCACGCATCTCCCGCCTAGTTATTGCAGGCAACTCGCTTTCTGCTTCCGCCATGTCAAATGGAAACGATGAAGATGACGACAACAAAGATAAGAAATCGGTATTATTTGTTGTTTCTCCATCCTCACGTACGACAACTGACAATAGCTCAAACGCAGACATGGCGCTACGGACACGACCCATCAACCTTCTCGCCCCATCCCGCGTTGACGCTGTCAGCGCACCTGCACGATCTTGCGCGGTCAATGCCCATCCATATCCTCCCCGGTGCGTCCGATCCTTCCGGTACGCTACTCCCTCAGCAGCCCTTCCCGCGCGCAATGTTCCGCGGCGCAGCCTCCTTCGCGACCTTCTCCTGCGAGACGAATCCCACCTACATCCGCGTACAACCCTCCCCCTCCGTCCCACTCCCATCGCCCCCCGCCAACTCAAAAGGCAAGCAAAAGGCCAAAGCAACTCCCTCCACCTCTTCTTCTGGGACCCGCGCTCCCACGTGCACGCTCCTCGTCTCCTCCGGCCAGGCGCTCGACGACATGTACAAATACCTCCCCACCCCTCCCTCTTCTCGGCTTTCGATTGCCGAGTCCTCGCTTCGCTGGCGCCACATCGCGCCGACGGCGCCAGACACGCTCTGGTGCCACCCGTACTTCGACAGCGACCCGTTCATCATAGCGGAGACGCCGGACGTGTATGTTGTGGGGAACCAGCCTGCGTTCGCGACGCAGGTTGTCGAGGAGCGTGGGTGGGGAAGGAGGCGGGGGAAAGATGTCAATGTGGAGGGGAATGATGAGGTAAGTGATGAGGATATAGATGAGGTGGAGGTGGAAAAGGGGATGGAAGGTGAGGGTGGGCTGAAGAGGTGTAGGGTCGTACTCGTGCCGCGGTTCAGGGAGACGGGCGTGTTGGTGTTGCTCAACCTGCGGACGTTGGCGGTAAGGACGGTTCAGTTTGAGGTGGAGGGAATGAGTCTTCCCGATGGCGATGTCGATATGGAGTCGTAGCATGTCCGGCCTCAGCCGAGATGGCAATATTCATGTGTATTTCTTCGATCCTCTGGCATCCACTCAGCGATGGAGAATGGTTCCCATGTTGGGTCAAGCGGAACTATGCTATGGTACGTGAATAATTTCTGGTCACTCTGTGCATTCACAAAATTGTCGTCCTTCTCACAGGCCAAGCCTGATATGGTGTCAGATACTACGGTGGAGAAATATTCTTTGATATGACTCTAGTAAGATACAAGCATTATTGGGCTACTAGTCTCAGGTGTATAGTGGGTCAAAAGGGAAATGGTCTATGGTTCTCATGCGCGGCGCTCCAGGCGGCACAGTATCAGCCTCGCTCGTGGAATCCATGGATGACGCGGGGGATAAGGGCGGTGTCGGCAGGACTACCTCAATGGTGATCGACTCTGCCGCCAGCGGCGACAGCGGGCGCATCGGAAGCCCCTGCCTGCCACGCATATGAGAATGTCCCACCGGCTCCCACCAGTGTTCGGCATCCTCGTCTAAGGGAACGGGGCTGGACAGGCCCGGGGGGCGAATGGAGTATGGCTGTGTGGAGGACTCAGAGTCTGTACGTTGCATCGTGATGGTTGGGTTGTTGCGGCTGTGAGCGCGCGCGACGGCAGTTGTGGCGGCCGATGCAGTTGACACGACGGGTGTCTGGTGGCATGGAATGCTAAACGCGGTCGGAAGGCTCAGGCCCAGGCCGATTCCAGGGCGGGAGGATGTCCCCGATGTATGCGTGGTAGTATGGATGCTGGGAACCTGAGGACTGCTTGTTGCTCGCAGTCCCTGATGGGATGCAAAGTCGGTGCGAGACGGTTGGGTGAAGTCGGTGAGCTCGACGTGGATCGCCATGTTATCTGCTACTCGATGACTGGTGTGCAGGTTCCGTAGACAGGGCGGTAGCGACTGAGTCTTTCTGGCGTTGATACGATTTCGTCTGGGCGATCTACTTGCACGGTTGTTGGTCGTGTGGTCGGTCTCTGCGTCCGCTTCGTATCCGGAATCAGCGTGGTCGAAGTCTAACGTGTACGGAACGGAATGTCGTCTGGTCTCCCGAGAAGTTAGAGACAAGGCGTTGGGGGATATATGATGCATGGCGGGACGGCTAGGTATGGACGTTTGGACAATGTGCGAGGGACTCAGATTTGCGATGCCTGAGCCCTTATGTATACGGGCCGACCGATGGGTGTTCCTTATCCGAGGCCGTCATATAGAGTGCACGGAGAGTGGAATCGGATGAGAGGCTGCGTATCCGTTCGCTGCGACAGCGAGCGGATGTGATCGGATTCGAAATGAGTGACGCGTTACCCGCGATACGATCATGTGATCGCGTCAAGATCTGATCTAGGCAATGCACGTGGTTCCGACCACACGCCACGACGCTTCGATCATTGCGGGCGCTTGATCTGTACACTACCGTTGCAAGACTGCGGACTGTTGGTCTTTTAATCTCACCTTAGCACTCATTGCTTGGAGGCATATACCCCTGGAATAACTGTATAGAACATGTCTATGTTTGCAAGCTTGCCTCAGAAAATGACGATGCCCTTTGGGCTGCTCGGAGACGAGGCGAAGCTCGCATTCCGCAGTCAACCTACGGGCATTGCAAAGCTCGCTTCGACTCGTGTACGTGAGGGCATGTATGATATCTGGAACTCCACATTGAAGTATGATACCCACCAGCACATATCCGAAACAGACTCGTATTGGGACCAAGTAAGCCAAGTAGCTGCCTAGCTTGTCCAGTCTAACCACAGTCGCGTGCGTAGTATGTCACACTTTTTGACTCTGCCTCCGACGTCTACACATTGATATCTCATAATGACGGTATGTACAGGCATGTGTGCTCGGGCAGACCTGCTGACCCAGTTATCTAGTCCGGCGCGCGCTGTACGATGCACCCGAGAATGTGGCGACGCTGCTCCGCGTTATCACATCGCGTCTGTTTAATCTCGTTTCCGACCATACGTTCCCGACGCCTCCCACTGGATCAGTAGCCTCATTTGCCAACTCCTTCATTAAGCCGTCGCCATCCCGCAATGCGACGAAGGAAGTGCTCAATTGCATACGCGTTCTGCAGCGCGTGCTGCCAGTAGTGTTCGAGCTGGAGAGCGAGAGCAGCAGATTTGAGATGGAGGTACTGTGGAAGAAGGAGGTAGTTGAGGAGGAGAGTGCAGCCGCGGAAGCAGATTCCAGTGCCCAATTCGTCATTGACGACGAGGAAGATGAGGACGACCGCCCGCAGGAGGGGCCCGCGAGCAAGTCCGCGACGCCTGCGCCGAAGGCTCAACAGACGTTGCCTTCGGTGGCGGAGAAGTTGTTCAGCTGCTTGATTGACTTGTTGTTCTGCTGCGGCTTCACGATTCCGACCAAGTTGCAAGTGGACCATTATAAAATCAACTATGTCATCTGGTGAGCAAACGTGATAAAGGTGCTGCTTGGCCGCTGACAGAAGCATACACACTAAGGGAGAAAGGTGTTGGATCTACCGTCGATCCAGGCCCAAGTCAACCATATGAGAGCAACAAGACCGAGGTCCTCCGCCTCCTGCTAGTCCTCCTCTCGAAGCAAATCTACTCTCCGCCCTCCGCACTCTTCACCTCTCCCTCCCTCTACTCCCTCTATTTCGTGCAGCGCACCCCACGCCGTCATGTGCTCTCAGTGCTATGCTCTCTGCTCAACACCTGTATGAACACAAATACAAGCAGCGCAAATATCGTCGGCACCGTCGCGGGCAGACTCCCGTATAACCATCTCGTATTCAAAGGCGAGGACCCGCGCAGCACGCTCGTGGCGACGTGCCTACAGGTGCTGTGTGTGTTGCTCGACTTCCAGAGTGGGAGTGCGAGGGATGGCGTTACGAACGGTGAGACGGGACCATCTTCTGCCCCAACCGCGCGGACGAATGCCTTCAGGTATTTCGTGGAAAAATTGGTAAGCTATTGGCGGCACACACTGTTCAGGAGCTGACGACATTCCAAGCATCGCCCGAACGATTTCGCTTTCATTCTAGATGGGATTCTCGCTATCTTCGTAGAACAGATGGCGTCGATGAACAATCTGCTGCCAGGCTCCAAAAAGTCTGTGCCTTATATCGTAGAGACGAGTGAGTCCTCCAGAAACCACATATTGAATGTTTGAGATCGCTTACCGACGTATCATAGTAATATTCTTCTGGAAGATGATCGACTTGAACAAGGTCCGTCTCCCGGAAACGCAGCAGCACCTCGCTCACTCACCTTGTACAGAAATTCCGTACATATATACTGGATTCAGATAAAGCCACAGACATCCTGGCTTATCTGCTTTGCTATGCGATTGACATCAAGGACAAGCCTCGTAAGTCCGAGTGGATACACATGAGTGGAATGATCTGATTTCCGCCTCGCTAGAACAACATGGGTTGTGTCGCGCGATATCCTACATTGTCCAAAGTATCTCTGCTGAACCCACCTTTGCGTCCAAGTTGTCCTCTCCGATTAAGATCCAGCTGCCTCAGAAGTGGAGCAATCTTGGTACCGCGGCAGATTTCATGATACACGTACGAGTTATCATGCAATTCAACTTGATGCAGACTGCTCATCGCCCATACAGGCAATCTACTCGGTGGTAGCGACTACTTCCGGCGCTTTGACATCACTGTACCCTGCACTCATCATTGCCCTCTCGAATTGTGCACCATACTTCAAAAATCTGAGCGTCACCTCCTCAACGCGCCTCATTCAGCTCTTCACCGCATTTTCAAACCCCGCTTTCCTCCTGTCAGATGAGGGCCACCCAAGACTGCTATTCTTCATGTAGGCTATCCTAGGTATATCCTTGGTGGGTGGCGCATCTCACCATTCCTCAGGTTGGAGACGTTCAATTCTATGCTTCTGCACAACCTATCGGACAACCCGAACCTCGTATACGGCATTGTCCACGCGCACAAAGCATTCGAGGACCTAGGGACGTTCACGCTGGCGCGGGGCCTGCGCGAGATCCGCCGCATCCAGCAAGCCAAGGAGGAGCGTGCGCGTGCAGCCGAGGGCAAGGCCGACAAAGGCAAGCGCAAGGCCCCGGATATCGAGGAAGCGCCCGGTGACGAAAAGGCGCGGCTCCTACGCAGCGAGAGCAATCACTCCGTCGACCTCCCGGACGCGGAGTCGGCAGAGGGTGCCCCCGAGCAGCCGCGGCCGACGTCGGAAGATGAACCGCCGACGATTAGGCCACTGATGTCCCCGACAACGACGGAGATGCCGAATATTAGCAGACGTGCGACGGAGCCGTCGGAGAAGGCGAGGGGGAAGATGAGGGCAGGCAGGTCGATATCCCTTGAGATGACGGGGAGCTTGGAGAGCCTCGCTGCTACTGCAGTGGGTCGAAATGGCTTTGTGCCATCACAAGAATGGGTACGTGTATTCAGCATGTTCATCTTCGTTTGAACTCAGATTAATGTTGATTTTGCATAGGTTACATCATGGCAACAAGGGTGAGAAATTCATGTGCAAGTGAAACAACTGTTTGTTGACCTATTCCTGCCAGGCTGCCTCTCGATCCAATCATGCTCGTCATTTCCGAGCTTCTGCCCAAAATACAGGAGGTGCAGGCATCGATTAACCCTGCTAACGCGAATGCTGCTGTGGTCGACCTGATCAGGAGCGCTGATCTGCAGCACATCCTCCCCAAGCCCCCACCCCTCGCGCCCCGTCGGTTTTTGGTACGTGTTAAGCAGGAATGCTCACTCAGCGTGCTGATGAATGCGGTGTAGTGGTCGGATGCCTCAATCGTGTGGCTCACTTCTTTGTTGTGGGGCGAGATCTACGTCCGCAGTATGAGCCCCCTGGGCGTGTGGAACTCCACAACTGTGCGTCTCTTCTATGTGAAGCATGCACAGACGCAACAGCGTCAGATCAGCGAGACGGTCACCAACGTCGTTGGGGGTCTCCTTGGGCGGTCGGAGTCGTCGCAGTCGATCAGGCAGCAGCGGTCATCTTAAGGGCGCGGAGATTGATTAGCGGACATCTATGTATACTGTATTACTCGGAGGACAATTTGACTGTATATATGTACTTGGAGCACACTACGTATGTGAGATCACACGTGTTAGAGCCTACAAGTGCGCCACATCCCGCTCAAGTGCAGGTGATGTGATAGTGGCGTCCAGCCCATGACTTGTGCAATACGTTCATTCACATAAGATAAGAACTCAGGCTCTGTTGCCTTTCGACAGTGTTTCGCTAAAATGGACAGCTTGGCTGTATCATCCGTGAGCTCTCTGTCTGAAGCGCAGCAGAGTGCTATAAAGAGAGGTGATCGTTCATCTCAAGGAATCGGAATCAGACTAGTTGTTGACATCAACCTCAAGGTGGTTATTCTACTGTGGCAGAGTTACTGCTAGCACCTCAGGGCGAGGTTGCAAGGAGATGCAGGATTGCCACCAACGATGCGGAAAGAATACTTGACGTTGTCTGTGAATCACTCTCCAGGCGGCCGCGATCTCTTGAAACTGTCATCCATGAGGGCGAGGAAAGGTTCAGCACTGGTGACGCGATGTTAGACGATGCTCTTGGTGGCGGCATCAGAGCAGGCATGCTATGGGAGGTCGTAGGAGAGAGGTACGTTATACAACGTGTAGTTAGTCCATACCCTGCCAGTGGCATAATGATGTGCGCGGGCCTCCCTCAGTGCTGCTGGCAAGACTCAACTTGCGCTTCAGTTATCCTTGATGGTTCAGCTTCCTCCCAACTCCGGCGGCGCATCAGGATCTGCGTGCTATATAACAACGTCCGCTAACCTGCCCACAAACCGCCTTGCGGAAATCATGGAATGTCATCCTGCACTATCGCCTTCACTTTGCGGCCTTTCCGACATACATACCATCAAGACTCCGGAGATACCAATCCTGCTCTACATACTTGATACAACGTTGCCTGGCCTCATTGAACAAATCCGCGCCCAGTCTGACCGGAAACCTGTCAAGCTGGTCGTTATTGATACCTTGACTGAGCTCTTTCATTCACACAGCAAGGTATCCGCCGATACCCTTCGTGAACGGTCCAAGAATCTGGCGGAGATCTCCACTCTTCTGCATCAGCTAGCCAACAAATACCGAATCGCTGTTCTCGTGCTCAACGAAGTAATGGACGTCGTGTGCAAAGGTTATGCTCCGGATACAGTCCCATCCAAGGACATACTCTATCGAGAACAGGCACGCTGGTTTAATCGTGCTGATAGCATTGCGGGAGAAGATCGCAAAGAAGCGAGCTTGGGGCTCGTTTGGGCCAACCAAATCAACGCAAGGATCATGCTCAGCCGCACGGAGAGGACGCGCTTTCTCGAAGTGGAACAACGAAAACCCAAACGGCGGCGATTGGACCCAACACGGACCCAACACTGTTCCGAAACGCAACCCACTCGTATACGCCGACTCAGCATCATTTTCAGCTCCGTGGGCCCTCCTGCCTCGCTGGATTACATTGTCTCCGAAGGAGGCATTTTTGTGCTTCCTGACACGACTGAGCCTAATCCTACACCGCCTTCATCCTCAACCCCGCTACAGCCGCCTTCATCCTCTCCGTCGCATGAAATTGATGGTATTTCGCCACTAGATGTTGGTATCATCGCGGACGAGGTTGAAAATGACCATGACGAGATAGCAGAGGAAGATGCCAGACTTGCATCTGTGGAAGACGGCCCACAACGCGAGGGCGAGGGCAACGAAAGCGGGAGCGAGTGGGATGCGTATTGGCAGGAGGCAGAATCGGATGCGGATCTATACCGCAATGTGCACATTGACTGAATGACCAGATACTCACCCCAAAACAACTCTATCAAACTAACAGGGGTAGCCAAATGACATGCTGTACAATAAACCCATGTGCTACATATGTAGTCCATTCACGTCAGTGTAACAGTGACATTAAAATACATGCAGAGCGAGCAACCACAGCGGACTTTTCATATTGAACGTGAAGACGCTCTGCTTTGCCATGGGTTGCATGTTGTTCTCAAACTTCTGGGTTGGCCCTCGTTCCAGCGTATGTGAGTCGGCTCTGGAGCGCACGGATACCTGATCGGCTGTTGAGGGCGGGCCCAGACAGACGTACTGTTATCTCGAGCGACCTCAATGACCTTCAATGGCCTGTGGTTCTCGTGGAAGACCACCCTATGCCTTACAGGGAGGGAGGTGAGGGGCGTACCAGTATCCTCGGTGGCACCTGAGTCGGCACCGGGATAGTTGTCCAGATAATTGATGAGAATGATCAAACCAGCTTCAAGGAGCGGATTTCGGTCAGCGCACGAATCTCTGAAGGTAAACAGACTCACATAATAGTGTCAACAACCAAGATATAGCTAATACAGAGACAGCTGCGCTGATGGGGTCCGACAAGGCCGTGAAATCTCCCGCAAGACCCGGCCGTTGAGCAGCGCGAACCGCAATGACAATGGATCCGACTATTATAACATTGAGATAAAGTCGTCTCAAGTATAAATCACAAATAGACGCACGCAAGCTCAGAAACATCAATATCCCGACATAAATAAGCTGTGGCGCAGGCTTATCCTCTCGCCTGAACACTCGACGATACATAGTGTGGCATGCTCTAACAAGGAAAGGTCACAATTTCGAAGGTAGAGAAATGCATATACTCACTGAACGACAAGAACACCTATTACCCCAGCATGAATGACCACGCAGCTGATCTCGTAAGCTGGATAACTGAACGGTAAGAACAGTTCCCGAATGTCTGCAACATGCCTAACTCACGCCCGCCCGAATGTCTCTTCAAAGACAGGATGTAGAGGCTCACGAGCATTCCATTCATGACAAGCATCAGCGCTGAAAGGTGATGAGCAGACAAACAAGACTAGTGGCGCACAACGCACTATACGCGCAGACTCTTGCTACACTGTAAATGAAGGACATTGATGGTGGCAACTTCGTCGCGAATGAACGCGGCAAATAGTCCGGACGTCGCGAGCTCGTCCGGGCAAACGGCGTGCAGACTTGTCGCTCCTCGAGGTTCACGAAAGAAGGTGAGAACAAGCTGCCCCAACAGAGAAGCTATATGCCGGGAGATAAGCCATTCAATCCCACACGACAGTTATCATACTTACGTTCAGATAATGGCACCTGCTTCGCTCGAGCCGAGTGGCACCCTCATGAGCAAAGGGCAGAGAGCCTGGGAATGTGAGGCTGCCAAGGATCACCGAGACCCGGCTTGAGCAGCCCCGTCGAGGATCAGTGCACTGTCGCAGAGAGAGAGGGAGGCAGTCCTCTCAGTCATTGCCCCGCCACGGGCCGGCCAGGCTGGACGCCCGATCTGCCTGAGGGGCATACACCACGTTGTATCGACGTATAGATATCCCGATAAATTAACTTCGCGAAAACTCCTGCAATTCAAGATGTCGAGCTCCGGATATTTGTGTGCACCTCAATGTGCACCTCAATGTGATGTTTGAAGCCGGCTCGGCCAATGCAGCATGATGCATGACCTTGTATTGCCTCCGAATGCGGCGCCCACAACGCAGCATTCAGCCACCACGCAGTCAGCCCTAATAAACTCTTGAGAAGGCGATCCCATCTTACTTTGCCGGATAAATCTACCTGAGTCATGACTGCGGTGGGGTGAAAAATATAGGCAAGTCATTCACGTCCACTCTGGAAGTGAGGGTGGCGCTGGATAGAATGCCGCTGGACAGTGCTTCTTCTCATCACCGTCTTACACGAGGAGTCCGGCAGGCTGGAGTTTAATGCGGCAGCTTTCACGACGTTAACGCGCTCGATTCCCTGAAACAGCGGGCGAATACGATTGTGTGCCTTCAGCAAATATTTGCTAACAAGCCCAAGAAAAAAGTATGGGAAGGCAACTGACATCAATGTAAGATGAGATCGCCTCTAAACGTAGCCGGAACTCACCCGGGCCATTTGTGTGAGTTCGCAAACTATGTCAACTAATAGCGGGGCATAGGAACGTGCCGCAGGTGAAGAGAATCGAAATTAGTGAACTCAAGGGGTTTCTGCGATCACTGAACATCAGAAGGCGGTTCAGCACTAACTTATAAGCTGCATACCCGAGTACACGTTTTGCCGGCTGCAAGTAGCTGAGATCACGTGCGAAGCCAGAAGCGAAACATCATGCAGACAACGAGCCCGCAATGAGGTTGTGAGAAGCCCGCATTCCCGCAAAACTGCAAAATGCGTCAGTCCGGCTAACCAGTAGATCTCGTTCCTCTCGGCTCTAAATTACTGACAGCTGTAGTAATCTGATGAGATCTGATGTAGCGGTGGCTTGGATTCTACAGGTGAGATATGCGTCAATCATGCAATAACTTGAGGTGTAGCTCACATATCGATAGACTTATAATTCTGTTAAATACCATGCCGGAGATTCTGCATGAGATATGCCGGGTGTCGTACAATATGGGGAAGCCACGAGAAAAAGAAAACAAGATGTCAAGACACGCCGGGCCACAGGCGCCAAGTTAGTATGATCATCGACGAAGAGGTAACACTAGCAAATCATAAACCGACATTTGGCCATACCAACCCCCGTCATCACACATCGATACACGTTTATGTGGCCAGATGCCTGCTGTCGTGCAGCATCCATTCACAATTAGCGCACAGCATTTAATAACGAAGGGCTTCTTCGTCGGAATCCTTTGCTGTCAGACGAGTTGTGATCAGTCAGATGTGTTCAACCGAGATTAACGCAATCGGGTTGACTCCGCTGAAATGTTGTCTGAAAGAGCAATCTGGGAAACACTTGAGAGGTTCGGGCTATTCAGCTTATTCATCCTGTAAACTAAGGACGAGTACAGGTTTGTTCTCAATGAAGACAGAAATAACAGAATGTCGCCAAAGCGTTTCCCGGAGCAGTTTTAATCTTGGGATAGCCTTCATCAGAGATTCCCCGCCCGCCAATTCACCGAGACAGCGACATTCATCTGCGCCCAGGCCTTATGTCTCTCTCCTTCAAATTGCCACAATAGTAGGTTTGCACACCGATTCAATGCTCTCCTCGAGGTGTCAATATGGGTCAAGATGTGATACCGAAGTTAAGAAATGTTATGATCGATCGAGTGTGGTCGCGAGCATATCCGCCGCCGCTAGAAACAATCCACACAGTTGATTCTGTGGTCCTTCAGAAGCCTTCTTTCTTATCGTTCCAGACACGAGAGGTATTCTCACATACCGTTATTAATTCCTAGAGGGGAAGTATCACCCGTCGATAGATATAAAGCTGGGTGACCTCGCTCTCATGTCGACATTGCACCTCAGTAGTCGCGATCTTATCCACCTGTCAGCTGATACCACCGTTCAAATTGTATGTTCATCTCTGAATAAGTCTTTGCTATTTACTCATACAGCTTTGTGTGGCCGAAGATAGTCAAGATGTGCGTTGGTGAAAACTGTGCACCTCAAGCTGTTCATTACATGAATGCGCAACTGGCCGCGCTTCACGACAACGCTATCGCCTGCGTGAGAGACCATGACACCACTCACAAGCCTGCTGAGGACACCAGTAAGCGGCAGTTTAACTTGCTTAACCCGGTTCTGACTATTTTTTAGAGTATTCTCATGCGCTCGCTCAGTACTCTTACACAGAGCTGTACTCTAAGGGACAATATGGCACTTTCCATGCTACATTTGACAAACCTCACATCATGTTCATCTGCAATCATGATGCCATTCTTCATCTCAAGATCCGTACCTGTCAGTATCACCTTGACTATACGAAGCCCGCGACCTCTTCGTATTTGGCCAGGTATGCCGCCAACAAGGTTTCAGGGAAGAATTGCTCATCCTGGAAACACAGGGATCGTATTCAAAACTTGGAAGATCTGGAGCTTGCATATCGCATTCCATTCGATATGCGCCGCATAACTGGCAAAGATTCAATGATAGGAATTGAGCAGAACCTCATTCAGCTAGTTGTGTTTAACATGACAAGTAAACCATTCGCTCCAAAATAGAAGCCTTTCTGACCACTTTTTGAAGATGCGCGGTTTCTTTCCATGACTCCTACCCTACTCAACGATCGCGAGTCGTTGATGTACTACATCTCCAAGTATCTCGCGTTCCTACAACAAGCTGGAAACCATGTCCTCTTCTCCCTTCCCGACTTTGATGATGACCGCCACCGGCTGACGATCGATTACACGCTTTTGGGAACGCACGAGCACAGTGTTGATGAAATTCACGGCATCCGCGTTGACAACATCAACACCTATCTGTCCTCCGTCTGGCTGAAGGCGTCTATGCTCGCGCAAGGTGAAGGTGTGGCCTGCAACACGCGCGATTGGCAATCGACCTGCCTAGCAGAATTTTGTAGTTCATGGTCATCGAGCTCCTCCGGACCACATTTCCACCTTACTCTTGGGCCGCCGCAAATCCGACCGATCTGTTCTCGCGAGGCAATACTCTACTTCGCTATCGATAAAGTTGATTTCTTTCGTGACGCAGACGACCAGGACGAAGATAGAGAACTGTACGTTTATCGTATTTTATGCGTGAACATTTTCTCACCTCGAGGTGTTTCAGTGTAACCGCATACAATGACTTGAAGATCGCTTTCCTCGTCGATCTCATCCATGAGGTCGAGGCTGATGGACACATCACTCGTTGCAGAATCGATATGACAAGTATGTTCCTCCGCCATTCATCAAGTTCAGTGGTAAAACTGATCGTGATAACGCTAACCAGCTGTTCAAATCTTCCCCCAATACTGCGAATTTGCTGATCTAGGCGAGGATTTCGAAAGCCGTGAGCGCTTGGTGCAGTTCTTCTCGCACGATTACCTGGATATCCTCGAGGATATCGACTTCCACATCATCTATTTCTTCGATGCCCGCTGGGCGGGCGCTCTAGTTACACACGAGGGCCCCGAATACGAAATCGACAGCGCGAGCACTGTCGACGGACAATCCCCCTCAGGATGGTGTGCCGAAACGATCGAACCAGCTAGTGCGTATGGCGACACGGGGGGCTTCGACCACATTATGACTGTGGCACTGTCAACTATCAATGAGCACTTCAGGCAACTTGTGGAATCGGCCTCTGCGTCCGCAAACTCAGATTACTCCGCATTAGTGCAATGGACGCACGGGGCGGAATACCACTCGAGATTCAAGCCTCTGGAGATTCGCCTTCTTAGCAACGGCCGCGCAATTGTTTGGGTCCGTTTGGAGGCCGGCTGGCTAAAGGCTTCCTCTTCCGTCGAGTGAGTGGTAGATACAATATACAATGCCTGGTACTGATGTTGCTCATTTCGTCATCAGTGGCGAGTATCAGTTCGGAGCTTGCCAGATTGCATTTGAAGTAGCGCTTAAGAAGGGCGCTCATGATGAACTCGACGTCTTTGAGGCGTTCTCCAAGAGATATAGGAAATCTTTAGTCTGGAAGGAACACGGCGACCGCGACGACCGCACTCTTGAGCATATCTACCTGGACGTTCGCAGTGCGTACCTTCATGAACCTCATCTGGAGCAGTCCTGATGTGTCCGGACAGATGCTGAATTTCTTCATGAGCTTTCTAGCTTCGACGGTTTCTCTCAGGAACACGACCATGTTCTCCGCATCAGGAAGATACGGACCGTGGTTCAAAATCTGAAGAATCACTACCTCCCGCATCTGGCTGACCACGGCCTGCATATTCTGCACACTGTCCCTGTCTACAAAGCCATATGCTCGCTCTCGCCAGGCGCACTTACTAGTATCGGCTGGCACGTCCACTCTCGGGGTGAGATTACGCGCCATACCTGGTCCCATGTCTCTCCCTTGATGGAGCCATCCATCGTGATCTTCGGCAATACTGGATCACAACCGCTTCCGACAACTACCCTCGGATGGTCATGGAGTCGGATCGTTCGCTCATTCAACTCCAAGTCTTACGGTACCATCTCCGTAGCGAGTTCGGTGTTCCTGGAGGAGCGTCTGCTCAAACAGCTGTCGCGCGTCAATGCGGAGACTACCGTTATCCCCCTCTTCACCGGTATTGGTGATGGCAAGTGGCAGCTGCAGCTGACGACCTGGGCAGAACATGAGTGGCGCAAGTCCAGTGTCTGCAAGTGGACGGTAGTGGAGGAGTGCGCCAACATGAAGCAGTACATGTGGCAGCACAGCGATGTCTGGAACTACATACATGACGGTGGTAACGGCGACGTGTCCAATGGGACGTACACGGTGTCTTGTGAGTCTTCCAAATCCACTCACGAGAACCATATACGAATGATTCTGGCTGATTCGCGTAGGCACGACTCACAACGACATCCTACTCCCGATTGCGAGCAGACATAGGTCTCCGAAGATCGAGATCCGTGGCGTTGTCGAACTTAAGTTGACTTACAAGATAGGCTTTCAGAGCGGAAGGTATCGACAAGGTCCATACAGGAGATCATTACAGTTGCTAACGCCACCTGCTCCGTAGTGCGACATCCACGGCTCGGTGGGACGCCTCGCTAAGCTTGCGCTCCGACCCCACCCACGGCATCAAAGTAGATGTTTTAGGCGCCCTCGTTCCTCGTGTGGATCCGACTACATACGACGGCGACATGCCACCGGTCGAGTTCCCGAACCCGCAGGCGTACCTGACGCAGCACCTCCCCGCGAAGGTCAACATCGACGCCGTGCTGCAGGAGCTGCGCGTGTTCGAGGGCGTCTGGCAGCACGCCTACATGGGCACGCAGGCGTACGTGCTCGCACACCCCGTCTTCGGAGCCAAGGGCGATATCATCTTTGAGCTACGCCCCCGCGCCCCGCCAACAACCGGACGTACCGTGGTCGCTGGGCGTAACGGACGCAACGGTATACAGAGTGAGTTGCCGCTGTTTAATGCCGGCCCGGGCGGTGCTGACCGAATCTAAAGGTGGCAGGAGGAATGAAGTGAGGTACGAACAGCAAGTCCACCTGCTGGGACAGGGGGAGGATGAACGGCAACTTGTTCCGCGAGGATACAGGAGTAGAACGCCAATCACTCCGCAAAGGCTGTCAGGGATTGAACTACCAAGTCCTACGCAGCGAGATCTTTCACTGACAATTCCTTTGCGAGCGCAGCCGGAGCCTATGCAGGGCAGCGAATCGGAAGGGTCAGAGACCAGCTCGAACGGTGTACGTTCGCCTTTTACCCCCGGAGTGTCCCTCTTAGAAACCGAGGACATGAGGAGGCCGATGGAGCCTTACATGTCTCTGAAGCCCTTCACATCTGATGCCGTCGAAGCAGCAGCGTAGTGGACTGTTTGATATTACCCCAAACATGGCATGCTCATAGTCTCAGTGTAACCTTTCAGCACGATTGTTACCCGTACTCGTCTCTAGATCTTACTGAGTCGGTGTAAACGAGACAATAAAGCCACATTTATCCGTTGTGAAGTCACTCCAAAGTATTGCATCGCAGCAGCATTCCTACCGCATACAGAGAGGGAACTGCACCGACAGCATCTAAATTATGACCAGCCGCCATCATGTATTGGTGTCCGTCATACTTCGCGTGAACTCCAATGTACTGCAGTGAATCGTGAAACCTGCTTTGAAATGGGTATATTAACGATTATCCCTGGAGCCTCAGGCGTTAGGCCAGTTAAATGGACCGAATCTCGACGAGATCGCAGACCAGGTCAGCCCCTCGGAGCAGGGGCCACGTCTCAGACTTCAGTCTTCTCCCATCCTCCTTGTTGCCACCGACCCGTGCCTTCATCGAGCTTCAGTGCAATCTTCATGCTCTGCCAAGACCCCGCAGGCAGCGTAATCCCCGCCTCGTCCCATTCGTTCCAAACTATGGTTTTGGCGATATGGAGCAGCCTCAGGCTGGGCAGGCGGAGCAGGCGCGGGAGGCACAGCTCGGTACCGAGGACGGGGTGCTCGGGGACCCAATTGTCGTAAACGGACGGACTGGGCGGGTGCACCGGATGGAGGGAGCTGCGGTGGTAAGGCGAGCAGATGACTCTCGTGCGGGTGATTCTCTCGAGGGAGAGGACGGCCAGGTTGGGGACGGACGCGGCGAGGGAGACGACGAGGCGTTCGGTCCTGTGTGACGCATGTTCGGGTGAAGCTGACGTTGGATGCGCGCGGACGTTTGTGGAGACGTACGCACTGTGTGCCAGCAGCGGATATGTACCTGCAACGTTTGATCGCGAGCGTCCTCACGGAGTGCAGTGCCGCGAAAGCCGAGATCACTCGCTTGTCTGGCGAGCCATCGAGGCAGAGCTTTCAACGTTTCGACGTTGGGGAAATGCGCGAGCATGTTCGACAGGTCTTCTGCGACTTATATGCGGTGCATATCTATCGACTCGCCCTGGCCCTCATCCGTTGGCGGGTGCGCCTTGTGCAGACGACCAGACGCTGGGTGTGGGTGTTGTAGGATGTAAATATTGTGGCGCGATATATACGTATCGCCGTGAGACAGGGAATTTTGACACACTGGATCGCAACAATGATTTTTGAGAGCTCTGAGAGCAGCAGAATGGTCAAAAGAGACCTACTTTGAAAAGAGGACGGATGCAAAGAGCGCGCGTATCTTGATTGACCGCGGAGAGAGCTTTGATGCATTTAGTACCAAGGAGCTCAACCACTGTCATTTTCATCTCTACAGGTAGTGTGTCCCATCCCGACGAATACATGTCAGTATTGTGCGTGAAAGAGAGAGGAGAGTGAGTGCTCGGTGTGGCGGCTTGCCAAGTGCTTATCGGTCACGGTTATTATCAGTCGCGGGATAGCTAGTCTCGTTACCAGACGGCAGTATTGAATACAATACAGTGCCACTGGACGGTTTAAGCTACCCAGTCCTACCCTCCCTGCATCCCTCCCTCCAGCTGCTTAGTATTCAGCCTCTCGTAGCTTATACCGTTCAACGTGACGACTGGAAACGAGTCTAAGGAATAGCTATTAGCATTAGTATCAGTATCAGTAATCGAGTGTGGCGCTTGTGGCACGGATTCGAGCTTGGGCACGCTGGTACGAACCCTAGGCCTCAGACGAAGCACCAGAGCTCTGATGATCACACCATATAGAATAAGTTCATAATACATTCCATCTGATGACTGACTCATAGGGCGACAAGACTGGGAATAATGTTACAACGGACGGATCCTGCGGAGCAAGCAGCCGGCGAGGGTGGAGGGCGACACAACGACTCGGGAGCTCGGAGCGGTATATAGAATATGAGGATGAGGGTGTGCAGGGACAGTATATGAAATGGAAAGATTAGAGAAATGTTTGTATCGCGGGATCCTTCACCAGTCTCCATCGCGTCGATGCAACGTCCGTGCCAGACAGAAGAACAAGGACCAGTAAGCACGGTACAGCGCGCGATGGCTCACCGCGCGCCGAGCGCGTCCTCGCCAAACATATCCCCCCCGAACGTGTTCTCGCCGGAGTAGCTCACGTACAGGAAACCATCCTCATCCCTGTGCAAGGCGCGCGTCGGCGATTGAGTAAGCAGATAACGCACGAAGGGCGGGACACATACTTGTGCTCCTCGTATATGGAGCTCATCAGCGCGGCCGTCGGCGGCAGTACCTCGTCGACGAAGATGAAGATGGCCTTCTCGGGCGCGAGCTTGATGCGCTTCCGGATGACGTATACGAACTGCCCGACGGTGAGGTCCTGCGCGCGCCGTGAGACCACCGCCGTGAGCACGAGCACAAAGCAAGAGAGCGTACCGAAGGCACGAGATACTTCTTCTTGTCGATTGTCGGGATGTCAGTCTTGTCCGCCTTCTCACAGATCACCTACGGGGCGCATGTTCGTCAGCGGAGCCGCGACGCTATCAGGGACAACGTACAGGTATCCGGTCAGGGTACTTCTGGCGGATGCGCTCCGCCTCGGCCTTGCGCTTCTCTGCATACACACAAGCCCGGGGCGGGGCTGATCAGCACAGATCGTGCGGGCGGTGACGTGCGACGCACCGAAGGGGTGCTCGTCCTTGAACTTGGACCTCATGGTGCGCTATCGAGTGTGTGGCGGGGGTGGGTCGGGTAGGCTGAGTGTGCAGCGGGTGAAGGGCAGAGTTGGCTGGCAGCAGGGGTGGGCGACCTCAGTGAAGTAGTCGGCAGGAAGCCGCGCGCCGCAGGCCAGGCGCGACATGCCGCAGTGACTCGGAAACAAACCACAACAGCGGCGTACACACCCGCTTATGGAAATCTCTGTCCTCGCAATCTGGCACAAGCCTCCAGCGAAACATATACATATGCTCTGCTAATCGTTGCGTAATGCGTGCGCGTAGGCTATGTACAACGGATGGTTCCCACTCCCGAACCAGCAGAAACTCGGGCATTACGAAGACTCGCCCGATTGTGGCACCGAACCACAGCCCCAAGCGTACACCGGATGATACCAAGGCCTAGTGCAAACGGCATGGGGAAGCCTCACAAAGTGACATGCGGGCTGCTGTACGTCTGAGCGTCCCAGTCGATGGCCCGAGGAGACAAACTGTGGAGAGACGCGGAGCGGTCACGATTCTCGGACCCGTCGCCGCAGTCAAAGAAGCCATCTCGCGCAGCCGCATGTACAGCCATTCACAATTGATGATGTCGGCGCCCGACAGGACGTGGATGAGCATATTACATTGACGTACAACCTACTGATTGAGGATTTTGCCAAGCCGCATGAGATGGTAGTTAATAGTCGTTCCCTGCGACTTCCGGCCCGCTGGCTGAGGTATAAAACCGTTAGAATCGTCACCAGCCGACGAGGGACTTTTCTCGCCCACCGTGGTCCGCATGCACTCGTACAGAGCCTGTGCCGCGTCTCGACACGGACCCGCGGAGTGGATATCACCGCTCGCTGCCCAGCAGCCCAGCATAGCGGCTAGCGGAGCACCGCATATCGCCTGCGCCCTCTCTGGAAATACTCGCACGGTCAACAAATCTTGCGTCTGCACACGAGCAGATGCTCACCCTTGCGCGGCCTAACTTTCAGCTTCTTGATATGCATGGCAATCCGTTGGCCTTGCAGAGAGCCGACTGTCACAAGAGCCCGCGCAGGAGTGTCAGCCTACGATTTCAAGGAGCAAGGAGTGGCTGCACCGACCTCGAAGCGATGCTGTAGTCCGGAACCGGAAAAGGAAGCACAACTGCGGAGGGCATTGTGCCGAATGCTTACTATCACATGATTACCCTCCACGTCGTGATCGGCGCCCAGCGACCCGTACTTTACGCCCCGCTCACCACTCGACCTCGCATCCCTCCCTCGCCCGTGCACTCTCCTCTGCCCACGCCAGCCCCAGCGACAATGGCAACACGCGCACTGAACAAGAACAACTCGGGTGCGTGCCGCGCACGGAGCAGTCCGCGCTCGCGCTGATAGGTCGGTAGCGGTTAAGCGCATCATGCAGGAGGCTCGCGAGCTCGCAAACGACCCATGTACGGACTACAGCGCCGCTCCGCTCGAGGTGAGTGCCGTCAGCGGCTCACAGCGAGACAAAGCCCATTGAAAACTGACTTGCTAGGATGACATATTCGTGAGTGGCTCGCCGGGCGCATCAATGGCAGCGTTTGAATTAACTGCGGCTGATACCGCAGGAGTGGCACTGTACCCTCCGTGGTCCTCCTGGAACAGAATTTGAGGGCGGGCTCTACCACTTTCGCATCCTCCTACCCGCAGAATATCCCTTCCGCCCGCCGTCGATCATGATGCTCACCCCCAACGGCCGGTTCGAGCTCAACACCAAGGTACCTCTCGCTGCGACTGTGTCTTCGAGTCATTAGCTGACTGCTCCCTCGCAGCTTTGTATTAGCTTTACGAACTGTACGTACTCGCTCATTTCCGGAAGGGCTGCCAAGTCTGACCGAGACTCGTCCATGAAGACCACGAAGAACTATGGCAACCGGCGTGGGGTGTCCGAACGGGTGCGCAGCCGCACACCATTTAGCAGGCCTTCGCACGAGTGCTGACCTGCTTCCAGCTATCATCGGCCTCCAGGGCTTTTTCCCGCTCAAGGGCACCGCCGCAGTCGGTGTCGGCGCGCTCGAGTTCCCCGTCGCCGAGCGGAAACGACTTGCAGCGCTGTGCGTCCGCTCGCTCCTACGTCATGCAACCACCGGCTTCCATCCAAACACTAACACACCCTATCTACAGCTCAAGAGAGTGGGTCTGCCCGACGTGCAGCCGATCCAACCTCGAGTGCCTGCCAGATCCACCCGCCAGCAGCAGCGCTTCAAGCTCGTCCTCCTTGGCCTCAATGTCTCCCGCCGAGACGGGCACCACGACCCCTGCTTCTGCCGATATCCACATCATCTCCTCAGATCGCCCGTGCCCCGAGCCCGCCTCTCAACAGGCCCCTCCCGCTCACGTCCCCCTCGTAGCCCCAATACCCACCCGCCCAAGCCCCCCGCCGCCGATCCTCACATGCCGCATAGCCACCCCGCCCATCCAGGACACAAAGCCGCCGCCGCCGTCGCGTGCTCCGAGCGCACCGCGGGGCCAGACTCAGCCGCCGACCGAGGCGTTCACTGCCGCGTGCCCGCGTCGCCCGCCGGTCCTGCTGGACACCGCGATCTGTGTGCTCCTCGTGCTTATGTTCGCACTGGTCGCGAAGCGGATCTTCTGAACGGACTTTTCTATGTTTATGGATTCTTGCAGTTAGTGGAGACGGTTCGGAGCAGGCGTTGCGGAGTTGTACCATCAGTGTATATTAGTTGGCATCTGGATCTTGCATTTACTATGAGACTTTCTTATAATCGTGGTAACTCCGTTGGCAAGGGGTCGATTGAATGGATAATTACACGAGCAATAGAGTTACATAGCACCCAAGACAAGGCTCAGCTGACGGGAAGGACTACTTTTTCTTCGCAGGCGAGACGGTGAGGAGGATAAGGTCCTCATCCTCGATGTTGTAGCTTGCGATGGTGTTCATGTTCGTCAGCATCCTGCCTGCGTACGACAGCCTCATCCGCGACGCCGGCATGTTCCCCGTGTGCTGCATGATGCGCTCACGAAGCGTAGACACTAGCAAGTTGAGCGGCACGTCCGCGATCGTGACGATCCTGCCGTCGAGCTTCCACTCCGGCTTCGACGGGTCGACGGGCAGCTGCACGAGCAGCGAGATCGGATGCTAGAAGAAGCGTGCGCGGTCAGTACGTGCCGTCCCAACTATACCCTTTCGGGCAGCGCACTCACTGGGTGCATGTTGATCCAGTCTTCTTCGTTGTACATCTGCGTGCCTGGGATCTTCGCAATCTTCTGTCGCTTCGCCGGCGGGATCTCCTCCGCCGCCCCCTCCATCTCGTCTGCGCTGCGCACCATGCCCGCCTGTGGTGGGGTCCCGACGCCGCCGGGGGAGCCGGCAAGCGCGGCGACGCGCGCGGGGTGCATGATAGGCGGGGCCGACGGGGGAGGCTGGTAGCCGAACGGCTGCGGCGCGTCCATGCCTTGGTAGTGGAGGGGAGGGAGCATAACGGGCGCGGGTTGTGTGGGGAATAGCGAGGCTGGTTGGGGACCGGAGGATATTGTGGCGGCAGAATATGCAGTGTCGGAAGCTCCGCCGCCCTGCAGCGGGGGCGCTGGAAGAGATGCAGGCGGAGGAGGGAGAGATGTCATCGGGGCCGGGATCGCGGCGGGCCCAATCCCTGGACCGATTGCACCAGTCTCTTGTCTGTAGGAGAGGTATTGGTCATGCACTCCGGAGAAAGAGTAGTCACTTACGGTCCAAGACCCTTTGCACGATGGATGGCAGCGATCTGCTCGTCGAAGTTGACGTTGGTCGAGTACTTGTCGAGCGTGTTCGCCTTGGATGCGGTGTGACCGTCCCAGACGACCTTCTCCTTCTCTCTCCTGCGAAGCCTCTCTTCCTCCTCCTCCTTCTTCCGCTTCTCTTCATCTGCCTCCGCACCGAAGATATCCACACGTGTACGCGCCAGGTTCTTCAGCGAGGACACGACGTTTGCTCCGCGCTGCAGCTCCGAGGCCTGCGCCTTACGAGCCTCAAGAACATCGCGCTGAGACTTCCACTTGGGATCGAGCAGCTCGATACGCATGTGCTCCTGGAGCTCGTCGACGGGTATTTGTTGACCACAGATAGTACATGTCGTCATCTTTTCCGTCGACTTCTTGCCAACTGTTGCATATGAGTTTCGGGCAGACACATGGAGATTAACAGTTTAACTCACCCTTGGGCACGTAGTCCGTCCTGATCTTCATGGGCGCGCCTGCGTCCAAAGAGCTGGCCTGAATAGCACGCGCTCTCTCGACTTCCCTGGCGTGCTCTTCCTCCTCGCGCCTCTTGCGCTCCTGGATCTCCTTGTCCTCGTCGTCACTCTCGTCCATGGCTGCCGCGTCCTCCCCAGTAGCGGGTGCACCGGCGCCACCAACAGCCGCTGCGGCTTCGGCTTCCGCTGCGGCCTGCCGAGCGCGGTGAGCCTCCACATCTTCTGCTGTAGTCTCCATGATCATCGCTGCCATCCTCTTTTGGGCAAGCGTCATGTTCTCAACCTCCTGCACGCTCATCGGAGGCGGCAGCTCGGAAGTGGCGTCTGCCGCAGTGAATTCGATTGTCTGCACGATAGCGTAGTCGTGCCAGTCAATCTCCGCGAATGCGACTGCACTGTCCGTCAGTGAATGTCAGAAACCACAATCAGTTGATCGACGCACTCCTCTCTGCTTCCTTGTCGTCCTCACGCTTCTTCTCCTTCTCGCGCTTGAGCTGCTCCCACCGAGCGCGCTTTCGCGCAATCTCGAGCTCGTTCCATCTGGCGCCTTCTTGCGTGCGTTCCTTCAACTGCGCTAGCATTTCCTTGCTCGGAAGGAGAACTCTGGAATACTGTTCAACTAACCGGTTGAAATATCCAAACAGTGAGTGATTCGGACGCAAGAAGTCGAACTGGTAGTTGCGGCCCTCCTTCGCAGACAAAGCGGTCAGGAAGCTCCGGCCCCGCCGCGCAGTGAACAGAGCCGTTAGCTTCATGATGTCCCTGAAACAAGCAGTTAGTATATAGCAAGCCAAACACGAATGGGTGCGCACAAGTCTATGGCGGTGATGTTAGCGATGTTCAAAATGAACTCCGGCACTGGGGGTTCCACGCCCAGATCGACTTTCTGCTCCTCTACGGCGCCCTCCGTTTTCGTGTCGTCTTTCCCGGGGGCAACCTCGTCATCCAGCTCTCCCCGAACCACCTTGTCCATGCGATGCCTATAGTAAGCATGATAAGGGTCGGCCGGGTTGAGAAACGAGAACTTTGGGTCCTGACGCTGGTTCTCGCGAATCTTGTCCTCAAACTGAGGAGGGTTCGCAGACCTCGCAACGAAAGCAGCAGTCCTATCAATCACGGCTATGCAAAGCACGCGGGAGAAAGGCCAGTCAAGATGAGCATTGACGTCTAAGGGAGATTGAAGCTGTACTCACATTTAATCTCTGGAGGAGGGAGGATGAGGCCGCTCGCGAATTTGGGTTCCTTCGGGACCGCGACATATGCGCCATTGCCGTTCGGTATTCCATTACCGTTCATCACCGGCGGGGGCATCATCTGGACGTCGACAGCACTCATGACGGGTACTGGCAAAGCGAGCCGTAGCAAGCGATGAGAGGAAAGTGGGGGCAGGCGCCCGTCGGGACGGGACGTTGCTGACTAAGCGACATTTCTCGTCCGAGCGAACTTGGTGGCTGCTTGTCTTATCCCGCCATGTTTGGAGCTTTCAGACAGACTCAGACCGTGCTAGGGGGTCTCGTCTGGTGAATTACACTTGATTTGGGCTGCTTGATTAGACATGATACTGAACTGCGGTCGGGCAGGAAGACTCCATGGAAACTCTCTCCCACCCGCAAGGCAAATGCTAGGAAGCGGCTAAAGAATGTAGACGCAGTGATTGAGGCCGTCCGTGCAAGCGGGGTGGAATGTGGCGCTTTGGTGAGTATTACCATACTGCTAGTTTCTTCAGGACTCAACGTTGTCGCAGACGAAAGCCCTCGCGCTCCCGAAGGAGCATGAGATGTCTCCGAGGGACAAGTACACTGTCTTCACCCGCCATGCACGAGGTTACAGAAAAGGCATTCACAAGGTTCCCAAGTGGACGAGGGTACGGGTGGCATCGCTCCGCTATCATGAGTATGGCTAATCCAACGGGCCCTTAGTTGACGCTGAGGACAAACCCGACGGGTTTCTAGTCTGCCTACATGTAACGTACACGCCGTGGGTGATTGGTATACTACTGATGCCATTGGCGGATTAAGATGTCTCATAGCAAGACCAATTGGATCTTCCCTTCCTTGAGCCCCTGCAAGACCTTCGGCGCTCCGAGTACCACCTTGAAGACCTCGTCCCTCGTCTCGGACATGTCCAGAAGGGTGCGCTTCTTGGCATCTCGATATGATACATCGAGTATGATGTGGGTCATCGCCGAGGTCGATAGTGCGTCTATAGTTGTGGATGGAGGTCAAGTCGGCAAGTGGTGCACATGTATGCGAAACACACCAGTATCGCACAGCAGCTTTCCGAGCCTGCCTGGCGTGCCGACCGCAGCCGCAATCTTCGTCCTTTTTAGGTACGCGACGTGTTCTTCGAGCTTGAAGTGCCGTGCGAATAGCTTCGCGATCTCTCCACCCTTCTCCCCACGCAATCTCTTGTCCTTAAGAATTCGAGTGATATCCGCCACTCTCAGAGCAGCTCCAGCCACGAAGATCAAGGTTGGCGCTCCCTTCGACTTGGGTTTCTGCATCAAACGGGTATGTAATGTGGGAAGCACTGCGAGCACCATATGGACTTGTGCGTTAGCTCATGAACCGGCCGAGGGATGCGCAGACGCACTTTTGCAGATGAAGTCCACTACTTGGTCCAGGTTCCGGGATCCAGTCCATAGAGTTGTATCTGTTATGGAGCCCTCTGCCTATGCGTCAACATATAAGATGTCTTCCACCGACGGCTACGGATGCATTTACCAGGAATCTGCATGTCTGCGAGCTCAATGCCCGATAGTTTCGAGAATGTTTTTGCTTGCATTGACGACAAATAATCAGCTAGCATGACCGGTGGTTGAGCGGCGACTGAAGGTGCCTCTGCAGGCTCTAAGGTCTCCTCTATTCTGCGCTTCTGCTCGTCATCCGCAAGTTCAACAGATGAATGGATTCAGGCCACATTCAATGCACACCTTGGCCTTCCGCTCTTTCTGCTTGGCCCTTCGTTTAAGCTTCTTGTCGCTAGCAGCCTTGTCCACACTCTTCGCGCGTGATGCATTATCGCCCTCGTCCGCACTGAGCAGGCCGCCGATATCTCCACTGTCTGCAGAATAGGCAGTGCCCTCCTCGTCTGACAACGCCACTAAGTCGTCTGGAACGAAGTCGTCGTCCAAGTCGTCTCCCCTTTGTGCAATCATGTCTAAGAGCCTGTCTGTCGATGACTGGTGGAGAGATGTGCCAGTCGCAGCCGCAGCGTGGGGCGAGGGAAGTGGCAGAAGCAGCCCGAGCGCCCAAGAAAAAGTGTGCACGTGATGTCAAAGTATCTTTTCTGAATGGCACCTCTTGCCCTCGACTCCGAACAACTCGCACACACGGACAACACATCTGGCTTGATTCTCACTACGCGTTAGGGTATATTTTACAAATTTTACAGTATTCCTTGCTCAGACATAACATCTGTGCGCTGTGGCATAGGAGAACATACCAGTGGCACACGGACCGAAGGGTACTCGCGGCTGTGGCACTGGCAAAGGTCCGCGTGAATGGCGCTCGGCACACTCTCCAAGATACCTTGGCCTTCGACATGGCATGCGGCTCTTGCGTACCCAACTTGGTCTGCACTTGCTCTCGTACTGCTCGCCACCCTGTGTGCATGGCTTCGTGGGCGTCAATGTGCATCGTCGTGCGAGAAGCGCAGCTATGGACGCATGCCGGCAGGCCAGGGCTATTCCTGCTCATCTGTAACCCCTGCTGTGGGCTCAGGGCCATCGGAGATCGGCTCGACAGCGGAACAACCAGAAATGCGCCAAGGAACTAAGCAGCCATATGAAGCCTTCCTCGTGTTGGATGTCGAGGGGACTTGCGTTGAGGGAAATACTTCCTTTAGCTATCCTAATGAGATCATCGTAAGTTTGGGCCTATCGATATGGCAAAATATTTTTTCAGCATCCGATCTGACAGGAGTGGCCGGTCTGTTTGCTACGTTGGGCAGATAAGGACAAGGTTGGCAAGGCCAAGGTGCTGCAAGTGGTCGCAGAGTTCCGGAGCTTTGTCAAGCCAACATGGAGACCTCTGCTGTCCCAATTTTGCACTAACCTGACCGGAATCACACAAGTGTGTTCTATGACTATCCGAAGCAATTGTACCGCTAAGATTATGCCGTACCTTGTCCAGGATCAAGTAGACAGAGCCCCTGTATTTACGGAATTATGTGAATCCTTCAAGGTATTCCTAGAAGACAACGGCCTCATCGATCCCGGCACCGGGCAGCGTCTTGTTAAGTATTGCTGGTGCAGTGACGGTCCCTACGACGTCCGTGACTTCGTCGTTAAGCAATGTTTTATCTCGAAGGTATGGGCCCTCGTGGTCGAGTTGGCTTGATTCGATAAGAGCACCGCATATAGGTCCCAATGCCGGCATGGATTACAGGAGATGTCTTGGATGTGCGAAGCGAAGTGCGCGCCCTCCTCGATGCCGAGACATCTCGTAAGCCCCAAGAAAGAAAGAGATCCACATCCGCGGTGAGCTGCATTTGCATTGCGGAGCAGTGTGTTGTGTGACAACTCACTGCCAGTACGCCTTCCCTGTCAATTCCCGCATGGTGCTCACAATCCCTCGCCAATTGCAAGCGTTAGGATTGTCACCCTTCGAGGGTCGTCAGCACAGCGGAATTGACGTCAGTGCACCCGTCCACTGAATGATCGAACAAGGCGTATTGAGCGTCCTCCAATTGCAGGATACGCGCAACATCGCCCGCATACTCATTGAGCTTGCTCGAAGAGGTGTGAGACTCATGCCCAATACCAGCATCAATCCCAAAAGACGGTGGCCCTGGATGGGCAAACGCGGCAAGATATTGGATGGCTATCATTAGCGTCGACGTTCGACCAAGTGACGTGCGGTCGCAAGATCGCACCTATGGCAGAGCGACTCACGCCCTTCTCATGCCACCGTGTGCTCGTTTCTCACGGCGGGTCGGCATCCCAGTCGGTACCCGTTCATGCTTTGTATCGTATCATTTCATGAGAAGCACGATGACACAAGATAGTTCGCACGTCTCTCCGTGCCCGAACGTGCAGTTCCTTGGTCCGTGGCTTTGCAGAACTGTCTCGGTTGCCGCAGCGCGAAAAGTTGAACAACTGGTTTTGTCTCACGTATCCGCAGCAAGCGTCGATTGCGCTTAGCATGCAAATATTGTTTGTGATGACGACTGGTCGTTCGTGATAGGGAACCGAGGAGTTTCTTCCTCTTCGTACAAGATTGCATGATATGCATACACAATGGACGTATGATACAGAGTGATTGTCAATAGTCGAGTTTGAATAAGTAGCGAGCGGGGTAATGCCAGCCCCTCGGAGTCTATGGCCAGGTCTAACAGACGAGATGAAGCAGTACAGGGAGAGTTTGCATTTGATATCGACCTTGTCACCGCTGCCAGGTACACGACGCCAACTGGCAAGTGAACAGGTCCTTAGAAATCCCAGAGTGTACCGAAGCAGGGGATTCCCTCCGCCTTGCACGCCTGAACACGGCGATCAGTATCAACTCTCTCACGATCTACTTGGAACGTAGGACACTCACTTGCATCATCTCGGAGTTGCCGACGTAGTTCGACGTGATGAAGACCACTGTACATGCGGCGGTGAGCTACGCAACGGAACAGCAGACGCTGCGGCGGCTGCGCATACCTTCGGCTTTCCAAGAATGGTAGACCTCTCTCAGAATCTTCCTGGTGTCAGGCCGGCCTCCTCGTACCTTGCTGTCCCACAACAGATACCGTTCTGGCTCGATGTTGCGGGTGATCAGGCCGCTTATCGTCGGACCAAAGGTCTTGTACTGGTCAGAGCCTGCCGAGGGAACGAGTGAGCACTGGTTGTCTTCTCTTGTTCCCACACGAGAGTCATACCTATCCAGATGAGGTACCTATGATCATCCATTAGCTGCTTTCCTACACACTGGCATGATAATTACGAACCAGTAGGGTGACTGAATACAAGTCGCGAGTGCGGCACCGATACCTGTGCCCGTGCAGATACGTATGCCGCGCTTGTATAGTTTCGAGGTGTTGGAGACACCAGCCAACTGCGCTCTTATGAGAAGGGGCTCTACATATGGCAGGCCTCTGTGCACTGACCTTGAGCTCACGAGTCCAGATTGTCCTTGGCGGGTCGTTGACCAGGCTGCGAGTGAAGTCACCTTCACAATATACGGTCAGGATAATTGCTACCATAGCAGAAGTTAATACTTACCCTGCACACCGCAAACCATGTAGTGATACTTGGCATGTGGACCCTCACTGTAGCGATCGTTCAGAAACTCGCTATCATCCAGAATGTAGTAACATACGAGATAATACCGAAAGCGTGATATTCCTTCACGGCACTCCTGCTGATACGGCCCAGGAGACCTTGTTGCATACCACGCTCAAATCGAAGGACGGCGACCTTGTTGGACGGCTAAAACAACCGTTAATGCTGGCGTGAGGATGAGACAAGACTAGAACTCGCCAATTCAATATCGATGAGGACCCTTCTGGTGCAGATCCACGGAAGGACGATCCACACAGTCATCCCGATGACATACCAGAAGTCTTGTTGATGAACGACGTGATAACCACTGACGTTCCACCTTCTGGTGTTGGTGTCGTATAGGTCACCCATGAGGATGAAGATCCCTAAATAGACGAGAAGCGTAAGGTGCTGCTGATCTCACAAGAAGATGACGACCTACATGACAGGAACAATCCAGTCCACCCCATGAAACGGTGCCATCGTTCGAACACACTAGAGACTCGTCAGAGTATATTCGTGGCTTCAGAAAAATGGGCATACTTGTGGTGAGTATTCCGCACCCAAGGGAACCCAGCAAACATGGTGACGACCATGGCGACGTTGACCAAAACCCCGAAGACCAGAACGGAGTTGTTGTACTCGGCGTGGTGAACGAATACGTCGACAACCCTCAGGGTGAGCCAGATTACACCAGCAATTGCGCAACCAGTATGAATGCCACCGAGATGCTGTGGTTAATCTATAAGTATCATCATTCCACAATGTTTCAAGATTAGGGACAAACCTGGAGTACTGATGTGCAGGCCAACCGCCATTTCAATGGACTCCACTGTTATATGATGTGTCAGCAACGTGGCTGAATACACTATATACACTCTAAAATGCACCTTCGCGAAACAGGTGTTGACGAAGAGGTACAAGAAACGACCGAAGATTTCGTTTCTCAACAAGACAGATACGTTGAAGTTACCAACTGCCATTGCACCACCGTACCTGATGGCGTATGGCCAGTGGCCAGATACAGCGAATCCAAACAGAATGATATTGACGGAAAAAGAGATGGTGAACAATTTTCTGCATTGCGGTCCGCCGAATGTCAGATACTAATAAAAGCATGCTGCGCAATCGATCACATACCGGTATGTATTGTACCACAGTTGCCATAAGATCCATTTGGAGACTTTGTACTTCGGTGGCTTGGTGTAAGCAGGGGGCGCGGCCTCTTTCTTCTCGGGGGCAGGGACGGTTAGAACTTGTGCCTTTATGAGATCTTGTTTCTCATCGTGGAGTGCTACCTCTACCGGCGGCACCGAACGAACTTGTAGGTCAAGTGCACCCTTCTCAGCATCGCTATCGTATGCTGGGGCTGGAACCCTTGGTGTGAGTTCTGACGACATGGCAGCAACAATATGTCGAGCTGTGAGCGGCGAGACGGAAACTACCGCTGGTCAAGACCTGCCGGGGAATGACTGGGAAGGTAGCTCCAGGGTATTTCGTAGAGTACCTTCGTCTTTTTATACCTTCGTTGCCCAAGCGGGAGCAAACTCGGACATATGTGAATGCACACGCCATTGGAGCATTCCACGGGGGAATCGAACGCAGGAAATAGTCATCGGGAGATCCATACTTGCGATCGCTGGCCTTGGGCGAGATCCGCTGCACTGCCTACTTTACTCTCAGAGTTCGGCGTCCGACGGTTGACCTTAGGAACGCTGGACATTCCAAGCTCCTTGAACATTTAGTATTGGCGCGCGACCTGAGAGCGTTGCAGCCTGAATGGCCGAATTTGATACTGTTCCGGCATAATCACACGCATCACATTGACGTGCAAGAGCATGGGTCTAGGTATGAGCGATGTCAGCTGTATTTTTGACAGCCGCATGGATGTGTTATACTCACCACTAGTGTCAACATACCTTCCCACCCACGGCGTCAATCCATTCACTAAACAATATTTTCAGGAGTGACACTCGTGCGCCAGCCACACGGGGGATAGAAATGTGTACACCGCAAGCGCCCTCATAGCTTCTCGGCCAGCGTGTCGATCTCGATTGCCCATCGCGACTAGACGTCGGTCGCTCTGTATTCCGTAGCTTCCCCGCCAGGATGATACGTTCCACCCACGTCAGGAACGATGCATTGCCATGCATGTGGCAGAGCGCCAGCTGTTTGATGAATGAGCATCATTTCACACAATAGCCAGCAAATGACCAATCTGTTAAACAAGATAGTGCATGGGAAACGACAACAATCCGTTTGCCGGTAGAAGGTTTGCACGGATTTGATGCACAGACGTAGTGCCGGCACCGTCCGTGCGCAGACCCGGGGGGCATGAGCCACCTCCCATCGTTCTGATGCTAGGATTCTTAGTAGAGCTTAAGTGTGACATTCACTCCTGGGGTGAAGCTCGGAGATTAGCCGCTCTGCCGCGGGACAATAATTATGTCAGTGGGATTCAGGAAGAGTCATTTTCGCGAATCAGTCAGAGGTTGAGGGAACGAATGTCGCCGTATCCACCGACACTCATCGAAGCCCCGACGGGTGAACCCAATCTTCCCGATGTTGATTGTCGTCAGTTGCTTCAATGAATTGGTACCGGTCCCGGAACAGACCTGCAAGAACTCGTGAGAGGCCGGCACCGCAATAACCGGATTGAGTATTGATTCAAATGTTGGGTCGCAACAAGCTGAGAATGCGATATGTGGTAATGTCGGCCGATGTCTTCTTTGGGGGCTCAAACATCTATCGCTCCTCAAATCAGTGAGGTATCTCAGCAGATCGCTCTACAACATACGGCACCACACCTTCTCACAGTGGATGGATTTCGTACACCTATACAAATATAGGCAACCAACCATTGTGATTAGCGGCCGTCGCAAGCGTCTTTGGGGTGCTTCATATCCACGGGGCAAAAATATCGCCATTCCGTGCGAAAGCCTCCGTCCCTTTACGGATTCCGAAAACCTTGCTTGAGAAATCAACGCCAAGGCATTCTTGGATAGCAGGTAGATCGTTCATGAAGCATCCAGTCTGGTCCAGTGGTGCCTAGAGGCAAAAACAGAATGAAGGAGCTCGTTCATGTGGTGGCGCCCTCTGCGCATATCGGAAAGTCGTCGGATTCGCATCAAGGTGCTGCACCTCCTGGCAGCCCTTCAAATGCGGGTAGGGCAGCTTCTCATTGGTGTGCTGAGTCGAGCAGAACTGCCGAGAATATCCAGATCGCATAGCACACACCATAAAGGAGATAGAAAGTACAGATGGACGAAAATGTGAGAAAAATACTGACTAAACACCCCGGGAATATCGGCTCATGTGTGAAACCTGCGTATCGATCGGATAGAAAGGTTCAGTTGGCGTCCGCGAAATCTCGTAGATGCTCGAGTTGCTTAGAGACCTCTTCCTTGAATGCGATAATTTCACTGCTGTTCTTGATGATTGCGCGCATCGTCTCGTCCTTCAGTCTGTCGACCTTGTCAATTTGCTCCCGGTATCTGCATGTCGTTACATCAGAGAGCATCCCCAGAGCATCGGAATAACCTACGCGATCTGTAGCGCCTGCAGCCTTGACTTCACGCCAACTCCGTTCGCCATCGCGGCCGTCCTTGCTTGCGCTAAGTCTCGCTCTAAGCGGGCCGCCTCGTTGTTACTGACCTGCGCTTCCTGTTGGGCTGCCTGCATCATGAAAGGACAAGTGAACGTTAGTACCCACCGACCAATCGCAGGCACGCAGTTAGTCAACCGAGAAACCTACGTCGCGCAATTCATCGGCCTGATCGCTGAGTCCAGTGACTTTGTTGCCGATGTTCAGAACTTCTTCATCCAAATTCTCGCACTCAAGCGTCAGCTGCTCAAATTCATGATCCACCTTAATCCGCTCGCTTTCCACGTCCGCACGATCTGTCCGCTTCATCTCGGTGATGCGGCTCAGGGTGGGCTTGACTACCCTCCGTATGTCCGCGCCCATGAGTAGACCTTGAGAATTTGAAGCAGCGGGATTGAGGTCCAAGGATAAGTCGAGATCTTGCTCCAGTGGGGGAGGTAGGGGTGGAAACAGCCCGAGGTTGTTCAGTAGATTCGTGTAAGCATCCAGTGCTTCCTCCGCCTCGGAAACCTTGCGCGTAAGAGAGACTTCGAGCTTGACCACGACCTGATTAGTCTCGGCAATTTTCTGCTTTAGCGTTTCGATATCACGCGTGAGTGTCTCATGCTCAGTCTTCATGCGGGTAGCCTCTTCAGGTAATAGATTCTGTTCCCTGACGATATCTGCGAGCCTTGATTCCTCCGCCTGCAGTCTTTCCAAGTTCGACACTGTCGGAAGATTATCGAGCGATCGGGTCCTTAAAGGGAAAGGCGCACGCACGACAGGAGGCTAGCTCGGCTTTTTCGCGTCCCAGGGTATCAGTAAGCTTCTTTTTTGATGATTCACATCGGCGGAGAATTTCTTCGAACTTCGCTTTGTCCTGCTTAATGTACCCATTATCCTTCTTCAATTCTTCGATTGGTGCCTGGGCGTTGTTAGAAAATGGATAGAAGTAAGCAACTGGAAACATACAGGAGCCCTCTCGAGAGCCTCCAACTCCAGGAGGAGTTTCTTGAGTTCCTCCCGTTGTTGTTCTAGTTGTGCGACAACTCGTTCGTCCTTCCTTGCTACACCGTCCGTTAATAAAATTGTATTGGAACGCACTGCCGTCGGTCAGCTTACCGTAGCGATCCTCCATAATTGCTTCCTGCTCTGGAAACAGGTCTTTTCCTTCTAGGAAGACTTCATAGGCACGAGTGTAGTGATCCAATGCTAGGGCCTGGTGGTGATTTATATCGTCGAACTCATCCGGTATGAGATCCGAGTCTTGGAGGGTAGGGTCTCTACTATCCAAGTAATATTGTCTCGCCTGGATGCCAGCGACCGTGAGTTTCTTGTATTCAAAATGGGTGCATGAGCGCGAGACCTTGCCTGATTCAGTCAGCCAGTGCAGCACACCCAGTGCCAACGGCCATACATTCATCGCTCCAGGCGTGGCGAGGCTCCACTTCCCGCTCTCAAATTGCCCAACATACGGGTACTTCAGCGAGCGCAGCGTCTGTACAAACTCTTCCTCAAGCTTCCTGGGCTCCTCATCGAACACGCATTCAGGGTCAACGATAAGGACCAGATGCCTGAACACGGCGCGGAAGGAATTCTTTGTGATGTCCGAGAGAGCGGGGGAATCCAACCCGGTCTCTTGTAGCCAACTCTCCACCTCGTGTTGCATCTTCAACCGCGTCTGTCTGTCTCGCAAATTCCGAGTGTCCCTAGCTATTCCTTGACCTGCTACTTGTGCGGAGCCTGGAGGGGCCCCAACCCAGGTGGATCCTCTTCTTGTACTGCTAAAGATAACAGTAGCATGTCAACATCGTATCCAGGATGATAGCAGGACGCAATAGCCTGTGGTGTAGAACATTCTCACAGAAATCAGGCCCGTATGAGCGCGTCTGGAAGAGTTGATGTTCTCTCGAAGACAGTGAAGACCCACCTAGGGTGCAATGGCGTACGCCCATAATGTGGTTTACTTGCGCTTTGAAGGAGAGGGTTGAGTGCTTGGGAGCGCATCATAGAATGCCTCGGATTGCTTCCTGGAACAGGCCCAACGTTTGGATATGGACCTCTCAGTGCAGGCCCTGCCATCGACATCCGCCCGCTATGCGCGGGTTTCTTGATTGTCGACGGAACCGGGAGGTGGGAACGCGCATAGGGATCCGACTGCATAGTGGATCGACGGCCATATTCCGACATCATTAGGAAACTGAGTTATGTTCCAGAATCCAAGATGCGCTGACCCAAAGCAAGGAGATATAGTGTAAACCGTATATACAAGACCGACTTGATATAGTTGAGGATGAAGTCGCGCGTTGGAGAGCGCCCAAACGCGAACGCGTCTGTCACGACCACGTGAGTCGTGGCACACCACTGGAACGGTCCCGAACTCGGAGCGCGGTGCCGTCGCGCGAATATTGACTCCAGCCAGACAACTATAATGTAAGACAGCCTTGGCTCGGATATCGTATCTCACTTCCCTCCGCCCACCTTGAGTTCTCAGAAGTGACCGTCTGTCGAGCAGTACCTACCTACGATATGGCCGCCACTCGACTACTATTCGGGGGTGCTATCACGATTACGCTTCCCACCGAGCTCGTCGACGCTTCGTGAGTGCAACGGTATATATATAGCTTATGCAAGTCGGCTAAATTGTCCAGAGATTTTCGTCAGGTGCCTGATACTCAGGAAGTGTACCTTTATCCCAACTCTGGAATTAGCGTGATTGTGGAGGTCCTGCAAAGTGTCGACCGCAAAGACATGGACGGCATTGCTAGGTATGCTCGAATTATACTCGCTCACTCGGGCTTACGGCGTCATCTCCATCAGGTTTCACTTCGACGCCTTGGCACACGACAACGACGCTGAGGGTCAAAGCGTACTGGATATCACCCGCTTGTCCGACATCCCAGGAGATGCAGGTCAAACGCCAGCGCCCATCGTCTTGACAGGCACGCAGCTTGTCCGCAAGTACAACCGTATCGAGACGGACGAGATACGAATTCTTCTTGCGGTGTACAGGGTACAGGACCGTAACGTTGACCTTGTCATGTCAATGAATGTTCCGATGAAAACGTCGGATGGTGGAGCCGTCAGCGAAGATGACTGGTCGAGCGCGAAACACACATTTGACACCGCGGCACGGTCTCTTCGAATCGTGGATTATGGTCTTTTTGCATGACGAAGTCTTTACATATGATGAGTAAACTGCGAGTTCTCTGTTGTGGCGGAGTTCGATTGTCCTAACCACTCTCGGGCAGCTGTATACGTAGATAGGTTTCTGCATCAATCATTATTATATGTTTCTCACAAATCACTGTCAAAGCGAGTGCATTAGCACCGTATCGACGCCCATCGTCTTGGCAGGCAGTGTGACTCTTGAACTATGGTTATGATACCCGTTCAACTTGATTGACGAAACACATCCAGGGTATATCGCCGATATTGGCGTCTCTATAAGCGCAATGTATAACAACAACAGGGGTAGATGAACAAATAGTAAACATAATATCGTGCAACCATCCTACAACCCCATCCGGCGCGCATCGTCTCTCTCCGCCTCCTCCTCTGCCTCAGGCTCCTCATCTATGCGCTCGCCCACAATGTTGGTGGCCTCAGCTGCTGCTTTGGCCTCCTTTTTGCGCTTCGCCGACTCCTTGAGCTTCTCCCATCTCTCGCGGAATCGCACGATCATCACTTTCTGTTCACTTCGGGTCAACAAATCGTCATACTTTGGCAAAGTAGATAGCCGACCTGCTTCTCGTTTTCTACCCGCACCACGCGCAGTTCCTCCTCAAGCTCGCGAACTCGCCGGATGAGCTGTGGTTCACGATCCCTACCTGGATTTAAGGGGGACGGCGCAGTGCCTATGGACGGAATATTGATGTCTAAGGCCGTCAGTTCACCGGTAGGTGGACATTGCCGGGAGGCCACCGTGGACGATAGCATGGCTCGATGTGCCTTGGAAGGCGTAAGCAGAGATTAGAGCTCGCGCGGATGATATGCACCTCTTTCCGAGCAAGGAGGATGCTGTCACGAAGTTGCTGATCCTGCTCTTGTCGCATCTTGAGCATCCCTTCAACTGATGCAAGTTGTCTGCGAGTCTCCTCCAATTCAGCTTTCAGCGCATCGTTATCATTTTGTAGCGTCGCCAACGGCGATGGATTGTTTTTCGACGATACCAGGCAGAAAGAGTCAGCCAAATCGTCATCTGCAAATAGACCGTGAGTGATACCGGCGGATCAGAGCAGCTACTCCGAGACCCACCGTCATCCGCACGCACCTCCTCAAACCAGTCGTCGTGCGAGTCAGGCGAAAACGAGAACTGCGATCTCGGAGGGAACGTGTTGGCCCCTGCGACTCGGCCGCCTTCGCCGTCCGTGCCTGTGGCCGTAGAATCCGCGCGTGTGAGCATTCTGGACCGCGCAGCCCTCACCATGCCAATGCCTCGGGACAACCCACGCGAGATTGGGTCTTCGAAGTCGGTGTCGCTGCTGGAGCTGGGGTCTCGCCGCTGCGCACTGCTGGATGGGCTCGACGGGGCGAGTGGCGCGGTCGCGAACGCGACAGGCTGCGATAGGTAGTCCAGCATGCCCTCGGTTATTCTCCAGAACTGGTTGAACGGGTCGGTCGTCTCGCTCTGTGATATGGCATCAGCGCAAGCCATGGGTAACAGGCTACACGCAGCTCAAGAAAGCGTGCATTACTGGCGCGGTGCCACAGCTCTCGAATCTGTGTCTGGGACTGATAAGCGCCGCGTGAGAGCGAGAGCTGTGGCCGCAGTTGCGATGCTCATGCTTTGGAGCGCATTCTTCCGAGGTTACAATGGGGGCCACAGTATGGAACAAGGCCCGCCACAGCCAGATAGCCGCACCGATAACTGACAGTGGCCGCTCCCGATGTGATAACAGCCACAACTTGGAGGCTGCAGGCAGCCCCCCGGGAGACAGCACAGCTTGTGCTTGATGAGCTGAGTTTTGTGCAGCCATCTAGACATGCGCAGGATTCCCTTCTGGCAAGTTGGACCATAACTCGCCAATACGTGAGCTACAGCAATGAGCATGTACCACTTACCCGCTGTCCAAGCACCATGAATGATTCATCGACAGTCTGGGAACTGGTCATCCTGTTGTGCGGATGTGGTGGCGGAGAAGGTACTGGTGCAGGAACCACATGAGGGACAGATGCAGCATGGTTGGATACGGGGCTTGTGGGCTTCTGCGGAAGACTCGGATCCTTGTTCTCTTCACGCAGCTTGGCTATCCTCCTTTGCAGCTCCCTGCCGGCTTTAGCATGATCATTATGAAGCATTCGCAAGGTCCGCTTCGTCTGGGAGCACTACGAGTGAACACGTAGTGCACGCATAGCCGGATACCGACACACATTTTCATCTGTGGCTGCTTCAACACAGGTGCGAAATGCCTCGGCAGCCTTAATATGTTCGTCCGCTGCAGGCATTAACAGACCCTGAGCAATATAGTCATCCGCATTCGCTGCATGCTGATGCGCCTGATGACGATAGCTCAGTTAGATCCTGCGCAATGCACGTGGCATTTTTCCGCCATGTTTGCATACCGTAATCAACGGAGTTGAGCCTCCAGAGGACATTTTGACTTGGTCCGCGCGCCAAATGAGCGGATAAGGTGTTCAGCACAAACTCGTTCACGGTGGTTGTTGATGAGGTACGCAGGCAAGGAGACAGCGCTAGCAACTCGCGTATTTTCGGCAAACCCGCCACGACTAATCAGGTGTGTTTGGAAGTGCCTGCCCCGCGCGCTATGGTGGTGCTGTACAGTGGCGCTGTTACTGCGCCAGCTGCGTGTTTCATTCCCAACGGCCGCGGAGCGCATACACGCACGCTCCTTCGACGCATTCATACGTTGACGACATGCATACGTTGCTCGAACTCGGTTTACACTGCCTGTGAAGCGAAGCGATAGAACGGGCAGATGCTCCGACGCCGCAGCAGCATCATGTGTTCAGTCACGCTCATCCGAGGCGGGCACCGGATACGGATGTTTGGGCAGGTCCGACGCGGGATTGCGGACGGCTGGTTCGAATTCTGCCCATTCGGCCAATTGCTATATAGCACGCTGCGTAGCGATGCACGGACATCATTCGTTCCAAGACACCACATCCATCACAACCAAGTCCTATAATCACTGCCATAATGTTCGACTTCGTGCGCAAGAGGAAAGAGAGCGCGGAACGTACGAAGGAGGGGCGAGCAGAGGTGCGCAGCTTTCTTCAATGTTTTGCCGTGTATAAACTCATTAGCGAATGCGCAGTCGGATCCAGAGAAGACGAAGAGCAAGTATGGGCTGCGTCGCACCTCGCTCATCTACCCGAGCAGGGTGGAAGAAATGTTCACGGTAAGTGTCGTCACAGGAGACTTGAGATCCAATAGTCCTTAGGCGTTGAGCAGAAACGCACGCGTCATGCCAGTATTCTCCCCACTCCTAATGATGTAAGTTGTCCCTCCCTGATTGCCTTCAGCCCTTGCCAACAGCGTCTAGTCATCATCAGAAAATCTGGCAAGACCGGCATATCCAAGAGCACGAAGCTCATCGTGCTCCGTGGCATCTTCCGTCCACAACCTCCGTAATCCATTTGGAGACTATTCTGGCGACTCGGCGATGACTGCGAGCCAAGTGGCTCTAATGGAGTCAACGTCAAGGTCGATCCCTCCGCCAAAGAATATGGGATATGTCGTCAGCCATGCTCCCATGATAGTCAACCATCAGGCCGAGCGGGCGGAGATTTGCTATCCTGGAGATCTGGCTGATTCGTCGACGGACAACGTAGACAGCCAGTCCAGAGATCTAGCAATATCATCAGACCCCTTTGCAGATGAGATGCAATCTGTGTCGCATTCTGATGCCCACGATGCCGCGCAGTCAAGCAACCATGGTCGTCCCGAGGTCAGTCCGTCACCATATCATGTCTTGAAAGTTGTTGAGTCAATTAGGCGTGAATATGCAGGCATCCACAGCGAATATTACCAGGAAGTCAACGACTCCGTCGCGACGGCCCATGGATTACCTGCAAGTCAAAATCCCGGCGGCAATCCTAAGTCCGCCTTTGGCAGACAGTCATCGGAAGCTTTGGGCGAGGATTCAATGACACGATAAAAGTAACGGTAGTATAAGATAGACTGCTTGGACCACGGACATACCTGCATGTACGCTGCACTTACGACGCGGACGAATAATACACGACCACTTAACCCCAGGACATCAAGCCCGAGTTTGACAGTACTGTTGACATAAGTTTGAGAAGCCTCTAGATTGAAAAGGTGGCATGCACACGCGGCTGCGAAATGAGTACGAGACCAGCAAGAATCTATCCTGGCCAAAAGGTTGGGTGGTCGCGAAGGCTTGGATATATACACAGACGGGCGCTTGATTGTCACGTTGAAAGTTCCAAATATGGGCATAGTTCGCCAATATTCTCGAGGCGTGCTTCGTGAGCTCTTAATCTGCGTCCATCCTCTGTCCAACATGTTCCAACGCGATCCTCGTGCCGGTGCTTTTCTCGGTGGCGACAGGGTATCCGGGCAGGATATACGCGACCAAAATGGTATGTGCGACCTCTGTTGCATGTTCTGGTGGATGCTCATCCTGACACGCCCGCGCAGTGCTCGCTGCACAGACAATTGCGAACATCGTGAAAAGCTCATTAGGGCCGATGGGCCTTGACAAAATGCTGGTGGATAACATCGGAGTATGTGCTCCGTACATCCGCACTGTGTCTAGCTTACCCCGCTTCGGTCAGGAAGTCACTATTTCCAATGACGGCGCAACCATTCTCTCTCTACTCGCGGTCGAGCACCCAGCGGGCCGTGTCTTCGTCGACCTCGCTCAGAAGCAAGACAAGGAGGTCGGGGACGGAACAACTTCCGTGGTCCTCATCGCGGCGGAGCTCCTCCGGAGGGCAAATGAGCTCGTCAAGCAGAAGATCCACCCCACTACGATCATCACAGGATACCGGCTCGCGTGCAGGGAAGCATGCAAATTCATGCAAGATCAACTCAGCGTAAAGGTGGACGCGTTGGGCAGGGAGGCGTTGATTAACGCGGCCAAGACCAGCATGTCGAGCAAGATCATTGGAGGGTGAGTGGTAATGATGCTGTACGCGTCGATTTCAAGTTATGAGCAACAAACAGAGACGACGACCTCTTTGCCCCCATGGCTGTCGATGCTATGTTAGCAGTGAAGACGATTAACAGCCGCGGAGATATCAAGTACCCTGTGAAGGCCGTTAACGTCCTCAAAGCGCACGGTCGTAGTGCACGGGAGTCGTTGTTTGTGAAGGGGTATGCGCTGAACTGTACGGTGGCGAGCCAAGGCACGTATTCTCATGTTATCTGACAATGAGACACATCATAACGCTGCATTCTAGCTATGAAAACGCGCATCACAAACGCCAAGATTGCATGTCTGGATATCAACCTGCAGAAGGCTCGCATGCAACTTGGTGTGCAGATCCTTGTTGATGATCCGAACCAACTCGAAGATATTCGCAAGCGGTATGGATCAATGCCTCTTAGTGGTGTCTCATGAACTGAGAGGACTGCAGTGAATCTGACATCACAATTGAGCGCATCCGCAAAATCCTAGCCGCGGGTGCAAATGTTGTATTGACAACTAAGGGGATCGACGACCTGTGCCTCAAGGAGTTCGTGGAAGCTGGTGCCATGGCTGTCCGCAGGTGTAGGAAAGAGGACCTCCGTCGTATCGCGAAAGCCACTGGTGGTACCCTTGTGTCCAGCCTTGCAAACCTTGAGGGAGAGGAGTCTTTCGAGGCAAGCTACCTCGGGACGGCAGAAGAAGTTGTCCAGGAGAGGATCTCGGACGACGAGCTTATCCTCATCAAAGGAACCAAGGTCGTCAGTTCTTCCTCAATCGTTCTGCGGGGCGCGAATGACTACATGCTTGACGAGATGGAGAGAGCGCTACATGACACACTGAGTATCATCAAGCGCACCCTCGAGAGTGGCGCTGTGGTCCCTGGTGGTGGTGCTGTTGAAACCGCGCTCTCCATCTACCTGGAGAACTTTGCCACAACACTAGTATGTGTCATTTTGCGAGCATTTAGCGAATTGTCGTGCTCATGACATCGCAGGGTTCGAGAGAACAGCTTGCTATCGCGGAATTCGCGAGCGCTCTTCTCGTCATCCCGAAGACACTTGCAGTAAACGCCGCCAAAGATTCTACGGAGCTAGTGGCGAAGCTGCGCGCCTATCACAACGCCGCTCAAAATGCCCCCGCGGGGGATCCCAAGAAGGCTCTGTTGCGGTACGGCCTCGACCTGCTGAACGGTGAAGTGAGGGACAACGTCACGGCGGGCATCTTGGAGCCTACCGTGAGCAAAGTCCGCAGTCTCAAGTCGGCATTTGAGGCCGCGGTGTCGCTTCTGCGTATCGACGATGCGATTCAATGTGTACCTGGTGAGTGCATGTCCTGGTTCTTCGGTCGGGCGGCTGTCTGACCGATGACGAATTGCAGAATCGAAGGGTGAACCGGATCCCCACGGACATTGATGTCGGACCAGAAGGGTAATGGGAAGCTGTAGTCGATAATAGCGATTGTCATACTCTGCATGTAATGTACACCAATCTGCTCTGAGAGTCATGCTAAGGCATACGAAGACGTTGCTACCTTGAGCCACAATTGAGCTGTGGCTTCCGCGCCACAGAGGCGCGTCAATGTCACGGCGTGATGTGTAGCATCAGGAGCGACGTAACGCGTCGTGCTCACGTGCTGGACCGCGCTGTTGGTTTAGCGAGCATCCCGCGTCGGCCACTAACATCATCAACCTGCTCGTCATCTCCTCCCATTGTCTCTCTCCTTTGTTGGTCGCTGTCGAGCCTTTTGTAATTGAGCGCAATCTATGAATCGGAGGCTCTATGCCTAACGAAGCCACGCTGTCCCCACATTTGTGTCAACGCTTCAGCACGCTCGTATGGTCATGCCTTGATGCCGATCTACACAAATCTGCGCTCTTCTATGCCGAGCGGTACTTCGCGCTGGACACGAGCAACCACGATGCCCGCCACCTATACGCAACTGCGCTCTTGCGGTCTGGACAGCCGCATTCTGCTTTCTTCTTCGTGAATCTCCCGGTGCAGTCGTGCTGTAGTGGATGTCTGGAGATCAAGGCCAAGTGTTGCTCTGCGTTGGGACGGCACCGAGAGGCCCGGGAGGCACTTGAGGAGAGCCTGCAAGACGTGTCATATACTCCATCACGTTCGTATATCTATATTCCAGTGTTGCACGCCCTTACGCGATGCTCGGCGCGTCTAACATGCAGCCTCGATGGGCCCTCGGGCAGCGAGGTCATTCCCAGAAGAGTCGATACTGCATTGTCGCGCAGGTACTATGGCAGTCAAGGGGAACCTTCCGCAGAACGCATTGTCCAGCTTCCGGCGGGCACTATTGCTCAATCCCTTCCTTTGGGAGGCATTTGAGGGCCTCTGCTCCTTAGGTGAAGTCTGCATTACGTGACGCTACGCCGATGCGTCTGACGCCTGATCAGGCAAGGTGCCAGAGATTGACGAGCTCTTTCCTGCGCGACCAGTGCCGGTTAAACCGGGTCCCTCAGACGAAGGAAGACCTGTCCCAAATGCAACAGGTGCCGGATTTTTCACGCCTGACGCTGGCAACGGCGGTAACCTCTTTCGTGCGTCGAAGCCCGACGCAGGCGTACCTCCCCTGTATAGGATGGATCAGCCGGTAGGGCCACGAGACTCCATGTGAGCAGAAGCCACCATCGTTTGGGCTACACCCCTTACTCCACTTCCTTCAGCGCGACAGCAGATTCCTCCTATTACCCTGAAGCGTCCTTTCTTCAAGCGCAGATGCGTACGAGCAGGTCGCAACCAACAGGTTTGTTGGGGACTCAACCACCAGCTGTGCGTCCTCTTTCTTCCGCAGATGAGGCGGGCCCGGTGACCAAGAGGCTGCGCTCTAATGTGCGGCAGCGCACGGCTCCGCCCTCCTCGAACGCCGCGGACGCGAATACAAATATGAAACCGTCCAAGTCTGCGGGCGCACTGGGGGCGGACGATAACTCAAAAAGCTCAAAGGCACGCGCACGCCCGGCCCTGACAATTGCTAACATCTTCTCATCTTCCGGTCGCGCCCAGACTGCGGCGGCACCCTCTAGGTCTCACACCGCCGGCACGGGCGTTGGAAAGAGCTCGCGCGAGCTGGCCTCCACCGCGGTCACGAGACGCAGCACGCGTTTGGCAGGCGGAACGAGCAGCAAAGCATTCGCGGCTAAGGCACGTTTTGTGTCGTAATTCGGTACAGCGTTCGTCTCATATCGCATGACGTGCTTCTGTCGCGTAGGCTGTCAGAGATCGTCGACGCTTGCAGCCCAAGCTCCGAGCGACAACCGTGGATTCCGACGCGGACGAAGACGCGATACCCAGAGGTAGGCAAGCGAGTCTTTCGCGCGTACTTCACCGGAGTCTCTCACACCAATCCCACATGTCCAATTTAGATTCGTCCCCGGGACCGAGCACATGGACAGCGGCGCAAGAACAGGCTGCGCAAGAAGCGTACGACGCAGAAATGGCCGATCACCACATTTACGAACTCATGCGCGTATTCGCGCGCGCCACAAGAGCGATGGCGCTGTATGACTGCCGAATGTGCCTAGAAGAATTGGAGAAGCTACCCTTGGGTCATCAACGGTCCGCTTGGGTCATGGCTATGGTCGGTAAAGCACATTATGAACTTGGCGAGTATGCTGCCGTACGTGTTGATCCGTTTTGACTCACCGTGTTCTCCGCGGCTCATTTGGGGGCACAGGCTGAGCGTGCATTTGAGGCTGTGAGAAACCTCGAGCCTTATCGCATATGGGATATGGAAGTGTTCTCCACGCTGCTTTGGCACTTGCAGCGGAACGTAAGGCTGTCATTCCTCGCGCAGGAACTGGTCGCGACGGACCCGAAAGCCCCGCAGGCGTGGATTGCTGTCGGCAACTGCTTCTCCCTGCAAAAGGAGCGTTCCCAGGCTCTGACTTGTTTTCGACGGGCGGCACAGCTAGATTCAAACTGCGCCTACGCGTACACGCTGAGCGGACACGAGTCGATCGACGAGGACCTGGATAAGGCTATCAACTTCTTTCAAACCGCCTTACGTGCTGATCCACGACACTACAATGCCTGGTGCGTGATATGTTTTCGCTCGCTGATTGGTCGCATGTATTCTCTTCGTGGGGCTGCTTATCTTTACGCCTTTGCGCGGGATTCACCAGGTATGGGTTGGGCACGTGCTATATGCGGATGAGCAAAATTCGCCTTGCCGACTACCACTACCGGCGAGCAGCAGAGATACACCCTCAAAATGCAGTGTTGTTAGGATGCGTGGGCATGGTGAGTGTGGTCACGAGGGTTGCGAAGAGGGCAAACGCTAAACTGTGATTGCCCGGCACCGTGCGAACAGGTCACCGAGCGAGTAGGGGAGCGCGAGAAGGCGCTGGATCTGTTCAATCAAGCAGTGCGACTCTCGCCGGACAACGCGTTGGTGCGATACCGGCGTGCCAAAATCCTTATCTCTATGAGGAGATACACGGTTAGTGTTTACGGCCTCTCCCCAGGGTGGCGGAACCATTAAATGATGCACGTTGCGGTGTGACACTGCCTATTGTAATGCGCAGGCGGCAGTGGAAGATCTAGAATACCTGCGGGACACGTCGCCAGAGGAGTCTAACGTGATCTTCCAGCTTGCGAAGGTGTATCGGCTGCTCGGGGATGAGGTCAAGTCGGCACAGCTGCTGGCCGTTGCCCGGGACGTGTCGCCCAAGAGCGTGAACAAGCTCCGGAAGCTGCTGGAGACGGTGAAGGACAGCGAGGCAGCGGATGTGATGGACGAGGGCTGATGTGGGACTATTTCCGTTGTACATAGGACTGTCTACACGATCGCGACTGCTGGGGTGCTCGTGTGCGGTGATGAGGCGATGGATGAGGCAAGCGCGGAGCTGGGAGCGCGCGGGGTTGCGGTTATCGGTAGAAGCCGAGTCCGCCCGACAGAGTGGGATCAGCTTAAGCGATTGAGTCACCGTGCACGCGTCACACCGTCGCTATAAGAGCCCATCCGACCTGTCCGCTCCTCACCGCCATCTGCCTCCCCCTAGCCACCATGTCCGTCTAGATCACGCCCAGTCCGCGCGCCTTGCCTCTTATTTCTTGACACGCCTCGACCCCCTCCAAGTCGGCGAGCCACAGAAACAAGTATGGTCAACACGTCCGTCCATAAATCAAAGAACGGCACCATTCTGTTCGAGCCCTTCATCGTCTACCGCATACACCGGTAACCAAGTGTTCACTCGTCTGCCTCGTGCGTATTGCCTGCCACACCCGCGTCCGGCTCCTAACGCGTGTCCGCCTTGTGCAGAACGCACCGCCCCTTTTTCGCGTCGCTCAACCGATTCCGACACCGCATACACCACACTTATCGCCCCCGTACATGTCCGCCGCGTCCGCATCTATGACTTCGTCTTTGCTGGGCTTGGCCCGCTCCAAGTTGCACTCCGCGGTGGGCGGAAGCGTCAAAGACAGCTGCAGCCTGCACCGCTGGGTACTCCTCAAAAACTCCATGATCCGCTCTCACCCTCTGGACGTTGCTCCAGCAGCATCGGACAAGGCTGATGTACCATATGTGTGTAGTCGACAGGAAGATGAGCGCACCGAAGACGAGGACGAAGAGGTTGCCTTTATGTTTCCCGACCCTGATGCGCTCAGCTCGCCAGGAGCTGGGCCCAGCGACTCGGAGAACGAATGGCTAGATTCGCTTCTAGAGAGCCTTGGTGGAGAAGACGAGCTTGAGGGGGACGAAGCGCTGTCAGTCTCGGCTCTGTCGCCAGACGATGACGACGAACCGCTAAGTCCCCTATATTCGCCCATGTCTTCATCCGACGATCTTGTCGATGATACCAGCTACTTTTGTAATCCCCATGCAATCCCCATTCCTTATCCTGTACCATATCCACCTCTCCCCTCGCATATGCCGACCTGGCTCGACGTCGAGCCGTCCGCCGATTCTCTCTTGGACTCGAGCCTGCCGCTGTACCAAGACCCCCTCCCCTATTTTGATCTCGACGACACAGAAGATCTTCCTGTGCCCGACGCTATAGAGGACACTTCGGACGACGAGTCGGATGCGCCCCTGACGCCATTCGATCATTCGACGTCATCTCTAGACCCTGCTTCGATTCCCCTACCTCCTGACCAGCGGCGGCCTCGTTCTCTACCTCAAGTATATGTTGATATGGATGATGCATACTTCTACCCTTTTGAGCTCGACCCCTCACCTACTCACGATGACTCCCCCATTGATACTGCTCGTGTCCTCCGCCCGTCTCTCTACCAGGAGTGCTAGTGCCATTTGTTCCACTATAACCCCCTCCCTGTGTTCGACTGTCTGTCGTACTGTACTTGCTCGCGTGCTCTCCATCCCATGTCCATATAATTGCGTTCGTTTGCGGAATCAGAGTGTCGATATCGCAATATAGGTAGCATTCTTCTATAGAATGAAATCTACATCCTCGTATCTTCCTAAGGAAAGACGGCCGATGACTGGTGTCCTGTTGCTAAATCCGCTCTAGACCCACTTCTAGCTGAAGGTGCTGGCCGTGCAATCCCCGAGAGGAGAGCTACTGTGCGAAGAATGGAGATCGCGTCGGGCTATCTTGGGAGAGTCCAGAGCACACGACTCGTGATATGAGCAAAACGGAAGCCACAACGGAACGGGATCACTCCCGCAATAGGATACGCGTACAGCGATAAGAAAACTGTAGGAGCCCCGAAACGCCATCACGGACCAGGGTCGCCGCCGTCAGCGCGCGTTCCATCAGCAGGGTCAATGCTGATAACTTTTGCTGGGTCCACCTGCAACGGGCCAGGTGGCAATTCCCACCAGTCCCTGCCCAAGTCCTCCGCGCTATCCGGACGCATGTGTTGTATTGCGGTGCTGTTGAACGCCGTCGGATGTGCCGAACAGATCGGAAGAGGACGGGAAGCCAGGTGAGGCGCTGTCAGCGTGGCCAAGAGCGTGTGAGAACATCCGGGCGACGAAAAAGTGTGGCAGGACCACGCACTCAGGCGCCAGACGCACGGGTTCGCCACGGCCAGCACACGCGCGGGGACGCTAGACACAGAGGGGGACGTCAGCGAGTGCCTGCAGGCGCACGGTCTGAAACCACACCTGTCGGCATACTCGCTTAGGACGTTGGCGATCAGGACGAGGTGTGGCAGGCGTGCGCGCGACCAGTTGGCACGGAGCAGGTTTTCGTAGAGCAGCAGGTCGCAATGCGGCATGAAGGCGATCGTGGGCCCCTCGAGCGCGTAGGCTGCACACTGCACGTTGCGATCAGCGAGGCGTCCGTGATCGCGTGAGGGGGGGCATGACGTGCCTTGTCCTCCGCGAGCCGGCTGATCCCCAGCGCGTCGAGCAGGCTGACGTCCTCGTTCGTGAACACGGGGTCATACGCGGACACCTTCGCGCGCTCCTGCCGAGGGAAGCGCGTCGGTGCGGGCAGGGGGTACATACGGCGGGACACACACTATGCTGAGCTCGTCGCAGATGGCGATTAGGAACGCGAGCTGCACGCGGGCCTCGCGCGTCACCGCGGGGCGCCCGAGGCCGAGGCAGAGCACCCGCGGCGCGTCGATGTGCAGCGCCGCGAGGGCATCGCACAGGAGCTCTGTGCGCAGAGGTCGGTGAGAGGATGCGCGGGAAGCGGGCACCACGGACGTTTGCTCTCGCGCAGCCAGTCGCTCGCCACCAGCTCCGCGCGCGCCCGCTCGAGCAGGACGGAGGGCGGGGTGGGGGCCGTGTCGGACCTTCCCCTGCGCTTCTTCCGATCCCGCGAGGGTGTGAACGTATCGGCGTAGTTAAACGTCGGAGGCACCTGAGATGATGCATCCGATGTCGAGGGATCCATGCTGTTAGATTTTGCGTGGAAGCTTCTGACCGGGCGAACGGATGAGAAATTCGGCCTTAATCTATAAAACTCTCTATTGGCTCTTTTGAGCTGTGTGTTAGAAAATATCAATTGAGAGAAAACAAATTTAAGGACTTGCCCTAACTCAGCCTCTATGAAAGTCTCAAGGTACAATGCCGATGCCCATTCTTGGCCGATGGAAGTCACGTGGAGCAGTGTGGCGTACATTCGCTAAGCGCCAAGCGCCGCTAAATCCAGTACCAGACGCGCAGGGGCAATGCGAGAGACATTACTTGAGATAGAAAGCTTATCCGGCGAAGCGAGAAGTTTCCCAGCTAGGTTGGAACACAGCTGTTCTCACTGGGACCGGGGCGCTCTTTCTCAAAGCTCGGAGCGCTCACAACAAGCGCTACACCGCACACCGCTTTTAAAACGCCGACAAATACAGGTACAAAGGTATTAGGGCACAGGTGATGAGGTGGTATCTCTCCGTCAGTACATCTGTCCTTCACAGAAGCGTGACAGACCGCACATCCTAATATGATCCCTCAGATCTCGCATAGAAAACGGGACCACTGTGAGTCATATACCTGTGCAAAACAGGGCTTCTCGGTCAGTCCGCTGCAGGCAGATAATACGAGAGCGGGTGCCTCGGCTAGCGCACGAGCGCCGAGCTAACCTGAATGAGAACCCATTGTGTAGCAGCCAACTATAAACAGATGAAAGCTGCCGAAGCCTCGAGGTGCACTGTTACTGTCTAGGCTATGTTCCATGGGCCGCAGTAAACGTAGATCAGTGATTTTCTAAGTAGACTCGAGTGCGGACCCGATCAACGTCGTGTAAGACGCATTCTTTGTGCTCCGCGGGTGTACTAGTGAACCACATCAGATGTCTGACGCTTGACGTACCAGTGTATCGCGACAAAGGCGGTATTCACAGGCCTCTCTCGACCACGGATAAATGATGGCGAGTTGAGAACACACCTGTTGCGATCATTTGCGTCCGAGATAGAATGGGGACCAAATCGGAATGTGTTGTCTGTACTCGCATAGCGCAGCCTGGGTCGTTGGCAGCACTAGATCGTGTTCAGTATGGGAGTGAAGACAAAGAACCGTGGAGCGGCCCATGACAATGATGTCACATCATAACATTGAATCTCTATCAAACGCACAGGGAACGCACTTGCCTTTGCCTTTGCCCTCATGACCACCCGGGTGGGAACAAACTGTATTCCAAGGTGGGATGCAGGACCCCCGGAAATCCGTTACAGTGGAGCGGACACGGTGCAACCACCTGTTCAGGCGAAGGTCCGAGAGAAGTCCGGGCACCTTGATCCCTCGTTCGTCAAAGACGCTTGGTCGAATGTCTGGACATTAGACTCTACGGCCTGAGCAAACCTGTCGATGTCCGGACACTCAATGTCAATTCAACCCAAGTACCTGCCAATCTGTACTCGAGCACGTAGCACCAATGACGATCCTTGAATGTAATGTCACTCAGCCCCCGCATCGCATGGATAACATTTTGACCATCGCGATACACTGTTAACATGCCAGTTGACTTGCGGCATGTCCTAGTCGGACCTGTTGAGCCTTGGACCAGTTGTTCATCGAGGCGGTATGTCTTCTGAAGAGCCTTGGATCCACCGCTAGCCTTCCGAATGTCTCGAAGCAAGAGCGAGCCAGTGAGGGCCTGTCAGATGGTCCCAACGCGGATTTGACCAGGTGGCATCGGTAGTCGTATTCCGGACATGCACTACGACTTCCACGGGGATTTCTGCCTGTGCTCATCTCAAGATAGAACAAACAACGGACCAGTCGCTGTGACGATGTTCGGCGGTCATAGCAAGTCCCAGGGACACTGAACGCCAGCAGGGCAGTAGTGCGGCAGAGGATGAGTAGGTCATCAGATGTACATTTCGGATTTCATGAACGATGCTTCTCATCATGGCTCCTACAACGTCTGCAGTGCCCAGAGGTCGTCGCCGATGTACGTCACGGTCTCCACCCCCACGTCCTTATTCACCTTCTTCATCTCCTCAGTGTCGAGCTTAGTGATACCGATGCCGACGGCGTGCTCCTTTCCCTCCGCGTAGATGGCGACAGGCGTACCTGCAGGCATCGCAGCATCTGCTGGCGGCAAATAGCCTCCCGCCGACGTCAAACCCGGGCACATCATGTGCGCGCCCGCAAGGAGGAAGCGGATAGCGCCACGGTCAATCCTGACCATAGGCAGGAGGAAGGGATCTGAAACAGCTCGCCTCAGTCAGTCGCCTTCAATGGAGCACGAGATAAGGCGGCCGTACACTTGTGCAGGAGACGGAGCGTGGGGTAGAACGGGCCGTCGAAGTGCTGGAAGAACAGAGGCTCTCCGTGGAACGTGTAGATGGAGATGTGGTCTCTGCTATCATGGAAATAGACCGATGGCGAGATCAGTGGCATCACACGGGTCGCGGGAAGGAACAGACCATTTCACGAGAGTCAAGGACTCCTTCTTCGGCCAGATTTGCTCCACAGTTTCTGATTCAACCTTCCACTGCGAAAGAAGAGATGCGCGAATTGATCGCTGTACAGATGACTTGAGACTCGTCTGCCCGGAGACATCACTAGACGGGTTGAATCTGCGCGAGCATCGATGAGCCGGTTTCAGTCCATGCAGGCAGACAAGTGGCATACTTTTTGAACATTTTTCGTGTTCACTGTCGGCAGCGAATGTGAGATACTGACTCAGCGCAAGGTAGAAGCGCGACGAAGCCTACGGGTAGCTGCCAGTGAGTGTGGTAAAAGTGAGATGTGGTAAAAGTGAGATGGGATCGTAGAAACGAGATGCTATCTGCTATCTCGCTTGCACGTGGCCCATCAGATTGATTCGCGTGGCCACCAGGCACAGCGCATCGTCGAATGACGACAGTAGTCAGTCCTGCGGATGATGTAAAACGCTCAAAGATGAACTGGTTTATTTAGTTATGCGTGTACTATCGACGCTGGGGAAAGTCCCAGTTACTGAGATATGGATCCCCGATCATCTCGGACAATGCCGAATGATATTGGCATTGGTCGGGCACTTGCACTTGGGAGTCGAACCAACTTCAACACGAACAACCACCCGGTAGGTGTTCTCTATCTTTCAAAGGTCTAAAAATTTATGAGAAGTGAGTTGCTTGTAGCCAGAAGACATAGCGATGTCGAAGCGTGTCAAGAAAAGCAAAGTGGCCACTCCGCTACAAGCGGAGGGCACCGACGTCAGCGCACTCTCAAATGTTGCTCGCCCAAAGATTATCCGCGGAAGGCGTGGGGGTCTCAAGGATATGCTTGACATGCCGACGGACATACTGCTGGAGGTATGTCGTCCGAGTTGTTCGATCGTGCTCGGTGAACTTGCAGCCTACGCCTGTAGATCTTTCGCCACTTCCACCCTCGAGACTTGCTAAGCTTAGCGAGGACAACCAAGGAATTCCGTGCCTTCTTAATGAGCCGAAGTTCCAGCCTTAACATTTGGAAAGCCTCTCGACAACATATAGAAGGCCTTCCGGACTGTCCAGAGCACCTGAGCGAACCGGCCTATGCTAACCTAGTCTTTTTCCCTCATTGTCATGTAACGAACAACGCATATAGTCACTTTACGAGCTGCACTGACTATTTAATGCACAGAATTGCTTGAGAGGAAACGTAAAGGCGGTCCTATGGCACCTCAACGCGCGTTATTGCAAAGACTGTAGATCCAAATTGTGGGTAGCACTTGTCATTGTTCCATCGCAATGCGCTGATCGTTATCTCAGACTTTGCTCTCAGTATCAAGCCGCAATTTCAATCCCGAGCTCTATGTTCAGGGCAGGATTTATGCTTCTAAACCTGAACCACGTAGGTTTTCTCCTTGTGGCACCGTGCACAGAATGACAACTTGCGCAGATGACCGTCAAGAGACGATATGATCAGTACTATTTTATGACAGAACGCATCAAAGAATTGTGCGATCAGTGGACAGAACTACCGGATGACGATGTCGTACGAACAACATTCATCGAGACACTGAGAACTAAGGAAAACCAGATATGCGATGTAGGTCTTGAATGATGACACTGTTCTACTGACTTACCTTACACAGCATGCGGACCTGTGTATTGCCTGGGAGAACAAGAGACTAGACTCCCGCGCTGAGGAGCTTATGAGTGTCCGTAAAACTCGATTAGAAGCGTGAGTGCACCTCCACGAGATGTATATCTCTGCCCACATCGAGCTTTCAGAATCATAGAGAAGCTCAGAGACGCAGGATGGGGAGACGAGATCGACAAATTACCGGAGTCCCTGCAGCCTTTGAGTGATCACGCGCACGTTAGAAACCCGAAACCCCTCACTGATCGTGGTAGGTCTCTCGGTTCAGTGTTTATGCCACAGCCTTGAATCTCCTACAGCATGGGTGAAGATACGTCAAGATCTCATTGCATATATGCAAGGTATCAAAGAAGAGCGTCTCACTGTTGAGAGGTTCGAGGTCCTGTCGGAACGATGTCGCAAGTTTGCATCAATGGTCTTGGACGTCTATGCTACACCGCGTAGAACAGCGGAAACGGAATATTTGCCCCTTCCAGGAGATCTTGCCATGATGTCCTCAATTCGCGACGTTCTTGAAGCTCCTAACGACGTGGACGTGAGCACGGAGATCATCGAGTCCCTGTCTGATCTTCTCCCCGCCTTAACACGGGCCTGGAAAGCTGATATCAGGTCGCGGTGCACACAAATACTACAAGAGCATCTCCCCGACGGAGACGTAGCATCCCTTGATCTTGCCATCGCATTTCTCGAGTGTGTTGGCTGCCATAGGATCCTGCGCTATCCTGCGATTCTTTCGCACAAATGTCTGCGTAAAGTCTACAATCATTATCCTTCTGAGGACAATATGATTCCTCAGTACGAGCAAGCTGTCTTCTCCTCCAATGGACACCGCCGCCCTCTCTCTACGGAGATCCTCAGAGTCTCCAGCGCAATAGATAATTGTCAAAAAATATTGCGAGCACTTGGGAAGGATCCAATGGTGACAACCGAGCGCGAACTGGATGAGCAGAACGCGCGGCTCTGCTTCACGAAGCCTAATAGACCTCTTGTTAAACAGCTGATGGCATGGCGGGTTGCGGTGAGTGTTCAAATACCAGGTTTAGATACTTGTTGTAATGTCCGTCGTAGATGCAGCAACAGTGGTCATTCAGAAGATTTCCGGAACAAGGGGAATGGAAAATGGCAAGTGACAAGGAGACAGAAGATGCGAAAGCTCTTGAGAAGGCAGCAACCCCGGATCTGGCGGCAATCAGCGACTTTCAGTGGTGTTGCTCCCGATGCTACGTTTGGTTCTGGAACGAACGGAGCTTTCCCCAGGCTAAAGCGCATATGTTGACGCAGTAAGTGAGTATCGATACCCCTTAGATATTCGTCTTATCTATATACGGCAGTCATGACATAGCCGATGCAAGTGCAGAAAACGGTGATATATACCTCCATCCCGGACACCCAGACCGTCTTCCGAGGAAGATCTTCATGATACCTCGGTCTTTCTTGGCGCAGAGTACTGAGTTAACTGACGAAGAATTACTAGCACGAGCTCAAGGTAGAGTCATATTCTACGATGACTGAGATCGATAATTTCCGCCACGTAGTGCGTTTCGAATTTCATATGTGTGCATTCGACATCACTTCTTCCTCATGTAGCGCTGGCTTCGCTGTTGTGTCGCAGAATGAGTGAATAATAATTGAAGGTTTGCTAATCAAAGGTTTGCTGCACCAAGCAGCGTTGGGTCTTACCTCAATATACTCGCAGGCTGCGATAGCCATTCACTGTGGCAGGTTAGTTGCAATTGAGCTTTCCCCCAGGACCAAGATACTTCCTCTGGTTTCGGTTTCATCTATTTCTGCTTTCAACGGTGCTCGTGCAGCGCTTTGACTTCAGATCATGTCATCGGGCCATACTTCGCAAAGGCCGACAAGAAGGTAATAATGGGCGCTTTGAAGTCTGATGCATAGGTCAACCTGGAGTCTCGATCCTTCTTGTGCCGGCAAAACAACCTATTCAAGCACTGCGATATAGCAAAATCGAGTGGATTGGATCTGTATGCCTTAAGTGGTGGGCATAAGAATTGACAGCAGCGCGATCCATGGAATGCCAGTGGGAGCTGTCGCGACCGTTCGAGGGAGCAGTAGCCCATTTTCATGTTCATGAATCCAGAGTTCATGTTCGTGTTTCACAATCAAGATGTCGTGATAGACCGAGGTGAATCTTAACAGCGCTGCCAGTGGTACTGATAGATCCCCGCATTATTCTAGTCCCAGTGCACATCTCAGCCTGTTCTCAAATTTCCCTACGCAATTCCTATGGAATGACCGCGAGAGATCGGCGAGGCTCTGAATGGATAATGACAAAGTGACACGAGGCTACACATTCTCCGTGCCAATCCCATGTACTGCTTCGAGGCTAATGCATTCATATGGGCTATGCCTTCCTGCGCTAGGCTGACAGTACATGCGTATTCCATTCACTACTTTCACGTAATGTGGCCCTATTGAAGGCAGATGGTAGACAAATTTCAACATCCGCAGGATCCGTTTGACGCATCAACTCGTTCTGACCACACTAGTCCCACGACTCCATGTCTCTTCCTTGCCGTCTAAACCACGCCGAGCGCCCACGGCTATATGCCATATGTAAGGAGTACATAGTTTGATTAAGGTACATTCCTGGCCTGACCTACTCTCTTCGCGCACCCGAAGGCGATTCTCAAGCCCTCCCCTAAAACCCTTCACTCTGGTCTCTCCTGCGAACGAATCAAACTACAGCTACCTTACAACCTTGGCTCCAAGTTTGATTGGTACGTATCAGTTCATTTCCCCTCTCTTACGAACGAGCCTCGAACAGCTTGCTCGTAGTCAATGTCGCCCAAGAAAAGACGCCTCACGGCGAACCAGCGTGGATTTCGCTGTGATACCAATGATGTCGACACAGAGAATCCCTCCCTGCTTGGGCGAAGTCGTCTTTTGCGCGGAAAACGCGGTGGGCTGAAGGACATGCCAAACATGCCCATCGACATCATCGTCGAAGTTGGTTTGCCCCGACTTCCGCAGCATAGTAGATTAATGCCGGGCCCTGCCGCATAGATCCTGCTACTCCTCGATCCGAGCGATTTGATCAATCTGGCGAGGACTACCAAGTCTTTTCGAACGCTTCTCATGAACCACCGCTCTGCATACATATGGAGGAATGCCCGAAGCCACCTCGCTGGTTTCCCTGACTGTCCGCCGCATCTCAGTGAACCCGCCTATGCAAATCTCGCCTTTTCTCCGCATTGTCATGTGAGTGCGATGTATGTCAAGTAATGACGCGAGCGCTGACATGATAAATCATGCTGCAGTCGTGCCTCAAGGACAATGTCCGATCCATCCTATGGGAGTTCAATGCTCGATATTGTTTATTCTGTAGAAGGAAGCTGTGAGCTACGAGCTCTGACATTCAAGCATTGCTCACTAACATTGTTCTTTCGCAGCACTCGAGCATTCTCGGGACACTTCCAGATGACAAGGCGGCTCTGTGTTACTCATGTATTACTGCCGATTTCGTGCTACAACACTTCAGCACGTGAGTGTTTATTGAAGTTAGCGAGTGTCGTAATCCATTCACAGTCTCACAGATTCAGAGGGAAAGCTGTACCACATACCTCAAATTCAAGAGACCGTTCGCACGCTGGATGCTCTATCAGGGAACCAGCAAGCCTATGCAAAATTTGTAGAAGAGCGTACGGCCTATGTAAAGCAGGTACAAGAGGTTTGTACAATGATGTCGGTGAAGGTTCCCCCGTCAAATATCTGATCATAACATGCCAGCATGCCCTGTTATGCCGTAACTGGGAAAGTGAACGTGCCAGAATCCGGGCGCAAGAACTGGAAACCATAAGAGAGAGGCGTCTCGATTCGTAAGAAGTCGCGAGCAATCAAGTGACTGCATTGACTCAAGCACATATTCCCAGCATTGTTGCGAGGTTGCAGGAATGTGGCTGGGGGGAAGAGGCCGAAGATCTCAAGGGTACCCTTCGCTACCACAAATATGTGCGTGAAGCAAGCGGCCCTTTGAGTGATCGAAGTATGGATGACAGCGTATCACTGGAGTCGCGCGGGCCTGATCTAGCACAACAGGCTGGCGTAAGATGCAAGACGATCTTGTATCGATGATGCGGAAGCATAGACGTAAAGGCCTATTGGATGATGGTCTCACACTCCCGCGTCGTCTCAAGCACTTGTCAACCGCAATATCTGTCCTTGGGGATATTCACAAGACAGCGCTCTCGGAATGCCTGCCTACGATGGTCGATTATGCCATGATGTCCGAATTCGATGAAATCATCTTTGCGCATGAAGATGAGGACGACGATGTTACTCTCGATCGCTTTCTCTCACTCAGCGACGCGTTCCCAAACATAAATGAGCGTTGGCAAGCTGTCACTCGCCGGCAGCTCACAGCGCTGATGGCATCGTGTATATGTCCGGCCCCCGACATAGATCCCCTGTCCCTGGCGGTTGTTGTATTCGAATGTACACTCTGCAACTCCCTGCTACACTATCCGGATGTGCTTGCTCATTCATGCTTGCGCAGCCGTCAGCCGCCTTTCAGGTCTTCCGTCGCGTTTGCAGGACCCGACACGGGCCATGTAGACTCGGAATTATACATGGCTCGATTCGAAGAATCCGCAATGGAGACCCTGGGCTGCTCTGCATGGTCTCCCGATGCCCTGTGCATGAAAGTTGAGATGGCACGGGACATACTCAACCAATGTGGCGTAATGGTCGATCGAACGACATGCACACAAATGGATGAGATGGACCTCCAAATCGTCTACACTTCGCACGACCTGGATGCAATCATGACTTGGCGTCAAGCAGTAGGCCTCTTTGTTGCAGTATTTACCAATGCTGAGTTCTGCGCAGCTAAATTTTGCGCACAAGCAGAATCTTCCCCAGGGGTCATCATGGAGAGTTGCCACCGAGGACGAGAAAGCCATGGTGTCTGATTTGCATGCGGGACAATTAAGCGAGAAAGCTCGCACAGTGTATGAACAGCAGCCCCTGTGGTGCTGCGCGTATTGCAACAGCACGGATGGCTACAAACAGCGGCTGCAAGCTGTTGTGGCACATCAGAAAGATGGGTATGTGATGCGTCTCACTTCGCGGCGTAATAGTGCTCTGATGGTGGCAAAGTCACCCTCAAGCTGTTTCAAGCACTGTCGGAAGTGGCGACATTTACCTTCATCCCGATGGAAAGCGGCAATCCCCTTTCGCAGTCTTCATGAAGGCAGAGGGATCTTCGCCAATTGAGCCACAGATCATTCGGTTGGGATCCGACTACATACTCCTATGTCCCAAAATTTGAGATTGCGGACTGGAAGTGCTTCTTCTCTTAAGCATGTTTTAAGTCGCGTTCGGTAAGTATACATAGGTATGGTGGGGAGTGTAGTATATCCTGAAGCCGCACAGGCGTGTAAAATAGTTCGAATTGGGGAACAATGTGTGACGCGAGGTGATTCCGCCAAAAGCAAACCAGATCGTATAAAGTGAAATGAGGTTGGTTACGAGTCGATGGCGTACAGTTTCCCGTGCGCGGTCGCCGCGGTGATAACCTCACGGAGCATGAATGCATCGCGCGCAAGCGGCGCAGAGCTGGTCGCGGTGGCCGCCAGGATGCATGCGACGACGCTGAGCGTGTTCGCGCGAGGGTATAGAGGGCCCTCTGAATCATGGCAGAGATGATCAGAGGTGTATGGGTGAATTTAGAATACAGGACGAGCGTGCTGGAGAGTACCACGGGGATGCAAGCCATGCTGAAGAGGATGTGTACCATTGATTGGATGCTATCCAGCCGCAAGCCACCTCGTCGGACTGGGCCGTCCATGCAGCGGACGATATGGGCGTTCGACAGGACAAGAATATCACGCGAGTCCGTGTTTGATGCGAAGGCAATGGTCGTGCTGAGAGGCTCGGGCTCAGAGAGACGCCCTGATTCTAAGATGTGCAGACGCTTTGGGACGATGGAGATGGGTAGCCTACACAGAATTGAGTAGACGCAGAACCCGCACCAGATACTGCAGCGATAACCACAAGGACTCATGAATCGTCTGAGAGACTGCACGATATGCTCGCATAACCATCAGCATGTTTTCTGCATGCGACGTCATGCTTGTTGTCCTCAAAGATATATCGCCACGCTGAGTCGCTCGTATGATCGTATTTTGCTGCATTCTCACGGTCAATGTACGCACCTACTCCGCCAGCGATAGGATCCAGCTTAGCGAGGACATTGCTCGCCATCGCGATCAGGACTACGCTATGCACAGACCCGTCAGATTTCCCCCGTCTATGTCTATGGAGCGAAGGGGAGGTAGATATCACAGCAGTCGCGAGTGTACCAGCAAGAGGCCCGTGCCAGGAAATATAGCAGCCAGAAAGGAGGTCTTGGAGGCGCATCTTACATAGTACTGTCGCAGACAATTGAGATATCCACCGGCCAGATCAGTCAATAGAGAGGTCTCGCAACGCGTTCGAACCTGCCATCGGCGGCGAGTTGTGGAGCTCTTAACGGCATGGGGCAAAGTAGGGTGCGGTGAGGCGATCTCGAGGACTACCACGGTCCGGAACTCAAGTACTCACCTTTGACAGCCAAGGACGCTGAATGTATGTCGTGACTTTGTTGAATGCAATTCAACAAAGTACAGGCCACGTTAGGCTCGCGAAGAGACAGTAGCCTTGATGTGAGTGGTGCAAGGCGCCACCTGGTCGACAGCGAAGTTTCTCGGCCCCAGGACCTGCGGCGGGTGTGGAGCTCTGGATCGACCAGAAATCTTGGGCGGTAAGGCTGAAGGAAGAGTGCTATTTGCAAAGCACGTCACACGACGCGTCGATGGCTGAACGCGTCCCGCTGAGGTCCGTCGCGTCCTCTACCTCCCGCGTCACACTCGCATCGCTTTAGTGCACTCTCGCACGACTAGCCGCGCCCCTGATCTCCGTTTCTCTACCCTCTGCTGCCGTCCTGGCCAACGGCCAGAGCAGCTGTCTCGCCGTTTTCGTGCTGTGTCGTGTAGCTCACGCCTCCCATGGTATTCCTGGACACGACGCGGCGTGCATCGCTGTGACTGCCTCCTCTTCCGCTACTTTGAGTGTATCACGAGCCTCTCATCGCCCGCAATAGGCGCAATGCCCATGACCCTCAGCCCAGCGTGCAGACAGGCTTCCTGTCTATGGGCAGTTGCTCGTCCTACATTACGCGCAGAAGTGAGTGCCGGCCTCACAGTTCCAGCCCATATGTGCACCAATGGGACATATCGCGCCGCCGACCTAACTCTCCAGTGTGAGCGAGGCGGAGGCGGCACGAGTAGACCGCGTCAAACAGGACAAATCCAGGAGGACGGCGCAGCGCAATGTGGCGCACGCAATCGAATAGGCAATGGCGACGAACGGATAGCGTCCGCCCCACCTGCCCGGCAGACGGGGAGGCGGATGGCGCGTCTGTCTGTCTATGCAGAACGTGAGGTAGTTGTGCACTGGATATGAGCGTCTATGGCGGCAGCGGTCGGCAATGCGGTGTAGGAGCGGCGTCGGGTGCGTGCCGGTACCAGTAGGTGCGCCAATGTATAGCTGCGCAAATGGCCATCTGGTGTAAGTGAATGGTGGGTACCAACAGATGCCGATATTGAACGGGACTAAGGACACCATATCAGATCCGACTGTATGCGAGTTCATGCCTTGCGTCAAGGTTTGAGTATGCATGCAAGGTACCGAGCTGAACTTGGTTCCGTGTTCGTGCATTCAATCACACCGGTATCTGATGGAGATTTTGTATTTGCAACAGCGACAGTGCAACATATATGATACGACTAAAGTATGTTTACGGCTGCATTGCGGCTGCCCCCAGTGAGTGAGCATGCCATGCCCCCTCAGCGGCGCTCGCTATTCGAGCAATCACGATACCCCACACGTCGATCGACATGGTTTGGGACACGCATCCGGCCAGGCGGCGATTCGTGGCAATAGATACCACACCACCCGGACCGATCAGGCAAAACCGATACTCGCATATGATGCCACCGACGAGCTTGTGCACATCGTGTGCAGTACCGTCGTCGGATGGCCGTACAGCGCCCGCCGATGTGTCCGAATACCAAACATATGGTGATCGCAGCAGATACCCGAGCAGAGATGGGCACCTACTGGGCTCGATGTGTGCGTAGCGTGGGTTGGTGGGTGCCTGTGTCGTCCTGAGCAATGCATTTCGAGTGAGACCAGTGCTGCCGCGATGCGCCCGTGAACGTGGAGATTAGCGCGTTTGAATGAGATGCACGCCGTCGCCGGAGTGCGTGCAGGACTAACACCGGATGACCGCCGTGCGAGCAGCGTAGACCAGCGCCCTTTCTGACAGTGGCAAACCAACTTAGAATTGAGCGATAACGGGATAGACGAAGTTGCTCTGCTAACATACATACAGCAACTTCAAGACAGGTAAGCAAAACATCGATCTTCAACAGCATGAGGCATGGCTACATAAGATGGAGTGCGTGGTATATAGAAATCCGGGTCGCACCGCACCGCGGCCGCACCTTACTGCCCGCCAGGGACCGTGCTCAGGTATGGTAAGTTCAAGTTCGCAAACGCATGCCAGCACGTACATCCCGCACCCGCCCATATACTGATGCGCCCCTATCCATTCCAGGCGCCCCGTCGTCCGACTTCCGGCCCGCCGTACCCAAATTCCGGTACACGCGTTCACCCGCCCGACTGCTCCCGTACGGTAGCGATAAGATTGCACCATGCGCCACGCCCGACGCGCGCGCACTTCCAACATGGTAGAATCCTGAGGCGGTAACTCACCATCTCGTTTGCTTAGTGTTGGCTTCATCATAGATACCTATAACGCCACAGCAAAACTGTTGACAAATATTATTGTTTGAAGTCATGATCGTCTTGAGAGCGCTGGAGAACCATGTTTACCATCTACAAGATGATCGTTGGGTCAAAATATATCGCTTGTCCACGAATGAATTACACATACCCGCTTCCGGAGAACACGCGCCTATCCTTATCGACGAAACGCCTATCCTTGTCCTTGTCCTCGGAGAGATCGAGCTGAGTAGCGCAACGTGTGAACGGGGCCCTCTGGAAGCGATGTAAGATGATGCAAATAAGAGGGTCTTCAAGTGGGATTTGATTGATGTGGCACGAAAGGGTGCAATGCGAGGATCTTTGTGCATTTCTTGATTGCACAAGTCAAGTTGAATGAGTTTGTGGAAGCAGTCCAAGAGCCAATGAAAATCTCTTTGGTTATGCCACATGGTGTTTGTGAGGGTCAGGCTGGTGACTTTCTGACCAATGAGGGGGAAGAGCAGAAGGAAACCATGTTCCAGCCGGATTGAGTGTGCAGACAAGAGGCTATCCCTACCCACAGCTAAATCCTTGAGCTGTGGCATACGTGTTCCCAGAATAAGTCGGAGGAAAGACTCCCACGGCTCTTTTGATTCAATGATTGAGAGTCTCCGAACGGACTGTAGCCAAAATGCCGAGGTGGAATCGTTTGCCGTAAGTGCCTTGGCAAGTAAGCGATAGACCTGTTGATCAAGTATCATCTCTGAATAGAGGTGAGTCAAACTCCGCTGGTGCTATGCTTTGCACACTAGTGTGCAGCTATTTAGGCCACCTCTGGTGCTGTCATAGTTAGCTAAGTGAGTGGATGTCATAGAGTCTGTGGTACCCCTCGTCTATGATATGGTGGTAAATCTCGATAGGGACACGATCTGTGATATATGTCGATAAGGGACGGAGGATCCTGCGCCAGTGAAGCTCCATATCGCGAGGATGCTTTGTTGATATGTGAGCAGGTCTCTCGTACCAGAGACTATCGAATTCATCGATGATCCAATCATGCTTTCTACCTAGCGACGACAATGACACTCAGTCTGGGATGGGTGGTTCGTTCGGGACGCTCCGGTTGCGTGGAATGGGTGGTTCGTTTGAAATGCTCTGAATGCATAGAAGCCTACGAATACGACCGAACATGTTGGCGAGTATACTTGACATCGAGTGGACTGGGTATCATCCAAAAGGCAGCGAAGTCTCAAGTTTTGTAAATACTTGCAAAACAACGTGAATCAGTAACAGGACGTTAGAGAGCGAATGCCTTAATTTGGGTGGGACATACCACGTCACGGCCTGGCTATGTTCTTCACGAAAGAGGCATACATGTGCACAATCAACTCACAAGGGGTTTGATCTGCAGGAGCGAAGTATGTATGAGCCGTTACTTGAGCAAGTTGGCGCAGAGCCTGTTGGATAAAGGGAACATGCTAACGGCAGCCTAAGATCATGCCTTATGAGCGGCACCGCATACACATGTTGTATGAACACAGGAGGTATTAGGGTCCTCGACTGGGCTGGATCTTCATAGCATCAACTTCCGTCGCTGACTCAATTCTCATGCCTGCATAGCTTTGCAATATGTGCATAGGTTCATGACGGAAACGGAGTTATTGATACTGCTGGTGTCCTTCATGAGAGATGAGATGTGCAGCGGAGGGGGACAATCAGTGCAGCAGTGCGAACAACTTATGTTGAACAAATTGGGCTTATGCGGGGGGCTGTGCTGCAAGCCAAGTGAATTGCACAAGGTTAGACGACACACAAGCGCACCAAAAGGAGCCAACATACGCTCCAGGACAATGCTGAAGGTACGAGGAAGGCGAAGCTGGGAGTCCCTGAAGCCATCTAGGGTAGTTCAGCCACAATTCCGATCGCATGTCGATCATGTCCGCACATTAAACCTTCGGCACGCCACCTCAGCTTCGCAACTTGCTACAAAAGCCCAATTGGCACTCATTGGCTGCCCAACCAGCCAAGACAGGCACCCCACAGCCGCTGCTGCTGGTTCAACCCCAGTTTGTGGCCCTGTTTCTTTTTCCTGCTATTTGAGGGACTTCAGTCAAATCTCTTAATCTGCCAAGTGCCCTTCGCTTAAGAAATCGCAGTTGCGAGCTAGGTTTGCACACAGATTAATCTGCCACAGCTGAGCAGATTAATCTACCATGAAAAAAATGTAACACTTGGGTTTGAACCAAAGGCCCAAGCACAGAAGGATAACAATGCACCACAACACAATAGCCGACTGAGCTATGGCAGCAACTGTCAACTCCAAATGGTTAAAATATATATAGGTTGTGTTCACACTTAATTTTTGCACTCAGATTTGAGACTAACTACTACTGCAAGTACAAATAATTAATGATAGTGGCTGCTTGTGTAATATAGCATGATCTGGAGCAAGTCAGCATGTAAAAGGTCAATACACTATGACCAGTGCTTCCCAAAGGGAAATATATTTGCATTTGTATTAAAGCAGATGTAAAGATTGTGAAAATGAAGTTCTGTGAGAATCCTATATATATTTTGACTGTTTAATGTTCACAGTTGCTGCCATAGCTCAGTTGGCTATTGTGCTATGATACACTGTTATCCTTGTGTGCCTGGGCCTTTGGTTCAAATACATTTTATTTTCACGGTAAAATAATCTGCTCAGCTGTTAATCTGCGTGCAAACCTAGCTTGCAACTGCGATTTCTTAAGCAAAGGGCACTTGGCAGATTAAGATATTTGACTGAAACTCTATGCTATTTTCCTCTCCCCTCCTCGCTCTACCCCAGATCCTCCCTAGATTCATTCCATGAAATTATTTTACTCATGTTTTGGACTATTCTGCACTGTTTCAGGGTTGCCTTCATGACTCAGCCCTTGACCCCTGACAAAATAGTGAATTTCTAGGGTAGCAAGATTTGACTGTACTCTATGTATTTAAGAAGCGGCTAGAGAACCTCAAATACATCGAATCGCACCCAGACAAAGTCAAATGATGAGCTATGCTCGAGGCATATGCTCAGGACTTAGGTAACTCAGTCACAAGTATTATAATTCGACTTCTATTGTTTCTGCACTATTCAACATGCTGCCACTGCTCAATGTCATTACAAGCTACATTCAACTGGTGAATTGCTCATCCTCAACCCCTCAAACACCTATCCTGGCACATCTCGACCTGCCTGGAGAACCTGAGAGAAAATATTTTTCTGATGACAGGGCTTTTTGGCCACAGCAATCTACAGTGACAATGACAAGGGATAATCTGTGTTGAAATCACCAGCCCATCTATTGGGAAGTGGAACTTTGCACATAGCCTGTTAAGGAGTATGAATGCGGTGTTCATCATACCATGACGGATCATGAGTGGACTTCATTCGTGCTATTTTTGTGCAATTGTCAATCATTTGTCCGACAATGATGTGCACTTGCATAATAAGTGTCAAACCATGTAAATGATGCCTCATGCACCTCGTGTCTGCAACCTACCTCATTCATGTCACATAATGTACAGGCTTATCACACACAGTGTAGAAGCAATGATGTTTGCAGTGAGTAGCTTCATCAGTGGCCAATGGATTCTGATAGCTCTGACCCCCCCCCCCCCCCACAGACGTGATTTCTTTCTGTATAGCTGCAATGATGCTGTACACAAAAAGATTATCTGTCTGGTAGGGGGCGGTGAAAGTGTGCCTGTGAGTAATAACACTGTATCCATCAAGGACCACAGAGATAAAGTCAACATCATGCCCATCAGCACCACATGCATGAGAACAGGTTTTGTTCATACACGAAGGTGAGTGAGGCGAACATGTGCAGCACTGAATCGATGGGAATGCATCTCATGGCTCCAATCTACAATCCATGTGGGAGGTCGGGGGAAATCAGGGCAGTATGATGAAATGCTGTAGTTGTGATATTAGGGTCTTCCAGTATGGTGGCATTATACTATGCAGTCATTCCTACACCTCTTGGGCAGTGGGTCTCTGCTTTGATCATTGCTGGCTGAGAAACCGCTGAGGTAAGGGTTGAACTGATCATGACTGGCGATGCCATGAGGAGATATGTATACTTGCCCCAAGATCGAAATGCGTGCGCCACACAACGCGGCAAGCATTGTAACAGCGTGTCACGTAGGAGGGACCTTCGCCAGTTGAGCCACAGATCATTCGGTTGGTATCCGACTGCATACTCCTATGTCCCAAGATTTGAGATTGCAGACCGGGAGTGCTTCCTATCATGAGCACGTTTGGGTCGCGTTTGTACCCGTCTTTCAACGAACATCACCTCTGAGCGGTTCCATGTAACAAGAGGCAGCTGAATTATCTAAAAACTCATATATTCTTGCGATCCATTTTCAGAATCGGTTCAGGGGTGCCGGTGAACCCGAAGGAATGCTAAAAGCTCTACATACGCATTGCAAAAGATCAACCACAGATCCTTTATCTAATGTTACTTGGACGCAAACACCAATTTCATTGCTTTCTGTGAGGTCGATACAATTATCCTCGTTTCCTGCAGTAGCTAGTAGTACATGAGATATATATGCGGTAACAGCAAGATGACGATAGCGAGTTACACACTGCTGCTTGACTGGGCTTAGAATAAGCGAGGTGATGCGGATAGGTGCGTAGGGGGAGGGGGAAGGGGGAGGGGGACAGGGGGGCAGGGGAGGGAAGTAAGTGAGACATCGAGATGTTGATAACGGAATACATAGTTGCGCATCGAATAGGGAACCAATTGACTCAAGACAGCGCCTCTATTATACAGCAGCAGATTACTGCGGCAATCCTTCAAATGTCTTCGTCTTTGTCCTCCAGTTGCGACGGTTTCAGCATTCCTGGAATCCGCATGGCAGCTTCCCGTTCTTCCTGAGCCTTGCGCTGTGCCTCCGCCTCCTTCTCCTCAAGGTACAGCTCCGCGTTATCACCGGAGAACTCCTTGAGCTGAATGAGGAAATCGCGCAGCGCGAGCTTGAAGCGGTTGATGTCACTGTGATATTCGCTCAAGCCGATAACGAAGGCCTGGATCTGGGCGCTGGAGATGACAACATCGTTTAGTGTGGATGAACCTCAGCACAATCAGAACCCTCACTTTTGTACGTGCGGGAAGGCGGACTTCAGAAGACTTGCGGTGTACTCGCGCAAGAAAACAGAGTTGCTCATGTTGGGATCTGGTACTGACGCTGGGTCGAATAGAGGCACAGTAATCTGATTGGTCTCAACCAGCTGGAACAACCGCGCCAGCAGTAGCGACTGCAGCTTGAATCCGCTCTTGTGGTCAGTATCCGTAAGCACGAAGAAGATATCTTGCATGATGCTCAGGAAGTACTGCTGGAAGAAGGCATTTGACACGCCGGGGTCGGCACCTGCGAAATTGTTGATGACCTCCAAACACACTAGACGGTTCTGTATCAGCAGTTGTTCAGGGAAAGATGCTGTGACCCACAGTTCAGGCCCGTCTCGGCAATGTCGCGCATAGTATGTTTGATGGCCCAGATGATACTGTCCATGAACAGCTTGAATTGCGCTGGCGAGATCGTGAGAAGTGCTTCCGATAACAGCATCAGTAACGAACCCAGAAGATCAGTGACGAATGACTCTACCTGGGAAGCAGTTCAAGTTGATTGCCCGGAGGAGTTTAAAGAAGCCGACTCGGTGCTCAGGGAACTCCGCAAAGTCTTGATTGATCATATTCAATGTTGGCTCGAATACCGCGTCGAGAATAGCGGGCACTTGAGGCGTTAGCAACGGCTAAATAAAAACAGGTTAGATATGCGAGTTGTCGTGCCTACAAGTGACACCACATACCCCGAGCTTGCCAATGATCGTGGCCATGACATTCAAGACTTCGGCATCCCTTGCAGCAGGGACGTTGCGGTTGTAGTCACCGAGGATGGCGTCCAACAACGGCGGCATGAAGTTATTATTCACCGTCTCGAGGTCCTCCGCCTTTTTGATGAACGTCTCCATCAGCTTCAAGATCTCCTTTTTGATAGTGCGGAGATGCCGAATCTTCGGTGTCTTCGTGGCAATTTGGCCTGTGATCTGTCGTGAGCTGTGGGGAGATGCACAAGACAGCATTAGATACCTTCTTGTGCTACTGTCTCGCTGATAATACTGCTGACAGCCTTGTATAAGCCGAGCATGTCCAAGAAGATCCTGCCGATTTGGGGGAGGTAGAAGCTGCCGATAGACGTGCAAGCTGCGACGTTCGTCTTCAAAACATTCGACAGGATCTTGATGTTGTCCGGGCTGCTGAGAACGTCTAGACTTTGCGCGGCTTGCGACATCAAAGCGTCCCACTGTCAGTGTAAGCATGATTCAGACGGCCTACTCTATTCACTTGAGAAGGAACATACGGCAGAGTTAGGCAGGTCCATTAGCCTCTCAATCAACTTCTCCTGCAGAGGCTTGTTGGGCTGCGCGGAGATCATGTATCCTACTGCTTCATAGAATGTGTGGACCTGTGTTCAAGCAATTATGACGCAGCCACATATATACGCAAAACGCGACTACCGACCTGCTGTGGCGAGAGATCGACAGTGATTCTGTGCAGCATGCGGAGAATCTCGTCGACAAATGGCTCCTGCTCCCCTGACTGCTGCATGACGAAGTGCCTCCTGCACTTCTGCGCAATCTTGATGAACGTATCGCACGCCATGTCCTGGACACCTATCGCGCGCGCCACGGGTTAACCTCGTCACGAAACGAACGAAACTGACAATGAACGGTAACGGAAACTCTGGTGAAGATCTCAATCAACCGTGAATGAATGCTTACCTTCGTGGGTCTCATGCATGAACTCGAAGAGCTTGTTGACGACAGTCTTCAAGAACTTCCAGTGCGCCTTGAGGAAACGAGGGTACTGGCCGACAATGTACATGATATCGGAGGCAACCACTGCCTTATTATCCTTTCCTCGCTTAATCTCGCAGAGACCAAGCAGGTCCTTGATGACAGTCACCAAGAATCGCTTTTCTGTCTCCTCATCTATGTAGATAAACATTAGTAAAACCCTCAGTTAATAACATGAGGGATACGCACTCATGGCACCGGAGATCGAGCCAATAGCCCAGCAAAGGGTGTTGAGGTTCTGCCATGACCACTCGGAGCCATCAACTTGCTTTGCAAGCTTCTCGGTGAGGATGTTCTCTGTGTCATTAACGTCCAAGTGCGTCAAGTAGACGAGCAGTTCACGCATCGACTTGTAAAGAACGATGGTGTCGCTTTCTTTCATGAACTCGCGCACGATCTCGCCTTCCTCGTTCTCGACGATAAGCACCTACGAAGCGATATGGCGTCGATATATCAATGTCAACAAAGCAGTATGGCACGTACTTCTTCTGGCTTCACCATCTTCTCGATTACAACCAAACGAAGATTGGACAAAACATCACTGTAGATGTTCTTTCTCAATGCCATCCCGTTCAGCATGCTCTGACTCGACCCGCCCAGGCTCAGCCCCATGAGAAGGCCGCTCTCTCCGATAGGCAGGCTCTGAATCTCATCGTAGAGCTCTGATACCAGCTTGACCCAGTACTCCAAGCAAATCTTGAATATCTCGCGTTCATCCACCTGCGAAATCTTCACCATGTATAGGTGTGCATTCAGCAGGACATCGCGGTTGGCCTCGGACTCTACCGCGCGTAAATGCTTGGTGAGGAAGTTGGACAAAAACAGAGCGAGATTGAGCACGAGCTCTTGCCCAGAGTCTCCGGCGTTCGCGTACGCTTGTGCAATATTAGTGCTCGGGGGAATCATGCGGTTGACGGAGGTCATGACCATCGCGAACAAGATCACAAACTTGGGGTCGTATTCCGGTCCAACATCGAGAGCAGCGATCTCCGCAAGGCACTTCAGCGTGACGTTGCGGAACTCCGGTGCCTCTAGGAACTAAAAGACGCGAAAAGACGCGTTCAATACCATGCTTAACGCGTGAACGAGTGGCGGGCGCTTACCCGATTGAGGAGCAGATCAATGATGGTTGTCTCGAAGATATACCCGAGAGGGATCCAGTTCAGGAATCGGAGGAGTGTGTCTAATGTGGCTTTGATGAGGGACGTTTTCTGCGCCTCCTCGAGAATTTCCGAGCACAGTTTGAAGATCTCGGAAAACTCGCCACACATCTGGTTCTTCAGGTGCTTCACCTTCGCTTGAGTCATCTGCTCTGCGGAGAAATCGAAGATCTCCTCCGATAGCAGCTTGAGAATGACCATGTTGTTCTCGCATAGCGAGAGGTTCGTTTTTGATGACTCTACGAGTTCGGTAATAAAGTTCGGCCAGTTATGTGGCCACTCTTGCTTGAGAATCTGTGGCCCTGTTTGTAAATATGCACGGTAGATAGAATGTTTACGTACCTGCACGAGCGCCAGATTTAGCTTATTCAGGTACGTCTTCTCCCTCCTCATTGTGGCCTCATCGGACGCAACCTTGACCGTGATACCAACGATGAAATTCCGGATACCTGGAAGAAGGGTGAGTGGCAATCACGCAGCGTATCCCCTGTGGCGCCACTTGCCTTGTCGTTGCGCATCGGGCAGCGACTTCCATCTTGTCAAAATTAGCTTCTCGATAATTTGCAGGCCGATGTACTGTAGGGGCACATGAGCGCTGCGAGCAAATGTACTAAGCGTCGTCATGCACCTTGGTCTGCGGGAACGATGCCCCCTCCAAAATCTCTGGAACCCTCGTCCATGCATCAGGGCTCTCCTGAAACTGCGTCAGGACTTGCTGTGCCATTGCTTGCTAGATAAGCGAGGAAGAAGCATATTCGACGTCAGCAGCAGCATTACAATGCGTAATCGGCCACGCACCTCCTGGCCGACGCCTGAGTAGAAGGCGATGACCACCTTGTCCATTAGCGAGACATCGAACTCTTTGGAGAAGTCCAGTATGCCCTGCACAAGCGTGAGCGGCACGCACCATCGCGGTCAGCATGCGCACTCACCTCCATGGCGACGAAGCTATCGATGGACGCGTATAATCGTTGTCGTAGTCGCAGACGATGGCGAAGCTGCTTACTTAGAAGGAACGCCTGTGGCTGGGCAGAGGGCGCGCAAGATCCGATGTCAATCTCCGAAGACACGCTTTTCAGTCCCCGCCAATCCTCACGTGACCCCAGTCTCCCATTCCGAGAATGTCGGGACCAGACTCGGCGTGTCTAGCAATGCGTCCGGAATAATGCAACAGCTTGCGTCAGTAGGCCGCAGTATCGGTGGTAAGTGGTCTAGCTGATATATCCGAACGTTTTCTCAGCACTACGATCACGATGTCCATCCCGCAAACTCAACAGGCATGGCGCGCCACGGCCAAGGGCGCGCCTGGCAAGGTTCTCCGTCTGGACAATGATGTGCCAGTCCCGGTCAAGCTCAAGAAAGGCGAGGTCCTTGTCAAAGTACAGGCCGCAGCCTTGAACCCGATGTGAGTGGACCAAACGGACGCGTACGACAACCCTGACAGGCACTCAGCGGTTACAAGCTGATGCAGCTTTTGCCGGGGTTCGTCCTGAAGAGACCATACATTCCGGAGCACGACTTTGCTGGGGTCGTCGTGGACTCTAATGGCACCGAATACCAGAACGGTGACGCGGTTTATGGGTTCTTGACAGTCCGTACGTGGCAATGACGCGTTCCTATCCTCTGTACCGAGTTCATGCTTGTGTGCAGCGCTCTTTATGCAGACGCGACAGGGCACTCTCGCACAATATATTCGTGCACCGACTACTCACTTCATCCGGAGACCAGATGATATCCCTCCAACTCAAGCTGCAGGGGTACCTCTCGCAGCAATGACTGCATACCAGGGCTTGTTCCAAGTGGCCCATCTCGAACCGGAGCAACGCGTTTTCATCAACGGAGGAAGCACGGCGGTAGGCTCGTTTGCCATACAGCTTGCGAAGGCGATCGGGTGCAAAGTGACTGCCACTGCTTCGGGCAAGAACGAGGAGTATGTGCACTCGCTGGGCGCTGACGAGGCACGCGTCTTTCTGTGAGTTGGCACATGTTATGCTGACTTCCAAATAGTTTGTGGACTATACGAAAGGCCCTCTCCACACCGCGCTCGCGGAAAATCCCCCGTCTCCCAAGTATCACGTCATTTTTGAGACTGTTGGCTTGGTAGACACAGCTCTTTACACGAATAGTGAGGCATACCTCGCTCCGGGCGGTGTATTCGTCTCTACTGGACCTCAGCCGAAAGGTTTTGACATTGCGGGCATTGGCAAACTGCTGTGGAAAGTCTTCCTGCAGCCAAAATGGCTGGGGGGAACGAAGCGGACGTGGAAGTAAGTACAGCCATTGTGCTAGGTGTCCTCACCTCACGCGTATGATCAGGATGGTCTCCGTCGCAGAGAAACGTGAGGACCTCCAGAGGATAACGCAATACATCACAGAGGGTGTGCAGACTCTTGACTTTGACCCGCTCATGCACTGACTCATCGATTTACTACGTCATGCAGGCAAAGTTAGACCCCTTGTGGACTCCGTCTACGGCTTCGAAGACGTGCCCAAGGCGTACGAGCGGATCATGACGAGTCGTGCGACTGGGAAAGTCGTCATCAAGGTGGACTCTGAAGCAGAGTAGTCTCGCAACGTGCTGTCTGTCCTCTATCCGGATTAGTATCCCTCTTGATTGACTGTAGGCATTGTTGTTTGCGGCCTTTCATTAGTGTAACGGTGGTTGACTAGTGTGCCTGCACGCCCACAATCGTTGTACTTGCCTTTATCTCTGCGTACAATACACTCAGATGGCAGCTAGCAAGGAAGCATGTACTATATGAATTGACGACTGTTTGGGTGTGCCCATGTGCTGCGAATGCCCCCCCTAGGCCTGAGTTTACGGGCAAGAGTCGGTTGAACTACGATACCTGCCTATAAGGGGAACGCAACCTGGCCAGCGATAGCGATTGCGCTCAGAAATATCGGCCGTGGGAATATCTTTGCGACGCGCGAGCGCCCGCGCGCTTGTCACGCCTTGCTCACGCTTGCTCGGCGCCTACGTCACGTCAATCACTACCGGCTGTTCAATATTCAATGCCCGACACAACCCTCTCTGAAGCGCAAACTCGTGTTCTTGCTGCACATATGGCTATATTTTGGGCCACAGCGTCCCTTATTGAGCTTCGAAATGAGGTCAGCTGAGAGGAAGCTGCGTACATCCAAAGTCTGCATGGCCAGTCACAATCATGTCACAATAGGTCACACGGCGGTCACTGCCCGCGCTCAGTAGCGGTTCGCATTTCCGAACGGTCTGACATTGCAAAATCTGACATTGCAAAATCGACATCGCTGGCCAGCGCTGTCGAGCGTCTGTTTTTTGGCAGGGAAATCGGTCGCCAGCGATATCAAGTTGCGTTCCCGTACAGGCCCTAAATTGGTGGCGATTACCCGCTCGATCGGCGCGGAGCAACAGTTCTGATCTCGACTTTCAAGAGTTGCACCAACGTTTTGTGTTCAGCCATATCTGACGAGTCGCATCAGCACATTACCATCCAGACTCTCACCCACTAAGAGACAATTCGTGCGTTGCAGGTTCTCTGATTTTGATTTCAGTTACAATCGTTGAACGCGGACGGCTTGGCACTTGCAGATTTACCCACCATGACGAACGAAGCCACCATATCACCAACCCAAAGATTGCTTGCCTCAGCCAGCCCAGTGTCGCAGGGCGCCGAAGCAGCAAGTTGATCGCGCCTTCCTCTTAGACCGCTCTAACTGGCCTCTGTCATGCATCCTGCTCGAAATCGCGACTCCAGAAAGTATACAAGGCGTATCTCCATCCGGCACTGGTATCTTCTGCTGCTGGGCCTGACGCAGCTGCCGAGCCTGTGCTGCTGAAGTACCGCTTTCACAAACAATACCGACACCCCTCCCTTGACGCGTCTCTAACCAAAGCTAGAGTAGCGGGCGAGGCGCGTGCTTTGATCAAGTGTCTCCGGTATGCCTGGCTATGCCTCTGAGTTGTGCGCATCGCTGATTGGTCTAGCGAAGACATGGGGTGAACGTTCCGGGGATCCGCATGGTTGACGCGACGGAGGGCGTTTTGGCACTTGAATGGATCGAAGGGAAGAGTATCCGATTCCTGCTAGGCGGAGGAGCCGAAGGGGAAGATGAAGCCGCATATGATGACGATCCTGCCGATGATGCGGACCAAGAAATCGAAGAGGAGCCTTTACTACAATACGGTGCCACGCAAGGTACGCTGTATTTGCCCGTACCGGACGTGAGCATTGATTGTACGGTGTTTTTAGAGGACGTAATGCAGATGATTGGCACAGAGATCGCGAAAATGCACCAGGCCGATATCATACACGGTGATTTGACCACTTCGAATATGATCCTGCGACATCCCTCGTCGCGTAAAGGCTTGCAGCTTGTGGGTGAACCATCTTCGACGATCCATTATGCATTTTTCACATGCGCTCTTCAGGTTCTAATTGACTTCGGCTTGGCGTATACGTCCACCTTAGTCGAGGACAAAGCAGTTGACCTATATGTCTTAGAGCGCGCTTTCGCCTCAACACATCCGGCTTCTGAGCCGCTGTTCGCTTCAGTGCTCAAAGCATACCAATCCAAGATGGGCCGTGACTGGACTACGGTCTCAAAGCGTTTAGACGATGGTACGTCTCCAAATTGCAAGCTGTGTAAGATCGAGTGATGAACAAGAACACAGTGAGATTGAGGGGTCGTAAGCGTAGCATGGTAGGATGAAAGTTGAACATCTCCCTGACGCGGTGACATGGAGGTCACTCGCGTGTCGCAGAGCTGCATCAGTCCAATTGTCCCAAATATCCTTGTCCAATCTCGTACAAGCCTCAAAATACAGTTACATTGCAACGATGTTGCACGTTTGCCGACGCTAACAAGGGGAGGTGAGTACAACGCCATCGCCATCGCCTGCGTACCTTGATCGCGGCCATCAAACGGTCGGCGCATACAAGACAGGCCTCAGAACAACTCGCGAACTCAAAATTACAATAGTCGCTGTCGCGCCTACCGCACGCCGATATCAACTTGTTGTCTGGCTGTTGTCTCCGATCAACTTTGTCAGCGCTTCTTAACCTGTGGGGCGGCTATGCCTCGGCGGGATGGGGTCCTCATGCTCGTCAGTTTCGATGCACGGTTCGCGATAAATATCCGCGCACAACGCCACATCCCCACCTGAATCGTTGATTTGACCCTTATCGACTTTTGGCTTCCGCTGCCTAATTCTCACCGGATTCTCATTGAGCGCCACCTAACTTGGGGCCGTTGATGCGACAACAATGTAAGTGGCGTACTGTCAATCAGGTGTCAGAAGACCATTGTCATGATAATAAGTATAGTATGCGAAAAAAAAACCACTCTACATGGAGAACATCACTACTCCCGATGTTTGTCTATTATGACAACCTACGATTCTTCAAGCACTACACATGCAGCTTTGCTAAGGTCAGTAGGCCGAGCCATTTTGACTGCGTGATGTTGTGAAAGCGTCGCATATTCTCACGAGCAAGTCATTGCGCACGGGGATAGTGAGCTGCACCAGTCGAGTGGTGTCCAAGCAGCATGTCGTTCGCGGTAATCAGGAAGATGATGAACATGCCAGCACAGACAAACAACTCCTTTTGAAACATATCACTCCGTGCAGCTTATGTGACTATGCTTCAAAAAAGCAATCTGCAGACCGGAACGAAGCAACTTGGGCATAATCGAGACTGTCGATAAACGACTCGGATACCGATGAGGAGGCTCACCTGAAACCGGCATTGGAGATGATCGATGTCGGTGAACTCCTACTTGCGATAAGTCAATGATTCTACCACGACATGACAATAATGTCCGGGTACTTGATTGGATTCTGCCATAGAATATGGCACACAAGGACATTTTTATGGGACAACAGTCATGCATCCGAATCCTACCTCGAGAACGATTGCATTGTACGCACTGCCAGGGTCTCTCACGCCACTACTCGGATATAAAGTAGATCTCGATGGCAGATCGACTTATCCAAGGCAGCAATATTTCACGTTGTGCTTGTACTTCTCGTACACAAGACGGACATTGCAACCATCGTCGCAGCAAGACTATTGACATCCAACGCGACCAGCCATCATTGTGATCCTGCCAATATGACAAGCGCTTGCGTGCCTCGAGGACGGCTGTGCCTCAGCGGCAACCTTATAGTGCGGTCCTCGTGCTTGCCAGCTCTGACGTGCATATATTTTCGAGCGCAACACCGCTTGCCTGCTGCTTCGACCTCGACCTCGTCGTTGTTCCTCTCCCGTGGTCCAGCTTCCATTAGTTCGCAATGAGCGCCATTGTGGGTGTAGCCATTGATGCCTCCAGGATAGTCGGCGACATAAGTGGCATACCCGGAATCGGTACTGCGGCGTCATGTGTCCAAGCTATAAACGATAGATGCAACCAGGTGGTATCTCATAAGGTGAGCAGCTACTGCCCATCCTCTGTATTCTCCGCGCAAATGTTCATCGGCCCGTAGAAAGAGTGTCAGCTACTAGCAAACCAGGCGGCAGTACTGTTACAGGCGCTGCGCACCTACAATGTAGAAGTAGATCAGCTCCGCGCAGCTGCTGATGAGGTCACCTTGTATGTTCTCTGGTCTTCATACTGGTGCACGTACCAATGCAGGAGCAGCGTATTGCGAAGTGTGTACGACCGTCTCGAAGTCTGGGCAAGCTATAGCAGGGTCCGGGCATTTCGTGAGTGGCTGGCAGCTTCTGGCCGCTCGTTGCCTGCTGACATTGCGCTCAGTCAACGATGGCAAAGTGAGTGATGGGATTCGCAAATGCGAGGCAGACCTGAATATCGCGATCTCGAAATTTCACGTATGGATATCATTGAACTGTGCAACCACATGTTAACGCCAGTAATCCAGATTACTTCCAACATCACTGTGGCGAATGCACAACGGATGGCCGAGGCGGTACAGGCGCAGCAACATGAGGAAGTTATGCAGCTGCAACGACAGAACAATGAGAACCTCATGGAGTTCAAGGCATTACTTCTTAAGGTGCTCCCACAAGATGACACAATTGCAACGGAGTTAGGCAGGACAAGTACACCGACTCCGCAGCAGCTAATGGAGGCGGGACAACATGTGAGGTTCACGGATAGCTATAGCAAGCAAACACTCACATCTCTACAGGTCCTCACAAGTCGCGGCGATCCCGAAGCTACCACTACAGAGGAGCAAGTCATGGAAGTCGAGAGGCTGTTGAGTGAATTGCGGAACCAGACAGGCGTCAAATCCAGTGTACCTGTCTTGGACAAGCAAGTTGAGCGTGTTGGGAAGTACCCTATGGAGAAAGGTGGCACCAGCGAAATATATTTAGGACGCTGGTTGGGTCGAGAGAAGGTCTGACAGCTCCCTAGCTGTGGTCGCATTTCTACTAAGTGTATCCCTCTAGGTTGCCCTCAAGGTCCTCCGGACAGTTCTCGTATCCCCGAGGGCCAGGGATGTATGTGCGAGCATTGCCTCTGATTACTCGTGCTGACTTCTCTTCAAGCATTTTGCACGCGAGATCAAGGTCTGGTCCAAGTTGGACCACCCGAACGTACTCCCACTGTTGGGTATCGTGACCGACATTGGTTACTTTGTACAAACGGTTTGTTTGAAGGTTCACATCAGAACGCATGACGCTCATTGTATACGTTACCTCAAGGTTGCACCCTACATGGAGAACGGTAGCATTCTGGAGTATGGTGCTGCTCCTCTTATCTACAACCCTTGCTCACTCCTGTTTAGATACGCAGCGCGGAATAAGGACGCGAACAGGCCTCAATTGGTCCGTAACCATGTATCAAATGATGAGCAATCTGGCTCACATCTTAAACTACAGCTTTGTGGCGCCGCGAAGGGACTCGCATATCTTCACGAGCAAGGCGTTGTACATGGGAATGGTAAGTCGGCATGCATGCGCCACATAATAGGTTGTTAATTATCTCCGGGTAGTGAGATGCGTAAGTATACCTAAACGAGCCATGAAATCCAGATAGACTAATTCGATGTGGCCGACGGCTAGTCGAACATACTCATCACAGATAAGGTTTGTCTGTGCAACCGGAAAACCATTCGTTCGCATTTAATCACTTCGTGACTAGGTGGAAGCCTGCATATGTGATTTCGGGATGGCGAAGATCATTGGCGACATTACGGACTCTGTCCCCTCGGCGACGTTGACCCAAACGGGATCGACGCGGTGGCTCGCACCGGAGCTGATTTTCGACGCCAGCTGCAATCCCTCCCCAGCCACTGACGTCTGGTCCTTCGGCATGACGATGCTGGAGTGCTTTACATTGCGCCCACCGTGGCGAGAGGTCAAGCGCGAGGCGCACGTCGTCCGACGCCTAAGTTCGGAGGTGACTGTGCGTCCCTTGCGCGCAATAGAGGCACAAGATCTGACGGACGATATCTGGCGTATGATGATGATGTGCTGGGAGCAGGACCCCGCACAGCGATGTTCATTGACTGCTGTTGCGGAGTGTCTGGACGGTTCCGTTGCTGTTGCCTGACATGGTGCATCATAGACAGTCTTGGCTCGTATCATTGCATTTTCTTAATACCCTATCTGACAGTTGCACACGACCATCATGTATGCCACATTATCACGTCCCCATCACGTCCATATGTATTTAGATCTGCATGTACAATCATCCTCGCTTGCTTTCGTTCATGTTCTTGTATTTAGGTAGTGGTAGATTGCAGCTGCTAGTGACCCCCTACCATATACCATACCACTGACTGCGTGCAATGTACGATTCAATAGAATATGTGGGCCAGTCCGTATGTGATGCGCTGTCTCATGCCATGATGCCTTAGGATTATATACAGGATGGGTCAAGACGCGAGGTTACTTTTTAACCGTGGGTGACATTGGAAATGGGTTTTGCCCATGTGTTTGATAGTGCATTGGGCACGATGCCACATCTGGACGTACCCCACAAGCTGGCCGTGGCCAGTCTGAATTACCGCCGGGATAGGTTATTCTTTTACGGTGGTTGATGATCCAGACCAAAGTGTTGCATCATTGGAAGATAGCGATACAACCCTATGATTCTATAGTAGAGAAGGTGTACCGTGCCACGCGTTCCGATGGTAGCGGCGACTTATTTTACGTTTCCAATGCCCACAGGGGTAACAACAGTCAGGCCTAAATTTTTCCGCAGTGTCTGCTACCCATCCACAACAGTGATGCATATCCGCTATGCCGTTACGGTAATGATGACAGGCTAGCGAGGCTCGTTAGCTTGAGCACAAGCATGAAGCTCGAATTCATGCTAGTGGGAAAGTCAACTTGCGGCTAAACGGCGATATTCTGACCGATCGGATTACGATCACCAGAGTTGAAGTCAACGGCACCGGAATCGAGCCGTGCATTTGTGCTGGTGAACACATGGAGATAGCGCTGCCAAAGAGAGTCAGATATTAAATCGCTCTGTGAAGCCATAGTACGATGCTGGAACGCCAAAGTACGGAGTCGGGGTTCGGCATTTTTACAGCGTAGATTTGAACGCCCCCGCCAAGCACCATTTTTTTTTTCATTTTGCAGCAGGCTGGAACAGCCGCCGTGCGGTGTTTTTGTCCGCACAAAACAACTCAGTGAAAGGCAGGCCACAACACTGATTCAGAGCAAACATACGGATACGGGCGGAAAATCGCCGTGCTCAGAACGGCCAATCCGTTATGTATCCGCTGTCTGTCTGTCTGTCTGTCTGTCTGTCTGTCTGTCTGCGACGTAGCTGCCTGTGTCCCATTGTGAGCTCAACTGGCCGAATTCTCGGACTGAACTGCAACCACATACCAAGAATCGATTCACACCACTGCGTCGGACGACGGCTCAACCACAATTTCGATTCGAGCTGGACGTCAGCCTCCGAAACATCGGTGGATAACTGGGTCAGGAGCGGACTTGACGGCATCTGGCCTATGACCCACTAAGCCAACCTTAGCACACTCACCTTTTCCACTCACCTTTTCCGTCGGCGCGTATTGATCTGCTTTTGTCGCTTATTCTTGCGAAGACGTCGCATCTAGGATTTACAAGCCCGACATGCCGTAGGTCGTCGGAGGGACACAAAGGGGTGAAGGATGTTGGCATCATAATAGCTGAGATTATGCGGGTCGAATGCATTCTTAACGTGCGTGGCCGGCTTCCTATGACCATCTCCGGGAGGCTTTCCGTTGCACCCTCTGACAGGTGGTACGTAGACCTCAGAGACGAAGAGGGTGGTCATCCTCTCCTGTTTATGCTGCAACAGGCAAGTCGTCGGCATCCTTGCGGATTGATAATCACGGTCGAGGATCGATAGTACCATCGGCGCACTATCGTCCACACCGCAAGCATCCTCGCTCGAATTATATTATCCTTGAATCCGGCCACGTCTACCGTCCTCGCCAAGAGTAGCCGACACCGCGTAATACGGTAATGCTTGGGATCGTCATGCAGGGACTCTCGATTGGTGGGAGAGGGTGGCTCAGAAGAGGAGAGGACCCTTTCCACGGAAGCCTTCGATACTGAAATTGCTACAAGAAGCTGCCGACAGGCCAGATACTGCGCATCCCAAGATGCATGTCTGTCCTAGTGGTCGGGCATACGAAGCATCTTATAAATTATGAAACAGGAGGGCAGGACATCCCGTATGGTCGGCACGCGGATGGCAGCAGTATGTCCATCTCCTCGGTCAGGTGTGTCCATTCATGGATCTCTTACCTCAAGACCTCCGTCAGCCTCTCCCGGCCCTGCTATCCCGCTCGACGACCCGCCTCAATTGTCGGTCACCACCATTCATCCCGGTCTTGATCCTTGATGCATTGTATTACGAATGCGGTTGGAATCCATATATTTGCCGCTGCCGTGGAGGATGAAGATCTCCCGCCTGGCGAGACAAAGACCGCGCGCGTTGCAGCTTCGCGTCACCAAGCGACGTCGGCCCATATTCGGTCGCCCCATAATTATATTCATGAAACATGCCTGCATCAACCCAAAGTATTGAATCTTAGCCACGGAAGAGTAGCTGCCGCCCGCAGCAGGAAATTGTCGAACAGCCGAATGTTTCGTGCGCGGGACCCTTCGTCGATAGACTGAAGCAAACCAGACAGCATGACGATCTTCTCCTGCGAGGCGGATCCTCGTACACCCTTCATGGAGCCACATCTTCCGGACCAGATGGCGTTCACAGAATGGAGAATGGAGGCACCTGAAGAGGGCAGATTCCTTTCACGGGTTGGGATTTTGAGCGAAGGGACCGGGGTGAGCCTGACGGATCTGCGCCAACGAGACGTCGGCTCGATGGTCGGAAGGAATTACAGGACCATCTACCGAAGGTCAACATGCGCAGCCAGCTGCATTTGTTCCAGCGTTGGCTAGAGCGCATGTCCGATGCATCTTGGAGCCTACACATCTGTTATCCTCCCTGTCCTCCATGAGCGAATCCTGCACTCCTGACATCTCTGCGTCATGCACTCTATTGATCGCCGCATCATCTTGCCGGCCATAGTGCCGATGGCAGATTCACTGCAGGGTAAAGGGACGTGTTCTCTATGGCATCCCGCTCGCATGCAGAGCTTGGCCACTGTGCAGCATCTTTGCACGGTGCAATCTCACATTAGAGAAATGTTCGCCCGTTCAACAGGCGAGGCACCTTGCAGTCGGCAACAATGCCGCACTACTTGTCACGCCAATGTTCTCCGGATGCTGAACGCAGCTGGACATTGCGCACAGCCTAACCCTTGCTTTCGGCGAATGCGTTTCCCACAAACTTTCATCTGCCATGTTACCGCTCGTCTCGTGGCATGTCAGCACCTCGGTAGTGTCGCAAAATTGTGTACGCGCACCTCCGCGCACTATCGCGATAGATCTGCCGGAGCGAACAACGCAGTCCGGTGAGGTCTTTGATCCTTTATCGAATTGACTAGATCTAATTGGGTACTTCCACGACATCAAAGGCTCGCCATACGGAACCTGAAGTACGCACCGGAACTCGGACTCGGACCTCTGCAGCTGCGTGCCAAGATCTCCCCGCCGTTCACCGGAACAGACGATCTGAAGAAGGCATCGCGGCACCGGAGTATAAGGGTGTCTGCGCTGGGGACGCAGCGCGCCGCGGAACTAGCCAACCACCATGCATCATCGCTGCCGAAGAGTTTCGGCCGGCGTACCTCGAATATCGGTGCAATGCGGCTCATGAAACAAACTCTGGCTAGGCAAGCGATTGTCTTTGCTGGCGACGCCGAATGAGACAACGGCTGGCAAACTTCCTTGCGTCTGCTTCCGTACCGCGCGCTTACGCTGAACTGCATGCAATGGAAGCCCTGACCTCGGACGTTGTCGTGTGGCAAGTCATCTTCAGCAACTGAGAATCGAACATTCGTTGGTGCCGCCTCAGTCGTATGACAGCAATGACAAACTGAGATATACACCATCTTTCCGAGAGCTGCGGAGGACGATTCAGCAAGGTATGGGAGGCATGACGCAAAGGAGTCAGTTCTGGCCACGGCTGGGGGAGTGTGAAGGATTCATCGTCGTTTGCTGAACAACTCTGCACCGTCAGTCAACTCATCGAAAAAGTGGCCCGCAGAGAGAGAGAGAGAGAGAGAGAGAGAGACAGAGACAGAGAGAGAGAGAGAGAGAGCTAGTAGGAATCCGGGGTTGTCGCTCGCGAAGCTGATGTAACATGACCAGCAGAGCCGGTGAGTCCTATCCACGAGTCTCACGCACAAACAAACCGGCGAGCTCGAGGATCTCTCCACCAGTCGACCTCGCCGCCGTCGGCTCATGCATCAGGCATTGCTCCCGCCTCCGCACCGTCGTCCGCTTGCCCGGATCATCACGATCATCGCGTTCTCTTGGTTTTACTGGGCAACGTCCGGCGCATGACGCACTCAGCGATGCCAGATCCGACACACCATGCCGCGGCGAATCGGACTTGGAATGTTCCAGCTACATCGTTCGCTGCGATGAAATTGCTCGGTACCGCGATATCCGCTGGATCGGATTGCACATCTAGCAAGCTGTAGAAGTCGTCGGCGCAAGCGATCATCACGCTGAAGCTGAGGCAGCAGCACTACAGCTCTTCTGCATGGGGCGATTGCTGCCGATGTGACAGGTCTTCGTGGCACGGAAAACAGTGGAACGAATGCGTACGACACCTAAGGAGACGTACTCCGTCACAAGAGTCACCAGCCTTGTGAAGGAGGCCTTGATGGTGAGGCCAGGGTGGCTATATGCGCCACATCCGCAGCGAACATTGCTCGAACACGGCCAACCATGCAGTGCCACACACCGGTATCGTGGCAATGGTCCATTATTCTTCGCAGTGCGTTTCGCCCTGTGCGAGCCGTACATATGCGTAAGTTGCCAATATCGCCGCCTACGCGGCGTGAGGGCCTACCACGGATCGTATTGCCATGATGCCGCCTTCAGGGTGCGGACGACGTGGTCACCACTTGCTGTGCGTGTTCGATGCATACATATACTGTGCACAGAGCTCTTTAGCTCAGCGAATAAAACGGATCTGCTCACCGTGGCCATGCACAATATCGCACAATCTCTCGTCCAAGCGAGAAAACATCCGGGAACAACACGCCCCACTCAAGCCAAGAGGTCGCGATAGAGGGACTGTAGATGCAGAAGCGCGGAACCGCGGCGCATGTCGGTTACAATGCAGAATATACACATCGACGGAGCACGCGTATCGCGATGCTGAGGATCCTATGGTTTCGTCACGACTCACCGGACCCACCTCCCACAGGCACTGTCAGCAATTAGCGATGGATACGACCATCGTTCTGATTCATGGCCGTGCCCGGTTGCGCATCGTGGCCTGGATATCTGGCCCTTACCGTGCACCATGAACCTTTCCGCCGACTTCGATCGTCTCAGGGCGGCACCTTCTCTTCTCCCGTTATCCACATGAAGGCCGACGATGTCGCGGTGCAGTTTATAGGTGGTTGAACGCTCGATGCTTGGATACCGCCGCTCGCCAATGCATCGGGTCAGAGCAAGGAAGGTTCGTAGACGTCGCACGCGGGAGGTCTGATTTGGTGCTAAAACCCATTCGGTTATAGGGAAGCAAGCAGCTCTCAGGCCCACGACGTCGAGGTAGACCCCCCTCTTGCGATCTCCATCTCTACGGCCATCCACCGTCTTTTGCTCCGTCCGGAGGGTGATCCGCCGCCGTCCTTGCCGTAGCCCGCGGCCGCAATCCGGGTATCTTCGCTGAGTGGGCGAGGCTCTCCATCGGCGCGCGGAGCTCTTTGAAGCCAGCGAAGTCCGCGCGCGGGAGCCTATCATCGCCCGTTTATTTCTCCACCCCCGATTTTGTTCGAAACGTTTTCGCCTGCCGGCTGCACAGATACGGGTGGTTTCCCGACTGGAATCTCGCGATCGACGAGACGATCTGCCCACACATCCACCCACAACGGAATGGCCGCGTTCCGGGTACAAAAGCACGTATTTCTACTTCTAGAGCTTCCAGTGGTGTGGTCGTTGCAGAAAGCAGAGCCGTCGATTTCGACCGATCCGGCTGACTGAGACACTGGGCATTCAGCTACGCCCGGGCATCGAGAAACGAGCTTGTCTTCCCTGCACGGTCACATTCTACATAGTTCTGAATTCTCACTCGGGTCGCACAGCATTCTGATCCACTCTACATATTTCCGTTGAGAGCGTTTGTGCGGTTCAACTATTTCGCTCAGGATCCAGGTACCTCGCTATCGGGCACGCAATTGTGAATCACAAGCACTGATATTGTTACAACGACAAACGATAGTTATGGTACATCCTCGACGTAGCGAATACGACCACAGATGAAAGTAATAAAGGCACATGTGCACGAAACAGCAGTTGCATAGATGGAGAGCAGATATATATTCGCGCGATTTCAGACTGCATGTCGGACTGTTAGCACCTGTACGTACAGAGTATGGAATTACACGCACTTGGCCGGTCAATCACCCAGCCTTGCCGTGGTGTCCGTGCATTCCCTCAGGCATCCTGCTCATGTCGAGCCTCGCATCCCTACGCGCATCCATCATGTGATGTGCGTTGATTTCAGGGCCTCTAGATGGCGGCTTCGGGTACGCTTGCGGAGGGTACGGCGCGTAGTGGGGGTGATGATGAGCCGGGTGGGGCGGATGGGCGTGCGCAGGGTGGGCCACCGGCCCTGGCGCCATGGGCATCTGGCCCTCGGGCCGAGGAGCAGGCACCATGTACGGTGCCGCGTACGCCTGATGATACGGCGCCGTGAAGACCGGGTAGTAGGGCGTGTATGGGGCAGGCTCCCCATCCTGGCCAGATCCGTGGCCCGCAGGCATCGCTTGCGGCGGTGCAATTGGAGCGTAGAACAGCTGCGGCACGTACACCGGGGCCTCGCCCGCCTTGGGCACGTGAGTCGCCGGATACTGCCCGTAGAAAGGGGTGTACGGCGACATGTACGGGATGGGTGGTGTGGCGCTGGTTGCAGCGACCGCAGGCGGGACCATCATCCCTGGTTGCACGCTAACGTCGACTTGCTGATCGTTGGCGTTGTTGGCTGCGCGATCCGTTTAAAACAATGGAAATGGACAACGTCATTCTACGCGCCACCCTCGAATCAGGACAGCAAAAAAGCTCACTTTTTCCATCGCGCTTCTTGTAAGGCCCTCGCTTCACCCCCTTTTGTCGCTCCTTTCTCTGGGAATCAACGCATTCCTCAGAGATGCCGTACTTGACGCAACGGAGGCAGGGACGGGCATCGTCGCACTTCTTGCATGCCTTCTGGCAGTTGGTGCAAGCATTCTTGACTTGCCTGCGTTTTGTACGCGGCGGCGTCGAGGGCATTACACTGTGCGAGAATGGATACATGTGCATCGGCATGCCTGAGTAGGACACAGGATGAACAGTCATCTGCGGCTGCACTGAGTCCGTCGGGGAGGGCTGCTGCTCCTCGCCCTCCGGATTATTGTCGCCCATTATTGATCTGCTGGCAACGCGGGCAGGAGAGCACAAAGGGGTGCGTGAGGTAGCGAGCAGGGAAAGATGCGCCCCAAATGAGGCGTTAAAGGACGGGCGCCTTGAGGGTCTGAATTCCACGTGCCAAGAATGGCTTCTGTCCAGAGCAGGCAGTCCCTGGCTGCTGTTATCGCTTGCGATGACACAGGCAACGGGTCCGCCTGCAGGGAGAGGTGCATGGTGGTCAACAGACACGATGGGGCAGACGACGCGGAACCAGATGCTCACGATGAGTGGACCGCCGGGTTCGCTGAGCTGCTCGTGCAGGGGCGACTCCGACTCAAAAGCGGAGGGAGGCGGGAAGAGAAAATGCGGCAAGACATATCTCCCTCGGCCCCCCCTCTTATTCTCGGCGTAGCCCCCCGGCTCGCTCGGCATATAACCTTGTTTGATCTCCACTCCTCCACTCCCACGGCTATTTCGCGGATGATGCGACTCGGCCATGTAAACACTCCGCGGCGCCCTTGATTTCCGCGACTTCGTGCGATCCCCGCTCAAGCCCCTCCTTGCCGTCGTACGTATATCCTGCCTCCGCAGGTATGGCTCCCCGCTCTGCGCATGACCCGCATCCTCCGTCCAGCCTATATAGCGCGTGGCGGACATCGCGTGCCTATTTAGTCATCGCGGAGAGTTGCCGGAGGAAGCTCTATACACGCGCCTTTTGTCCGTTCCAACGTCCAATGCCGTGTCATATTGATAACACACTTTATGGTTTGGTGTACGTGAAACCGCCCGAAGTCCCATCAGAAGGGAACGAGACCTCTTACAGGATACGTGGAATCGAGAATTAGACCGCACGGGAGCGCCACTCACACGTAATCTGGCCCTCATCTCAGCTCCTGCAAATCAAACGCATTGATGCTCTCAAAACCCTCAAATTGATTGGAGTGCATCACGGGGAGCTTGTTCTACGCCTAACTAAGATCCTTGTGAAGTCATCCGCTACAGACCTTGTTCGCGGATCAATCCCAGTGAGAACAAGTGAGGATAACCGTCCGCGGGGCGACCACTTCCCGCCAGCAGTGGTTTATCATCAAAGATGGCAGAAACTGTCGGAACATGGTTGTTCACCCGCGCAGTAAGGTCGCATGTTGTGACCTTCTCCAGTCGTAGAATGGTTAGTCGCGATATGGCCTTGACCCGGTCATAACAATACAGTGCGTATGAGCGAGTCGCTCATCCCGCCATTTGCATCAGCTTCGCACGGTTACCGTGAACTCAACATGTTACAAGCTTTCCGACCGACATCGGACTTGCATCTACGCAATTGCTGATGTATAAAACTCTCGGCCCGGGTCCTGCACCAAGCCTTCCAGGTCGGGCCAGTCCGTTGCTTCGTCGCTTCTGCGCATCCACGGGTCGTGGCTAGTCCTGTAGTGTGGGATCACAGGGCCGTTTACGTCGGCAGGCTTGCCAGAAGCTTATTCCCATGCAGTGTGAACGAGTGCCTGCCGATTAACCTTGTGCTATCACCGCCGCCCCGCAGTAGTTGGCAAAGCCAGTCTGATGCGCTTGTTGCTAGTTGTTGCTACCTGTAGGATCAATGTGGAACGCAGATCGTTCCTTGGTGATATAAGATAATACTCAACACTCGGCAAAATAGTGAGTCCCGATCGTTTTGACGATGGTCGCATCAATGTTATTGAACGTGAACATTCGCGTCCCGCGAGTGACATCGGGAGCTCGGGCGTCTGTGTGCGCTTCATCTGACCACCGTGTTCGAATTTCGTGTACTAGCGGAGGTTGCCAAGGAGGCTGTGATATCAATTTCGCTTCATCCTCAGTGAAACCGTGCGTTCATTGTAATGGTGGAAACGAGTTTCCAGGCGGGGTTGCCGCCTTCGCTGACCTTTTCACCGATCGCGCTCGCCGACCTTCCCACCTTTGGGCCCCGCCTGGGGCAAATCGCACTACATCGCCAGGATGGATCTGCCCATCTGGAGATTAGTACTCCGAACCTGATGACCGCGACATCTCACGGCGTGATTCCCCATCTGTCGAGAGATCATGTCAATGTCACCAAGGCCATTCGCTGGGTCCATGTACCGTTCGAATCCTTGTGAGCTGTTGCTGAGTACTCTGGTACGATGTTCTGTTGACTCTCATGTCTTGCATAATACTATAGCTTGAGTCATACGCCTCCTATACCAACTTTACAGCCGGGACCACATCCTATCCATAGATTTTTGGGTTATGATCCATCGCAGCACATCGTCTCGATGTCCGCCCGAGATCCTTTCGATGACCGCGATATGCCTGCAAATGGCAAGGACTTCATCTCAGTTTACTGCATCAGAGGCATACGCAAGGCAAGTACCAGCATCGATGCCGTGTCCTGCTCCTGATGAATGAATCAAGATCACGCCTAATATGTGGAACTCGTATACGTCTGCATGCAATCCAGACGTTGTAACCGCCCTCTCGGATACGCCTTTTACGCCTCCACCGCATTCGCAAAAACGCATCACGAAAAGCATCGAGAAATCCAGCGCTTGGCTGACTGATATTCTCCAAGCTCAAAGTCAGCAGGTATTGACTCAAGGCGTCTCTGAGCATCAGTGCCCAGATATCTCTGTGCCGAATGTGCGCAATGTGCTCGTCCACATGGCTGGTAGTGTGACCACACAAGCGCGCCAGGCTTTTGCAGACTCTCTTCTCGGAAAATTGGATAATAGGGACGCGGAACAGCTCGCGCCTCTTCGGACGCTTGATGACGGCGTCGCCGGATATGTTTCGGATCTCATGCCACTCCGCGCAGCCCTCTCAGCGAAGATGATCAGCACGTCTGAGATCCTGCCGGGCCTGGAGCGCGGTGCAATGAGTGTAATCGCCCCTAACGCTCAGCAGCAGCATGACACGCCCGAACTGTCGGACCTTATTCAAGCCTCCTTAAAACACCTGCCAGTCACCAAGCCCCGATTGGTTAACTCCGCGAATTCTCCCCACGAGATGCTGCGCCTCATACGTGATGTGGGCATTGATATGATCGACGCTCATTGGGCGCAGCGCGCGGCGGACATCGGGGTCGCGCTGGATTTCTATTTTCCTACACTCAACGGATCGCCCACTGCAATCCAGAAATGTGTCGGACCCAGAGTTCGACCGAACGGCAAGACTGATCTGGGACATAATTTATATGACATTCGATATGCTCGCGACCACTCGAGGCTGGCGGCGAACTATAGGGATGCCTTGTCGTCCCAGGCCCTGACGGGCAACTCCTCTATTCCCGCTTCCCTGATTTGTCCGTGCCCGACATGCTCTCCCACCATAGGCGCCCCTGCATACTTGCACCATAGTACCGTGGATCATTACTCGTTCGCCGCAGATTCCAGCCCAGCCCAGCCCAGCAATTTCCAACCACCCTTCACGCGTTCGTACATCCATCATCTCCTTCATAGGCACGAGATGTCTGCGCATTCGCTACTCGTGATGCATAACATATCCGTGCTCGATGCTTTCATGGCTGGCATCCGCACCGTTCTCGAGGGACCAACTGGAGTAGAGGAGTTCCACAAGCATGTTGAAGATTTCGTCAATTGCTTTGACGAGGACCAGGTGGTGTTCGACGAGGCGAAAGTCGATTGGGCCGGCGTAGGGAGGGCCCGCGGGAAGGGCAGCTCTTCGAGAGAGGAGATCAAGCAGGCTCTTGGCACAGCTGTCGCACTATGACATCGCGGTCTCAATTGGTGGCTCGAGAAGTTTTCAAGACGTCCATGATTCTCGTGACCCTTGAGGTGCAATTCTTGAAATAGTGCGGCCATGCGGCATCCAGGGACGGATAAACGACGACCGTCCGCAATATGACAGGAGTCTTTGCCGTTACCTTCCACAATGATTTGAAATCCGACGTACTGGTACAGCGCGCCGTCTGCATGAAGATGTATGCCATGACAGGATAAATTTACTTGTACGTAGTTGTCTGTGGTCGCTTGATGATGAGCGCAAATGCCTTGACGCAGATGTCAGTGAGCGTGTCAACTCGGGTGATCATAAGATATCACTCGCTGCAATAGGACGCCAAATTTTTGAATGTCTTAGGACTGGAAAACGATGGGAATAGCCACTCTATAGTACGATGTGCATTGTTCAGGCAACCGATTCGATGAGGGCCGGCAATCGATCCGACCCTGGGGTCGGTAATCAGTAGACGCCCGTAATAGTGCGGGCGCTACCACACCCGCGTCTCTTACATACCACCTACAGCAACCGCTGCGTTGTACATCGCGACACTTTCTATACGGTTTGGAAAGCGGAGCTTTCGAGAACTTTCTATCATTTATCAACATCACTGTATAGCGACCACATCATAGCTGTGTCAGAATCGAGGCTGCACTGTGACGGCATACGGCACTTCAACAGTACCATTGCTATCATCTGCGAACCCTTCAATCGGTTGGCCCTTGCGATCCCTGTGCATCATGTCACACGCTAGAGATGCGTTGGTATGAAGGGAGATTTCTGACATGTCCGAGCCGTACTGAATGTAAGGTAGTGGGAGAGTGGACACGACGAGTCTGTCGAAGTGAATCAGAGAGCGCTCATTGACAAAGTACTTGCGCGTTATTCGGGGGAATTTACCGGTCAGTCTATGATATGGAATTCTACTATCGATGAGTCCTATTTGACCTTCTGGCCTTCTGGCAATGTACCCCAGTCTTTCGCGAACTTCTCCAGAACTCGGATGATGCCGGCGCGAAGGCTGTAGAAATTCGTTTCGAGACAAAGAAGTTCCTCGACAGAAGGGGCGAGCCAGCAAGCACAGATAATGGGGAAATCACCGATAACAAGAGACAGCGTTTCGATCAGAAGGCAGCGCTTGTATGTAGAGGAGTATTGGCATGCATGAAGATTCATAACGTGATTTGGGTTCAGGTGCACCAGTGGGTTTTCAGGAACAATGGCATGGTCTTTCGCGACGAAGACTGGAACCGTCTGAAGAAGATTGGTGAGGACAGGTAGTGCCCATCGGCTCATCGTTCCGTACTGAGGCAGCCCATAGCCGAAGGCAACCCCGATGAGGAGAAAATCGGAGCGTTTGGCGTTGGTGCGTGTTTTACGTGCAAAAGGGTCTCGATGTCTCAATTGCCTTCGAAGGATTCTACAGCTTGTTCTCCGTAACGGAGGAACCGTTTGTGACTTCGGGAGGTGCGGGCGACGATTTGAATGTAGGTCTGGTCACTAATTTAAACATGATTACGGACAGGTCAATGGATGGGATTTTACTGGAAGGATAAGAAAGATCAGGTATGGAACGCACGTATCACAACACATCAAGATGTGAACTCTGAGTGGCCGTTCAATGTAGCTCTTTGCTCGTAGAGGCAATCTGCCGCCCGGGTCTGCACAGTCCGACCCATGGACCGCGTTCGAGATGACTCTCAGAGAGCCTGCACCAATTCCACGCGCTTTTGATCTGACACGTTTTCTAGCCTCATCCATCACATTCATGGCACATTTATCCGAAGTCAGTTTATTCCTCGACGACGAGCGAATTTCCAGATTGACGAAGGAGCCTGGTGCTCCGAAACCGATCACTATACCAAGAACCCTGAAGAGTACGAGTCCCCGAGGGATTATGCAAGTTAAAGAGATACAGACTACACGTATGCAATTTGTTTCAGTGCTAGACGGCTGCTGAATCGACTTCAGCTTTGTCAATAAAGGCAGAGTTGATCCGGTGGGTCTATCTGGCGGGGAGCGATAAGCCCGTAGCTTCGAAGGAGATCTCCAAGGCACCTTCTACCGGAGTATCAGGTGGTTTCTTTTCGTCGCTCTTGGCCTCCTTTGCAGGCACCGGAACGCCCCAACGCTCCATAACACCAGCACCTGCAAGCACCCCGTCTGAAGAAATTGATCCGACAACAATCGTTGTTTCAAACGTTGTACTATCCATCTTCTCTGCAGGCGTCAGCGTCAAGTTGGACTCGAAATTGCGGGCGGATCTTCAACGATCCACTAAGAAGAACCCTCCAACGAACATGCGACTCGAACTGATATATGTTTGTACAGAATGATTTGATTTGTGCGTGTCTTTTAATAAACTTGGCCTATCGTGCAGACGGGAAAGGAAGAATATGACGCAAGTAAGAAAGAGGACGAGAAACAACCAGGAACCACCGGTAGTGTCTTCCAAGGTCTTCGTGCTGATATAGATGGGTTAGTTGATCGTTCACACGTAGGATCAAATGGCTAACCTGTATTGGTAGTACTGGGGCTGCACGGATATTCATCGTGAGCATACTCGACTCATTTCGGTGATAAATCTTTGGACCTATACAACAATAGGGTCATGCAACGGGTCAAACAACAGGAATTGCTGGCCACATAGCTGCCCGCTTCATCCCAACGGTAGAACGTGAATCTATTGACTTGGTGTTAGTTCATTCCTCGCTGGATACTGGGAAAAAAAACTAATTTTTTGAAAGGGATCGCACTGTGGCAGGTTAGAACTAATGTCAGTGGGTGAAATGCGTGCTAGTAACTCAGCTTTACAGTCTGGAATGAGGAGCTTCTCTATGTTGGTGGCTTCCTATCACGAGCAGCATATCAGATTGAAATGGACAAAATACGTGAGTTATGGGTCAGTGCAACTGACACTGATTCTCCGTCAGGCACAACTCCAAACGAGGAATTACGGAGTTTTCTACGCGGCAAAGCTATACATGCCTTACAATTCTATACATTCCGTTCCTCAACACCATCATCTTCAGTTTCCACGAAACTCGAGGCGGCATTCTTCCTGTGTGGAGCGAAATCTCCATTTCCGATAATGTCATCCGCAGGAGTGCGTGACTTGCAAGACGTTCGACAGCCGGATCCAGCGTTCACTTTTTTGAAAGTTCTGCCCGTCATTGACGAGGGTCTGCTTGTGGGTGCCAAAGACATGATGAACATCCTCCGTGATCGAGGAATGGTCAAGATGATCGAATTTCTGGATGTCTTGAACGAACTGCGCGCCAGGCCATTATCAGAATCAGAGTTGGTTGCGTGCCTAAGATGGTGGATCAGCATCCAGGCCCAAGGAGACCCTATTCAGCTTGCGCGTATTCGAACAGAATTCATCAATGCCGCTTTACTCTGCACTACACTAACAGGGGGCTTAGATGAGAAGATCATACCCTTGTCTTCCATCCAAACTTTCCTGAATACCCGAGGACTCGGGGCTTCCATCCCTACTGATGGACCCTTGCCACCACATTTGCTGCCTGTAAGCATCAGCAAGCAGTTCGATCCAGCAAAGCTAGCATCCTCGTTTCCCTGGAAGGAGTTCTCTGTTCTGGATTGGCTCCGCTTCGTAACAGATCCCGTCAGCTCAGCCCTCGATATCGAACATGACCTCACGAAGTCTGCCCAATGGGCGGAACGCGTCCTCCAAGTAACTGCTCGTTCATGGCAAAACATGGCTCAAGGGTCGAAGGAAGAGGCGATTACACTGCTTCAAGGGAAGACATGCGTACCCACCACAGCAGGATTGAAGATCCCGAACGAGGCATACTTTCAAACCGCACATGTCTTCCGAGACTTACCCATCGCCCACATGCCTTCAGAAACTCCCATAAAGGGTAATTTAGAGAAAGTCATGTCGGCGATTGGTGTTCGGAAGCATGTCGACCTCCAGATTGTGTTTAACAGGTAGGCCACACATCTTGTGCATTTGGAATCAGAAAGAGTAATATTCTTTCTAGAATGATAAAGACCGGAGACTGGACGATTGCCGAGCTAATAAAGTACCTCGTCGCAGTTCAAAGCACCTTGACTCCCGTGGAAATGGATCGTCTGCGGGCAACGGCCGCATTTCCAAAGGAAGCTGCGAACGACGGTGACAGTAGCAATATCAAAGAAGAGAGAAAGCCCGTTCGGTTCAAAGCTAGCGTTCTTTACGAACCTCTCGATATCTACCGGGAGCTACAACTTCCCATACTAGATTGGGGACAACAATCCAGGTGGCGGTCGAACTCCGAGGAAGGTTAGCCGGTCAAGCACCGTCGCAATATGCAAGTTACTAAGATACTATTTTCCAGCGAAATTCATGATCAATCTGGGATTGCGCCGTTACCCCCCGCTTGATGTCATTCTAAGACTTGCTGCAGGCGAATCCCCCAAAGTTCGGCATGTTGCATTGCAGTATTTCCTCGACAATCTCACTACCAAATATCCCGACTATGACCCTGCTGCCTTTGGAGACGTAGCATTCATTCCAGCCGTGAAGGAAGGCAAAGACTGTTTGCTAAAGCCATTCGATGTGAGCATGAAAGGACTGCCGTGATCACCCGCATTAATTCTCGCCTAGGTCTACGCTTACCATGTCTGGTCGACCCTGGGATTTGCAGTCATTCAGCCTCATCTTCGTGCAGATGCAACGACGAAGTTGAAAATTCGCGAGCAGCCGCCCACATCATTGTTGGTTGGCCTTTTGGAACGAAACCCTCCACTGGAGGAGTCCACAGCGACGCAATGGTTTGCAGTTCTCGCTAGTCGCATCACGGGTACGTCCTGTGCCATCACTCGCGGTAGCATGAAGTTGACAGCAACTCAGAATTTACAAATGCTCAGCTGAAACATCTTTCTGAGCTGCCATTTGTTCCAGTCGCTCAGGAGGGAAAGACACGCATGCTGCCGCCAAGTCATTGTTATTTCAAAGGCGACTCCAACGCTCAAATTCATTCCAAGCTCTTTGTATTCATAGATTTTGGTACTCAAGCAAATGCCTTCCTCAGTGCTTGCGGTACCAAGCACGAACCGTCCGTGGAGGAGATTGCAAAAATCTTGCTACAGAATCCTCACCAGTTCTTCCAGCTTGCAGACGGCCGCAATAAGTAGGTACTCATTCAGCACAGGCTAGCTCCGTTGCTGACAGTCTCTCCTAAGCTACTTGATAGAGTTGCGCAACATCGCAGTCAACTTCCGATCGCTGTCATCTGGAACAGTAACCAGGATGAAGCGGGCTCCGATCTTGCTTGGATCAAGGCGTACTCAGAGGCAAAGTGTGAATCACAAGCCGCAACAAACGGATGGCCAATATGACATAGAGGAAGATGACTGGGATTATGAGTATGATTTGTTAACGCCCGACCGTGTCGTGGTTGTAGTCGATGATACCCATCACTACCAACTCTTTGGGGACTCCCTTTTCACTGCACCGCAAGAAGATCTCCTGGAAGGTGCGTTACAAGGAATCTCTTGGTCATGTGCCAAACTCATACACTCTCAACATAGACTTCTATCGGAAGTTGGGCGCTAGACCGTTAAGCTCTTTGGTACGGGAAGATCATCGCACAGGTGTCGAAATGAAGATCTCGCAGAGAACATCGTCCATTCGCACTCTAATTTTGGAACGGTTGCCGCTGTTCCTCCATGAACGCACTCATACTCGTCCCAAGATATCGTACAGCCAGCTGAACAATGAGAAGAACTTTATCGTCAGATCTTTCGGGAAGATTACTATTATCAAGACCCTACAATTTGGTAACATCCGCATGACAAAGTCTCAAGATTCATCTGCGGTTGCAAAGTCGTCCAGTCGTGGTCCCGTCGAACTATGGCTGGCAGCAAATGATCAAGTCGATATGTACGAGTAAGTTGCCACATCTCCTCACTTCTTGCAATGCAAACATGGAACTCATCCACAAACGCAGAGTCTCAATATCAATGTGCCGAATTATCTTCGAGTCGTATAAAGCTAGCGACGCACTTTTGTTCATGACCATCTTATCGACGGACCTTCGGGCATTGAGGAGGAGGGGCTACAATGGTCAGGTATCGCTAGTTCTCATGCCACTATACTGACATCATCATAGTGGATCGAATCCTTCGGCAACAACAAGCTCGCCGAGAGGCACAAGAAGCAGCGGAGAGGGAGAAGGCAGCAGAAATCTTGTCGGGGCTTAACTCTCAAACGCCTACCCTGTCTGGTGCAAGCGATCGTAGCCACCCGGGATCTTCATCAACACTAACATTGCCTGGTACACTTCCCGAGAATCATCTGGCTACAACATCGTCGCAAATCGATGACACGACCGGTCAACTAGGAAGTCCATCTACGGCAGAGGGCAACGCCATGAGACGTTTGTCGAAGACCCCATCCATGATGCGCAACGCCGTTGACGCATTTAGCCGCAAACTCAGCGGGAGAGCGGGTCCTGGCAAACCAGAGCAGGATGAGGTGAATCATAATCAATGCAGCAATAATTTGAATTTGATGGTCGTTCCCAAGACACAGGCTACTTTGAATGTCGAGGATTTATCAAAGCCGCTTTCGCCCCATGTAGGCAGCTCTTCATCCCTTGGCCTGTCTGGGATGATACCAAGAATACCCGCATCTCTCCCGATGACACCTCAACAGCAAGCGGGAACCTCTACTCCTGGCATTACCCCACGCAGTAACATCGGTATGTAACTATGTAATTATTTCAGCGACCGTCTCTCATTTGCATCCTAGAAACCAACATTACCATGGCGATTAGTGCTTGTAAGCAGGAGAATTCGCAACGTCTGCAATCAAGGGAGAATATGCGGCTAGTGAAGGAGACCTTAAACGAGGGATACTGTGACGGTTCCGGAGAAAGCGTTGACTTGTCGCTGGTTGGTACGTGATGTTCAGCCTAATCGCAATCTATTGTATTGACGCAATGTGGACCACCAGGCGAGATGGGCACTGTGAAGTTCTTTGTTTCACGCGGTATGCTCTATGAGTGACTTACCATGAGTTTTGAGACTAATGAGCCTGTGACAAATATAGACGTGACCGATCCTCAAACAATCATGACATTGAAGGCTGATACCATTGCCCGATTCATCTATGTCATTCTACCGTTGTGTACGGTATACGGTCTCCCAGAGACTAGCGTTCACATTTACTACGACCAATCTGGCCCACGAATAGCTTTCAATCGCAATGCCAGCCTATTCCTCAACTTAAGATACTTTGAAGCTTGGCGTTCGTGATGTTCACAGCTTACAGCGGTGCCTAGAACTAATACGTTCTCAACAGATGACCAATCCGTGCAACAAGGCGACTCTTCTGAGGCATATATCTCCTGGTATGATCCACATTGACGTTACCGCTCCTGATTGAGATAATTGTTGCTCAGGTATTTGACTCTGGCACACGAGATTGCGCACAATCTGGTTCAACCTCATAACTCTGAGCACGAGTTCTATTTCTCTGCAATAACTGGACAGTATTTCACTGCGCTCGCACAGCTATTAACGAAAGGACGAGGCTAAGTTACAGACTGATATACCAAGAACTCGATCTGCGAATCTTCGGACATCGTCACCTCGCTATGGTTCATTAATTTGAATGAACGTCTCCGCTGTTGATACCAAAGTCGCTCTCACACACGTAGACTTTGTTGTAGACTTTCTGTATCCCCCAACAGCAACTATCTCTCCTGCTTCAGGCCTCGAAGACAAACATATACGTTTTACAAGAGTTTCCCAATTGAGCGCTCGAGGAAGCGGATGCATTTATACATAATTGATGGCATTTCGATATGCGTACCGAGACTGGGCGCTTGACCAACTCAATCGTACTGCTGGTCTGCCCATCAACCACTTAAGACTCGCCTCATTGCTCATCGGGCTAGCCATAGCTAGCAATGAGCTCCTACGAGGACGTCGAGAACGGCGAGGAGTATAAGCAATATCACCATTCCGACTCAGAAAGTCAAGCATTACTCCCCACTACTTCCACACAAGCCGTCGAACGGGAGGACAAGCCAGCATGTATCTCTAGATGCTCGTTGTCTCCTTCCCGCCATGCTTGGCAACTATCCCTCGCATTTGTGGGAGGCATCTTGACCTGTGCGCTCCTCCAAGTTGCATTCGGCTCAAGTTATTGGCCCTGGGCGAGAGAAGTCACTAGTTCGACGACTAACGCTGCTCTCGCACCACCATATGTCGGTTCTACCGAAGTGCATCACTTCCCACCGGCCTCGCCGACGAACGCATTCCCATCTCTGTTCCCGACTAACGTTGGCCATGCAGGCCCCACTCCAACGGGTGCGGAACCGGCACTCATTGCCACTGCACCTGCATACCCTATTCACAGTGGTGCCGCGCACCTCGTCTCACCCTCATTCACAAAGCCAAATTCGAACAAGACACAGTTCGATTTGTTCAAGCACTGGGGAAACCTATCCCCTTGGTTCAGTGTTGGCAAGGACGCGTTTGGGCTTGACTCCAGTCCAGAGGCTCCTGAGACTTGCCGTGTCACTGGATTGCATCTGCTGCACCGGCATGGCGCACGGTACCCTACTGAATGGGGTACGTGGGAACTTATCGACTTTCTGACCGGTCACTGACATTGCCAATAGCTTCGTATGGTGGTCCAGCCAATCTGGCCAGGAGGCTCAATGAGGCTTCGTCTACGTGGACTGCCAGCGGTAGTCTTTCGTTCCTGAACGACTGGTGAGACCATCTCACTATGTTTATCGGTACGTTCGTTGACGGATTTATCACTGTACCTGTTAGGACATACAAGTTGGGCGAGGAAAGTGAGTGAAGTAAAGTGATACGGCGGCTTAAGTCTGATAATTTGCCAGTCCTTACACCCTTCGGTCGGCAACAGCTATGTGAGCTTAAAATATTCATTCCACTTGTGATCCAGCTCATAGATTACAGTTGACTTGGGCGTATCGATGCGCATGAAATATGGCTTCCTACTGAAGGTGTGAAGTCTCAATATATACTCGTGTGAAATGATACCAAATGTTATACAGAACTTCACGGAGACAAACACATTGCCCGTGTTCCGTACAGAGTCACAGTATGTTTGAAGTACCATCATATTCTTCCTCTACTAAACGAACCTACCCCAGAGACCGTATGCTGGCATCGGCGCTGAACTTTGCGATCGGATTCTTCGGTTATCCCTTTGAAGGTCAGTACGAGCAGAGCATAACAATTGAGGACGTCGGAGTAGGTGTATCTATATTTGCCATCTTGTGGTGACTGATGCAATGTTGGAACCAATAGTACAATAACACCCTTGCTCCATATAAGACGTGAGCGAACCTTCACATTACAGATACAACTGTATAGACATGTCCAATAGGTGTCCCAATGCCGCTTTCCCTTCCAAGGCGGATCGCGCGTACCCTTATATCCAGCAATGGACATCGGTATATCTCAAGGATGCCCTTGCGCGGCTCTCGCCGCAATTGAAGGGTTACAGCCTCACCATTGAGGATGTGTATACACTCCAGCAAATGTGCGCATACGAAGTGAGTATTCTTCAGATGTTCTCGCTTGTACTCGGCTTATTGTATGCCCATTCAGACAGTTGCCATTGGCTATTCGAAGTTCTGCGAGCTATTCACGGAAGAGGAATGGAAGGGCTTCGACTACGCGTGAGTGTCGTCAGTTCATCGGTGTGTGTGGATTTCTAATCCTTTGCCAGTATGGATCTGTTCTTCTGGTATGACTCGGCATTCGGCTCCCCATTGGCACGAGTCTTGGGTGTAGGCTACATCCAGGAGCTTGTGGCGCGGCTGACGCATACGCCCATTGAGACGCACAACACGTCTACTAATGCCACACTGAGTGATAACCCAGTGACTTTCCCCCTTAACCAAAGCCTCTATGTAGATGCTACACATGAGGTCGTTGTCCTCCATGGTAAGGCTCATGCTGCTAAGGAACGCGTGCCGGACGCTGACCGTTGATACTGCACAGTTATCACAGCCCTCAATCTTACTACCCTTGCCGCAAACGGTCCTCTACCGGCTGACCACATCCCACCACATCAGACATTCAAGGCTTCTAACCTCGCGCCATTTGCTACGAACATACAATTCCAACGTACGTCCATCCGTATGAGTGATGATGCCGTTTGCTAAATTCTGTCGTGCTTCAGTCCTGTCGTGTTCCTCCGTTGCAGACCCTCAGATTCGTATTATCATTAACGATGGTGTCGTACCGTTGACCGGCATTAAGGGCTGCCCAGAGCAGAAGGATGGAATGTGCCCGCTTGCCACATTCGTTGGTGCGCAGAAGGAAACTATCCAGGAGACAGACTGGCAATACGTGTGCCACGGCGACTGGGAAGTGCCTGCAGGTCCTGCTTGGAACACGACAACTGGGTCGCCTCCACCACGGCAAAGCTTGTAGACACTGGTAGTAGATTGCTTTGTAATCCGTCGTCGTATCCCTGCGCGGATTTGTGGCTCGTTCTACAGGATTCAGATGGGATGTCTACATCATTTTCACGTAAGATAGTGTGCATACAAACTCATCAAAGGATGACTAAGCAACGTGACAGAATCACTGTGAAATTAATGCGAATTCTGTGCAGTACAGTCTCCGAAATCGAAAACCACAGATTTGTAGAAAATTGCATTCCGCACAATCGCTTGCGGGCGGATTTCTGATCCTTGCCTTTGCTGAATTGCCTTAGCATTTACACGGGAGGGACTACAGTCAACGCCAAAACAAGCTATTTGAAATTGTCTTATCAATATCACTCTCAGCACCGCCCGAGCCATCTGGCACTCACTCATGCCCAGGCGACGTCTATTCAACCTTAAAAATCTAGGGGCGCACTCAAGCTTGGAACGAGCATGTCCGGAAGATAATGATTGGGGTAAGGAGAATGTGAGTTGGACCATTAATACCGACCAATGACATTGACGGTAGTCCTAGGTTGCTCCGGCAGCTAAACAGGGACACCGGCTGCCTCACTGACAGGTAGTGATGTGCCGCCTCACTGACAGGTACACGGGCAGGTCACTTTTTGGACCATGGGCGGAGTTGTAGCGAGCCCACCCACACCTGGTAGAAACTGGCCCAAACAGTTAAAGTGGCGGGCGAGCCCCAGGCCATATGAGTTAAATGGCCCCTGTACCACAGCTATGGTACATGCCCCGAGGCTATCTGCTCATGGATGGCCTGGGGTCCGCCCGACACTCAGCCCTGGTCCCACGGCCAGCTAAAATATGTTCACATCATTTTCATATTACATCAGCACAATTAGATATATTTGCTGCTGCCGTACAAATGTGCACATTGTGGGACGGGAGGAGATGCGATTTACATGAGATGTATTACAGTAGATCTGCTGAATCACCCTGCATGCCAGGAGTGGAGACCGTCGACATGCACATGCACATCGCTGCTCACGGGAGTTAGCTTCCTAAGTGCGAGTGGGGATCTACGAGGATAGTGTACAGTGACGAGTATATCTCAGTTTAATGAGTGACGTTTGAACTAGGAAGGATGGGTTGGGGTGAGAGAGTTCGGTCGGAATTGGGCAAAATTCCGAAGGTGCTAAGGCTACGAAAAACTCGGAATTTTGAAGGTGTGCGAAGGCCGAAAATCCGTGTTTGGAAGCGCTGGGAATGCGATGATGCGACGGATTTTCGAGCGCTTCGCGCGCGAGGGAGACGACCGAGCTGAGCCACAAAGGACCGAACTTCTCGAGCGTTGGTTGGCGGTGTAGAGGCCGAAACGAGGCGGTGGCACAACTACACCACCATCCAACACTGGGGAGTGGCTGGGTGGGTCAGAAAACTGGTTTTTGCAGTGAGCTACGAGGGCCTTCGAAAGGGAGGTGTTGCGCGAATGCGCTTACGCGTCTCTCGTTCCTCCCCACTCGCTTAGTAAGCAAACGTTCGGCCTAGCGCTCGTACCTCGTGCAAGGCGCGAACTTCCCAAACCACTCACAGTCAAACGTATGCATTCTTCTACGTATCTGGGTAAAATACTGTCACAGCTGTGATCAACATGTAAAGACGCTACTCACTTTCCCAACCATTGCCGGCAAGATTTGCCTCATCTTTGTTACGAACCATGAGTCTACATGATCCTAGAAGGACATCACCGGATATAACGGCCATAAAGATACAAACGTGCTGCGAGATGAGGTTGACATAGACCCCTGTCAACTAATCCTAGCTAAGCAAGTAGCTCAGTAACGCTTGGGGAACATACCTGAACAACTGCATGCAGGTCCTGCTGCTGTTGCGGCTCGAGCCTGAAATCCCTGATTAGTCACTCAACTACGGTTGGCTTGTCAATAGGCTTAGATTCCGCACCGAACATCTAGGGGATACCTGTGGACTTTGAGCAACTGTCCTGGAGTAATAGGTTGTGCAAGAAAGTGGCAGCTTCCAGAGACAATGCAAAGGGGAATGAAGAGAGGGCTCTGGAGATCAAGGAAAAACACGTCCGCAGTCATGTCACGTCACATGACCGCGCAAATAAAAAGTGAACCCGGGGTCATTCAGATGTTAGCCTGAGGCTATAATCGATCGAAATCGCGCAGAGGCGAGCCCTCGGGCCAAACAGCACTCATAAACACACTTCGGAGCTCAGCCTATCCTGGGCCAGCCCCAACTCCATTCATTTTATAGGCTCAATTCCATTCCTGGTTTACCAACCTCAGGCTATCGGAAGGTCTGGCAGTGGTAGTGATGTGCCAGGGCCAGGCCCGGCCCGGCTCAAAAGCCCCGGCTTTGGCCCGGCTTTGGACGGCCTTGGCTTCCCAAAACCTCAGGCCGGGCCCCCATTGACGGCCCAGGGCTTGGCCCGGCCCGGCCTGGGGCTTGCCCGGGGCCTGGCACTGTGAGGATGATCATCACTGTAGCCACACAAACTCATAACGTACCTTCTCCAACTATCTTCTGACAAAGCCAAGCTCCAGTATCTTCAATAATTAGTGAATTATAGTGTGAAATCATCATTTCACCGGCACGGTGCTCTGTGGCGCGCCTTCCAAATGGGGCATTGTATAGGCGCCCAAAAGTGAGCGACAGGCTTCAGCACCAAATATTCAATCCATGGGACTATCCTCTTGCTTGAATTTAATAATATAGACATACTTCATTGGAATATGGCATACTGCTACTATATATATCCTTATGTCATAGTTACTAGACATTTTATCCGTTAGAGCTTTCAGGCCGGGGCTCACGGCTTGGCCCGGCCCGGCTTGAGACACAAGCCGGGCCCTGGGCCGTCTCAAGCCGTGGTGTAGGGCCCGGCCTGGCCCGGCCCAAGTAGGGCTTGGCCCGGCCCAGCCTATGGCCCAAAGCCGGGCCTGGACCAGTGACAGGATATGTTGGCAAGCTACAATCCACCCGTTTAATTGTCAAAGGCAGCAGATGTACTGTAATTTAGTTGTGTTATATAGATACTATAATCGCTCGCTGCGCTTCATGGATGCTTACCGTCGAGGACTAGATGGACGACAGGCGGCATGGGCCAACAAAAAGTATCATGGACATCGTGTTTTGCCGGATAACATCTTGGCGAAATTCGACCACGCACACCCTCCATCGTGGCTTTGTTGATTGTAGGCATCATTAAGCTTTATTGAAGTATACATGCTGCTAACTGAATAGACGGTGTCGTACAGATGGGAAGTGGCGATGGCGATACGGGCAAGCGCTTGGACTAATGCGCGAAATGAGAACACGAAATGAGAACAGCGCTTGACCGATAACTCCTACGTGATGGGCCGATTTGGAAGTGTAACGACTATGTCACGTAGCAGTCACGTATTGGAACGTTTGTATTAGGACTATCTTATTAGATTTGATGTTATTGCGGAGATTTTGTTCTGTGATCGTTATGTCCTGTCGATTGGCGGAGTGTGAAAGCACGACTCGGAACTCGCACGCCACACCCGGCCCGGCGTGCACCAGACTCACGCTAAATCACGCGCATGTCCAGCCTCCCAATCTGGGGGTACCTTCCTAATTCGTAAGCGGAGGTTAGGACGCGGCGCGCGTCGCACTGACGCGTCCTCTCTACCTTCCGCACATCTCGCTCATTCTTATACGAAATATCAGACGATATGGCACCGAAAGCGTGAGTGCCAATGTGCGACATTCTAGTAGTGCTGCTCACACAGAGTCTACAGTGACTGGGAGAAGTGTATGTGCTTTGGCAATGCTGAAGCTGCTTACACCTGAAGCTGCTTACACGATGTTCACCGGTATGCAGGGGAAAAGAAAGTCGACGAGAAGGAGGAGAAGGAGATCAAACGTGAGCGGTATTGGGCACTCCTCTTGGTCGGTGGCTCATTGGAGACATAGCACTGGACGACAGCGACATTCAGATCCTGAAGACATACGTCCGTTTATCCCTAGAATACCTGCGGTCATGCGACTGACCGTCTATAGGGTCAAGGTCCATACGCGCAGAAGCTCAAGAAGATTGAGCAGGATATCAAAGATGCGCAGAAACGCGTGAACGAGAAACTCGGTGCGTGTGCCGACCTGTAGTGGAACCACGGACTGACCGCCTCCAGGCATTAAAGAGTCTGACACTGGGCTCGCGCCACCAAACCTCTGGGACTTGCCTGCCGATCGAGCACGCATGACCCAGGAACAATCCTTGCAAGTCGCACGGTGCACCAAGATCATACCTATGGATCCCGTCGCAGCTGCAGCCGCGCGCGCGGTGAACCCCGTGGGTGCAGCGCAGGGCCATAAGAGTGCGGACGAGCAGGACAAGTACGTTATCAACCTCCGGCAGATCGCCAAGTTCGTCGTGTCCCTCAACGACCGGGTCGCACCTACGGATATCGAGGAGGGTATGCGGGTTGGGTGAGTTCGCAATTCTCTGGCCATGCGTTTGCACTCTGAATGAGCGCAGGGTCGACCGGAACCGATACCAAATCATGATCCCACTACCGCCAAAGATTGACGCGTCGGTGACGATGATGCAGGTCGAGGAGAAGCCTGACGTGACATATTCGGATGTTGGTGGATGCAAGGAGCAGATTGAGAAGCTACGGGAAGTCGTCGAGACGCCGCTGCTCTCGGTGAGTATGCTTCGTTACGTCTGATTTCTTTCTTGGCTTACGGTGACTAGCCCGAACGCTTTGTCAACTTGGGTATTGACCCACCAAAAGGTGTCCTCCTCTTCGGGCCACCTGGAACCGGCAAGACGCTTTGTGCACGAGCGGTCGCCAACCGGACAGACGCGACGTTCATCCGTGTCATTGGTTCAGAGCTTGTGCAGAAGTACGTCGGTGAGGGTGCGCGTATGGTGCGCGAGCTGTTCGAGATGGCGCGGAGCAAGAAGGCGTGCATCATCTTCTTCGATGAGGTGGACGCGATTGGTGGTGCTCGGTTCGATGACGGCGCGGGTGGTGACAATGAGGTGCAGCGAACGATGTTGGAGCTCATCAACCAGCTGGATGGATTTGACCCACGAGGGAACATCAAGGTGCTGATGGCGACAAACAGGCGAGTTTAGTTGTCACGCTTGGTCTTTGATGTACTCATATCTCGACTCAGACCTGACACACTCGACCCTGCACTTCTCCGTCCCGGTCGGCTAGACCGACGAGTTGAATTCTCGCTGCCAGATCAGGAGGGCCGTGCACACATTCTCCGCATCCACGCGCGGAGTATGAGCTGCGAACGGGATATCCGGTTCGACCTGATCGCGCGGCTGTGTCCCAATACGACGGGTGCTGAGCTGCGGTCGGTCGCAACGGAGGCAGGCATGTTCGCGATTCGCGCACGGCGGAAAGTCGCGACGGAGCGCGACTTCCTGGACGCGGTAGAGAAGGTCGTTCGGCAAGGGACGAAGTTCTCTAGCACGTAAGCGTCATCTTCTCTTGCATTCTGCATGGTGCTGACGAGCGTCTTGCAGGCCCTTGTACCAAGTGTATAACTAGTACCTTACGTTCGTTATGCGTTAGTATTATTCTCTTTCTTCGTACGGATGCGATTGCGGACATTACTCCTGCCCTATACAATGTTGACTGCAAGACGTCTCGGCATTCGCGCTAGCACGAGGGATCCCGCAACGGCAGTTCGTTGAGTCATGTAATTAATGAGCAATGCTGCACGAGCGCCAATGCGTATAGTGAACGCGGCGATGATCTATTCATCCCCACTTCGCCATGCTCGGCCATTGTTTTGCACAACTTCCCTGCCCTCCGCTCTACTCGGTGGCCAACAACGGACGCTGAACACAACTACGGGCCCCTCAGGAGGAACAAATGTTTCTGCAGGCGAATTATCGCGGCTGATTGAAGAGCACGCCAAACACCCTCCACAACCACTTACACTCTCGAAGTTGCTCTCTCTCGCCGACCCAGCTACACCAGCATCCGTGCTCAAATCCGCTGAATATGTGTCTACAGAGATTCCCCGCAGGTTAGCGATGCGTGCGCGGTCGCTGGAGGCACTCCCGTTCATCGTCGGCATGAATCCATACATCGCGCGCACTCTCCAGGGGCACCGGGAGAGCTTCCGTGTTTTGAACGCACACCCGTCCGTAAAGACGCTTGAGGAGAACAAGCTGTTCACCCCTCGTTTAGAAGCATTAGTCCGGAGTCATGCGAATGACATCCCGACCATGGCGAAGGGGTGAGTCGTTCGCCCAAGCTTGTCCGTTCGCGCGCTCACGGTTCCATCTTACTACTTGATCGACTCATCACAGATTCCAAGAATGCACGCGATACATGACCCCAGAGCAAATTAGCACCTTCCTCGACGATGCGATCCGCATCCGCATCGCGGTGCGCCTCATCGCCGAGCAGCACATCGCGCTCTCGCGCGTGCTCGAGGATCAACAGCACGGCGTCCGTCAGGACGACCACCTTGGCATCGTGCACAAGGCGTGCTCGCCGCGGGACATGATCCGCATGTGCGGCTCCTGGGTGAGTGACCTTTCCGAGGCGACGCTCGGCGCGCACCCCGAGATCGTCATCGACGGCGAGGTCGACGCCACTTTTGCGTGAGTCCTTCCCAGCTGTATCTCGCCTTTCATTGATCCCCAGCGGTGTCCAGATATATCCCGGTGCACCTTGAGTACATCCTCACGGAGATCCTCAAGAACGCCTTCCGCGCAACGGTCGAGCGGCACGCCAAGCAGTCCCCTTCACGCGGCTCCCCAATTCCACCTGTAGTCATCACTATCTCCCCGCCACCCGTGCGACCGCCCTCGTCGGCCCCGCACCCGCGCTTCCTCTCTATGCGTGTGCGCGACCAGGGCGGCGGCGTACAGCCCATGCACCTCGCCCAGATCTTTTCCTACTCCTTCACTACCGCCGGGCGCGCCGGTGGAAGCGGGAGTGGATGGGACGACGCAGAGCTCGGTGGCGGCCCGTACGCCGCTCAGCATATTGGCGGAAGCGCTGCGCTCGACGGCGGGGGATCCATGGGTGGAGGGAGCGGGCTGTTTGCCGAGATGGCGGGGCGCGGAGTGCAGATGGGCATGGGTACCATCGCGGGGTTGGGTTATGGCTTGCCCATGAGCAGGTTATACACGCGGTACGCACACCTTCTTGACGTTCACATCGGTCCGTTTTACATCTTCACGTAGGTATTTTGGGGGTTCGCTTGACTTCGTGTCTTTAGATGGTTGGGGTACGTCAATTGATTTGCGACACTCGTACCCAACCTGATAGTTCTTCACAGGGAGTGATGTGTTCCTGAAGCTAAGATGTCTTGACGATGCAGGAGATGCAGAAATTTGAGTGTCACCACTGAATCCGGAGACATGCGACGTGCATCTAATGTATGGGGACGTGCGGATGTGAATCCAGATGTATTGGGGTGTGGTATTGTGATGATGCAAGTACGTTAACGATGAGGTGCAGACAACAGTAACGACATGGCGGAGTCGTCATCACACGAGCAAATCAGAGCGATGGGGTACTGATAAAATACAGGAAAACCTGGGGGTATGCAGTAGTAAGAGGACCAGACCAGCTTGAAAGTCGTCAGCGTGATATGTAATGTATATGCAGATCGGGAGTAGCTCTATTGTGAAAGCAGCGAGTCCGTAGTGTCCAGGTAGCCTAACAGTGTGTTCATTTCGCGGCCTGTCACAACCCGTCGGCGAGATTACAGTATACCCTTGGAAGCCGAACTCACCATCGTGCGACTCGACTGATACGATGACATCGCTTGGGCTTGCGTCCGATATGACCGCGATGTGTGCGCTGAGGTAGATGCGTTCGGGGCATTTGGGACGGCAGCTGTGGTACGAGTAGTCCGGGCAGTGAGCGGAGTCGGCGCACTGATCATCGATTTCTTGGGGGTCTCCATCGGCTTCGTGGTGCGACTACTCGTAAAGCTCGTTGACGAAGACATCAGTACCTTGGGCGTGGAAGGAGTCGGACTCGTAATCTTCGGCCGTCGGCCAGAAGTGATGAAGGGGTGTCGCAGAGCGGCCTGCGGCTTCATGCGTCGTTCAGGATCCCACATAAGACATTTCGCAATGAAGTCAACGAATTGCTCATCATCGCAGCGAAGGACTTGTGCAAGCGTCTTGGTGCCTGGCCTCCTTCGCCGGCCCTTAGAATTGACCACGGGCCGAGGGTTGCCAGCAGTGTCTAGTGGGATCATTATGAACAAGTACAGCTGAAGCATGGGGTGCATACATACCGAAGAAGAGACGCTTGCGGGAGCTGCGATTGATGAAGTCTTTGTCAGGTACCCCGAGAACTTCCATAATACACGAGAGCTGTTCCTGTTCGTTCTCACCGGGGAAGATGGGGAAACCAGTGTACAGCTCAGCTAAGATACAACCCAAACTCCACATATCAATAGCCATGTGGTAGTTCATACCAAGGATGACCTCCGGAGAGCGATAGAAACGGCTCTGAATGTAGGTATAGACTACGACGTGTGAGACTAAGAAGATATTGTACTGCAACAAACTCACTTTTCTCTGTCTCAAAACAGCTGCTACCAAAGTCGATAACCTTAATAGCGCTCTTGGCCGGGTGGCGGAGAAGCACGTTCTGGAAGACCAGCTTAACAGCTGTCTTAACAGACGTTTAGACCACATACCTCAGGCTTCAAATCGCAATGAACGATACGATGATGTCGCATCAGACACAACGACTGAAGCATCTGACTTGTGAAGCGGCGAATCAACGCTGTTGTGAAGCCAACGAAACCGTTCGCCTTAATCAGCTCGTAGAGATTGATGCTTAACAGCTCCATCGCAATGCATAGATGGCCTCGGAAGTAGAAGTGTTCCGTCATTTTGATGACATGATGCTTCTCGTCTTGGTCCTGTGCGTGGGTCAAAAATCAAATCGTGGCCCATAGCAAGTGTCTACGCACCCATTTCCGTAGACTATCCAATATCTTAATCTCCACAAGAGCTTGATGATGGAACCTTTTCTTGTTCCGAATAATTTTGATGGCCACCGACTCGCCCGTACAATGGTCGCGACAATGCAGAACTTGCCCGAAGGAACCCTTGCCAAGTGTATCTATCACTTCGTAGCGATATGCGAGGTGATCTCGGTTTACGACGAGGTAATCGCCACGATCATCGTCATAGCCATGATTATTCGTCTCATTCTCGACGGTCGCTTGCTTCTTGTCGCTATGCGCGCCAATGAAATACACCGAAGGAAACTCCAAGACCTCCCGACGTTCATATTCAGAGAGGTGCTGTGCATGCGGACTCTTAAGGAGAGCTGATAGGCAGTGTTAGATTCATGTGCAGTATGTATCGTGGAACATAAGAAAGCGGCTTACCTGTCGGGGTCATAGGTGCCGTTGGGCGAATGGGTTCAGGGAAGCGCAGAAGGTTGTCCAGTTCCTCTTGAGTAGCACCTGTCGCCAATTTCTTCGCCTGCTGCCTCCTAATGTATTGTGCCATTTCCTCGTCACCCAATAACTCCTCTTCATCGATGACGCTCGGAGCTGGTGAAGGCGTCTTAAGGGACTGACTACTAGTTGATGGAGCTGCCATAGCCTGGTGGATGCTGTGCGAGGAAGAGGAGTTCGAAGAACGAGAAACCGGAAGAGACATCTTGGGACTGAGCAATTTGAGGCCCTTCGAAGGAGAGAGAGCAGAGAATCGGTGAGACGTTGAATGTTCATTTTGTTGCGGTTGTGCAGCCGACGAGACAGAGGCAACAGATCCTGTGGACGATTTGCGCAACCCACCAAACGACATTGATTCACGGTTCTTGCGCGGGGAGGCGCCGTTAGTGATGGTGGATGTGGACGTGGGGACCGAAACCTGACGGGGGACACGCGACGACGCAGTAGCTGAAGGAGACGCCCGGAACGAATGACGTTGGCTGGAGGTGGCCGCTTTAGAACCAGGGGTCTGAGCGCTCTCAAGAACACCAAATTCGTTCAGGGTCTCATTACCTGCACTGGGCGAATTACCACGCGATGGACCATACGCATTGTTCGAAACCAAGAGACTAGCTCTTCGATTGGTGCCATTTGCTTTCAGCGTGGGGGAATTTGTTGTTGATGACCGGCTAGAAATCCTGGGTATCTTGGTCGGAGTCTCTTTAAGTAAACTTGACGGATTCAAAGACGAAGAGGATGGTTCCTTGGACTCTCTAACAGTATGCGAACCGATGCTACCTACAGAGGGAGAGCCAGCGATGGTGGGGAGTTGATTGCGACCACGAAGTGATGCATCTGACTGTTTTTGCATGGAGCTTACAGTCTGTGCAGTGGCTCTCGAAGCAGTTAGCCTGGACGAGGAAGAACTGGCCGCATTTGAGTTGAGCGAAGAGTTCGATGATTTGAGACTAGCCACTCGCTGGGCAGTAGCAGCAGGCAGCGCTGAGATTTGAATGGGCGGCAGGGGCACTGGCTCCGACTTCTTCGGGGTAGATTGTGCTGGTGCTGATGACAGCGTCTGACGAAAGTGTTACGATCACTCCACAAACTATCAAAACGGACTGACCTTTCCTCGCTTGCGACCCATTAGGACAGATATTCTGCTCTCGCTCCGGTCCTTCTCCTCTTTCTTGTGCTTCTCCTTGTCAGAGTGGCCTTCCTTTCCGCTCTTCGAGTCGCTCTTCTCCTTGTCTGAATGCAAACTTCTCCGCGAGCTGGAACCTTTCAGCAACGACGGAAGGCCAAACACAGACGTCTTCTTATGTGACGGGCTCAGCGGGGTAGGCGAAGATAGACCTGTGTCCTTCGCTGGCGAGTGCCTGCTAGGAGCGCGCAGGCGAGTGTTCGGCGGTCCCGCTGATTTTGCATGTGTCGGTGACGGAGGCGGAGGCATCGTGTTCGTGGCAGGCGCTTGAACCGATTGCGATGACGACCGACGGAAAAACGGTATGGAGGACGGTGTGAGACGCTTGGAGGACGGTCCACGTCGGATCGAGGACGATGGGCTAAGGGGTACCTGAGGGATTGGAACGTTGGTGCTCGCACTGGACGCAGTCTCTGAGCGGCTCGGTACCAAACGGTCTGGCGTGCGTGAGATGGCGATGCCAGGCTGCAACGAGGTACCAGATGCAGAAGGTGAAACAGTCTCACGTACGGAACCCTGTTCCGACCCTGCGGAGGATACAGAAGCAAGCGACGTTGCAGAGGCCATGGCCGAGTTAATAGGCGACCAGTCCTCTCCAGAGCTCTGGCTGATCTGGCGAGCAGAAGATAACGGCGCTTCTTTCGATGACGACTTCGCCAGCTGCGGGGCAAATGCCATCGAACGAGGGCTGAGAGGGAATGACGCAGGCACACTCTTTTGAGAAGCGGAATCCTTCATTGACGAAATTGATGGTGAGTTATTCAACTTCTTCCCCAGCGCGCTCGAGAAACTCCACTTCTTAGACGGTGTCTTCTGCAGAGCCGGCGGAGAGGCAGAATTCTGCACTTGCAGTGACGCATGCTTCGATTGTGCGGGCGAGATCGATGGTACTTCGAGCGTTTTGCTGGAGATATCACCAATTGTCTCGCGCTTCGTCCTGATCCCAGCGTTCTCCGTGATTGATGTCTGTGTCGGCAACTTAAACTCCGGGATGTTCTTTGGTAGCGGTGGAACAGGAGGGACATGGCTTTCTTCAGCAGAATCCAACGGCGCAGCGAGTGCTGCAGCACGGTCCCGTGCGGAAGTCGCATCGCTAACAAATCCGCTAGAAATATCACTACCAGCACTATTCCTCCTGGTCTTGGATGTCGACTGTCTGCCAGAAACGCCAGATACTGACGTCGCATTCGTGCTAACCGACAGTGCCGCAGAATCGCGAGAGCTTGTTGTTGGTGTGCTGGTGTAAGTTCCAGATGACGCCGAACCACGCTTTGTCGCGAAGTTGGTGCGCGCATTTATTGAGTTCGACTTCTTGAGTGGCCTATCCGGGACTGGAGAGCCACTCTCTTCAGCCGCACTAACAGCCTCAGCACGCTGCTCCGCCTCCGCTGGCAGTTCAGCGGCGCCAGTCACAGGTCCAACTTGACCCTTAGATCGTTCCTTTTCCTTTGGAATTAGAGGGGGATGTATGCTAGCTCGCTTGCTAGCCCTTCCACCCTCGATTCCTTCCCACTGCTGTGTGTTAGTAGCAGGCGTGGTTGGCCGACTCGAGCTTCCCATCCTGCTATGAGCACCAATGCTTGACCTTGCACGTGCGCTGCGTCCTGAAATACCGTCAAGCTTCCGCAGTGCCTCCGCCGTCGTCTGGTCGTCAAGATCAGACCAGCCTTCTTGGGTGCCGCGCAATAATGAGTGGGCAACGACATTGGCAGGCAGCTGCCCAGAGTGCTCCCTTTCCCGGTGAGAATGTTGTAGTGAGGAGACCAAGCTGCCAGACGCTGAGTGCTTCAGGAGTTGCTGGATGTGTGACGACGACGGCGATGGAGGAAGGTGAGAGAAGTCGTTTCCAAGGACGCGTCGTGAGTGATGAGACTCTCCATGACTCGATGAGGATGAGCTGGCAGAGGCATGCCGGGAGTGTTTCACATTTACGGAAAGCGTGTCCTGGCGTCGGTCCTTTGGTTTGTCCTTAGATGTGCTTATCGGAGAGCCCAAACCGAGGCTTCTATGCCTGCGCACAGTAGCTTTTTCCTTGTCTTTCGTACTACCAGAGCGCGCCACTGAAGCCTGCTGCAAGGTCACTTCGCTTGTGTAGTCCATCTCGAACTCATCCGACGAACGCTTCTTAGAACGGTGAGCGGGCGCGACAAAGGAACTCGGTGGAGATGGGAAGTCCTCGAGATGGGAGGCCGCAGTCTTGAATTCCATGCTCGGAGTCTTCGCATCTGCCGACGCCCTTGCCGCCTGAGGCATGACAGGTAGTTCGGGCGGTTGTTCGTCCGCATGATGTGATTGACGAGGATAGAGAATCTCCTCGCCGCCGCTTTCGTCCGCTGCGAAACGCTGCGAACGTAGAGAGCGCGGCACGGCTTTGACTTCCATGAACTGAACATGATGGTAAGGGCTCCACATCTTCAGTCGTTAGGACGGACACTGACCTCATCTTCCTTCTCCTCATCCAGCTCGCCATCAACAGCCTCGATTGTCCAGGGACTGTCCGGCATGTCCTTTTCCATGTCGTCTAGGTGGCTCACGTCGATCTCCTCTCCCAATTCCTCTTCCTCTTCAACATCGTCTACCCGCTCGTCAAATTCGGTCTTGTCGTTGCGCGGACCGCGTACCCAACGTGGGGTGGCGAGCTCTCCCACGCCGACAAGGCCGCGTCTGTCAATGGCAGCAGGATCCTTTGCAGGCGTGACCGGCTCGTTTGCAAAGTGCATTTCTGGCGTCTTGGGCAGAAGGGACGCGGTAGGAATGGATGGCACAGGCGATTCGGCAGGACTGTGTGCGCCATAATAGTATGCATCCAAAGATGAAGTAGCCGACGCGGAACGCGGTACCTCCGCATCTGTCTCCGCATGAAGTTCGTCGGTATGATGAGTGCGAGGCTGCAGCTGCCGGTCAGAGGCAATGAGTGCGAGCAGGACGCTATCTGAGATGCTGCCCGTACCAGCTGCGCGTCACCGTGTCCATCACGCTCAGATCGTCCTTTCCCGTCCGACACTGCTGTCGCGTCGCCAAATACGAGCGTTGGCGGTCTGTCCCTTCTCTTCGTGCGTCCCATGCTGTGGGCCACCTGGCCAATCGTTGGCGAAGGCGGAGTAGACATATATGAAAGAGGTTAACGAGCGGGAAACCGAAAAAGAAAGACGGCGAGTAAGAACCAAGACTAGACGAATAGTCGTGACGGGAGGCTCTGGGAGACCAAAATGGCTGTACAGCTCAGACAGCCCTGGTCAATGAGCTTGTCATTTCAGGGATGGCTTTCCTGAGTATCCGTCGCTGAACGACCTCGTGTCGCTTGTTCCTGTTTGTTCTCCGTGGCTGCGACCCATCCAGACCTCGGCAAGCCAGGCTCGTCTCCAGTCCACTGCGCATGAAACAATAGAATTCCCTGCAGGATCTTCGGTTCCGCTACGACCCCAGTATTTGACACAGGGGACGTCCAGTTTGTATTCAAAGGATACAGTTGAAGACCTCATAGTGCATAACCTCATAATGCATAATACCTCATAATGCATAGCCTGACCCAGTCACCGACCTCGTTTGCAGGGATTTATGCATGGAATCTCATATCGCATAATGCATAAGCAATCAGGCAATTATGCATTAGTAGGTCTGCCATATATAGTAATAAAGATCTTATTTGCGAACATTACGGTGCAAAATCAATCCTGTGCTTCGCCCTTAAGCGCCTTGTCCACGTGACACACAGCGACCGCTTGAGGCTGCAGGTTGCAGAAACAGATGGCATCTCGGTGTTCAAACGTTCACGCTGCAGCAGTTGTGCAAATTCTGTGCTCATCTTCACAAGGCTGACATCACATCAAGTAAGATAGATACTGTGGTACATAGCTATGTTATTTCCACGGAGTCACGCTGGGTCACAGAATGTGACATATTGTGACAAATTTGATACTGCATAAGACCTCATAATGCATAAAAAAATCCGGTCACCACCGTTATGCATTATGAGGTCTTCAACTGTATATGTACAGGGTCTACCATTCGGATGCTCAAATGATATTCTCAGGATTTCCAGCCGGGCATGTCGCGTCTCCTTCTATATCAGGGCCCTTTGGTGATCAAAGCACGTGCCCAGACCCCTACGCGCGGGCGCCTCCGCCACTGACGCACTACCCCGGCATAGCGAGCTCAGTCAGTGCCTTGAACATCGTTGCTCACCACCATGGCCGGCGCATTCGCGAATGCAAAGAAGGATCTTCCCAAGATCAGCGATGAGGACCGCGAGTCGCGCTTTGGACAGGTCTATGGCGTCTCTGGTCCCGTCGTCATCGCCGAGAATATGACTGGATCGGCTATGTACGAACTTGTCCGCGTTGGACACGATGAGCTCGTCGGAGGTGTGCGCTGGTCGGACATGATATGAATGCTGCGCGCTCACACTGAGGGTCTGCAGAGGTTATCCGAATTGATGCAGACAAGGCAACCATCCAAGTCTATGAGGAGACATCCGGGGTGACGGTCGGCGACCCTGTATTGCGTACGGGAAAGCCTCTCAGCGTTGAACTGGGTCCTGGTGGGTCGCATATGTACGTTTAATCTATGAAACAAAGTTAAACGCGTGATTGTGACCGATAGGTTTGATGGGTAATATTGTGGATGGGATCCAGCGACCACTACGCGTATGTTCTGAGTAGTTACTTGGCTCGTTGGCTGATTGCGCCCCCAGTCTATCCAAGAGCTCTCCAAATCGATCTACATTCCTCGAGGTATTAACACCGAGGCACTTGACCGTTCATTGCAGTGGGACTTCGATCCTGTTAACTTCAAGGTATGAACAACTGTTGAGTTGACTAGGAGCAATTCTTAATCAACGCGCCGTGTAGGTCGGGGACCACATATCAGGAGGTGATATCTTCGGTCGCGTGTATGAGAGCTCGCTCGTCGATGCGCACAAGATTATGCTTTCCCCGCGTGCTCTTGGTACAATCACGCGTGTCGCGGAGAAGGGTAGCTATGCGGTCAATGTACGTTCTGTGTGTTACTTTATTCGCGAGATGTCTGACGTGCACGCAGGACATTGTGCTAGAAACAGAGTTTGAAGGCAAGATCACAAAGCACACGATGATGCAGGTGTGGCCGGTCCGTGCGCCACGGCCAGTAGCGGAGAAGCACACCGCGGACTACCCCCTTATTACCGGACAACGTATTCTTGATGCGCTGTTCCCGTAGGTCCTATCCAGCTACTTAATGGACATGTGACCTGATAAGCGCTAGATGCGTGCAAGGTGGAACAACGGCGATCCCAGGTGCATTCGGTTGTGGAAAGACCGTCATCTCTCAGGCACTGTCCAAGTTCTCGAACAGTGATATTATCATCTACGTCGGATGCGGTGAGCGAGGGAATGAAGTGAGCTTGCTAACTGCGTATAACTGCAACAACGCTAATTTGAGCTCCAGATGGCTGAAGTCTTGATGGAAGTAAGTGCAAGTCTTCTACAACAAGGGTGTATGCTGAGAGGATCTTAGTTCCCACAACTTACGATGGAAATTGGCGATCGTCAAGAGCCCATCATGAAGCGTACTGCGCTTGTCGCCAACACTTCCAACATGCCCGTCGCAGCGCGAGAGGCGTCTATTTACACTGGTATCACGCTCGCAGAGTACTTCCGTGACCAAGGCAGCAATGTGTCGATGATGGCGGATTCCACGTCGCGGTGGGCTGAAGCGCTACGTGAGATTTCCGGTCGGTTGGCGGAGATGCCAGCAGACTCCGGCTATCCCGCATACCTGGGCACGAAACTAGCTAGCTTCTATGAGCGTGCGGGCAAGGTGACTTGTCTCGGAAACCCTGTCCGGCAGGGTACCGTTTCCATTGTTGGCGCGTAAGTCCCCATTACGTGGATACTCATTCGAGCTAACCGCAGTCGATTAGCGTTTCTCCTCCTGGAGGTGATTTCTCGGATCCTGTCACTTCCGCCACGCTCGGTATCGTTCAGGTCTTCTGGGGTCTCGACAAGAAGCTTGCGCAGCGCAAACACTTCCCATCTGTAAACTGGAACATCTCATATTCCAAATACACGAAGGTGCTCGAGGCTCATTATGAAAACACGGAGCCGGGATTCGTTGAGCTGCGCACGCGAACCAAAGAAATTCTACAGAAGGAGGACGACCTCGCTGAAATCGTGCAGCTGGTCGGCAAGAGCGCGCTCGGCGAAGAGGACAAGATCACGCTAGAGGTCGCGCGCATGCTCAAGGACGACTTCCTGCAGCAGAACGGTATGAGCGAATATGACCGCTTTTGCCCATTCTACAAGACTAGCGCGATGTTGCGCAACTTTGTCGCGTTCCACGACTCGGCTCAGAAAGCCGTCCAGCAAGGCGATGTCACCTTCGCAAAGATCAGAGAGTCGGCGGGTGACATCATGTTCAAGCTGTCTCAAATGAAATTCGAGGTATTTCGAGCGATGTTTGTTACTGCATATCCGTTGCTGACTACGCTTACAGTCCCCATCACAAGGAAAGGAGCCTATCAAGCAGAGAATGGATGCATTGTACAACGAGATCCAGGAAAAATTCCGACAGCTGGTAGAATGAGATACCCATCCGCGCCTATATTCTGTTACGTAGTACTCCGCTATTTCCCATGACATGAGCTGAGCACGCGTCGTAGATTGTGCATGGACTTTGAATGAAATTTGATTTACACGGGACGACTGCGCAATTCTGTGGTGACTGCGGAGCACTTTAAATGCACCCCATGAGAGCTACTTTCTGTCATCTTTGATCTGATGAGCAGCGGGTGCCTGTCCTTCCGAATAGCGCCGTGCAGCTGCGCGCTCTGGAACCGGTCAGAGGCGTCTGCACGATTGCTGCGGGCGACTGTGCAATATTTATACCGTAAAGCGGACGCTGTACACCCCCCAGTTAGCTCGCTATGCTTCTGCATTCCCTAGCAGTCGCCGTCTGCTATGGGGCGCTGGTTGCGTTGACGCTCGCGTCCCCGGGATGTGGAAGCGCAAACTCGCAAACCAATGGCGACGACGAAGCGACAGCTGCGCTAGCTGAGAACATCGTGGCAGACAATCCGCAGCTCACGTTCGGCTTTGACGATGGGTCCGCCTACCCTGCTAAGGTTCCAAGCCATCCTCCCGGAAGAGTTCCTCACATTCCACCTCCGATATACGCCAATAAGACTATATTTCAGGTGTTAAGTGACGATTCGAAGTACGTTGTTTAGAGCTGGTGGCTGTAACTCTCGTAATTGATAACCGCTTTGTGATGTAGATTTTCCACGATTTTCAAACTTGTGAACTTAACGGACGACATTGTCAGCCTACTCAATGATACCTCTGCCAAGTTAGCATAGCGGTCGTCTGCAAACCATGGCTTGCTCACATGCACTACAGCGTCACATTCTTCGCGGTCCTCAATTCTGCCTTCCATCATCCCCCAGGTCATGGGCATCCAGCGCCCCCTAAGCGCCCCGAGGATCCTGCTCCTTCTGAGGCTCCTGCCCCGCCGCCACAGGACGAGCCCCGTAGACCAGAGGTTCGATCGACATCCCAATCTCCTACGATGTTCATACTGATTCCGAGCAGCTTGGTGACTATATGATCTGGGATGTCCCATCTAACGAAGAAGCGATGGATGACGACCAGTCTGAAATTGATCCCCTCTTAGCAATCAACAATTTGCTGGAACTCGGCGTTGCCTCCAAAGACCTCGAGCTGCAGAACGAGCAGATCCCACAATTTATACGTGGTATCCTCTTGTATCATATCCTGCCCTTTGCTCAATCCTCAGCCGAGCTCGCAAAAAATGCCACGTATGCAACGAATCTCACTCTGGAGGACGGTTCCCTGGACGGCGAGCCTCTACGAATCAGAGTATCAAAGCGGCATGGCTTGCATGGTTTGTCCATTAACCTCCACTCCGAGATTGTCAGAACCGGAATTCAAACATCCAACGGTGAAGAATATACCTATATCACTGTGATGTAGCAATTTACTGAGACAGGCCCCATAGGTGTTATCTATGCGATCAACCGTCCGTTGATCCCGCCTCCTGCCGTATATGAGGGTCTATTCATGGTCCCAGACATTTTCTCTGTTCTCGTCAGTTCGCATTCTTATCCCACTTAGAGTTATATCTCATGATGCTGTCCGTAGACTTCCGCGCTTGGGCGCGTTGGACTCATCGACGCTCTGAAGTTCCACCGGGTCGCAGATGGCAGCCTCGAAGGCGTCTCTGCCGTGACCTTTTTTGCGCCCACAAACAATGCGTTCCACAAGCTGCCAAAGAGGCTGAGATCATACCTCTTCTCTCCTGTGGGACATAAGGCCTTGAAGAAACTTCTGCAGTATCATATTGTACCGAACTTTGTGCTGCACTCGGGTACGTATAATGCACCACAAACACCCACGCAGACACTGATGGCGACTCCAGATTGGACGCACAATGCGACCGAAGACACGTCAACCAGTGTGATAAGTAGCAGCAATAGCCTTTACGATGCGGCCATCCAACTTAAACATGAGCCGATACGGATCTCTGATTGCGTGCACCCTCGTCCAGCTCGCGATGGGCTGCGTGCCTACTGCAGGTCCCTTCCCGCTGTGTGTCCAAGGAAGCGCTCGCTAGATACGCTGCTGAGCGATTGGCACAAGTGGAGTTCTGTGAAGTCAATGTCTCACTGTCCACATGGAGAACGCAATCCGGCTCATGACGGAGCCTCATCTGATGCTCTGCGTACCTCGTCCGAAGTTGACATTCCGCCTCCGTTCGTGCTTCCGATTCGTCGTCCGTGGTTCATGGCTCGTCCACCCCGCTGGTCTCATTCTGAGCCATTTGAAGGTCATGATAGGCCACAAGGCGATGCACCATCTCACTGTCCGTTCCATCCCGAGCCTCCGCACTCTCTCCATGAGTGGTGCCCGTACGAATTCGACACATCGTCTCCGTCGCAGCCTCCTTCTCCAGAAGCGGATGAAGGAATGCATGCGCCCCTACTAGAGTTCTCTGAACCACACGGGCCTGCGGATCGCACATCTCCCCCTCATCGCCCTCCGCATGCACCCCCTCCTCCTCCTCCTCACGCGCCGGCCCCTCCTCACAAGCCCCATCCACCTCACAGGCCCTATCCACCTCACGCTCCATCGGTGGACTACGCACACAACATTACCGTACCTACCTCGCTGAGCAACCGCACGCTGCACGTCCTAGTGAAGAAGTCTCATTTCGGCGTCCCCGCTCCTCCGCAATACCCAGAGCTGGAAAGGGTGGAATATTTCACCGTCGTTCGAGTGAACGGCCAGCTGGTCAAGGTGGCGGACGTTGTAGCGCGTAACGGCGCGATTCACGTTGTCGACAAGCTATTGAATCCAATGCAGCATCGCCCGGCCCCTACCCACGGGTCACCGGCAGGAAGCGACTACGTCGATGATGTTGAGGAATGGACGGATGGCTGGGAGCAGTGGGAGGACTGGCTTCCGGCTTGGGCCAACGAGAATTAATCGCGGCGCTGCGTTCTAGCCTTATTGACAAGGCCGATTTTTGTTCCCGCTCATTGCTACCGCCAGTTTCACCATCTGATGTTGATCCGACGACGTGTAACACCCTTTGCTTGTTTGTCGTACACGATGCTACTATCTCTAGTTCCTCGACTTTCATGATCTACATTCACAAGACTCAAGGACGACAACAGTAAACGAGAATTTTTACTGAAACAGGGGATCCCACCTCCTGTGTGCTGTGGATATCACAGGGCTGGTGTAGACGATGCACACGGCTTGTATGGCTTGGAGCTTTCGCGCTGATTGGACAGTAATAAATAACATTATTGTGTAGCAACACTCGCCATGAAGAAAAACACAGCAGAGCTCAAACAGCTATCATAGGACGGTGGGCCACGGCAAGGCCGCTTTTACATCCTTTGACAGGTGGCGTAGTCACTTCGTAGAGGGCAGATGCGAAGGGGACTGTGCATATGCAGCACCCAGAAGATCAGGGTTTCACCAAGGAATCGGATTCTCATCCAGCTGATCTTCTTGTAGGCCCTCAGGTTGCCTCTTTGGCGCATCCTCCGCGTCCTTATCCGCGCATTGCCGCTGTTTTGTTGCAAACTCTTTATGATCAGGCCTATTTGCCTTCCGCAGTAGCTTCCGGTGCGTCCGTGTCCTGACATGGGCCTCCCACTCTCTACCCTCAGCAATCATAACGGGGCGCTCGTGATTGACCGTACAGATAGAACATACTTTCCTCGGCCGCGCGTCGAGGAATCCGCTGGTGAGATACGATCTGTGAGAGCCCTATCCTGAGCACACGACGGAGTGGAAATGCCCACTGTGTGTCCTTGTTGATGCGTCCAAGGACTTCGCGCGCAGTGTCGGACAGAGTGAGGGGATCGGGAAGGGGTCTCTCGAGGAGGAAGTCTGTGTGAGCACGTCAGGATGCGCGAATCGGTAGGATGTCAGGATGTAACCGGCCTTCTGTTATGCGCTCTGCGACCTCTCGGACATTGCGATCCCAAGCTTCACCTAGCTCTGACAATGAATAGTTAGGGTTCTTGTCCTGAAGTATGGCCAGAGACACCAACCAGTCGCATCGAGTAGGAAACTGGGCACCATGGGCAGACCGCCCTCTACCGTGCTTGCGGCATTTGCTTCGTCCGCAGCAGGTAACAGCTTGTTGCGGATCCACATGATCTGTCGCTTTGCGTACTTGCGCGTAGCAGACTTCATATTCTCAACGGCAAGGTTGAAGGCTTCCTCGGAGTGAGTGGGGGAACTGAGATAGTCATGGAACTCCTTATACCCTAGATGCATGATGAGACATTTTCGCATACATTCGTGATTGACTGACCTATTGACTGATAGATGCCGAGTGTGTAATCTGTATCCTGCGGAGACTCGTCTACATCCATGTCCTCAGGGTCGTCTTGCGATGGGGGGAGAGCTGTAGAGGGAATTGATGCTGCGATTCGCTGCAGTGCTCTGATCTCATCCAAGAGGCCTTGCTACTGTTAATTAGAATTAACAATGGTAACACAAACAACACGAGGGTACATACTTTCACCATGTCATCGACTCGAGCGTCAAGGCGAGGCTTCAGCACATCTGGCTGAGCGTACAGCCACAAGCAGAGGGTCCGATACCTGGCACAATAGTTCGGATGAATTTCATACAATAGTTGCAGCGAACGGCTCACCTTGGCGGCGGAGTGGCTTGGGACTGCTCAGAAAATATGTCGCTTGGGCGCCGCCCAGTGTCCCGGATGATTGTCAAATTTCGCAGCACCTTTCTTGTGTCTCTCCAATGCCAGCGTTGGGCTATTTGTGAGTCAAGGGCAGATAATAACGAGTGTAATGATAGGGCAAGATCTGGCTCTGATGCTGCAGATGGTGCTTGCTCCGGTAGCATGTCAAACAGATCTTGGAGTTCTTGAGAAAGCCCTCTCAGAGCCATGGCGAGGTCTGCAGAAAGTTCAGGCCGTCGTACTTCCAAGGTTTCCTTGAGCGACTTGTCAAACGATACTAGCCGGTTAGGGAATACGAGATGTTGGATCCAATACGAGGTTCCGCCAACAACTATTGGAATCTGATTTCTCTGATGTGTTTCCTCGATCTGTCACACCATTCCACTCAATATATGCGGTACAATTGGCATTGCTAAGATCCACTCACAACTTTCATTGCGTCCTGAACCCACTGCGTCACGATATACTGCTCCCCCGGTTGCTTTATGTCCATCAGAAGATGTTCAACGCCAGACCGCTCCTCGACCGGCACTTTGTTCGTGATCACATCCATACCAGTGTACACCTGCATCGCGTCCGCATTGATAATCCGAGCACCAGTAAATCCATGCGGATGGCCTGCGCCATTCTGTGATAGCGCAAGAGCAAGCTCTATCGCCAACTTTGACTTTCCCACTCCGGTCGTTCCGCAGACTGTAATGAGAGGTCGTAGGCTCATTCGAACGAGCATGCAAGTTAATGCTTGTTGTGTGGATACAAGAGTGCAGTAATTGTCGCAATCTCAGATTGATCGCGGTATGATCGACCTGATCCGAGGCTCCGGGCGCGTAGTGAATATCAATCTACGGCGAGAACAGAGAACGAGTTATATAGCGAGTAGGAACTGTCGAGATATCCCGAGTGAACTCTAGCTGTTCGAGAATTATAACACGAATCTGGGTGTCTATGATTCAGCTTGGCTGCTCATGTGGCAGAACTGTGAGGTACGAGAGAATTGCCATGATTCAGAGTAGGGAATTTGCTCGCTGTAATATGCATAGGGTACGAAGGCACCGTCTCACACAATTCCATAGAGCACAGGGATTGAGTGCGTGGAACCGCGACGTGAGTTTCGCGGTCTTTGAATTCAGTCGGGCGCCTACATCGTCCGATGTACCTGCAACTGTGAAGCGTTCCGTCAACGTCTGCTTCAGCCATGTCCTTGTCCGGCTTCCGCGCAACAACGGGGCGCGTTCAACTTTTCAACCTCTCTCCTGCTGTCAACTCGCTACACAAAGTACGCGCATCTCGCAGCGAGATAGGACGCACTTCCTGACGCTTTGGGCTCAGCAAAAACGTGTAGGTCGTGGAAACGGGTCGGGTCGCGGTGGAACGTCCGGACGCGGTGACAAAGGACAGAACGCGCGATCAGGGAATGGAAAGCCAAAAGCAGGCTTTGAGGGTGGACAGTCGCCTCTGTGGAAAAAGATCCCGAAGCGAGGTTTCTTCAATCCGTGCGTTCTCAGTTTCTCCATCGTCGTTCATATTTGATTTTCCCCAAGTGCGGGGAAGACTTGGGCGCCCGTCAACCTCGACCGAATTCAAGCTTGGATAGATGAAGGCCGGCTAGAGCCATCGACTCCAGAAAAGCCGATTACCGCGAGGGAACTTCTGCTCAGTGGTTGCGTCCATCAGGTGCATGATGGTGTGAAGATCTTGGGCAATGTGAGCAGTCCACCCAACTCTTTCTTTTCGAGAACTGCGTGCTGATTCGCTCCAGGGCTCCCAATTTCTCAAGTCTCCCATTCACATCAACGCGTCGAGAGCATCACAGAGTGCTATTCGTGCAATTGAGAAGCTGGGAGGATCAGTCATATGCAACTATTACAATCCGTTGGCTCTGCGCGACTGTGTCAAGGGCCGGACAGATCGCTTACAGGCTGCCCCTATTCATCGTAGAGACATCCGTATGTACACCCTCGTTCTCCACACCGTTCTTCTCAGCATGTCCTTTGTTACAGTCTGGTACACAAATTGGCACAACCGAGGGTATCTGTCACCAACAGCTGTCAAGAACATGCCTGTGGTGGACGAACGATTGAAAACGCTGTCCGAGCAATTTCGGAAGTACAAGACGGAGGGCTTCGCCAAGGCCAAATAGTCTGGTGCAGCGCACCATACATATACACTACGCGACCGATGTACCTAACTCGCTGGAGTTGACTCAGCCTCCATGCGGTCTGGCGAGATACTACGGCTACGAGACCTGTATGACGACGCTGCGCCGTTGGCACGGTCTGGTGAGATGCTGCGGCTGCGGGAACGGTAAGGCGATCTTGAGCCCGAGGCAGAGCGGGATGGTGTACGAGAGACATAGCCAGAGCCTGCAGGCGACGCGGACCTGCTGCCTCGACTGAGGGTCCTCCCTCTACTTGGGCTACGTTCTAACTCTCTGCTGCCGCTTGCGGATCTGCTCCGGGACCTGCTCCTGTTCCGGCTGGTACTACGGCTTCGGTCGCTGCCATGCTCGCTCTTGCCTTCCATTGCGTCGAGCAAGCGGCTTTTTCGGGGCCCTATCTCTCCATTGTCCTCCAGGACGTCCCGTTTGGTAAGGCGAGGTAGGATGATGTCGCAGACCCTCTCCTCAACCAAGAGGTTGTCCACAAACTCGTCCATGAATGTCAGAGTATAACCATCTAGGATCACCTCAGTTATGTGACAATAGAGCACCCACAAATTGCGTACTCATGCCACGATATCGAAGCTTGCGGTAATCCTTGAGTAGGGGTTCCAGGATATCATAAACCTCCACAGATCTAAATGTCATGCGAATATACATAACGGCCAATGCTCGTAGATACCTGTACAGAACGTCGTCGCGCTGTCATGGAAAGAAAACATGGACGATTAATGAAGGACTCACTTGAACTCATCTGCCTGCAGATATTCGAGCAAGATCTCCTTTTCTGGCTGGATTTGCAGCAACTTGAGAAGCAGACATAGGAACTCGGTCGGCTTCTGGTTCCCGTATACGCCACCTATGCATTTCAGCTCAATTGCTTTATCAATGAGACTTTCCGCTGCCGTCCAGAGGTAAATCTGCAGAATTATGTACAGATTGCACGCGTACTCACCCGTCAAGGCGAAACAGTGCTCCTTCCAGTACGACGACTCATAGATACGATTTCGGATGACAGTTTCGACTAGAAACTACCCAGTCAGTCATCAGGTGCATGTTCGCGTCGTAGCCGTTGAATACTCACCTGCGGGTTCTGGCCGTGGATAGCTTGCGCGCCGCGGACGGTGGTGTTCGCCATTGTAGAGGAATTGCCGGGGAGTTGTTTGCCCGTGTTAATTCCTAAAGCTTTTGCCTTTTACGGGACAAGAGCCACACTAGCCACACTGCACCGTTTCCTATGCTGATACGTGCCGCTGGTTCTGGGCAACATACCGCCAATATATGCTATTCACTCATCAGTGATGGATCTCGAAGATCTCTATGAGACGAGGGTCTCATATCTTCTCGTCAACGGACCTGTCTCATACTGCTCGCAGTGCCGCACATTTTAGACGTTCGCTCATAATCCTGTCTGACTGGTTCACATTGTTGTCAAGTAGTGAATATATGGAGTACGCCTGAGGAGCCTCGAACTAGCTTTGATGACGGCTTACTGAGATCCTGCGTGTCTTGCCACTGTGGGCTATGATTTTCGCAACCTTGAATGCAGTTGTCTTCCCCAGTTGTGGAGTCACCGTATTAGTGTTTGGGAGTGAGTATGTGTTCATCCCACTGGATTGAAATGCCCTTATCCTTTATGGTGACAAATCGGTAAGCTCTAATGGCATCCGATTGTACTAGTTGCCATGACATGGCGTGCTGTATTCATTGTTTTTTCTTCCTGAGCAGGAAACCATGTGCAGTGTCGGACGCATGATCTAGAAGCCATCCTTTGTATCTTGTACACGAATGGGAAGGGTGCATTATGCACATATGGTCTGTTAAAACTTATCGATGAGTTCTAATTTCCTCCATATTTTGCTTTGGTTCCTTTGCTGCCAATCAGGACGATACTCTGCGATGTACTGGGGAGAACGACCCAGAGAGGCCTCCGTTTATGGCGGACGTTGCCTTCGCACAGTGTAACCTCGGCCGGTACCCGGCTCCCCAAATGGGCTATTTGTCACCGCACGAATAGATGCACGGCGCGATGGAGGCCAGTCAGACCTTCTTGACGTCTCATTGGGGTACAGCTCAGGTCCGGTGCCTTCCGAGACAGCGATATAACATATGTTGGATTCTCTTGTAAGTGATATTGATCTTTATATGACTCCGGTTAATAACAGTCGAGCTGTGGCGACAGGCTATACGGATATCTGTCTGGCGCTCGCTTGAGGGATGAGGCCATGCGGGTTGCAGGGTTCGGTCGTCTTTTCTTGCGTCCTTGATGCGAGGAGTGTATCGTGTATCGGAAAAGGGGTAGCACATGCATGTATATAGTCGACGGCCATCGAGCCGAACGTTGTCACTTGCCACCATCACCGCGTTAGAGGTTGCACATTTCTGGCGTTGACGCAGCACTCCTTGCGTGCTCCCGCGGTTGGCCTCTGACCAATCCTTCATCTCGACAACAATGGCGTCTGTAGAGAGCATCCCAGTTTACATGCAGGCGGGGGTCCAAGTCGTACAACCCCCGCACCTAGAGGGCGACGCCAGTCTGGCGACCGAGATACTCCCTGGGCCACCATCGCTGGTTTCCATCCAGCACCCCGGGGCTCCGAGAAAGGATCACAGGAAAACAGCAGGCGTGGTGTCATACCTGCCTACATCTGATCCTGGGACAACTTATTCAGGACATTCCTTGAGTCCTATGGCCTCGACGGCTGAGGCCGAAGGCCCTCGAAGGAAACGGGCGAGATTGGACAAGGGGTGAGTGCCAAAAATTATCCTTATAGACTCACGACGACTGATAGTCCCCCCTTCTTTGCTGGCTTCTGTTTATGAACACCGCCTTTTCTCTCCGTGCATCGCATACCCTTGCCACTCTTGCTTGCCGCTCTTGAGTAGCTCCGCCACCGGCAGGGCGCAACGTGCATCAGCGCGCAATCTGAGCACCACACATCCACCCTCAGATCCTCTCGCACCCGCAGATACGACGGCCTCGTCTTCACAACTGATAGACGTTGATCCACCATCGATGTTTGTCGATTCTGATGGGCCTGCTCTCTCTCGGTCAAACTCGTTGGGCCTCAGCGAGGATCCCACAGTTGCCAGCAGCCACATAAGAGGGACACAAGTCCCTCGACACGAAAAGAGCAAGGGTAAAGAAAAAGACGTTAGCATTAGAGTGAAGGAGGAGCCGTCTGTAGTACCCTTGCCCGTTGGTAATCCTGTCACACCTCTGGTGAGTACTCGCAGTGGCTCATACGCAATGTAGTTCTGAAGCACGCTTTCAGTCAAACGAAGATCATTGTTCCGCCTGCCGCTCACTAGGAGCCCTCATATATTGCGACGGATGTCCCAGGGCATTCCATCTTCTGTGCCTCGATCCACCCATGGAGACGAATGATATATTAGAAGAAGAGACAAGATGGTTCTGTCCAGCATGCTCAGTGCAGCAGGTGCATACATCTCATTATCATAATCATAAAACACGATAGAACTTCATGAGATTGATAGAGGCCGCCAATGAAACCGTCTCCATCGCTAAAATTCATGATCCCCCTGATCGAGCAGTTGCACACAAGCCTGCCTGTTGAATACCAACTCCCACCAGAAATCAGGACGTATTTCAAAGATGGTGAGTACTGTATAGAGCTCAGTATCTACTCTCACTGACGAGTCGAAAGTGGCTACTTCTCCTAGAGGGACATATGTAGACAGCTCTGAACTCAAGCCGCCGCGTCTCAAGTACGTACCGTATCGTATTACTTACGGATGCTGGGTCTCATTATCTCTAAGTCGACATGGACAACTTGAGGACCGCGATCCATATCGGCTGAAAGACAGAAACGGGGACCCGGTATTGTGCTTCCGGTGCGGTACCTCCGCACTACCTCCAGGCGTTGCCGCATTTGCACCTGCAGTTAAGCGGGCAAGGATGGAATCAGGCAGCGACCACCATTCGGAGAGTGGAAGGAGCATCATATCTTGTGATTATTGTCATCTGCATTGGCATCTGGACTGCGTAGACCCTCCCCTGTCATACATGCCTCCATGGGGTAAGAAGTGGATGTGTCCAAATCATGCAGAGCGGTTGTTGGTGAGCACATTCATCTTTTGTCAAGTTCGAAGATTACTCATCGTTCCCGCAGCAACCGAAGCGTCGCATACCGAAAGCTAACTCTACGCCAATAGATATTACGAGACCATCTCGATGGAATAACGGCAATATTGAGATCATTCATCCAGAGGTTGCGCCTCCGCCTCCGCCTAAGATTGCTGTCGATGAGGTCTTGATTAATGGGCGGCGGTACAGAATACCCGAGAAGATTATCACCTTGGATTTCTGGAGGAAAATCCGCAGAAACCGGGAACAGACAGAGGAGTAAGTTGGACAACCTTTTCGTCCTCATCTCGTCTAATGACGCTGTGCAGCTATGCTGATGACTCAAGTGCCCTATCGTCTCCCTTAACATCAATAAGTTCTTTGGGAGACGATGACGTACCTCCGCTTGATCCTTCAGCGCCTTTGTTTTCTCTGGAAGACATTGAAGTGGCTCAAGTATGACGTTTGACTCGAGTTTGGTTTTTGAATCTGACCTTCCTCCTGTCTAGTCGTTGACTGGACTTCGATTGAAGCGACGTAGCCGTAGCCAAACCCCGGCCCCGCCAAAGCCAAGCAATGGCATCATACCACCTCCTAAACGATCTGTACAACATGAACCCTCTCGACCTCCCCCGCTGCCCAGGGGCAGACCGCCTGCCGCGAAGGTGATGAACTCATATGCGTGCGAAGTTTGCATGCTAACCTTGTATCTTTGCGATACCTGCAGGCCACCAAGCAGCCCGAAATTACCCGGATCAGGATATCTCCTCTAACCATACCTATGCCACCGCGGAAGACGCCTGTTGTGCCGTCACCAAGTGCCCCGCGTCCACCAGTCAAGAAGCCATCTCTTGATGACGAAGACTACAGACCAAACAACCCAGTGACTACCTCTACTTCATCCAGCAGGACTCGTCGCACAAGCAGTCGGAAGACTGTAACCGACGGAGATACCTCCGATGAGGTTGCAATAGCAGCAGACCCCCGCCTCCCTCATTACGGCCCACCTCTAGGAGCTAGTCAACAAGGTTCTCCCGTTAGCCAGGTGCAACAACCAACAGAGCCTGCTTCGGCAGTACGTCCTACGAGGCCGAGAAGGCCGCGACAGCAACCGCGGGTGAGGCTATCGCCGCTTCCTCTGACGGGTGGAACTCCCCCTTCCAGGAAGGCGGAATCAGAAGAGCCGGATATTCCTCTTGCAGTAATGAATGCGAAGGCAAAAGCGAGTCTGTCTACGAACGGGAGAAGGTCAAGTGTTGTTCCGAAATCCAATGCTCAGCTCCTACAAATCAAGCAACGATCCGTGACACCTCCTTCTCTCACTTCGATGGTGACCTCGACTCCTACTGTTCCGTCGAGCGTTTCCACCACGAAGGCAGCTGAATCTACCCCGACACTCAAGATCAGGCTACCGCGTCTTAAAGATCTTGCTTCCATGAACACGTCAGCTCCTCCTCCTACTGCTGCGGGAAGCAGCGAGAGTGCACCAACTGTGCGAGTTCCTCCTCAAGTCACGTCCAAATCAACTCCTCGACGATCCACCCGGAGACGAAACTCGGCGTCTGTGTCCGTTCAAGACTCAAGTGACGCTGCCTCGTAATTCCTCGAGGATGTTGATTTCTCATCGTCATTCTTGCGACTTCAGGCGTCATGCCGCTACCCGCGACTACCCCGTTCATAGACTGTCGAGCTTTTGCAATCAAGCATTCGTTGTTTCTCCCCGTATATATACGACCAGCTTTCGTGTAGTAATGTTATCGGACACAGGCGTGTGCATAGTTGCCCGTCTGCATGCACGCCCTCTTTGTCGGACGTTCTCATCGCCGACGCCGATATGATACCAGTGGCTCCTGGTCATACATATGATGAGCATTGGGGGAGATACGCCTGAACGCTACTTCATGATATTGAACAGTGCGCGCTCTCACTACAGCGCGCTAGACAGACAATTGCTCTGGCGATTAGATAGACTGCTGCTGCAATTGTGAATTTCTCACAACCCCATCACCACCCGATGAGTCGTGAGCAATATCATCTCAATGTACATCCTGCGCAGGGCACACGCTGCACAGCGCCACCTGCTGTGCCTTTGCCGGGCTACGATCTATGGCTGACATTCGTGAGTCCTCGCATCAGACAAATTGCACGCACGTTGTGCCTTCGGGTTTCGCTGGCCATTTTGATATATTTTAACAGTGCGTGGTGCAACCTCGGAATGACTGATGTAAAAGACACCGCAGATCAAACACGTTCATGTCATTCCGGCGCCCTTAGACGTGGACCATTTCGTCAAAGCTTTATCAGATACCCTACTGCAATTCCCGAATGTAGCCGGTCGCCTTCACGTTGAGCATGGTAACTGGAGTGTAAGTCTCATATCAATGCCACACCTGTATTATGACACCAGGATTGTGGTGGCGATGCTGACACTCAGATGAACTTAAACCGTAGATTATGCTAACCGATTCGCCCATACCAGTGGAGGTCGAGATCAGTCCGAACACTACGTTGCACTTTAAAGACTCTTGGGTGGTCCAGGATGACTCGCGTTTACGCCGATTATTGAACCTGCCTGTCCCAGGGAGCAGCCTTATCAATGGGGACGGAGCACTGCTGCGTTTCAAGCTAACGTTGACCCAGTCTGAAACAGCCATCGGGGTCTCCTGGCATCACATACTGGGTAATTCTTCATTGGTATGTATGATCTTTGCTGGATGAGCTTATCCCTTTCCTTTCCTTGCAGGGGACGCCTCGGCACTTAAGACCTTCATGGGTCATTTGTCACAAACATACCAAGGACTCCCTACGTCAGCGCCACGTCTCACATTCAGCAAATATGTCTTCCCGACACCTAGCCAAGAGGATATTGACCGTCTGCTACCCTCGATCCCGCATCTTCGCCGCACCTACCCTGCGTCGGAGATCGGCTCTATGTATGCGAAGATGAACCAGAATATGGCGCCGATCAACTTCCATATCCCTCTAGGGAAGCTTCGACAAGTTCAAAGCAGGATCCAAGAATCGGTCGGAAATTCTAATCTGAGACTCTCTGTCCATGATTGCTTGATAGCCCATGTCGTGACGATATTGAACCGGTGTCTTAGTACGCCCATCCGCTTTGTCACGCATGCTGCGAGCGTATGCCACATTCTGTGATATTTCCAAACGTTCGCTGATGGCCTGCGACAGTATCGGACCGTCGATGCACCTTTTGTGGAAAGCCACGAAGCTGGAAATGCAATCCATATTGTGAGTAATTTCCGTTTAGTGACCTTGTACCGACCCATGTTTGCTCACATTCCCGGTTCTATGCCACTTACAGATACCAACATCCCTGAACGAGAGAGACGCCCAGAATGTCGAGGGCATTGCTGTAGCACTCAGGCGATCAATCTTAAAGTGGAGGGATCCTGATCTGCTAGCTAGATGGTTAGCTGTAGCGAGCCACTCGATGCTCGAGGCTGCGAACTCTGACAGATCGATGTTCTTCGCCGCTACATCTGGCTTACTGTCTGTTAACTCGCAGGTATCGTAAGTACACCTGCCCTCTGCTCATGAGCCAATGCTAAGATCCCTCCTCGCCGATATCATCAGACTAGACTGGCAATCCACTCATTTCGGATATCCCAGGAGAGCGCGCTTCCACACCGCTGGGTGTAATGAACGCTATCTGCGGGTCTTTGTCTCCAATCCGTCCCCTACGGCTTCCGATCTGGACAATGCAATCGAGATATCGCTCGGTGTGCCTGAATTGGTACGGTCAGCTGTGCTGGATATGTTAACACAGGAGTTTGGTTCTCCGAGTGGCTCCGTCAGCGGATGACAGTGTGTTCTATTATTTCTTGCAACAGCTCTCGAGCAATGCATCAGGTGTGCAAATCCGCGGTAGTCCATATCGCAGCAGTGCATCGTGTCTTGCCACTTATTCTGCCCGTTACTACCTTTGTCCACGAAGTGGTGGCACATGGTGACTGCTGGCCGTGGAATTTGACATGCTCGATCCCATAGCTCCGCGTGGACATTATCGTGTTCCACGTGAGAGTTAGTCCACATGAATCCTGTGCCATTCGCGTTCAGGGTGCCATCGTAGCAGGCACGCTGCGATGGACAAACATTGTTCAAATCTTAAATATCCCGACAACGTGCAGTCGGTACTCGGAATTGGTACTCGGTAGCACGTGGTTGAGATCTGCGGGATCGATCGTGATCTTGCCAGTGCTCCCTTGCTCACCTTCACTGCACACGACCAGGATTGCCTGAAGAAGTCATCTGCAACGCTGCGTAGCACGATGTACAATGCACTCTAGGCTGAGCCAGGGCATGGCAGCAGCGGAAGGTCTGGAAGGCGGAGCGCTCATCCTGACCGTGCAGCATATGCCTGATCTCGATAGCATATCTCTTCTCTGTCCAAGCCTGCGCGCCGTGTGCTCCTGAGCTTGTGCATAGGACGCCTATATGAAGCTGATTAGCCCGATGCCCTAGACCAACCTCTAGCCTCTCCTGCCTTCCTCGGAGGCGGCAATCTGTCGCTTTCACACAACGAATTGGTGTCTGAGACATCCTGGCCGGAACTCAAGGCTGTCTCCGTCCTGCTCTCACTATCCAGCTGCTACGTCCGATTTGAGTGCTCCTGTACCACTTGGTCCTCAGCGAGAGCAGTACTGTCTCGATGCCTCTGTTCCTCTGCATTGACTGTGGTGGCTCGAAAGCCGCTGCAGTTATCGCTGATCAAACCGGAGAGCCCGTAGGCCGTGCTCTGGGTGGTCCCTCAAACTTTGCATACCTCGGCCTTGCACCATTCCTCGCTGTTATACAAGAGACGGTCGAGAAAGCGCTCCGTGCGTGTGATCCCGCCGTCTTGCGCGCAACGCTTCCCCACGATGGTGCGTCCCTACACATCCCCTCGTTGCGGGGACACACTGACCGGACGTGACCGTGTGACGTGGAACTAGACTCGACGCAACCCTTGGCACTTCCGCCCTCGCCTGGCAAGCCCATCTTCGCCGCGGCCTGGCTTGGGGTATCTGGATGCGACTCGCCCGCCGCCATCGCCAAAATCACTACTGGCGTCGAAGCCCTGCTCGGCATCCACCCGCGCGTAGCGAATGACACGCATCTTCTCGCAGCACCGATGACGCTGTATCCGGAGGTCAACGGTGCGATTGCGGCGGTAGCGGGTACGGGCGGAATCGTTGTGAGCTTCCGTGAACCCCAGAAGGATGCCCGGGGAGCGGGAGGCGAGACGGGCAGCGCGGGCTCGGTCGCCCTGGAGGAACTTGGACGTGTCGGCGGATGGGGCTGGATTCTCGGAGACGAGGGCGGTGGATTCCATGTGGGGCGAGAGGCTATTCGTCAGGTGCTCGAAGAGGCGGATCGCGCGAGTGTAAAGCCGAAGACAGCCGAGCCACAGGTCAGTCGAGCTTTTCGTCCCATCGCTGTATTCAATTGATGATCTTGAAAGACAAATGGCGCGAAGACGAAGGTCTGGGGCCTCAAAAACCGCCTCCTACAGCGCTTCGGGATTGACGATGTGTTTGAGCTGCTCACAGTCGTGCACTTGCCCGATCCCCTTCCCACATCCCCACCTACGACCGCATCTCCATCCCCGGCCCCCGAATCGTCCTCATCGGCTGAGAGCAACCCCGTACTCTTCCCCCGCGAGAAGCGACTCTCCTCATTGTCTCCCCTCGTCTTCGCTGCTGCCTTCGATGACCATGACCCGCTTGCGTTGAAGGTCCTGAAAGTGTCGAGCAGCGCGCTTGTTGACCAGATTTGCGTGTTGTTGCGCCTTGAGGAGCACGCTCCCGACGGCGAGAGGACCATCCGCGCATCGGAAAGTATCTTATGTCTCGGGGGCTCGCTTTCAGGCCTCGACGCGTACCGCGCGCTCATACTTGAGGAGCTGGAAAGGAGAGGGCATGTGTTCCGCCGCGTGCAGGTTATTGATGACGCCGCGGCGGTTGGGGCAAAGGCTTTGGCCGTGGCGAGTCGTTCGCAATAGTGTGCAAAAGAAAGAAGGAGCGGGCGATTGGAAGTATTCGAGATCTGCTGTACAATCTACGAACGTTTGGCTAGCTTTGGAGTTAATGCACTCGAGTTCTAGTGTCACTATGCGGGAAACGCAGCAGGAATTGGCCGGCAAGTACTACATTCCAGGTTGTCGACAAGGTGTCGCACTAGCTCCGACTGTGGTAGTCGACATCAATATGGAGGCATATAGCGTGTATGTGCGGCTCTGTTTGCATTAGCCTGCAACGACGCGACGGAATCGCGAGGAGAGGACCGTCGCAGTCACGGGACTCAGCGCTATGCGACAAGCCACCCCGAGTTTTTCGGGTGCGTACCAAGAGTCTTGAACGCGTCTGACATTCTAGATCTCTCGGGTAATAAACAATCAACTGCACGAAGTGCACACGACAAAGCGACTCGATGTCGTCTCTTGAATCTCTCGTAAAGGAATGGCTGCGTCTTGATCAGGTATTTCGTCGATTGTTCCACTGATGCACATCGCTTATGATAGACTCACATCACGGAGAATCTGTAGAATGAATCTACACATGCAGAAATCAAGGATCTATACGCATCTGGAAACTATGTAGAACTTGAGAAACGAATGAGGTATGCCACGGTTATGACCACCAATTAACAGGATACCAAACGCATCTTGCTCCAAGGAAGCGCATCGAGTTCGGGACTGCAGGTAAGCAGAGTCAGTCTAAGTAGAAGCGATCTCATATAGATGCAGGTCTACGTGGGAGGATGGAGGCTGGCTGGTCCCGTATGAACGACCTCATCATCATTCAAGCGTCCCAGGTGCGCTGCCAGAGCCGTTCCGTAGGCATGTACTAACACAGCAGCAGGGGCTGTGTGCATACGTGCTGCAAACAGTTCCTAATGCTTCGTCTCGCGGAGTTGTGGTCGGTCATGACCACCGCCACCACTCGGAGAAATGGGCCAAGTTGACAGCAGCTGCCTTCGTTGCGAATGGCGTGAAGGTCCATCTTCTCAATGGGCTGGTGCATACGCCGTTGTATGTGAGATATTATGTTTTCTGTTGACTAAAAAGACTGATCTGTGAAAATCAGAGTGCCCTTCAGCGTAAAGAGGCTGGACGCAGCGTGCGGCGTCATGATAACTGGTAGGAGAAAGTACTGCATCTGTTGCGCTCATTTACTGAGAATGAACTTTACTTTTAGCAAGTCACAATCCGAAGGTATGTGCAACTGAGCAGTCTTATATACTGGTGATCTTTACTGTGTTGTTCGAGTGCAGGACGACAATGGTTACAAGGTGGGATTTTCGTTGCTTCGATACAGACACGCTGACCCGAGGAAACGACACCCAGGTATATTGGGAGAATGCAGTACAGGTAGATCAATGCATGAACACCTGAACGCACTTTTCTGCTCATTTACAGAGGCCGTAGATCATCGCACCGCATGACAAGGGAATATCGAACGCCATCAAGGCCAATCTAGAGCCCAAGACCTGGGATATAGCTAGTACTACGAGCTCTCCACTCTGTATAGACCGTACAGAGGAGATGCGCGAAGCCTACTTCGACTATCTGTCCTCCTTATGTCTACGGAGGTTTGTCGAGGATCACATATAATGACCAGGTGATGTACTGAGGCTTTTTGTAAAGGTCTCACAACGGAGAGGCTTCTCTCAAGTTCGTCAACACCTCGATGCATGGTGTCAGTCATCCTTTCATGGTGAAGGCGTTCGATATCTTCGGATTTCCTGCTTTCGTTCCCGTGCGTGAGCAACAACAACCCGATCCCGACTTCCCTACAGTCAAATTCCCGAATCCAGAGGAAAAGGGTAAATGTCAATCTGTGAAATATCGATGCCATCGCTTACTTTGCGTTTGCAGGAGCGTTGGTCAGTGTCGTCAGCGTATATCCAGAGCGCGCTTTGACCTGTACATGATAGGACCTTGCGCTCAGAACGGCAGGCGAATGCGGCGCGGACTATGTGCTAGCACAGGACCCAGATGCTGATCGTTTCTCTGCTGCAGAGCGGGGGTGAGCACTGCATCCACCATTACAATACAGGCGTACATTGGCTGATGCATTATTTACTGACAGGCCAGACGGCCAGTGGATTCCGTTCACCGGAGATCAGCTCGGCATACTCTTTGCAAGTGCAACCTTGGAAAGATATAAAGCTACGGGAAAACCCCTTCGTACGTTTAAAGTCCTCGCCGAGTTAGCGCATCCCAGTAATACGACGAATACCAGACAAGCTGGCTATGGTGGCGTCTACTGTGAGTTCGAGGATGATCGAAGCCATGGCGAACACAGAGGGTTTCAAGTTTGTAGAATGTCTTACGGGTCAGTTGCCGTCTAGTTGGCTGTACTCGTCGCCATAGCTGATCGCACCGCACACAGGTTTTAAGTTCATCGGCAACTCTGCGCTGAAGCTGCAAGAGGAAGGCTATGAGGTCCTGTTCGGTTATGAGGAGGCTATCGGATACATGTTCGGATCCGAGATCAGGGACAAAGACGGCGTGTCTGCCAGTGTATGGCCCTTTGCCTTCATGCCAGGGATGCCAAGGTACTGATATCTTGCAGGTGATGTTCGCTGAGATGGCGTCAGCGCTGCACACACAAGGCAAGACTGCTAGCTCTCACCTGCGCGAGCTATATGACTGGTGAGTGGGATATTGTACTCCCTCTACTATTCGCTGAGTGGATGCCTCCACAGCTATGGATACTTCCAGGTATGTCGATCATGTTTGTCCGTTTCATGACAATTGACCCATATATTATCATCACAGACCAGCAACAGCTATTTCATCTGCAGCGATCCGCCAACGATCGACAGAATCTTTGCCCGGATCCGCAACTATGATGGCAAGGTAAACCAATCACTTCGTACCAGCTCTGTTGATCTCACCCTTCCCATCAAGGGGACTCCCGAGCGCCCAAGCTACCCACTGAGCATCGCTAGCCATAGGGTCACTCGCGTGCGCGACCTGACAGTTGGATACGATAGCGGCACCGCCCCCACGTACAAGCCCGTGTTGCCGCTGTCGTCAGGCCACATGATTCAGATATGGGCACAGTCGCCGACGGATGGGACGAGCATTACTTTGACGTTGAGGTGCGTAGCCAGTCATCGGTACTGATCGTCACTTAAGCCGGAACAAACTATATTGCTAGAACGAGCGGGACAGAGCCCAAGGTTAGTGCAGCTTCAGGATCACGCTGCGGAGGCTGACTCGTCTGCGATAGATCAAGTACTATCTCGAAGGTATTGGAAAGAATGCTGAGCAGGTGGGGTTGCTCCTGCCCAAGGTCGTCCAGGAGCTGGGAGACGAGTGGATGGAGGCAAAGAAGAATGGGCTGGGTCTCGCATGAACGAAACGAGGGAGAGCTTTGTATTCATACATAATCTCACACTGCAACGATAGATCTTGCAATAACGCGGACATATTTCTTGGCTGAATGTGCCTCACGAGGCCTCTTGAAGTAGAGACAGAGACCCACATTCAAATATTTGCATGAGCTTATTCCTTCGACAGCTTTCGATTGAGATTAGGGCTGGCAGACAGAACGAATGACGTAGAACCTTGTGGACTCATCGATGAAATGACTGTATGCCTTCAGCCTTCAGCTTGCCTATGCAAAGATTGAATACTCACGATCACTGTGGGCGAGCACGTAGGCTCGACCACACTGCGGTGTTGCCACAAGCGTAGAAGTGGATGGCTCCTGGTCTAGGTGGAGGTGAGGGACGACGGGTTCTGATCGTACTAGTGAGACGTGCACGTTGTTCAATATGCTGATAAGTCATGCCTGGTATCAGAAGCAAGAGCATTTCATCTCTGCCGAGTTCAAGCCCAGGAGTAGAGGTGATGGTTTCGTCTGGACGACTGTTCTCTGCGTTAGGAACGTAGAGTGTGTGGGTGGTCGGAAGTGACATAGTAGATGCCTGACGTCACAGTGAATGCCGATCGTGAGACCAATATCGCAGTCCATTCTTTCGACTTACAACAGTTAGGACGATTTCTGCAGAATCTGCGTCTTGTCGATGCACATTCAATATCACAAAGATGCGGACGGCGCGTATCTCATCCTGCCACCAATACTCTCTTGAGTCCCAAGGTGACCTCCTTGAGGCATGAATGCACATTGTCAGATTAACAAGCAGCAGGCAATGATCATATGGCATACTGGGGTGGTGTAAGGCTCCGCACGAGTCTTGAGCGGCCGAACCGCTTGTGACCCTCAATGTAACGGATGAAGCATACACGAATGATGACGTCCAGGCCAAGATTCTTGGCCCATACTTTCCGCTTCTCGCCTCGTCTCAGTCTCTCAGCGTATAACGTGTCTTCTTCCGCAAGTGTCACCAGGTCGTTTGCGATGAACACGGGCCCATGATCGCGGATCGAGGCAAGCGTCCCAGGGTGCAGTAGACAATGCGCAAACGCGGTCGCAAAAAGATTGCAATTCTTGCTCAGGTACGTGTAGTAGCCCATCACGGAGGCCATGCGACGGCCGATCTCGTACATCATCCACAGCGGCTGCGTGGTTGCTCCGATGCGGTACGCTGTATACCGTTGCATCGACTCCTTGTACACTTCAGGAACCCGACGCGCACGGAATATCACGCGAGGCTGTGCACCACTGTGTGCGATGTAGGCTGCAGTGTCGTCTGCGAGGCTGGAGGTAATATCAAAGAACCAGCCGCGGGTGTAGACCGACATATGCCCCCATGGTCGAGCGATGTTCTTCGCCCCTCGAGAAATCTCGTGCACTGCCTCCGTGTAAAGTTCTGATTCGAGTGGTGCGAAACGTTCCTTGACGATATATACACCAACAGGCGAATCTGCGGAGGAGAGGGTGGGGACATTCGCCATTGAGACGATCAGTGCCGGGACAGTGAGGTAGCTTCAACGCCGCAAACTTTATGAGACAGCTGGTGCCTGTTGATTCACACCGATGCACCGCCATGGCACTAGCGACCCGAGAGACAACCCGTTGTGGTTCCCGAGAGTAGCTGCGCAAAGTTACGTGAAACAGATTGACGGGACTATATAGTATTGCGGCGGGCTGCCATCTTGACATCTCCCAGTCATTATGCGAGGAGCTCCTGTGAAGGACCTAGAAGAGAGCAGCATCCGAGAGGTGAGTTGTCCTTGAAGAGCCTGATGCACATCGACAAATGCAAATGGCTTGGCTTTGGCATGGCACGCGTTTAATCGCGACACGGTCACATGCTTTGTATATTACGATTACGCGTGACGCGTCGTCCCACTGATCGGCGACGGTCACAGCTTCAAAACCTTCGCTCTCCGGATTTTGAGGGCGATAAGATTCGATAGCGCCTACCTGCATATTGAACGCAGACGTTGACTATCATTATTATGCCGGCAGGTGTCGCAGTTTGTGCAGCCCTACACTGGGCCGAGCACAGTGCTATCACCATCGAGCTACACCGTTCCATTTTCGCGGATAAAGTCTGCACCCAGCGAAGACGAAGTTGACCAAGAGACAATTCCTGGCCATGCTATTCCGCGCACGCTGACGAATGTCCGCGACTTTCTAATCGAAGAATTATCTACGGACAAACTCTCATCAATCTACGAACATCTGTGGATGTGTGGTCGACGAAATAACATACACCCGCTACATTGGCACAGAATGATGTCACGTACCATCGTCATCACCGAGAACCCAGCTCTACACCTCGTGTGGTACCGTTCGATTATTCTCATCAAGCCGCTCCCACCCTGCCTGCTCATCCATTCCTTCTGGAAAGAATGCATCTGCCCCTCGTCTGAGAAAGGAGACACAAGCGCAGAGTGGAAGAAGAAAGTATGGAAGGAGGCGAACGGGTTCCTGTGGACTTACACTCGCCTGATTGTCCGCGAGTCCGATTTCCGCATCGCCAAGGAGTCCTGCCTCGTCCCCGACGCGCTGACGTGGTCGGAATGGTCTGCGCTCCGGTACGAGATCGCCAATGCCCTTTCCGGTGCTTCAATGGATGCAATGACCCCACGCTACCAGTACGGCGAGCTGCGTCTGGCACGGCTCGACCTCGTATATCGAGTCTTCCGGCTGAAGGTACTCGGGTACCATTACGTATATCGCGACTACAGGGACTTCTTCAACGCGACCTTCGGGTGGGTCGTGCTTCTATTCGCGTACCTTGCGGTAGCAACCAGCTCGTTCCAAAATGTCATCGGATTTGATAATGCTCCGCAATCCGTCAAGGATGCAGGGTATTGGTTCAACGTGGCGATCTTGCTCCTGCTAGCAACAGGAGTGGCTGTTCAGGTTGTTCTGTTCATCGGGTTGTTCTTGTACCATCTAGTAGCGACGTTGACGCAGCCAATGAGGGGGCGGGGGATAACATACCGAAGATAATCAGCGTATTACGGCTGTAAGTCAGGATTGCAGTTCATGTTCCAGTTAATAAATTGTGCGTGTCAGTGGTTATGAAGTATACAAGACTTGCGCCTGTCATCCATGTGTAGTTTAACGATGTCATTCGAGACGCGATCGATCCAGGAATGAGCTCGTCGGCACATCAACCGAGAACAAGATAGCATTTGAAGACGAGAGAATGATACTATACAAATGGTTTCTACTGTTGCGTTCCTGCTGCCTGGGACATCGCAGCCTGCCCTGCTGCTGTGGCGGCCAATCGTGACCGTTTCCGTTCCGCCTCTGTATAAAGCGCGTAAAGACCATATTTACCATAAGACACGAGTCACACATACCGGCCTCCTTCTCTCTCTCGATTTCCGCGACGATCGCCTCGATTTGCGACAAGTCCAAGGCCTGCCCCGAAACGTTGAGTTATGGATTGTACGCGCGTGAAATGACATACACTGATCTTCCCATAGCTCTCCATGACGTTGATCTCGATGTTCTTCGCGCCAGTCTGAACAACCTCGAGCAGGCTCTTGATAGTGAGCTTGATGGTTTCATCCCTCGACATGTCGTCCTTGTGGTTCTTCTCCAAGAATTCACGGACCGTCTTTGACGACCGGCCGATAGCATTAGCCTGCACCACCACGGATACGCTGAGTATGCAAGCCACAACACAGTATCGGCGGGATACGCCCCATACCTTCCAAGCACTATAAGTTCCTCCGGGCTCAGTCTGATAAAGTCGGGGCCGTGTGTCGTTGGGATCAAATCCAACGATGAGAGTTGAGATTCCGAATGGCCTGACACCTCCGGATTGCGTGTATCGCTGTATTTGATATCAGCAATCTCTTCGGGGACAGAAGTATGGGGCATAGTAGCAAACCTGCTGAATGCCTGCAATGTGTCTTGTGATGTACTCCACGGTGACGGGATCTTCTACGGTCAGACGGTGGCTCTGGCATTGTATCCGTGCTTTGTCGATCAAGACTCGCCCGTCCGCATTTAGTCCTGCTCAAATTATGTTACAATAGTTCAGAGATCTAACCAAGGCAACGCACCCGCAAAGGCAAGGCATATGTGGTCGTCAAGCATAACGACTTTACGAACGGTACGAGGGTCTTGCAATTGGAGCACCGACTTCTTCTCGACGCCCAGTACGACGACGTCCTTTCCACGTACGCCCACCTATGCATTCAGGTCAGCATATCGAGGACATTAACACGAATGTACGGGCGTACTGCGCATGTCCCCTTCTTCACGGCCTCAAGAGCATATTCGACCTGGAAGACACGTCGGACGATCGATAAGTGCCATCATAGCCATTATGACCGCATTGCGCATACCTGGAACAGATGGCCGTCCGGCGAGAAGACAGTGAGGGCTGCCAAACGCGCGTTTCAGTATTGTTCCAATTTCGCGTGCATTGAGCTCACCGCGGTCGTAGGATCTGGACATTGTTAGGACACGGTATAGATTGGAGATGCGGGGATGTGAACGCAGCTCGCATCTCGACGAACGCGCGTCGAGCTTGCGTTTCCCGGTCACGTGTCCAAGACGCGCTGGCTGGCGGACCCGCAACCTACAGCACACCGCCACAACTTGGGTAGTGGCTGAGAGTGATTTTGTTAAAAGTGGCAGCATCATTGCGGAGAGACATGTCGTGAGTATCAATCTTCTGGTACTGATATTCTCTCAAAAGGCTTCAGGGGTCAGACTGTCTGTCAATTCTGCACAGAGGATCTGACTGACAGGACGCTGCAACAGCGACAAGCACACTATGATGAGCATTTCTCCTCACGACACGGTACGAGCATCGTCTGGGATATTCGGTGAACTGATTGTGCTGATATGAGTATGTCCCAGCTATAACATCAACATCTTCACAGTCTACCGATGTTCCCGCTAGACACGGTCTGAAGGCCTGGTTCGCACCGTATGTGCCAAACTCAGGCAATCCAGAGACACAGAACATATTCTGGTATCCCTCTCAAACACATCCGCCACCACGGAACTTTAGCCCTGGTACCGTTGTGCACTTAGCCCCTGAAAGCCTTGTAAGCTCAAGTCAGTAATATGCAGGACTTATCCCGATGACCAAGAGGGCATTAGCGAAATCGCGTGAACGTGGTAAGACGCAACGCGCGTGGCTTTGTCATGAGCAGACAGTGCATATCAACAGCGAGGCCTTTGACCGGACTTGGGGCTGCGGGTAGGTTCTATCGCACGTTCGCCGGTCGTTATCCTCACATCAGCTTGTAGCTATCGCAATTTTATGATGGCGTGCACAGCGCTGATGGTGCAACAGCAGCAACCTATGTACTATCCCTTACTTGATCACCCGACGCCACCCGGCGTGCGTAACCTACAGGCTTGCATTGAAGAGGCATGGGCAAAAGGTGACACAGTTTGTCGGCTGTGCACGAGTGATCTCACCCACACATTCATGTTTGAAGGTTACGACGAGGAGGGCGCCAAGCAGCTGAAATGCCGGCTGACGGGCACTGGCAAACATATTGGTACTGGAGGTATGCAACAGGGATATTCTGCCTGCTTCATGGCCTGATCTCCAGCTAAGAATTGTATGTGGCATTCACATATCGTGGGATTCCGTGAGTCATCAGCGATGCAACTGCTGGATTCTGCTGATCTCCACAGGGCACAGCTCGTTGATTTCGAACTGAACGACGGTACGCAGAATGGACAATCAACTCGACGATCCCCTTGACAGCTCATGATAGGTGTTGAGCCCTTACTCAACTGGGTGCTACGGCATTTTTCCGCCGATGAGTCCCCGAAGCCTACGACGTTGGACGAAGCACTGCGTGGTACCAACGCGATCGTAATCACGGACAAGATGCCTCTGATCCTGCAACACGATGGCCACTCGCGGACGGTCGTTGGTTGCGAGCGATGTTCGGACGGCAACATCAATCTTCTTGTCTTCGATCCGTCAAGGTCCGTAGTTTTGATGGCCTGCTCGCCGGACGCTGAGAGACCCGTCTCTAGGTATATCCCGCAGGACATATGGGATGCTGGACTCGCGGTCCATAATTCGCAAATGGCTGAATCCCTGCGGTCGCACCGGAATTCTGTGTCCAGCATTATGCACGACGCGCTTCATCCTGTACAGACGATCAGAAGTCATAAGCGCAAAGCAGATGCTGAATCAGAAGGTGAAACGGCCAAGAAGCCGCGTGCGAGTATGGACGCGCAAGACGGCGACCAGACCACGCCTACCCGCAACAACGTCGCGCAGGACAATGTTCAACGTGATCCCGACTCGTCGAAGGTTCTGAACATTGTCAGATTGAGCGCGAGTATGCTAAGGTATGCGGTTGCCTTTGGGCCTATATCTATAGCAATAACTGTCATCCTTTCATTTTCAGAAAGAAACGCCGATATCAAATCCTGTACTTTCCCCTCACCGAGCCCCTAACCGAGTCGGAACGGTGGGCTAGGCGAGAATTGACGTGCGTGAAGATCGGATAACTGTTCTGAATGAAACCGTCCGTTTCTATCGGTTCTACTCTGCTTCATCATGATTACGTTCCTGTACCATCCGCATAACTTATTTGATTTTGATACTGCTATCGTTGATTGGTATGCCGCCTTCCGTCCTTCGAAGCATTCAATTTATGCTGCTGAAACACGTACCGTCCTCATAAACGATCAATTGTGAGACGTGTCCATGTGCGATAATGATGAGCGTTGACGTCTCACACTAATCAAGTGAACCAGCCACACTGTGCTCCGATAATCGGGCGCATTGAACACCGAAACACGCGCACATAGGTATACATAGCCTCAAGAGAGGCCGATATCAAACAATCTACGCTGATGCCACTTCTGGAGCCACACCGGAGGACCTGGAGGTTGTGAGCTGATCTGTGTGATGCAACCCTGACAGAGGCACGATCTCAAGTCCGGCCACCGCAGAGCGCAGCGCGCGCTCCCAAGCCTCCTCGACGCGGTATCCGCCTGCGCGCATTATGCCCTCGCGGTCGCGCCGCACCGCCTCGCTCGCAGGATCATCGTAGCTGTCGCTTATCACGTACATGTCCTCGTACGCGTACCAGTCGTCCTGGAGCGGCACATGCGGCACGTCGGGCACGACGGTAGTCTGCGCCGTCCGTGTGCGCAGGCGAGAGCTGCCCTGAAATCCGTGCGAGGACGAGCGCGCGGACGCACGGCGCAGCGCCTCGGCGCGCGAGCGGGCAATGAGCTTCACCGCGTCCTTGTCGCTTGTTTCGAGCTTGTCTATGATCTCGCGGCGTTCCTTCTCACGCTCTTCTCGCTCCTCTTCCTCCGCTCGCCGGAGCTCGAGCGCGCGCAGTTCGCGCTCCTGCCGCTCGGCTTCCTCCTGTTCCTTCAGATACCGATTGTACTGCTCCTCGCGCTGGATATTTAGTTCAATAAGGGCAGCGTTCTCTTGTCGGTATGCTGCAATGCGCGCTTCGGTCTCTGGAATGTTGATTTCGTTGATCAGATTGAATGCTGCGGTCAAATGTGCATTGTGTGAGCATGAACCGGAATAGGAAGTTTATGATATACATGGACATACTTATATCCTCAACCTCCTCGAGGTAGTCATTATATGAGCGAAGATCAGGAAAGTCTTCTCTTCTCTTATTGAATCTACGCGGAGTTAGACTTGATTTCGACAGTCAAGATCTGGCTTACTCTTTGGCAATACGCCTTCTAATCGCAACTTCTTTCTCAACTCCCAGGTCCTCGAACGTCTGAGGCGTAAATGCAAGCTTCCGCAGTACCTTGTTACATATCGGGCACGGCGCGGGACCCAAAGTAAATAGGCGGTCTATACAAGATTCACACCTGACAGCATGAGTATATCGTTTGTAAGATCATTTGGGTACATTGAGGTCCTACATTTTGTGATAGCAAGCGCCCACCAAGAGGCGCAGCTTTGGGTTCAGGTATCTATCAGACTTGCATACTGGACATTGGTCATCCATAGACTAGGGTGATCGCCTTTGTAAGGTTGCATTGTCTTGCAGTTGGAAGTAGCTCACAAAGTACTCCGATGTCCTCCCTGATGTATCCTTTACACCTCCACCAAAGACGGTCGTCGATGTACTCTGGACCTGCGGTGTAGTCGTCCGGCCATTTGTGCTTGTCGAGACACCGCCTTTGCGGATGACAGTTCCCCTCAGCCAGCTATTTGCATTTGGGCGCGACATATCTCAGTCAGCAATGCACAGAATGCCAAATTATGAAGACAGCGTTTGGGCAGGAACACGATGCCTGCAGTCACTTCCAAGGATCAGCTGTGGCTTGGCGCCCGCGAAGCTGACTTCGAGACAAATGAGACTGCCGTAAGCACCTTCCTGTTGTGGCAACGTTACTCAACTCCTTGGTAATCCTTGATCACCTCGCAGCGCCGCAGAACCTACAAAGTATGGGCATCTCCCAGGCAAACGCGTTCTATAAAGCTGGCCATCGTGGCGACAATCACCCTAGTTCGACTCGCCATCTTGGCACTCTCAATTCTCTCCGCTACCATTCTGCTCCGGCTTCCCGTCTCTCGCGTTCTGGTGACCTTTAGCATCATGTCTAACACAGACGGAATCAATGCATCCCTTCCCCGGACCCAAGCGGAGTGGCGCAAAGCTCTAGAGGAGCTGCCTTCTACTCCCGAGAATATCCCAGCGTTCTTCTTTGGGCATGGCTCTCCATTTCTCGCTTTCCCCGAGTCCGACGCCCATGGAGGGAACCCGGTAGTGGACCAAATGGGACCCAAAGGCCCTCTCGCCACTTTCCTGAAGGACTTCGGACCGGCGCTGCTCAGAAAGTACAAGCCTCAGGGGATTGTGGTCTTCAGCGCCCACTGGGAGACCGTAGGCGAGCGCGTAGGTACGTCGGGCGCCGTCATTGCTGTAACATACAGGCTAACGTCAATGCAGTCACCGATTACGGCGATTCCAACCCCCTGCTGATGGACTACTATGGCTTCCAACCGGCGCTGTACAAGCTCAAGTTCGACTCTCGCGGTGATTCGGCGCTCTCTCAGCGCATCGTTGAGCTCTATAAGCAGGTAGGCGCTGGGTGATAGATGAACGGATTGTGGAGCGAAAGAGAGCTCACGACATTGGCTGTGTGCTAGGTGGGTCACCCCGCGCGGACCACCTCGAAGCTAGAACCCCGAGGAGAAGACGGACGAGGCTTCTCTGGTCCCGGCTTGGACCACGGTGTTTTCGTACCATTCAGGCTTATGTTCGGCGAGGAATTCCGTGAGGTGCCGATAGTGCAGGTATCGATTGACGGGAGTCTGAGCCCTGAGAAGAACTGGGCGGCGGGCAAGGTTGTTGAGCAGCTCCGGTGAGTGCCAAGCGGATGCCCAAACGGGGTGCTTGTCACTCATCACTGCCTTCCGGTGAACAGACGCGAGGGCATTCTCGTGCTTGCGGGAGGGCTGATGGTGCACAATCTACGAGACTTTTCGTCATTCGCCGAGGAATCTGCCGGAAAGCTTGTGAAGGACTTTGATCGCGCGATTCTCGATGCGGTACCTGTGCCAGACGTAAGTCAGAGCGGCCTCTTCTAGCGCGCTGTGACTAAAGAGAGTGTGTCTTAGCCCCAGGCCAGGAAAGAAGCGATGGTCAACCTCACACGACATCCTGGCTTCCGCGCGGCACATCCCCGTGCAGAACACTTTGTTCCGTTGTATGTCGCTGCTGGAGCCGGAGGGGACGGAGGGGTGAAGGTGCTGTCTGCTATCTACGGGTCACCGACGTTCGCCTTCGGACTATAGCTTGCTGAAGTTGATGTACTTTGGCGCACACATGCGTCATGAGATCGGGATATGTCGTCCAGGCGATGAAATCGAACCGTCGAGTGCGATAGCAGGCCTGATCACGTGGGCGTGAGATGCCACGTGGGGACGTGCGCCGGATGGCTCGAATCGAGACATCTGAAATTGCAGTGAACTCGTCTAGTTACCCAGCGTAACCGCCATCTTTGCTTCGCTTCCCTCTGTATTTTACTCACCGTCACTTCGTTGCGCAGGGCGCAGTATCGGCAGCCTGCCAAATCCTGTAAGTCAGTCCGCGGTTGCCTTTCCGAGTCCACTCTTGTTTGCCGCTCACTTCCGTCCGAGATCTGCAGTTAGTGCACACAGCCCTCTGATCTCGGCATCGTGCTATTCGTCGACTGAGTCCGCCAGCACGCCCGCCCGCTTCGATCCTATATCAGCCAGCTCCTCCGATGTATTAAGTCATCTCCTACCATCGTTCCTCCCTAGTCGCCGTCAAGGTGAGCGTTAGCCACACGTGTTTCGTCGGAGATTCCTCCAACTCAACAGATCCTGTAGCCGCCTTACTCCAGGCGAGCAGGCGTTTATTTCACCAAAATCATTAGTCTCAGTGGCGAATATGGAACGCCCCGCTTTTCCCGCCTTGCGTTCGACATCTCTGCCTAATCCAAACTCACGCACTCGGTCTGTCCCCCTCAATCTAGTCGTGCCGCCGCAAGGGGCGTCGGGGTTCGCCGCCGGCCAGGCTCCAATAACTCCGCCGATTTCTCCTGGCAACAGCGACGAGGGGGACCCGAGAATTGTAATCGACGTGCAGCCCCGCTTCAGCGGCGATAGTAATTGCCAGGTAGTATCTCGTCCATCTGACTCTCGTCCTGGCCAGGAGCATCACAAACGAGACTCGGACATTATGGACGTAGACGGGAGGCCGACCTCTCCCAGGCCGCCACTTCGACATCTCGAAGATGAAGAATGTCACCTGGAACGTGGAACCTTAAAGCTCACCGACTTCGAGGTCAAGGGAACGCTAGGTATAGTTAAACTTTAACCGCTAACCCCAATGACTTGACATCGCCCCATAGGTACAGGGACGTTCGCGCGGGTGCTGCTAGTACGGCTGCGCGGCGCATCAATCCCGAACACGCAAAATTGCTTCGCGTTAAAGGTCCTCCGCAAGACAGAAGTTGTTCGGCTGCGGCAAGTCGAGCATGTCAACGCGGAGCGGTACATCCTGTCACGCGTCCGACACCCGTTCATCGTCGATCTCTACGCCACTTTCCAGGACAGCCTGAACATCTACATGTTACTCTCATACGTCCCTGGAGGCGAGCTCTTCACCCATCTCCGTAGAGCACGCCGCTTCACACCGGACGTGACTCGGTTTTACCTCGCCAACATCATCCTCGCGTTGAAGTATCTCCATTCGTTCAACATCATCTACCGCGACCTCAAGCCAGAGAATCTGCTGCTTGACTCGCGTGGGTATCTGCGCCTGTCAGACTTCGGCTTCGCAAAAATTGTCGACGATCGTACATGGACACTCTGCGGCACGCCGGAATACCTGGCGCCCGAAATCATCCAGTCCGATGGCCACGGCAAGGCTGCCGACTGGTGGGCTTGTGGCATTCTGTGTTACGAGATGGTCGTCGGCTACCCTCCGTTCTTCGACGAGACGGCTTACGGGATCTATGAGAAAATCCTCAAGGGCAAGATTCATTGGCCGCGTGAGATAGACCGCTTGACGAAGGACATTATCAAAGCCTTCCTGCATCCTGACCGTAGCAAGCGGTTGGGCAACCTCATTGGAGGACCGCAGGATGTGCTCGACCATCCTTGGTTCCGTGGCGTCGACTGGGACGCTCTGGAGCGGCGCGAAATCAGGGTATGTACAATTGCGACGTACTCTCATCGTGCTAACGAGGATTCCAGGCCCCCATCATCCCGCATGTCACTTCGTTAGATGACACACGCCACTTCTCGCACCTACCGCTTCCTCCAGCGGAGGAGATTCCCGGCCTCGTAAGGGAAGAACATCCGCCAGCCCTACAGCAGCGGTTCGACCCTACAGCGTACCAATTCATGGAATTCTAATCCGGGGTCTATCAACTATGACATTTGAGTTCAGGTTCTTGTCGCTCTGACGACCAGGAGGTGCCCGAAGGCATCGTAGCCGCCGCTTTCGGCCTTCGATTGGCCTTGAGGCCCAGCCAGATGTGCGGGCGTCCGTGACGTGCAGCCGCCCGCTTCGTCGAGTCATTCATTCTCCCTTCGTTCTTCATCAATCCTTTACATGGCCCTGTAGTTATGGCCGACAGGCTCCGCTGTTCATTTGATTATTAGCATATTATTTTCTGGACTTCCGGCTAGTCGTCTCGTGCGTCTCGTACATGGTATACATACCCTCCCTGATTCTGATTGTAGCATCTCGCTGCCCTGCTGAAGTGAAACCTCTGTAGTCTTGATAGCTTCCTCCCTGACTGATACTCTCCGATATAGCTAATCTTCGTTTCTGTATATCTCTACTCTGGTACGGGCCGTCAAATTTGCAGCATACTTCCATCATCCTCTTGGGCGATTGGACTTCATCGGCATGGCGTATCGGTTAGCTATGCTAACCAGGGTTGGCAGTGTCCCGGTTTGCCCTGGGTCTAACCCGGGTCAATCAATGGGCCAAGGAGTCACGCGAGTAGTCTGAGCATGTAGCGAACAAGAAGTACAAGCTGCCAGTGAGAACGATTGGCAATACTGCAATTCCCCACTCCGAGCTCTGAATTTAATCGGATAGCAATATAGTACCAGATGATGGCCTCTGCTCTCACTGCCTGCACCGCAGGGCCAGGGACTCGTATAATTCATTACTTGCGTGCGACCGCCAGTGATCTCAGCTGTTAGCGTGAATGCTGTCGCGAGATCTGAAAGACACTATCGCTCGAGCGTATATAGCTGTACAACTTCTCGTTGTGGCACCCTGTGGCGGCTTATCGACATGTGAGATCGTTGAGGTCAACGTCGACGACCGCCAAGGCTTGACCCTCCCGACGCTAATAGGTCGGCATCGAGATAGTACAAGGTTGCTACGTTGTGTGGGAGCCACGAATTCACTGTCAATGAGCCGCCAATTGTGTCGAGAGGGGTGATCCGCCACAGTGTTCCTATGGTTCGGCTGCTAGCCGATCAATGAGAGCCGAGCCGCATCGTCGTAGCCTTGACACGCCGCTCAAACAACTGACAACTCGTCCGCATATTTCGCGGGAAGCTGACACATGTGCAGTAATCACCGTAGATCCGCCGATTGTCGTCGACTAGTTAGCGTGATTCGCGTAACTCAAACCTTACACAACGACGGTGCTGATCGTCAATGGCAGTGGCAGGGAAATTGATTTCGGCTCGTGGCGATCCGGTTCTACTCGTGAGCACGCTCTCGCCACACGGGCCAAACAAGCACCAATTGTCCCCGACTTTGCTGGGCGTCTGCATCTACCGTTTCTGCACTCTACATAACCATGGCTCGTCGCCGTAAAAATCGCACACATCTCAAGGGCGGTGCAGCGTCCAATCCTGGATCAGCGGATGGCGTCCCCAAGTCATTCGTGATAAAGCACGGCCCTGTTGGTACCTCCCTCACGCAACTCGTCCGGGATGTCCGCAAAGTCATGGAGCCCAACACCGCCAGTCGTCTCAAGGTCAGTCATCGTCTCTAGCGACTATCGCTATTCGTTACGTCGTCGAATCAGCAGCTGAACTCATACTGCAAGTGAAGGAACGGGCACGGAACAAGCTGAAGGACTTTTTCGTAATGGCGCCCGCCCTCGGCGTAACGCACCTGCTTGCATTCACGCTGACAGACATTGCACCCTCACTGCGCATTGTGCGGTTGAGTGCTGGTCCGACGCTCAGCTTCCGGGTCGAGCGGTATAGTTTGGTCAAGGATCTAGTGAACAGTACCCGAAGAGCTCGGAGCATAGGGAGTGTCGAATATCTCAGTCCACCACTGGTGAGTTGCAACGCCTCGGCTTAGCGGTACACTTGATCTCAAGAAGGTGTCGTGACAGCTCGTACTTGCTGCTTTCCCCCAGCCTTCTCCGACTACACCTCCCCATCTCACCCTCCTGATGAAAACCTTCCAATCCCTCTTCCCACCTCTTGCGCCGCAAAAACTCTCATTGAAGTCTGCGCGACGTGTCGTGCTCATTTCGTACAACCCTGACCGCGGGACAGTCGACTTCCGACACTACCTGATCACGGTCAAGCCGTACGGCGTGTCAAAGCGGGTCCGGCGTGTCTTGGAGGGCGCCTCCACAAAAGCCTCGTCTTCAAAAGGATTCCTGGACCTTGGAAACGAGAAGGATGTAGCAGATTTCCTCCTCAGGCGCAAGGGCGAGCCAGGACCCGGCGGCAGCGACGGATACGAGTCTGCCGCGTCGTCCGCATCGAGTGTCGCGGGCGACGACGCAGATGCGGTGTCGCTCGCCGACGACTACGTGGGGAGGAATAACAAAAAGGGGCAGAAGCGTGCCGTGCGGCTCGACGAGATTGGCCCCCGGATGGAACTCAAGCTGATCAAGATCACCGAAGGCTTGCCTGGCAAGGAGGGCGGTGTCATTTACCATGAATTCAGTGTGTATCACCTCTTCATGTTGGTGTGAATCCAGCTTGACAGCTTCGTGTGAATTGCAGTCAAGAAAACGAAGGCCGAGGTTTCGGCACAAAAGGCTGCGCATACAGCTAAGGAGAAGCTCAGGAAGCAGCGCAAGGAAGAACAGGAGCACAATGTCAGGCGGAAGAAAGCTATGGCGGGCGGTAAAGATCCGGAAGCGGATGACGAGAGTGATCAGGAGGACGAGGCGAACGAATCGCAAGCGTCAGACGAGGACGAGGGTGAGGAGTACGAAGATGAAGGTAATTGGGACGATGAGGAGGAGTTCAGTGGAGGTGAGGATGATGGCAGCGAGAGTGAGGGAAGTATTGTGGAAAGCGACAGCGAGGACGAGACACCGAGACCGCCTCTCAAGAAGCCGAAAGTCAAGGGCAAACGGTAGACTGGTTGCTTACCTGAACTTACGGCCATTGGACATACTTCTGCTGGTCGCTAGTATCCCCATGCACGATTTTGTATTGTGAGAGGTGTGCATCGTAACTCGAGTGTCATGAACGCGATTGTGCGTGCTCCGGAGGAGCAGGACTACTCCAAAACTTGCTAATCCAGTGGTCACAAAATCGCTCGACGCGCATTTTGACACCGTCCCAGCTGTCGAGTGCAGGACGTGTATCAAGGTAGAACGACAGGCCATTGGAACCCGGCGATGAATGACCCGTGTAAAAGTCAATGATATACCGCACACGTGTGCCGCAGCGGTCGACTACCCAGTCATGGCGGTCAAAAGGAGGTGAATACCTATGAATCGAGAGGCAAATTTGACAGCGGCTCGGGTATAAAGGTACGCTAAGACGCACCCCAGCAAAGACCGCCACCGCGCTTTCGGTGTCAGGTCTTTTGGCCGGCCTTTGAAGCTCACGAGCTTCACGCCCCCGCACTTTTCGCCGCCCTGGCCTGCCTCCCACTTCATGACCTCTGTCCACGCGCGCTCGTTGACAGCGTTATGGATCGGGACGACCACCTTCATGTCCGACGCCTGGGGGTTGTGGTTCTTCCGCGCCATGGCAGCGTAGAACTGCGCCTGAGAGGGATAAACCCAGTTACCGCCATCTAATTTGGGGATGGACGAGATCTCGCGTTCTTGCGGCAGGGTGGACGGTGCGCCGTGCGGAGCAGGTGCTGCAGGGGAATGAGGTGTGCTCGACTCTTTTGGTGTCGGGGATAGAAAGCTAGACCATGAGGAGCGTGTTTTATGGTCCACAGGGCATTTGTCGGCGGAGCCACTGAGGGAAGAGTGGTCGACTGGACACTTCTCTGAGTTGGACATGTCAGTAGCGTGCAGGTTAGGTCTGAAGGCGCCCACAACCCGACGTCGGAATAGTGACTAGGCGCTCCGAGTTTTCCCATTGTCGGCTGGCATCAAGTTGCGGCAGCAGCACCGCTACGTATGAACGTTACTTTGTGCAGAACACAGTTATGCGATTGCGTTGATGAACATATCTTGGCGGTTTGCACTAGCGTAGACATTTGTGTCGAACGGTAAAGCAAAACGGACGCAGGCAATGGTCTGTTTCCAGCCAGAACATCGAGTTTTTGAATATAGAGGATGATACAGACGTCAATATTCCATAACCTAGTCGACGTCTTGCTTCGGCTGTGGCCAACGTCAGTTGCACAGGCGGGTTGTGGCAAAATGCCACACGTGAATACAACAGATGCACGCAATACAACGGGGAAGTCAGCCATGTTGTCTGATTTTTGATATGTGTACATCCATATAGGATGTTGTGCGTCTCTAGAGTAAACAAGATCTGTTTTATGACGAGATGGGGCATGAATCACATTGTCTTCCGCTCGGTTCAGCAACGGTGTGTGGCGAGCAGCTCGCGATGTATCAAGTAGCCCTCTTCCGGAAGAAGCTCTTGAAGAACAGGCTCTCCTCCGCCCTCCTTACGTTTGACGCGATACCAAATCGACCAATCTCGTTTGACCTCACCACGAGAGTCTTCGTCAACCCACTGAAATCCAACATACTGCAAGGTCAAGATCTGTGCGGCGAAACCTTCCGCGATCATCCCGGGGCATTCGTCTCGCGAAGATATGGCGTTCACCGTTTTCAAACTTAACAGCGTTCCTTTGAGGCGCGATTGTCTGAGCGAGGAGGCCTGCGTAATCTGATAGATAATGTACCCTGTGAATACCGTCCCGCGTGGGACTTCATTCAATTATCTTAATCTGCCAACTGCCCTTCGCTTAAGAAACCGCAGTTGCGAGCTAGGTTTGCACGCAGATTAATCTGCTAGCTGCGGCAGATTAATCTACTGTGACAATAAAATGGTACAGCAAGGATTCGGACCAAGGACCTTAGCACAGATGAGAATAACAGCATCACAGCATACATTATCCAACTGAGCTACAGTGCAACTGGTGTCTGCACACTTTTAGGAAATATATAGAGTATTTTGTAAACTTCATTTTCGCAGTTTAACATCTTCCATAACACAAATACAAATGAATCTGCCTCTAAAGACCTGTGATTCCAGTGTATTCAGCTTTCCCATTGTGAGTTGCTCCAGGTCAGGCATGGTAAAACAAGCTACCACTATTATTGATTTCTTTATGCTGTAGCAGTTAGTTGCCTTGATGATTTGCGGAAATTGTGTGTAAAATTTGCGTTATATATATTTTGATTGGTCAAATGTAACTGTTGTCACTATGGCTCAGTGGCTAATTATGCTGTGATGCTCTTATTCTCATCTGTGCTAAGGTCCTTGGTTCGAATCCTGGATGTACCATTTTATTGTCACAGTAGATTAATCTGCCGCAGCTAGCAGATTGATCTGCTGCAGCTAGCAGATTAATCTGTGTGCAAACCTAGCTTGCAACTGCGATTTCTTAAGCGAAGGGCAGTTGGCAGATTAAGATAGTTGACTGAAACTCTATGTCCCACATACTGTGATGGCTTGAAACAAACCTCTACCCAGCGGCTCCAGTATGCATAACTCCGTCCGACTTTATAGAACTCAATTTGCATAAATATGGCAAGATGTACGGATCGCAAGTACCACAGGGGATGTGCGTTCCAGGAGGGGTAGAGTCGAAGTCATGCAAAATGTAGAGGCATGGTCTGCATCTAGGCACAGACAACGAAGGTGAGTACCGAATACTACTGGAACATTTGACATGGGGGACTCGTGATGCACAGTAACCGTATCAAGCCGAGACCAGGTAGCATGTGGGTACGTACACAGTGGTATAATTGTCCAGAAAACAACGATCTTCAACGCGCGCACATCCGGAAACATTCTGGCAGCGATGGCTAGAGTACCAGGGCGGACATCCCTGATCTTCAAGGAACGGACAGAAGGTAAAGCTATGGTGTTGTTCATGGTAGCCGCCCCTAGGATATCTTTGCAATGGTCTACATCCAGATATCAAGATGTCCGCTAACATTGGGTAAAGCTAATATCTGATAGACTGTTTTGATCTCTGGCTCGATGTCTACGCATCGATACCATCTCATTCCTACGTGGATCACTATCTTTCGCGGTTGAAACGCAACTTGCGGCCACGGGATCGTGCCTAAACAGGTCCAAACCATCTTGGATGTCTGCACGTTCGGCAATTGAGCGATTTCAATGGCCAAGGTTTGATACTCTCCCAGGATGTAGTCCATGTCGTCGAGCTTGACATTAGTGATGCGGACAGTGTGGCGTAGCACCTCACATAAGAGATGGACACAAGCTAGGAGATCCTCGGTATCACCGCTTACATGATGGCAACAGTAGTCTTGAATGGATAGAGCCTGGAGGTGTGAGGCACGGCCTGGAATATCTGCCAGTATGAATCGGCAGAACCTGGCGATTCGGTACTCTGGCGTCGTTTTGATACTGCTGCCATTCTGAGTCAATGTGCCATTCGCAAGGCTGGGTTTTGAAAAATTGCAGCGTCGAATAATATTGTTACTGCCTGTCTTTCTTCGCCAGGGGTGGTTCTCGGAGTGGATATTCATTTCGGATAGAAAGCGTGGCAGTGCAAGTTGGTATGTAGTTTGGCATGTACATGCAAAACGTGAAGCGTTGTCGTGATCTTCGAAGGACATGATGATCGCAAGGATATCATCGTTAAGTTGGAATAACGCCATGTGTCAAATTTTCAGATCTGGCTCAAAGCCAACATCAATCATCATAGATGCATCAGGACTACTCAACATACAGTATCAGACAAATTTGCAGGCTGTTTGAGGGCGCGTTCGTATTTCAGAACATTGAGAAAACTCAAGTTCGTGGGTGATGAGATCAATGGCTATTAGGATGAACTTTCTGGATGTACTAGCGAGAGGGAACCTGGTTTGCTGGAGACCCAAGAGTGTGATGGTTAACCTTTCCAATACTGACAAGAAGTAACTGCGGATGACACCAGGAGTCCAACCAGCCACGCTTACGACTAACGAGGAAGTAGACGTGGGGAAATTCCGTGGCCGCAGGGGCGAATCTCCTTTGTAGGATAGTCAAATGTAGGTGGGTTACAATTTGGTGACGAGCCACTCTGCTCACGCCCCGCTTTACCGGCAAAAGTAGCTGCCTGCTAGCTTGCCCGCTCAGACCTCCGCGCGGCCGCACTGATTTCCATCGCGACGGCCGCAAACCTCGAATTGCAACAAGACGATGACGTTGACTGCAGCTGGTAGGTTAGGCGGCTTCCTACCAAGATGGAAAGCATAGCAGCCGCCGTAGGCACCAGAGCTGACTCTCCTCTCTTCTCGACGTCCAGATCGCCCGATGAATGTGTTATCACAGCGTAGGCGTTGTTGAAGTTGTAGTTGAACTATTCCAACAGCGCCTGCATCAAACTGATCCCCAGTCATGCACTCATACCTGATCCAATTTTGATCTGGTTTCTTCTAATGATGGTAAATCGCAATCAAGTGAAGTTGGGGTTGCTATGGGTCCTGGCATCTCGCAGTTTGGACGCGTTAGCAGTGCGCCAACGTGTCCGAACTCGAGATCCCATTGCCAGATGCGAGTTTTTAAGTTCTCAGCGACGGACTTGATGTCCTTATTTTCTGGAACGTATGTGGCCATCATCATGAAATTGTATCTTGACGACCCTCACAGCTCTTTGGGCCCAATGAGGGACTACTCATCGTGCGATGATGTGGGGAACGAGCCGAAGAATGTTCTGGAGAGCAGGATCTAGATGGTCACTTCGACGCTGTCGCAACAAAGCTGGCACCCAACAAGGGTGTGAATCGGCAATGGGGCTGCGCAAAGGAACAACAACCTGGTGTACATCATGGTCCAGGTCGACTCTGCCCCACATCAACCTGCACAAGAAGCTGCCATGCCGCTTCCAACGAGAGTTGCTCAGCAGCTCCGCCGCTTCCTCAGGCCTCAACAGTAATCCACATCAGCCACCATTCTTCTGGCCCAAATAGATTCCAAATTGCACAGCACAACAAGCCAACAGCATTCGTCTGCGGTCGACCATACGAGGTTTTTACGTCACTATCTCTACTAGGTGAAACACTCTGTAAACTTTGTTACGGCGTGACAAACATTACCCCGTCTCCTGGCGACAAGCGGTGTTTCCAGTCTCCGTGAAAACGCAACTCAGACCTTCGGGAGTGAGGTTGAGCGCCGGAAGAGTTGCAGCGGAGGTTCATAGGCATTTATCACGATGATGGCGACCTCCGCGTTCGTGTCTTGGGGTCGTTTGTACCCTACGATGTCCAGGAGGTAAAGTGCAAAGTCTGTAATAACACATTAGATCCTCACGTAGAAACCATCCGCCACTATTTCGAGCAAGTTCGCAACTTCATGGCATCCTGCACAAGTTGCATCAAAGATATGAGGATAAGTTTTCCTGCCATTCTCGCCCTTCACTTCGGCAAGTATTTCCCCCATCCTCTTGCATGCACATTCTGGCTCTGACCAAAGGGCTTGTTGTGCGCTTGCTACCGCGGTATATACGAAGAAAGTCATTGTGGAACATCTCGCCTCTAACCCACTCCATGTGCACTATACCAACTCAGTGCAGACTCAAGCCAGAGAGCATGTGCTAGCAGTGTTGCATGTTGCTCTTCCCGCTCTGCGCGGTCAGTACCTACATTTCTTCCTTTTGAGGCTACGCGCCGATTTTCCCTCTCGCGACTTCTCCACTCTTTCTATACTATCGACGAGAAGAGGGCCTTCCGCGTTCACCTGAAGGCCAACCCAGAGTGAGCGTTGTACGTCACATTGCGTGCGCTACTCCGAGGCTGCCCATCGCGCAGCGTACGCACCCCTGCTTTGTGCGCCGCAAACTAGGCTTTCAATCGGTACTTGATCATCATGGAAGACATTAGTCTCGTGACCAGACAGTAAACACCGGACGGAGTTTGAATATCTGAGGGCTCGTCGCGGTGTATAACGTCTGGTAGATTCCCGCTACGTTAGTAGTGGGTTCTTACAGCCGGGGCACGTTCCACATCTCCTGCAAGATTTGCAATGTCACATGACCTTCACGTGAATTTCATGTGATCTGTTCCATGGCCACCGACTTTGGTCGAACCTTGCTACCCTTCGGCTCTGTGTTTCTCAGGTTGCTTGGTTTTTATCTTGATCAATTCTGACCTTGCTGAATCTGTCATCTTATCACATACTGCTCTATCTAAAAACATCGCTCGTATGGTCTCCTCTCCGAGGGTTGCCATTTCGTCCACATGTGGTCCTATGATTGCTCCCACCACAGGCAGATGGTATGAATCATCCTGCCCTTGGTGCCAACTGGCTCTCTGCAGCAAGAGCCCATTTAAGCTCACTCGCAATCTTGGAGCCAGCTCCGTCTGAGAGGGTGGGCTTGTCCCCAAACATCTTTTGGAAGTCCTCACTTTCTTCCTCGTCAGGTGCATCAATAGTACCACTGTGAAATTACCTTGCCAGACTAACGGTTTCTGTCCATTTCATTCCGTGTCTCTGAATGCTTGTGCATGCACATGTTTAATCACTGGTTCTCTGCATCTCAGCAGTTGTGTTTGTATTGAAAGTGTGGCTGTGCCCTTTGCCGGATTTAGCGCTTGAGCCTGACTGTGCCTCGGAATCCGCTCCTGTTGTAGTCGGTGCCTCCTCTTTAACAGCTCCACATGCACTGCTGTCCCACAACATCAATGACTGTGATCTTATCGAGTTGGGAGTTACCATGTCTCACAATCGCTTTATAAAATTTTTACCACAGCTGTTGATTCGCCATAATGTAGCTTTGTTGCCACTTGCTAGTGTACCTGAATGCTCTATAGCTCTTTTTCATCACTTGTTGACTGGGAGCTGTGTCTCTCCTGAGTCCCCTTTACATTTTCAAAGTATTGCAGATTCTTGTCTGTCACAACATGAACTAGCGGCAATAATATTCCAAGAGCTCTCAGATCTTCTCCTGTCTTCGTCAACTCCTATCATTTTACTCCATCTGTATTGTGCTGCTCTGCAGGAAGATTTCAAGAACTTCCACGTATTGCCAACGAAATGCCCAAGGATGTTGTAACTGCGCTCTCGCTAGGTCGATTCACTGTGTTTCTCCCCCCCCAAAAAAAAACGATCCTACATTTACTATACTCAAAAAGTACATGTAACTAGGATTCCGAATGTCTGTCTATCCAATTCGTGATCGCCTCACTAAGGACTCGATTGACTCTGCACGCGTGCCGAAAGATTTGTGACCCACAAATGTAGCGGGTCATGCCGGAACCGGCGCTACTTCATTATTTCGTATAGGCGGGTGTAGATGACCCCACCACGTGATGCTTTTAGCGTTACATAAGGTAGAGGATGCCAGGAACGGGCACCCCTTACATAATCAAGGCGCTACCGATACCAACCACCCTAATAACATTGACCACGGGCAACGTTTTGTGGATTTTCTCAATAGGAATGATGGGAAAGGATGTCCTCTTTCAATTCTATTGAGCGAAATCTTGAGATGTTGAGAATTGACCAAGCAATTTCCAAAAAAGTGAAATTTTTAGTTCTGACTTTTCCTGCACATTTTGAGGCTCCTGGCGCATTTTTGATTCCACAAGCACTGGGATTTGGCCACACCTAGCCTAGGGTTATATCACGTGATGGTACAAATCAGGCAAGTATAAACATCCTGGTTCCCAGACCAGGATGGGCGCTTACATGTAAACTTCAGTGACATACGCAGACAGCAATAGCATCCTTCGATTAGCTTTAAACTGCATTATTGCAGTACAGAAACTGTATTTGAATCATGCTACACCTACCCTATGTCTTCCGGAAATACATTACCATACGGCGATGGAGAATCCTCAGGATTTGACCGTGGGAAGATCACGTGATCGGATTATGTAAAGGTGCCCGTTCCTAGCGTCCCCTACCTTAGCTGTTACCCCGCATTACCATAGTGTTACCGGCCGCTGCCACACGTGCTCATCATTTATTTTGATATGATATCTTCATCCGTGAACTTGCATGCAACATGACCCCTTGCTGCCCTACAACAAGCCCTCCGAGAACATGGCCTGCTGTCATTCAGGTGATGGCAAATGCTAACCAGCCAGGCGTGCATAATTCGACTCAGAAACAACGAACGTCACATTTTCAGGAGCTCCTTGATAGTGCGCATACAGCGGCAGCCATAACGCGCAATTATGAGTCTTACGATATGCACGAGAAAGGCTCGCAAACGCGTTCAAGACTACGTTTAGAGCCGACTTGTCCCTCTCTGACTGAGAACTCGACATTATGGAAGCGCTGCTTCTTGGAATCGATGCCATCGTAATTGCAGTAACCGGTTCTGTAAAGACAATGCCTGTTTCGAAGCCCTTTTTGTTTGAGGGGAATAGAGAATAAATAATCATTTCATGCCCGTGCTAATTCATCAGCAAAAGGCGAGATAGTAGATAAGCATAGATAAGGGACGTCAGACTGGTGAACGTTATCAGACTGGTTTAGGCCGATAAAATATGTTTTGTATTTTGACATCTGGGAAAATACCAGGGCATCTGGTAAATAGTTGCAAAGTCGCGGGTGGCATCTGGTGAACACTTGGAAACTCACAGAGGCATCTGGTGAACACTTGGAAACTCACAGAGGCATCTGGTGAAAGAGCCACCAGTTGCCAGGCCTGCTGATCTACCATCGGGCAGACAGTATTCACTCAGACATTATATTGGGACAAATTGCCCAGACTGATGATATATCCGGGGCACTCGAGGTACGTCAGAATTTATTTATTGTGCACGATTACATAATGAGTACTACAGAAAGAGCGAAAATGCTGGATATTGGGCGGGCGACGCGTCGTACCCGCGTGTGTCCGCGTCCTTGTCAAAGTCTTCGGTGAAGTAGTGGGGCAGGATCACCGCGCTGTTCGCGAGCTGGCCCTGCCGGCCTGAGAGCGGCTCACGTGAGGATGAGCCGGGGCGCGCGGAACGACCGGAGCGGGCGTCGTTGGGAAGCCGAGCCCCTGTGACATAAGTGAGGCCTGCAGCGCCGCCTGCAGCTCCATGTCCTCGTCCTCGAAGCCCGCCGGCGCAGACGCCCGGGGCACGGCATGTGCGGATGTGGCTCATGCGCTCGATGGACGCGCGCCGGAATAGGAGGTGGGCTCCGGGATCGTCGTGGCGATATGATCTGTGGCCGTGCGGGGAAGCGCAAGGGGCGCGGCGGAATCTTCTTGGACGACGGCGAAGACGGAGTAACCTGGATGCGCGCTTGGGGGAATGGAAGCAGGGCAGTGCCAGTGCACATTAGGGAGCCAGTATGGAGGGTCCAGTACATTTAGTACAATGCACAGTTCCTACACAGGGCGGGTTAGTGATTAAAAGATAGAGGAATGGAAAAGATTGCACAGGACTTACTGATCCAAGAGCAGCGGTGGGACATGCAGACACACAGTGGCGGCAGCGGCGGGGGGGGTGGTGAGTCGCGGCGGGCAGGCGGGGAGCAAACGTGTGTTGTGGGGGCGATGATGGCGGCAGCATGCAGCGACTGCCAGCGCATGCGGTGCAGGAAGGCAGAGGGAGCGGGTGGCGATTCTTATGTAACGCGCTGCGGGTGATGTCAGTGGATGCGGCGGAGACATCGCATGATGTTACAGTTCTACCAGGTACACTCGAATATTCCGTTTGACGCCTCACCGTGTATGAGGACTTAGCGTTCAACCACTGTACCCAGCGCTTTATTTCTAGGGGGCCTCCGCTCAACCGTAGGCCCTGTTTCATGTATAACAACCCTATGCCCACTCTCTGTGTCCGCATCTCATTCTAGCTGATATTCTGTGTCCAACCACAGTTGTTCCGTGTTTCATCTCTTGTTGCGCGCAACCGCAACACTTCTCCTTTATTACTTATATCGTTAGCCCGACGGACTTTATAGTAGTAGTACCAAAGACACTATGACCCCGATTAACGCATCGTAGTATATAACCTGATGTAAATATCGGTCGAGTTCCTCAGCTCAACCTTGTTGAATTCAAGGATCTTATACTCGTTCTCAAAGGCTTGAGCAATTGAGCCTGCAGCTTGTATATCGACGCTCTGACTCAGAGGAGTCCGACGAGTAGTGCGCTACTCGATACGCTGAGTAACTCGACTTAGTTATTTTGCGTTGAACGGATATTCGATCCATAACACATGATGTCAGAGGTGGTGGCAGCAGCACAGGTAGTGGTGGCGGCGGCAGAGGGTGGGCGGGGACCGAACGCGGGTGCGGTGACAACGAGGACAGTGGGGTTGGCGAGGTCCTGATGGCGCCATGCGGGCGGCGGAGGTCCTGTTGATAGGCAGAGAGGACAGGGAGCGTCCATGACGATCACAGAGGCGTGGGGGAGTGTTGCCTCTGCGGACGTGAAGGGGTGTCAGGGAGAAGTGAGGCAGCATGGGCCAAAGATGAGGGGCTCGAGGTGGAGAGAGGTATGTGCAAAGCGAGTTCAGTGAGTGCGGCAGCGCAAGAGGTTGTGACCAGTGCAGGTCTTTCTTAGAGATGTCGTGGGGTTGTCTGCAAAGGTAAGATAGTCGCGGTTTTGTTGCAAACACAATTAGTATGCTTACCTGTCATTTTCAGAGCCCCCTCATGATGCACGAGCACAGGACACAAAAGGTATTCCACCCAGTAGCGGTACCGTGAATAGGAGAGCAGGTGGAGGCAACCACCTGGCAGGAATCGGGAGAACGTGTTCTTAAGTGGCCCGTTGATACCGTCTCCCGCACTCGCACAGTCTATATATGTGCGATGGGATGGTGAATAGCCACGTATTAGATAGGACTAGACATGCAGAATCAAACTTAATGAACTAAACAACTAGTTGTGCTGACAAGGGATGACCTAGCCTTGCATGTAGTCATTTCGCTCCTTTGAAGGGACGGCTAGGCTCGCTAAAGCTCGAAGTCACAGCAGATACAAGAATAAGTGGGAGAAGATGTATGCGTGTGCCAATTCGTTGTGAGCGCATTATGTGTGGCTTGGGAACAAAGTTGAAGAGGCGACAGAATGAGTGAAAGAACTTAAACAAAGCCACTGACACAAAATGATGTCAGACGTGGTAATCTAGGTAACAATGCTACCATAACGGGATTGTGGCTGACAAGCAATGTGAAAAAGTAGAAAGTGGATGGGAGCCACGTCATCAGCACTATGTCACATCAACTTGAGGCACCTCATCTACAAGTCATAGCTTGTGCACTGGTAGAAGATAGAGTCGATGAATAGTGGAATATAGTAGAATATAGTAAGAATGTATCATGAAGAATCGAAGGCTGTGCGTCTTGAAGGCAATATATAAATTTAACCTTTACGAAGCACATAACGCACTGTTACAGTGCATGCCACAGGTTACAATATATCTACATAGGTAAGCTGCGACTGCTTCTTGCAAGTCATATGCCAGCCTGACTACTAAATGACAATTCTATACCAGTCTGGTAATTAGTTTACCAGTCACACGTTGAGTTTGACTGACGCTTATAAGATGCCTTCAGAGTGGCGATTGAATGCCACTCTGCTGTTGATCTTATCAGTGCTTATCTACAGAGACAAGATCCTTCGTCGATTGGCAAGTACCTCCAGCACTGATAAGCCACCTCCAGCACTGATAAGTCATCTCGCGTTTTGCTGATGTTGCAGCGTGCTAGTCTCTTACGCGTCGCGCCGCGAGCGTGACAATTCGGGATCACGTGGTGGGGTCATCATCACCGACGAGCCCTCAGATATTCAAATTCCGTCCGGTGTTTACCGTCTGGTCACGAGACTAGGAAGACATGTCCGCAAAGTACATTATTGGACAGATTATTGGACAGGAAGCAGCGCTGCCCGTCTAGCCCGTCGCATAATCGAGTTTGTAGGAGATACAGAAGGAGCTGGTGGCTAGATTTGAGACTCTCCACGAGCGCAGGTCCGTCCATGGGGATGTGCACGACGTCAATCTACTCGTCCGCAATGAGGATGTGCCCGGCGAGGAGCCGTATGTCTTGTTCGTAGATTGGAAGTAGACGGGTTCTGGCACGCGACGTACCCGTACACGATCAGCCGGAATGGAATTCTTCGCCCTGTGGGTGCTCTGGTTCCAGGAGGCGAGTAGATCACTCCAAAACATGTTGTGCGGATGGCGGATCTACTTGTGGTATGATATCTCATGGATGTTGTGGACGTGGACCCTCGGGCTGTACACCATCGTGACCGAAGCAGCCCAATCTCTACAGTATAAAGAGGCGTTCGCGCCAGCTTTCTTCACATAACCAACGACCAGCTAAGTCGAATACGGGCTAACCTGAACTTACGTTCATCCCGCGGATGCCGAAACTGATGGGCACAAACTATTTCTCCGCTTCCATCAGATTTTTTTTATTGACGTAGATCACAATAATACCATTTTGGCAGGCCCTGTACCTCAAAGATAAATAGGGATCCATGAATTCTATATGCTGTCGCGTCTTCGACCTACTTGTCCATACATTATGCCTTCCTCTCCGCCCGTGTTCAGCACGCCACTCACTAGACTGTTCAAGATCACTCACCCTGTGATGCTTGCCGGAATGAATGTTGCGGCAGGGCCGAGACTTGCAGCGGCGGTCACCAATGCCGGAGGAATCGGTGTCATCGGAGGCGCTAGACAAACCCCCAAGATGCTCCAGATGAATATCGATGAACTGAAGGAGCAACTGGAGGACGCAAATGCGCCGTTCGGAGTCGATCTTGCTCTTCCGCAGGTAGGCGGAAATGCCAGGAAGACTAACGTATGTCCACTTTCTAATATCCCGAAATGCCGCCATATAGTATCGACTGCTATGGCGTGATACAGTATGACTATACCAAGGGGCAATTGCCCGAGCTCACAGACATCATAATCAAGAGCAAGGCTACGCTCTTTGTTTCTGCTGTCGGTTTGCCTCCGCAGGATATGGTCGACAAGCTGCACGCAGCAGGGATTCTGGTAATGAAGTATGTTGAATCACGGGTCCTCTCACCTACCGCAGGCTCACACGGTCGATAAGCATGGTCGGTCATCCAAAGGTAATTGGCACGATTTCTCACCGTCGTAATTTTTGTTGACGTCACAGTAGCATGTCTTGAAGGCACTAGAACGCGGTATGTGCCCGGCCCGCTTACGCGTGCTGCGAATAGCGACTCAGGAACTGCCCAGGCGTCGACATCATCTGTGCGCAAGGCGGAGAGGGCGGGGGACACACCGGCGAGATCCCCTTTTCCATCCTCGTTCCCGCCTGCGTCGACCTCTGCAAGAACAGCAAGAGTCCTATTACGGGCGAGCCCGTCCTCGTCGTAGCCGCAGGTGGTATCGCAGATGGGCGCGGCCTCGCGGCGGCACTCTCGTGAGAGTTGTATGAAGCTGCCCGTGTGCACAAGGAAGACTGAGGCTATAGCAGGTATGGCGCAGCAGGCGTGTGGGTCGGGACGCGCTTTGTGGCGAGCGAAGAGGCAGCAGCGCCCAAGAAGCACAAGCAGATGTTGCTGACGGCAGGCTATGACGATGTCACCAAGACCACGATCTACTCTGGCCGTCCGCTTCGTGTCAGGCGGACTCCTTACGTGATCGGCTGGTGTGTATTCAAAGCTTGACTCTGGACTCCGGGTGGCGAGACTGATTAGGTCTCGCAGGGAGAAGCGCCAAGCGGAGATCGACGAGCTGACGTCTCAGGGCAAGATCCCGCATGATGAGGAGATCACGAAACACCCGGAGAAGTCGCTCGAAGGTCAATATTGTGAGTGCCGGCTGTGCTCGGGCTTGTGGCGCGCGAGAACTGAAGAGGATCGCAGGGATGATGGGGCAAGTTGCCGGGACCATCAATGTGAGTACACTGGCGTGAGGCTTAGCATTGACTGACATAGACTAGGATATCAAACCAGCAAAGGAGATGTACGTACAGCCTATCGTCGTTTGCTGTGCTCAGGCCATTAACATGTCTCATAGTGTGGACGAATTGGTGGCAACAGCTGCCGCTAGCCTACAAATTGCGAATTCATATGTGCTTCCGAAAGCTAAGTTGTGACGCGGCAAGGTCTGCGATCTCGGATGGCCGTATACCGTCTTGAAGTCTGTACTACTTATATACCCTGTGCATTGAGCATACTTCTCCGCGGCGTCTCGCTACGGTCACACAGTTTCCTCCCGGGGCGAGGAAGAAGGCGCTTTCAAATAGAGTTCGACTGACGACAGTATATGTACCGAATGATTCCCGGCTCTGAGGGTGGCAACATTGACCTCCTGAGCACCCACTGTCACCGTCGTCGCTGAGTGCTTACATTGTACAATGCCATCGTCGCCTCAAGTGTTCAGAACGCCCCTTACGGAGCGGTTCAATATCAATCATCCAGTCATGCTAGCTGGTGGGTTGCTACTAAGGGCTAACTCGTGGAGCGCCACAGCTTATGTGCGATCAAAGGCATGAATGTAGCCGCAGGCGCGAAGCTCGCCGCTGCAGTCACCAATGCCGGTATGTTCTCTACACTGCAGTTGTACAGAATCCGAACATTGTCTCGGCGGCCGGCCCAGGGGGGATTGGTGTGATCGGCGGGATCCACTATTCACCCAAGATGCTGCAAGATGTCATCGACGACATGAAGAGCCAGCTAGAGAACAAGGATGCGCCGTTCGGTGTAGATCTTGCCCTACCACAAGTCGGAGGCAATGCGAGGAAGACCAATGTAAGACTGAGCTATACTACGCGGCCGACCAGCGGGATGCACTGACGAGATGGACGTGCAGTATGACTATACGAAAGGACAGCTGCCCGAGCTTACAAATGTCATCATCCGAAGCAAAGCCTCCCTGTTTGTCTCGGCAATTGGAACACCTCCCAAAGAGATGGTCGACAAGTTGCACGCCGCAGGTATCGTCGTGATGAAGTGGGTCCTTGACGATATTTACTGCTAGATGCCTGACCGAACTTCACGCAGCATGGTCGGTCATCCCAAGGTATGGCACAATCAGGCATCCAAGCGATTCCCGCTCAAGGTACCCGTTGACAGCACGTTCCGAGAGCGCTCGCGCAAGGTAAGACCCCGATGTCGGCTTCTCTCGTGATTACTGATCATGAGATCGGTAGGCGTGGACATGATCTGTGCCCAGGGCGGAGAAGGAGGCGGGCACACAGGGGACACCCCCTTCTCCATCCTGGTCCCTGCCGTCGTGGATCTGTGCAAGAACGCCAAGAGCCCACTCACCGGCGAACCCATCATTGTCGTGGCGGCTGGTGGCATCGCGGACGGGCGTGGACTGGCAGCCGCGTTATCGTAAGCGTGCAATGATCCCTTGTCCTCGTGATGCCGCCTGTCATTCACGTCTTGCAATGGCTAATACAGATACGGGGCGTCCGGTGTCTGGGTCGGCACGCGTTTCGTGGCGAGTGAGGAAGCAGGTGCCCCTCGAATTCACAAAGAACTCGTCATTTCGGCTGGCTACGACGACGTTGGCCGTACCTTGATCTTCTCCGGGCGTCCACTTCACGTAAGGAGGACACCCTATGTCATAGAATGGTGCGTTGATCAATCATGCATTCGTGCGACTATTGAACTGAGTTGTGTTCAGGGAGTCTCGCCAAGAAGAGATTGCTCAACTCACCTCCCAAGGCAAGATTCCGCATGATGTAGAGATGGAGAGAAACCCCGAGAAGGCAAAGAATGGGCACCAATGTCAGTATCTACCTTTCACGACGGTATCTTGCTGACTGTTCGTCCTTCAGGGCTAATGGGCAAAGTGGCGGGTTCAATCACGGTAAGCCGTCACGGTAATTTATGAAGATCAAGGCATGCTAACTCTAGTTTTTATATCTGTTAGGAGGTCAAACCTGCCAAGGAGATGTATGTCACAATCATTGATCGATTCTTACCTTGCATTGACAACAACAACAGAGTGGATGAGCTTGTCTCGACGGCAGCACAAAGCCTGCAGCGTTCAAACGGGCTGATCGTCGCAAAGTCAGGCTGGTGGCCGAAATTACATCTCTAGTGGTGCTCGATGGCGGAGACATCCACACTAAACACATTGTCATACTCGGATTACTGTGATTGCGGGGATCACCCCTCACGGAGATATACAGACAGTTACGCTTTCGCTGTATAACTGTACTATTAATCGGAATCTATGAGCTCTGCAAGCTCGCGTTCTTCCTCTTCGGTCATCTGGAACGAGTCAGACTCCTTCGGCTCCGGGTCCACAGCGATAGGCTTGTCCGCTGGCGGAGGGCATAGCAGCTCTGATGAAGTGATCACTGTAAATGAAACCTCGCATTCGGCGGCCTTCTGCGCGAAAGACATACCGCTTAACCTCCACTTGCGGATCGTGCCATCCAGACTAGCGCTGACGATCCACGGTTCGACCTTCACCTCTCCTTGCGAGCCTTCTACTGGTGTGCGGCGCATCCACAGCCGCAAGGCAGTGACGTCGTGCCAATGAGCATCCACCTCGCTCAGCAGTTCAGGCTCGTCTAGGCTGGAAACGTCGTAAATCCGGATCACGTCGCCAGCACCTGTGAGCACGTAGGGCTCTGCAAGCGGCGTCAGCGCGAGGGGCAGAACAGCTCGCACCGCAGCGGGATGGATGATCGGTGGGCATGGCTTTATTTTGGGGGCCACTGAGGGTGAGGGTGATGGGTGAAATAGCATTTGAATAGTTTCATCCGATGATGCTGATAATTTAAGGAACCATTGAATCACGACTACTGAAGAAATGTGAAGAGCGCATACCGGTCCACAGCTGTCCGTTATTGTGAAGCATTTCATTGACTCGGGTTCTGTGGTGGTTCAGTTCCTCTAGCAAAAGGGTCTGCCATCGCGGGGGCTGGACATGTTTCTGTTTCTTCGCTAACTCCCATACTTTGATTATGCCCATGGTATCCGCGGTATATAGAATGACATTAGTGTCAGATGCCGTCTTTGCGATTAGGGACTCGACAGGACGAGTGTGAGCGGATATCGAGCCGACGGATTGCAAAGGCTGCCCCTTTGTAATCGTGGAAATGTCCCTTTAGTGTGACTGTCAGTGGAATCTCTATCATCAATATGTGGATACTTGCCATAGCCTGACGGTTTTGTCAGAGCTACTGGAAATGAGCAGCTGTAAGGAAGGAATGACCAGGAGCGTTTTGACAAAATCAGAGTGCGCGGGAGTTGAAGAAATGAGCTCCTTAGTCTACGCGAAACATGCATGCGCATATAAGCAACACGATCCCAAAATAATCGCAGAGCAACATGCCTCAGTGTTCCATAGCTTGATTGTCTAGTCTATTCAATCAGTAAGTGTTGTATGATGTGCCAAGGATCAACTACCTTGTCCCATGATCCAGTAGCGAGAATAGGTCCACCAGCAGATGCCTCTCTTTCTATGAACGCCAGACATGTGACAGGAGCAGAGTGTCCTCGAAACAGTTGCAATGTCTTTCCTGTCTGTGTCAAAGTGATTGCTAGCTGTTACGGTATTCTGGCGTTCTATGGACGAGTCGTGCACCTCCAGATCAAGCGTCCTAGCGACGCCTGTGTTTTCAGCAATCCATGCTGTGTTTTCGCGTATTTCTATTCCGAGTGCCTTGCCCGGGGTCTCAATCGGCGAGCCTAGATTTTTGGTCCTTTCTGCCTTTTGCTTGCGCGACTGGAGACAGCGTAAGTATCCTTCCCTTGTACTGCGCACGCGTAGGTACCTCCTCCAGTAGGAGCTCAGCCTCTGACCTGATAAGATTGGATGTGTCGGCCGTCTGCATTGTTTATGACGATCGCGAGTGACTAGCTATAGGACAGCTAGTGGTGTGTTGGTTTGCCTAATGTGGAATTTCTCTATTCTCTACCAGACACCTAGACTCGATCACAATCGGGATCATCGTGATTGTCCTTGACGCAGCGGCAACATGAGTCGCCTCGCGTCGTTCAAGGGACCATCGACGCCCAATGCTTCGCCTGTCCGAGTCAAGCAGCAACAGCAGCCTCCCTCGCCGACGAGGCTGGCTGAGTCGACATACCATCGCAAAGTGCGCACGCTACTGCAAGAGCTTAGCGCGGTCGCAGAGACCTGGGACGACATCGTCCTCATCGATGGCTTGAAAGCAGCAAAAAGCCTGGTGGACACCAGGACAGAGCTAGAGTACGTCGAACGCTTTTTTGCGGATTGTCGATGACATAACAATCATGTTTGCAGCAATGAACTGTCTCTCATGCCGGAGAAAACCTTGCCGGCTTATCACATTGTAGGACCGAAATTGTCCCTGATGGAGCAGCGCATCTCGGAGTTAGATGCAGTGCTTGTCAAACTTGTACGACGGATCATTATACATCTATGTACTCGACTCACCGTCAACCGTAGCGTAAGCTGTTCTCCAGAATGAACGCAATCGTGGATAGCATCGAGGCCGTCCTCTTCGAAGCACACAAAATGAAAGGGTGGAAGTGGGTTCAAGAACCGCTTTGGGTGACTTGGTCACTAGAGAAATTTGGTACGTTGGCTGTTGGCTTTGATTTCCTTGATAAGTACTCATTTGTGCTGTGCTAGTTTCGTCCATTCCACAGATCCTCACTCCTTATCACCGTTCACTCGAGATGCATGCGGAGCTAGTTGATATACTTCGCCACCACGACGTATCATTTGAAGTATCGCGCGAAGCGATTGCCAAATGGGTCGCTCAACCTCACCTTGAGGAATACAGTTGGGAAGCACGATGGGAAGACCTCTGCGAAGCGGAAATCGACCGGTGGGACGGTCCGAAATAGGTCTACAGCAAAGCATCACACATACACAGCAGCGATATGCTACAAGTCCTCGTCGTCCGAGATATGGATCTCGTCCGCATTGCCCTGCTCTGCCGCAGGTTCTGGCTCCTCCTGCCGCACAGGGTTTTGCTTGGCAGCAACGAAGGCGGGACCCTTCGTGCCACCTCCAGCCTGTCGCTCCGCTGCCGCCATCGGATCTGCCGCCATCGTATCCTCTTCTCGCGCGCCCTCCTTGCCCTCTTTCGCCGCCATCTGCGCTGCCAAATAGGAAGCCTCCGTGTTGAACTGTGCCTGTACACTGCGCTTGATGCGGAGCATCTCGCGGAAGGTGTCCTCCGAGCCGGTCTCGATCTCAAAGCTGTTCCACTCCACCCAGAACTTGGGGTTGACGCGCGGGTCGCAGAATTGGGAGGCGTGGGCGTAGATGGCGCGGGCACGGTCGATCTCGCCGAGTTTTCGTTCCATCGAGGCGAAGCGAAGGCACATCTCGGCTGTCTGTTTGTCGGGAAGGACTTCCAGGGCACGCTCGTATATTGGCCGGGTTGCAGGGAGACCGTAGTTGGCTGTTGCTTTGGCGATGTAGATAGTGAAAAGCTGCAATAAAGGGTCGATGAAGGGCACCAGAGAAGCTGATCTATCACCTACCTCAAACTTGTCCTCATCAGCAACGACGCGCGTTGCACGGTCATATACCGACATGGCCCGTTTGGCTAGTCCGTATTCTTCCTCGTAAGTTGCATACATGAGGAAGATTGGCTTGCAGGATTTGGGCGGACATTTCTCAAGGGCTTGTTCAAACAGATCTCTTGCACGTTCCACCTTAGTAGCGCCCTGATATTGATTGCAGTTAGTATGGGCAGTCGGGAAGGCGTGGGACGATTCCTTACATATCGCTTGATGAACTTCGCGAGGTAGATATTCCAGATCTCGAACGATACTGGGAACGTGAACAGTTCTGTGCCACGTTCGTACACCTGCAGAACAAGTACGATCAGTAAACGTGTTCACTTGCATATGCGAGCAAAGTCCCCACCTTGAAGCACTCTTCATAATACTTATTCTCCTCCAAGAAAGCCGCGTAGTTCACGATGATCTGCGCGTTGGCTATTCGGAGCTCGAGAATCTTGTCGTATACGGCCTTCGTTGACTCGACAGTTCCGAGAGACTCCTCAAGGTCTACATAGAATGACCATAGCTTGAGCGACTTGAACAAACGTGCTTGAACGGATAGTGACTGTAAGGTGACTTGGGTCGTTTAAAATCTTTTTGAGCTTCTCAATTATACTCACATGGTCGTGATAGTTGATCTTGGTGTTCTTAGGGATAGCGGCCGCCCGCTGCAACACTCGGATTGCTTCATCGTAATTCCTGGAGTTGTGCTCAGTAAGTCCCGTGGTCAAATTATTCATCAAAAGAATACGCACTCGTGTCTGATTTCCATTTCAGCCCATTCACACCATGTTTCCGCCAGCTCGTCAACCGCCTTGAAATTGACTTTTGTCGCCTTCTCCAAGACCTTGCGAGCACTATCGAGATCTTGCTCCGCTTCTCCCGTCGTGCCGCCTTCTTCGTAGAACTTGGCAAAGTTGATGAATAGACGGTGGAAGTTGGCTGTCGCTCTTCGGGGTACAATGGTGGATAGTGCTTGGCTGTATGTTTCTGCAACCTACCAGATACTCAGACGCAATATCAGAGCCAGCGTCGAAGATACGAACCTTCTCGTCATTGTTACCCCAGAGTGCAACTCTCTTCTCCCACTCTTGCACATCGTTCGGATTCCGTCTGAGCAACACATCATTTACCAAAAACGGTCTTCTATCCATGAGATCTTCGAACTCCTTCATCTTGACGTCAAGTTCCGCTTCGGTCTCCTTGACATCCTCTTCGTCCTCATCCTCGTCAGGATTTGCCAAGCTTTCCATCATGGCACTAATGAGACTCTCCGAGAACTCTGCGTACGCGTCGAAGATCTGCGTGAAATCGCGGATCGTGAGCACCGACGCAATACCGTTCTCGAAAGTCATCTTCGCGCGATCGAACTCGCCGCGTTTGATCCAGTATGTCGCAAGTCCAGTCCACAAGCGTCCCGCCTGGTCCTTGTAGACTTCCAGCCCATCCTTGTGCACGATGCGCTCGATGTTGAGCTTGCGCAGACTCGTCGGGTCTTCGTCCTCGTCGTAGGGCGAGAGGGGCGTCTTCCCATCTGACGCCACAGCCACAGCGGGTCCCGCAAAGCGAATGAGTTGTCCATCGACGGAGGCAGGCTCTATGGGAACCGCTGATGCGGCCTGACCCTCCTCCGCCTTTGCATGCGACTCGTGCGACTTGACAGTGTCATCGACGTCCATGCCCACCTCCTCTGCATGTTGCTCCACGACATCGAGGAAGTCACCGAGGAGCTGGTATGGGCTCTTGCCTTCAGGGCTAGTGTAATCTCCCCGTGCCGCCTTTCGTGCCAATGAGAGCAGCAGCTTGGCCGCCTCGAGAGGACGGGGCTCGGGGTTGTTCTCAGAGAGGAGCAATGCAGTATACCGCTCAGTGACGCTGGGGTCAACGGACAGGTACCGGCGGTAGACCGCGACCGTCGTCGAGCCGCCCTTCCCCTCCGCCCAAAGCAGATAGCGGACCCAGATGCGGTGATGTAGTGAGGGAGGTAGTGTGCGCAGGGCGCGATCAAAGGTTCGGCGTGCATGTGTGAGAGAGACGAGTGGGGGGCAGAATGGATGGTTGAAGATGGAGAGGTATAAGAGCCACAGTCGCGGCATCTATGTCCTTCAGTTAGGCTTACTACAGGGGTAAGCTGTATACATGCAACATACTTTGGGTAGCCACATTATGGCGCGTTCGAATGTCGCAATGAGTGCCTTCCACTCCTCCCATCCTACAATGCCATCTAATCCACCCTCCCACTGCTCCATATCCTCCTTCTCATCCTCCAGAGCGTCTCTCATTTCCGGAAGCTTCTTACGCCCCCCCGTCCGCTTCTTGACGACCAGCCTTCCTAACACAAAAGACATGCGTGTCTGCAGGTAAGACTTCCATAACTTGAATGAAGTCGGGAATTGTGCAAGCGCGGCTTCGTACAGATACGTTTGTCGTTGAAGAGATTTTCGCGCTATAGGCGATGCCAGAGGGCCCAGAAGAGCAGCCACTTCTGGAGTGAGGTCTGAAGGGCCCTCAGCCTTCTGCAATGCAGCATGGATTTCTTTGGTATGCTGGATAGCACTCCACCAATGTCGGAAGGAAAATGGGTTTCGGAGCAGGTCCTCCTCGCGCACGACATCTTTCGTCGATACAAGGTCGGGATGTGTGGTTGGCGTTGGAACAGGGAACGTCAGAGGAAATGTACTGGTCAGAGACTCCAGCGAGGGAGTGTTCAATACTAGCGCAGGCATTACGGAAGCCGACTGCAGAGTCCCAACTTTCAGCTGTCAGATCCGGCCTCCAATAAGCCGTACTTCAGAGCAGATACAGGTGCCAGACAGCCAAGCCACAAAGCACAGGATAGATGCGAACGAACACACGAGACGAAGCAAGGCGCGCGGGGCGTGTAAGCGCGCACGCACTTGTTCGCAGACGCTCATCAACGCGATCACTTCGTGAGTGACTTCCAGTGGCTCGAGACTATGGTTTGTATGTTCTGCCCGCTAAACGCACAACACAGCTCACCATGCATATAGCACGGCGTAAAGCGCGTGAGATACAGCCGAGAGGCATTAGAGGCGAAGAAGCAGCGGGAACAAGCCAAGCTCAAGGAGTATCTGGCTCTCACCGAGAATGTCCTCCAGAAGGTACTTGTATCGGGACAGTCACACCCTCTGATCTCTCACACTTTGTGATTGTAGAAGAAATGTAACGACTGGAGTAAGGATGCCTTCGATCTGACCACCCGCATCCTGCATATCAACCCCGAGTTCTATACGATTTGGAATTACAGACGCAATATCCTGGTGAACGGTATCTTTCCGAGCAGGTGAATGTGATCGCCGTGTATATGCTGTTATTTGAGCTCCCATGCTTTATGTCCTAGCTCGGCCGCCGAGATAAATGACCTGCTGTCCACTGACCTGTCGCTCACCACCGCTCACCTGAAACAACACCCCAAAGTCTATTGGATTTGGAATCACCGCCGGTGGTGCCTTGCGAACGTGCCCGATGGTCCGACAGATGACGACCCGGACTCGTGGAGAAAGGCCAACTGGAACAAGGAGCTATATGTCGTCGAGAAGATGCTCGACGCAGACGCACGAAACTGTAAGTTGCCTCATCCACCTGCTCAATAGGATTCTTAGAGCAGGTGTAGTCCACGCATGGAACTATCGGCGCCATGTGTTATCGAGCATGCCTGTGAAGCGGCCCGAGCAGACGGAGCTAGCGTACACCACACGCAAGATTGAAGCTAACTTCTCGAATTTTAGTGCGTGGCACCAGCGTTCCAAGGTCCTGATGTCCCTTTGGGACGCGGGAAAACTAGATCGCAGGCATTCTATGGAAGAAGGTCAGTGCGAAGGCTCAGTGACGGACTCGTCATTGACTTCATCTATAGAGTTTGAGTTGGTGAAGAACGCTATGTACACAGACCCTGGTGATCAGAGTGTTTGGATATACCATCGGTGGCTTATAGGAAATGGTGAGCTGATAAGAGATTATAGTTTTGTTGGTGTTCACAGCCGTAGGTGATGACTATGAGGTTCTTTGCCGTGAGATAGCCGCTATCCAGGAACTCATGGATGAGCAACCTGACAGCAAATGTACGCGAGCCGCCCTCCCGCTTCTCCATTGTAATCACTTGATTGACCACTCCGGACGACCAGGGTGCATGGAGTCACTCGTGTTCTACAAACGCCTACTGCTGCGGAATCATTTACAACGCATGAGCGAGTCGGAGCGCACGACCACTCTGGATAGTTGTTCGGCGCTTTTGAAAAGTTTGCAGAGCATCGATCCGAACCGGCGGCAAAGATACGTAGATCTTGGTGAGTCTGCATTCCTCGGGAAAATGAGATCCATCTTATTCAATCCTTACAGCAGCGGAAGTTCAGCGATTGAGAGTGTAAGGAGCGTGATGACGCAACGTAATGTTTTCGACACCGGAACCCTCGGCAATGTATGTATCTTCGACTTTATGAGATGTCGCTGTAGTTGTCGTCGTCCTACGGCTTGCGGTTGACAGTAGTCATCACACCACGACGCACATAGAGCAGTATTTCAATTGATGAGAATACAACAAGACATTATCCACTTCTCCACCGAACGAGTAGGGTGATCATTGCAACCTCGTATACATCATTGCCAAATACACGGCCTGCAGTTTAATCGACGAAGAATGGTATGCGATGGCATTGAGGCGAAGCGCTTAGCACTTGCACTCGCCGGGCTTGCACTGGCAACTAAAGCAGAATCTGAATCAGCTAGAATCTGCAACCACTAGTGCACAGCACATACGCATCGCCGCAGTTGCACTGGCTGAGGCCGCAGTTGGCAGCGTTCTTGGGGACCTCGACAGCCTGTACGTAGCAGAGGGTGAGTGAGACGAGCGACGATGGAAGGCAAGAAAGTAACTGACGGTGAACATGTTGATAGCGGTGAGTGGTTGAGCGATGTAGGGACGAGTGTGTGTTAATTGTCTGGAAGACTGGAGAATCGAGGTGGTACGCTGGCCTTCTTATATCGCTCTCTCTCTCGAGACACGTGTCGCTGATCTGGGCCCAAGTTTGTGCTAGCGCGATATGGATTTCGTCTCTTCACAGCTCGGCACTCGCCCTCTCCTGAGTGGTGACACTTCTTGCCAAAGGTGGTTGTTGCATGTGGTTCTGCACTACGTGCAGCCTTCGCATTATCCCCGCAGGTTCGTGATGATGGCACATTCTATGAGATAGTTGCCCTCGTCCGATGCTCGAAGCGCTTGTAGAACAATCAGCTGAGCATTCCTTCTGGCTGCGTCGACCACTCGCATCACGTCTTGGAAACTGACGCGCCCGGAGAGGCTCGCTATCTGACACTCATAGGCAGAATTCTCTCACCCGTCAACGAGATGCAGCACCGTAGAATTGGCACGCTGCGCGATGCTGTCGGAAACATTCTTACATCGTCCGCGACATGAGCCACACATGTTCGGGGTGACTTGAAACTGTTGCTTTGTGAGCCAGAGTTCGTTAATTCATTCACGAGGCGCACATCACCAATGCCAATGACATTGCATCGGCCCCCACGGCACCGAGTATTACCACTGAATGGCGTTGTAAACCTGGTCCTCATCAGATCATTCACTATCAATTGCAAATATACAGTGGTACTAACGATCACTGGGATGTCGTGTCATCAATCAATCCAATAGAGTCTATCTGCGATTCGGTAGGGTCGCTCAAATCCCTCAATGACCAATGACCTGAGGGATTTGTGCGCGCAGGCTAGACCCTTGCAAATGTTGGGGACTCCTTACTACTCATCACGTTGTCAGTGCTTAGGTTATGTAGAGCCTAGAGGCGAAGGTCGCCATTATGGACTTCATCACGCCCACGAAATGCTTTGCTTGTCCCTCGACTGCATGATGGACTCGTAGCCATTTCCTTCGTGAGTCAGCGCTGCATTTTGGTATCTCGGCCAGCTTGGCTGTCTGAATGTCCCTGAACCTAGTGTGGACGATCGCCACATCTTCTGGCATGGCCATTCATTCGAGCTCCATCTTTTGCCCCTATCTTATCTTATCTTATCGTATCCTCCTGAAGGAACCTCGGATGTTGCATCAGGCTCAGAGACTGAATGAGGCCCTTTCCGAAAGATGTATGCATAATGCGTCAGCCTCGGGCTCTAGGAGGCTCTCTGCTCTGCCACCGACTAACTTTTCTCCCCAAAATTAACGGTCCCATTGACATGGTTCCATTATCGAAATAACGCACTCCGCACAAGTGCCTCAACGCCGCGAAAGTGCCTCGCGCTCTCGGCCGCGCACTCCCGCACACTGTCACAGGTGCCCGAGCTTCCAGTGCTTCGGGATGCGCGATTTTTTGGACAGTCCACTGGCGCCTACAATTGAGTCTTTCGCGACGATCTCACGGCATTCCTTCGCATCGCTTACTCACGTTGTCCGTCTAAATGAATGTCACAATGTGTAATCAGACGCTTTGGATCCCAATGCACTAGGACTTGGCAGCTTGAAGATTCCCGTGTCAGGTGGTGATCCCAATATGAGAGGGAGATTTGGGACTTCTGTCTGGCATCATTCGAACGCGTTCGCCCTCTTTCTCTCCCTGGCTCCTTCCTTTTTGCGGTCGCCCGTTGTGCAGTACGCCTGGACATTTTTGGTTTCCCACTTGAAATCATATCGGGGCTGTTGCCGGACGCTCGCTTGAAAGTCGATTGGAAGCACATAAAACAACCTTGCCGAACCTTGGGACTTCTGCTACGCAGATGTGACTCATATTTACCCATTCGAACTTGTCGCAGTTTCCGGTATCCACTGGACTTGTTCGGTGGACAGGGCAACAGCGAGCAACCTCTAAGGTCGTCCCCGTACGACCTGTACCCTTGGTGCGCAGCTATTCACCGCGCAAAGGCGTGTTCACGCTTCTAAGTGCGTGCAAACCTCGATGTCTCCGCAGTGAGCCCATACGACCCGTGCGCGTTCCGTGCCGACACCATGTGGCTTGCACATACTGCCTGTGTGGACCGCGGCCGGGTATGACAAATTGTGGCGGATCTCAGGTGAGCTCGGCCACATCCCTCTACTCGGCTGACAGCCTCGTGCATTAACCTAACGTTTATACAGTTCAGTGTATGGGCGTATCAAAGATGCTTCCTGAAGGTGGCAATGACAATCAACATCTGGTGGGATATCCGGATCCAGAATGAACGTGCTGTGCGATAACCATGACCGATGTCCTCATGGCGCGTCCTCCTGACACACTCCGAGGAATTGCCCATGCACGCTGTGGCTCGAGTCCGCTCACGTCCGAGCTGCGATGGGTCTCTGGCCGCGGTGTTCATCGATTTCGGGGGTGATTGTCGAGCATGATCTTGTGCGGTGGGGGCGGTGTAGTCTCATCGATATACGAGTACCACTATTGTTCGAATACAAGCTCGTCTGGTCTGTTAGACTACGGTGCCACAACTCATGGTGATCTGACAGATCGAGCGAGGCGCGGAGAGTTCGCAGTACGTACTCGGCTAATGCCGATCGCCTCGTGTTTACGGCGAGGCTCTTGGGCGTTGTGTAAGACTGTGAACATCCAGAGAGGTTCGACCGTCTCTCTCCCCTCCGATAGTCTCTCGTCCGCACTTCTCTGCAACGCGAGCCATGGATCCCATCACCGGCAGAGATAATGTCTTTTCACGAGGGCCCTCGCCCCCTCCCAACCAGCAGTCATTCCAGCTGCCCCCGACGCAGCTGAACGACCCGCAAGCTTCGCCTGTCCCTTCACTCCGTGATCCTCCCCTTGCTACATCGTCGACTAATCACCTCGATCACCTTTTCCACACGCTTAACGCGCCATCCGCTTCCCATGTGAGTCCACAGCCGAGTAACAGCGGGTCCAACATCTATGCCGGCCCTCAAGAACACCCCAACTCAGGCCCCGCAACACCAGCTTCTGTGAATGCTGGCTCTGTTTCTTCTTCGATGACGGGACCAAACACTCAGGCATCAGACCGACAAAACGCACTCTTGTCTTTGCTGGGCACCGTATCAGGTCCTCCGTCCAACAATCAAGGCAGCTCCCAGATCAACCCGAATCTCGGCGGGCAGGCCCCGCCTCAGCAGGTACCGACGCCTCCTGGCTCTGCGCAGCGGGCTCTGATGTCGAACAACGAGTCTCAGGGCAAGTTGCTGCTCGAGCAGCTCATGTCAGGGTGAGTGTTTGATAACATGTGTATGCGACCCGTGCGCAGACTTTGTGCGATTGGAATGGTGCTCTTCGCCTTGGCTCATTCAGTTTTTGTCAACGAGCTCGGCTTCCATATTGTGACGTGTTTCCGGTCGACCTATATCTGACGTGATTTCATTTCCACTCCTGCGCTTGTAACGAATGTAGTGCCGCTCCGACCTACGGCAACTATCCCGATCCAATTTATCCTTCGAATCCTCCTCCCGCTTCTGGATCTTCTGCATCATACTCTCAACCTCTACCACCTGAGCCGCTTCCGCACCACGAACAACGCGAATACACTACTAATACCTACGCGTCTCGCGAGCAGCCTCGGGAGGCGTCTGACATGCTGGGTCCTCCTCTTGGCCAACCCAGAGCCCCCTCGCCCAGCCAAAGGTCAATGTTCGACTTCGTTTCTCCTTTCGATGCCCTCGCGAATGCATCATCCAGCGTCAAGCGCAAGCCGCCGCCTCCACAGCCGATGAACGCCCCAAGTAACCCTGAAGAGCCGACCTGGCCGTCGCTCGCCCAAGACCCTAAGCGAAAGTCAGTAGAGAACCTCATGGACCAGCTCACGCGGGGACAGGCGCCCCCTGCTGCTCCGGCGCAGCCGATGGCTGCTCCCTACGACCCATATGCCCCGAGCGATGATATCAATCAGCAGGCTGAGCCTGTACAGACGCGGGCGTCTCGCCCGCTGCCGCCACAGCCGGCCCACGCACCTTCCCCGCCGAAGACGTACATGCAGCCACGCCAGCAGCGTCGCAACGGCGAGTCCCCTGTTGGTTCTGGCATGTACGGCTCCGGTGCATCCAAGGACAAAGAGTCTCCGGTGCCCGGGCAGCAGTTCAGGAACACTGGCTCGGACAACAGGGGCAGAGGAGGGAAGAACAAGACGGTCAGTCCAAGGTATGTCGTCTGCGATGCTGTTTGTGGTTGTGCGCTCACCTGGCGCCCCGTGACAGCTCGCAGGCTCAGACTATCGTCTTCGATGTCTCTCAGCCTCTCGATGAAATCCAAGCACCTCGTGATGCAGTGAAGACTACAGCCATCGCACTTGTCAAGGTTGACTCGACATTCCTTCCCGGCAGCACCATCGGTGCCACTCATTGGGTCGCATATGCTATGACTAAAGGTCAGTCTGTTGGCAGTCATAGTCGCTCTTGCTTAGGTCTTACTTAAATCAATAGGACGCGTCCGGGTAATCTCGCGATCAAGTGGCGACCGTACTCTTCTGCAGCTGCCTCCTCTGTTTCCGCCTTCCACCACTTTGAGCGACATGTCGGTCCACGGTAACAGGCTTGCAGGAGTAACATCCGATGGTGGATTCATTGTATGGGAGCTCCCTGAGGTCATCACGGATGACGTGCCGTACGTCAATTATCCTCTTTACCAAAGAGCAGTGGTTAAACTTACCCGTTGTTGTAGTGGAAGAGTCATGCTGTGCGTGGAACCATCCAGCGACTTTGAGCCTTTGCATGCCGTCAAGTGGCATCCCCAGCAGCCTGACTTGGTTGCAGTAGCATCAGGCTCCAACGTGTACCTCATCAACATTGAAGATGCTGTCCATAATTTCAATGGCGAGCCCGTGCTGCAGAGTGCACTGCCTCACATTGCTCAAGTCTACTCGGTGCAGTCGGTGAGTCCGACCATATCTTTGGTTTTACTGACCGGTAACCAATACGATCTCAGCCTATCGTCGCGATTGACTTCGATACATCCCGCTCTACCCTCGGTATCATTTGCGAGGACTCTATCCTGACGGAGTGGAACATCAATGACAAGTTGCCATTCTGGACTCACCGGGTCCGTGGCGATGACTTGCCGTCCTCCCTTACATTCGTCGATGGTGGCGTTGTCGTCGGCCGCAAGAATGGCACCGTGTTCCAGCTCCTGCAAGCGATGAACAGGCATGTCCTGTCGACGATCAAGTTTGTGAACGGCGTGCAGGAAGATCCGGACATGTTCGGCCACGTCAATTACGACTCACGTATCCAGACGCTGTGGGTTGCTAACAACCGCAGGGACAGTATGGTTGCGGTGCGCATAAACTTCGATGCGTCGGCGCCCTCGCCCGGTGGCGAAGACATCGGGCGTGGCGCGTACTTCGATCAGGTTCTCGAGTTCGGTGGCCCGAAGCCAACCATTCACTTCGTCATCCTGACAGCGGATGCCGATCCTACTGGCGAGGAAGCACATGCTGCCTGCGTCGCTGCGAAGGTGCCTCCAGGCGATCTTGCCCTTGTCGCGTTCTCTGTGCACTCGAGTGGCGTCGACCAAGTGCTCATCCGCAACGAGTGGTTCAACTCAGCACTGGTGGGGGCCGCTGCACGGTTCCCTCCCTATTCTCCAGTGCCGGCACTTGCGAACGATCCCAGGCCGCTGAGGCAGCAGCTGCCACCTGTTGTGACAAGCGCGCCGGTGCAACATGCTGGTCCACCGCAGTCGATTGTCAGCATCCCGCCGCCGAGGACTAAGACGCCCCCGTCTGAGGACGTCGAGGGCGAGCACAGTCGCGATGAGAGTGGACGAGTCCAGGAGCCAAGGGGCAAGAACGCGAAGGGCAAGAACGTAGGCTGGAAGGACAAGGACAAGGAGGACAACGGAAGGGAGAGGGAGAAGACCCGCGGTGGGGACTCGGCTATTGTTAACGAGTCCCCCCTCGGCATCGCATTATCCAAAGAAATCAGGAAGGTGGAGGAGAACCTGCACACTCGTATTGGTCGTCTGATTGCCAAGGAGCTGGACAAGCAACGTGAGCTGATTGTGATATGTGATTTTGTACCGTTTTCCTGATAATTTTGTGCAGATCAACGTCTGGAAGATGCGCGTGCCAGCGAGCAGGCTGCGGACTTCGTCCGCCAAGAGAAGATTCTCAAGCTCATTTCCAACGAGCTGACGAAGAACACCACCCGCGTTGTCGAAATGGCGGTCAAGACCGAAGTGCAGAGCTCTGTGCTACCCTCCCTCGAGAACATCACCAAGAATGAGATCAAGTCCACCCTCAGTAACCAGATAGCCAAGGGGATGTCGGACTCTATGAAGCAGGTATGGTTTCTCAGGGGCCGGACTTTTATTCGAGACTGACCTCGTTTTCAGAGTGTGCCCGCCGAAGTCGAGAGGATGCTTCTCCGGGCCGATGTGTCTACTCACATCGCTCGCAATATCTCCACCGCCGTCAGCCCCGTGATCGAACGGTTGGTAAAAGAGGCCATCACCAAGACACTCATACCCGCATATACCCAGCAATCTACTGCAATGCACCAAGAGCTCTCGCGAGAGATCCATGCCGAGATCTTGAACTTGAAGAAAGAGATTGTTACATGGCAAAGTGAGGCCCTGCGAGGGCAGGAGGTGTGTATGTTTCCTTTGCCACATACTCAAACTCACTCCCCTGGCAGACACTGATACGCGAGCTCGAGTCGTCTGTCCGAATGCTTTCCGAGCAGGTGAAATTCCTCACGCTCAACTCGTCCTCCGTCGCCACGCACTCCATTCCGAGTCGCAGCTCTCCGGGTACATCCGCGACGAGCTCGCAACAGCAGCAGGGTAGTCTGTCTCAGATCCTTCGGCAGCAGGCATTGCCTCCCGCCACACAGCCGTCCTACGGCCCGCAAGGATTCCAGCAGCAGCCTCAACAACCTCAGCAGGCGCCTATGCACGGAGGATGGTACGGCTCGAGCATCGCTGCTCCGCAGGCCTCCCACCCTGCTTCGCTGCCTCAGCTGCCTCAGCAACAGGTGAAGCGAGGCTCGCCACCTCCGCGGACAGAGGAGTGGGACGACACGTACCTCGCCGTGCTAAGCACTCAGGACAACAGGCAGCTGCACGAGCTGCTTGCGCGATCGAACCCTGATGTCGTCATGCCGCTGAATGGCCCAAGTCCACTGTCTCAGGCCGTCGTGTTGACGATTGTCCACAGGGTAAGTGCCGAGTAGTTATGTTGACAATGTGATTTCAGGGCTAATGCATGTGTTTTATACAGCTGTCAACCATTGTTGGCGAGACGTCGCCTCTTGATGAGTCGTTCAAGATATCAATTTGGTGGTTGCAACGGGCAGCGTCAGCGCTCAACACTTCCGTACGTTCTTATCTTTAGGAAAAAGACCTTGTGCTTAAGTCAACATAGGATCCTCTCATCTCTCCATACGTGTCGCGAGTCCTGCCCAACGTCCATCAGATGCTCAACACAACAAAGCAGCGGCTCAGCATCATCCCAGGCCCCCCAATTGACGCAACGCGCTCCCTCTCAGATATCCAGGATATCATTAGCCGCAAGCCTTTGTAAAATCTCGCAAGTTTCTCGACAGTCGGCTCAAAACTGTTACTCCTTACGCTAATGCTGCGCATGAAAGTAAGATACAATTATGTTTGTGTATACGATGACCTTGCTCGACCTACGCTGCTGTGCACGCAATGTTCTGTAGTCATGACCCTTGATAGGCCATACTTTGCAACGATTGTCACGTCCTGTATAAGTTTCGGCATCCTTCTCCTTTTAGCCGTACATATAAGCCAAAATCCTGTAGTGTTTACGTGTGTCATGATTGCCCCTTACGAATGAATGTGGTTTCCTCGTCCTCACTGTTGTGTATGACTTAGCAACGCAATAGATGATAGCCTTTTGCTTTGCCTGTCGACCTGATTTCATCTATATCTGTTCGAGCGGGTCACCGTTGAGAGATTTCCTTTGCGAAGCAGAAGAGCTGTTGTTTCAAGAATCGTCTAGTGTACATGGTAGAAAAATTGAATCTATCAGTTTACTCGATGCGCCGTGTCCTGGGGACCATCGCCCAAATGATAGTCATCGTGGACACCATCGAAATGACCCTAGAGATGTACAGGGTGAGCCAGCGATTCCGTACGTGTAGAAAGCTTATAGAGCACACACAAAGGCTGCAAAGCGCCAATTCCGAATCTCGATGCTAGTACACCGGTCAAAAGCGGCAAGATGGCGGATCCTGTCTGACCGATCCCGGCAATGTATCCAACTGAGCCTGTACGAAGCCATCTCGGTAGGATTGATGTCGAGTGGTTCATCATAATCGGGTACATAGGACCCATAAGGAGGCCAACTACAGCGACCGCAACGGCGTTCCCCACAAGGGATGGGACGACCCAGACAGTAACCTCAAGCCTTATCATGTCCGAGTCAGCAGATGTGGCGAGTATAACCGAACAACTTACCCAATTACCACAGAGCCGTAAACAATGATGGACCAATGTCCATCAAGCTGCACCTCGCCATTGGTGATTGGCCTCGACTAAGAGCTACTGGCCGGTAACATACTCACCTTGCCATGGTTAAGTGATATGAAAACGATGCGACCGAGCATTAGTCCTATCAAAAATTCTGATTAGTATCTTACTCGGTGCGTCGCACAGCTACGTACCACCAAAAAATCCTGACGAAATGTACCCAGCGCTAAACCCTTCCCCACGTTTATCTTCGATGAATGTCACAATCCATCCTGTTCGCCTGAATTTCACACCGGAATTAGTCGTGATTGATGTATTACTCACCTCCGATTGTAACTTCGACGCCGACGTATATGAGGCAGAATAATGAAAGGAAGTGAACCTCCTTAAGACGTAAGATTTGATGGTAGAGGTTGTCGCTAGAGTTCGTTGTGCCGATCTCGGCTATAATCTCCCCAGCTTCCGCCATGACGTCTGAAACTATATGTGTACTGCAGCATCGTTAGAGGGTGAACCAAGCTTACTGTCCTGATTCCTGAACCGGAACACAGTCGCGAGGATGATAACATTGTTCACCGCAATGCATGCCGCGACCAAGTAGTGATATGACCAACGTGGGGCGCTGGAAAAATACGTCGCAATTAAAGGGGCAATAAATGCACCAAGACCTGTAGAAAGAGGACATGCAGCATTCTTCAGCTCAGAGCAAAGATTGGCTTGGACTTTACGCACCGTAACATGAATGTAAAATGCCAAACTTTAGCCTCGTGTTGCCCCCGAGGCTGCCGATAAATCCGTTTGCTTGGGCCATCTGCATTGCGATGCCAAATCCAGCAAACATGACCCCAGCACACATGACAGGGAACGGACTGCCGGGAGCAATAGCAATGTACCCAGAGAGTTGGAAGACAGCACCTGTGCTGAATGATCACCAGTTGAGCCACAATTGCAGAAGGCAGATGTTTTACCTAATACAACGACCTGCCGAGCATCTTGCGTCATTTCAGATGTAGATAAATTATCTATGTGAGATCATGCCTTTCCAAATCCAATATGGTGATTGAGGTATACATTGGCCATGGCGCCACAAATGAAGCCCTGAAGTGCGAACAATTGTGACGTTGGTTGATCACAGCTATCTGCGCACTCACTAGGGTCATAAAAACAAAGAGCAAAGAAACGATGTCAAATCCGATCTAAGCATTACATTAGCCTCCATCAGGGAAAAGGGCAATGAGCCTGGAGGCACAAGTCACGCACCTTGTAGTGGCTCTGCAATCTAGGCAACAGAGGCCCGAGGGAGCCATCGTTCCATCCCTCAAGGAAGTACTGATGGCACAATGCAGCAAGGTGCAGCTGGCCATGCCAGCGATATCGCTTCAGTAATGCCGGAGATGTCTCTACCTGAGCAGCCCCCCCAGGCCCAGGTTGGTACACAGAGTTGGTATAAGTATTAGGAGTATTCTCGACATCGCTCCTTTTCGCTGCCACCACGCCTTGAGCTACTGACGAGACTATGGCGCCGTAGATGCTCTCCTCTTCACCTGGGACTTCGGGGATGGTTTCAAGCTCGATCACTTCCTGTGTGACTGAGTGAGGACCAGAGCGTTTCGGTGAGACATTTGCGTTCTCAAGGTGGCGCCGTACATGCTCGCTGTTACGAAAGCGAGATTGTCTGTCAGGGGATGTAAGTTCGGCATTTGGGCCGCTGTCTACAGCGCGCGCCGGTTGCGAGCTGGCATCAAGACAGCTGTTCTTCGCTCGCTCGCCCTGGGACATGATGGGCACAGGACCTGGCAGTTCGGGTTAGAGGCACCGACATTGCATCACACTATATACAGAAAGCTTGATGACGACGTGCCCCTGCTGGCACTTGTCGCAGCGTTCAGGAGGTGGGCATACTTAGTCATCGCGAACCATGATCATGATTGTGGTGAGGAATGCGCTTTATGCATATGGCTAGCAAAACACGGGAGTCATCAGTTCACTCCCGGACCACCCACGGTCGAAAGCTTGCACATAGGAGGACAGCAATAGCAAAAGAGCATTTGGAAGTCTTGAGAAGCCATGGATCTTGCCATCAATTTGTTATGAATATTAATGCTAGGCAGCTAAGGGTGGCATCACAATCAGTAACGCTCAGCGTGTCTGAGCTGAGCAGCGCGACACTCCTTTCGTCTGCAATGGCTACCTAGCCAAATACTCCGCGTGCGCTTCGACTTCCGCGGCGTCGGTCACATCTTGTTGATACGAAGCGCGTCCTTTGTGACAGGATTAGCCGCGGGCCACAATACGAGTTATCTATGCAATATGCAATAAGCTTACGCATTTGTCTCTCACCGCCATATAAACGCATGTCGTAATGGTCCCATCTTATGTAAGTTTCAGATCTGTCCCACTGTCATGTTTTTCCTTTGTTCTGTGTACTGATGCTGTCCCACTGGTTGTTTCAGAACTCTGCTTTTACCACTCTGTGGTCAAGAATGGAACCCTATTGCCGCCCACCGCTACCACAGCAGACGCCTGTTCGTTCCTGCAGCGGATCACGGCATCTGCCGTGGAGCGGACGCCTAGAAATAGAATAGGCGCTGGGTTTGAACTCCCGGAGGCCTGAAGCTCGCGAGCGACGCGACGTAATTTATTGGCCAAAAATGTGTGACAGAGTACAACTGAGGTTTTTCAGTGATGGTCGTTCATCCTCGCGGCCACTCGTTAAAGTCGCTTGCTCAATGTGCCTTCCGTGCCGTGTTTGCCATTTATTCGACCACTGTGGTTCAGTTGTTCTACTAGACCTGCATAGATGTTTTGTTCAGCAATCAACCTGCTCTCGGTTGCCTACATACGCTCGACTGGCGAGTGGCATGTAGGTCCTAGTTGATGCGGCCCCGATCAGAATTGATCGATTGCTCTACACGTTGGTGCTTACGTCAGAATACTCGAATCAGCGAGCGTCTACTAGCCGAGTGTCGCGCGAGACGCTGGTTGACTGTGCACCTTTGCCCTTCCCTGACCGCACCACTTCTTTCACTCACGCTGCTGGCCTAGCGTACAACGACACGAGCAACAGGACGCATACGACTGTCTGACGCGTACTCCCTTGGATATTAATTTCACGACTCTCGAGATCTACACCTAGCGCACGCATCATCGACCATGGCATCCAAGGGTTGGTTCAACCTCGAGGCGGCAGGCGGCGCGATCCCGGAGACACAATTCTTCGAAGGCGACTCTGCATTCCACTTCCTAGGGCTGACACGGACGCAGCGGCTGTATGGCTTCATTGGGTGGTGAGCCCCTGCTATGCCGCGCACAGCATCTTTGTGCTTGGGACGAATGGCCCGTTTGACTGTATCCGTAGCCTGGCGATAGGCTTCGTACTGAGCTTGCTTGGGAGCATCATGCTGTTCTTTGGCGCGCTGGGCAGCTTCGCAGGTGCGGTGCTGTGATGCTGAGATCGTTGATTGTCTGCTTGACCTGTGCTGCACAGTGCTCTATGCTCTCGGAACAGTTGTTTCGCTCCTTGGGACGGGATTTTTGATTGGAGTTCGTATTATACTGAAATCAGGCTCTGCTCAAAACTGATGGATTTCTATCCATACAGTTTGGGAAGCAGATGAAAATGGTTCGTCTTGTGATCTCGCTGCATGCGGCGTTAGTGCTCACCGAATACGCTGCGCAGATGTTCAAGCCAGTACGAGTGGTAGCAACGGTTGTATTCCTGCTCTCGATAGCTTTGGTCTTCGTTGGCGCGTTTGTCATTCGCAGCGACGTGCGTCTTCTATGTTACTATCGTGCACGACGTCTGGATCGTTCTAACTCGCTTCTAATACCCATTTGATAGATTCTATGCATCAGTGAGTGTTATGTCCGAACTATCCACTGCTCCTATCATGACTTTCCCATTCAGTCTTTGTCATCATCGAGTTCCTTGCCTACACCTGGTACACGCTCTCCTACATCCCGTACGCCCGTTCGGCGGTTCTCAAAATCTTCGGAATGTAAGGTTCTGCTTGGGTCTTGGAGGACAATACGCCGCGGCAGCTGTATGGTTCTGTATACGTATACACTCGCAGTCTTTGTTACTATCGAGTTGAGTGGGCGCCGGTGCTGTTCCGTGCCTTATTTATTTCTTGTGGCTTCAGCGCGACCGGTCATCAAAACATCGAAGACATGGTGCACGATTTAAATAATCGCAGCCATCTACTGGAGGGACGATAACATCTAGCGGGTTATGTATTGAAACATACATGGCAGTCGGAACTAGGATCCCAAGTCGCAGACGCGCGATGATGCATACATATACCGCATATGTGTGACATAGAAATACAAGTACACCTGTTGGTACATCCTCTTCCAGCTTCGTATGTACGCTAACGTCCTCGGTGACACTGGAAAGGCCGTACTCATCCTCGGAAGCTGTTCTTCATCTCTCTAAGTGCATCCATAATGGCACTATCGCCTGTCTGGCCTGTGGCGCTCCTACGCAGATGATTCAGCACAAACCCACACGTAAGCTTTGCGGCCAGAAAGACTGACTTGATGGGGCCACTTTCCAGGCGCATGAACGGGTTCCACTCCTTCTCGTCACCGATTGTCGTGAGACCAGTGACGATCTTGTTCTCTGCAACGATGCCCGCGAGGCGGTCGAGCGCGGCATTCTGCTGGTCAACGCTCCTCGCGAACTTGAGGTTGCCCGCGGTGTACTCGTGCCCGTTGTACACGACCGTCTGCGCGGGGAGCGTGCCGAGGTACGTGAGCGCGGCGTGCATCTCCTCGCCAGTGCCCTCGAAGAAGCGGCCGCAGCCCGCGATGAAGAGCGTGTCGCCTGTGAACACGCCCCCGGGGTGCTCCGCGGATCCAGACGCGGTCACGTAGTAGCAGATCGAGTCTTGCGTGTGGCACGGCGTGGCGAGGCACCTGCGGGAGCGGGTGATCAGTGGCACTCGGCCGGAGTGAGGGCGATCAGCGCAGGTCGGGTAGACGCGCACTTTACTTGGATCCCGGTGCCAACGGTGAACTCATCCTTGTCCTTGACGAGTTTGGTGAGCGCGGGTATCTTGTCGCTCCCGCCGTAGATGGGCACACCCGGAAACTGTTTAGCCTGCGGGTACAAGTGTGGCTGCTGAGTACCCTTCCGGTTTTACACCACGCGAGCGAAGATACCCACAAACGCCTGCAACCATTCAAGAAGCTTAGTCGCAGGGAATTCTACGCTTGACGCGTATACGTACTTGGTTTCCGCCGCTGTGGTCGAAGTGGTGGTGGGTTGTGATGCCAGCTACGATCTCGACGCCAGCTTTCTCGGCAGCGGCGGCTACTTTGGGTACGTCATAAGGATCGACGGCGGCGGCCTTGTTTGATACGTCGTCGATGAGCAGGTACGCGTAGTTGTCTTCGCGAACGGGAACGGGGAGGACTCTCATGCTGGCGGCGGCAGAGGCTGAGAATGCGCGGGAGAGGGTGTGCGTCGCTGGGCGGAGTGTGCGCGCAAGGATGATCATCAGGAAAGCCGTCCACGGGCGCTCACTGCGAGCTTTCTGGGCACTCCTCTTGCGAACGTACGCATGCTCCCACTCACATGGATGATTACTCCACGTAGTTATCCATGGCTTATAGCGCAACATCGGCGACAGGATGCACTCCAGTCACAGCCTAATCTGTTGGCGGTCTCCATCTCGAGTCCGATGGAGTGATATTTGACAGAACGTAAGATGTTGATGGACGTGGGCGGTTCGCAACAACATCGCCCCTTATACTGGATCATTTATGGTCCTACCCTTTGTATCTCCTCTCCTCCAATTCCACTCATTGCTTCAGCTTGGCGGTCCCCATCAGCATAGGGGCTGCAGTCCATGCGCGAAATCCCGGTCATGGTTGAGGTATGCAGGATGACTTTTCCCGGTGCCGTATATTAACGCCAAGTATCATATGAAATATGAAGTATTATCTACCAAAGCAGATTGGTAAGTCCTGCATCCGAGCATGATAGTGTTTATACAGAGTGTCCTCCAGATCCATGCAATCGTCAACACAATTCTTCATGCTCAAGTACCAGTATGTTCACCTTGTCAATCAGCCCATACATCTCGTCACGCGCTTTGTCCACTCCCTCCGTAGGCACTGCAACCAGCGTTTCGGCATCTGGGACGACTCCATTCACATCCCCAGCTCCATCGGCTAGTACTTCACTGTCGTCCCATTCAGATCCGGGGTCGGTGACAGTGACGACTGGACTTTCATCATCAATCTCATCCACCACCACGTCTAACAGTACCGGTACATCTCTTACACATTCGTCATCTGGAAGCAGCGAGACGTCAAATGTGGCTAGCTCTTCATCTCAATCTCAATCTTCCTCATCGCGACTATCCCCGTCATCTGCAAGCTTTCACACGTCCCAAACATCTACCGGGACTAATACGACGATTGCCTCTGCTGCGTCAACCAATGCTTCAGCGAGCGCAAATATCGCGCGCGGGCACAAAAATAACGCGGGGGCAATTGCGGGCGGGGTTATAGGCGGCCTTGCTGCACTTTTGCTACTCCTCGGCCTGCTTTTCCTCTGGCGTAGGCGCCGACGACGCAGCCGTACCGCACCATCAGCCGAATTCATGGCAGTGGCAGCAGCGGCGGCATCGAGATCCGCTCCAACGCCCACCACCGCCTCTTTCATGACTGAACGCCAGACCGTGCACCCGCTCGTCCGACGGACGTTGCTAGAGGACGAACAGCCGCCACCCGCATTCACTCCTGGAAAGTACCGCGACCCCGTCTACGAAAAAGTGCGCTCGGCAGCGCAGCAGCATCAGGAGTATCAGCAGATGTACGGGCAGCAACAAGACGGTCGCTACACGGCGTCAGACGAAAGTTGCGACAAGGCGGAAGGGAGCTTCCTCATCGAGTAAAGCATCAATCTACATAAGGATGAATACTGCCATGGTACATAGTATTCACTGACGGAAATGTGTATATGATGTAGACGTATATTGGACTCTCGACGGTACGGCTTTTTGTAATCTACGCTACCATTCATATTCCCACTCATATTCTGCAAGTTCATTTTGATCACTCAATGGTTGCCGTGCACTATATGAATAGGCAGGAGATTGTAAGGATGGCATTCCTGGATGAGAGACCGACCATGACCGGGTCAGCCTGCTGATCCAAAGGAGCAGGCGTAGCCTGTCTACGCTGCGACAACTCAATAAGTTACAATGGCGGAATGGAACTATTCGTCGTAAGAACACGAAGCACATCAACCTGATCATCTATACAGAGCTGTATCGGGCCGCGCACCATGGGAATGCGGTGTAGATAAATCCGATGGCGTCGCGACAGCGGGCAGATGTGATGTAATTACATGCGGATAAGGTAGTTGTCTACGAGATACATCGCGTGGCGGGGCCACTGCGGTCAATCGCTGAGGATGGCCTGTACAACGTTCGCCACTCTGAGCTGTCGCAGATCCGTGTACGTCTGCATGTGTACACGGAGAAGACGGGACACGTTGGTAAGTCAGTCAGTACGTGCCGGGTGCATTGGCGGGAACGTACCTGTCCACAGCCTACAAAGATGATGGGCTGCCCCGTGACATATGTCATCGAGAGCGCGGCTCCCACCTGAGCAAATACCAGACCATCTTCGTCAGCCTCGAACATCAGCACCGCGACAGAATGACAGATGCACCTTATCGTCGACGGTGTCCCACTTTGTGACCAGCATGCCATCGATGCCGCGCTCCTTCCCGCCGGACGATGCAGAGAAGTCGCGGAGTGCGCGGTCAAACTTCGTGAGCTGATCAACCGCCTCATTGCCTACGAGAGCTTCCCCGACGAAGATGATCTTATCGGGGTTGTTCACTGCGACCAGCTGCGGGTATCACCATGGACGTTCATATACTGACGTTCCGCTGAACAGATGACATACCTTCGCCAGGGCCCGCATGAGCGGCTAACATCAAGAAGCATACCAATCAAAACAGCGCACTCCGACATTGAACTAGAGAATCATACCTCATTATCCTGCATCCGACCGGCCGTATCGATGAGCACGACATCGAAGTCATTGTCTCGTGCTACCCATGCAACACACATTTAGCGCTTTCTGGAGAAATCGGCCTCCGACAACAATTCAGTATACGACGCACCGTAAGCAATCGCTTCCTTGGCGATTCCAGCAGCATCCTTGCCATAGCCTCGTTCGTATAGCTCAACCCTTCCTTTGCTGTTTGTAGCACCGTTCACACCCAGCATGCTGAGATTGCGAACATGGACGCGCAGTTGCTCGACAGCACCGCTCCTACAATCCGCCATGATGAAATTTGACCTCTACAATGAACTGGAGCTTGCCATACCGGAATGTGTCGCAGGCAGCAATGAGCACCCTGAGATTGTTCTGGATAAGCCAGAAACAGACTTTCGAGAGGTTGGTGCTCTTCCCGACTCCGTTGACACCAACGAAGGTGATGCTGTAAGGGAGTCGCTGTTGTGTCGACGGCAGTGGAGAGGACATTTTAGTGCGGATTGACAAGAGCAAGTCTGTCGACGTCTTCGGAGTGAAAATCCGCGTGAGTGAATTTGACAAAGCCGACCGGACAGCGGCATTTGTGGCTAGCACAAGGTCAGAGATAGGCAAGAGCCGGCAGGGGACTACTGACTTTGAAAACCGCCCACTTTCTTTCCGATGAGGCTCTCACCGACTCCCTCGCATACCTTCTCCGCGATTTCCTTCGCAACATTCTTTTTCATGAGATGCTGCTTCATGCCCTCCAACACTGGCTTGAGATCACTCTCTGTCAGCACCTTCGAGCCCGTCAGTCGGGCGAAAAGCGAGCCCAGAGCGCCCAAAGAGCCAGAACTGGGTGCGGGAGTGGAACGGGTGTCGTTCTTGAGCATCTGAGTGATGACGTCGTCCGTCCCGCTGGTAAATTCCCAATCTTTCACCTCATACAGTCCATCCTGGGTTCGTGTGCCAAGCGAGCCCTCATCAACAAGTGCGGCGAGATCTGGGGCACCCTTGTTGTGTGCCTCAACCGTCTCGTAGCTGAAGTCGAGCGAGGCCATTTCGGACTCCGACGGGGCTTCATCGCCCCATTTGCGCTGCGCCTTTGCTTTGGACTTGCGTTTCGCAGGAGTGTCAGAGCTATGCGGCGGTCAGCGGGAACATTAGTATGGATGGTGACTTACTCAGAGGGAGGGCCGCTGTCCCGTCCGCTGCTCGTGTCCCCGCGCACCGGACCCCGCCTACCAGTGCGTCCCCCTCTGCCGCGCAAGCGATTCCTGAGCGCCTCCACATTCCGGGCGATCTGCTGCTCGTCTACGGCGACGGCATTCGATTGGGAGGGAACTGTTACCCAGCGGTTTATGAGCGTTCAAGCAGATAGGGTGGCTAACATACTGGTGCTGGAGTCGTCGGACGGTGGACTGGGCTCCGCCGCGGGGCGAATGGGCTTCGCGCGCGATCTGCGGTCCTACAAGGGAAATGTCATCTGCTGTTTGCAAGTGCGTTGGTTCGGGACACACCTGCGTTGCTTTCTCCTCAAATCCTCGGAGAATCTTATCGAAGACCGAATCCCAGTTCTCGAACGCGGTCGCGAAATTCCATGTGGACGATGCCTGGCCGGAGACACTGCTAGCCGCATGCAGAGAAGCAACAAAAGCGGTTAGGAACGGTTCGAAGAGCTTCAGGAATACTGTCTTGAGCGCGTTAAGAAGGTCTTCGACGTATGTCAGCTGGAGGATCCGCTGCCATGCGACCTGTATACTTCGCGTCAGCGATCCCGTCCTGCGAGCGACGACGGCAGCAAAGCGCAGGGTGCCCGATGCGGTAGGCAGAGCCGTAGACGGCCGTCGGAACGGTCATGAGATCTGAGCTCAAGCAAAAGACAATGACTGACTGGCACGCACCAAGATAGCCGCATCATTCGTAGAAGATCGCTACTCACCACGAAGATCAGCTCAAGATCGTTCACGAACGTCCACTTGAATGCCAGTCCGTTCTTCTCGAAGCTGTTGTCGGCAGTCCTGCCTTCGACGAGAGCCTCGCGGACGAGCGAGCTGACAGGAGATGTGACGGATCCGGCGGCATGGGAAGTTGGGGCAAACGACCGTGACCAGAGAAGGATCCCGCCTGTGTATGGGTTGAATATGGAGCAGCGCACAGAGACGTGCACAAACTTTTGTGTGAGATTGAGCAATAATCAAGCATAACAGTCTCGGTTCAAGGAGCAGATTGACAAATAGACGAGATGTGGTGGAGAGCAGCGTGTGCACTTGAGGCAGGGTTCCTCACAGCCGAGATTCGATCACGTGATTGAAGGTAATCGGGTAACGCGTCGCGGCAGCCTAAGCCGCTAGCACGCGCCGCGAAGCAAGACCTACTTTCTCGGGATAAGCTACTTGTAAATGGTAATGACCGCGATATAAAGGCTTCCCTCGTTTCCCCCACCCCACCTTTCTAATCTTCCGAGCTACCCCGTTCACTTCATACTAGATCCCCTAATGGCCAACACAGGAACGCAAGGGCTCCCGCTGAGGGTGACCACAAACTCTTTCGAAATCGTGAACCGTCCGAAGGCTGCGTACTTCCACTATGACGGTGAGCTACTCTCCCCTCCCGCAGCATTCATCAACTCATGGCGATCTCATACAGTCGGTATGTCTGGATGTGTATCCCTCCATGCCTTGATCGATGATATGGATCGGATTAGAGGTGTGGTCTAACAGACCTAAGCGCCCGAACGATCCCCAAGTCAAGAGCCCCCGCAGGAATCACGAGATTGTCGACAAACTGCAAAGAGACAACCCACAAATATTCAATCCACGCGCGGCCTATGACGGACGGAAGAATATGTTTTCTAGGCGTGAAATTCCTAACGGGGACGTAAGGCGTGCACGATATTGTGTCTATTGTTTAGTGGACTGATTGAACTTAAGTATCCGGTGACGATGTCACGTACTCCGAGAGAATCCCCTGACTTTAATGTCCATATCACCAGAGTTGCTATTATCCATCCAAGGTTGTTCTTCCGTTGCACAGTCGTACTATCCAGAGTCATAACCTCTCTTTCAGTGATATACAGCAGCTTACCTCAGCTGGCGGTGCGGCTCCCGGCACAAGCACCATGGCCGTAAATTTGCTCCAGATCATTGTTCGTCAGGCGGCGAATCAGTAAGGGTCCTCCTATGCATGATTCTGAATTAATGATCAACGTGGATCTAGACGCCATGGCTTCCCGCTAGATGCAAAGAGTTTTTTTACGAATAGACACTCGATTCAACTAGGCGGCGGCCTCGAGGCGTGGCGAGGTTTCTTTCAGTAGGTTTCTTTGCGGATGACTCATGCCTTGCATTCAACGCTGTATGTCACCAATTTCAGGAGTGTGCGTCCAGTCCTGAATAGACTGCTCATCAACATCGATATAGCGCACGCCTTGATGTAGACATTTCTTCCCTCCTGTTATTGCCTACTGAGTACCGTTCATTCCAGATATCACCATGGTCCTCTGGTAGATGTTGCTATCAACTTTCTGGGGGATAACAGCATGCGCACATTGACGAACTTGAGGGAAGGCTCCACGGAATTCGTCAGATTGCGCAACTTCTTTAAGAAAGTCAACATCAAGATTAAAGTCGGCCCGTCTGAGAGGAATAACAGGGCACGGCCGATCAAAGACCTCGTTCTCAACGCTGGCAGATACGAATTCGAGAAGGATGGCTCGACGACAACGGTTTATGTATGCCGTCCAACACCTTATTTGATAGTATACTGACTCAACTGCTAGCTTCATTATCGGGACAAATACAACTATACCGTAAAATACCCGGATCTCTTTGGGGTGCGCATCGGCTCTGGTGCGATTTTCCCTGCCGAAATATGTGAAGTAGTACCAGGGCAACTATATCGAAAGAAGATCCCTCAGCAACTAGCGCCGAAATTTGTTAAGTATACCGCTCAAAAGCCAGATCAGCGCCTGAGAGCAATACAAGAAGGCGTTGCAGGCCCAGTACGTCGTTCGAGTGAATGTACAATAGGATAAATGTCAAAGCATCACTATATTAGCAACAAGTATTTGATTACGACAGGTCCGACTTTATGATCGATGCCGGTGTTGAGGTCCGGCCGGAACCAATCCAGATCCAGGGTCGGGTCTTGAATACTCCACAGATTAAATACGGATCTTCTGTGCTGGTATGTGCGATTACCTGGGCTTAGTCTAACATGCTCGCTCATAACTCAATAGAGTATTCGTCCGCGCTCTGGCTCCTGGAATGTGCTCAATCAACGATTCCTTAAACCGGTCCAAATCAGACTCTGGGCTGTCGTAAACTTCGACCAGCATGCCAATGAAAGTTTGATCAGGCAATTTATTGATGTCCTAGCTCGAAATCTTCATAAACTTGGTCAGTCTTCCGTCCTTGTTGATTTTGTAAGCACTTACAAGTGATTGAACCCAGGAGTCGGTATGGATACAGTTGCATCAACTGTAAGATGTATATCAATCAAATAGTTCCGATGTAGAAATCCAAAATGCGCCTGTGTTCTCAACGGGAAATCCTCACAACGTTGAACAGGTATATTTTGAATATTCATGCTGCCACAATGCTGACAGATAGCTCGTTAGTCATTGATGAATGCCGGAAGGGCTGTTTTTGAACAACACAAAAACGCTCCGACTTTCCTGCTCATTTTTCTTCCAATGAGTGCAGCCGAACCGAAACGCCGTATCAAGCGGTTTGGAGATACTGAGAATGGCGTTGCAACACAATGCGTGGTGTGGTTATATGGCTATCGTTCCTAAAGCATCACATTGATCCTAAGTTTATTTAATAGAGGCAAGGGAAATGGGAACGGTTGAATGATCAGTATTGCAACAACATTGCACTCAAGTGTGTGGCACAACTATCACCCACATAGCACCCATAACACTGATTGTATAGGATAAACGCAAAACTTGGTGGCGAAAATTCAGCCACTGCAAATTCAATCCTTCCCGCGGGGTTTATGGTCGTCGGTAGGTAACTCTTTTCACCTTCAGTTGCCTGAGGAAGTTATGTTATTTTCTTTTAGGCATGGACGTAGGTCACCCGGGACCTGGAGTAATGAACCGTCCTTCGGTGACGAGTTTAGTAGCTTCTCTAAACTTCAGCGCCACAATCTACTCCGCGCACTCCTGCGTTCAAAAGCCGCGTGTGGAGATTATAAGTGATCTTAAGGGGATGCTGACAGTGAGTTTATGGGCATAGTGAGCAGGGTCCCTTCATTAATGGCATACAGGCGGCTTTACGTGACTTTGGAGTGAGCAACAATGGCAACTATCCGCGTGGCATCATCTTCTACAGAGATGGTGTTTCTGAGGGGGAATATGCACATGTTGCAGAGGAAGAGATCACTGCCATCAAAGGTGATTGTGTGCAAGTAACATACCGTTAGACCTGTGCATTAATTTCCAGCTTTATAGAAACTTTCAGGGACCTTCGCGCTCTGGATCCGAGAACACGCGACTTCAATGATCAACCCGCTCAATTTCATCAGAACCAATATCCCCGGATTACCTTTATAGTTGTGGGGAAAAGGTAAAAACCGATGATAAGTGGTTGGCAGGATCGGCTCACAACTCTCAAGGCATCACATAAGATTTTTCCCTTCGGCCAGGTATGCATTATAATCTATCAGCTATAAAGGATTATAACCGTCGCGGGCTACTCTACCAGAGACCAATCGGACAGCTCTGGCAATTGCCCTCCAGGATTCGTTGTTGACGATCAAATAACTAATGCAACATTCCCCGACTTCTATCTACAATCTCACAGTGGAATTCAAGGCAGTGAGTGGTTGCTTTGATGCACCGTGGTCCAGCCACGTTAAGTCTTGCCACAGCTAGCCGCCCAAGCCACTACATCGTTCTCCAGAATGAGATAGGGCTAACACCCGATCAGTATGGATTCCGATTAAAACAAATATTTCCATTATTCTTAAGCTGGCCGTTACACTTCAGATATCAAGAAGTATCATTCGCGCTATGCCATGTCTACGCGAGCGCCACACGATCCGTCTCAATCCCTGCGCCCGTCTATTGTGAGTAGCATATGTTTCTAATTATCGTATCCTCAGTTCTGATACAAAATACAGACGCCGACGTATGCCGTTCGATTTACCGGGTTTATCCTTGACTAATGATTCCTTCAGCGAGTGTGTGCACGAGCCGAGAATCACTTCGACGAGGCATTGCATTTCGCCGAATCAGATGCTGCAACGACAACAAGCGGCGGTTCGGCAGACTTCCCCCTAGAGAAATGGAGAGAGGGTTACAGACAAGTCCACAGATCGATGAGAAGACAAATGTATTTTTTATAGAGCGTTTCTTGTTTTCGGTCAAATCTGTCTGCAGTCTCAAGGGAATGTAAGGTGCCAATATACAGTGCCAAAAGCGAGGTTCATGTGACATCAATCTGCTCATTTGACGGATCTATGCGTTCGATGTCCGCGTACATTCCAATTTTCCGCTCTGCGCTTACAATGTTACATCTCGCGTGCAGCCACAGCCAAATTCGGTGGAGGCTGTGATTGATCAAACAAGACTCCCGAGACAGGTGCTTGCCGGACAAATGCTGGTGAGCACTGTCATCACCATCCTCGCGTCGCAAGTCGACCGCCCTTCATTCCGTCGGTACTGTTACAAATGAAGGTCAGACGATGAAATGCCCCATCCAAACGATAGACGCCAAACTCACATTGTAAGCCCAACCATTGCCTCGCCGAGGTCCTCCGAGATCTGTCAAAGTATGAACAATCCATCTGCACCGCGAAATGAGATGACACACCTCCGCAAGCAGTTTTGGATTGTTGTAGTGCGTTACGGCCTGAACAATCGCGCGCGCGCGTTTGGCAGGGTCGCCAGACTACAAGGAGGCTTAGCTCGTGTCGGGAAGCGAAGGGTCGATCAACTCACGTGGAAGATACCCGAGCCGACGAAGACTGAGACACAAGATGAATATGTGCTTCATGTAACACTCGCGGTGTACTACGAACCTCCATCACAACCAAGCTGCATCATCAGCGCAGCGTCCGCTGAAACGCAGGATCAGTTGTTGGTAGGTCAATTGAGCGCAGCCTCCAGCTCACCTGGTGTCGCGAGACCGCCCGCGGCGAAGTTGACAACGGGAAGGCGCTTTAGCCTCGCGGTCTCCTTGAGGAGGTGGAATGGCGCCTGGATATCCTTCGCATACGCATACAGTTCCTCTTCGTTCATGACGCTCGCCTTGCGGATCTCACTCATTACGGAACGCTGGTGGCGCACAGCCTCGACGACATTGCCTGTGCCCGCTTCGCCCTTGGTGCGAATGAAAGCAGCACCCTCGGAGATGCGCCGCAGCGCCTCACCGAGGTTGCGCGCGCCACATACGAAGGGCACCTTGAAGGCGTGCTTGTTGATGTGGTGCTCGTCGTCCGCGGGCGTGAGCACCTCCGACTCGTCGATGTAATCAATGCCAATCGCTTGGAGAATCTGGATAGCAACTTAAGCTTGATAACCCAATGTATGCGCAGCAGATGTGGTGCATACCTGTGCTTCGACAAAGTGGCCGATACGCACTTTGGCCATAACCGGAATGGTGACAGCATCAACGATCTCTTTGATCATTTTTGGGTCGCTCTGCAATCATTGATAAGGAGGTGAGCTGAATGATCAGTACCATGTAAGTACTCACCATCCGCGCGACGCCCCCCGTCGCACGAATGTCAGCGGGGACCCTTTCCAGAGCCATCACGGCGCATGCACCAGCTTCCTCTGCTATGCGCGCCTATAACGAAGTGAGAAGACATCGCACCGGTAGTCACACGAAACGTATACCTGCTCCGCGTTGACCACGTCCATGATTACTCCGCCCTGACAGATAGGTTAGCGAATACACCGATACACCCGACCTGTCTTGTGCACACACCTTCAGCATCTGAGCAAGGCCGGACTTGACCTACACAACATATCGGTTCGCGGTCAATCGCAGTCAGTCGTGCGAGCACACGCGCACCCACTCCGAAGGTTCCCAAGCTGCTGTTCGCGCCATCCTTGGTCTGTGTTGAGCGCGTCGGAGCAAGCATTGGGGTGCCCGCTGAGTTACCGGCGCCCTGAATGGGCGGAGTGGCAATCCCTGATGGCTGGGAGTTCGGCGTGGACATGGTCGTGCAATGGGGGAGACGAGAGTGCCGCCGTCGACTTTGAAGGAGGATGGAGAGTAAGTCTGACTCGTTCCGTTGTCTTTGTGCAGATCATTTGCATGAGATCGGCTTTCAAAATTTCAGATCGCTCGACGGCGTCTCCCGTTCCGCCGCGCCCGACGCCTTCGGACCAGCTTGTCTCTCTCTGTCTCGCCATCGTCGCGTGCCCATTGCGCTTCCTCGTTTATGTAACTTGCCCATGTCCTCTTAGAACGACCTGCAGCTGGCTTGGCGACTGCAAGCCTGGTCACATTCCCTGTACCCTTGCTCACATCTGAACGACTGCAAGAGCAGTATGGCGTTGATCTTCGCGGATTGAGATCAAGAGGCCGTTGGACGCTCAGGCTTTTACATACCATGACATGCCGATTCAGTGAGTAGTAGCTTGCGACGCTAACACCTCACGAGTCCGCATGCAGTGCTTGCTTTCGGATCTCCAGCCAGACGCTATTGTCGTTCACCGGCTCGCTTGCTTGATGGTGATACATAGTCCAGACTCACTACATGTTGCAATTGGCGTCCATTGAGTCAGCAACCGGCCTTATGCTCGTTGCGAATGGCGCGGACCTGCGGCGGGAGTGCGATCGGAGCTCCTTCACTCCTGGCAGTGGTCCCGAAGGCTCTCCGCATGCGTACTGACAATTCTTTCTGCAGGGATCTTCCGTGTCAATTTCAAGTTTCTGATGATTCGAACTTTGCTCACCTGCACAAATGAACAACGTGTATAAGGCGTCAACAATGTCTGCACTATGACTCGCTTGCTCTAATGACTCGCCAGCCTGCATCGATGCTCTGCGAGACCACGGAACTTGTCACTAGTTCTAGCCATGACTCTCCATATATGCGTGGATCAGACAATGCTTCTAGGGTTTCTATTCCGCAAACCTTCAATCCACGGCAACGTACTATTTTGCAATCCTGTCGTCCTCATGGCACATAACCATCGCCTTCCGCTTGCGCAGCCAGATCGACCGCATCTTGTGCCTTCATGTGGTTCCTACATTATACACGATTTTATCTGTGCGCCCTAATCGCCGCTCATTTCCACCCGAGTCATATTGTCTGATTACAGAAAGACGCCCGTTTATGCACGGACTGTTTCAGGCCTGCAGCCTGCAAGCCTCATTTAATAAAGTTCTTCACGGATGTGCGATCCTCACAGCTGTCGTATGTGGTGCTTGGGTCCGTGCGCGCTGCCTGGCGTCCAAGAAACACCGATACGGCCTTCTTCGGAGGCGCGCTGACTTCTGCTAGCTCAGAGGAATCCGCGGGGCGTATATGTGCTGTCTCATAATCCCCCTTTGGAATCGCTAGTAGCTAGATTCTCCGAAAGCTCAAATGAATTGTGCAGGTCACAGTGCCGCCTGAAAAAAGAACTCAATCATGGCGGAAAGCGATGCGAAGTTGCTCGGCGGTCTATAATACTGCCATCGGAATAGCGCGCGGCTTCTTGATCAACAAATCGTTCCATGGATATCTGTCCCAGCATTTAGGAGCCTCTTGTGGGTTGCTCAAGCTCGATTTCGCCGACATACCATCACATATGCCACGGGTTCCATTCTTCAGCTATCATCCGAGGCAAATGAATGTTACCGCAGTTCGCACCCGACGGACTCACCTGCTGCTATAGTACATGGCCGGGCATAATCATCCGCTGCAGTGGCCGCTTGACGCCTTCTTTAGGTACGGGAGAAGCTCAATTCATACAAGTTTAGCACAGCGCTGACCGTGCCGGCACGTACGCTGATAATGCCGGACCATCGGACAGTTTCAACGATATGCATGACTGTGCCCATCAAGCCGTATAGCGACATTCGTATCGATGCTTTGTCAAAGTACCTCTCAATTGGTGGTAAGGACCGATGAAGTCGACGGAAAATACTAAGCGGCGATGCGCAATTTGATGAACGGCCGAGGCATTGTTCGCTGCGAGGCCACAGCTTCTCAAGACCGCTCCAGACTCTCTTGAGATATCCTGTTCCAAGTTAATTCCCGGGCGGGGCGCTCGCGCACGAACCTCCGCATATCCATACTGGCAGGCGGCCCGCCACTGTCGACCACCCGGTGCCCAAGCCGCTCGACCACCCTCCTATCTATCCGGGCTTCCGCGCTACCATACATTAGACAGTTTTCGCAACGGCCTAACCGCCGAAGATTGTTGGTCGATCGCTTGCTCCACTTGGCTGAGAGCCCCAGCCAAAAACCGCCCCACAAGCCGTGGCCGATGGCGAGCCCCTCAGCCTTGCGAAAAGTGTCTATTTTCAGTCCACATCGCGAGCGGGCAGACCATCTGAAACCCCGTCGCGGTGCCTGACATGTGGCACGCAAGATGGAGAGAATCGCGCGGCGCTCGTGGAGAGAGATAGGATTCAGAGAGCCATTCTATCGCCAACGACGATCAGCAATTCGTCGTACACAGGATCCGTGAGCGCAGCGAAACGCGCTCGCACCGCTTCAATGCATATCTGGCGCGGCTTCCGGGCACGATTGCGCCTTTACGAAGTTTGTAATGGGTGTAAGAAAGGAAGACATCGCATTCTTGTACGTATTTTGGTCCCAAACGAGCTGTGGCGCAGAAACATGGAGGTCGCGCACGACTGCGTCTGCCTGTGGAATAGAACGTCATGGCGGGGTCTTCTAGCTTCTAGCGGGGATGTGGCGCGCACCTTCTGCTTCCCGTGGTCTGTGTATGTGTCCGCTGAATTGCTAACTACCAAGATGTGTCCGCCCGCGAGCGTCCGACGACGATTCCTCCCATGCATCTTGCGCCAGATGCGCGGCACAGCATGAAGGCGCCATACGCGAAACAGATAACGTGGACACTAACCGTCAGCTCCGGCACGAGGTGTCCTTGTACGGCAAGGGCTGGGAGCACATAAGACGGCTCAACGATCGGCTCGCACACGTTCTGTCTACACGGGTGACGCTCACAAGACAGTTGTTCTTGTTGATACGACACTGCGGTACCCAGCCCGACGCAGCTTTGGGCACTTGGCTGGCAGATATCTGCCTGTAGCCCCCAGCCATCTTTGCAAGAAATTGACAGAGTTCCATCATCAGCTGTATCATTAGATGAGGATATGAAGTGCGTCCCGTGCCGCTGCATCTATCCGGCCAGAAGCTTGCCAAGACGAGGTCAGATACGAGTGGGATTGGGTATGCTACGAGTAGCTTAGCCGCCGTACTTGAGGCACCGCGTTGTGCATCAGACAATCACTGATGATTCAGTTTGCCCCACCCACTGACGCGGAAGTGACATCGTACCTTTCCGGCCGTGGACGTTGGGAACCGACAAGGGGACGGCTCCAACAGGCGCACCTTTGTAACGCAGAACAATGGGCCTCGTTTGGCGCCGCATGCCGTTGTAATTTGCGCGAGCGTCGTCATACGCACCGTTGTTGTCGAAGCCACTAGCGGCGTGCGTCCACTATGAAAATGGTGCACCACACGCGCAACAGCTCGCACGCCACCCACGCGATATCACTCCGTGATGATTTATACGCTTCTACTCATCTGCCCACCTTGTATCATCATGCTGTAATCGTACAGGCAGGGTGCACGGCCGTGATGAAGGCCGAATGGCGGGAACATGTGCCGTGCTGCACAAGGGAGATAAATGAAATCGTGAAGGCATCTGGACGGCAGCGGAACACCCGATATATGTGCGGGCGGCAGCGATTGGATCTCATGGCCCTCGGCCCGTGCCTGGGGCACACATTGGGGCCAGGGATTGCTGCGCAAACGTGTACCATCACAACAGCTGCTGTGGCGGCAATGACAGCGTCGGATAGGGTACACCCGCTGGGCACTGGGCGACAAAAACACCGCGTGAACAGGCACCGCCCTGGTCGACCCCGGGACGAGCGTTGCTGCAGCAGCCAAGGAAGAAGATGGAGACACTCTGGAGACCGCGAAGGCGTGGCCGAGGAACGTGAGCGTAAACGATCACGCTGCGGCGAAAATATCCGTGTGCTTTACGCGTATTCCGAGGAAGAGGGCTGCCACCAGGCTAGAGGTCCAGACGCGGCCGGGCGGAGCAAATAGCACGCCGCGAAGGTCGGTTGCAAGTGAATAGCGACAGGCACTGCTGGACGGTGCATCATGAATCCAAACGAGTACGATAGCGGACAACAGCTGTCACATCAATATCACAAAAGACAAGGATGTAGGAGAGACGGAGAGCCCATCAAAAGCCCTTTGATACCAACCACCGAATCACATCATGTTTCCAGCGTCCGCCGCTGAGGACGAGATGCTTTGACTTGATGGACTTTATTTTCATCCTGGCGGCCTCAGATGATTGGGGCGGGTGTAGCGTCTGTGCGAGATCGTGTGCAAGCGCCTGCGCATTGATGTGCGCGTGACACATCGATAGAAGACGTTAAGCGGGCCATCGCAGAGGATGTGAAACAGAGACGCACGTCGATGCTGCCCTCGATGTTTCGGATCAGGGTGAGCTCCTTGGTGCCGCCGTTGCGGATATCCGTGTAGACGGGCATGGAGCCGCGGGTGTTGCGGGGGACATGGTACGGGAGGCGTGGGGCCTGTGCGGGCAGACTCGTGGGTGCTGCAAGGGCCGTGCGGGGGGCGGCAGCCTGAGAATAGGAGCGCGCTTGGCGTGCGGGAGTGGAAAGAAGGCACTGGAACAGCTTGGACATTTGACCGCGCTATTACAGATGCGACAAGATTAGGACCCGAGTTGCGCAGATCAGGATGCTGGCCGGGAATGGTCACCTCGGGGAGCAAAGTGGTGCGCGATAAGGAGCGGGGGGCGGAGCGGTGGTCTGATGGATGCGGTGCGCGGCAGAGACGCAGGCAGAAACCGCAAGTGCAGAGCGTGGAGGAAGAGCCGCAGAGTCTAACCAGGCGATGGGAGGCCGCGGAGATGAAAATGTGGCTGAGCCGGGTGGCGGGTGGCGGGACTCGGGCTCGCACCGATCGCACACAGGCACGTCCTGGAGGCCGTTGATTCACGCCATATTGCAGGGATGTTCGCACCGCGTGCCGCCGCGTCGCAGCTGTATCTCCACCAAATCTGCCCGGCCGTTCTCGTCTCAGCTTGCATCCTGATTCATGCCCATCTCTGCCAATTTGCCCCAATCAGTCTCATGCCCGCCAGCCTACTTCCCTGGATCGGATAAGCATGGGATGGGCGCCGTAACTACGTCGCATTCATGGATCCATTACGCAGTCGCCACGCCGGCCCCGCCTCCTATATAACCCCCCCAGTCCCGCTCCGGTGCTTGTACCCTCCCACCATGCATCCCTCCCCCCGCTACACCGACGAGCAGCGCTACTGTGCGCCCGGCCCCTCCAACTACATGGCGTACCACATCCGCCAGCCGTTCGTCGGCCAGCAGCAGCAGGCCTGGCCGCAGGCGCCGGACTCGTACCTATTCGGTGGCGCACAGTCCTCGAGCACCGACCTGCTCTCCTCCATGGCGCGCTGGTCGCTGGGCCCGCCGGACTTTCTGCTGCCATACCAGTACCACGGCGGAATCATCGAGCCACACGACCATCCGTCGCCAGATGCGGCCTGTGAGCTTCTTAGCCCCATCAATATTCAATTGTCTTCTTCTGACACCGGCCCAGTCTCGCCATCGCTCTCCGAGACGTCTTCCATCCACTCCTGGGAAAGCGACCCCTCGCCCGCGCCCGAGTTCACGCACGTCGTGTGCAACGCGCCACTAGTCGCGCCCGTCCCGCTGCCGTACCACTCGCCCACGTTCATGCAGTTCGACCTCCCGGACGACGACGAGGACCTCTCCCACCCTCCGTACACCGCGCGGCCGCACAAGCGGAAGCGCGAAGACGACACGGGCGCGGACGAGCTGCACGCGCTGCCCGCCAAGCGCCGCTCGGTGCCCAGCCTAGAGCACCCGCGCTCGCAGCACGCATACACCCACCACCGCGCAGCACGGCAGTATTCCGCGATGCGCGACGGGCCCCTGCGCGGCTTCCCGGCGCCGGGGATGAAACAGGTTAGGCTGCGGTAGCGCGCTATATGGAGAAGCTCGCCGAGTGTGAGACGGTGAGTACTTTGGGCCTCAGGTGTCATTTGGGCTGCGGATCTGACAGGCCCTGGGCAGGTGGCAGCGCGCGCGGTGCTCGTCGCCGTTCCAGACTGGGATGCGTGCACACGCCGTGACACGTACCGGGCAACGAGTTGGGGTTCTTTGGGAGCACCGTTGTACCTAGATTTCGCGCACATGTGCTGATACGGAAGCCGCGGTGTGATGACCCATGTTCCGCACGCAGCAGGCGTTCTCAGAGCCTTTGCCCCAGCGCCGCCGCCTGACTCGCTGACAGATGGAGATTGTCCGCTTACACATATATAAGCAGATGCCGATGCCGGGTGGATGTAGTGGCCGTATGACAATATAGATTGTGCGTGGCGCGAGCATGTCGCGCTCGGAGCAGAAAGGACACACGATGGGTGCACTAGTCCTCCCGGTGCGGTGCGCCCTATTCCAATTGCCACCGCCTGTGCATTTGTCGAATACCGCGGCTTGCAATTGTGCTGTGCCCGCCCCGTGACTCCCGCCGTGCCGACGTCATCGCGCCGCCGGCAGTCCCAAGCGCTCGCTCGCCTACCGACCGATCGTCGTCCCTGATTCATGTCTCTTGCACACAAACTCCTCTGTCGGGTCTCCTCCAAGCCATCAAACGCTGAGACATCAAACACAAAGGACGACATGCCAGGCGCAGAGCCCAGAGACCAACTCAAGGCATTCATTGCTGTGCGCGCCGCACCGCCGAGAGAATCCGTAGGCTGACGCACGGGACAGGAGGACCCCGACTCGCGGTATACATTCGATAGCGAGCGCGGCGCGCCGCAGTCCGAGATATGCAGGGAAGGGCGAGAGAAGGGCCGCAAGTGCATCACGGTGCGTGTCCGCCGCCGCTGCGGTGTGCGTGTCTGGCTCAGATCGCGTCCGCGGCAATGTTGCTGTCCAGCTGGCGATGCATTCGACGGAGATGTTTGCGGCGATGCAGGTGCGCTCGCGACAAAGATCTGTGGCTGCTGGTGGCCGGGTGTCCCTGATCGCGATCCGCAGGCGCAAGGGTTCTTCTGTGCACTACCCATGGACCCGAGCCGGACACACATGGAATGCAGGCGCATACCAAAGGCATGATCGTGTAACACCATCCGTCGCGCTGTCATGTATCATACAGTATTACATCAAACGAACGGACGCTTCGACCGCTCCGAGCGCGCGGCCCCGCACGAACCGCTGCCGTCACGCCGTCTCGCCAACGCGCACGTAATCTATCCCAAACTGTCCCACCCGGGCCTTCTCCAGCTGTGCGTCGGCGACGGCTCGCCGGTTCTCCGCAGCGCGCAGATCCAGCGCAGCGAGCTCGAGCTCGTAGAACGCCCGCCGGGTGCTCTTGGAGATGGACGCGTACTCCGTCGCGAGGCGCACCCGCTGCGCGCGCAGACGTCCGATCTGCAGCGGAACATAGTCAGCCACGCGCCGGCGAGACGTGGCGACACGGTCACACACCTCGTCCAGGCACAGCGCTAGGGGGTCGCCCTTCTGCGGCTGCGGTGGATTGTACTTGGGGATCGCCGGCACGAAGCCCGGCTCGGTGCGCGCGGACGCGTCTGGCGCTGTGTTGGGGGTCGATGCCGGCTCGTTCATGCCACGTCTGTCGCCCCGGCGCCGCGCCCATTCCGGTGTTGGTTTGGGAGGGAGGTTGGACCCGGGGCGTGGCGTACGAGGCGTGCGGGGCGAAGAAGGCGTCGGCGGCGTCGGCGCATAGTTACGCGGGCCCACCGGGGGCGAGCGAGATCTATGACGGTGCAGTTGTTGGACGGGGGGCGGTGGCGGCGGAGGAGAATCCGGCACAGGCTTCTTGGGTGAGGGCGACCGTTCTGGCATCTTGACGTCCCCGTCGTCGTCTGGCTTCGGTTCTTCTGTCTCCTTCATCTTGCCCTTTTCTTCCGCGCGCACGGGTATGGGAGACGCGATGCATTCTTCCGGCTGCTCGTCCTTGATCGGCGGCAAAGAAGGTGCTCTGCTCTCAGGGCTCTCGGTTTTCACCCGCAAAGGAGGAGAGACTTCGCGGGGCGGTGCCTGGGGTATAGGTAGTCGATGCGGCTTCCGCACGGGTGAGGCGGTGTCGCTGCGTTTTGGTTCTGAATCCGTCGAGTCATCCCTACGTGAAGAGCCCTTCCTCGCCGGCGGACTCGGGCTGCGGCTGTATCGCGGTCTGCCTCTTGGTCGGTCCGGGCTGGCGGTGGACGCGTCGCGAGATCTGCTGCGTCGGGGGAACGGGCGGTGACCCGTCCTCCGTGGACTCACACGGCCTCCAAATCTTGAGTCGCGATGCGGTGGTGTTCGGTTACGGAACGGCCCTGGTCGCGTAGACGAGCCAGGTGATGATGGCCGACTGTATGGTCGTGAGACAGGCGTGTGTGCCCGTGTGTCAGGCGAAGCTGGAGTACGTCCCCGCACACCGGGCGAGCGAGGGCTGCGCGTCCGAGTAGGTGCTGCCCAGGACGGTCCATCAAGTCAGTAGAAAGCACAGCCGAGCGAGACTCACCCATCCGGCGCGGCGGAGACTTGTCAGGGCGCGATGTCCACGTCCGCTCAGGCTCGTCCCGCGGTCGCTCACGCCTGTATCTCCGGTCTTCCCGCCCGTCGCGATACCGCGACGGGCTGTACTCCCGGTCGCGCCGCCCGTACGGATCCCAGTCCCACCGCCGCATCCTGTCGGCCTCCCACTCGGGGCGCACCTGCTCGCCGGGCCTGTGTCTGTCGTCCGCGGCGCGCCAGTCACGCTCCCAGTAGTCAGCATAGCGCTCGCCCTCCCTGTATGGCGCGACGTAGCTGTCCGCGGTGGGCCGCGCACGGTAGGAGTCGCCGGCGCGCGGAGGGACGTACGAGTCGGCTGCGTACCTGCCGCGCGGCGAGCGGGGCGCGTAGACGTCGTGCTCGCGGTAGCGGTCTGGGTGCGGCATGGGGGGTCGTCCGTGCGGGGGTCTGTAGTCTGGAGGATAACGGCTTGGAGAGTGGCCACCAAAGATAGGTTTTGACGGCAGCTGGCTCATTGATTGGGGAACAAGGACAGCGCGCTCCCGGGACCAGACGTAGCAGCTAGCAGAAAATGCGAGAAAGTGTCAGATTTCGAGAATAAAAAGGTGTACACGAGGACCCAGAAGTCGTAAGAGCAGCCAAAGTCGAGATCGTGGATCTGTCGTGAACCGTCAAGCAAGTGGCTTTGTTGCGGCTTGTTTACCAAAGGCTTCTTCGACTCAACGCCCGTCGTTTGCCTTTTCTGGGCGGCGTTGTACCTCGGCCTCCAATTGATCTTAGTCATTGCAGCCTGGCTCAGAGTTCGTTCCGCAGCCGTTTGGGCTTATGTCGTGCTATACATTCAACTCGTCTTTAATCTATGGACGCGCATTCAGCTTCATGTTAACGAGATTTGTCTCGCCGGAGTGTTCTAATGGCGAAGTACTGGCAGTGGTCGCCGTTTAGGTCTCATGTCAAGATGCATACAGGAACCTCCAAACGTTTTATTATGGGCAAGCCTTGTTTGCGGGCGGTCCGGGCGACTCCCGTGATCCACCGGTCACAGGTGCATTCCTTACCAGTAGCGACGGTCAGGTGTTCCCGCCTCCTAATCGCTGCGATAAGTGGCGGGGTCACATCATCGAACCTCCTCTATCGCTTGTTGTAATGCTGGGGCCTCTCGAATCCCCGCCAAGTTCCCCTGTGCCTGCCGTGTTCCTGAATGAGGGCGGCCATATCGATACCGCCTCGGAACTTACGCATATTGCTGACGGCAGCCCAAGTGCCGGGATTGCAACCACTGACATACCATTCCGCCGTCATAGCGGCGAAGTGCTGCGACGGCGCGGCGAAACCGCCGGTGTCTGGCCGAGACGTCATGATCTCAGACATCCAGGAAGTGATTGAACTTGACACTATTGAAGAGATTCTAGGTGAAGGATCGGAGAGCGTCCGCGCAGCCGCAAGTGCATTGAAAGCTCAAGGCGATGCGACCACGAAAGGGAGCGATGTCGAGAATGCTCCTGGTACATATACTAGTTCAGTGGGCCCCTCTGAGAGGGCTGCCGAGATAGAGAAATCTCCCGTACAGCTGAAGAAAAATCGCTGGCATGGAAAAGTGCATCTTGCTGCATTGTGCTACCAATACTTCCTTGAGGGATGGAACGACGGCTCCCTCGGACCTTTGTTACCTAGATTACAGAGTCACTACAAGGTGTGTCACACATGCCTTCAGATAAATCGATGCTTTTCCTTGAGGAAGTTGATTGAATGGCTAGATTGGCTTTGACGTCATCTCTCTGCTCTTCGTGTTCATGGCCCTAGTAAGTATGTAGATTTTCTCTTAGATCGGCGGGGTCACAATCAGCTACATTTCAGGGCTTCATCGGTGGCGCCATGGCTAATGTATACCTTAATCACTACATCGGGTTTGGGAAGGTGTGTTCTTATGTCGACATTCATATGCATCCTGCATCACTAAGGATGCTTGGCAGGTCGTTGTACTAGGTAAATATGTCGTCCCCTGCGATTGTGGTTCCATACAGACAAGAACAGGTGCTACCCTTCAATTGGTAGGGTACATTATGATTGCCCCAGGCGGTCCGTTTCCCGTTATGTGTGCTGGGGTCACGTTTGCCGGGTTTGGCATTGCAATGCAAATGGCCCAAGCAAACGGGTTTGTTGGTAGCCTTTCAGGCAACACGAGGCTGAAATTCGGCATTTTGCACTCATGCTATGGTGCGCCACCTTGGTCCATTCTCACTTCCACTCGAAGGAGGCTATACGTGTTTTCTATAGGTCTTGGTGCATTTGTCTCCCCCTTAGTTGCAACGCATTTTGCCAGTGCGCCACATTGGTCATATCATTACTTGATTGCGGCATGCATTGCGGTGAGCAACGTCGTCATTCTCGCCAGCGTGTTTCGGTTCAGAAATCAGGACGGTGAGCTGAGCTCTGCTCCTGTTACTCGTACTACATACGTATGATTTCAGACGTCATGGCAGAAGCTGGGGAAGCTCCAACAGAGATCAGCACGTCGAGCTCCAACGATAACCTTTACCATCAAATCTTACGTCTCAAAGAGGTTCACTTACTTTCATTATTCTGCCTGATATACGTCGGCGTCGAGGTTTCAATTGGAGGTGAGCAGTATGTGTAGCGTAACTGATCGGTTTGAAGTTCATATGAATAGGATGGATTGTGACATTCATCGAAGACAAACGTGGGGGAGGTTCCAGTGCTGGGTACATTTCGTCAGGATTTTTCGGCGGTACGCAACTGATTAGTTCACTGAGTACGATACCGATCAAAGGTCTTGACAGGACTGATGCTCGGTCGCATCGTTTTGATGTGGCTAAACCACAAGGCGAGTCAGTTACCGGTCAGTGACTCACAGCTGAGGCCCTGATACCAATGGTGGCACGCAGCTCGGCGAACGATGGTCCATCATTGTTTATGGTCTTGTGGTCATAGGGTAAATTGTCTGACTAAATTCGTCGCTTCTGCTGACCTAGACATAACAAGGCTTGAGATCACTGTCTGGGTCGTACCATCCCTTGTAGAGAACGCAGTTGCGGTCGCTGTGGTCGGCCTTCTTCTGGGCCCCATGTATCCGATCATGATGAACCACTCGACATCAATCCTACCGAAGTGGCTTCGTACAGGCTCCATGGGATACATTGCCGGAATCGGTCAGACAGGGTCCGCCGTCCTGCCTCTGTTGACCGGTGTGCTGGCATCTAAGTTAGGGATTGGCGCCATGCAACCTCTGTGCGTGGCCTCTGGATACGTACTGAGCAGCTTCCCTCATGCAAGCATACGTGCACAGTGTCATCTCGATGATGTCGACAATGATCGTCATATGGGCAATGGTCCCAAGGACACGACGCGTTGAATGAAAATTGCATGATCTACTATGCATTAATACCGTATGCTCCACAACCTAGGTTCTACGCCTCTTGTTACTGTATATTACTTACTGATTTAAGCGTACAGCCTGACCGTCCACCCTCGAGCTCCAATCTGTCCACCTTTGAAATTCGATAGCGCTTCCCCTTGCGTTCCTGTGTTAACCGCCGGCCCACCGGCGATATTTTCCGCATCTATATACCACAGAATGGGTCGTCTCTGCTCCAACAGCTCTGCTGCATAGCCCAATTCGACCGTTATTGTGTATCTGTGGGCAGACAGTACCGCGCTTGTTGCCCATCCCAATGTGGTATGCACGATATTGGACTTGTCATTGCGGCAGGCATTGCTAGAGAGACAACCGGCACAGTGTTTTCCCCTACGCGGCGCTTGGCAGGCAGCTCGTCCGCCCCCGTGTCATCTTCGCGTCTCCGTTTGTGCGGCAGCGTGGTGTGGGCGAGGCCCTCGTCGTCATCCGGAAGATCGATCTGCATGAGTGCGGGCGAGTGGCACGGCAGTGGCACCGGTGCAACTAGTGGCGCATTGCACTCGACGTGCGTGAACTCTGACGCGGGCGAGGGGTCGATGTCCCAGGAATGGATGCCAGAAGTCTCGAAGACCGGTGGCAAGACCGGTGGCAAGACCGGTGACCCGCGGTCAGAAGAAGACAACTGAATATTGATGGGGCTAAGGAGCTCACAGGCCGCATCTAGAGACGGATGGTCGTGTGATTCGGTGGTACCGCCGTTATATTGAATCGTCAGCACATTGTCCGATTGGCCCAGTGGCCACAATGCCTCTGAGGAGAACAGGTCGGTGCTCGATGACTGTGCGCCACCAAATAGGTATGAGTCTGGCGCTTGTGGCCAGGCCTGTGGCCCGGGCTGCTGGCCGACGAACGGCTGGCTAATGGTGTGGCCCAGATAGCTAGAGGGATCCGACGCATAGTAGCGCTGTTCGTTGGTGTAGTGGCAGGAGGAGGGGTTCATGGTGGGCGAGTATCAGAAATGGGGAGGGTCTGGGAGGATTATATAGGAGACGGCCTCGGCCTGGTGGCTGCGCAAATGCAATCATGAATGCGACGTAATTGACCAATTAATCGACAGAGATGCGCGCGTATCAGGATGGGTGGTCGTGCGAGCTGAGACGAGAACAGTCGGGAGGGAGATTTAGTAGAGATACCGGGACGCGATGACACGCGATGACATATCCATTGTGTGTGGCGCCATTCCCGGGAGAAGCGGCGAGTCGCCTGCACTCCCCGTTGCCTCACGCGTAGCTCGCCAACACGAACAACTCTCGCACCCATAGTGAGAGAACTCCGACACATCAAGTGATTTCACGCCGTCCGTTCAGCGAAGGGCCAATACGGATACGTCATGCACATGGCAGAGCGATGCCAGGGCCGAGCGTTGAGGCCTAGGGCGAGTCCGCATGCTGTCGCAGGCGTTGGGAGAAATGACCTTTGGAGCCCAGATCTCTGGCCGTTGTAGCCGTTTGTCAATGCGCCTGGCCGGCCACCGAGCCACTGGAGGTAGTTGCCTGCACCGATTGTTGCTGATTCTCCAGTTGCGACAGGGGCGATCCGGAGGCGAGCTTACATGATCAAGGGGTGGTCAGGTTGCTTATGTGCCGTAGCTGCTGTGATGCAAAGAGCAAAAACCCTATAGCAACAGGGTACCGTGCTGTCGTCCGCGTTGACGCAGTGACATCAGGAGGTGACGGCGGGACAGTGACATGTCAACGCCTCAACAAAGCAATGATGCCTCAGGCATGAGATTTCAGACATGTAGACTGTTCCCAGATATTAATTGATGTTCATTGCTTTGGTAGGTCTTGCATGATGCGAGTAAGAAGACGTGTTAGCCGGAGGCCTGGTAGTCCATTAGCGAAACATGATGCGCGGATACGCAGATATTCGTCTCCACGGCTTGTCCACCTTCGTGTCTCACCCTTACAGGTTCAAAACGATAGAGTTAAAGGAGCCTAGAGCTGACTCCATGTCACAGACCAGTAACCAGAAGCGGTCCATGTCGCGTCGCGTCGCGTGGTGTCCGATCATATATTAGGCACGTGATCGCGTCCATCCAGGTTCGGCCCGATCGCCGTATCTTCGTCAAGAGCAGATGCAGATGCAGAAACAAATCTAAATAAATGGAGTAGCGCCGGTCCCGGCATGGCCAGCTACGTTACACAGTGTACTGAGTTCTGAATATTAAAGGCTGGACCGTAAAGTCAGGCGCATGCGTCGAATGCGTTATGAATGACTTAGAGTACAACGTTTGCAACTCGTTATTTATGTTGAGTGAAGGAGCATACAGAATCAGAGTACATGTTTTGGGCGACACGGCACTTATGTTGAGCAGACACATTTGCATTCAAATGTAAGTGTGTATCAGGTGTACTATATGAAGCTACGGCTTCTGGGGAGGTAGACTTCAATGCAACGAAAGAAGATGCTTCTACAGCACCTTCTGGCATTTGGAAGGCGACACACGAAGGTTTTTGAAGACTTTCGCAGCATCATTTGTATGCACCTCTAGTGCCACGGGCATGGAATAAGGAGCTCTCCGCTGAGGTAAAGAGGGGGCACACGTTCCTGTCAACAAGTGACGGAAGAGAGAGACCGACCGTCCGGTAACATCCGCGAGTGGGTCGATGCTGATGCTATGGCTGGTCAAAGGGCCAGAAGCAGCTGAAGGAATTGCGAAGCAGGAAGTATAGAAACTCCTATATTGGCAAGCACGTTGCGCGTCTGTTGCATATCTCATGGTACGTAAGGTGGAGCATTCTGCCTGACGAACTCCTGGTTCGCAGACAGAATTTTCCAGGGGGACAACGGCAGTGGTATATGAAACGCTATCACGAGAGACAGGAGGGTGTAGCAATAGGTGGAAAAAGAAGAAACGTACCTAAAGGATGGGACAGGATCCAGATATCCATGACTGAGTCGCATCTAAACTGGTGTGGACAGAGAGCGAAGGCACGTGAATGGAGATTTAGGGCAGGAGTTTTGCCCCCGATCAGCATTTTTGGCGGACGATCAGTTTTGATCAGAGGTACAAGAACCCACTACTGACGTAGCGGGAATACCATTTGAGAGCAGGAAAACATGTGCGGTAGGTCTAGTGGCAATGCAATAACGCAAGGTGTCAAAGAATGACCCTCACCTATATCCTCCAAATCCCTTTATCTACACATCCACCGCTTGCTCCGCGATGCATTCTCTTTTGTGAAGACGAGTCAGGAGCTATCCTTCTTATGCGTATTTACTCTACCAAGCACACAGCGATGAAATAGCCATCAACGACGCGCACGCCGCCCCTCGGCAATGCGCCGCGAGAGCGTCGTGCCAAGGAACGAGATGATCGCCATGACCAGTACCCATGAGTAGCGCATGATTACTGCGTCGAATCCATTGGCAAATGCAAACAAGGAGCTCGCGAACGCGGGACTAAATGAGCGTGCAAAGCACTGAGAAACACAGTGAGCACATCAGCGTCGGGGACAATCCCGTCTGCATGCCACTCACCATGAAGAATTGGCAAAGTCCATTCGTCGCTCCAAGCGAAGACGGGTCTGGCGCACTCTCCTTCACGAGAATCATGCTTACCCTGTCACCGTGATTGTCAGAATCTACATCGCGTGTACATATATGAGGATGTCAGTAGCAAACTCACGAATGTGCCAAACATGCGGTACGCGCGAGCATCAGCAGGCCCGCGATGCCCATCCAGATGAATGCGCGCGCCGCGGGAGTTGGCGCGCCGGTTTCGGGATCAAGACCCCCGCGCGCGATGAGGTTCAGCCCAGGCATAAGCGCATAGCAGAATGGCCAGATTGCCATGCACGTGTTGTACGTCCGCGCATGGTCAAAGCGCCGCAGGAGATACGGCATGCAGAAGAGCTGCAGCAACACGGACACTACGCCCGATATAGCGAGCGCGTACCCAATTTGGCTCGCCTGCGGAGAATGTTAATGGTGACGGAGCGACGGCGATTGGGCGGCGCACCTCGAAATTGAGCCCACCCCGCTCAATGGCGGAATACGAGAAGAGCACTGGATAGCGTGCATCACGTCAGCGTGACGCACATACACGGACCCATGCAACAATTTCATACCGAACGTGACATCGAACCCAGTGTTGCTATCAAACCTTGCATTAGTGCGCCATTCCCGTCCGGATCTACTGCCGTATACTCACAGGAATGCCAGTGCAAATCCACTAAGGCAGAGCGCCTTGACGAGCGGGATGGCGAGCAGCGAGCGGATGCTAGCCGGCTCTTGCGGCTTTTCAGGATCGGCGGGCCTGTGCTCCCCACCAACCTGCCGCATGGGGACGTAATCACCGCGATGGCGCTTACTGGGGAGCGTCTACGTGAACGCGTCGGTACCTATTTGTGTGATGTATGAACAAGCACAGCGCACCTCCTCCAAGCAGAAGTACACGAGTGCGGCGCCGCAGAGCGAGACACATCCTGCGACGAAGCATGGCAGGAAGTACGGGTACGCCTTGAGGAATGCATAGTTGAACACATTCGGGAAGCGCTCTGCAGGGTTCGAGAACGTCCCGCCAAGCAAGGGCCTACAAATCCGTAAGCGCACATGAACTTCGGGCTCCACAACGCCACCAGGATGCCATATACGCACCCAATGATCGCACCGAGGGGCCAGAAGAGGCCGTAGATGGGGAACGCGACCGCCTGGTTCGTGGAGTCGGTGAGCTCGCCGAGTACAGAATGGATAACCGCGATATTGCCTGAAAAGAATCCGGCTGGCGCGGGCGTAAGCGGCGTGCAGGGCAACGGGAATCGCGCAATGCGGCGTACCTATGCTTCGCGCGAGGAGTACGACCCCGAGACTGTGCGCTAGCCCAAGCAAGATAGTCGACAAACCGATGCCGAAGATGCCAGCGAGCACGACCGGCTTGCGGCCAATTTTATCTACAAATTGGGGTCGAAAGGTGTGAGAACGCCTCGGATATAGTAGCAGCTGAGTGAAGAAGCGCACCGGAAATCCGCGCCCAGTGGTAGATCGTGAACAGCTGTGAGATGGCGAAACTGCTCTCCTGCAACGGCGCTGAGTACCGCAAGGCTAGGAATGCTGGGCCGTGCTCACCACCAAACCACTGTAGAAGCCAATCTTGGAAGGGTCGTTCGTCAGATGCAGGCGCTCCATCATCTCGTTCACATAGGGGAAGATCTGGGTGAACGCAATGGGGTCGACGAGGCGGACAGAGCACAGTGTGAGCAGCTGCATCTTTGGGAGGGGCGTTGCCCCCTGCGGGTGGGTGTGGTCATGGTCATTGTAATGGTCGTGGTCGTCAAAGGGGATCTTTTGCTCCTCGTCACCGAAGATGCGACTTGCCGCGGCCTTGTAAGCGGGCTCGCTGGACGTGCATGCAGAATTGGCAGACATGACGGTGCTCGGCCCTGGTGAACGCGGGCGGAAAGAGAGCAGGGCGGTCTATCAAGTGCGGGGATTTATAAATGACTGGCGAGTGACGTCCACGGTATAGCGATTGGAGAATGATTCTATTCTTTTTACGTCTACACGCCCTTCCGTCCGCATCTTTTTCCCGTGCGAGTACATAACACTGAGCAAGGAGACGGGCGTACCGTAATGGCACAGATTGCGGTTCGCGACACCGACGATCCGCATGTGCACGGTGTTCGCGCTGCTCTCCGTCGTCATGAGTGGCCATATGGCCTGGGGTATCTGCGTTCATTCGGCCGGGTGAGCTGGGGTACCGCATGCCGGGCACCAAAGCGAGCGCCCGTGCGAGTCTGGACGTCGGACGGCGCAGTGGCGCCAGTGCCACCCGGCACAAATACAACCAAGTAGTCAGCCACCTCTCGGCGTCTCATGTGCCCTTGTTTGCAGGTCTTCGTCAGAGTTTCGCCGGTCTCGAGCTATTCTTCTCTCATTCAAACGTTCACTTCTCATACCCTGTACTGCCCAACAACACATTTACCATGAACTATAATGACAACTTTGTGCTCGTTGCGCCGCGCCCAGTGCGCCTCACCGCACCGAGCCAGCCCGCTCCTTTCAGCCCCTTCCACAACCGCCCCCAGACCCGCGTGGCAAACGTGCGGCTCGTCGGCGACGCCGTCGATCGGCTCAAACTGGGCGATTCCTCTTCGCAGGATGATATCGCTTTAAAATCGTCTGAGTCGGCGACCACGATGGCTGAGCGAGACCCAGCCGTCCCCGCCTCGCCTCGCGCGTCACCTCGGTACGTCTCTCTTCCCCCGCTTAGACCCTCATTCTTCTTAGGACGCGATCGCACGCGATGTCGTCTGCCGTGGCACGCAGCCTCCAGCTGTAGCTTGTACGTGCAGCGTACGCCGCCCATCGATGCGTGATCTTCTTGCGTGGTGCGTCGCGAGCCGCCGATCGCTAAATTCGCTGTTCTAGGGCCAACCTCTCTTCGGAAGCACTTGAAGAGTTCCTCTCGATCCTCCAGTCATCCACGTTGCGATTCCCGCCGACATCGCCCATCCTTCGCGCGAGCAACGGCAGCGCTTTCTTTTATCGCCGCAGCCCGCACCCGTCTGACGTCTCCGATGCTGCGGATGACATCGATGGCATGACGCCTGCGTACCCCTTCAAGCTCCTAGGTAACGGTTCGCTCGGTACGTCCACTTGTCTGCCCGTTGTGTTATTGATCTCTGAGGTTTAGCTGACCGGCTGCTTCGTGCTTATCTGCTACTGATAACCATAGCGTCCCCCGTCTCTCGGATGCACACGCGCAATCCTTTTCAGCGCCATCCGTCATACGAGGCTGCCCTCAGCGGCGTCTTCCGCCCGCTCTCCGTATCGCCCGCACCGACGCCGGCGCCGACATCTCCGTCTGCTGCCGTTGCTCTCTCGCCTGCAACTGTCCCGCTGCCGCTCCCGACGCCTGACGAGAGCGAGATGGACGTCTCAGCGTAGCTCTCTTACCAAACAGTAGACGCGCGTGCAGCTCACAAGCTATGCTTGATCTACAACCATATCACACTTGCCTTCTGTCTTGCCTGTGTATTTTTGCCTGTCCTCCGTATTATTGTTACAATAATGTACAACTACTACACTGCGGCGCGGCGCAATGTTCGCGTTTATACCAAAACCGATCTGTTGTTCATTTCCCTTGCGTGCTGTCTTGATTCTCGTCCCCCTCTCCCGTATCGTATATCATTACCTAATGGACGTTGATTCGGATTATTCAGAAAAAACCTGGATGTTTCCCATTCTTGCTTGTTGTGGTATATAGTTGTAGATTGGTGTAATTCAGAAAAAAAAGCCATGTTGTCTTAGCGAGTGCATGAATATCATTGTCTGCCGTCTAAGAAACCGGCATGGGACTGAATTTCTCCAGATTCTGAAAGTTCAAGTCTTCGCAACGATGGCGGGCTTGAGGCACCCGCATCCATATCCACCTAGAGGAGTGAGGAGTGCATGCTGTCATCTGCAAGTGACCCACATAAAGTCTATGCTCATTAGACCGTGTATTCTATCGGAATTCCGGAGCTGTAATTGTCTGCACATTCTACCGTACATGTCGAAGTTGTCCGAGAATCCAATCTCTACGTGCAATCTCTCCCGCACTGTAAGTCAACGATCCTCTTCCCTGGTAGGCTTGCCACCTGCTTTCACGAGGAAAGTACCATGGTAAGCCGCATCGAGATCTTACGAGTACGGACATTCCCTGTGCTTGGATCCAGCCGTGGATACTGCGACATAAGTCTCGTCTCTATCGCTTGTAATATATTCATAAGATCTGTAGGTAATTACATCGTTACGCGATCGGACTAGAGCACGTACAAGGCAATTGCTGTCATGTTTGAGGATCAACAGTCTTATGCTCGTCCAGCCACTGACGTACTCCCTTCTTCGATAACATACCCATGACACGCGTACGATCTTCGATGCTGCGATCGCGATATAGCCGCATAATGTATCCGCATACGCTCCAGAGGTCCTCCCACTCCGCGTCAAATAGCTCCCACCAGCGGTTCTCTGGCGCGGACGGGAGCGCAATCCCCAAGTGGCGCACTGTGAGCAAGATCGCTGCACATACTATCGTCGGCACTGCATATAACGCATATACGGGCGTCTGCAGTCTGTAGGGGAACGCCTTGAGAGCGTGCAATGAGGCTGAAGGATATATACGCACGCGTCATTCAGATATCCCCACGCGCGTGTACATACGTCCGCGCGATCCGTAAGGGCCAGCACGCGGAGATAGTTCACCAGCGTCCCATAGGGGAGCACAACGTGCACGTTGAACCCGAGCCGCTTCAACACCTGCATTTCTGCGATGACGAGTGATTCTCTGAGGTCGTAGAACGTGTTGCCAAAGTACGACATCGGCGTGTAGCGAAATTCCTTCGTTGGGTGTGAGGAGGAGGAAGGAGCGGACGCCGATGCAATCATGGTTGCGCGTGTGTGAGCCGTGCGCTGCTGCAGCAGGTCGTACACGTTGATCAGATCGCGCATTCGGACGGGGCACTCCTCGAGCTTCGACGCGAGATATAACGCGCCCATACCGATGTCCTAGGCTCGCAGGACACTTCAGCCACCCGCGCGCACAAAAAACACGCATTTGTACAGACGCACCCCAATGCCGAACTGCTTCATTGAGGTGACATACCAGAATCGCTGGAACAGTATCTGCGCGGTGGCCACCGCCACTTGCTTCCTGGACTCCGGGCAATGTCAGCGTGCATCTGGTCCCCTTCAGTGCCGACGAGGTATTTACTGTTTGAGCAAGATCCCCGCCTCGTGGATTAATTTACACCCATGGGCACGAAGATCCTCCTCCAGCTCGTATGGGATGCTATCCTCGCGTGAGGGTGTTTTTTCTATCTGCTCGAGGGAGGCGAGGGGGTATAAGGCAGTGGACATCGCGGTGCAAGATGCAGACGCCAGATTTGTCGGTCAGCATGATGACTGGCCGTTCTCCGCAGTCGGAGATCAACCAGAGCGCCCGATCGTCCATTACCGTACGCTCGCGACTGTGCTCGTCGGTTCGGCAGCGATACACATCATAAATTCTGCGCCAGCTCGCGCGGCAGTAAGCATGTAGACTTCCCCGCCATTTGTGTTGAAGACCCGTGCATTCTACGCCCAAGTCAACATACTTATTACCCCAACCGGGGCGAAGGGCGAAATACACATGCTCGGGCAGGTGATCCGGGGGCGACAGCTCCGTATATGATCTTGCCCATGTCCCCATTCTATCTTTCGCGCCCCCCACTTCCAGGCAGTACACCGCTAGACAGCGCAGCCATGTCGCAGTTCAACGTGATTGTACCATTCCCCGAGGACGCAGACTACCTCAAGCAGGCTGCTGAGGTACCGGGCACCAGAAAGCCAGGCCAGACTGGTACGAGCAACTTATCATTCACTTGACGACGAGTTTGACCGTGACCACAAATTGCAGGTCATTACCAGTGCAGTATGTTCTTGTTGCATCTCCCAGGGTTCGCGCGCTCAGCATCCTACTAGCTGCGCACCCGCTCCTGACTCTCCAATCTCCCGGCACCTTCACCAATCTGCTCGAGATCTGGGAGGAGGGGCTTAGACGCTCAGAGGGCGGCCCGCTTTTCGGGCACCGCCCCCTCATCTCGAAGGACCCTATTAAGTACGCGCCGTACTATGAGTGGGAATCTTGGCCCTCGGTCGATGTGCGCCGTCGCGCAATTGGCAGCGCATTCTATCGCTTGTTCAAGAACGGCGAGCTCGGTGGAGGGCAGCTGAACACGGTGGGGATATGGAGTCGGAACATTCCCGGTGCGCATATATGCTATGGCTCGCATCTGCGATTATAACCCCCGAGTAGAATGGCAGATCATTGACCTTGGATTGCAAGCGTACTCGTTAGTAGGGGTCAGTTTGTATGATACACTCGGCAAAGATTCTGTTGGTGAGTGTGATATACTTTGACCGCGGCCGTCAATCGGAATACGTCTGCATACATCGTGGCCGATGGAGGTCTGCATGGGCGCGGAATCGATGACGCACCGCATGATTCCTTAATGGTCGTGATCTGCATTCGCTCAAGAACTGGTCGGTCACCGACTGGCATAACCCAGATTGTCCAGAAGGTGGCTATCGGACAATGTCCGGAGCAATCGAGCACACGAACCGCACACAGATGATGCCTGCGGTTCATACTTCCTTCCTCCAATCATAGTGACTGACCGTTTCTTATTCGCAACCACCAGAGTACATGTAGGTCCACCGTTACAGACACATTGAGCACCTCTCACCTATCATCGTAGAATCAATCATGCCGAGACCTCTGTTGTCTGCGCGACTTCAGATCACATTCCCTTTTTACTCAAGCTCGCACCACATGTGCCAATTCTGAAGATGGTGATATGCATGGACGACATTCCCGAGCAAGCCCTCTCTGTCCTCAAAGCCTGGGGCAACGAGAAGGGCGTCCGGGTCCTCCCTCTACACGAGCGTACGTCTGCCTCAGCATTCTTGACGTCATCAACCGCTAATCCACAACTCGGTTGCACAGTGCAAGAAATGGGCGCCGCCGATCTTGTCGAGCCAATCAAGCCCACGCCCAACCAGCTCGCCACGATCTGCTACACGTCTGTGAGTTCCCGCCTGCGCGTCGGAATGATCGATCATTCAGGATGCTGTCGGCGCATGCTGACGGTTGGGCTCGCAGGGCACGACAGGCAACCCGAAAGGTGGGCATATAGGCGCTACAATGCGTCGGCACAGGCGCTGACGGCGCTGTTCTCGTGCCCAGGTGCGCTGCTGACGCATGGCAACCTCGCGAGTGCAGTACATGCGCAGCTACACGCATACTCGCTCAACGATGACCGCTGCACGATCTCGTACCTCCCATTGGCGCACATATATGAGGTGCGCTGCTCACGGTGGCCATGCCGGTCATTCTGCATCAAGGCCATTGCGCTGATCGTGGCAATTCCCTCAGCGCGTCATGGCGCTTTGTAACATGGTCGTGGGCGGACGGATCGGATTCTCGACAGGCGATCCGCTGCGCCTGCTCGAGGACATGCAGGCTCTGCGTCCGACATTCGTTGCGGCTGTTCCTCGTGTGCTGAACCGTATTTACCAAGCCGCAATGGTTGCCGCTCAGGCGCCTGGCCCGAAGGGCTGGCTGTTCAGGAAGGCAACAGAGGCGAAGCTTCAGCAACTGCATGCAACCGGCATCCGCACGCATCCAATATGGGACCGGCTGGTCTTTAATAAGGTCGGTTCTGCAAGGGGGGTTATTGGTGCGGAAATGTTTACCATGTGTTGTAGATCGCAGCCGTGTTGGGTGGTAAAGTCCAGATGATAGCATGTGGCTCGGCGCCGATCAGCATCACGGCGATGGATTTCCTGCGGATATCGTTAGGCTGTGATGTTCTCGAAGGTGCATCCCCCTTTCCTTCATCTACTATTCCAAAGTGTGGCTCACGGGTGATGCTTCAGGGTAAGTTGGTTCAGATTGAGGCTCTGGGAGAGTTTATTCAATATCAGTCAAGGTACGGGATGACCGAGAACGGTGGGAGCTGCACGCACGTGTGGCCTAGAGACCCGACGTCCAGCGGCACGGTGGGACCCCCTATCCCCAACATGGAGCTCAAACTTGTCGACGTGCCCGCTATGGGCTACACGGCGGAAGACAAACCAAACCCGCGCGGCGAAATTTGTTGCCGCGGGGATGGCTGTTTCATCGGCTATTACAAAGGTACGTCTCATAGATCTCGCGTGTGCAACTGATTGAGTTTCGTAACGCGAATCTGAATGTGGTTGCTGACGGCATGTGCAGACGAGAATAACACGAAGGCGACGATCGACGAGGACGGATGGGTGCACACGGGCGATGTTGGTGAATTTGACGGGTGCGGCCGCCTGAAGATCGTCGACCGTGTCAAGGTGTGCATGCGATCCCACCACTTGGGATATGTAGATCGCTCATCACCTATATTTGCAGAATATCATGAAGCTTGCCCAAGGCGAGTACGTTGCCGTCGAGTATATCGAGAATGTGTACAGCTCGTGCCCGCTCGTCGCGCAATTGTTCGTGCACGGCGACTCTCTGCAGTCGTACCTGCTCGCGATCGTTGTACCCGACCCCGTGCCCCTCTCCGCGCTCGTATCCCGGCTCTACGGGAAGACTGTCGCCTCCGATGACGCGAAGGCGCTTCAAGAGGCTGTGCAGGACCCGCAGGTGAACGCTGCTGTTCTCGCAGAACTTACGAAGCAGGCACAGGCGGCGCAACTCAAGGGGTCAGTGTGCGAGTATCTATGACGGGGCTTTCATATTGACGGTAGAGTGTGGACAGCTTTGAGATGATCAAGAGGATCTATGTAACGATGGAGCCGTTCACCGTGGACAACGGTTGCCTCACACCAACGTTCAAGATGCGCCGGTGCGTAACACCACACTACACTGTATTATTATATAGGTCTCACTTATCCCTCACGCACAGCAAAGAGACCTATGCGAAGTACAAGGAGGAGCTCGATGCGCTCTACGAGAATCCGCTTCCGCCAACGTCGTCGAAGCTATGAGTCCCTTTCATACGCTGGACACAGAATGCAATCTGCACCTATTTATCGGGTATTTGCGTCATGATGTCCCTGGGCCGTTCGTGGGGTGCATACGCCGCCGTCTCCGGCTTTCTTCCAGCTGTGCAGCTAGATCCTGTATTCTATGTACCTCTTGTAGTGAGATGTTGTTTGCTGCTTCGAGCCTCATATCTGTACGCTCCGATATTTGTTCTCCAATAAGTCCACAGTGAACAAACTAAGCTCGTGCGACGTGTCCATCATGCATCAATGCATCACCGGTCACCTTCCGTGAAATTAGTCACCGCCGCCGTGCGCTAAGTCAATCTTGCTTGCTTGCCCGTCTGCTGGCGCAACGTTGATGCATGTCAATGGCGTGCACTATCGAGATATGGCGGCGTTAGCTGTGTCCGCCGCGCGCATACTAGATCGCGACGCCGCTGTGGCGGAAGTATGGTGGACTGAAACAGACGTAGACGGGGAAGCCCCACGCGTAGCGGCAAAATACGTTAATTGACAATTGATGAATGGTACAGGGCTTCTCGATGCATCTCTAATAGCCATTGAGCGTCAGAACCATCAGTGGACATAAACGTTCAGTAATTATTACGACATGAAATAGACATATAGCGCGTATACATACAAAGGCGCAAAGTGCCGACATTACAGGAGACTATCGAGTCTCGGAACCGTACGAATACACTGGGGAAAGCTGGGTATCGGTGGTCTGGGCGTGATAGTACATTTCAAGTTAGCTTTCGTTAACATGGACTCCGTCACGGCATGCTCAAGGTGATCTGTGGGGACGAATTAGCAAACAGCTTCGCGACCCTGCGCCGTCGCGCGTAATATGCTGCCCAGAGCCTACGCACCCTCATGAATTGCTCGTAGTTCAATTGTATGTAGCCGTCACGGTCCGTGTCGGCGCTGTAATGATGGCGATGAGCTGAATGAACATCGGCTAGCGAACAGCAGTTAGAAGGCTGCTCGTGGACGTACCGCTGGAAAGATTCCGTGAGCGACTTGACGACGACGCACGCGCGCACGAAACGGTCGAAAGTGATGCCGGGGGGTGGCCCGTACTCAGCAGTCGTGCCCGAGGCTGCACCAGAAGCAGCGATTAGTGCCAGCTATCAAATGAACTGCGTCCGGCCCCGGCTCCGCCAGCATGCAGTGCATGGAGCGGCCGCTGGAGCCGGCACAGGACGGGCGGGCGCACGCACCATACTTCTGCTCTATGATCGTGAGAATCGCCGGGGAGAGGTTGTACCCGAAGCTGCGCAGGGCCTCCGCGAGCTCGTAGCCCTCGATGGAGCCAGAGCGGTCCTTATCGAAGCGGCGGAAGATGTCCTGCCACTGCTTGATGTAGTTCCACAGCCCGGAGAACTCTGTGGCGTGCTCAGTGAATCCCTAGACAGTAGGTTGCCGGCTGGCTCACCGGTGAATCCAATCGTCCCGCTCCGATCCGTGTCCTGCCTGTACGTTAGCGGTGGCGGTGGCGTAGTGCGCATCGGGGTACGCACAAACATGTTCATTAGCATCTTCACCGTGTCAAGATCGAACTCTGCGCGGCACGGTCAGCATTGTCATCCTGCACCGATCGGCGCACCGGCGCCACAAAGCCACTCACTCGTCCAGTCGCCTGTGTGCAGTGCGCCGTCAGCCTGGCGGCTTCGGCGCGAGATATCGGGCAGCGTACGCACCGTTCACAAGGGCGTTCCGCAGCTCGCTCACGGATATCGACCCTGAATGATCGACATCGACAGCGTTGAACGTCTGCCACAGCTGGGCATCTACACCGGGCGGCGGCGCGCTCGCGTAGCCTGCGCCGCCGTACGCCGCACTACGATCGCGGGATAGCGAGCCGTTTCTGTACGACGACTGCGAGTCGCGGTGGTGATGATGATGGTGGTGGTGGTGGTGGGGCCCGTGGCTTCCGTGGCTCCCGTGGCTTGAGACTGAGCGAATCGACATTGCGCTGGAGATGGGGGTAGGAGGCAGAGGTTTGGTCGGGCGCGAAGCGCGAGCGTCGAAGAAAATGGACCATTCAGTCCGCACCAGCGCCTGCTATATGTATAGCGCAGGGCCGCCTGGCGGCACCGCTTCCGAGTCAGAGGCGTCGACATTGGGTTCGTTGGGCGCATCATGTGCGCTGCAGGGGGCGCTGCACACCGCCAAGCGGTGCAAATTCTGACCATTGCCCGTTGACTCGCAGCAGCAAATGTGCTTGTCAGAAGACTCAGGCTCACGAATCGCTTGCTCACACACAGAGCCGGCGCTACTCAGTCGCCGACTAATCCGATGCGCGAAGGGAAATGTGGCTCTGTTAACGCACTGTGTGCATTGTATTCCGGCGTTAGATGAACAAGATATCCTATACGCGTTTGCTATTATATGAGCGTCCTGATGGATGCACCGCCTGCGTCGGCCAAGCGGGTGTACTGCGGTATCACATGTCACGACGGGCGTCTGATCCCAGCCACAGTTCACAGTTGGAGCGTGTCGGTGCTGGCTGCGCGGGCATCGTGCAGAGCTTAAAGGCGTGGCGAGACAGAGCTGCGGACGCCGCAAGCGGTGCTGGCGGGAATGGTGATGCAAGAGCTGGAATGTCGGCGAACAAGTCGGGGTCCGCGACCACGTTTCAAGATCCGGCTCGAGGATCACGATGTAGAGTCGACCAGCGAGGCGACATGACTCCTCGCGTCCACGCCGACGCGCGGATAGCAATTTCTTTGCTGGTCGCGCTGAACCACCCTGTTTCATGTGCGCAGTCTGCTGATCGCGCGCCTCCATCGCGGCCAGCAGCGACGGTGACGCGTCGCGACGCGGCAGATTCTAACCCCGCCTCGCATCGCATCGCCCAGCGCGTTCGTGAACGTTCCAAAATGATATTAGCGGAACAGGATGTGGCATGCACCAGCAGCCGGCGATGACGACATAGCACTCTGGTCTCGCCTCTGCGCGCACGGACACAGCGCGGCTGCACGAAAATCGCGAAGCATGCTCGCCGCGGTCCCGGCGGAGCGGAAACGCAGACATGTCGGAGGGATTCAGAACCATCGCGTCGAAGGTTCAAGCTCGCGGCCAGTCCAGCAAGGTTCTGCCACTCGCCGGCTTCCACAGTGAACCTTGCATTACCCAACTATCCACGCCAAGCGCCCGAAACTGATAGTCGGTTACGTGTTTCCATCATTGTGGACAGAAGCATGGATATACGCCGTTACTTCTAGGTAAAAGACAGACAGATTTGGCGAACAAATGAGAAATCGGTATGGCAGGTTGACAAACCCAGGTGGATGATGGAGCGCACATTCAACGCCACTGCATGATCTGCCGTTATTACTGGCAAGATCTGGTACTTCCCTGAGCCTATATGGCCTCTGTTGTTTTGACACTGTCCGTGAAGCCTATTTAGATTGCCCGATTCCCTTGTAGACGGGCTTGCCTATCTTGAAATTGGCTGCAAATCTCGCGCCGACCAGGTGCGACAAAATCGGTCCATTCCATGCCTACGTGTTCTGGCAGGGCCACAATGCTCTTGAGGAATGCTGGGATGTCGATGAAACTGCGTGGGCAGATCTGGCCTTTAGTGCAAGTTGATCACGTCATCAGCCTCCGGCAACTAAGCAGGCGCTCTATGGGCGGCCTCAGGGTCATCATGCGCGGGATATCCTAATTCTCGCACTGTCGGAGACGGCCTGCCTGCCATCCTGCTACCCGTATTGAATACTATAGCAAGCGCGGATTCCATGCCTATCAAAGCAGTTATTTTTGACGTACGCCCGCAGCCATCTGGTGTCCGTGTCACGGAGGCTCACCGCGGTGGGGTTGCGGCTCGATGATGGCCAGATCGGCGGCGTCGTCTGTCGCAGCCCGCTCCTCGCCATCGCCGCGTACGAGCGCGAGCACGCGCTGCCGCCCAACTACATAAACTGTGCAATGTAAGCGGCCCCGGCGGGCCCGGCGATCGACACGTCTGAGTCTGACGGCGGTGCCAGTCAGGGACGCGGCGCACAGGGCGCGTGGCAGCGGTTCGAGCGCGGCGAGATGGCGCTCTGGCCGTTCTACGACGCGTTCGGGCAGGAGCTCTCCGACGCGGCCGCGAACAACGCGCTCTACGCGCGGTACTGCACGCGCAGAGGCACAGGTACCGCCCGCCGCCCGCTCCGCTCCGCGCCGCCGCATGCTGACCCGCGCCAGAGTGCCCGCCGCTGCCCGCGCGCGTGCGCGTCGACGGGCGAGAGGTGCGTGCGCACGCCCCGCGCGCGGAGAGAGCTCACACACGCGCAGCTGTTCGGGCGCATGATGCGCGAGAGCGCGTCGTTCGACGCGCTCGTCGTCGAAGCCATCCGGCGCATCCGAGGCGGGTACATTTCCTCGCTTTCGCCCCCATCTCCCGTCCTTTCCCCCTGGCTGCCCGGACAGCTGGCGCGCAGCAGAGTGGCGGCCAGCCTCCCGGGCATCCATCTAGGGCGAGGACCCTGCGCCTTCGCGTTCTCTGGACCGGCTGCAATTTACGTTCTCTGCGTCCGCCACGTCTGGCATGATATGTGCTGACCTCTGATACGCGACCAGCCGCCGGCCGGTGGCGTGTCATCGCGCTCACCAACAACTTCTCCCTCGCGCCGGCCGACATGCTCCGTCCGCCCGCGGGCGCGGCCCCGGGCGACGTGTCGGCGGAGGAGCACGCGCGCCGCGTGCGCGCCGAGCTTGCCTTCCTCGGCTGGGACGAGGGCCCGACGCCCCCGCGCCTGCGCGCGCTGTTCGACGACTTCTGCGACTCGAGTGCCCTGGGCATGCGGTGCGTCGCGGGTTTCCGCATCCGTCCGTGCGCCGCGCGCCCGCTCACACATCACCCCTGCGCCGCTTTACGGCTGCCGTGCTGCCCCTGGCCGTGGCGCCGCGCCGCACACAGGAAGCCCGAGCCCGCATTCTACCTGCGCGCCTGCAGCCGCAACGGGATCGCGCCCTCCGAGGCGGTCTTCCTCGATGATCTCGGGGTGTGAGTGGGCGGATCCCGCCGCGATCTCGCCGCACGTGCACTGACTAACGACTGCTATGTGCGGACGCGCTTCGCTGTGGCACAGGAACCTCCGGGCAGCCCGCGCCCTCGGAATGGACACGATCCGTGCGTTCTCGCGGCTCGCCCTGTTCCTGTTCGCCGTGCTCACTCCGTCCCTTATCTCGCCGCCCCCCTTCTCGCCCGGCGCTCACGCGACGCGTCGCGCGATGCTCGCCCTGCCCTGTGTGGCGTGGCAGACGTGCCGATAGGGGGCGCGCGCGGGGCTATCAGGCAGTTAGAAGAGAAGCTGGGCATCGGCCTCATGAGCGGGGATGAGCCGGGGCGCGCGGCTTCTAAGCTGTGACACGCGCGTGCGCCGTGCGCCGGACGAGCTTGGCGGGCGTGCCGGTTGCGGCGGCGGCGGCTGCGCGGCTGGTGCATCGGATGCGGGCAGCTCTGCGCGTGCGCTGCAGCGGTCTATTCGCGTGCGAGTCCGCCACAGCCATGACGCGCTTCGGCATCAAGGGCACAAGGGACCGGGATTTCGAAATCTGCAAGGCCACACACGCTTTCATTTTCACTCTCGAACGAATTATGCGTGTTCATTTCCGAGATGGGGGAAGGGACGTCAGAATATCTATCATTGTCAACGTATGCTCAGAAGGGCTTGTCCGACGCGGGCGTGTTGTCCTGCCAGTACCATCCGACCTGTGTCCGCCATCAGATCACGATCGAGCCAGCGCCCGGAAAGGGAAGCACGGGCACGAGGATACGCGACGCACCGCAGGAACCTTGGAGAGGACGTCGCGCCTCACGATTGGCGTCACCGAGAGCAGCTAGAGCGGGCCCGGGGAGTCAGCGCGAGGCGAACAGAACGGCGGATGCGGGGGAGGCCCGGTGCGCAGCGAGTGACAGGATGGGGAAGGCGTTTGGGGGAAGGGGGTGGGCAGACGGGGTGAGCGGAGGAACACGCACGTAGAGCGCCATGAAGCCTGCGCCTGCGCCCCAGATGCCGAGGGACGCGCCCCAGCGGCGGGCAAACTGTTGGGCGTGCGTGCGTGCGTGAGCGGACGGCGCGGCGGCCACGGGTAGCGCAGAGAGAAAAACGCACGCTGAGCGGAAGCTTGCTTTGCGGGACGGAGTGGTAGCTGACGCGCGACATGTCGGTTGGCGTGTGTCGAGGTGCGGGGTGTAGCGACGGGAGACGGGCGGGCGACGGTGCGAGTGGTTAGCGGTGCAAACGCGAGTGACGATGGCGAGACGAGCGGGTGCGCGTCGGCCGGGCTCGGGAGCGCAGGCGCCCGCGCCGGCGTCGGCCCGCGCCGAGGCGCCCGTGTGCATTTTGCACTTCCGAAAACCTATCCTCCTCTCTCCCAAGTCGCCGATCTTTGGTTCTCGTGCTATTTCTGCTTCTCGCACAGGGCTGACACGCTCAGCTCGCTAACTGCGCACCGATCAAACTCACTCGAACAGGGCACCCTCAGTTTGAATTTACGATGGCCAACCCGCGGCAGCGACGCAAGCAGCGCTCGGGGTCGTACAAGCCGGTGCAGCACTCGCGGCATGCACAGAAGAAGCTGAAAAAGCAGCCGCGTCCGTGGGGTTTCTGCGCATCTGTGCCTGTGCCGTCGTGCTGAGACAGTGCGGACACAGCGATCCGCGGCCCTAAGGTCCTGCAGGAAGCCTGGGACAGGAAGAAGACGGTGCGACAAAAGTAGGCAGGATGCCCTGTACGTGCGCGCGGCGGATCTGACCGGACGTGTGCGCAGCTACGCGGCGCTCGGCCTCGCCGCGTCCCTCAACCCAACCCAGTCCGGCGGCGCGGAGCCCGCGCAGGCGGCGTCAAGACCCGCGGCGCCGGCGCAGACGCAGGGCGCGGAGCCCGCCGCGGGGGCGCCCGTGCCGCGGGGCTTCGGGCGCATCGTGCGCGACGCGGACGGGAACGTGGTCGGCGTCGAGCTCCCGGACGAGGAGGAGGCGCGGCGGGCGCCCGAGACGGTGGAGGACGTGCCGGATGTGCGCGCAGACGCGCGGCTCGCGGCGTGGGTCGCGCCGCGGGCGGGCGGCGCGGGCAGCGGGGTCGTGGCAGGTGCGTGGGATGGCGTACACGGTGGCGCTGGCTGACGGGATGCGGCGGCGCACAGCGCTGGAGGAGATGTCGCGCGCGGGCGGGCGGCGGGTGGCGCGGCATGCGTCGGCGGGGGAGCGGGCGGTGCTGCGGCGGCTGGTGGCGCGGCACGGGGAGGACGTGGAGGCGATGGCGCGGGACCGGCGGCTGAACGCAGACCAGCGGACGGCCGGGGAGCTGCGGCGGGCGATCCGTCGGGCGGGGGGGGCTGCAGCGGTGGGGGCCACGTGAGGCGGGGAAGTGTCTCGCCTGGAAGTAGCTAGGATAGCATAGCGCGTTGCCGGGATGTTGCGAGGGTGTGGCGGGCATCAGAAGCGGGCGATCGAGTTCTGGCACGCTCGCGGAGTTGGACGGCGGGCGCAACGCGAGCTCGTGCATCGGGCAATCTCCTCGGGGCAGCAGTGCGCGTGCCAGATCTGGGCGTGCGCGGCGCTCGCGATCTCGCCGTGGCCTCGCCAAATGCGGGCTGCGACAGGCGGCGAGGTAGCAGCGGTGGGCGTCTTCTTGCCATCCCGGGTGACAGCATCCATGTATGGCTGGCAGTCGACGTCGCACCCGCCGGCATTCGACTTCGCGAGATCCCATCCCGGCGCCAGACTATAAAACACGCCGCCTCGTGCCACTCCGCCGCCTCATCCCCCAATGTCCCCGAGGAGTGCCACCAGCAGATCCTCCTCCACCTCCCCCCGCCCTGGCCGCCGCGTCCCCGGCCAGCCCAAGAGCACCCGCCAGCAGTACTCCGGTGCGTGCCCTCCCCCTCCCGCCCCGCCCCGCTCACCCCCCACAGCGTGCGGGGCTTGTCGCATGCGCAGGTCCGTGGCCCGCCCCCCCCCCCCCCGCCCCCGCCCCGCTCACCCCCCCGCAGAGTCCGCTGCGACCTCAAGGACCTCCCCATCTCCGCGTCCGGCCAGCACCCGCCCTGCTCCAACTGCAGCGAGCGCGGCCTCAAATGCGTGTACGTCCCTCGCTCGCTCTCCCCCCGCCCTTGCCGATCCCCCCCAGGGACGAGTTTGCAGAGGTCAAGGCCGTCAAGCTCCTCCGCCGCGGCCGTCGCCTCCAGCAGGTCGAGTACGTGCCCCGCGCGCCTGCCCTCCTCCGCCGCTCAATTTAATTTTGCAGGGCCGTCTACGGCCAGCATTCCGGCGACGAGAGCCCCCTCCACGCGGTCACCCAGCCGCGGAGCATCATCCCGCGACTGCGGCCAGAGTTCTTCAGCTCGCCCTTCTTTCATAGATTTCATATACAGCGTAAGCGCGCACAGGCACACCTAAACCGTATCCTTCTCACGGCGATCACCTGCAGGGCCCATCCTCGAGCCCGTCGAATTTTGCAATAGGTATTATGACTTCTGCAAAGGGAACAAGGACCAAATGCAGGCTCCTGGACAGCTCGTCGCGCTCATCCTCGTGGTCTGGGCCGCCAGCTTCGGCGTCAACGAAGCCGGCGTCGAGGAGCTTTGCGACGCCTCCGTGCATCCACGCCGCCGCCGCGATCGCGTCAACGAGATGGTCCACGAGGTGCTCTCCCTCGTTGACATCCACGGCCTGCTGCGAAAACCTTCATGGGACGGCGTGCGAGCGCTTCTCCTCATCTTGCCTCTAACGCAAGGTGCGTGAGCTAATTTTCCGCTTGGCGTGTCTCTGATCACGCGCGCACACAGAGGTGCAGTCGCCGATGGAACGGCTGGTGAGTGTGCTCTTGACGTCATGCCGTGCTCGATTAACCTCACATTGCGGGGGTAGGCGATGTACGAGGCCACGATAAGCCAAGTACATGCCCTTTGCAGCTTAGCGTCGATCTCGTCGGTCCACAGTGGGCAGGGCGAGTACGTGGATGCGCTTGTGCGCGCTCGGATATTCTGGTATGCGCATGTCATTGATGGCGTGACGAGTGGACTCAGAGGAGGGCGTGTTCTGCTGTAAGGATGCCGCTGCTATTACATACTCCCAGCTCACATCGATTATTGTTCCCAGGACTGATGAGGATCTTGCCGCGTTCGAGACTACGCTCCCCCCGATAGGCGACAGCCTGTCCACCCCCGCGCTATACACCTTCTCCTATCGCTATGCGACAATACCTATCCGGGTCTCGTCGGTCTGCCGGGAGATACATGCTGCCCTCACGGGGCCAAAGGCCCGCCGAGGCCATGCGGTGCACGAAGACAAGCTGCATGCTGCGTGGGAGACACTTGACCAGTGTTGGAACGACTTCGACAGTGTTCGACAGCTCGGAACAGACGGCTTTGTGAATGCAGAGGACGTCGAGCGATTCATCGACGGCTGGCAGGTAGGCTGACCCGCATTCCATCTCCCCGCTCCACGTCTGACCATACTCTTTCCGTGCAATAGATTTTTATCTTCGAGTGTCGTAAGTGCCGCCTCGCATATTCGCTGCATATCATTCGCTGACGTGTGGGGTCACCCGAAAGATAATGTCATCCGCGAAGCGCTTAAGCAGCGCCTCGTTGCACGGCCTGCGCCAGACGCCTCGCTGCTCCCGGAGGTGCTCCCCTCGGTACGAAGTCGAGAGCATGAGGCGGACATGCGCCTGCACACGAAAGCGAGCCACAAGTGCCAGTCGATCGTGCGCCAGGTTGTCGCGATCCTCCGTCGAAATCTCGGCACGCACTTTTTCCACTACGATGCCGCGCTCATCCGCGACGGGTGCTTCTTCGCGGGCTTCCTCCTTGCGAGCGACGCCGGGCCAAGCGAGGACGTCGACGTCTGCCTCCAGGCGCTGCGCGAGATGCGCTGGGCGTTCGCCAAGAGCGGGGACCGTGAGCAGACCGTACGCATGATCTGGGAATCGCGCAGCGCGCAGGCGCGCCGCGGCTTCACCGGCAGCCCGACTGACGAGCTGCTCCGCCCGTCGACGGGCGACCAGCCATACGCGCGCCGCCCGCTCGTGCGCCCCATTAGCGTCCCGCCGCTCTCGCTCTCGCTGTGCACCGTGCCCTCCCCGCTCGGCTCCGCGTCCGCGCCGAGCACCGCGTGCGGCCCGGGCGGGGGCTGGCCGACGACGACGCCCCCGAGCAGCTCCGGCACGGGCATGTACGACGGCTCGCATCGCGGGTCGCCGACGTCGCCGTTCACGCAGTCGCCGCACAGCGCACTCGACGTCGACGGGCAAGTGTTCTACTTCCAGGCGTACAACTACGCCGTCGATGACGGTTCCGCGGGCCAGACGCACATTTCGCCGCTGCCGTCGTCGCAGATCCTCCCCCCGCCGCCGCCGGCCGACTTCGCCGCAGTCCCGATGTTCGACGCGAGCTCGGTCGTGTTTTCGAACGCGGCGATGGGCGGCCAGAGCGCATGCGGCGAACTGAATGCGCAGGCCCCGGCAGTGGGCAGCGAGAGCAGGCATTTTGGCGGCAGCGCCTTCTACCAGTAGCGGTCTGCGGGAGCTGTGGGTCGGCATCTCATCGTGTACACGCCGCGGCGGATGCCGTCGGTTGTATTTCTTGGACGTTCTGCTCATCTGTGCCGTATGCTGTATTTCGGAGGCAATCGTCGTCACCAGGGGTATCTTAGTCGCACTGTATCTTAGTAAACATTTTGGATCGTGCTGTGTAGAGGAACGCTCATTTGCCCCATTCTCGCGCAAACATGCATATTCGTACATCGTTATATTTTCGCGCCGTCGCAATGCATAGATTGAGAACGCCCGCCGCGTGCGCGTGCGCCGTATCGCCAGGGGAATTCGAAGGGCGGAACCGTACGGCAGGGAGTGACAGAGCTGCGCGGGCCGCACGCGTTGACGTGTAAGATGCCCGATATTATGCGTCCTGACTAACGCACGCGCGCAGATATGAACGCCCAGACACACTATCCGTACCCGCAGGGCTCAGCTGCCCGATTGAGCGCGAACGGCCGCTCTAGCGGTCGCCCCGCGTGCGCATCGAGCCGATCGCGGGAGGCGGGCAGCTCGTAGTGCGGTGGGCCGGGGCGCCCTGGCCGCGTCCGCGGGCAGGCACCGGGCGGACGGGACGGCGGAGGCGGACGCGCGCACGACGGCGCGAGCTGACAGCAAGCGTGCGCGGCACGGGGCGTTCGCGAAGCGTGGCACGGGGCGTGTCGCGCCTGGGAAGATGCGCGTACAGGAGCCTCTATTCAGAACACGCATGGACGGGGAGAAAATGGGCAGGACGGACGAAGGAGGAGAGCGCGGGCCGGGGGGAAGGTGCGATCGCGCGGATATGCGCTGTTGGGGTCGCAGGCGGCTGCTGCTGTGCTAGGCCGCGCTGGTGCGTGCATGCGGCGGAGAGGGCCGTCAGAAGGAGGAGAACGCGGGCGAGAAGGTGAGCAGGGGGGGCGATATGTGGGAAAATGATAAACATGCGCCTGCGCGCGGAGATGAGGTGCGGTCCGTCGGGAAGCGGCATCCCCTCTTTCGTGCGCGTGGATGCGATGGACTGATGGGATGTGCCGTTGGAGAACGCGAAGCACCGCTAGCGCATTTTTTTTCTCTGCGGATGGCCGCGATTACGACAAACCCAACGGTCGAATAATTTATTTCAGAGTCCTGGACCAGTCCTAATGCAGTAACGTGGCAAAGATGACCTCTTTGTGCGAGTGTCGGGCTAGAATACCGCCTCACGTCTTCGACCTAGCGCCGGCAGGTCGACCGTTCGAAGATCTCGGCAGATAATGCGACTCTCTGTGGAATCACAGCCCCCGGCGAGGTGCCCTGCACATTGCGTGAATCCGAGGTATCTCGACAGATGCCAGACCCCGGAATTTCACTTTGTGGTCGAATTCGGCGTCTGTTGTACCGGGCCAGGACCGCAATCACCTACACATGACATCGAAGTTCCCATCATTATCCTGTAGGCGAAGACAGACAAGACACACCCTATAACACGGAATCCTCATGGAAGACGAATTGATCTGTACCCCGCTACGGGAAGCGGCGGTGAACGTTTCACGCACTGAAGCATGAGATCTTAGGTGTCTCGGCGAGCGCCCTTCTTTCCGACCCGGGCGCTTCACGTGGCACGGAGAGGCTGACATAAGCATTAACGCGGGGCGGAAGCAAACGGCCGGCGCCGTGAGTTCTGATCCAGACTGGAGCGCCATCTCCAAGAGCGCAGTCGGGCTGGCTGCGCACGGGTCCCACGACTCTTGTCTGTTCGACCACTGCACTTGTTGTACCCCGACGCACCTGTGCGCATTGCAGACTCATGGATTTCATATGTAAGTGACGTAGCCAGGCTTGATGTCGGGAAAGGACTCATCGGCGGATCGTATCTTTACCAGTTTGCCTTCCGATCATCTGTGCGTACGCGATCAGTGCTCGTCTAAGCGGCTGCTAAACATTCCGTCAGTCGGTTGTCCCACTAAGATCAAGCCTGATGGCGACCAGTCGCCCAGGATCTGCCCCAGATGCAACAACGGTGAGGCGCATTAAACAGGGTCTTCCTCTACGCGTGCTGACCACTCCTGATGTAGCGTCCGTCACTTCGGCCAAATCACGCCTCTGGTTCGAGCTGTGCTTCGTGCCCCTCATTCCTATGCGCTCAAAGCGCGTGTGGGTCTGCTGCATATGCCAATGGAGCATCCCTCTGCAGTTAGGGTGAGCACTTCCCTGCCGGTGATGTTTCTTGGAGCTAACACCGTGCTGACTCCATGCATAGTTGGGAGCCCGCCATCGCTGGGAACAACTTCCAGCAAGGCCGCCCATGGCAGCAACAGCCCCCTTCTGGCTATATGGGCGCACCACCGAATACTTACCAGCCGGGATATCAGCCCGGGTACATCAACCAGAACCAGGGTCAGAAGCTTGAGGGCCCGACTTCTCGTTAATTAATGAATCTTCCTCATTGATTGTATCAGTATCTCGAGATCCGGACGCTATTCTCTCTGTATCCGTAGTGACTAGTCCTATAATGTAAACAGCTGAGACTGTCAATATCTGCCTTGTCTCTGTTTGGGTCGCCGAGTGAATGTGTGGAAAAGGAGTGTCAAAATCACACCGAAGGCAAATCCGCTAGCAACCGCAATACCACAGATGTCGGCGTTGGTGAGATGATCCGTCCGACGAGCGCGGGCATGGACCTGAGCAGGCGGTGCTGGATCATCTCCTCGATTCTCCCTGAATTCAGCCATTGCTGCTGTAGCATCCGTCAGCCCAAGCAGGCCGATCATTGGGGGTTGGCTGCTGGTGGCCGCATGATGGGTCACATATACGTTCTGGAAGAGGAATCTCGTTATCGAAGTGGCTCCATTCTGCGCAGTGAAGGCGTACCCGGAGAAATGTATCACCAAGAAGCCAATCTCCGGAGAAGACCTAAAGAGCCCGTAAGCAGAGCGGATCAACGCGGCGCCGTAGACATTTTAGCTTCACCCCGTCATTGGCTTGCACGCCGCCCAAACACCAGTCGCCGTCCTGTCCACCTTCTTTCCAGTTGACGTCTGCAGGATCAATTACGTATTCCTTCTGATTACCGGCGTCGCCGAGTTCAAAGCCGACGACGACAGCTCTGTTGCAGCGGACTTGCCAGCCCGCGTCCGTACGCCGGGCTTCGCCAACGGATTGCCAGAATCTATCCACGTCTGCCGTTGGTCCCAGGATGAGCGTCGTGCCAGTGTCAAGTACGGCGATAGGCGTAGAAGCACCATTCACATGGGATGAAGACAAGTCGAACCGCGTGGAGTTGATGCTCAGGGATTGGAGCGGGAGTTTCCAGTAATTGTAAGTACTAGCGCCGGCGGACGAAACGGGAGAGTAAGTGAGCATGGACGTGGCGTTGGCATATGCAGGGTCGAGCTGGCCGACGGTGAAGGAAGATCCGGTCTCATTCCTGCCTAGCTTGAATGCAAAGTACCGGTCGCTCTCATTTAACGATGCGAACACATTCTCGATGAGCGTTCGACCGGAAGTGTCAGGAATCGATGCCTCGACTGGGAAATTCAGCCCCATGATTCCGCTGTAGCCAGTGCCTGAGAGGTCGAGGCCTTCGGTGCTATTGGCGAGAGCTGCGCGTTGCGGGGTACATTTAGCAGCGGCCACATGGTAAAGGCGTGAGTGTACCGACCCAGAACTTGAGAAGATATCTCGTAAGGGCCTAATGTAACAGTGTCCGTTCCTACATTGCCTGTAACCGATCCAATGAGGTATTTGAGGTGGAACGACTCGCCGGAGAGGGACAGAGGACTTGGCTCAGAGCTATTGTACGTGTGGATTTTCTGGCAGTCTGTATCTGTGCAGTTTGATGAGACTACCCACTGGTTATCTATGTAAGCAATGTCATACACATTGCACGAAATGCAATGCCCACCAGGTCCGAGGATCCGGTGTCGAGTAATACATTGAAATCTTGTCCGCCGATGCTGATATACAAACGGGATAATGAGACGTACGTGATTGAGATGCACGAGATTTTTACCTTATAGGTACCAAGTAGGCACTAGAGAGAATTATAGGGTTTGACCCGCTAGTTATTGAAGAGAAATCTGATACACTCACTATTCATTGGCATTCGACAATGCAACATCACTGTTTGAACCATGCGCAGAAGGTCCTTGGCCGCGAGGGACACGAGAAACAGGAATCGAGACACCGGTTGAGCGGGCCATCTCTATCTCACTCTAACTCAGTAGAGGCAGGTGGTTATGCCGTATAAATCATGAATGCCCCCATTTGCAGTGGCTGACGCGAGGCTGGACTTCAACGTCATGGGCTACAGCACAGGCCATGGTATCGCCTGCGAGAGCTTCAGGTAGCCAGGTCAGTAGTGTTTTCATGCTTATGAGCATATAGTATAATCTCGCAGCCGTTCAATCACTTCCAGAGCAGCTAGGTTCCATAACACGGCTGTTTTGGAACACCGGAAGAATACAGCACGGATTAATCGGCCTCTCTGCTGATCGCACCGACTGTCTCCTACCCTGGCCTCGCTAGCAAGCTGCCAGATAGCCTGTGAGATCCCAGATAGGATTGCAGAGCGATGGTGTCAGCGGGAAGAAAGCTGTGCAAGCTGAGTTGCACCTGCAGACCGTTGGCAGGGGTTTGCCGGTCACGCCCCCATACACGCGTCACAACCAGCAAGCAACGGCCCACTTGCTCTCCGTCTCCTCGTCCTCCGCCTCCAGCGTTCTCCCCAACACACACGACCTCGACGTCATGCACACCAGCGAGTACGACTACCTGTTCAAGCTCCTTCTCATCGGCGACTCTGGTGTCGGGAAGGTGAGGCGTTCGGTCTTGTCATCTTCAGCGGCATAAGTCCAACATCGCTAACCCTATCCCATTACACTATCCTATTGCCCTTGTAGTCTTGTCTCCTGCTCCGTTTTGCCGATGACACGTACACTGAGAGCTATATCTCCACGATTGGTGTCGACTTCAAGATCCGGACAATCGAGTTGGAGGGCAAGACCGTGAAACTCCAGATCGTGAGTCTCGATACTTATGTTTCTATACCTACGTATGCTGCGTGCATAGAACTATGCCGCAGACAATGAGGACTTGGGTTACGCTGCCCAAGAATATGCTATGGGCTTTCCGTTGTCTCCTTATTGCATCCGCATATCCTGATGTGATTAAACCCTTGCGCGTCTTTCTCGTAGTGGGACACTGCAGGTTCGTAGTAGATGTTGTTTCATGCCGATGACTATGCTGAGACCTTGCAGGACAGGAACGGTTCCGGACCATCACATCTTCGTACTACCGTGGCGCACATGGTATCATCGTCGTTTATGACGTGACTGATAACGGTATGGAGCGCGACAACTGCATTCTATAGATCACTGACGCCTTTGATATAGACACTTTCACGAACGTCAAGCAATGGCTTCAGGAGATTGACCGATACGCGTCTGAGGGCGTGAACAAATTGCTCGTGGGCAACAAGTCGGATTTGACAAGTAAGAAGGTTGTCGAGTACAGCGCCGCCAAGGTGAGCAACGCATCTGCCAAATGCGCGACTCATCTAATGTTGCCGTGTAGGAATTCGCGGACCAACTCAACATCCCATTCCTTGAGACCTCGGCCAAGAATGCTACCAATGTCGAGCAGGCATTCTTGACTATGGCGAAGCAGATCAAGGACCGGTAAGCTTACCTCCTTTCTACGTATGCGTTAGCCACTCACGCGCAAGCATTAGGATGGGTGCTAGCTCATCAACTGTCGGAGGCACTGGCAAGTCTTCGACGATCACTCCTGGCACATCCGTCACACAGCAATCATCTGGTGGTTGCTGCTGAACGGTCGTTTTTTCTTGTCGTCTCATGGTTCCGGTCACCCTGTATATCGGTTGCATAGAGGGTGGTAGGAGGGCCGTCCTGGAATGGTGTTTTCTTTCTGTCTGCTACATTATCTATGCTTACAGCACTAGTGTCACGGTGTTGTCGGACTCGCCTGCCTCGCTACTGTCATTTGTCTGTCATACTCGCATTGTGCCGTGTTCCTCGAAACATCGACCTCTGTACGGCACCAGTTGTGATCCTGCTCGTTAATGTGATACGTTCATTTCATGCCCAGCTCCTCGCCAGCCCGATAGAATTGAAGAATGCTCTCGGTCTATAACCTGTGCAGTGAGCACTCATGAGCTATCAATAGTGCGGTTTCCACGAGGATACTGTATATAGGGTCACTGCATGAGAAGACGTTCACGGGAGAACTCAGTACGCAGCTTCTGACCAGTCTAGGCGATATCAGCAATTGTGCCATGGGACGTGATGACCCAACCTTGTGGTCCGGTTAACCGCAATACACGGTCAGCGCGATTCGCGCAATCCTGCATCCACACGAATACCATCAAAAGACTCGGAGAAGACTCACTGGAATCATAGAAGCAAGATATCCAAGATATCTATCGAGAGGCCTGTTGCACATTACTCAGTGCTATCACTTCATCGCGGCGTGTCGAGTGCCATGTCTGGAACTTCAGAGTGCAAGCTCCGTCCTTGAGATTGCCACATGATCTAGGCGGATGAATGAGATCGTTGGTCAAGTTCGACAGGGATTAAATGTTCACGGGGAAGGATGACGGGAACATGAAAAAGCCGTCAGTGAAGAAGTCGCGAATAAATTGCATCGCCTTAGAATCAAATTACCGTACATTCGACGGCGTTCATGACTCGTGTACAACGGCCTAGGGGTCTGATGTATTGATTCGGGGTTGAACCAGCATAGAAAACGCCCAGCTTGCGCCCCGCCACGGGTCGCAAGACCTGCAGGCATGAAGTTTTGTCGGGGCGTCAGTGATACCCTCAAATTGTCGACACTTGTTATGCAATATGCACATCGAGTTAGCGCCCTTAGCGGTTTGTCGCTTGTCGTCGGATGAGTTCGCTTTAATGTCCGGCTGAAACTAAGCGAGATCACCGTGGCGATTTTGTCGAGCGCAACGCATAAGATGAGTCCGAGCTATCTTTAATATAATCTGGTCAGCTGTTTGGAGTATTACAGGTGCTTAGATGTGTAAAGAGGGTTGCAAAGGCAGGATCTTCGTTCCGAGCGTCACGTCTTGCCTTCAAGTGAAGGGTTAGCTTGACGAACCTTGTAATCGCTAGAAGAGGTGATTCTGTTCCAAGGGAGAACTTACGGCGCAATGCAAGAAGCACTTAATGCATGAGTGAATTAAGTTGTCCGTACTGGCCGTATGCGCCGTATGCAGAGGCCGTCATGCTAACAGCATCGGATCTAATGAGGAGAAAGAGTATCCCAGAGGTCGAGAATGTTGTCACTGGGCGAGAAAGAATGCTAGCTGGAAGAAGTATCCACTATCCGCACGTAGTTCAAGCCTACGAATGCATAGCGCTAATGAGTGACTCTATATTTAGACCGGCAACCTCCGGGCGTTGAGGCAGAGGCCTTTAAGTTACAACAACGGTTCCGAGTCAGGCGCTAATTACTCGTCCGGGTGGGTTGTCGTTCCTCTGAAAACTACGGGGCGGTTTCTCCGTCAGCATATGCTCTGAGATGCACTCGTGAGTAAAAATTCTCAGGAAAAAACTACGTGCTCATGTCGCAGTCGTGACCGCCGAGATGACCATACTCCCAGTACGAGTGCTGGATACTGTATCATAGTATCTTCGTTGGTATTTCTCGCACTGGGCAGCTACGCGACGCTTTTCAGTGCTTTCCATACGGAAAGTGGTGTTGCAGTGCGTTTCTTCGCCACGGGTCTATGGACCTCGGCTTGGTATTCATGCTGAATCACACAACATGGAAATGCAGATTTTGGACATTCTGGCGCGGGACACACATTACAAATACTTCATTGTACTGCTTGTTCCGACGACCTCGTACTTTGTCATAGCAAACTGGGTCGGCTGGCAATATTATCGGAATTCTTAAACCTTGCGGTTGCAATAATGCCGGTATTAGTATTCCGACAATTTGTCCAGGGCCACTTCCCGTCACTCCGTCACTCGCCTCTTTTTCCCCCTTCGAACATCCGTTTCATTATCATCCACGTCCTCCATTGCCTCCCACACATCATCACCCGCATCTTCTCCGTCACTCTCCGCAGCATTATCCGTGCGTTCATCACCCAATATGCCATCCCAGATGACGTCGCTCGGAATAGTTTTGGTGAATACCCTATCGAGAACCTCGCCCTTTTGTTCCTGCTGAGACCCGACTTCTGTGGGCGGTGGGAACGTGCTATGCAAACGGAAGAAGCGATCCTGTGAGACCGAGGCCAACAATCCTGAGGAGGATGCCAGGGATGTGACTGCGCCTGACAGTCCTAATAGAATACAGTTAACGAAATGCTCCAAGTGATTCTGTGAGGAGAGTATTCACCTTTGTACCCGTAGGCAACCTTGCCATTACGCAGGTCCAGTGCGAAGATGTTGCATCCGCGATCAGCAATGAATACTTCACTACGACTTGATTTAGAAATTTGTCAGCATGGAGGGATGTTCAGACATACTGCTCGGCAAGCCCTTTCTCAATGGAATTGATACCGCTAATTTTGCCAATGCCCTTCCAATCGGCTACGGGTCGCTTCGCGACGCGCGTATCGTATCGGCGGACATTACCTTCCTGCGTCCCGGCGAGTAACTGTTGGTGGGAGGCGAGCGAAGACGGCTGGAGGTACGTGAGTGCCGTAATATGCACAGGCTGTCGCAAGCTTAAGCTGTCGTTGGAAAGCTGCGCAACAGGTGAGACACTCAATTACTGTATAGGAAAACGGTGTACATTACATTTTTCGCCCGCCAGATTTCTCCGGGTAGCAGCTGGTCACTTCTTTTCCTTTTCTTTGAGTCGCCCGCGGTTGACACTTCTCGGCTGGCAAAAGCCTGCGCCGTATTCCAGACAGAGAGTTCGACCTCGTTCCCGCCGTACGCAAACGTGTCTCCCGTCTGGGATAGTCTCCAATCGCATATTCGCATAGGAAGGACAGAGGTCTGCGTGCTCGTGGCGGTACCTTCATTTCCGAGCTGTGTGAGCCGCAAGGCACCGTTCGAGGTGCATGAGTACACGCGCCTGGCGATAGACCGTCATGTAGCGTCAAAATTAATTTTTGTGATCAAGAGCACGTACCTTTCGGACAAGGCCAGCCCAACGTATCGTTGTCCGCTTTTCAAGCGGGGTTCCTGCCATTCATGCACAACACTCAGCCCGGAATCATCTCCCTCATTGAAGACAGTAGCAGAGCCATCGGCACGAGCTGCAGCTAGCTTTCCTTGAACGCTTTTTCATGGGGTATTGAGACGAGCGACATCTTCTGTCACTCACCAATAACCCAGGATCTTCATTGGATACAGCTAATTTTTGGACAGCCTTCGCTCTGCCATCGCCCTCTTGCCATGTAACAATATCTGGCTTCCATTCCTTCGGTGTGTTGCCCTGAGTGTATCTCACGGACTTGACAGACCCGAGTTCATCCCCAGTGAAAAATCGAGGCATGGCGCAGTGAGCAGTTTAGACTGTTAGATCTCTGCGTCAAGCGAAAGTCACTCCCATCACGATCATAGTCACACGGATCAGATCACACACGTACGTGCGCCTCACGCCTCCTCGGTGTCCAGCGCCCAACGTAACGGTCTATCACGACGACGTCTGCGCAGGCAACTTGTTACTGCTCACATTAACTGACGTGCCAGTCGAATTCTAGTGAAGTCTTATCTCATGGACGGTGCTTTGAAAGAACTTGATCGGCTGGAGAAGTTAGCCTCCAATGCATCGTTGAAGGGAAAGTCTCCGAGCATCAACGACTCGCTGGACTCCCTCCTGCAGTCGCTCCGGGAAGTCAAGGACCGCCTCCATGCAGGCACGGCAACTGCTGAGACGTTCAGTGTCCTTGCCAAGACTGTGGACTCGAGAAAGAAGGATGTCGATGAGCGACAGAAGGAGGTGTACAACTCCTTGGGAAAGGTCGGGAAGGCGTTGGATAAGGTGCGGTCAATGCATATGTGCATTTGCGACAAGCATGACCTCCATTTCAGAAATTCCTGATTCCATTACCATCGTATGATCCGCTTTTTGTGTCGGCCGAAGCAACGGGTGCACTGGACCGAACAATTGCTCTCCATTTCCTTCGGACTGGCCAGTTCCATACCGCAGAGGCTTTCATAGAGGTAAGGCTAGCTACGCTTGGACTTTACTCAACTCGAGACCATTTTGCAGGAAGCAGATGTCAATATAGATCCGAAATTGCATTCGCACTTTGTGGATTTGCATCATATCATGTCGGCACTTAGGGAGCAGAACGTCCAGCCAGCACTGGAGTAAGGGTAGCCGTGCCTTCTTACACTTCTATAACGCTGACGCGATGTATAGATGGGCTAACCGGAATCGGGAATTCCTGACGTCGCGCTCGTCACCGCTGGAGTTTCTTCTCGTTAAGTCTCAGTATATCCACCTCCTACTAGGATCACAGCCACCGGACATCCGCTCCGCCATCGCATATGCAAGGAGATACTTTCCTTCGTTCTCTTCTCAGCATGCGCATGAGATTAGCCGACTCATGACATGTGTGCTGTTTTTGTCCCACTTATCGGCGTCACCGTACTCGGAATATGCCTCCTCTGATCTGCACTCTGAGTTGGGGTCCATGTTTGCCAAGGAGTTCTGTGCAAGCTTGGGTATGAGCAGACAGGTCCCTCTACGAGCTGTCGGTGATATTGGTGGGGGAGGCGCATTGGCGCGCATTGAGAAAGGAAGGAAGATCATGCGGGAGCGTAAAAGCGAGTGGAGTCGAACAGATGAGCTCCCGGTAAGTAAACAGTGGCATTATTCACGATTATTGCACGTCCAATACCTTTGATACACTTACTCATAGATTGAAATCCCCCTCCCACCGGAGAATCGGTATCACTCGATATTTGCTTGCCCAGTGTCTAAGGAACAGTCGACAGAATCAAACCCGCCCATGATGATGGGCTGTGGCCATGTCATCACTAAGGACAGCTTACAGAAGCTCAGCAAGCCTGGAGGGTATGTCAACGGCTTCATTGTCATTATCTTCCTCATTTTTTGGTTATAGTCGGGTGAAATGCCCATATTGCCCGGTGGAATCGCAGATATCTGCTGCACTCAGGGTACATTTTTAATTAGCTTGGGGGACCCGAGTGCTATGTATGTACGTCTATAAGACATTGTAATGTAGATGTATGTATGATACGGACATTTTTTGTCTTTGAAATGGAACGCCGACCTTGCAGCAATCAGCTTCTCATAGCAGCGGTCGGGCAGTCTATTGTGGCGTGCAATGTGTGGCCCTCTGCCTTGTGGCAGCCGCAAGTCGCGGTACACGTGATCGACGCGTCGCGCGTCCGTTGGATCAAGTTGAATGCTCACCTGCGGCTGCTTTTCTCGCGACTAGCGCCCGATGATGGTACAGTAGGACCGTGTCTGTCTGTCTGGTACTTAGCAAGCTGGATATGCCTCCCTTCCGACCCACACGCGCTTCTCCTCCTCTCAGGACGCCATCGCTTACCCGTAATTTGCTCGAGGATTCACGCCCCTCTACTATCGCTATACCTGAGCTTATTGGCTTGACACCAGAAGAGGTTGAGTTCATCGATGCTGTTGTCGCGCACGTACCCACCTCAACTACTGCTTTCTCGGCATTAATGCAAGCCTACCACGACTTGTTCTATGAGCGGGGACTGGATCCGCACAATGACGTGGTCTATTACAGCAAGCTGCTAAAGCTCGGTACCGTAAGAGGTAATAGCTGGCAGGAGAAGTGGGACACCATCAAGAAACAACAGAACTATGGGTCAGGGTCAAAGGCCGTTGGTGATGGCGGCCGGACATCGAGGACTCCGACTCCGCAATTTCCAGTGAATACGCGACCTACCACACGACTCGCGACGATCACAGCTGGGTACAGCAAGATACACTCAGATGACTCGTTTACGCTACATTCACACCCTGAAGACACCGACGGGACTCAGACGGAGCAGGAGACAGACAGCCAGGCTGCCGCGCCACAATACCACAACATCCCGCGGGCAGCGCGTCGTGGGTCCTCTCCGTCGTTTTCCTCACCCTCGAACTCGCTAGGCTTGCACACTGGCCCGTCCTCTGCGTCGACATTTAGTCCGGATGGCACGCCACGTGTATACCCTACTCGGAGGGTAATTCCGAGGCATATAGCTTGGAATGACGCTGCGTCTGAGACGGAAACAGATGTACTCTCCACTGTACCGCCGTCATATGGCGCTGCCAATTATGAGTCTCACCGCTCGATAACACCTCGTACCCGCTCTGCAAGGCTGCACAACCGCTCTATGTCATCTTCCCCTTCTATTCAGCCGGTTGCCCAACAAAAAGCTCAGCCTGTGAAGGAGCATCAATATAGTGCCATCAACGAGGAGAATGCGTGGGCGAAGATCAGAGAAGCGCAGGATATCAAGGAAGCAGACCGATTCAGACAGGATAAGTTGCTTGAGCGATGTTGGGATGTCTGGAGGCAGGGATACCAATGGATCATTGTGAGCATCAAGTTCACTAATATATCGCGTACTGACAAGGTATACAGACAACGAATGCGCAAATCGCTGAGGCACGAGACACGCTTATATTGCGTGTAGTGCTACGACGCTGGCAACAACGTACAGTCGCTCGCCGGGAAATCTACGAACGCGTGGCCGCGCTCTCTGATAAACGGCGCATGCGTGGGGCCCTCTACCTCTGGAAGGTGAAGTACAAGGAGAAGAAGCAGGCGCAGTATCGAAATTCTATGCGCGCCAGAATGGCCGTCGTGCGTGAGCGACGCGAGACGAAGATTCTGAAGGACGCCTGGGCAAAGTGGCGGCAGTCGCACCGTTCGCATCTATCTGACCAACACTACACGGTGAGCTTGATGCGGCGTTTTTTCAAACGCTGGAAGGCACGGCTGGTGCTACTGGACCAGATGGACGCCGCGGCGGACCATCTTGTCTACGTTAGAGAGGATCGAAATGCGGAACGGTGTTGGAATCGCTGGCGGAGTGCTATGGAAATGCGCCATTTGGAGAAAGTGATGACTGAGCGGGTCAGTTTGCGCATAATGGGGGCTGCTCTTGATGTCTGGAAGAGACGATTGTACGTGTTTCCATGGGTGTGTAGACCGTTGCTCATGCTCATGATCTGTTCTGCTATAGAGCTCTCAACCGCGTCGCGGACAAGTTGCACGACATGATAATCATGAAACGCGCCCTTGGTGCATGGAAAGGCGCGCGAGATCGAATACGGGTACGTTAGAATGTTGTGCAGTTCTTTCAGTCAACGGTGCTTATTTTGTTCGTGTAGAGTCTGGAAAGGCGGGCTGTGAAACATACTGCCAGACAAGATGTCGTTCTAGTCCGGGCTGTGCTGAGGGTGTGGAGGGCTCATACGCATGGCAGATCGCTGGAGCGTGTCAGATCCGCAAGACTGATCAAACAAGCATGGTCCATTTGGATCGGTCGGATGCAACACCAGAAAGGCTTAGAAGGTCCGCAGATACTATTTCAATAACCTGACACAGTCGCTGACAGCGTAACTTGCCTTTGCAGAACTTGCGCTCGCGTTCTCGATGAGGCCATCTTCAACGACCGCATCCGGTGCACTGCAGAAATGGTATCATGTCTACACAACACACCAGAATGCCTATAACTATGCAATTGACTGGCATTCCTCGCAATTAGCCTACAAGATGTGGGTGACTTGGCGCATTGAAATGCGGGCGAAAGTGAAGATGGCCAAACAGGCCAGGATCATCGATAAGTATCTTGTGCAAAAGAAGCAATGGAAGAAGTGGCGGGCCCACCTTGCCATGCGGAGGCTCGAAAGGAGACAGCATGAGTTCGAGCAGAAGATTGTCAAGAAGTGTTTCATTGGTATGTTACGTACCGGCAACCTTCTCACACAACGCTCAATATCGGTTCCGGTCAGAATGGCTGAAGGTTACCCGGCGGCGCCAACAGCTTCGGGTGGCCGAGAAGCTTGTTCGCGATTCCATCGACATGGTATATATCAGATCTCATTACCAAATCTCACGTCAAATTAACCCCATTTGCTATAGCGGCTCATGTCAAGTGTGCTAGATCACTGGGTCAACCGTGTTGTGAACATCAAAGACCTGGAGCTCCAGATTGTCTACAGAGACAATCTGAGAGTTCTCTCGTAAGTTCTCCCGCTCTCATTGGCACTCGCATCAGCCAATGTGTCAATCTTACGTACAGGATCTTCTTCGGGAAGTGGAAGGATGCCTGCTTACGGCATGTCTCAAGACTCCAGCTTGCAGAAAGCTTCAAAGATATCAAACAAGAAGGTAGATCCACTGCTTTATATATCAGATCCATGAAATGCTGACACTGTGTAGAGCAAAAGCGTCGCATGTTTTACAGATGGCTTACAGCGGCACGCACGATTCGCCATAAGCGTCTCTACCTGCAACACAGGGAGGAGAAGATGGCCATGTCAACCATTTCTGCTGCATGGGACAGATGGAGGGAGCGCTTCCTGGATGTCAGGCTGCAGCCAATGGTATATTCTTTTGCGAACGTAAGATATGTGCGAGCTCATTCGAGTTGCAGGCCGAGGACTTCCTAGCGCAAAGGCACCAGCATCTCATGTTCCGTGCCTTTGGCATCTGGCGTGCCAAGACAAGGGTGAGTTTTGACTAATCAGATTTTCATCTTTTGTCTGATGCGATTGAACAAGTCACTACCCGCCGTTCATTTCCATTCGTACAACACCAAGCGAAAGGCATGGAAGATTTGGCGTGATGCTATGCCTGCGATGATGCAAGCGAGAGCAGCTCGCGAACTGTATCGCAAGAAGCTCTTGGGTACGTCTTCCGTACCTGAAGATATAAGATGCGCGCTGATCACGCAATTATCCTCAGCTACATATTTCGACAAATGGCACAAGGCATACAAGACGAAAATGGAACTTGAGGCCGTCAAGTAAGTCGCATCGTCATTCAATACTGAAATTATCCATCTCTGTCAACAGGCGGGCGCGCTACATTCTTCTGCCAACTGCTGGGTCCAGACAGTCAGCCAGCCGTCGTGGATCGATGTCAGCACCACAGTCAATCCGTCCTGCAATGTCGGGCACTCACTCAAGAAGCCCTACCGTTGACTCTTCCCCACCTACCTCAACTGCATTGTTGAGACCATCCGCAGGCAGAGCTGGCATTGCAAGCCTCTTGAGCAGGGACAGATCCCCCGAGCGTTCAGTAGAGAGACCAGCCAGTAGAACGTACACCAGTGCCTCACGTCCTAAACTGTCTACGCGCGCGACGTCCACCCGTGCGGCGAGCCCAACAGAGTCCCAAACGTCTTTTACGCTCTCTGAAGTCCCACACTTGCGTTCGTCAACCTCGACCGCGTCGACAAGCGAAGTGCGGAGAAGTGCTCTTTGGCAAGAGCTCAGGGGCATCCAAATGCGAGCTCGGTCTAATTCAGACCGGTCTCCCTCGCGGGGCCGCCGCCATGCAAGATCATAAATCCTCAGCCTGCAAGTTATTTATCGGTGGTATCTATTGCTACAGTATCGTACAGCAGATCTAGAGGACTATATATTAACTCCCGCGCATTTCGTTGCATGTCCGATGCAGCGATGTAAAGTAGTCAGCGTCCATCTTCGCCTTACCGGCCGCCGATCTTGCTCTTCCACGTATGTGCCTTCTCGAATCCGTTCCTGGCCGATTGGTCTACATAATAATAATTAGCTTGCTCGATTGGCGAGCCAATTGTGATGCACTTACAATCAATTAGTGTTGCCTGGATTTCTTCGCGGCTGGTCATGACAAAGGGTCCATATTGGAAGACAGTCTGGTCAAGAGGCTCTCCAGCGATCTGCATTTCCGATCTCAAGAATGGTTCATCGTAGCTTTGGGGGCGATACACACCACGACAGCTTCTGTGTTGTCTTCTGTGGCGGTGATCTGGACACCGGTCTCGTCTGCATCACCAGAAAGAACAAGGGTGTGGAACGCCTCATGGATATTTGGCTCAGAGCCAACTTTCATTGAACCCTTGAGGGCTGCGCACATCTTTTCAGCGAATGAGCCTCGCAGCTGACGAGTCACCTACTATAAATAAATGAAGTCCAACCAGCCGCTGTATTCATCGTCATCGATATGATACTAATATAATGGTCGTGATAAAAACTCACGAATGTCTTGGAAGATAGTCGTGTCTTTCTTGTCGAAAATAACGTGGAAGTACCAGCAGCCACCAAGGGGCCGCACAGGCGACTCAACGCCATAACTCTTTCCGCTAATTACCTTGATTCGCACAGGTCCGTCTGGGCCCTCGGGGTACGCAGAGGGGATTCTGTACAGTAAATTGCGGACTCAATAACTTGAAACCTCGAGGTAAAGGTCGTGTGTAAGCGTACTCGTTAGGGCCGAGCTCCTGGTACGAAGGCTCAGCCATTTTGAATTGCTTAGGCAAGTCAACCCAGAGCTGGAGGCCGTGTGGGTCTGGATGTCCCGGCCCTTGAACTGGCATCTCGGCATGGATGACTAGCACAATGTGAGCTTGTGTGTATTGTGGAGACAAAAACGAGGCATACTTCCTCTGCCCTGAATAGGGGCAGAATTCAGTACTCAGGAGTCCGTAGAACAGGCGCGCAACTTACTGCACACATCCACTGCACGCCTCCGGCCTCAATCGTCCCCTTATGTCCGGCAGAATCTTCGTGCCGGCTCGACCTGCGATTTACAGGTAGGCAATCAATGCGGCTTTGAGGAAACTGCGCAACTCACCCCTCCAGCATGTATGACACGGTCGCCTGTCCGCGGTGCGGGTGGTCAGGGAACCCCTGGAGAGCACAGTCAATGTGGTGTCTGCAAGGTTGTTGGATGACACTCACTGCTCCTTTGGAGACATGGAAATGATCCAACATCAAGAACGGAGTTAGGTTCCGCAGCTTCATGCTCCCAATGGAGCGCCGGACGACAGCACCTTCACCCTGCAGATCCTCTGGTCAAAAGGCACTATGATGTCTACACGCGTATAGCACGACCTACCTCGGGCGTCTCGACCGCCAAGACCTTTTTGACAACACGCCTTGAGACTGAGGAGACCGACATGTTAGCGGAATTTAAAATGTTTGACTTCGCAGGTGATGGTATGTGAGAGGGATTTGAAGAGTTAGTGATGCTGAAGGTAGCGCGTTGGACTGGCCCTGATGGGTTAGCGAGGTAGTACGCGGTTGCGAGCACAAAAACAGCGCTCGCGCGAGGTATTTATGCATGCGTCGAAACGCATTGCAGGCCGGCTTATGTAGGACGAGGCTAATCTGTCAGCTTCATCCGCCATCTTGCCTTGTAGGGCACGATGGGCGCACCCTCCCGCGCCTACACTGGGATGATCTGCCTATATTTGGTAATTCGCGCGACGCGAGGGTCATCGTGATTACGAGCAGCGCCAATAGACCGTCTTGAATGGACATCGTCAGACTTGCAACACGTCGAAAAGCCAAGCCCGTGTCGTGGTGCATCATCCTTGAACTGCTCGACAAGGGCAACCGTCCTTGGCTCGATGAGATGATTACCAGCCTTACGAGAATAGCCTTACGAGAAATGATTTCCCGGCCAGGGATTCAGCGCATTGAAAGAACCGAATCTCGGGGCATTTCTCGCGAGGATAGAACCCTTATACCAACGCTATGAGAAAACGGGGGACGATCGATCAGTGCAGCCCACCATCAGATCCCCAGCCATCGTCGCAGATTCAGCGTTTCACACGACCGCAACCTTCGAAAATGCTGTCAGTGCCACCATATTCTTGGAAGTCAGGTCGCAATATGCATTCGTGTGACAGCTTTGCGTGCTATATCGTGTCCCAGATTTTGTACCATATTGTTTGATTGGCCTTCGCTTGTGAGTCTCGTGGACGCTGCTCGAGCTCCTCCTGCACGTCAATCTCTCTCTTACCTGTCACCAGATCCACCTCGGATGGTGGTATGAGACGGCTACGGTACCACAATTTGTAACCGATCCAGAACAGGAGGAATGTCGGAAGACCAATGTAGGACGTCACGAAGCTGCTCTTGGTGAAGGGTAAGAAGGTGTCGAATCCTGCAGGAAGACCACACGTTGGTTTGATCACGCTATCCTGATGGTGGGCAGAACCGACCTTTGAACAACGTAATGACTGCGGTGGATATCAGCGCAAACCACGAGCCGAACGGTTGGAAGGGGGCCTTGTATGATAGATCATCCCTCGACAATCCTTGCGCAGCCAAGGCCTTCATGAACCGTCTGAGTCTGGCGTGAGTACATCATGCCTAGCACCATATGAAGCAACTCACATGTGAGTATAGCAGATGCACATCCATGTAATCGCCCCGAACGTGGATACGAGGTTCACGAACCAGCCAAACACTACAGTCGTACAATCAGCTTCACGGTAACGCAGATCGGGCATGTAGGTGCACCCTTAGAGCTGCCCTCAGAGACGTTCAAGAATGCCAACGCGCAGAAACAAGTACACAGGATGAGGGCGGGGTACGGGACACCCATGCGATTGACTCGTGCAAAAACTCGTGGCGCCTGGCCTTGCACCGCAAGCCCATATAACGTGCGCGAACCGATATACAAGTCCGAATTGGCTGCGCTAAGCACGAAGACGAGAATGCATGCGTTGATAACCTGGTTGAGCACCTTGATCCCAGCCAGCGTCGTGGCTACATAGATCATGTCGTATGATCAGCCACAGGATCGGATAGTCGGAGCCAAACAACCGACCGACGACGAAGGGAGATGCTGCGGCCCCAGCTTTCGAAGAGTTGGCAACAAAAAGCGCCTATATGCGGCACGACAAGGGTTTAAGCATAACACAGGATGCCTCAGCCTATAAAACCTTTACCCGATTCGTGCTGGGTACAACAAGCCCGATCACGAAGACACCCCCGACATAAAACATCAAGATGCGGTAGAACGTTCTCCGAATAGCGACCGGTATGTTCTTGCTCGGGTCCTGCGTCTCCCCTACAGTCACACCGATGACCTCCGTGCCAATAAACGCGAACAACGCATTGATTAGCGTGCTCCAGAGCCCGAGGAAAGTGGCGAGATGCCTGTTGTGGACGCGCGCGAGCAAGTACGTTCCCATGGGTCCGTACGGATGGTCCCAGTACCGAAAGCCGATGCGATCGTGTTCGGGGTTGCCCCCGAGGTCGATGACAATGCCCATGAGGATGAGTCCGATCAGGGTAACAACTTTAATGCTACTGAACCAGAACTCGAGCTCTCCAAAGACGCGAACGCCAAGGAGGTTTATGAAGAAAACTGTAAGACACGTTCACGAATGACTCTCGTACATGTGATGAAAGCAGCATACACACCAACCGCTATGAATATGACTGTGCCAGGTGGCATGAGACAACGGTGAATATTAGCATTCCCAAAGCACTCACTCATCCAAACAGCCAGGTTGACCTTGGTCGTCCAGTATTGTATTACAACCCCAGCAGCATTGATATTATTCGGTGCTACAATCAGATATCTGCTCGCGAGCGCATGAGTCGTGGCATGCCGCTATCAGCTGGCACACTCACTTGAGCACATAGTTCCAACCTAGTGCAAAGCCAAACGCAGGATCTACGAAACGCGTCGCGTATCCGGAAAAGCCTTTCTTATGCGGGAGGTACGCGCTCATCTCGCCAAGCGCGACCATCACCAGGTAACAGACGATCCCGACGAAAGCATATCCGAGCAAGATCCCGAGGGGCCCGCCTCTCACCAAAGCAGTCCCGGAGCCTATGATGAGTCCCGTGCCAATTGCTCCTCCCAGCTGAGGGTTCCATCATCATTGATCGCCATTGCTGCACGAAGGCATACTAACTTACGGCAATCATTGAGACCTGGCGGGCAGTCAAATCACGGCGCAGACCCGTGGCTTCTTCGGAGACCAGCTCTTGATCCGCATGCAAGTCCTCTTTCGTAAGGTCGCTTACCGAAGCCACAGCGGCGGGCGCGTCGATCTTCTCGCTATGCTCGGACATCGTGGGAGACGGCCGGTATGCTCGAGAAGTACGGCGTAAAAGGGAGAGGAGCGAAACAGGATTGTATTGCGTGCTCAAGGTTTATCTACGCAGGGCTGCTGACTTGGGAGTTCTGATAGACAAGCCCTTGAGACGCCTACCAAGGCCGCACACTGATTGCACCACGGTTCACGTGCGTCGCGTCAAATGTCGCAGTCAGTCATGGTACCTGCGAGTGGCTGTAAATGGCCGGGGTCGACTCGGGCGGTTGTTCACTGCACAGGAAAGCTTGAGCAGTGCGGGCGTTGGCCAGAGTCCGAATATGTGGTGGGTATCCTGGTGGCACTCGTCCGTGGCCATCGGCGTGTTCTAGGCACGTAGCGAATGAATGATAAGTGGGCATGCACGTAAGCGGCAGCCACCCGCAGTCATAACAGGATATAAGTAAAATCAAGGTGCTATATGCAGTGTGCCCGGATGCAGAACAAGCGGTCAGAGCGATGAAGTCGAATTTGACGGATCAACGCGCCACGGACTGTGATCGAGCACGTGAAAGAGTTAGCAAGGCGGGTTGGACAAGATCTCCGATTGAGGACATCAGAACTGTTCCCCTTGTAAGAATAAACCTTAAGTGGGTCCTGCGGTCGCCTCATCCTATCCATCCACGTAAACCCGCTCTTCTCCGACTTGCCAGCTGCTGCACGGATGTCTTCCACTTCCAAGCTCGCCTACGCGTCCAAGCTCGGCGATTGTGTGGCTCGCCTCGACATCAACCCGCCCGGCCAGTGGCAGGAGGTCGCGACGACAGCGCAATGTTTCGCCGATGATCTCCGTGTGAAAGATGGTCAGGGTTCCGTCGCTCGTCCGTGCACTTGATGCTCGTCTGAGCCGCCTCCAGTTGAACAGCAGAGTGCACTGGGGCGCACTCTCCTCCCGCAGACCCTGACCTCCCTGCTCAAAGGCGCAATCAAAGGCGCGATCAAGGGCGCCGTGGCTGATGATTCCGCACGCAAAACAGCTATTTACGAGATACTACGGGTCGCAGCCAACTTATGCATGGACCATGGCAAGTGCGCCTTTCCATGTTTTCATTGGCACAGGTTAATGGAGAGTCATACATCTCAGACGAGAATCGAAGTCACCTTCTTGAAGCTGGATTCCCGCAAACGGTTGTCACCATGCTAGAAGGATATGCGGAGAACGTCCGCTCTGACGATACGAGCCCGCTTCCATTGCCTATCCCAGATCTCAAGGTAGTTAAGACCTCAATTGGATTCCTTCTCAACGCAAGCATTGGCTATGGTACGCAAGATCAGCCATATAGTATCGAGCCATGGGAATTTACGCTTCTTCACAGAACCTGTCAGGTTCCGACTCATTGCATTGGAGACCGCCATGACAATTTTGAAGTTATCGATGGCGGCATATCCCCCGGGCGCGTGGCTCACCGCACAACTTCCTGTTGATGCGGGGTATACAGATGCTGAGCAATTCGCGCTTGAATCGTGGAATTTGCGAAGTGGGATGTCATCCTGGGCCTGGAGGGCCCTCTCAGAGCTCCGAGATGATCCGGACGAAAGCGGTCAGTCAGCCCTTGCCGGCCAAGACGTTATGTGCTCACCGTATCGACAGCCCAAGCACGTCCGTTGTTCGGACCTGATGCATTGCCGTTCCTCACACGCCCTCTGCGTGCATTCATACCCCCATACCCGTCTCCACCTCCTCTCTTCACCGGTTCCCCTGCTCGTCATTCCCTGGTCCAGGCGGATTTTGACCTACTCGAGGAAGTTTGTGGTATCATAGAGTCTCTCTGCCTTGATGTAGAGGATGTCCGATTGTCGCTGGCTCGCGGCCTCACCTTCTCTGATGGCGAGCATGGTGGCGTGGCATGCCTCTTCGACATGCTGGCCTTCATAGACCGAGGTGATTATCCGCTGTACTGGTCTTCAGAGTTCTCGGGGGAACGGTCGACGTGGGAGAAGGGTTTCGACATTTGCAAAGCTGCAATCGTGAAGGCAGTCGTTGAGGTCGCCGCCGAAGACAAGAATACCGATACCTTGTGGGATGATTCGCAGCCCCGAAAACCTGGCGGAGAGTTTGTGGACACGATGGTGCAGTGGATTCGTAAGCACAAGAGCCTCAAGGAAACGAATCGGGACGATCTCATCATCTGCGCGACGCTGAGCCTCGGCAACCTGTCGCGTCGTGGTGAGTCGCTGACGCTTTGATCCATGCGTTAGCTAACGTCGATCTTTCATGATCGCACAGATGCACATGCTACAGCACTCGTGCGGCAGCCGATCTCCCTCGTGCCAGATTTGGCTACTATCCTCGAGCCTGATACCGACATTAAGGTAAAGCACGGGGCAGTAGGTCTTTTGAAGCATCTCGCCCAGTCACAAGGCAATCGGGCAGCTATGGGCGAGGCAGGTATCATACAGAGACTCGCGTCGTCACAAGTATGGGGGGAGAAGGCAGATATAGCGGAAATTGTGCAGGTATCTGCGATTGGCGTGGCGAAGCACATGTGCAACGGAAACGGTTAGTGTGGTCCTGCCATGGCAGAACCTGCAGGTCTGACGTAACCTGTGCTGTGCGCAATCGCAGCTGAGAATGTATTTGCCCTGATCGCACCGCCTCGAGATGCAGCATCGGGTACTCCCTTGGATCAGATTCTAGCCCTTGTTCGCCGATCGGATTCAATCGCGGTGAAGAGCGAGGGCACACGGGTCCTCGTGAATGCTGTCAAGTCGCTTTGGTCAAGCGATCCGTCTGCTGACGGAGAAAAGTCCAAGAAGCGACAGGAGGCGATGCACGCAATCGTCACGCCGGCATGCGCCTCGGCGTTAGCGCAACTCGTTGGCCGGAGCAAGAAATACCCTATTTTAATTAATGAAGGCGTGGTCGCCCTGTCGTTGCTGAGCACACACGCTAATGGAGGTATGCTGCCTACCACCCACCCAAACACCATCCCGGTGGCTGATCATTCCCTCCAGGCACGCTGGTCCTTGACGCAATCCTGAACCCTCTCCCGAGTGAAGTCATCCGTCCGTCACAGTCGCAGCCTCCCTCGGCGGCCCCGACCGAGGGATCCTCGGATATGGGTCCCCGGAGTGCATTGGACATGCTGGTGACTGTCCTCAGAGGCACGGAGAACAGCGCCCCTGTTGAAGTTCGCGCTAATGTGTGCGCGCTTCTCGGCCAGCTGGGCAGGAAAGGGGTTGTCGCGGAGGATAGGGCGGCTGATGTCGCCAGGCTGCAGGAAAGCACGAATGATCTTCTCGTAAGTGCCGCTGCAGACACCGCCGGCAACGTGAAAATGGCCGGCGCTGCTAAACGCACCTTGGAGGCATGGTCGCGGGTTTGATCTCATTGCTCAATTTCTTGTATGCCAGTCTATCTCTTGTTTAGATGCTGTGTGTAGTTATTGCGATCTGTTACTGTTACATAAGCAGGAAGGAAAATGGGATCATTTGGAGCCGGACAGTTCTATGGTCCAGATTTGCAAGTATCTTGACCTGCGATTGAATACGCAGATCCATCAGATCTATTGAGAATCCGGATGCCGTCGAGAACATTTTTAAGAAGATGCAGAATGCAATGACCATATGGACCCTCAAGGCCTCATCGTTCAACTCGCTCGGCCATCGGGGATTTGATGCGCCGATCGTCGCTTTCGAAGCGCTGATGGCCTGTGATTCTAAATCGCCGTTCAAGCGGAACGCTTGTCATGGCGGGGTGTCCCAATCGCTGGCAGTGAGTGGAGCAGGGCGGTCCCTCTAGCCAGCACAGACTCCGATAACCTGAGGGCATCCAGACAACTCCAGACTAGGGAAGTACCAAAATGGGCCACATCGTGAGCCTGTTAACGGTGGTGGACACCCCGAGACTACATTTTGCCTCACCTTCTGCGACTGTGAAAGTCAAAGGTCCCACTGATAGTCCGGAAGATTACCGGAGCGAATCGCTAGAATCGTTTGTGGAGAGCCGCTGTCCTAGTCTCTATGGAGGGTTCAAGCCAGCATCTTGGTTGTTCAAGTGAGTTTGCGTCTCGTAGGAAACCGCAGAGTCAAGGCACTTACATCCGATATGCGGCGCAGTGGGCACCTCCAGACCGCATATGCTGTAGTAGGAGACTTTTCGAAGATAGACAAAGTAGATTACGATAGGCAAGTCGTCCTAAAATTTGCAACCGGAAGACATCCTGACCCTTCCCGCAGAACGCTCCTCCGGACTCTAGACGGAGGCACGATGTCAGTCCTGCTGTACGGACCGATCTATTCTCCTATTAACGAATCCCTCAGAGGATTAGACAGCACCCCTCCGACGGACGAGCGAACACTGCCAGACGACACGCCCATTGTTGTAGTTCTCCACGGACTGACAGGAGGTTTGTCTATTTAATTGAACATCTGCCAACCATGTTGACTCAGGAAACGCCAAAAGGCTCACATGAATCTTACGTCCGAGCTATCTTAGCCCCTGCTTGTACGCCTGTCGAACAAGGTGGACTTGGCTACAGAGGAATTGTGGTAAACTTCCGAGGATGTGGGTGATCATCATTCCGAAATCTATGGTCCAATTTGACAATTTTGGTCGTATCAGGTGCCGGGGTCGCCATTACTAGCCCCCAACTGTATTCTGCGGGGCATACTGATGATATTAGAGTGGCTGTGCTGCACATCTCACGACGTTACCCGAAAGCTCCTCTTCTAGGAATTGGCTTCTCCCTTGGCGCAAACGTGTTGACGAGGTATCTCGCGGAGGAAGGCCAACAATGTCGTCTTGTAGCCGGCTGTGCTGTTGCTTGTGTACGTATCGTGATGGCCCCTCATAATAACTCTGTCTGACGGTTCGTGCGCAAACCAGCCTTGGGATCTGGTAAAAAATGCACAAAGGTTAGTAAATATGGCAGATTCCTCAGTGTCATATACTCAGCTAGCCAGCACAGGCTCGAGGATGACTGGCTGCATAGAGAGATCTACGCCAAAGCCATGGCTTCAAATCTTCAGAAACTGATGGGACGTCACGCAGAATCTCTGGCAAAATTCCCCGACCATCCTTTGACCAAGGCTGTCCCAGGTGTGATGGCCGCAAAATCGCTTACGCTCTCGAAGTTCGATAACACGATAACGTGCATTGGCGGAGGCTCCTCCCCGCCTTTCCCCTTCCCGACGTGCTGGGACTACTATGCATGGGCATCCAGCCACGAGATGCTCGCCAAAGTGCGCGTGCCATTCCTAGCACTCAACGCGGAGGACGATCCGATCGTGCAAGTGCTGCCCGTGGAAGCCGGCGGGAACCCATATGTCGCATTTGCCGTCACTGAGAAGGGCGGTCACCTTGGGTGGTTTGAAGCGGGGAAGAGCATAGGCGATGTCAGGCGATGGGTAAGTAATCCTGTAGTGGAATGGCTGAAGGCGGTCGGCGAGGACCTCGCTGCGCAGGATAGGCAGATACAGCCTACACACGTGGTAGATGGCTTCTTGAAGGAGGTTGGTCGCGATGACATTGGGTGTAAAGAAGTCGAAGGTGGCGGGCATGTGATTGGCGTTGAGGGAGAGGGCAGTCTACTGGCTGGTTTGTAAGCTAGAACACGACCTCGCCATTGCAACTATGTTCTGGACTCGACAACGGGGCATAGGATTGATTGGTATTGGATACAATAATTAAGCTACATCGTGTGCGTGCACAGTGCCATCAGTCGCTATCACTGAAGGTGAGACCTTCCTCCTCCTCCTCCTCCTCCTCCTCCTCCTCCTCCTCTGCTGTTGTGCGCTCGTATTGGCTGACGTCGACGGACACAACACCTTCTTCCAGAAGACTGTCGTCTGCATCCAAATTCCTATCGCGTTCGAACAATTGTCGGCCTAGCATAGGCGAGACATGAGAGGAAGCTCTGCATCGTCGATATGCGATCGGCCGCACCTGAAAGGCGGATCGCCAACTTCTTGTACTCCTCCCTCTCTTTGAAAGATATTCCCCTCAGCTTCTCCTCTTCTTCACGGACCTTCTTAGCTGCCATCTCCTTCTCAAATTGCGCTTTCCAGGTCTTGAAATTCTCCACAGTGACTGGGGTTCCACGAGTACGTGCTTCCTCCGCCTGCACAGGTTAAAGACAAGGCCCAGTCGTAAGTAACGCTGTCAAATACCTCCAACGCCAACCGCTCCTTCTCCATTTCCTCATGTTCACGGCGCTCAACCTTTTGCTGGATCAGAGAGGATAATTGCTCCCTCAAATGTGTAACCAGCGCAAATGTCATTGCCATCCCTAGATTCTCTTCCCCCTACTCCGGTGTAGTGGTTAGAGTATTGTGCGTCACAGCAGGCTGTACGTACCACTTTGCGCAACTCATCAAGTAGTTTGTCTAGGTCAGCATCGTCTATGGAGCCTTCTATCGTCTCCAGGGAGAACTCCGGCAACGCATCAGGGTACTCGTCCGTGTATTGTACTTCCAGGGACAATTTCACTGGCAAGCCCTCGGTTTGAGGTACATTATTTTTGTCAGTGAAACCGGGATCGCAGACTCACGCTCCTCTTCGCCTTCGATGGGTACTTCCGGTTCAACCTCTATGCGCACCGCCCTTTCCGAGATTTCTTTACATGAGTCTCAGTTCGATCGGCAGTAGGCTGCTGACTGCTGAGACGCACTAGTGAGCTCGGTCGGATAGATGGACTCGAGAACCTTGCGTAGCAGGTTAAGCAGCGACTACTCATGACACACAGCCAAATACCTCAAACTCCTCAGATAGCAGTTCAGACGACATTAGATCTAGACAGGAATAATTAAACGAGTGTATGGGCCGGATGCGTGCAGGCGCTCGGCTGCAGTTGTGTTCCCTTGTGTGTTCCGTTCTTCGCGACCGATTTGGTACTGGGTTGTCCTCAAATCCTTTGCTCGCTTTCTCCTGCGCCAACAACGGCGACATAGCCGACCAGCATGTTGTCCGCATTCGTTCGGCAGACTGTCTCAGCTGTACTAGGCACCGGTCACAATGTTGCAGTCGTCAACAACGCGAAGACGTTGATTCCATGTGTCCGGTCTCTCCACTCTTCCCCGAACCCCAACCAGGGTACTCAGAACTCCGCTGAACGCTTTGCACCGTCTTCGCGTAATCCATCCTCGCGGTATGCTGAAGGATCGAGCAAGTTTTGGCAAATTCTAGGGGACCAAAGCAAACAGGCAAAAGAGCTGACCGAGCAAGAGGCAGAGGCACGCTGGAGGGAGCGAGAGATCTCGATTGTCCGAAATCTCAGGAGACCCAACCGTGCATACTCGGGTAAGTTGAAAATCTTTTCTCGGGCACAGCCCCTGTCACCGAGAGACACGCAGGTCGCAGTGTTGCGTTGGAGAGGCACGAAGTCGCGTACGCATTCACCAAGCTACGGCGAATCTTAACTGCGAACAATGTGGTGAGAGAGCTGCGTTTGACGGAGAGACATGAAAAGAAGGGCGACAAACGACGGCGCTTGAAGAGTGAGCGCTGGAGAAGGCGGTTCGCGCATGAGGTGCGCTTTCCGGTATTTTGCATGGCCTGTTTCATCGACCCCTCTCGCAGGTGCGGAAGAAAGTCCAGCTGGCTAATGAGATCCGTGCTCGCGGTTCATGATTCTGACTTTTGTTCACCATTCGTTATTCGCGTCGTCTACGTCTGAGCATGTCGGGGTGCTGATGCACAAGTGGGGCGCAGGTGATCTAACTTAGACAACTTCCAGTGCCGCATCTACCGTGATTAAATTTAGAGTGTGAAGGAGATTTGTCCATCAGGCTAAGAAACCGACTGGGCAATATTGCCCATGTTAGAAGGCCAATCATGTTTGTCACAGTCTGTGGGCGCGCGGTGTGCTGTCATTCTCGGCAGGATCATAGAAGAGGTACCTATAGAACGACCTGTATGTCTTCAACATTCAATTTGATGTGAAGTCTAATGAGCTATGACCGTCTCAGACGGGGCAGGCTAACACCGAATATAACGCATGTTCTCCTGAACCAGTATTTGCAGGTTTGGCGGGCACGCGCTCAACACGCCTCCTGCCTCGTGCTCTGCACGATGATGCACACCTAGGATACCCTGGATACTGCGCGCCGACCCGAGACAGCTTTTGGCTTGTGAAGGCGCGGGTGACGTTTCGGACTCCTCGACTCCGTACGGCTATGCCCACCCACTCCTCAAGGTCACATTGCCCCGCCGCGGGCTTCATATCCAAGGGGTTGAGTGGATTCGACATGATCAATTACCTCGAACACACTGTTCGCGCGTAACTAGGCTGCTCCTTCAGGAGGACTCGGCCAATGATTCAGCGGTTTTGATTGACTTTTTCGGCGGACATCGTGTCTTGCCAGGTATGTACCATCCGCATTCATCGCGTAGGCATCAGGGAGGGGCCCCAAGCCTCGCCTTGGAGGTCCAGCCGCTTTCATCGAGAACGCGGTCAACATGCCACCTAGTATCGGACGGACGAGCCACGCTGGCTGTTGAGTGATGCGCGTTTCTCTACGGGATGAACCTATATATGCTCCCGGACGAGTCGTGGATTCATACAATTAACCCTTACCCCGCCAGGTCGAGCCTGCCTACGCTATATTTACTCAATATGTGTCGTAACGTCCGTAACGATGACTACATCCAGATTGTTGTTCGCTGACGGCGCCGATTTACAGATTATTGACGGACGGTTCCACATCGAGTGCCAGCACTTCATCCCGATGCACACTCGTACACAAGACTGCCTTCGTCCAAACTGTCTTTTTAGCCGAAGACATGCACACCCAGTAGGTCCGTGTTGGGCTCCCGGTGCCTGAGAGAAGCAGTCCTAATTCTCACATCATCTAATATACGCAGGGTGCAAATCGCCGACTTGCGTTCGGATGATGAATGCGCCTCAGCGCAATCCTATCCGAATGAGCGAGACAAAATGCGCAGACTGCGTGATGCGCGAGCGGACGGGTGCAATGAGCTGCACCTAGATCTCGCAGCGCTCTCCCACGTGAATGCTTCGCCTAAGGAGCCAGCCATATCGACGTCCGCGTCGACGTCCGCTGTTATGAAGTACTTTATTTAGTGCGCAGGCGCCGTTATAATACATGGACGAACGATACTGTATAATCTATTCCTATGCTATGCTCTGCTTACCATCTTGTACCCATACACATTAAATATGATTCATGTATCCAGCTGGACATATGCTCTCTGTGTAAGAGACACGAAATCTTCGGAACTACCTGAGAACAAGATGCAGATGCATGGAGTATAACCTATAATTACAATGCCCAGAATATCAGATCGAGATTCTCTCTGTCCGTGTAGCAGAAGTTGTTGCCATATGCACATGAATATGCATGAATAGCGAATGCTTTCTGTGACGGCACGGATGGGCACCAGCTAAACATCGACTCCGTTGGTGCCTCCCGATTCAGTCATACTGTAAGGGGAGACATAGAATATCGCGTATCCGCGCTTCGTATGCGGAGAATGATAGTCAAGTAGAATTAGTGCATCAGCGTCGCCACACTGCGAGCACACATGACTGTCTGTGGCACAACCACCGTTAGGGCGCTCCGAGTCGATTAGCACCGATTGAGCCTCTACTCCAGCACGTAAGATAGACCCAAGTCATACTCAACCAGGGGGTGTCACACCGTGACATCCACGTGCCGCAGACTAATCCGGCATGATCAGGACTTGTCTATTACATGATATGTAAATTACAAAAACAGAGTACACGTGCTGTCCTGGGCATGAAAGGATTCAATCTATGTTACATTGTCTAGCTTGGCCGAGACACCTTCTGGGGTCACTCTACGACCATGGTCGCCGCCCAAGCTGCTTAGGAGCCAGAGAGTCCCTTGCGGTATGCATCCATAAACATCTGCGAACGCATATATAATTTATGTAAACGTCAACAATTAACTCACAATATAACGAGGCAGTATATCATACCTTTGAATGTTCGCTTTGTGGATTGTATGCTCTTAGCAATGGTCTCTCGAGACTACATGTTGGAAGACACAATCTGTATGTCTGGGCATATATTCGATGGATAATGTCATCCTCCTAAATTGTGCGATGCTGACTAATTCGACGGGTCGGCCACATAAATAGCCACATAAGAAGGGACTGATGCACTTTATCAAAAATCGAAAACCTGAGAATCCTCAACCTTTGTGTTTGCAAGAGATCTCAGGTTTTAGATTTTACTCAAATGGTCTTTGACCATTGTTATGTCAAATGCAAGTTGCCCACTCTGTCAAACTTGCCTCGGCGTGACAGATTTTGGTCATGTGACGTGATTGAGTATGACTTGGGTCTATCTTAACTCTCCTGGCCTTTTTCTCGTCAATCTCATTCGTTGTTGGCCTTGCATTTGGTTAATCATCATACTTGAAACGCTTTGTGGCATGGGGGCAGCGAGCTATATGTCTTCTACGTCTCAGTGGTTTTTCCCGACAACCGCTTTGCAACGGACTCCTAGTCGAACGACGTCCGCTATATCGCTGGAGAAGGAGCTGTATGATAGGGCAAGAGGAGTCGAATTTCTGTTCCGATTAGGGATATCATTGCAATTGTAAGTACATGTTTACATAGAGTTTAGAGAGACTGTACGTCCACAGACCTATGTCTGCTATGTGTACCGCAGCCACTTGGTTCCACCGATTCTACATGCGTTTTTCAATGGAGGATTACCACCGTCAGGTCAGAATCTACGCGTACATCATATGCCAATTGCTCAGACATGCCTAAGGACGTGGCGGCTTCATGCATTTTCCTTGCCACTAAGACCGAGGAGTGTGGCAGGAAGCTGCGCGATATTGCCAGGGTATTTTATTCGAAAGTAGACAAAGTACAGATCGATACTATTAAGGACGACAGCAAAGTGAGTCAGACAATACCTAATTTTGCGACACTGAGTGACTTATATCAGGACCTTGAAAGCTACCAAACAGCCATCCTTCAGACTGAGGAAGCATTACTGGAGGCACTATGCTTTGATTTTGTGGTCGACAGCCCACATGCAGAGCTGGTAGACCTATTCAACGCGAGACAAGAGAACATACAACTTGAAGAGTGTGCATGGTCAATTACCAACGATACGTGAGTCGCACCTATTACATCTACGATGCATACTCAGGCCTGCTAACGTTGTGAAGATACCGAACACCCCTTTGCATACTACATCCACCACGAATCATCGCTGCCGCGTGCTATATTCTCGCTCAGCATATCGTTGAGGGTCCTCAGTCACCCTCATTGGACGTCCGCATAGCATCTCCAGCACCCTCTGCATCGCTGCCTACTCCGCCTTCCCACAGGTTGGTATCTCCCGAGGCCTCGAGGTTTGCTGTAGAGCATTTTGGGTTCAACGAAGTTGAACTGGCAGGTGTCACGGGTATGTCTCTCGTTCGAGCTGCTTCACGAGGCTTATCAGGCGCTATTTTCAGAATGCTTGAACATTATACTCGAGTTCTATGCCGCTCAGGACTTGAATCGATTTGATTATCTAGAAGATGTCGCAGCTGTGCGTTCTCACATACCGCGTTCAATGTCCATGACTAATCGCAAGGTCAGATTCCCCCTCCGAAAATGGTAGCAACGAGGGAGAAGTTGTACAAGCCCTTCACGCGCGAACCCGTAGCCAAAGATGAGGCACAGAATACGCTTGTGCCAGGGCGCTCCGCAACGGGTCAAAGTCCGCTTTCGTCCCATGGTGGAAATACACCAGGTACCAATAAACCGCAATCACGGGGATGGATACCGGTCAAGGGAACACCGCAACTATTCGATGTTGATACTGCTCATCGCATCGATTGAGGCCTTCAAGTATGTCAGCCTGTAGCACATTGTTTCCGGACATAAGACTTTGAAATTGTACTTTGAACATGCGGCTGACTTGTTTGGAACTACTCTTGTAAGGGCCCAGCCTGATTAACGTGCATACAACTGATAGGCTTGAACGCTAGCTTTAGAACTTTGTCAAATTGCCTCAATTGTGGCCGTTAACATGTTAGGAGTATGTTATCTCTGATGCCGCATGTCTTGGCACGCAGTACCATCGAAGCACATCTCAAGTCCTCGGGGTTATAGCAGCGCCATTTACAGGTTACAGCGATAACACATGATAAATACAGGTAAATGGGTAGTCAAGAAGCGATCTCGCATCGGACCGATAGTCATGCTTGGGGATGGACCTGGCGCCCAATCCCTGCTGAGATAATTGACTGGCCGCACCCTCAAGTTCCAAAAGTCGTACATCCAACACGGCCATAAGAGAATCACAGCTCGATCGTTTCTTTATGCTTGAACTTCCGGCCGGCACGCTCAGCGGCTCGGAAGCGGAACTGGTTCCCGTACAGCTCGAGCTCGATGTGTGGGATGTCGAGCACAGTCTGGGTCTCTGACGGTGATCCACGTCCAGACGGTTCTGCATGACACAACTCAGAAGCTGCGAGGAAGTTGTCGCAGATGATCTGACGTACCTGTAGAGTATAGTGGGACAGAGAATGAGAAGATAGAATTTTGTTTCGGAACTACTGCATATCCGCAGTCAGGATGACATCTACATGGCCGAAGAGGGTTAGTCCCACGCACGTTTCAGCTGATCCTTCTTGGTAATCAACTTGAACGCATTCTCCGTCTCATGTACAACGATCCCCGAGAGCCCCACCATGCACGGGTTCTTGCTTCGTCGAACTGTAAGCGAGATGAGCGTCCGGACCATGGCACATGATGATAATGTTCAGGACGATAGTAGATCACACATACCAGTCATCAGTGATCCATGAAAGTCTGCTTTGACCAACTTGGCGTGCATGCCTGCTGCGTTCGGAGCCGCGGATTTGTCAGCATCTGGGATAGGAGCGGACGGGGCGGGCGTAAGAGCCAACAGTTCTGACATATAGCCTAGCCATAGTTGGTGCAAGGGAAGAAATAAGTTGAATCTGCCATATTTGTAAGTCCTGAATGCCGTCTCCGAAGGATCCATCATACTTGGTTTCTTCTTGATGAAGGCGCCATGGGCCATTTCGCCGAGAGTCCCGGGGTAGTAGGGCAGCGGCGTCTCGCTTAGCTCTGTTCGCGAGACGTCTTGCCTTTCGTTCTTCTCGTTCCTTGCTAGCTTTGCTAGCCCGGGCAAGGTTCTCGAAGAGGATGTGACGACCACGGACTCGGCTGGCATACATCTGCGAAGGGTCTCCAGCTTGCGTAACATGTTCTTTGACGTAAGTTGGTATGAAGGGTGCAGCACCGCTCAGCTTGATACGCTGGGTCTAATCTCCAATCAGATCGAACTGCATCGAACGAATGAGCAGTACGTGCAGCCTGCGTAGGTGGTGTGCTATAAATGTCTTGGACTGGCCCATTTTGGACGTGCTCCAGCGACTGCAGGTAGGACATCTTGTATAGTCTACAGTCTAGCCACTTGAGAGGTATATGTAGTGGCTGCGCTGCAGGATTAGTGCCACTTACGGACGATTTACACTGGCAGGACACCTTCACGTGTTGCGGGATGGCTGATGGCTGTAACCGAACGGAAGAATTGCAGGAGAATACCCGGCTCGATCGTCCTGAATACGTAATTGCAGAGTCGCCGGACAAAGTATGCGGGGATGCAGCGCTCGTCTTTTCTCTGGACAAGCCGACGAATTCCAGCGTTCCTTTACACATTCCTTAAATGAAATCCCCGAGTCGATCGAGGCGCTAAAGGAACCCGCCCGTCTGACGCCGCGCAGCGTCCAGTTCTCTCACGCCTGTAACAGGCCCCGCCGTCGCAATTCGAGTACGTCCTGATAATACATTACCTCTTAGCAACTGCTTCGGCGGCTCGTTGGATTCGGGTGACCGCTATAATGTAGTTTGAGTCCGTTGCACTGGGCGTAATTTTATTCACCTATTACCAGGCTAGATAACCCCACATAGTTCAATGGTTCTATCGCTATGGGTAATCGGCATCGCAATATTTGACTACTGACCTGGACAGACCTAGCATCGATAAGACTTTGTGGTGCATGCATGCAGCTCGGTTCCTCGCTCAATCACCGGTCTAAGCGTGTCGCTCTCACCGTCTTTGTCATCAAGAACTCAGCGTCAGGCCGCGCAGACTATTTGCGGTAGTATCCATCATCCTGATAATTAATATGTTCCCTCTCGACCTTCTAGAGTGACTGGCTTTCAAACGCTCAGCCAGCAGCCAACACGACCCTTTTGCCGTATCAGTTTTGGTCAAATGCGTGTCTTCGATTTCTGCGTGCATAACATCTGATGTGCGCTGTATAATAACCTGGTGCGTTCCGTTCCCCGCTATCGTTGCTTTGGGTCCGCATAAAGTTCCGTAATCCGCTGCCTCGTTATCGTGTATGTCATCTGACTCGGCGGCAGTTGACAACTCTCACAACTAGCATGAGCTGTCTGACGGAAAGCCTACCGTATCAAGCTCCGTGCACGCAACGGGCCTGTTACCAACATTCTCGCAGGTACCGGCCATAAAGCTCCCCTCTCCGCTGAGGCGGGCAATAAGTGTTCTTTGACCAGCATTCGACGATCGTATTCTGGAGACATGAAGGAGTTATCAGGGATCGCGTTTTCAATCGGCAGTTCTCTTGACGCTCGCCGCATTGCTAGCCCGAGTCGCCTATATCTGTCCATGAACCAGACGTAACAGTTTCGTCAAGCAACGCATGATACAGGCGTGGCGAAATAGCTAAACGACTCCTGCGAATTGTTCGGAATCTGTCGTGAAGCTGCTTCGGGACCTTCAGTGCCTTCTTGGGCGTTGTGCATCTTGTCGCGCCTTATATTCCTTATCGCGGCGCACGGCCCTGACGGGCCTCCTAATCCCATGTTGCTCGAATCAATGCTGCCATTACGATCATCTTGCTGCACTGTCGGGCATCTCCACGTCGCTGGCAATCCTTCCGTCCTCATTTGCCTTGGTTAAACAGTTGCGCGGGGGTTCCGGAACAAGGATGGATGAGCCTTCCGCTCCAAGTGCTGATAACAAATGCTGGCAATACGATTGACACTTGCATGCTTATGGAACCAGTACGCGGCGTGAAACACGCGTTTCTCATCGCCGTTAAAGATGCTGCTCGCCGCTCACAGGGTCGGTAACACACGTATTCATTCACATCGTCTACACGGTACAAACTCCCACTCACGACATATCGGTACATTCTTCTACAACATTTCTACACATTAGCTCATTACTCCGAAGAACAGGGATAGGTTATCGACGATGTATTGCGCTCAAGAGGTGTCAGTGCAGTTCGGATTTCCGGGTCTTGTCAGTGGAGTCGATCAACGCGCGGCACCAGTCTGAGCGCACACGGGGCAGGAGCCATCGATAATCGGAGCTGGAGGAAGTATCGGAGGATCAGTGCGGTCACGGAACAAGAGAAGTCAACCACTTAGACTGACTGTATTGCTGGGGGAACTGATGACTTCAACGTCAGCTGGTCAGCATTTCGCTCATACTCGTCATCAACCCCAACGACGTACTACTGCCAGCACCTCTGAGTGCACTCCGGAGGAACGCAATCAGCAGGGTGAGCCGGGCTAAATTTACAAAAGCGATCTTCGCATTTGATCTGAGCGCTAATAAGCAGAAGGCCTCCCTATGCAAACGGAGTCGTCACCTCCTCATCGGGCTGGCATATATGTCAGCGTGGAGAGGTACAGCGAGAATAGTTGTACTCGCCAGGTCAATGTAATGCCCGCACCGCTTGTAGTGATTACGAACACTTGAATAGGAGTAAGGCGATTGTCCGCGGCGGTCGAATGGACAGGTGGTCTCACCGGCGATAGTGACACATATTGGTATGTAGTACGAGCAGTGACTGAGGCGACGTTCAGTGGGGTGCGGCACTCACATTTATAGTCAGGCGAGGATTGATAGAAAGATCCCGATATTTGGTGCTCAAGACAGTCGAGCTTTGCATCTTGCTGACGCGGATGATAAAATCAACTTCGGACCGTGGCAGGAGACAATTTCAGCATATCGGATCCCTGAATCGCTGTATCCAAACTAGGGGCCTGATCAGACGTCGCCCACTGTTGCGGAACCCTCAGGGGTGACACGCGTATAAAGCCAAAACGCTAATTTTTCTTTGGTAATTTTCGACGTACCTCTGCGTACATTCGGACCCGGTCAGAGTATGTGACCGGTGATGCGAGGTGAATTATTGCATTCAGACTGAATTGAACATTTGCATCGATCGGTTGATTGCCTAGGTATCTCTTGTGCAACGAGCGGATCTGAGTCTATCTAGCAGTTGGAGCCCGCAGGTGCGGGCGCAGCTTTCAGTATGCGCGCATATCTACCTCATAAGGCTCGTTAGTTCCGGGGAGAAGAGCGTGTATTGTGGGTGCAACGGAACGACGATCCAGAGTAAGCACGAGGCTCGCAGTGGCAAGGCACACGACTGGTAGCAGCTAGATCAAGATGGCATCGATATCCGAAGGATACAGCACGGTACCCCCGGGTGGGAAACACGCTGCACGAAAGCTACCGGACAGTGATCCTAGACGCGGGTACAAGTATTCCTTCCAGCGCGATTCGACTTTGTGAGATCATTTTGTCATGCCGCCTCGGAGAAACGGTCTGCTAGCCCAAAGTTCGTACACGAGGTCGGCCGGGGACTGTACGCTCGGACTTGCTCGCATCTGATTGGGTAAAGGTTACTGCTGTCTCATCGAGATCTCGCGCGAGACGACTGCAGACATACTGCTTTCAAATCGCTATCCGGCAAACATTCCGACCAGATATTGGCTGACGCCTTCAGGGGTCAGTATGCCAACGTCCGAAAAGACAAGCGAAATGAGATCCGGCCTATGACACATGCATGCGTAAATGACGAGCGCTGCAGAAGGGAGCAACCATTGCCGCACCTGGTGTAATCGACGCCAGGATTCCGTGAAATTTGTTCCGCATTCATCTTCATTTCCGTTGGCGGGCCTGGTTTACTGGAAGCTGGAGTTCCGCGAGCGGCGGATGACGGAACAGTAGACAGGCCTTGAGGTGCATCACCGCCTGGAACATGGCTCCGCGGAGGCAGCGTCGGGAAAGATAGGATGGTAGAACTATGGGTTGGTAGATCATACTGCGATAGGGGAAAAAGTCGGTGGAATTTATAGCTTGGAAATCGGTTTACTATTTCAGCACTGACGATTGGAGATGTGTGGCACACCTTTCGGCTAGCGCGTAAAATGGTTTGTTGGCCGCCTTTGCGATGATCGCCATCTGGTTGCTTCCGACGGCGTTTATCAGACCACCGCTCTCAACGACTGCCTCAGAGCCTACGAGGACGAAGTCGACCTGGTCCATGACATACGCCACGGCGGAGTCAAGAACGACGGTGCACGGTATACCTGCCGCGGTGAGGGCTTCGTACATCTTCAATCTATCAGAACGCAATATCAGGTTGGTTTCTCCGTCAGAACGCTCGTTGGGTTCCAATACCCTAGGCCACGAGGCCGTGCCTCGGTAACATATACGGATATCCGCTTGGTTTTATGCGCATGAAGTAGGGCTTTCATCACGACACGTGAATATGAGTGAGTGAGGATCTGACGCGAAAGGTTCAGCCCTTATCGTTACCACGCGCCCGCGCGTGCGTACCACTGAATCGTCCTTAATGAAGCCGAGTGTGAGCTCTGCGATTTTGTCTCGGAAGGAAATTGCTTCTGCGGCATATTTCTGGCCCTGTTGTACAAGCTCAGTCTTCAGCTCAGCAAAGCTCTGGAGAGCCCATCGGCGGTCATTAGTAGTCCAGACTATGAGCGTGCATCCTTGCAGATCCTCACATCGGATTCATGGGGAAACAGGGTGACGAAGGCGATGAATAGTTCACACCCAGCGTTCAGACTTATCGGATTAGGAGAGCGTTCTTTGAGAACTTGAGCGTCACCATTGAGTGCTTGAACCAGTTCGAACATGGTTCCCGCTGAATGAACTCTCATGATAAACGACCATTGGTGGAGCTAGGGCGTGTTCTTCTCACCGTTTGATTTGACAATCGATTCGGTCAAGGCCAGAATCGCGGCCAGAGGCGGCGAGATCTGCATGACGACTTCCAATTAGCTGATTGCTACGGCGTGGCATTCCGCTCTGCGCACTTGGTCATCTTCGAGGATACGCTGGAAAGTCGCATAGATATCAAATCTACCAGAAACGTCGGAGATATCAGGCATTTCCGGGAGCAAAATATGTGTATTCAGGTATGACGGAGAGTGCGGCCAGGACCAGATCGCACGGTCTAGCACGTTGCGAGTAGAGTAGTGGCTGGATCGATGCGAGTCTGAGGCGGCTCAGCCAACTTCGCGCAGTGACTCCGGATCAGCACGTGATGCCGCCATTCGGAGGATTTACCGACGGGCGCTCCGTCACCGAGATCCCGAGTCGAGGATCCCGGCGAAGAAGACAAGTCAATGCCTTGCGCGTTAGTCCATCCAGGGACCGTAAGGCACGGGAGTGTCCTCTCACATCTTTGAGTCTGGGCTGAAAGCACACTCAAGCATGCGGTGGCTGCGTAACAATCTCAGGCCACAGGTGGTCCGCGAGCGGACAGATTCAGACTCGCCGCTGCGATGCTGATGGTGGCCCCAACGCCACAGCTCGTACATTCGACGCGAGAGCAAGCCGATATACTGAGCGGAGGGACGTGCATTGTGTATGGTGTCGCCCGGGCCAGGGGCACAACAGGGGTTATTTCTGCTGGTGTTGTCTCCGGCGTTGTTGCTGGGCCCGGATGTTGCCCTCATCATTTCTCATCTCGGGCGCAGGGCTGTTTTGGCCGCAGCGGGCGTGGGTACCAGACTTTGTCAAAGTGGTCTCAGAAACAATTGCAGATACGAGCGCTACTCCGTGTATCGTTGTTCGCTCATGGCCGCCGACATGCGCAAGAATCGGATCCGACAGCTGCTGCACCGGGTCAGTGGCTGCGCCGGGTCAGTGGCTGCGAGCTGGACAGGCGCATGACAGAGGCTGTGCTCTCTGCGTGCGCGATAGTGCAAGTGGCACCGTCTTCACAGCGCGATCATCGTAACACATCAAGGAAGACGCGGGTCTAGCAAGGCCTAGCAGGTGAACATGACAAAATTATAACTAAATTCCCATATTGAGGTTTGTTGTAACCGGAGAGGGTTACCCCGAGTCAGTGACAAATCTTCGTTGAACAGTCGGTTGCTATGTGGCGGGGCCTTGTCATAGTTCTCGAGCGCAACAAGGGTCGCATGTACTATGGCGCCGCCCTCTTCGCTCGTATCGGACTTTGCTCACTAAAGCAGACGATCAAGGGAACTTGCGTCGGCTCATTCGTCACTTGTTCGGATGCGTAACCTGTGGGTGATTGGTGAACTCAGTAGGACCACTCGCCGCTGGATGGTAGTTAATCGGTCGCCAATCTTGCGCCGACAATGTTTTCGACCAGAAAGTCGGCCTGCTATGGCAAGGCCGAAGGGCGGGACGGTGAGAACGGAAGTTGAGCGTGGGATTTGGGCCGAGAAGCGCTCTCTTTTGGCCCGAATCTCGATGCCGATATGTACAAAAAAGTCTATGCTTTGCTCATCGAAACACGTTTCGCGTCTTTGCCGCGTCGGACGTCGCCGCACCCAATGAGGCCGCCACCCGTTGCGATCGCCAGGCCCAATTTTAGTCGCTTTGGCGCAACGCCCGTCCAACTTCAAAAGGGCGCGAGAAATCATGTCTTCCCCCTCCTCCCTCCTACATTGAGGTTTGATATCCTCCTCCTGTCCGCGCCCTAAACAGCCTTGCGCTCAGCAAAACGCGTGTTTAGCCACGCTGAGCCCTGATACACATTGCTAAGTGCTGGAAGACGCCAGGCGTCTATCCGTTCTCTTGGGGTGAGTACATCGCACGTATATATGTCCCTGGCAATGAAATGAATGTGGCGAATCCATGTTTCTCCATCCGACTCGCAAAGTAATCTCTCGCCTCCCTCTGCGTCGCACCGCGGGCCCTCCCATGCCTAGCGCACCCCCGCAATTGGTGTTCAGCAATGATGTTGCCCAAATGGACGAATGGGCGCGCCGCACGGGCATTCCGTTGACCACAGCTGAAGCACTCGGGACTACATATGCGCGGGCACGACGATGGATGTTATCCATTCGCGCGCAGCTCGTTTCCCACCACGAATGGCGCGATGTGCAACCATTGGACCAGCGATTGCTGTTCGACATCGAATGTCCTTCACCATACCGGTCCGCTAGTGGCCTTCCCCGCAGCCCAAATCTCCGACTACAAATCCCCCTCAACGCCTCTTCGTTCTTTTCACGAGAACGACGCGTGCAATGGGAGATGGTCTTCCACAGTGCACTGTTTCCTGGAATGCGTCACACAGTCCCCGCCATTGCCGATCTCCTGCACCTTATTCAATGTCTTCTGACCGGGATGGTTGTTCTAGTGAAGGAGGAACAGGTCCCCGGTTTGGGCTTGGAGAGGACGATTCGAGCGCTACCCCCAGTAGAGTGGGTTCATTCACACGAGTCGCTACTCACAGAAATCCTCGGTCCCCTGCACTATCGACAGCTGTTCAAGGCAGCAGGCGACAACCGCACCGCGTTCAAGCTCGAACGCGAACCACGACGGTGAAGTTCTGCCCTCTTAGTGACGACAGCCCAAACCGTCGTTATATATGGCGACTTCCAAAAGGGTGCGCTCGTCGATCGCTCGTGCCGGGCGGAGCGAAGTCCTCGACTAGATGCCATGCATCCTCGTGCCGACTCTATTTTATAGCATCTCGATCGCTGTATGATGAGGCATGTTATCCATCCCTTAATTCTGTGCTATATGCGTAATCCTCCAGTCGTCGCCGTGCACTGTTCCGCTCGTCGTCATCTTGGCTCCATTCACTTACGATACAACCCTTCACTTCTAATAGTTTCATAGACTGTCCGCATACTTCCCGCATCTACATCATTGCCCGTTCCGGTCCTTGCGCAACCAAACATGCATCGTATAGTACCTTTCATCCTCAAAGTTTGTATCCATGGTTATACCGTGTAGCCAAGCGATTCACTAGGATCGTTTATCCCGTTGTCATATAATGTTGTTGTTACAATGCTGTTGCTTTACACTGTTCGTCCTGTGCTGTTAAACATTGTCGAAGGAAATACACATCTTAAATGAAATCTCACGCAGGAAGTACACATGCACATGCGGCGGTTTTGTAACAACAGTATGTTCGTCGATACATCAGTACGGTAGTCTTCACGTCATGACAGTCAGCCATACTGCGCAGGCCGCCGAGATTGTCTCATTCTGCGAACCAGAAGTGGCTTGCGATATGGACTGTAAATGGGATTCCACAGCGGCTGCATTGTCATTCTGATATAGGCCACAGCCAACACTAGAAGAATGATCAACTGGAGGCCGTACTGATCTCTTCCTCTTCCCAGGTCAAAGGGTTCGCTTGAACAGACTTCGTCTGCGATCCGCTAGCGGCAGCGCACAACACACGCTGCAACAGATCAGAACACGATGCAAGAGCATGTAATTGGCGAGGTCGCACAAGCGATCGATAGCCTTGTTCGGGCATATGAATATAGGTATGCGGCATATTCATATTCAGGCGGAAGAGCGAGGATGATCAGGTCGGAGATCTAGATATAATTAGCAAGTACATGTGGCCTATGCAGGTTGGTATTATCAGAAAATGTGCATGGCGGCACAGCCTATGTTTCAGCGGAACAGATATCACGAGGAGAAACATTCGTGTCAAAAGACTGTTGGGAGAGGAAGGGCGACGGACGTCCACCACGCACCACGTTGGTGGCCGAGTGACCGAACAACGTCGCAGCTCGCGACGTTACGGACTCATCACGTGATTACCGTCACTGTGTAACAGGCCGCGTTGAGTGTTAGTGCGAGAGTATTCGACCTTACAACTGCTCGCTGACTTTCACGAGTCTTCTCATCGAAGACCATGGACGGTTCTCCGCCTCAGGAAGAGGACTTTAATGCGATCCCGATCCTAGACAGACTATCGCACAAAAACTGGAAGGCTCGAGTCAGCGCATATGAGACTCTAGTCAAGACATTCCAAACCACCGCGTCCGATTCTGACCCCGCGTTCAAGCCATATCTCAATAATCCCGATCTACTCAAGAAGGCCGTAGTCGATTCTAATGCAGTTGCGCAGGAGAAAGGAGTCGAGTGCGTTGTGACTTTTGTCAAGTTTGCAGGGGAGAATGCTGCACGGACACGCGAAGTGGTTGTTCCGGCCCTCGTTGATAAATGCTTCGGCTCTGCCCGAGCGGGGACAAAGGCACAGGCAATAGAACTTGTTCTGCAATATGTTGAGGTTGAGAACTCTGGAGCAGGTGTTGTGGTGCGTAAATTATTGGTCGGGTCGGCTGGTATAGCCCCGCTCATGTTAACCTCCAGGAGGATGTGCTGCCGGGTTTGGCAGCCAAGCAACCGAAAGTTGTGGCAGGCTGTGTCACTGCTCTCAAAGAGATAACTCGGTGCAGTACTCAAATCACTGCCATATACATTCTCGACTAGACTAATGTAATGGTGACTGCAGCGCGTTCGGCACTTCCGTGACACCACCAGCCCCCGTCCTCAAGGCGCTGCCTAAGATATTCGCTCATACTGACAAGACTGTACGATCGGAGGGAACGCAACTCACGCATGCCTTGTACCAGTATATCGGAGCAGGCATTGAGACGTGGCTTGCGGATCTCAAGCCAGTACAGGTGAAAGAGCTGAAAGAGGCTTTCACGGAGATGGAGAAAGAAGGCAAGGGGAGAGGGTCCATGAAGCCAGAGCGTATGACCCGGGCTGCGGCGCGGGAAGCGGAAGCAAATGCAGCAGCTGGAGATGATGATGATGCAGGGGCATTGCAAGAGGAAGGCTAGTGATGCGCCACTCTGCTCAGCTTCCCGTGCTCATTATCACACAGGTGCGCCTCCCGACCCACGTATGTTCGCTGAAGAAGCGGACATCGTACCTAAGCTGCCATCTGGCTTCCAAGCCGGTCTCGGATCTTCCAAATGGAAGGAACGTAAGGAGGTATTGGACGCACTGCTGGCGCTTGTCAATGCCACTCCGCGCATCAAAGATGCCGCAGAACTTGGCGATATTGCGAAGGCGCTTGCGACTTGTGTACACAAGGATGCTAACATCAATTGTGTCATAGTAGCAGCCAATTGTGTTGAGGGACTTGCAAAGGGTATTATGGGAGCCTTCGGCAGATACAGGGAAAGTGTCGTGCCGCCTATGCTGGAGAGATTGAAGGAGCGGAAAGCTACAGTCACCGATGCCATAGGTGCCGCGCTAGACGCTGTATTCACTACGGTAGGAGGGAATCGATTTTACATTGTATCACATATTCTCAACTACGCATATATAGACCACTTTACCCGACATACTATCCGAGATTCTGCCTGCCCTGCAGTCAAAGAATCCACAAGTGAAAGAAGGGACCCTCAAGTTTCTCGCCCGGTGTCTCTCGACGGCTACCACACCTTTACCGCCTCCGCAGATTAAGCCACTCTCAGAATCACTTGCCGCGCTTCTTGAGGACTCATTCGAGGGTGCCCGGAATGAGGCGGCCGTCTGTCTCGGGACCCTCATGAAGATGGTCGGAGAGCGCCCGTTGACTGCGCTGATGGATGGTCTTGCAGACGTGAGAAAGGCCAAGGTGCGGGACGCCTTCGACAAGGCAACAGTCAGGGCGAAGGCTGGCGTTGGCGGTCCTTCAAAGCCCCCGCCTCCAGCAGCAAAAGAGCCGCCCAAGAAAGCTCCAGTCGCAACCAAGAAGCCAGAAGCGCCTAAGCCACCGAGCCCTCCGACTGAAGAGCTCCTCGATGACAGCCTCTCCGCACCCGCGAGCAAACCCTTGAAGAAGCTTCCCGCCAGGTTGCTGGTGAGGTCTTGGCTGAATCTTCTAGTCCTATTGCGCTTACATGAGTATGCAAGGCGAAGAAGTCGCCAGCCGCTGACACGGCGAGCCCGTCCGCTGGCCCTGCTGCAGCACCTCCTTCTGTCGCCGTACCTCCTAAGAAGCTGCCGCCGGCTGTTGCGACTGCTGCATCTTCCAAATCCTCAAAAGGTGCAGCTCCTGGGGCACTGGATACTTTCAAATTCAAACACACCCCCGAAGACGCGGAAGCACTCGCTGCGGAGGTCATTCCTGCCAACTTCTTCACCGATCTATCCGATTCAAACTGGAAAACGAGACTTGCCGCACTGGAAGACATGACAGGATGGGTCGAGGGTGCTGCTGCTGGTCTGGACGCCGAAGTCGTCGTCCGGTTCTTAGGCAAGAAGGGATGGAATGAGAAGAACTTCCAAGTACGTATCGATAAGTTTTGACAAGACTTTCACTCAAATCTTAGTTGGCATAGGTGTCCACTAAGTTATACGGAATACTCAGCATTTTGGCTGAGCGTTGCCCGACCTTTGGCAGGTCCTCGGTAGCACTCTGCATTCCTCACCTCACGGAGAAGCTGGGCGATATGAAGCTGAAGAAACCAGCCGGAGAGACTCTGCTATTGTTTGCGGAGAAAACCTCCTTGCAGTTTGTATTGGGTCATGGTAAGTCATTTCTGTCTATGGCTTGCTACGAGGGCAGACATACTCATGGCCAACACAGCGTATGAGCCCTTATCCAAACAGAAAGCACCTAAAGTACTGGCAGACTCTTTGACTTGGATTGAGCAGGCCCTGACTGAGTTCGGTATTGCTGGCCTGTCGTTGCGGAGCATCATTGAATTCCTCAAGACTGCGCTCAAGAATTCGAATGCTGCTGTGCGCACAAGTGCAACGAAAACGCTTGTGACCGTCAAGCTATTTGCTGGCTCCTGTAAGTCATTCTCGTGTTGTTGCTCGTCTTTCTATTCGCTGTTCACTTACGGATAGAGTTTATAGCGATCAAGGACCTATTGGAAGATCTAAATCCACAGCTCCTTAATACCATATTTAGCGAGTTCGATAAGGTGGAAGGCAACGCACCTCTCGGCCCCACACGTACATCTGCAGACGTCGCACAGAGCTCGGTTAATACCACTAGCAAGGCCGCTGCGGGCGGTGATCCTCTTGACGATCTGTTCCCGCGTGTAGAGCTGGACGGTTTATTGAAGGGCACAACAATTCTTGCGGATGCTAAGAGCGATGCGTGGAAGACCAAGAAGGAAGCGTTGGAGACTTTGCAGGCCATACTAGATCAAGGCCCCAATAAACGGCTGAAACCGACCATGGGTATGTCGTAATATTGCACCGCTGCTCTGCGTTGACCGAGTCGCCCCAGGTGAAATTGGACAGGTTTTGAAGGCCCGTGTCACTGATACCAACAAGGCAGTACAGACGTTGGCCTTAGATCTCGTCTCCCGCGTTGCAACGGGGATGGGGAAACCGTTTGAGAAGCATACACGACTCTTCGCCCTTCCTGTGGCTACTGTCTTGTCCGATCAGAAAGCACCGATCCGAGCTGCCGCCCTGCAAACGTTGACGTCCATTGCAAGTGCATGCGAGGGTGTGGATTCAATGGTCAGCGGCTTGACGACTGCGCTAGAATCCTCAAATCCACTGCAAAGGGCTTCTTTACTCAGCTGGCTTGCCGACTGGTTCAAAGAACATGAGCCGGCTCCTGGCCTAGATCTTAATAGCTGGGTCGGTCCCGTTCTAGCATGCCTGGACGATCGCAGTGGCGACGTCAGGAAAGGCGCTCAGGCACTGTTGCCGATTCTCGTGTCCTCCGCCGGGTACGACTATGTGATGCAACAGACATCTTCTATGAAACCCGCCTCGAGAGCCACAGCTACTCCGTTGATACAAGCAGCGCGCGCCGCCGCACCTGCTCATGCAACATCTGCACCTGCAGCCCCTGCATCAAGTGGACCACCTGCTTCCGCAGCTAAGACGCCCGCTCCGAAGGTTGCCGTAGCGAAACCAGTTCGCGCATCCACTCCACCGCAAGAAGACCTTCCCCCTGCAGAGCCTGTGAAGGCTGCTGTTGCACCCAAAGCCGCCGGAGTGCGCCGCCGATTACCCCAAGGTACAATACCGAGACCTGAATCTCGCTCAGAATCAACCCTTGAAGCTAGCACATCGCGTCTGCCTGGAAAGCCTACGGTGGGTCTGAAGCGTCCTAGCGCCCCGATCGCTGCGCCTGCTAGAGCGCCAGTGTCTCCGCCCGCCGCATCTGCTCTGCCATTCATGAGCAGTAGCATTGATGCGAAGAAAGCGCGTATAGCCAAAGATGCTCAGAAATGGATCAATGAGGCTGGGCCTACGCGGAAGGACTTAGCCGAACTTCTTCAACACCAGATGGAGCCGCATGCAGCAAAGGATCTTATCTCTCTACTTTTCAGCCACGACCATAATGCTGTGAACGATTATGTATCGGGACTCACTGTGCTACATGAGCTCTATACGAGCGTGCAAGCTGGAGAGGAGAGGCCTGGATATGCCCTCGAAGACTTGCAGACCATCTGTCTAGCGAACTCTGACCTCGCTTTGAAGTATGTGTCTCTCAAAATACACGAACCTCAGTCCAATCTAGTCCAAAAATGCTTGGATGTGGCCGAAGCAGTTGTAGCGTTCTTCCAGGACATAGAATATCAACTGTCGGATGCAGAAGCTCTCTGTTTCATCCCTACTATGATCTTCAAAGTATGTTAGCAGCTTCTCCGTGTGGCTGATCGCGTCTTGATTGTTTCTTACAGCTAGGCGATGCGCGCGAGCCCGTACGAGCACGTGTAGCACAATTGGTGTCCTCGCTGCCCAAGGTATATGCGTATAGTCGAGTATTCCAACTCCTCCTCGAGTACGGTTTGAAGTCCAAGGTCGCCAAAGCTCGTCAGGGTACATTGGATGAGCTCGGTGGTCTGCTGAAACGTTTCGGCGTGGGTGCCTGCGAGCCGGGCAAGGCATTCCCGGTCGTTGCAAGCATGATATCGGATAAGGATCCACAAGTCCGAAAATCGGCACTAGCCGTGCTCAGGTATGCTTCCCCGATGCAAACAGCGCTCAAATTGATGATGTTGCGCTGTGCAGTGAGGGCTATACGCTCATCGGCGAGAAAATCTGGAGCCATGTCGGTCAACTGTCCCCAAAAGACAAAACGCAACTGGAGGAACGGCTGCGCCGTGTTCCTGGTGCGGTCAGTTCGGGAAAAGCGGACTCTACGCCTACCTCTACGCCTGCAGCCCGCATATCAACAGCTGTACCTCGGTCTGGCTCACCAGCATTGCAGCCAGTTTCAAGAATTGGTCAACGCGCGGGAAGCCCCTCCTTGGCTCCCGCTTCCCGGCTCGCTCGACCCGTCTCGCCATCGCATACAGTGAGGTCTGCATCTCCAGCACCCTCACATGCTGGTCAGCCTGCATCACCAGCCCGGGCTTTGAAGCCATCAGGAGCGTCGCAGCTCCCCGGTCCATCTTCCCCAACAGGGATTGCTCGTCCGAAGAGTCTTCTCCAGTCGCGTCTAGGTCCCCCTCGTAGCCGCCTCAGCGACATCCAACAGAGCCATCCAGCTCCAATCGCTCCACCAGAGGAAATCGTTCGTAGCGACACTATCGTTCCGCGTCATATGAACGGTAACGGCAGAGTTTCTGAGTACATTGCTGAGGAGCCTGAAGAACTGAATGCCCCGCGTGCCTCGGGCGACATCACAGTTGTCATATCGAGTATCCTCAGCAATGACCCCACTCGTAGTGTAGATGCACTCAAGAAGATTCAAAAGGTTCTCGAGATCGGCCCTGACGCAGGACCATCGTCCCCTGCTTATCAGGAGCTTGCCGAACATACGGAAGGCCTAGTTGAGACTATCACTCTGCAGATGGCGCATGTCTTTGAGCGACCGGAGGATATCACGGTGCACGAGAACTTCCGACTTGCGAAGCATCTCATTCAGACGCTGAATGCCTTCTGCGACCATGTTTTCCTCGCAGAATCGTTGACGGTGGACATCCTCACCTCTCTCCTCGAGGAGTTAACCCTCCGACTTCTACAAACAGATATCAGTCCAGACAACAGGGTCAAGGATCTCTCGCGATTTATTAACATGATAATTCTGCGACTCTTCGCAACTGGTCGAAGAATGTCGATATTCCGGTGAGTCCTGCAGTCGAGACCCGATCTTCCCAAGCTTATACTCTGTGCAACCACAGTGCGCTCTTTGCATTGCTTTTGCAAATGGTGAAGCCATTCCCAAGTAATGGCACATCCTCCGATTCCCAGGAGGCAAAGGTCGCTGAGTTGGTCTTGAAGTGCATCTGGAAATTAGCGCGAAATATTCCACAGGACCTTGAGAAACAGGTACTAGATCCAGTAGAGCTATTCCCTGCAGTAGAGCAGTTCTTGCAGACGGTACCACCAAACGAATGGCGTGCAAGGGCGACGAACAAGGTACCCTGTGGCGATATGCCTCTTCGTACGATCAAGGTCATCATACAGCATGTAGTCGGTAAGTCTGCATGAACACTCTTAGGGACCCTTCCTGAATGAATTGCAGCACACTACGGCGACGAGGTATACGACCTTTTATCCGCATCGTTTGACGATCCATCTGCCACCATCGTGTACCCTTACGTCTATCGAATCCTCAATTCCTCTGCTCGAACTGCAGCCGAAGTTCCTGTCAGGAGTAACGGACTTATTCGTGAGGAGAGTACCCGACATTCCTCACCTTCCATGAGCCGACCTATATCACCACAAGGAACATCCTCCTCCGTGACCTCAGACCACAGACCTCGTTCTGAGTCAAGTCATTCGGTATCACATAGCGTGTCCTCAGGGAACGGCAATGGCCATGGTAACGGTACAGCCGCTGAAGAACCAGACCCCGACGACCAGCTCAACGTGATCATCCAGCACATATCTAGCGAGACGACGGGGGCAATGCATAAGGAGGGGATCACAGAGCTCCATCATTACCTCAAGGCATACCCTCACAAGAAGGCCAAGGTGGACAAAATATTGGAGTCTACAGGTACGGCCTTCCGCAAATACATCACGAGGGCGTTGGCTAGTCGAGCTGCGGAGGATGAAGAGCGAACGGTTGCTGTCGCCGACACGTTATCGAGTGAGTACTTTTTCTCACTCGCCAATATTCTTATAGTGACCAGCGTTCAGAGCTGGAATCGAATGGCCGTGAAAGGACGATGACTTCGCAGAGCTACAGTTCAGGTAAGGTTCCGTTAACTACTTCATTTGAATGTACTTTATTGAGTGATTCGTAGATTATTCAGCCAGAGATTTCAGCATGACTGCACCAGCTTCACCGACGCGCGGGGAATATTCGCCACGATCGCCACCTCGATCCAGTCTGTCGGAATTGCCAGAGGCACAACAAGAGAGGCTGTCCAGACTTCATAACATCTTCCAGTATCGGTCCAGTACCGCCAGTACCGGATCAACACATAGCCGATCAACATTGGCATTTCCGAGAGGTCCGTCGAGTTAGGGCTTGAAGTTGAGGAGAGGTTTGTTTGCTTGTGGCATCACGTCCTGTATCTGTATCTGTTTAACATCATTCCACATTAATAATTTGCTGTAGCAAAAGCTTATACCCTGCAGTATTATCGCTCATGGTACCGTCGTGGATGTTATGTAGTTAGATCACTTGTAAAGCACGATAATGCATCCGAGTCCGGATCTATTGGCGGTGACGTTTGTGGGCGCTAGCTGAGCGTACATATCACGGTGGGCGCGGCCGAACTCTTGCAGCTCACCTGCGCCTTGTTCCTTAGTCCTCATCGATCTCATATCTGTCAGACAGTTATTCTGACTATATCTATATGAGTACTCGTAAAGATGCGCTGCCGGTATCAAAAGACCTCGTGTATGAGGCAGCACTTGCATTCTGGAAGACAGTGGTCAACATCTTCTTCCGCGAAATAAGACCAAGAGGCGCGTTCCATATCCCTCGTGATGGACCCGTCATTTTTGTGGCTGCACCGCATCACAATCAGGCATGTATCAAGTCTGGAAAAGCCTTCCGCATGTGCTGAGTACGACATTCCAGTTCCTCGACCCCTTGTTGCTCAGCCTACAAGTTAACCGCGAGACGAGCAGAAAAGTTCAGTTCCTCATTGCGGCAAAGAGCATGAAGAGGAAAGCAATTGGCTTCTTTGCGAGTATGATGTCAAGCAGTGCGCATATTTCTCCGCTCGCTGAATTGCAACAAGATGCTGATGAGCCGAGAAAGTCCCCGTTGTTCGCGCTGCAGATGACGCTAAGCCTGGCACAGGCAGGGTTTCCCTCTCCGACGACGATTCCTGTCTGGTTATCGGGCACGGTACTCGCTTCATCGAGGAGTTCGAGCCTAGAATGCAAATAATGCTGCCCAGATCAGTAAACTCCGCAGTTGCTGAGGTCGTGGAGATTTTATCTGATACGCAGCTGAGAATCAAGAGAGAATTTGGGGGTGAAAGTGGAAAAGGAACTGTAAAAATCCGAGAAAAACTCAAAGAACTGCAAGCAGAAGGTCAACAGGGTCTTGATTTTAAGAAGATGCCATACGTCGACCAGAAGGAGATGTATCAACACGTATATCAATGTCTTACTGAGGGCGGTTGTATCGGGATCTTCCCTGAGGGTAATTCTTGTTGTCAGGCTCGTACACAATCTGGCCATGCTTACTGTGAATCTAGGTGGCAGCCATGATCGCACTGACCTCTTGCCCTTGAAAGCGGGTGTGTCGCTGATGGCTCTTGGCGCCATGGCAAACGACCCCAATGTCAAAGTGAAGATCGTGCCAGTTGGATTGTCTTATTTCCATCCGCACCGGTTCCGTTCTCGTGCTGTTGTCGAGTTTGGCACAGCCCTCGACGTACCCCCTGAGCTGGTATATATGTTCAAAGAAGGAGGCGCGCAAAAGCGTCAAGCAGTCAGCAAGTTGCTCGACTACATATATGACGCCCTCAAGACAGCAACTATCCGTGCGCCAGATTATGACACTCTGATGGTAGGATGTTTTGAGCTGACTTTATGCCAACATTCACGCCTGTTCTCTACTTGAAAGCTCTGTCAAGCAGCACGGAGACTATACAGGACCCCTGGGCAGCATCTGACGTTAGGGCAGGTTGTCGAGTTGAATCGGCGATTCCTTGAGGGATATCTACACTTCAAGGACGAACCAAAAGTGCAGAAGCTCCGAACTGACGTATCAAAGTACAATCGCATGGCTCGGGACCTTGGGTTGCGTGACCATCAGGTTAACGATATTCCTGTATACCAGAAAACTACTTACAATGAACATCGTAGGTCCCACACGCACAGAAGGCTAGCTGGAAGACGTTGAGTCTTCTGATCTATCGAATTGGTTTGTTGATGGTATGGACGGTTCTGGCACTGCCGGGTGTCATCCTCAATGGCCCCATATTCCTTGCTGCATCGATAATCTCGCGTCAAAAGGCAAAAGGTTTGGGGCAGTGTCCGTAGACGAGTCTGAGCGCTGAATTCGTGGAACCTCAGAGGCCCTCGCTGCTTCCACCGTCAAGGTAGCCGGCCGTGACGTACTGGCAACCTGGAAAATCCTGATATCGCTCGGTGTCACACCCATTCTGTACGGCTTCTACGCGTTCCTTGCTACGTTGTTTGCCGTCAGAGCGAATGCACCATTGGAGTGGCTTATATGGACACCAATTCTAGTCATGATTGTCTTGCCCTTCATTGGCTATGCCGCACTGAAATTTGGTGAAGCTGGTATGGATGTGCTTAAGTCAGTACTCAGTTCCATGTTCATACAATAGCCTAACGCGATCCACAGATCCCTGAGACCACTCGTCGTAGCATTGGTACCTGGTCAGTCTCTGTCTTTCGATCGATTGAAGGCAATGCGCGTCGAAGTTTCCAATGAATTGGCGGATGTTATACGAGAGTTCGGACCAAAGCTGTATGAGGACTTCGACGAAGTGAGTAGAGCATCTTAGATCCTTAAGTGCACTCTGACACGTTCACAGAATCGCATACTGGTTCCGTCTGCGAGTGTGCCACCATCTTCAGGCGAATCCGGAATTTGGCGGCGGAAGAGCGGGACCGGAGGAGTTGATGCTCAGGGCAATCTACTCGTTCATCCGATGGTGAGAGCTTATACTCGTCCTGACACAAGGCTGTGAGGCTGACTTGTAGAAGACCTGGCTTGACGAACGTCTCTTCGGCTGGAGCAAGAGTGCTTCTCGGGGTACAAGTGCCTGGTCTGGCTCGAGGAGCCATGAAGCTAGCAGACTTCCCAGCCCAGATGCTTCTGATGATGATGAGGGCGACTACGATTTCGGATATCTGGAAGGGCATCCCCCTCCACGACCGCGGAGCAAAGAGAATTCATATGCTAACTTACAAAAGCTCCGGAACGGCTCAACCAATCCATTCAGCAGTGCTACCACTGCGACAGAAGTGGCCGACACGGAAGGGCTGGAAATACGACAGCGCAAAACTTCACGAACAAGAAAACATACGTTGCAAGATACCATACCCGTCGGACGCATTGGAGAGTTGCCCCGGGAAGAACATTTCAGGAATGCCACAGAAGATCTCAACAACGAGGCAGAGGCCAGGCAAAACCAAAAGACTGAGTAACTTATGCTCAATTGGTGTGTGGGGACGTTGCGTGTAGGATTTTTCAACAGCTCTCTGGTGTCCGGGAGCGCTAGCATATCGATATCCAAAAAAAATCTACCCGTGTTCTAATCGTCAGTCGTCATATAAGTCGGCCCTTCTCTTGCCTGCGGTCAGCACCTCGACGCCGGTCTCCGTGATCCTGAAACAGATACACAAATGAGTCCGCTGCCTCGAGAGGATGGGATGCTGAATCGCTCACAACAGAGTCTCCTCAAACTGTGCACTACGCTTGCCATCAATAGTAGCAGCAGTCCAATCATCAGGCCAGTGAACCAAGTCCCAGTGGCCCAGGTTGATCATCTGTGAGGTTTGTTAACATGTGCCATCATCGCAGCAGATGCGGCGGGACATACTGGTTCGATCGTAAACACCTGCAACAGGGCATACAATCAGCAGCTAAAACCCGGATTATGAAACACGCGCGTACCATGCCTGGCTTCATCATGCCAACGGCCTTGTTCTTAGCATAGTGGGGGATGTTGGGCGCGCAGTGGAACAGCTCATGAATGCCGTGCCCGCAATATGTCCGTACAACGGAGCAGCCGTTAGCGCGCGCGATGGGCTCGCTGTGCATGGTTGTGGGATGTTTGTATCAGGGTCTGAGGTGATAGGCAGAGCGGACGCACATTGCCTTGCCCAAGTCACGGAAGAGTGCACCGGGCTTGCAGAGGGCGATTGCTGCATCAAGGCTCTGGCGTGTTGTGCGCAACAATTTCTTGGAGTCTTCGTCGATGCGGCCTACAGGGTAGGTTTCGTTTAGGTCGCCGTGGTATCCTAATTGTTGTCAGAGAGTATGAGGGTGTGAACTGTAATGCGAATGCATTACACACACCATCATAATAAAGCGTGACATCTTCCAAGCAGTCAGTTTCATTCACAACATCAAAACGGATCTCCTACCAATGTTGATAATGTCGCCCTCTTGCAGCCTGCGCTTGTCTGGGATACCGTGACAGATGACTTCGTTGATTGAACTTGCATTTGAGCAAATTGGTTTGATTTATGTAACATCAACCAACACAGAGGATGGATCACTTACGTGCACACTGATTTTAGGAAATTGCGGTAGTTTAGTGTGGAGGGATAGGCATTCCGCTCGATAGTAGCATTGTGAACAATCTCGTCCAACTCATCAGTTGTGATACCTGGCCGGATATGTGACGCAGCGATGTCGAGCACTTCTCGCGCTAGCTAGTAGCATAGTAGTCAGCCAACGCGAACCTAGGATGGTTGCATCACCACAATGCTGCCTTGATCACACTTCAACAGTGAAAAGGACTCACCCTGCAAACTGTCCGAATCTTTTCCTGCTCCTCCGCAGTTAGAATTTTGATAGGTTGTCCAGCCCGTCTGTTCTCCGAGATGGGCATGCCTGTAAAAAGAAGAAGCATGGTCATGATCCGCTTACATGGTGGTTTTCACCTCCCGAAAGAGCTTAATGATAGCCATACCGTCTTCAGCATAGTCCGGGCGAGGTATGTGCTCTGGAACAGGGCGTCTCGGGGAGAGCGGGTAGGCGGGTCGCATCGTGCCCGTGAAGTTGAAATTGCCGAAGGGATTGTACGTCCCATCTGGAATGAGGCGTCAGCGCGGCACGACGCTGTGTAGGAGACGATGCACACTTTTGTTGATGTTCGGGTCTTCAAGCAGGGGTTGTCGCGTCGCGAGCTCATGGATCAGTTTGTGGGTTTTCTGCCGTGCAGCGGCTTCAGAACACACAACTGGCTAGTCCTCAACATCACTCACCCCTGCCGATAGAGAGAAACTTGCTGTCAGCACTATCTCAGAACACCGTCTTCCAGGTCACTCACATCCGGCCTTGAAGCATTCCTGTCCGCAGAAGAAGGACCCCTTGATCCCGAGCCTATTGGGAATCATGAGCTCGGATGCAGAGCACAACCGAGTAAGTCGATCACTGACTTGTTGCATGTGGGGCACTCGAGGCGCGAGGGCGGGTGTCCGTTGGGGCAGATTGAGCTTTGGCAAGGAATTCCAGCAGCACTCATTTTTCGTTCGAGAAAGGCAAAGGGAGAAATGGATGACCGCAATTGACGCGGAATGCAATTGGCGCGGAATAGGAGTGAGGCGATCAAAGACGCGCGTCGATACGAGCGCCAATGCAAATCTCAAGAAAGCGGTCACGACTATGGCGCAAAAATACCGAGCAGTAACGTTTGAGCTCTCACATTACTCTGCTTCACAACAGGAAGCACGGCCGTAAGGAATATCACAATTTATTACGAAAAGAATTTAATATGGAGCCCGAGTAGTACGTCTCTTCAGGCCTCAGGTGTGGTGGTGTCAAGAGGTGCTTGTGGTCGGATTGCGATGGTGCAACTCGGCTGTACCGCCTGTCCAAGTGCTGTGTGCTGAATTACTCTGTACTGTCTGTAGATTCGTGTGGGATGTCTGCCGGCTGCGAGAGCGAGGTCGAGCCGATAGCCGCTGGGCGTCGAGATATCCCAGAACGGGATCATAATCGCCTTCCCCCTCGTCTTCCGACACGTCAGGGGAGGGTGCCCTGCTGCCAGATGGGCTGCGCCCTCCCGCCCAGACACTCGTGCCCCGCGACGCGCTCCGACTCCAGCCGAATAGGTGCTCATCAAGCCATGTCTGTCCAATCGTGGGTGGGACAGTCGAAAGAGGGTATATGACTGTAGTCTCACCATAGGATGGACGAGGATGCTCCCCTGCCCTTCGACACCGTTCGTGCTGCTCTTCCGCCGCCACATACCTGGCCGGCCTCCGGAGGGAGGAGCGCTCGCAGATGGCACCAGAATTCGGTTCTAGAAATCGATTGGAAATATCAACCTTTGTAGGCATCTCGCGGAATTCTGAATCCATGTATACACTTACCTCGTCAAAGTCATTATACAACTTGGGGCCGAATTCGTTGATTACTTCAAGGAGCTCGTTCGCTACGCGCGTTCGCATCATCTTAAGCTCGTCTAGAATACGAGACTGGCCTGGGACCAGCGTGATTACGAGCGGCCTGAGCGATCTGTGCCACGGCATATCAGCATGTGCCATTCCAGATTGGTTTGCGCATTGCACTCACTTGAGCACATCCATCCCAGCCTCGCCGAATTTGAGCGCGGCGTAGGCGACGAACGGGAGGGAGATAAAGACAATGATCGGCGTCCATATCCTCCACGCTGGAGGCGCACCCGCTTTGTACGCCACTACTGCGGCAACGAAGGCGTAGAAACCGTATAGCACAGGCGTAAGCCCAACGGCTATCATAATTTTCCAGGACCCAATCACGTCTCGGCCAGATATCTTGACTACAGATGCGGCGAGGGCCTCTTGCAGACAGATAAATGAGCGGAATCGGGGTGGGCACATGTTCCAGTATAAACGTACCTTTAGCCTTCTTCTTTGAAATGACTGATGTAGCGATGAAGATCGGACCATTAAGGATAACGCCAGGCAGCGTCAACAATGACCACACTATCAGGACGCCCAAACGGTACATCAAGAGGCCGAACGTCTTCCAGCTCGCCTTCTGTGCTCGGGGAACCTAAGGCGGTATGTTCAGTAAAACAGCCGCTTACGTCTTAGCTTATCGTGGCAGATACCTGATGATCGCGCAGACCAAGATCCCTGACCATGCGGTTGTACTTGAGTACGTCAGTCCGCAATCTCTGCACCTTCGGCTCGTCCTTGAAATGAATGTAGCCCTCGAGGAAGCGGCGGTTCAGCTCCACTACTTGTCCCAGCGTGAGATGCTGCCCGGGTGTCTCGTACAGCCGTCGTGCTGCTTGACAAAGCTGCAAGACATCGCTTAGAGACGATCGTTAGCGTCGAAATCAGGGCGTACCATCAAGGTCTCATAGTCCGGAGCTCGTATGGTCACGATCTTAAGGGCTTCGTAAATAATGTCAAGCAGTTTGGCTACTGCCTGTCGTTTCTGCGTCCCACCCTCCTTGTACATTGCAATCAACTCCGCAGGTACGTCAAGCGCAGTGCCAAACTCCACGACTGCGCGAGATCGGAAGCGATGTGGATGAAAATAGGAGAGACCGACCGGCACAATCTTGACCTGCACGTTTGGATCATTCGCCATGGCACCCAAAGCCATCAAAGAGACGCCAGCCTTAAGCGGGAGGAGGTCGGTGCGGTCGTGGCTGCCTCCTGTAGGAGGGTTGGCACGCGAAATGGTACATCTACTGGTTCAAACTTACCTTCGGGGAAGATGCCAATACAGCCACCTTTCGTCAAACATTGGTAGACATGATGGTACATTTCCTGTTGGTCAACGTGTGAGAGTCTCTTGAACTCGACGCCTTGCTTCCCTTCCGCTTGCAGCTCCTTCAGCCTCTCTCGGATTCTAGCTGTACCCTTCCCACTATCACCGCCAAATTCCTTTTTGATGCGAAGCTGTGCATCGGAGACCACTTCGACAACCTCGGCGACGAAAGAATTGACAGATTTCGGCAGCATGATCTGCATCTTAGGGGTTATTTCCTCTGTAAACTTGGTACCAACACCGATCACTAAGCAGGGGTCCTCATCCGACAGCATGAGCAGTCCCGTGCCAGGCTTCGCATTGTCTGCAGCGCGAACCACAGGGACTGTGCTCCATCACATTAAGCTGCTTCGCACGACTATTCTATGAGATCAGAAAACATACTGCTAGACATCATCCTTGCAAAGAAGCCAATAAACTTCTTCTGCATACTCTTCGCAGCCACCAGGAACTGTACCTTTCGCCCAGTTTCGCGATATACTTCAAGCCCGAGTAGCATATCGACAAACTAATAGGACCATCAACTAAATTTTATTCGCTAGGTATAGATTGGTATGTACCTGGTTACTGTGTGGCGCTGCAACGAATATGACAGGCCCTTCGCGAGGGATATGCCACGCGCCTCTCGACCTGATTTCGCGGAAGAATATGTTGACTACTGTCGTCCATAGTAGCATCGCAAATTCATAGAGCACATCCCTAGATTCAGAGGAAGATCCCCTTCCTCTACTCATGTTGTGCAGGTTAGGTCAGTATAGCGGTTAGTATGTAATCACCAGTGGTACAAGGGCAAATGAGAGCCGCTCGCGATCAATGCTTGCGGCGCGTTATTTCATTTCGGCAAGACGCGTGTATGTCACGATCATGTGTCTGTGTGACATTTACCGTTACCCGTTACTCCTCGATCCTTGATGAAACCCCTGCACTGAAGTACTCTAATTGACCTGCAGATGAGATTGGGCTGGAGAACAAGGAGTATAGTGATCACCTTTGATTAGGCACATGGTTTGACATCAGTTACTGTCCCATCTACCTCTCAAGATCTCAAGACCTGTTCTGTGCTTATGCCCAATATTTTCCACAGTGATCTGATTAGCGGTTCATTATCGGTGAGTAGGATCACCCTCACTATGTTTGATCTATACTTAATGGTCTGCATGGGAGACAAAACATATCTCAGTGCTCCAATGACCGTTCGTTTACTATATCGATCGCGATCGGCGCGCAGTGGCACATGACAAAAGACGTTGTTTGTTGTGGCGCATTTGCCACTATTCGAGCCGCTCCAGAGTGGGATTGCTATAGCCCGAGTATTTGCCTTCATTTATAATCTGAACGAAGTCGCTCCAGGAATCTTCTGATGTCAAAGCCAAGCGACTCAATGAGTTATAGCCCTGCGGGCTAGGCTTGATCGTAAAATTCTCCCGTGATTGACAACCATTTACCGCAATATTTCGTGCACATCAGAATGTGTATATTCCCTCAGCACTCATCCCGCTCTCTGGTAAGCGGGGCCAGGAGAGTCTAGTCGTTTTTGGACATGGTCGCTTCTCGACCGCGCCAAAGAAAACCCGTCGCTTACGTATATCAGAGCTTTACTGGCATCCGATTCGCGCGTACTTGGCCTGTCTCATTTGGCATGCTCTCGTACCACTCAATAGCCGCGATATGATCCTGAAGTGTGCGCAGGATCGAGGCGTAGTCATGATTGGTGATTCCGATTTTTCACGAATTCCGAAAGAGGCTCACAGCACAACATATATATATCACGAAAAGGCTGGAATGCCCGCGTAGCCGCATAGTATTGGTCTAATGTCTCTTCCGCAGTATACGGACGTCCTCATTGTTGGAGCTGGTCCTACTGGTCTTGCTTGCGCGTTGTCACTCATCAAGAACGGTTGTTCTGATATCACTGTAGTCGATAGCCAGCTGCAGGGACAGAATGCATCCAGAGCCATTGTAGTTCACGCTGCCACGCTGGAGGTATTGCCACCACCCTCTGACCCTACACACTGTTATTTACGTCGTGATCCAGGCACTCGATGCAATCGACTGTGCGCAGCCTCTTGTCCGGGCTGGCTACAACGGTACAACAATGGGGTTCTGGGCAGATGGGTCGTTCGTACGGACATGCAGCTTTGAAAAACTGGCACCGTACACAAAATTCCCTCTGGTCCTTCTCATCCCGCAGACCGAAACTGAGCGAGTCCTCGAGCAGACCTTACATGAAGCTGGAATTAGCGTTTTCCGTCCGTGCACAGTGGTGGACATGAAGGCCAGCGAAGAAAGTCATCAATTGACCGACGTAATCTTCGACAGTGGGCAGGTGGTACGAGCTCGCTGCGTCATAGGCGCCGATGGGGCTAGATCAGCAGTAAGTAAGTCTAGGACTGAGGCTCAGGACGAATTGATAAAGTGGGATAGGTCCGTCGAATTTCTGGCGTGGGATTTGCGGACCCGGATGGTGAGATAATAGAAGACCCCGTCGCCATGTTCTCCCAATTCAACCAGATGGTGCTGGCCGATGTGACATTCACGCATCCCCTTGACCTGCCTTGCCGCGGGGTTACGTTCGTCATATCTCCGGACAACAGTTTCCTCATCATTCCACTGCCTCCATCGCCTGCTGCGCCCTCAGAACAACTGTACCGCATTGGATTCGGAATTCCTCCCTCCTTGGGCACGCCACCGCACTTGCTGTCCATGTCATATATCCAGTCGCTCGTCGACGCCTGGGGACCAGGAAGAATGTTGTCTACTGCTTCCCCCGCCTCCCCCTCACGGAAAGTCGTCATGGCGAAGATGCTTTGGGCCACCCGCTTCAGGATACACTCTGCGGTGGCCGACACATTCTTCACCCACCTGCCTCTAACACCGCGTGCTAGCGATGGAGTATGGGTGGACAGCGCAGAAACAGCCGCCCATGGTGGCGTGATCTTGCTGGTCGGGGATGCCGCACACATCCACCCGCCTGCGGGTGGGCAGGGTATGAATCTTGGCTTGCGAGACGCAGTGGCTCTGGGCCCTGTGCTAGCCACTTACTGCAAGCGCGTGAAGGAGGTTGCATCGCATGGACAGGCTGACGTTCTCGCTGATATGGAACATCCCCTGCGAGAATGGGCTGCGGCGCGGCGCGTGCGTGCCCTTGCCGTCATTCGTATGGTAAAGAGATTGGCGAGGGCGATGACGTTGCCTGACAAGACAAGCTGGATACTCGGTATCATCCCCGTAAACTTGCATAGGCTAAGGAACTTCATTATGCGAACCATTACTCGCTCGGATTGGGTACGGATGATGATTGCGTGGAGGTTGAGCGGTTTGGGCTTCACTGACTGACGAACTCGAATTGTGGCATGATGAGTCACCATTTATGCGTTTTGATTTCTCGCTGCAAGAACAGCTCCTACTCGTGTAACTACATCCCAGACGTTGACCACCCAGTCATAACAACAGCCGCATTCTTCCGTTCCTCATCCCGCTCCTTGATATTGTCCACTGTTAGGTTGCGAAACACAGCGGACTACAAGTACTATACATCTTAGAGAGACCGGAGAATCGCTAGCTTGGCGTAGTCTTGCTCTGCGATCCTCAGATAGTACACCGGTTCTCTGAGCGACTTAGCTGTGAGGAAGGAAGACGGAACGTTTGTGCAATGCAGCACAAACATGACACTTCTTCGGCGACTATGATACACCGAGTGAGCGTCAGCGTTCTCTACTCGACTTCATTACCAGCACCAGCCATGATCGATAATTTGCGCTGATCTCAGTACAACCGTTTGGCTGAGACTTGTCTCAATACATATGTCACCTTGGCATGACCTGATCGATGATTATTTAATTCATGCCGAACTCAGAGTCAACGTCTGCCAGCAGCACGGCCGCGGAGCGCAAGAAGCTGTATCGACACTGGAATACCGCATGCCATATTGCTATCAGCAGTGGCGGCATGCGCTTGGTTAGCACAGCGTGAGCAGTCCAGCGCAGGGCGTCCCATTGTCTGAAGACATCACCTTTCGCCCGGTTCTGCGATATACCCCAAGCCGGGGCAGCATACCGACGAGCTGGTAGAACCATTGTGTCTACTGCATGCATATATCTGGTTGCAGTGGTGCTGCAGCGAATATGACAGGCCCTTCGCGAGGAATGTGCCATTTGCCTCTCGACCTGATCTCGCGAGAGAACACAGCTGATTACCGCCGCCCACATGAGCATGACAAGCTCACTGAGCACCTCACTCGACGCATAAGAAGAGCGGATCTGCCTCCGATCCATGCGCATGCTGGACTGCAGGCGGTGTTCAGAGATGAGGCGACCAAATGCCCGAGCCCTTGCGACTTGCGACGCGTTATATCCGTCAAGACGCGTACACGTCACAGTCATGTGAGCGTGTCATGATAAGATCGATCGCGATTGAACATGCCTCCTATGGCAGTTTGACGCATCTACGCACGATGCCATGATCCCTGCGTCTCGCTAGCCTCTCCGAACCGCGCCATCAACTGACAGAGGCTCATTGCTGGAGATCCGAATTGAAGGAAGGTTATACTACCATGGCCGGCTAAGCCTCTCCAAGTGCCGACGCACTGGCTTTGCATTTCCCATCATCAGAGTGGGTATATTTGTAATCCACCTGGGAACTGGGAAGGTCTCAACCATCTGAGCAGGGTCGCTCTTTGATCTCCCCAAATTAACAAGACCCGCGACCTACGTGATCCGCATCAACATATCTGATCTGCGCGAAATTGACCCCCCTGGATCTGACACATCCCTGTCAGAATGAATTGTTGCGAAAAGACATGCAGTGACTAAGGTGTACTTGGGATTCCGATTCCCCACGAAGTCCGATAGAGGCTTCTTGTGCATACAAAATTGTGCATATAAGGCTTGACTTTGAGGTGACATTATACAACTCGTCTCATGGCTCTACCACAATATACAGACGTCCTCATTGTCGGAGCAGGCCCGACTGGCCTTGCTTGCGCCCTGTCATTCATCAAGCAAGGGTGCTCAGATATCACCATCGCCGACAGCCTGCCACAGGGCCAGAATCATTCCAGGGCTCTCGTTATTCATGCTGCCACATTGGAGGTGCTGTAATAACCCTTGAATCATTTCATGACTACTAACAGACTTGATTTCAGGCACTTGACAAGATTGAGTGCGCGCGACCCTTAGTCCAGGCGGGTATTAACGCCACCACGATCGGTTACTGGGATGCTGGGTCCTTTGTACAAATTGGCAGCTTCGACAAACTCGCATCCTACACCAGTTTTCCCATGATCTTGCTCATTTCACAGTCCGTGACAGAGCGAGTTCTCGAAGAACAATTGCAACATGCCGGGGTCACCGTTATTCGACCGTGCACGATGACGGACATGAAGGCAAACGAACACGATAGTCACATTTCCGACGTCTACTTCGAGAACGGACAGATTGTCCACGCCCGCTGTGTCATTGGCGCCGATGGAGCAAGATCCACAGTAAGTCTGGTATTCTAGATTGGAATAGACTATAACTGTGGCGCAGGTCCGTCGTATCGCAGGAGTGGGCTTTTCAGACCCGGATGGCGAAATCTCCGAGGATGATGTTGCTAATTCCAAATTTAGCCAGATGGTGCTCGCTGATGTGACGTTCACCGCCCCTCTCGGTCTGCCATACAACGGGATCATATTCGTCATCTCCCCTGACAACAGCTTTCTCATCGCACCCCTCCCTCCGTCACCGGATGCGCCATCGGAACAGCTATACCGCATCGGATTTGGAATTCCACCCACCCTCGGCACGCCGCCACATTCGCCATCCGTATCATATATCCAATCGTTCGTTGATGCCTGGGGGCCAGGGCGGATGCACACCGCCGCTACTTCCTCCTCCTCACTCTCCCCACACAAGGTCACTATAGCAAAGATGCTTTGGGCCACCCGCTTCAGGATACACTCCGCGGTTGCCGACACGTTCTTCACCCATCTGCCCCTGACATCGCGTGCTGGCGATGATGCGCGGGTGGACGGCGCAGACACGGAAGCCCGCGGTGGCATTATTTTGCTTGTTGGGGACGCCGCACACATTCACCCGCCTGCGGGCGGGCAGGGCATGAACCTCGGTCTCCGCGATGCTGTGGCGCTGGGCCCTGTGCTAGCTGCGTATGTGAAGCGCGTGAGAGCGTCCACCTCGCACGGACAAGTCAATACCGCTACTGACGATTCAGATCTTGAACGTTCCCTCCAAGATTGGGCTGCGACGCGGCGTGGGCGTGCCCTCGCTGTCATTCGTATGGTCAAGATCTTGCTCAGAGCCGTGACGTTGCCTGACAAGACAAGTTGGATACTCGGTATCATCCCCGTGAACTTGCATACGCTAAGAAATTTAATCATGCGGATCATTACTCGCTTGGGGTGGGTACGGATGATGATTGCGTGGAGGTTGAGCGGTTTGGGATTCATTGACTGATGGAATGGACTTGGCCAGTAGCATTTCCAGTCGAGATCAGTGTCCTTCTCTCGACTCATTGTTTTATATGGATCTAGTTATCATATACTCGTATATTCATGTCCTACAGTCTCCACTCAATTTCAAAGAGCTACTGCTACATCGAGAGTCCAGTTTGAGGCACATAAATTATAAAATCCTCTCAGCCCCGCCAGCATGCTATCCCTATCTCGCAGCAAGAGCAGCTCCTACTTGCGTGACCACATCCCAGACATCGACCACCCAATCCTCAATAACAACGGCAGCCGCTTTCTTCCGTTCCTCGTCCGTCTTGAGGTGACGCGCTGCAGCTTCATCCCGCTCCTTGATATTGTCCAGGTTATGAAACACGATGGACTGAAGGTACTGTACATCTTGGAGAGACCGGAGAATCTCGAGTTTGGCGTAGTCTTGCTCTGCGATCTTCAGGTAGTATGCTGCTTCTTTGAGTGACTCAGCTGTGAGGGAGGAAAGTATAAGCACATGGAGATTTTGTGTGCAACGAAGCACGAACGGGACGCTTCTTCGGCGGCTATGATACACCGGGCGAGCGTAAAGCAGGCCAGCGCCTTCTGCTCGAGCTCATTTCCGGCGATTATCTGCGATGGCTTCAGTACCAGCCTTTGGTTGACTCAACATACGCATCACCTGTGGCATAACCTCATCGATCGTCTTACGACACCACTTTGTCATGCCAAACTCCAAGCCAACGTCTGCCAGTAGCACGGCCGCGGTGCGATACAAGCCGTATCTACACTGGAACTCCCCGTGCCATATTGCTGTCAGTAATGGCTCGACCCAGGCATGTGCTTGGTCTGCTTCCTGTAGGACAGTTTCAGATCCCATCGCAGCCACACATGAGCTGTACGCACACGCATCTGAATGTAATCGTACAGAGGATCGCGGATGATGGAGCCGATTGGCGTCGAACTCGAAGGCCAGTACTCCCTGCTTTTGTACCTGCCATGGGGGCGCCTTTGTTTCAGAAACTCCGCAAATTGACGCTCCTGTCGTCTGCACGCGCGACAATGAGCTCAGGGAATGTATGATGTGCCGGTGAGCTCACCGGCGGCCCGCACGCAGCACAAGGATATGCCAGATCTCGTTGGCCCACGCATTGTACTGATTCATTGTCAGACCACGCCATACATCTGCTTCAAGGAGTGACGCAATCGCATCTTGGTAGTCGCCTCGGCGCGCACGCTTGATATTATTGTCAGCAACATCATCTGCACTACAAATTAGATATCAGAGCTCACATAGTATGCTCTATTGAGCGTGACAGTGACTCGATTATCGTCGTCGCCTCCTACTTCAGTAAAAGCGGTGACAACGTTCTCTTCGATCTGTGCAATGCGTTCGCTACCTGAAGCTTCTCGTTAGAACACCCAATGTAGCATGGCAAGGAATTTTACCTTGCATCATCCAAACTACACTTTGCACCGCATGCTGGCCGAACTGCTCCGACTCAATAAATACTCCTTTCTGGATGTCTAACCAGTGGTCGTACAGACCAACTGCCTGTACGATTTTCTCGAATGATGCCGTGAGGGGTTGTTGCTAACAGCCTCTTTCTCAGCAACATGACATTATTGGTCAAGTTGCACATACGTTTTGAATTTGTATCAGTTTCTGTACATCGTGAAGGACTTCGAGAGGATGGAGATCAGGTTGAATATCATTGAGGATCGGCTTACGCCCCCGCTCGAGTGGAGGCAGTCGATGCAGCATGCTGCAACGAATACGTCATCGGGCAGACTGGCATCTTTCCCACTGCAAACACACCTCATGCAATGTTGCAGAGTTATCTTGTCGCCGCTGGTACGGGCTACGCCGACGGCTTCTTGCAAATACTGGACAGCATAAGTAAGTCAATTCGTGAAAAAACCGTGCGTGTGTAGTCATCGACACAAGTCTCACCTTTCGACACGCGACAAATTCACGATTGAGATAGTGCTTGCGAGCCAGATTCAATAATGCGTGTTGTCGGAGCCCTCTGAATGCATCCTGTATCAGCTTATGTGATGGCATAGGCCGGCATTACTCACGAGTCGTTTCCGTCGTGGAAACGCTGTTCGAAGAATCGTCGCAGGTTCTCTGTAGCAGTGATCTCATCTCCCACAGCCATCCCCTTTTCATAACTAAACAATGTTCAGGTTGGCTGAAGGAGGCGCGAGGACGACATTTGCGCACGCAGCATATGCATCGCTTGTGGCATACTGTTTCTTATCTGCTTGTGTCTTCCATATTTGATAATCTATTGTCTCAACGATGAGTGGGGTCAGAAACATCGCGGAGCGATCGCAGTGTCATACCGTTTGTCAATGACTCGTGTCCCTTCTTAACACTCTGGAAACCAGGCAACGAATCCCCAGGATGTTCAACCTTCTCACGCGGTATACTCTGTACTGTCCTCTTCGCTCCATTTGGCCCGCCCGTAACATCCGTCCATTCGAGAAATTCGTGATGCAGCCTCGTGAGTCCCGTGTAGGAGAGTTTCATGAAGCTCACGTAACAACGCCGACAGAAATAGCCGAACAAAAAACGTGGGCCCTAAACATTTTCATCAGAGGACCTGCATCACCAGTATTCTTAGGCACCTACAAACATCTTTCGGTTTTTCTTCTGGATGTCAGCTTCATGTCACTGAGGGATCACGAGTCGCCTACCTCCTCGTCCTCGCATTCGCTGTACATGAGAGGAATTGCTGCAGCTACACTGAGCACCAAGCATTGCAAGGTTCCAGCATAACTCACTCTTCATGAAGTTCATGAATGCCTCCGCGTGATCAAGCGCACCAATCTGGTGTACTGATGAGATCCATACATTGCCATGAACTGAAGTCATTCACTTGAGTCCGAAATTCACCGGGGAGGTTTTTGGCAACCGGTATCTCTGTGGAGATTTCGTCGAGGATCTGGGCGTAGGTCCGGGGTTCTGACACCTGGAGAAGTTGTGGTCACTGTTAGTCACTGAGGCAGCCCTCTGCACCGCAGACATACCTCCGCGATCTCACGCAAGAGTATGCGGTAGATGTTGAGCAAATATGGCGGCGGCAAAGGCGAGATTGGAGATGTCGCTTCGTCAAAGTCGGCGTCATCTTCAGCAGATTTGCATTCCTGACGATGAAGATCCCAGCGCAGAGTCATCTTCATCAACTTGAGAAGGACGATATGGTGAGGCCGCAAGACATGACTTGTGGGATTCAGAGGTGCGGCTGGAATCATCTTGTGAATAAGATCACGCTCTGCGCAGGTTCGTTTCTGCAGAGTACTGATGATTGTGCGGGGCAGAGCGTGCCCTATATCGAAGAGGAGATGGAGTAGCAGACCGGAAGAGGCGAGCGCGACGCGTCGATAACGCGTCTGAGGCGTGAGAATTCTCATCATTTCGCAAGCTGATCGACGGGCGCTTGACGCATTGTCGGCAGCTACAGGGTCGAGCACAACTCTCTTTCGAACCATGGCTCTCAACACGAAACGCAAGCACCACGCTCAATCGTCTCAGGTACTCCCATCATCACTTGCTTAAACGTACACTACGATCGTTCTCGCTAGGCACCCTCCAAAAAGCGCAAACTCGGCAAGGATGCCGAATCTGCAAAGAAGGCTCAAAAGTCCAAGGTGAAGGGCGGAGACAAGAACAAGGGAAAGGGCAAGGAGAAGGCCGCGGACAGAGAAGTCATACCAATTCCAAGGTACGATAACGAAGACGTTGAGCTGTCCGACGAGGACCTTGGCATGCTCGAAGAGTATGGAGGCGCAGTGTCATTCCTGAAAACTCTGGACGAGAGGGGGATCGCTAGGTGAGAGTTGGGCCATTCCGGTACAAGGCCTGCCCTAAGCTTGACCCTCTCACATGCAGGAGCAAAAAGGAGACCGGCCGACTGCACCAGATGCACAAGCCTGTCCGAGTCGCCGCCGTAGATGACCTTCCATCGGTCGATTCACACGATGAGGACTCGGATGCTTGGAGCTCCGGAATTGACGAGCTGACGGACGCCGAGGAGCCCGACTTGGACGATGCTGCAAGCTCGTCAAGTTCACACGCTCCGCGGAAACACAAGCGTCCTGCAGAGTCGGACGAAGAAATGCCGTATGAGACGCTACCGAGGAAGCGCAGACCGTCTTGGGACCCGAAAGAGGACAAGGAACAGGGCATTACCCGGCTACCTATCAAGTTGGCAGATGGGCGGATACAGCAGAGCGAGGGCAAAGTGTTCCTCGATGCGGAAGAGGACACTGACGAGAGCGATGCGGACGATGCGGCACAGGAAGGCCATCTAGATCATCATGTGGAGGATGTCTCAACTGGTGCGCGTTTCGGACGCCCAGCTGTGGTCGATGTCATAGGCACCAAGTCTCGTAAGGCGCGGATACAGAGCGCGAAGGAACAGATCGCGGGGATCTGCCAGGAGATTGTCTCTGACCCTGAGAACAGTGTGAGTGCATGTCTGGCTTATTGCAAAGTGGCTTGACAGTGTCACAGATCGGTCTCCTCAGACGCCTGCACACGTTCTCCCTACCGGAGATCTCGACACCCTCGCATCCCGAGCCCGTCCCTAACGACGCGGTGATTCGCAAATTGACACTTCTATCGCAACTAGCCGTGTTTAGGGACATCATCCCGGGGTACCGCATCCGTGCTCTAACTGAGAAGGAAAAGGCGGAAAAGGTTAGCCAGATGGTGCAACGAACGCGGGACTGGGAACAGGGGCTGGTCAGCGTGTATCAGTCATACTTGCGCACGCTCGAGGCTGAAGTGAAAGGTGCTTTCCAGCAGACTGGCCTCTTGCACCGTCTTGCTGATATCCACCGCCAGCCAAGAGTGAGCTCGCCGAGACGGCGCTACAGTGCATGTGCACCTTACTTGTGGAGGCGACCCACTTCAACTTCCGAGTCAACCTGATGGGCTCGATTGTTGCGTATCTGAGTCGGAAATCCTGGAGCCAGGTTAGATGCGGTCTTTTCGCGTGTTAGCCGTGCTCTGACGTCAGTCCCTCAGTCGTCGGATCTGTGCCTCAACGCGCTCATCAAGGTGTTTCGCGCAGACAACACGGGCGATGCATCGTTAGAGGTCGTGCGCCTGCTCAATCGCATGATCAAGGAGCGCAAATTCAACGTTCATCCAGAGGTGCTCTCATGCCTTCTGCATCTCCGCCTGAAAACCGAACTGGGTGTGCGGGCGTCTGAGTCCAAAGCGGACAAAGAGCCACGCGGGAAAGCGCAGGCCAAGGGACGCAAGGCCAAGAAGGCCGAACGACCCCATCTGAGCAAGAAGGGGAAGAAGGTGCTGAAAGAGAACAAGGAGATCGAGAAGGAGATGCGCGAGGCGGAGGCTGAAGTCGACAAGGAGGAACGGGCGGCTACGGTGAGCACGGCGTGTGGTGATGACGACACTCCTAATTCGGTGTCCTTCCCAGCAAACGGAGACCCTCAGGCTGCTCTTCGTGCTGTACTTCCGGATACTCAAGAACCCGCATCCGACCCCCTTACTGCCGGCGGCGTTGCAGGGCATCTCCAAATTTTCACACCTGGTCAACATCGACTTCTTCAAAGATCTCATGCAGGTTCTCAAGGCCATCATGTCCCGGGAGGCGGATGTCAGGGAAGGAGGCCAACACACGGATCAAGATGCGTCCGACCCCAGCAGCGCGCAGCACCAATTGCTGTGCATCGTCACCGCCTTTGAGCTTCTTTCCGGACAAGGTTGGCAGATTGCACGATGCCCGTCCGGCGTGTTCCTAACCATGTGCTGCAGGTGAAGCCCTGGACATCGATCTGACCGACTTCGTGAACCGCCTGTATGCCATCCTCCCGTCGCTCGCTCTCACGGTAGACATAGAAACCCGCCCGACAGCGGCGTTCAGATCAGACGTGCGTGTATCCAGGCCGCAGACGACCGCTGACATGTTGTTCCGCGCCCTCCACCTGGTCTTCCTTCCCCGCGCCTCCTCGTCCGCTGCGCCCCTGTGGCGCGCGGCCGCGTTCGCCAAGCGCCTGCTGACCGCAGCGCTCCACTGGCCTCCCGAAACAGCCTCGCGCGCCACAGAGCTGGTCAGAACGCTCGTCGAGCGTGACTCCAAGCTGGAGGCGCTGCTCGCCACCGAGGACCGCAGCGGCAACGGGGTCTACCGACCCGATCTGGACGATCCACAGCTCGCGAACCCGTTCTGCACCGCCTTTTGGGAGCTGTGTGCGCTCGGCGACACGCACTGGGACGCGCGGGTGCGCGCCGGGGCGCGCAAGGCACTGCATCAGTCGTCGTAACGCCGGCATGTGTCAGTCCGTCAGTGGCGGGTGTGTGAAGGGAAGTGGAAAAAAAATTATCGGCTACATTTGTTTTGAGCGGTCGCGGATCGCGCGTCATTATATCTACATGAAAGCTTAGTGATACATCCGTCATACAGAGTGCGCCTAGAGCAGGGGTGTCATTAATGTGGGAAGCAAAAACGGGCATGTCCGTCGTCGCGCTGCCGCGCAAAATCCAATGCGTGGTGAACATCGAAGGTGCATAAATAAGCGTCCGCAGTAAATCCGTGTGGGCAGGTCCTGGTGGCGAAGACAGGCAGCAGGCAGCGGGCAGCGACGCATGTGGAGTGGCGTCCGAATCAAAACTGCCGGGCGAGCGGCCCTGATACGGGGCTGCCGCCCGTCATGGCCGTCGTGTGGCTGAAGTCGAGCGCACCCGCGAGCGACACATCATCACCGCTGCTGGGCGGGCGGGTGAAGAGCGGTGTCTGTGGCGTGGCGGTGGCGGCGTAGCCCCCGGCGTGCGGGAACAGCGGCGGGAGCGCGGGCGAGACCGGCGGCGACGCGTGCGGGGGCACGCGCCACGGGTACCTGTGGAACCCGAGGAGGGACATGGCCGGGGGGCCGCCCGCGGGGCCCGTGTGCTCGAGCGTGTACAGGAGCACGGCGAGCACCTCGCCGTCGACGACGATCTGCTGCGAGAGCGTCTGGGCTGCGGGCGCGGCACACGTGGTCAGCGACGCCATGCGGCGCAGGCGAGGCGGCGACGTACCGGCGTCCAGGTATCTGCACCTGCCGAGCACGGACTCGGGCAGGCTGGCGACGACCACCGGCGCACCGCCGCCCGGCTGCGCGTGCAGGTCTTCGGCCATGTGCGCGATGCACGTCCGCCCGGCCCACACCTTCGTGTGGCACCTGGCGGCGCGGGCCCAGGGCGCGGCGAACGACACCGCGCCGTGCACGCCCGCGAACTGCTGCGGCGCGTACACCATCGCGGGGAAGCTGATGCGCAGGCGGAGGAGCACGCGGAACGACGCGTCCGCGCCGGCGGTCTGCGCGGCGAGCTGCTCGACGTTCAGGTTCACGAGCGGGACCGAGTCCGACCAGAAGTTGATGCCGCACAGCCGGTTCGGCGGCGGCGTATACACGAACTCGGGCGCGTCGGGGAGTGAGCTGGATGGGAGGGTGAATAGCGTGGGGTCGAGCGAGAGCGGCTCGAGCTTCACCGCGGAGCGGTGCTGGCTCTGGCTGCGCGCGGGTGCGGGTGCGACGCTGCCGAGCGCACTCGAGGACGCGTGGGTCATGCCGAGCGCGCTCGAGGACGCGTGGGCCATGCCGAAGCCGCCGTCCGCGCCGAGCGTGCCAAGGTGCGCGGGTGGGCTCAGCTGCGGCGCGGGCGGAGGTGCGCCCGCGTCGAACGGCGGGAAGTCGAGCACGGAAAAGTCCGGCGCGGAGGAGGAGGAGGACCAGGAGGTGCGCCAGTCGGGCTGGAGCACGGCGGGGGGGCGCGCCTCGGGCGAGCTGTTGCTCGACGCGGCCTTTGGCGACGCGAGGAGGCCGTTCTCCTGAAAGAGCTCCTCGCCGCCGGCGACCAGCTGGAACTCTGCGCGGGCGTCAGTGGTGGGGCTGCGGGTGCGGACGACGGGAGACGGACCTGGCTGGCCCCTCCACATGTTGCGGAGGACCTGGATGTGGCTCGCGACCTGCTTTTTGGAGCGCTCGATGCCGTGCTTCTTGAGGTGCTCGACGAGGAACTGGTTGCGCCATCTGCTGCGCCCGCGGGAGTAGGTGGCCCACGGGGATTCCCAGTACTTGTGGAGGCCTGGGGCAGACGGATGAGCTTCTGGGCGGCGCGGAGTACGTAAGTGGCTTACCGTCGACAAAGACCTTTTCGACGTCCTGGGACCAGACCTCGGTGCCGTCCTTGAGCAGCTTGTGGTGCTTGCGGGCAGGGGTAAGGGACTTGTGCTTGAGCGCGTCGGAAGAGTCCATGCGCTCACTGAGGGAGGAGGGGCTCGGGCGCGAGGAGAGGAGGAGACCAAATTGATTACGGTCGTAGTGTATCATTAGGTGCCCGGGCCAGCAGCGGCATGTGAAAGGCAGGCAGGATTAGGAAGGTACAAAGGGAGAAGGGAAGTCGGGAGGGCGACGGGGCGGGGATTATATATGCGCGTTGGCCCTTGAAGAGGCCATATTGGGACATGGTGATAGGCAGGGACGCGGGGGGCGCTGGGAGAGCCGAGAGTGTGATCCGGGAATGGGAGGACAGAGCCACTGATGTGGAGATGGGCCAGGAGAGCGCACAGATCGGGCGCGCCATGACCGGGGGATCTGGGCCGGGCACTGAGCCCATGTCGGCGAGACAATAGTGCATGTGCCGGCGTCGATGGCGCTCTTTGAGCCTTCCCGTTTCGGACAGCGGCCGAAGGGGGTGCCGAGGACAATGGGGCCGCGGCGGTCGAGGAGTGCTGGTGGGAGGAGTGCTGGTGGGAGGAGTGCTGGTGGTCGTCCTGGTGGTCGTGCAGATGGTCGTGCAGATGTGCGGTGGCAGATCGTGCTCGCGGCGGAAGCAAATCTAACGCGCGCGCTTCTGCGCAAAAGGAGCATGTGGGGCCCGGCGCAGCGTGCACATGCGATGCGGCCGCTGGGGGCGGCGCTGGTCATCTGCCTGAGTCAAGGGCAGCCAGGTGCAGCACGACGCCCGACGCGGAGTCTCGAGTGCCCGTCGCGCCACCGGGCCTGTCTTCCGCGCGCGTCTGCACGGGCGTCTGCGCGAGCGCCGACACGCGTCTGACCGCGCCATCGCGCCTCACCGCGTCTCATCGTCCCAGCCACCGCGTCTCATCTCGCGGCCATGAGCTCGCACGAGTCACCCACCCACAGGTGGCTGCGCCAGAACATCCACCCGTACGTGCACCCGGACGCCGTCTGGGCACACGTCACCGCCCTCCTCGACCGCCACCGCACCGTCCGCCCAAAGACGGACGTCTACAGTTGCGTCCCCCCCGTCTCTCCGGCGCACCCGCTCACCCGCCCGCAGCGTTCGACGACGGCCGCACCCAGCTCCTCCTCTGCCTCCACGGCCTCCTCCCCATCGCCTTCCGCGGCGCCGCCTACCACATCCCCGTCGCCATCTGGCTCCCCCGCGACTACCCCCGCCGCCCGCCCCTCGCCTACGTCGTCCCCACCAGCGACATGCTCGTCCGCCCCGGCCCCGACATGGACCCCAGCGGCATGTGCCGCATCGACTACCTCCGCAACTGGGAGGCGAAGAGCGAGGTCCGCGCACATGCCCCCCTCGAGCCATCTGATTCTGACCCGCCCGTCCACAGGGCTGCAGCCTAGCCGCCCTCGCCCAGGCAATGCAGGACGCCTTCTCGCGTGCTCCGCCCGTCTACGCCAAACCGGCACCCGGCGCGTCCCCGGGCCCTCGCTCCGCGCCTGCGCCCGCGAGCCCAGCGCCCGCGGACTACTCGGCCAGGCCTCCGCCGCCGCTCCCCGGGGCACATGGCCAGCATGCCCCGCAGACGGCGTCCCCAGCGAGCCCCGCCGCGCGCAACGATGACCGCCCGCCGCTTCCTGCCAAACCGGGCGCATCCGCGGTCACGCCTGTGGCGCATTCCACCGCGTCTTCGCCCGCGCCGCAGACACGCAGCCGGACAGAATCCCCGGACATTCTTGGAACCGTACGTCGCGTGCACATTCTGCGCAAAAGCACCGAGCTCACACCCCCGCTATCTCTTTCTGGAACATGCATTGACCGCAGGCGTCTCTCGCGCTGCGGCCGCCCCCCGCGCTGCCGCAAGCACCGGGTGTTTTGCCCCGTGCCACTAGCCATTCTCCGGGGCTACCTGTGTACAGTCCCCACCCCCCAGCGCCCGATCCCGCGCCCGGACTCGCCCCTGCGACGGGTCGCATGCCAAGCGCTCCGGCGAATGCGGGCCCAGCACATGCGCACGGCCCATACGCACCGCAGCAGCTAACGTATGCTCCATTCCAGCCGTCGGCGTCACCGCCCCCACTCCCGCCGCTGCCACAGGGTGCATCGCCCCTGCCTCCCCTCGCTGGGGCCCCGCACCAGCCGCGCGCGCTGTCCGCCTCGCCCGCACGCGGCGCGCTCGCAGACGCGTCCACGCCGCCCCTCCCCCCGCCCTTCGTCTCGCCGCAGCCGCCCGCGCCATTCCAACCGCAACCGCACGCGGCGCGCGACCTGCTCGACGCGGACGACCCACCCGCGGAGGAGCCGCTGCCACCGCCGCCCGCGCCCGCCAACGCGCCGCCGCGCCCGCCGAACCCGGAGCTGCTCCGGCTGCACGCGGCGGTGCACGCGAAGGTGCGCGGCGAGCTCGCGTCGCTGCAGCACGCGATGGCGCTCGACGCGGAGCGGCTGCGCGCGCACCAGGCGGACCTGCTCGCGGGCGCGCCCGCGGTGCGCGACGAGATGGCGCGGCTCGAGGCGGTGCGCGACGTGTGCCGCACGGTGGCCGCGCGCGTGCGCGCGGTCGTCGACGCGGGCGCGCGGAGCGCGGCGGAGCTCCGGCGCAAGGGCGATCCGGAGGTGGACGAGCTCGTGTGCTCGACGACGATCGTGCATAATCAGTGAGTGCGCTCGCTCGTGCCGTTGGAAATGGCTGTCGGAAGTTTTTTTTTTTTGTTTGCGACGGAGCGCGCCCGACATTTTTGCGGATTTGGAAATGGCGGCGTGCCTGTGGCTTACGGTGGTGTTACAGGTTGATCAATCTGGTGGCGGAAGATAATGCCATCGAAGACACCATCTATCACCTGCATCGCGCCCTCAACACGGGCAGAATAGACCTGGAGCGGTTCATCAGGGTACGCGCGGCCGCTCGCACCTTTTTTGCAACGCGGCTGACGTCGCTTGCGGCAGACCACGCGCGTGCTCGCCGAGGAGCAGTTCATGAAGCGTGCACTCATCGAGAAGATCCAGGCGGGGCTGCCGGGGGACGATCCAGAGCTGGGGTGGACGACGCCCGTCGAGTGGCGATGACCGTGTCCTTCTTCACGTCCGTAATCAGAGTGCGACGCCGGCCACGCGGCGAGCCTGCCCCGCCGTGAGTGTGAATTCGTGAACGCAGCGCGTCTCGGCCCGCGCCACACCGACCGACCAACCAGCCCGCTGCGGCCGCGCCGCCACAACGGGGCGTGCTGATACGGCGCGGCGGCGGCGATCTCGAACCGCACGCGCGCACGCGCACGGATGCGGGCTGCTGTGCGCCCGGGCTGATGGGGTCACCTGCTCGCGGGAGCCTGTGTCGTCGGCGCCTGGCGGGCGCACTGGGTCGGGCAGCCATTGGGCACCGCACAGGGCCTGGGCGCGGAGGACGATCCGCGGTGCGATCGTGCACATCGCACCCCCGTTTCGCACCCTTTGTCCGCATCCCTGGCTCGGCGAGCCTCGACCGTCTATCTCGCGCACACAAGGCTTTCTGCGTGCTTTTGTCCATGTCGACCCACATCGCCGGATGCCATCTAGTGCTCGGCACCCAATCTCTCTCGCGCAGATGACGGAACCATCTCGTCAGAACACTGGGCCAGACCGCACGGCGATGCAGCTCATGCCATTATCGGCTGCTCTACCAATACAGATATGCGCTATCGGGCCACAACCCGGTGCGGCGAATTCGCAGACGACCATACACGTACGCGAGAGAGAGTCGAGACACCCGAGAAAACATTATTCATAAGTCAAGAACAGCACACGAACCTGATCGTACATCAATCAGCCAGAGATCCCCAGCTCAGTTCCCGTTTGGGGAACTCTTGCTGGGGGCGCCTGATCCGGCACTGATCGCGCCAGCGCTGCCCACCCAACGCCACACCCTGAGCTCGTCTCCGCCCTGCACCTCCTCCAAATTCGTGCGGACGTTTGCATTGCCTTCGACCACGCGCTCCACGCGCTCCCACAGGCGCTGACGCGCGCTTATCGAGTGCTCGTCCTGGAGGATGAGGTCACGCAGCTGGAGCGAGGACAGGTACGGCTGCGGCGCGGTGACAGGATCCGTGTGGTGCGCGAGCTCCTGGTTCCGAAGAAGGTCAAGCGCAATCTGCACTAGCGATGCGACACGCTCGTGCTCCACAACGCTCTGGGCCCGTCGGCGCTTGAGATGCAGGACGCCCAGGACCAGCAGAGCGCTACCTGTGGAGGCCGGACGGTCAGGCGAAGGATAGGTCAAACGGACGGTGTTGAAACAGGGTCGCGACGTACCAAGGATAGACCTGTTCCACTCAGCCCAGCACTCCCGCGCCTTCACTTTGAGGGCGCAGTCCAAGCTCATGGTAGGTGTCCGATGAGCCAGATATCGCTTGCCGCTAGTCCATCCGGAGGAGCGTGAATGGACGGAAGCTAAGAGGAAGGATCGAACATACTCCGCATCTTCACCCATGAATACCCCGCCCCATTGCACCAATTGTTGAATAGCCTCGTTGTAGGTGTCGTCTAGCGTGGCCAACAGGTTCGGCTGTGGTCCATTCAATTAATTTCCCACAGTGAAGTGGAGGAGTCCAGAACGCGCACCGCAGTCCTCTTCTTTAGCTCGTCCTTCAACTTCCCTAGTTCCACACCCCACTTCTTCGCCTCCGTCGCATCATCACCCTCGGGCTCGCCAACGCCGACGCCTTCACACAATCGCCGCCCGCGCTCGGCTGCAAGCATGGCTTCCACGGCCTTGCCCAAAACGCCAATGTGCCGTTTGCGGCGCGGATCCTCTACACACCGGGGCGAGAACGCGACAGGCCCGACCCCTGGCATGCCATCGAACAGAAGGGCGATCGCAGAGTAAACCAATTCTGGAACATCCGCGCTGGGCGAGAGAACGCTTCCAGGACGCGTGAAGGCGGCGGGAGAAGACGGTGGGCTGGGTGACGATGCGCCTGGAACAGGGACGGCGGAGAGGATGGGGTGCGAGCGGAGAATGTACCCGTTCTCGCATGTCATCGTGTTGGGCGTACAGGTCGCGTGCCGGGGGCACGGCGTGCACGTATCGGGATGGGGCAGAGGTAGCAGCGGGAGCGGAGGACATGGCACAGCGGCACCCGGAGGCACCGACCCCTGAGACGCACCCTTGTCGCCTTCCGCTAGAGCGGAAGGAGCAGGGATCGACGAGAGAATGGACTGTGTTGCATCGGGAATGTACAACGCCGTCCTATTGTCCCTGTTGCAGCTCTCAACTGCGGCATGCAGTGCTCTGCGTTCTTCGAGAATCGAGTTTGAGGCCTTCCCTGCTTCGCAAAATCCGATCGTCGCAGAATTGTGCTTGTACTCATATAGAATGCCGGAACTTGTCAAAGCGAGGAGACCGAGAGTCAGGCGCACAAGCCAAGACGTTGCGCCCGTTCGGGCACTGCGATGGTGTCGCACGACCTGTCCACCTTCAGCGATTCGCTGTGCAACAGCATTGACCTGCTTGCCCAAGGCCTCGTCCTCGTCCTCATCCTCGTCATAGTCTTCCGATTCTGATTCCTCTTCCGCCACTTCCTGCTCCTGCTCTCCTTCAACCTCTTCTCCCTGCAGCGCAACTTTCTCCTCCTGCTCCACTTCATCCTCCTCATACGCCTCGCATTCATGCTTGACATCATCGGTCACAACCCCCTCCGGTTCGTCATCTGTGGCGATAGCGCGCCTGAGCGCCTCGATCTGCTGCTTCTCTTCCGGATCTGACTCGTCTTCCTTCTTGAACGCCTCCGGACCGCCCGTGGCCTTCCTCCCGTCCGCAACTTCGTGATTGAGTAGAGATCGTATCGCCTTCGAGGGAGATGCGCGCGTCTCCCTGGCTACGCCGGGCGGCAGGCGCGGCTCAAACTTGCTGGTCGGCGGTTTGACGTAGGACGGTGGCTTCGCAGCCGAGCTCTCCGCATTCGACGGTGGCCCCGCGCTCGACGGCGGTTTGACGCTAGACCGAGGCTTGGCGCTTGACCGGCGCTTCCTGGGAGAGGGAGAGGGCGTCGCGGCGCTCGGGAGTGGCATCTCCGGAGCGCCCTCAGTCTGCGGCTCGGCGCCCTTCGGCGGTGAGACCAGCGGCGGTTCGGACATCGATTGACGGGACCGCAGGGCGGACCGCGGAACCGCGCTCGAGCGGCGCGTGCGCGGTTTGGTGGGAGATGGGCGGACGGGAGATGACTCTGCGCCGGACTGGAACACATTGTTGTCTTCCCAGCCCGAGTCCTCAGGATGGTGAGTAGACACGCGCCTCGCCCGAGTACCTGCATCTGTCGACTACGGCATCCATCCAAAGATTAGCTGGGGGGAAATCAGTATACCCGGCAGCACTGATAGACATACGCTTTTCTTGTTCCGACCGACTTTGCGGACGACCGTGTCATCTTCTGGTTCGCTTTCTTCGATGAGAACAGGCTCCGCTGGTCTGATGGATTTCCGCCTTGATGGACCGCCCAGCGATGGCTGTGCGGACGACCTCCGCCGCTTGATCTGTGAGTCAGTTGAAGATGAACATATGATACGTGAGATATATCCCACGGCATGAGTTATAACAGACACACGGGAGCGGGTTCAGGAACCGCAGGTTCTTCAGGGGGTACTTGCGACAGTCGTCGAGAGGACCGTCTTGGGAGCTGCGTATCACGGTCACAAGAGTTCACCAGATAGAGATACATCCGCCTACAGTCTTGCCCTCGTTGATTGGCCGCCCAGTGACACCGTCCGTGATTCCATCGTCACTAGCCTGACTATTTGCGCGCTTTGCCCGCTCCTTCTTGAACTGGGCTGCATTGGGCTTGATGGACTCGTTGAACAGTGCGATCAGCCTAGGCTTAGTGTACTGTGAGGGATAGAGGACATTGTGGAAGCCGAAGATGCCTAGGAGTTGGGCAACAGTCAGAGTAGACGGGTCAAAGTCGGGCTCTAGATATTCGCCAATGGCAATAATTTGGGCGACGCTCATACGCGACATCGTGAGCGAGACGCGTGGTCGCCGTGTGTAGCAGAGCGCGAGGTGCCGGTGGATGTTCGTGTCAAGACGCGTCGCGTTGATTTCCCACGAGAGCGCAGTAAACAACTACGTAAGCGAGGCACACGCGCTCACGTGTGCTTCTTCCTGAGTCATCTTATCAGATAGCTGCGATCAAGCCGAGTGTCGACGCATCCCCCGCCATATCTTATCAGACAACTGCGATCAAGCCGAGTGTCGACGCCATCCTTCGCCATCCCACTCGTCTGCTCTCTGCGCAGTTTCTCCTCATGATAAGCTCTAGGGCTTTGTGGCCCGTGAGTCAGCAGTGACATACCCTTTGGCGAGTTGCACGCGCTCAGGGGTATCGCGCCAGAAGGGGCTATCTCCCGGATGCTGGTTGATCAGCTCATCTACGTCCGTGCACCTATAAATACGTCATATGCTCAGAGCAGACGACAGTAATCCATCTTTCGCTGCTATCGCTCGCCCACCACAATGACTAGCACCATCCAAAAGCGCGGGCGTGGACACATTGCAAGTGCAACGTTCGAGGAATGGCAGCGTTCTGACGCGTACCACAACTCCTTCCTCATCCCGAGCGACGAGGCCCTGGATTACGCGCTCAAGAACAGCGACGAGAGCGGCTTGCCGCCGATTTCTGTCAGCACCGCGCAAGGAAGATTTCTGGGTCTTGTTGCCCGTAGCGTCGGTGCGAAGAGGATATTGGAAGTGGGCACCCTGGGTGGGTCAGTCGACTTTTTCCCGCTTTTTTACTTTTTGAGGGAAGTGCTTCTTACATGCTACTTTAGATTTTCAACCATCTGGTTGGCTCGTGCCGTTCCCGAAGATGGAGAAGTCATAACCTGTGAGATCTCCGAGAAGCACGCTGAGGTACGTCGATCAATCCTTCAGCCGGTGGCTTGGCGCACACACACTAACTCTTCAAGGTTGCTCGTAACAATATCGCGCATGCTGGCTTAGCTTCCAAGGTCAAGATTGAACTTGGCCCCGCCGCTGACACACTGGCCAAGCTGAAGCCAGAGCCGCCGTTCGACTTCGTATTCATTGACGCCGACAAGCGCGGGAACCTGACCTACTTCCTCGAGGCCAAGCGTCTTGTCAAGAAAGGAGGAGTGATTGTAAGTGATCCGTGTCTGTCTGAGGATCGCAAGCTGAGCCACTGCAGATTGTCGACAACGTCGTGCGGCAGGGACGTGTCGCCGATCCGTCTTTCACCGATACAAATGTTGAGGGGGTTCGTACGCTGCTCAAGCACCTGAAAGAGGACCGTGAGGTGGAAGCTACCACCATTTCCAATGTTGGCGAGAAGGGATGGGATGGTTTCACCTACATTCTCCGTCTCTAGATATCATGAAGCCTAGGAGAGTCGTATGTGTAATTTTTACCCAGAGATATCTTCTGTGGGATTGCGCTACAACATAAACAAAGCAGCTCTCATTGCCTTCACACCCGCAGAGTGTTCGCCTTCCTTGAACAGATTGTGGTACGGAGTTCAGTACTTCAGCTAAGCTCGCGGCGCCGAGATCATTAGGTACCGATAAGCAAGACGGCCGCCGAAATGAAGCCTATAGCTTGACGAGCCACGATGACAAAAGAGCAGTATGTCATCTGAAGTGGGACACGGCCCCCGCTCTGATCAAGCAGACTACGATCGATCGCAAGAGGAGGATCGCGGGATCCCACACATGCGCAGCTTCAACTGCAAGTGAAACCCAATCGACGCAGAAGACGGTCGTCACACAGTAGCGTTTCTCGAGGATATGCATCGGCGATACTATTGAGCGATCTCGGCGCGGTACATCCAGGAGCAGTAGGGAACAAAGGCCTTTTCCTCGCAAGCGAGACTAGTAAAGTAACGACTCCAGTCGAAAGGGGGGACCACCACAGGTGATGGCGTGATAAGAGGTGCAATCGCGAAGGGAAGAAATACGACGAGTACAGAGTCCGTGAGCCGAGGTACTGATAATGGTATCCGAAGGGCGAACGAAAGCAACAGGAGGCAAGATGAGTAACGAAACAGTGTCCAACGTCCATTCTACAAGCGCGTCATACGGTGCGTTCCGGAGGGGGATACTCCCGCCTAGTGTCCGCGGAACGAGAACTAGTGTCACCTACTGTAGTCATGCGGATAGTCGAGCGTGAAGTCAGACGCAGCATTACAGCGCGAGGAAGGCCGCAGCGACCGCGGCGATACCGACGAGCGCGCCGGACGCGGCGTTCGCGCGCGCCCCGTTGCTCTTCGTCGTGCTCGATGATGCCGCAGCCGCGGAAGACGAGGTGGAGGACGCGGACGCGGACGAGCTGGTGCTGTTGCTGCTAACCGCGGCGCTGATGTCCTGCGGGAGGTTCCAGGTGCCGTTCGTCGCGCTCATGTCGATGGAGCCGTCCGCCTTCAGGACAGATGGGTTCGCAGCGAGGAACGCACGCGTGTACCTTTGGTGTGTCAGATCGACTCAGCAAAGGCGCAGAGCAATCCGCCCGTAAATACTCACATGATGTTCTCAGCAGCGTAGGACTGCGACCACGAGGGCATGTTGCCGATGTCCATGCTGGATCCCCAGGACGCGGCCTGGCTGTTGCTGCTGATGTTGCTCGCGGCGTACATGGCAGAGAGGGAGGAGCTGTTGGCCATCATGGCAGGCATTATCGAGGCCGCAGACGTGTTCACGTTGTTCGAGACGCTGGGCGGGTTGATGATACCGAACATGCCCTTCTCGCAGTGCGTGGGCGTCGAGCAGAAGAAGAACACGGGGTTGGTGTCGTTGACGGTCTCGGTGAAGGTGAAGCCCTTGTCGTGCTCGCCCGTCGCGAACGGCGCCTCGGACGTCTCGTTACAGATTTCGAGCTCCGAGCCCTTCGTAACCGTGTGGTTGTTCGCATTCCACATGTAGAAGATGGTGTCGCCCGGCGTCGCGTTCACTGCAAACGGCACGAAGCGCAAGACACCCTGCGTAGGCGCGACGATGACGGTGTGCGTCGTGCCGCTGCCGGAGCTCCCGGAGCTGCTGTCGCTGTAGCTTGAGGTTGACGTAGCGGCTGCGGTGATCGTTGCAGATGGGGCGCCAAAGGTGGCCATGCATTCTGCAAATATTATTTAGTACATGATGTTTGCTTGAATGCCCGAGTACTCACGCTGCACGCAGTTCTCGTAGCCCGATCCGCCCCAGTTGGAGCTTCCCGAGCCGTAGGAAATGCTCGAAGTGGCAGCGGCGGTGGCAGTTGCCGCATACGACCACGCATACGACGTGGCGCTGGCCGCCGCAGTGGCATAGACCGCGTCGGTGGACATGCTATCGGCGGATGACACGGAGTCCGAGCCGTATGATGAGCCCGAGCCCCAGGACGAGCCTGATGAGCCAGAAGAGCCCCAGGACGATGCGTCGGTGGACATGGAGCTATCGGCGCTCGATGACCAGGAGCTGCCAGAAGAACCCTTTCCCTTGGAACCCATGGAACCCTCGGAGGAAGAGCCCCAGCTGCTAGCCGCAGTTGCAGCGGCAGTCTCAGTGGAACCCCAAGAATCAGCACTGGAAGAAGCAGCGCCCCAGGCAGCAGCAGTAGCGGTGACACCACTGTAAACAGTTCATCAGTCAAAGTATCGTATGTAACTAAGTATGCCTACTCACGAAGACATGGCAGCGCTGGCGTCAGAGGAAGCCCACTCGGGGCGGGGGAGAGCTGATGCGTAACCAGCGAAAAGAGCGGCAGTGCCAATCAAGGACCCGAAAGCGACCATCTTGGAAATGTTGCGAAACGAAGTGGAAACCTAAGGTACCGGCGAGGTGTACGTCGTCGAAGGTGAGCGAAGATACGCTTTGTGACCTCCCAGAGGAATGAGCGATTGATTTCTCTATCAAAGAGGGTGATCTGTGGCAGGACCCGTGTTAGTGGTAATCGAGTGCCTATGTGTTACGACTCACCCCGAACGAACGAAGAGTCGAGATCGACTCGACTTGGACAAGAGAAAACAAAGGAGAGAGGGGAGGAAAAGGGTGAAGGCATTCTGCAGCGCAGGGTGGCTTATATTTGCGCACGAGCGTACAGGTGACTACCGACGGCTTCCAACCGCCATGACGACGATCGAAGAAGACCATGATAATATCGCGAGCCCTTGGCAGATCCGTATGGCGACTGTTTGCAGGCAGTGGGAACGACGCCATCACGGTGTCTCCCAGAAGACAGGACGCCAGCCAATAGCCAGCGGTCTCCATCTAGCCAATCCACTTACGCAGCACTCGTTTCGTTCGCGGTTTCCAAGAAGAGCATACGACAGACACTCTATGCACTTCGGCGCATCAGAAGACCAATCTTCCCGTGGCGACCAGTGCGCTACCGGTCACCGGTGTCCCCGACGGCGGGATGGCTGTCATCTCGGGCCCGACACTTTCGGGAAGGTGCATATGGGTAGCGATGGCCATCGCGAAACCGACAGTTAGCCTGCGAGCACATCCGGGCGGCGGCGGCGACGGTCACGACTGTTCGCAGCAGCTGTGGCGGGCGACAACCGACAGCACGATCACGATCACGAGACCGCGTCAGGAACCAATCAGCTACGCGTCGCGTCGGCACAGCTGCGAACTGCATCCATCCACCTGCACGAACACGTACTCGCCTGCCAATTTGCCAGCTATGAAAGACAAATTGGGCACGCCGCGAACATGCCTCATCAAGGGCATCGATATCGTTGGGGCACTCCACCCGTAGCCCCATAGCCATGGTAACATAAACCTGTCAGGCGCGCACCAAGCTCGTGGTACAAGCAAGAACCCGAGATGTCGAAGAAGGCACAAATGCAGCAATCAACGAACCGAGCATTTAAGTGAGAGTGTCGAACTGTATATGCACACGGCGGTACCGTATCCGCGCGCGTATGCCGTCAGCTTGTCCATCACTGATCAGCATCTGCAGAAAACATCCAACGAATGGTATCCCTCGACGACAGGCACTCACCTATCCATCCCATGTGGACATCGTTGATGATGTGATCGACGCTATCGAACAATGCACCCGCACCCGCACCGCATCTGAATCAATCCATCGTAAGATCGTAACGAGGAGCAGAGAGCGTACCCATCGCCAGACAACGAATGTAGAGCTATCTATCAGTGATAGTGATATCGCGAGAAGAAGCGAATATGCGAGCAGCTCGCCCGCATTACATATTGTTACCAGCAAGAAACAGACATTGTCCCAAATGTATACAGCAGCGACGACGAACATACAACAACAAGTGACCGGCACAGCACACAAAAAGTAGACGAGACCAGCAGAGAGAGAGGAGCCATCGAGCAGGTCTTCAGACCCGTTGCGGGCGCACGCTGGTCGGCAAGCCAACACGAGCGGGCGCCCGTCTTTCAGCGGGCGGGATGTATTTGGTGGGCTTCCTCCTCAGGAGCGACGGGTTGTTAACGACAGGAGCATCTTGCGGCGTACCCCGGGGAGCATCAGGAGTTGGAGGACGACGGATGTTCGTCCTTCCCCTGGGCTCATCGTCTTCATCGTCGCCGCCAGCGTCGTCAGCGAAGTGCACTCTAGCATTGCGCTTCGCCATCCGCAGCTCCTTCAGGCGCTGCATAGCATCTCGCGGCGGGACAGTAGCGTGCACTGACTGTGCCGAGGATGCAGAGGACGTACGTGAGTGTCCAGGGCGCCATGCGGGGCGGGGCGCGCCGTCGTTCTCGCGTGACACGGATGGGGAGCGTCGATATGTCGAGGGGAGTACCGCAACGTTCTCTCGCGACACGGAGGGCGAGCGCCTATATGATGAAGGCGGCACGTCTGCACTTGTCTGGCGCGATAGGGTGTCCATAGGCTTTTGGTCGACGGACGTAGTGGACGCGTTCCCTCGCAAACGCTGAATGACATCTCTGTCGCGTCCATCGAAGAGCCAATCAGGGAGGTCATTGACGTCACGGGCCTTCTCGAAATGATACGCCTTCATCGCGCGAGTGAGACGAGATTCTTGCCCTTGTGGCGTAGCTAGCAAGTATATCATCAGAGCATGAATTGTAAGAAACCAATGGAGTACTCACATTCCCCGGCATCAGGAGACAATGTAGAGCTCAATGCCTTGCTCACATTCACTCTCAAATTGCCTGCAGCGTTGGTCACACGGCTCCATAGGGCAGTGCCCGCAGAAACCGCAGGCTTGCTGGTGTCTGCTTGTGCCGTGTTCTCAGACATCTTCGCTCGTTGACTGGTCTCTGCTGTCTTTTGTACATCTGCGTTGTCATCAATGCTTGTTCTTGAGGACACCGAGGACAAATAGGACATTGATGAGTCCTGCGACACCACTGATGATCCCGACGAAGAACCCCAAGATGTGATCGAGCCGTCCGACCGCTTACGATGGCCGATAAAAGACGACGGTGCGTACGACTCGGGGCTCCGCGCGGCGGGGTCGTACTCGACACGCTGCAGCGGGATCGGCGCGAGCGGGAGGGGCGGCATCGGCTCCGTCGGGCGGTAGTGCCGCCTGCTCTCGACAGAGCGCGCACGGCCGTTTGGGCGCACGCGCACGTCCGTCGACGAGCGCGAGTGGCGGAGCTCGGGCAGGGTCGACGCCGAGTTTGGAGGCTCCGGCACAGGGCGGAAGGGGACGAACTCCTCTGCGCGGCTCGCGGGGCGCGGGAGCTCGTCGCGGGGCGAGCCGCGGTTGAGCGAGCGCGAGCGCGGCGCAGGGTGCGCGGGCAGGCCGACGCGAGAGACGGGGGTCCTGGGGCGGCTCGGGGGCGCCATCGCCATCATAATTTCTGGGCCAGCCGGATTGCAGAGTCAGAGGTCGAGCTTCGAGCACGGTCGCACAGCGCAGCTGGCGAAAGGACGAACACCGCACAGCTGGTGTTCTCGTTAGAGAGGGCGGCGAACAAAAGGCTCAGCCTGCTAGGGCGAGAGATGATCGATGAAGGGGAAGGCAGACAAGAAAGTGGTGCCTAGCGGCCTTTTCACACTGACCTTCGCGACCGTCGTGTGTCAGCGCTTCGCGATACGCGTCAACCGGACGACCTTTCATTGCTCCTCCCACCACCATGTGCACTCGACGGCCCTGCAGTGCTTGCTACCTGCGAACAGGGAGGTTTTGTAGCTGGTGATTACTCTCAGGCTCACACCCCTGCTTCTTTGTCCTTTCCCATCGATGCCCTGAGGTCAAATCCGTCTGTTCACGCCACCGTGTTGTAGGCAGTCGCTTAGATCATCAACACCCTCTGGCTGTGCTGGGCTGTGTGCTGCGTGTCGGTATCATGCACGCTTGACATCTTGACGGCATCACTGCCGCTACTACGCTGCCGTGATAATACCCGGCTCCTGGGATGGTCCCGCCCCGTGTATGCATGGAAATGCCACCATGCTGTCAGCTCTAGGAGAGATGTACGCACACATACACATTTGCGAAAGATGAGCAGTATATCATGTCTACCGCAGGACATGATACTGTGATGTCCAGCTACATTGGGACACAACATTGATCGCATCTATCTCACCCGCTGCTATTCTTAGGTGAATTTAACCTCGTCCTCAGCTGCGGCGCGTACAAGGGGAACTGTTTCATAGCTACTCCGGGTTGTTGACCTGCCATTATGATCTTTGATGTACGAAGAGCGCCTCCCATGTGAACGCAAGCTGTCGAGTTGCAAACCTTCTGCTGAGCTCGGGCTCATGGCCCACGAATAGTTTCAAATTGGAAGTGGCCCGGTCTCACCTCGAAACATCCCACCTTGGGAGTGGGACTCAATGGAGCAATTTGACCGGATCTGTTGGGTATTATGTGTCAAGATCTATGATCGAGTGGGGACGGCCTCGGAGACCGGAAAGTAAACATTGATATGGTACGTCTATGCCTGCTCCTATAATAATACTAGATATACGATCCTAATCTGCGCCCATAAAAGAAACAATACATATACATAAAAAATAGTTCGCACGAAACCGGGATCCAGAAGCTGTCGTCACTTTTGTTTTCGGATTGTTTATGCCTGCCCTTGACACTGAAGCCGCACGCCGGGATTTTGCAGAAGCTGGCGCACAATCTGTTTCGCCGTCTCGGCGGTCCGATCTTGATACCGCTGGAGCTGCGCGCCCTCTCTGATCACCTCCTTGTAGAAATTGCTCTGGAGTTGCGCTTCCCTGTCTGCACCAACGCTTGCGTCGACTTCGTTCCACATTGTCGTGACGATGGCGGCGTTTTTCATGGCTTGCTGGCCACACAGTTTTTTGAACGCCTCAAAGCTCTCGCTTGTGTCTTTATTGAAACGATCAAGGGCGATACGGTGCATCAGGATGACGCCAACAACCTCCTTGCTTTCCTTGCTTCTAGTGGCCTTGTCAGCGATTGGATCAAACAGTAGAAAAATGTTTTCGCACATTGATTTCAGATATCTGGCAATCTTCCTGGTGATTCCTGGGTCTTCAGGGTCAAAGCCAGGAGTGTCAATCAACTCGAACGACCGTCCGTCCAGGTTGGCTTGCGCTACTTGAACTTCCTGGGTGCAGGGCTCGAGAGAGCACCCCACCTCAAAACCTGAACCGGCGACGAGGTTTGTAAACTGTTCGCAATATGTTAGTAGGCTGATAGCAGAATGGCAACGTAGATGTGAAAGCGGACTGGGACGCTGACCTCTGTCTTACCGGTTCCCGAGGAGCCAACTACACTGTACCAGCGATGAGTTCCTGCCCGACGGAGCAGAAGGGGAACACGTACACAACAACAGGAGTGGCCATAATGAAAGCGCTCGCGGCTAGCAGAGGAGAGTTGGGGAACGCCTAAGCGATGGACAATCCTGCACGAACAAGCTGCTGTTATATACTTCTCTGGAGTTCGGCTAGCAGTCTCGGCCCATCCATTCAACTGACCTCTAATGGCCTTCACGATTCGGAATACGGCACTCCCGAGCGCGTAGCGTGTCAACATGCGGCCAGCATTTTACCACCGCCACTCGGATATCAGAATTGTTGGCCATTGCGATGGAAGATTCCGCTGGCGTGGGCCAACAAATCACCTGCAGGCGCCAGATGCCACGTCTCTGAGCGAAACGCGCTTTTCGATGCCTTCCGTAATTACCGACGCCTCGAAGAATGCCTCTGATGCTTCAGCGAGGGAAAATTCACTGACTTCTTTGTTACATGCGATACGTCAGACCATTGCTATCTCTTACGCGCCCAGACCTAACGCCGAAATGACCACGATAAAGGAGTAACTTACTGATTTGCCACATGAAGCCGTCGGCGCACAATGCCTCGCGTCCGCTCGCTTGTCAAGTTAGTTCTAGGTGAGGTACCTAACCGCTATTATGTGAACATCCGGGCGTCTAATCGGCAGGCCGATCGTTACGTAGTCAGCGATAACAGGTGTCTGGGCAACGTCGACACCCAGGCGCGACCAGCACGTTGAGCAAAGAAGTCCCCTGCCACGTATCCGCACTCCCTCCGACTTCACCGGAAGTTGAACGCTTTGGGGTTCGTAGAATTCATCAAGTGGCAGTACTCCTTGTAGCGAGGCTGAGATATCGCATGCCTTGCTGGTGCCTGCTTCCACCACAAGGCTCGCGGAACGAGCTCTGGGCTGCACTCGTTCTGCACTATCTGCACGGCCCTCGGATATCTCGATTTCCTTGCAACGGTACCTGCTGTCTCCGCACTGTTGGATGGCAAATCCTGGCTTGTGGTGCATTGTATATCCGGGTAAGATCCTGATCGCGGGGTTATTATCACGATCCACCTGACATGAACATTGCAGATGCGTCACCTCAACCGACCGATGTGCTACCGTTCTTTCTGATCTAGTTCCGGAATGCGTTCAAAAAATTACGAAGTAACAGGTCATCACACCCGAAGAACAGACAGCTGATGTGTCTACTCAGGACGGAACCAGTAGCCGCAATGCTTCTTTTTAAGACGGACACGTACAGTCGGCTAAGATGTCTAATTTGCTGCACGCGCCGCTGCAAGCTTAGCGTAGATCATCATTTGACATCCGTGCATGACCATGTCGCGAATTATACCCCGGGCGAACCGACCGATGGCGCGCCATCATACATCACGTTACGAATGCGGGCTGCACCACATAAAATACTGTATGTCTAATGCTACTATCTGTGCTCAATACGTTAACGGACCCATGGTAACTACATAATGCATAGATACAAATATAACACAACAATGGTCCTCGAGACATGAAAGAGGATTAGTGCTGGCCTCGGATTCGCACCGGCTGCCTACCGAGGAGCATCTGCACTATTCCCTTCGCGGACTCCAGGGATCTATCGTGCCTCGCGAAGCGTGCGCCAGCTGCCCTTGCATCCTTGTAGTGCCTATTTTCCAGCTCCTCCGCATAGGATTCGCCTTGATCGGGATTGGAAAGCTCGTCCCACATCGTTGTAACAACAATAGCGCTACCCAAAGCCCTTCTACCACAAAGGTCCTTGAATGCGTTATAGCTTCCGAGTATGTCCTTGTTGATGGTGTTGTTCGCGATGCGATGGAAGTATATAATACCGATCACGTCCACAGATCCTCTACGACTTCCAATATCAGTATATGCAAAGTGCCCTTGAGTGTGACCTCTCTCACAGCGACCGCAGATGTTGGCCGATTTCTTTGTTTACATCCCATCCATTCTCTCCGTCTGTACCAGGCGTGTCCAGCAGTAGCACGGATTGGCCATTGATGTAAGCAGTTGCGTGTTGCGATTTGGTCGTGCATGGCCCCAGCGACATCCCCGTAGCAAATTGCGCTCCAGAGAGTCGATTCACAAACTACAATCGTCAGAAGTGGTAAGTGTTTCTCCTCCACTATGCACGATGACTAACTAACCTCGGTCTTTCCGGTACCAGAGGCACCTACTAGCCTGCAGGCAAAGTTAGCCGAAGTGTATCTAGATAGTTGACATCATACATCGTGACGTACAGAATAGTTTGGGGCTTTGCAGATGCTCGCATAGCAATGAATCAAACGTGAATGCTTGAATGTAGTGAGATTGAGAGTGAGGAAAGTGAGGTTGAGAGGCTTGCTGGCCGTTCGCTGTTTGCGCCCGAGATTTATATGCGCAGGACCTTTGGACGCAGCCACCAGATATCTAGGTCGGCGCGCGACAGTCCCGATCACTTTAGCGCTAGTATGCGGTGAGCAAATAGCCACCGCCACTCGGATCTGACCACACCGATGGAAGCAGTAGTATGCTTCTGCAGCTAATCTCCGTGTAAGCTGGCGCCGGAAACTACTGATGATGGTGTGTTGTAGCTGGCGCAGCTTCCTCAGAATTGCCGACTAGTCGGTGTGTCCTACTGCCACCATCGCACAACATATGGTAAGATACGCCACTGACACCGATATATGACACGTCAAGCCACTGTTGGTTCCTCCTTGTACGCGCCAGCGGCAGTGCCAAAGATCCCATGGGGTAGACCGGTCCGTTGCTTGTGGTAGCTCAGCCGCATGAACACGCTGCATTTGTCTCGTGAACGTGGTACTTCAAATGGAGATTATGAGCGGTCAGAAGAGATATCTGGTGTGATGGGCAATCATTCATCGGAAACAAACAAGTGATATCTTCATGTCTAGGCACAGTGCACAAATGTAAGTCGTGGCCACGATGCCGAACAAAGTCGCTGACTCGAAGTTGCACTACATGTTATCGGGCCCATCTCCCCGTTGCAACGAGGTAGATATTTGTCCATTGAACACGAGGCGGCTCCGGAGTGTGTGTCACGCGACTTTTGGATATCCTGGCGTAAGGTACCGTCAAGCAATGCTATTGAACACACCTACCTGATTGAGGTGCTGCCCGACAGTTTCCTACAACTCGCGGTGGGTCACGCACGACGCGTGGGTGTATAGGCGAGAATCGGGTGAACTTCTGATCACGGAAAGAAGTCATAATTAGGCTGATAAGCAAGCAGGAACGTCACCCAATAACGATCGAACACATTATTCAATTCGGTAAAGTGTTTTAAAATATCGACAAAGTGCATTCCCGTCTACTTTACATTGCGAGATCGGCTGCTTGCGCGGCGAAACATGCCCGAGCTCTTTAAGGTGTCCAATAACACGAATATGACTGCTGTACATCTCCTCCAGAACTTGGGTTTGAGACCAGCAAAACACTTCCGAGCGTAGGGGTCTCCGTCGTTGGGCTCCTGCGGAGTAACCGGCGGGTTATCCAGCATTTGTCGCAAGATTCTCATACCCGAACCATTCACGTCGTTACGGACGAGCCGTGCACCTCGATTTATCGCATCTTTGAAGCAGTAATCCGCATCTCGTAGCTCTTTCTCCCTTCTTTCGCCATCTCCATTGCTCACCAAGCCCCACATGTTGGTGACGATGCTAACACGCGATAGCGCGTTGGTGTCGCATATCGAAGTAATTATCGAAGTAAATGACTGGAACGCCTTCCTTGAGGACTCGGTCATGCGGCGGTCGCTGATGCGGTACATATAAATGAATCCCACTATACGATTTTGCCGGGAGCTGTAATATTATGTGGGTCATCAGCTTTATGCGGAGCTGTTAACCAGGAGACACTGACAGTTTTCGCAGGTGCTGTGTGATAGCCTCCTTAGTTTCGGAATCGTGAGTGCTATCCAATCCTGGAGTGTCAACCACTTCCACGAGCTGGCTATCTATTGATATGGTTGCACTCTGGACCTCCATGGTATGGTTTCCTTCGAGAGAGTCTCCGACGGTAAAGCTGGTCCCAGCGGTTCTGTTGACGAACTGACATGAAGGTTCATCAGGCTGCAACGATACAGGGTTACACTGCGACTTCGGAACTGACCTGTGTTTTTCCTGACCCGATAGGTCCCATTACGCTACAATGTCCGGGTTAGCCGCTGTAACATCTCCATAAGACGTGCTCTACTAACATGATAACCTTGTGAGTCTCTGACATCATAATAGGGAGCGATTCTGACAAAGTTGACGTAGATTCCACAAGGATGAACGTCCCTGAGCTGTTAATGAGCACTACTCACGAACAATTATATCAGACCGTGGGCGCTGTCGAGTACGAGATACGCCACCAGCATGTCGCTTCTACAAGCTGCGAGTGTGGTCTAAACCTGTGCACGTTGGTAGCATATAGCTGTGAGCTTTGACATTTCCAAGGCACCAACGCGTGTGGTGACCATGCACTGTCTACAGGCGCGGATATCCTTGTATTCAATAACTGAGCGTCTGTGGCGCAGGTGGGCGCGGCAAACCGCTATAGCATCAACCGCTTTATATGCCATCAAACCCTTGACGCTTGCAGTCCTGAGACGTAACGCAGCAGGACACCACGCGTATGCTGGCAACAGCGCCAAGGCCATGAGATACTAGGGCGGTGATCCGAAGAAGCAACTTCGCGCTGTTCGACTCCCCAGAGAGGCGCTTTCCCTACATCGTTTATTACTAATTGCAGAAACCAAAACCTTCTTCCGAGGTGTATGGATCACTCAGTTCCCGTGTATTCGGACGATCTTATTCAATTCTTCATAAGCTCAGTGGCTCTTTCCTGCAGGCTCAATCTAGGAGTGTGGGGTCCCGCGAACATAACGGCGATGATTGAAAAGCTTAAGGCCGGACCCTAGCCATTTCCAATGTGTCTATCCAGTCCAGGGATGGTCATCCGAGTTTGCACGTGCGTGTCACCCCGCCACAATTCTGGGACCTGTTTACTGCCATGGATGGCGCGCAGAGACTGGTGAAATGCCGATGCGTGGTTTCAGTACCATACTCTAGCGCCTGAGATTTACGCGAAGCCACAGAGCTTTGTAATTAAAAGCCACCTTGTGGAGGATTTCAGGATAAGCACGACCATACCATGAGTGGGACTGTACTTGTCTGTTCCCGTCTTTCCCAACACCTCGAGCGGCGTGTCGGGGCCCGACAATCCTCGTGCCCGCTTCATAGCCAACCTGTGTGGACCTGTGTCCGGCATCGGTTTACCGCCCATATACCTTATACCTCCGGCTTCCCAGTCGCTGTCACACGGGTCACTAGCACTCCTAGGCCTCATCAGTCGAATGAAATTGATGTCATGCAGTGGATGCCAGTGGCAGCATCGGTGAGATCGGAGACACAACTTAGATGTATGAATGCTCCGGGCGCAGTAGGTCCAGGCGCTATCGACTACTTTGTATTCTACCGCTGTAGAATGCCCATCGACCATATGGTAGCACTCCGACTTCGATCGGATGCTGCTCTGGCCAGATATTCGGATGACACTGCCGGCTTGAGCCTTGAACGTCAGCAGAGCGGGCATGAGGGTTGGTTGTGCGAAGATATATCGAGGAAGGCGGGCAGCTAGGCTCCATGATTCCGAATTCACCTTCACCATTCCGAATAACGGGCGAGATAAGAGGTCTTCTGATCGTGATTCGTCATCCAAGGCCGGACGCTGCGAAGCGTGACACGGAAATTGCGACATTAATTCCAGGGGGCAGGCCGTGAAATTGGCCCTCGGGTAGCCCGTTCCCGGCGACGTTCTCTGCTTCCCACCACGAGTCTGTCCTCCAGAATGTCTGCGCTCCTTGCAATCCAAAGACGTGCTCTGATCAAGTCACGTTTCTCTGCCGCTCGTTGGGCGAGCACCGACAGCAAAGACAAGTACAAAATTGTCGTCGTCGGCGCTGGTTCGCTCGCAGGTTCTCTGTAATGGGATCGGCGTCTCACTAGAAGTCTGATTGCCAGGTTCTGGTGGTTTGACCGTCGCAAACCAGATCTACAACCGATTCAAGGCAGCGGGCACTCCTTTGAACCAGGGGGATATTGCAGTTGTCGATGCTGCTGAGTATCACTACTACCAGCCGGGATGGTGAATTGTATTCGTGAGTTATGCATTTCGAATAGGTCTGACCGAAGTTGTAGGACCCTTGTGGGTTCGGGGTTGAAGAATAAGACTGAGACCCGCAGGCATCTCTCGTCTTTGGTCCCTGCTCACCTTGCCCATATCTCGGAAAGCGTCCAGACTTTCTCACCGGAATCGTCGTCCATTACAACCTCATCTGGCCGTACTATCTCATACGAGTCTCTCGTCGTAGCTACCGGGCTGAAGATCAACTGGGAGAACATTGCGGGTCTCCCGAAAGCCCTCGCTGATCCCACCTCCGGCGTATCATCTATCTACTCCTATGACACCTGCGACAAGGTCTGGCACGATATCGATGCGCTGAGATCAGGAAAGGCGGTATTCACGCAGCCGGCGGGTATTATCAAGTGCGCGGGTGGTATGTGCATGTCCTCTTTGCCTTTGCAATTGCTTCATGAGTTACATCCCATTCAGCTCCCCAAAAGATTATGTGGATGGCATGGGACAGGTACCAAAAGACCGCACGCGGCGACCAGGTCCAAGTCGACTTCTACACCGCGACGCCGTCCATGTTCAGCGTCAAGAAGTACTCGGACGAGCTGGAGAAGCTGCGCGTCGCCCGAGGCGTCGGCGGGTACTTCCAGCACAACCTTGTCAGCATCGATTCCAGCAGCCACAAGGCAACTTTCAAGAGGTCCGACGGGTCGACCGTGGACGTTGACTACACGCTGCTGCATGTCACGCCACCTATGGGCCCGCTCGACGTGATCAAGAAGTCGCCTCTTGCCGACGAGGCTGGCTGGATCTCGGTGGACAAGGCGACCCTCCGTCACACGAAGCCCGAGTACAGCAACATCTGGGCTATCGGCGACTGCTCGAACCTGCCGACGAGCAAGACCACTGCTGCCATCACAGGCCAGGCGCCTGTTCTCACTGAGAACCTCTACTCCGTCATCACCACCGGAAAAGTGGCAAATGCCAGCTACGATGGCTATACCAGCTGCCCGGTAAGTTCCTGCGTTGTGGCACTGTCTCCTTTGCTTCACTGTCTTCTGACTTCCGCCCACATTGTAGCTTTTGACTGGTTACGGTCAGCTTATGTTGGCGGAGTTCAAGTATGGTCTTGAGCCCAAGGAGTCGCTTGCCAACTACTTTGGCGACCAGGCGACGCCGCGGAGGTGAGCTGATTTCACCCGGGTCCTGTCCGAACGGGCGATCAATATACGCTGCAGGGTATTCTACCACCTCAAGAAGGATCTCTTCCCTTGGGCATACTGGAACCACATGGTAAATTGCTCTTGCCTCTGTCAGCGTGCCCTCACTAAACATCACACAGCTCAAGGGCAACTGGTTCGGCTCCCACGGTTTCTTCAGGCCCAAGTTCCCGGCTAGCCAGTGAACATGCCTTCAAAGCTGGCACGCAAGGGTTCAACCATATTCTACGCCATTGTCATTTTGTGAGGCTTTGAAGAGGATAGTCATCCTGTACAACGAAAAGACCATGCGCGCGATAAAGCGTAACATGGTCGCAAGTGTATTGCTCAATGTAATTGACTGAACTATAATGGCTTCGGAATCAGGCAACGGCCGTGCCTGGATCTCGATGTAGGACCATATGTCGTATGGAGGCAGAGTCAGACTAACAACGCTATACGAGCCTTCTACCTGCTAGGCATGCTCTGACGTCGAGGGAACACTCGCCGCGCAGCTCGACCTCCAGTTCCTTGAGCTACTGCAGGAACTCTGCATTTGGATAAGCAGCGGGTGTTGCTCGGTACGCAACAGTGATCGTCGGAGAACGGGCACCGCCGCGGAGCAGTGAACCAGGATTTTCTTCGGCTGGGATCCTCTCTGCACCGAAACAATGATGGTGCACGTCTGCTCGACGACCCTGTCAATGGAAGAAGACGGATTCTTCAAGAAGTGACAGGCGGCGATAGGTAATTCGTGGACTTAAGTGTGGAACTGATATTGAGAACATGTGTGATGCCGTGCGCAGCGAGGACGGCAGAAGAGCGAGAGGTTCCCGTACCAAAATACAGGAATGAAGGAAGTATCAATACAATGGCATCGCCCCTGTCTGGCAATGCTGATAAATTGAGCTTCTTGTGAGATTTCGCGGACTTGACCATGACGAAACCGAATAACAGGAAGGTTGTGGCCTCCTCGCTCTGAGAACGAAGCGTCTATCAAGTCAGAAAAATTCGGTCCCGGGGACGGGCCGGTTTGCGGCCACGAGTCAACGCGTGTTGGTCGCTCAAAAAGGAAGCTATGGGCGCCTGCCAGAGTTGCGAAACTCGAATGATGCATCAGCACTCCGAGAGATTCAATCCATCTGTTCTGAATCTATCATGAGCTCACCGCATGTCCCAACTGCATACCGCATATGTTCTAGATCTTTGAATGAGTGAGAAGAAAGTCATTTAGTCTTACAGAATCCCGAGGTTCAGTATAACCCGGATAGCAGAATGCAAGACACGAGGGCGATTAAATTACTGATAGCATAGCACATTGCAGTATAGTCGGCTGCAGCCCAAGAGGCAATCAAGCTGGCGGTTATAGGGTAGAATACAATGCGCTAGAATCCGAAGATGTCGTCAATCTCGTCTCGCTTCTTCTTCTTGCTTGACTTCTTTGTATGTTGCGAATCGTCGTTGCTCCTGCGTTTACTAGAGCCTGTTGCTATATCTTGACCCTGGCCAGTAGTCTTGCTGCTGCTGTTTTTACGTGGCACAGTTTCTCGAACAGAAATCGCTAATGGAGAAGCTGAGCACTTCTCCATGAACTGTGCGTATTCTGACGTACCCGATGGCATCGAGGGAACGCTTGAACATGCATCCAAGTCGAGGCTTGGCGGAAATAACTGAAGATCCAAGGATGGAGACGCATCGTCCTCCCGTATAGTCCTCTGGATCTCCTCGGTTTGTAGCGTCAGAGGGCGGTCTAGCACGTCCCCCGTGTCTTCCTCGAGGATCTCATCGATTTTTTCTGACGATGCTTGGGCGACAGGTATTGGCAATGCAGCAATCGATGATCCCATGATATCCGCTCCGTGCACGAGTGATCGCAGCTTCTCAGCATGCTGAGGCTAGAAGGAGTTCAGCTCACTAATCCTGGCATACTTGCGGCCTGTACTTGCACTCAGTGTCCGCAGCAGTCTCGTGCAGGCATTACTACAGCTGCCCAGGGTGTCATCAATCTCGATCACGATGCGATTGAGTCGAGACACGATTGCCACAAGGGTCAGTATGAAATGAAGAAATGCACCCGACTGCATCATCTGGGTGAACGAACTCGTGATCTGATTTAATTGATAATATAATGTCCAATACAGTATTACTCACTTATACGCTAATAGCAGGCGTTTTTGTGTCTGTCAGCCCTTCAGTGTCAAGACCACAGGACAATGAGTTCGAGAATACCTCGTTGATTAAATCGCGTCCGGCCAGGCATTGCCTTGCCACGAAATCGATGGAAACCGCATCAGGACATTCAGTCCATGGGCCCTTCAAAATTTTGGTACTGCCAGCCGTCATTTCCGCTGATCGACATGGGTACAACGTGCCCACCTCGGTGCGTTGCCCCAGAAAGATAGCCTGAGCCTCTCCACGATAGCGTGCAAATCCATGCATTGAAGGCGGTCTCCAAATCTCCTCGTTTCGGCCACGCGTTGCCAGAAGAGTGCGGTGCGGTGCTGATTTTTACTCTTGTAATACAACCTCTCCAGCACCTGCAGCTCCAGCCGGTGCGACTCAAGAGCTGCCTGAAGACTTCGCGTGCATGATTTGAGTTTTTTCAACACAGCATCAATCTCAGGATACGTGGTGGCAGCTAGATCAGCTCTTTGAGTCAAGGACAGAGGGGGCACAGGAGCAATCCGTTTGGCGGGCATTTGCCTGATCGGCCGGCAGTCGCGGTCGAAGTCCAAGTGATGTTGCCGGCGCTTCTTGAGATGCATACCGCTCGTTCACTGGCACAACCGACACGGTGTTTAGCACATCACGCTCAGTTTACGAACGGATAATCTGTCTGAATTGCTCGCACCCTATCTACTGTACTATCCATAATCCGGACATTCTGAACTCGACTGTCTCGCCACTGGTGCCAACAGAGTCAAGACGCGGTACTACTAGCACTCGGTGCTAAGGCAAGATGAGTGGACAAGGATCTCAAGATGCCAAGTTCTTTCAGCGGGGTAAGATCCAGGTGCGCATCGCACGCAATGGTATTCTGTCGACTGCGTCAATGTACATGGGTCATACAGGAATTCCGTGCTGAGTTACAGGCAGCGGAGAGTAAGGACAAGAAGTTCACGAAGCGCAAGACCGTCCTGAAGAAGATTGTCGCAAATATTACCATGGGCAACGACAGTAGGTCCACTGAACGCTGTAGCTGCGCTTGACTGAATCCGGTGGGTTGTCAGTGTCACCACTGTTCGGCGACGTCATCCAGTGTCTCAGCATTCCCTCCCTCGAGATCAAGAAGAGTGAGTGAGATCATTGTCTAGGGTCATTGAATCATTGACCAAGAGCATGTAGTGGTTTACCTATTCCTTGTATGCTATGGGCGGACCAAGGCAGACCAGCTCCGGCACGTCATGCCTAGCTTCCTGAATGTGAGTATGATTCTGTTCGCATCACTGTTAGTACGTCTGAAGCATTATAGGACTGTGAAGACAGAAATCCACTGATCCGTGCTCTTGCAATACGAACCATGTCCTACATTCCGACACCGCTCGTTGTAGAAGAGCTCACGGACCCACTACGGCACGCACTCAAAGACCGTGATCCATACGTGCGGAAGACCGCGGCTATCTGTGTTGTAAAGCTCTACAATGCCGATCCACGAAAAGCTGAGAGAGGAGGGTTCGTGGAACTGCTGCGGGACATGCTGCTCGATACCAACGCAACTGTCGTTGCGAACGCAGTTGCGGCACTATCTGAGATTGGGGACCGGCAGGATGGTGTCATCTTCAAGTTGAACTTAACAGTCGCGAACAAGCTGCTTGCTGCTCTGGGTGAGAGCTCAGAGTGCGTACAAGCTCCCTTTGTAGCAATATGATGCAGCTGATGAACCTGATCACAGGTGGGGTCAGATATACATCTTGGATTCTCTGCTACGCTACGTGCCAGAGAAGCATGAGGATGCTGAATTAATGGGGGAGCGGGTTCTCATCCAGCTTCAACATGCGAACTCGGCAGTGGTGCTTACCGCTATCAAAGTCCTCTTGTATCTCATGAATTACATGGAGAATCGTCGGCTCATGGATTACATTTGCAAGAAGATGGGCCCTCCATTAGGTCCGTGGACATTCATGATGTACTGCATCAGGCCGCTAAGAGACCTGCAGTGACATTGCTGTCATCCGGCCCCGAGGTGCAGTACGTAGCGCTGCGAAACATCCTACTCATCATACAACGGCGACCGCAAGTCCTCAAGAACGACGTTAAGGTGTTCTTCTGCAAGTACAACGATCCGATATACGTCAAGCTCGCCAAGCTCGAGATCATGTACCGGCTCGCGCGAGAGGAGAATGCGCGGGAGGTACTCGCTGAGCTGCAGGAGTGAGTGCCTCGCATGCGCGTTGCGGAGCCGTTCCGACCCTCACGCTAGATATGCTTCAGAGGTCGACGTGGACTTTGTGCGAAAGGCGGTGCGCTCGATCGGCCGGCTCGCGATCAAGGTGCAGCCTGCCGCGGACGACTGCATCAAGGCGCTGCTGGACCTCATCGAGACAAAGGTGACATATGTCGTGCAGGAGGCTGTCATCGTCATCAAGGACGTCTTCCGGAGGTACCCTGGCACGTACGAGGGCATCATTCCGACGCTCTGTGAGAATCTCGATTCGCTGGACGAGCCTGAGTCGAAGGCCGCTATGATTTGGATTGTGGGCCAGTTCGCAGACAGGATAGAGAATGCGGATGAACTCATGGAAGACCTCACATACACATTCTTAGAAGAGCCTACTGAGGTGCGCACCTGCTGAGCTCGCTTGTCCGCGCATGCTGACGTACGTCGTACTAGGTCCAACTCGCGCTGCTGACTGCGGCCGTGAAACTATTTATCCACAAGGCGCAGTCGGAAACGAGCAAAGCTCTTGTTCACAAAGTGCTGAAGTGGGCAACGGAAGAGGTTGACAACCCCGATCTGCGAGATCGTGGGTTCATGTATTGGCGGCTGCTCGCGATCAATCCGGCCGTGGCTAGTGAAATTGTTCTCGCAGAGAAGCCCGCCATTACCACAGACGCAGACCGGATGGACAGGGGTGCCTTGGACCAGCTGTTGCTGCATACGGGCACGCTGGGCAGTATATACCACAAAAACCCGGAGGTCCGTCAGTCTAATATTCGAGCTGCGTGAAATAGTCTAACACCTATCTCACAGACCTTCATCCGCAACGCAACAGGCAAAGCACTCACAGACAGCCCCGCATTGAACCCGCTCTCGCGCCAGGTGCTCGTACCCGTTACACGCAGCAGCCTTCCGCCCAACGCCGCGCGGCTGCCGGGTGTCAACGTCGAATACTTCAGCAAGACCGCGGCACCGCCACTCGCGCAGGCGAACAGCAACTCCGCGATACCGTCTCCCGCAGCGCCGGCAGCCGCGGACCTGCTGGACCTGGGCGGCGCGCAGGAGGAGGACGGCGACGATGGCGAGGGTACCGGCGAGGGGTACGTGCCCGCGCCGACGGTCCCCGCGGACCCGTATGCGAACCTCGACGGCGCGTTTGGCACTTACCTTGCGGACCAGCCACAGCCGCATCAGCATGGCGTGTTGTTTTGATTCGAATTCGCATATGCGCGGGCGCGGTGGAGGTGGAGCCGGTGCTTGGTGTTACATTAGTCGATTAGGTTATGGACTGCTGGTTGCCTATTGCTACAGCGCTGCGATGTGCTAAGGAGATATACAACTATTTCGGTGTACGTATTGGAATCTTAGGACCCGTGTTCGAGGATGGTGTCAAGCAGACCTAGTTGCATCTATCTGCATCATGGCGGCGGGGAGTGGAAGACAGACTTGACAGCCTCTGCCAGACTGCGTTTCAGCCGTAGCGAGTTGTAATGCTGCAAGCATGTCAGAGGTGTGGCACCTGGGATGCTAGCCAGACTCACCTCGCCCAAGCCGTACATCCTGCGATGATAGCTGATATGCGCCACGTTTTTGTCCGTCACGCTACTTTGCCCAGCTGACCCTAGCGGCTGGTGGATCACCACAGGGGGCGTCCCGCCTTGCACGACATGTATCGGCACGTTGAAGGCGCTGCTCAGAGCCAGGATCTCCGGCTCCCCGCCCCATGTACCCGTATCCCTTATCGTCGTACAGTATTGATCAAACTCTGCGCGGCTCATCAGACCCGTGTCAGATGTGGCGCCCGCTGCGTCCTCGCCGCCTGCGGATGGCAAGAATGGCAGGAAGGTATCCGGATGGCTGTGGATGTAGTTAGCTGCGGCCAGTCGGCACGTCGTATAGTTCGCCTGCGCGGCGGGCAAGATATTGAGGAGGGCGAGCTGGTCTGCGACGGCGGAGAAGAGACAATGTCCATCAGGGTTGATCTACGACGGGTCGCATAAGGCGCGGAGTCGCGAAGGTGCCCGGGTGCGCACCTCGTGCATCTCCAGCCCAAGCTCGTCGCACATGTGGCTGATCGCCTTGGCCTCGTCCGCCGCCTCGCGCTGGAGACGAGCCTCCGCCTCGGGGTTCCCGGGTGCGTACTGTTCGGCGAGCGCAGCGGCCTTGCGAGCCTGTGCACGGATCGCATCGCACATCCAAGACCAGGAGAGGGTGCGGCTGAGACGCACCTGCCGGGCCTTGTGCCGGGACCTGCTGTCTTGCCTGGAGGTCGCGGGGCGCGGTGGGGTGTCTGCGGCCTGATTAATCTGCATCTCGTTGAGCACAACGGCGGACTCGGCCTGCACGGTCTGGTCCCGCGAGTCGAGCTGCGCGAAGAGGTCGTCCATGAGCCCGTCGTCGTCCATCGCGGGCGGCGGCTCGGGCGTCGGCGAGAGGAGTTTCTTGACCTTGTTCCGCTTCGCGCCCATGCTGTGTGCGAATCGAGCCTGTGCCTGTGGTGAATATTACGCTTGAGAGAGCCACCTGCGCGGGCGGGTGCAGACGCGATCGAGAAAGACCTCCACAAAAGGAAGGCACTGTGGATAGAGCGCACACGTGACGAACGCGACGCGTTAATTGGCCGGTCGACGGGCTGCCGCTGTGAGCAGTGCTCCGCGCGAACATCTCTGCTTTCTCAGCAAGAGTACTCGCAAGCTCACCCGCCCCTCTGCGCTCCCCCCTCCCATTACCCCGTCGAAAGAGATTCACCAGTGTCCCCCGCAACTCGCCCACCATGCCCACACGCGTCCCGCTCATCTTCGTACGCACAGCGCCTGATCAATGAAATTGATGCTGATCAGCGCGTGCATAGGGTACCATGACGCTCGGCGAGGCCGGCAAGAACGGCGTGCGAACGTCCGACCTCGGTGAGTGCCAGGAGATCCTCGACGTCTTCTTCAAGCCGGGGCACCGCGAGCTCGATACCGCACGCATGTACGCAGAGGGAACCACCGAGCCCGTGAGTGCCGCCTATCTTGCTTCTTCCGCATGCGCGCTTAATATCCCGCGTGGCGCTAGCTCCTCGCGAAGCTGCAGCTTCCGCCAAACGCAACTGTCGACACAAAGTAGGTTGTCTCGAACACGGAGGGGCGTGGAGTGTGAACTGATCATCGCGTGTGGCAGGGTCTACCCCGTCAAGCCGGGTGACCACTCCCCCGCGGCCCTGCGTGCCACCTTCCAAACGTCCCTGCGCCTCCTTGCGCCACACAAGGTGCGCGTGCTCTACCTCCACGCGCCGGACCGGAGCGTCCCCTTCGAGGAGACCCTGCGTGAGGTGAATGAGCTTCACAAGGAGGGTCTATTGTAAGTGTGCTCCATGCATCCCAATCAATGAATGTATAGCGGAGCAAGGCATTGACCCCGAGCGACGTCGATAATGTGTTTCAGCCAGATCTTTGGGCTGAGCAACTATGCTTCTTGGGAGGTGTGCGGCCTGGTTCTAGTAGCAGATAGGATGGCGCTGATGACATACGAAGGTCGCAGAGATCGCTGGCATCTGTAAGGCGAACGGCTGGGTCCAGCCTACGATCTACCAGGCGTGAGCACCACTCGAGTTCACATTCGAGTCTACGCATTGATATGCCGATGTCAGCATGTACAACGCCGTCACACGTGAGATGGAGGCCGAGCTCGTGCCATGCTGCCGCAAGTTCGGCCTGCGCATCGTCGTCTACAACCCGCTCGCGTGCGTCCGCTCTGCTCGTATCTCCCCCTCACATATCTGACGTTACCATCTCTCTGCGCGATCTGCTATCTGTGGCTCCCCGTCATTTGCTGATGGTTCGCTTGCGGTATTGCGCCCGGTGCTAACGCTAGTGGCGGCTTTTTCGCTGGAAAGGTCGCCGCGCCGGACGCCGAGGCGCCGCAGGGCGGGCGCTTCGACCCGAACAGTAACATGGGCAAGATGTACCGCGCGCGATACCTGAAGGGCGGGTACTTCGACGCGCTGAACTACCTCAAGCCTATCGCTGTGTGTTTGATAACTCGCACAATTAGTTCGGTGGTGTGCTGACGGTCGCTTGTAGGAGAAGCATCAGCTGCGTCTCACGGAGATCGCGCTGCGCTGGTGCCAACACCACTCTGCTCTAGGGCCAGAGGACGGCATTATTCTCGGCGCGAGCAGCGCCGCGCAGCTCGTGCAGAACTGCGAGGACTCGGCGAAGGGCCCCCTGCCCGAGGAGGTTGTCAAGGCCCTTGACGAGGCGCGCCTGATTGTTGGTGCACAGGCTCCGACATACTGGCGTTGAGCGTGCGGTGAAGGGTACTGGTGAATAGAAAGGTGACGCATACGGATGCAAACTGTGAGTGACTGTGTACCCCAGTGCCACGCTAAGCTCGTGTATATGCCTGAGTTTGTTATGTTCTTGACACCTTGGGTAAAGTTAGGAAGAAAGCCTAGGAAGTTGTATTTTTACGTGTGCGATCTGTCCGAGTCGAGAGGATCTGCAGCCTATCCGCTGGAAGCCGACTAGGCTTCCCTAGCTCGGAACATGCAGTGGAGATAACATGCAAAGTTTTGCAAAGCCAACGGCTCCACGGTGGCAACCCCGTGTAATTACATGAGGCAAGCGTTGACGACTCACTACGGCTATCGAGCCACCGAGTTGCGTAGAGGGAAGCGTCGAAGTGGAGCGGAGCGTAGACTGCGAATCTTCCAAAGATTTCTGCAACATTGCATGCGGCTCGGCATGTCTCGCGGTGCTTTGTTAGCGAATATGCGAATTAGAGACTATTATTGAGTGTTTCGGTGCGTACGATATCCCACAGTGGCTCCAATGTGCCATCACCGACAAAACTGAAATTAACGGAAGCATCGGGATCAGTCCCACAGCTGATGGTGATGGTGATCGAGGGCGGAACGATCGAGAAAGTCACGCAAAAATCACGGGGACGCGTCTGGCGTCCGAGAGAGACGTGTACCGCGGTTAGCGCCGGATGCTCCAGGCATCATGGCCGCATCCAGTATCGTCGTTACCGCATCGGCGGCGAGGTGAGCAGAGACACCACATATGGCCCAGATGCCGGCGTGCGGCTGCTAACTCACCGATCACGCCGCTTGCCGGAGGCTGCCGCGCCCATTTGGAGAGTGGGCGGCGGGCGGAAGAGACCAGTGGAGAGCGCGGGTGGCATTACGAAGCAACTTCAGGATCGTTCTCCCGAACTTCTGCAGTCAGGCCACCTGCGAATCACTGACGCCATCCATGACCGCACGGATAGCCTCCTGTCAGCCCTGCACGCTGGCTGACCAACGCCTGGCCGGCAGAAGTCATGCAGCTCCCGCACCTTATAAGCCTGCCTTGCGCAGAAATCTAAGCCTCAGTTCCTGCTCTTGTACGAAAGCCGCCCCTAATCGTATCTTCACTTTCGCTACCTTCACGACTTTCACGAACCCGACATGGGCAACTCGCTCGACCACAATCCCCCAGACGCAGCCCGTCACATCACCCCTGGCGGATCGAAATGGCTCTGGGCTGTATGCGCCATGATGGCTGCTAGCGACTTGGCGATGATCTTTTGGGCTTTCAGCGTGAGCACTTATCATTGCATGTCCCATATATGGTGTGGCAATAACGTGCTACCTCCCTCAGAGGGCCAGAGGAACGCGTCTCTTCCACCAAATAGGCATTATCGTCCTCACCACTGCTACTATTGCCTACTTTGCGATGGCATCTGACCTCGGTGCTGCTCCCGTCCTCATTGAATTCCCCCGTGGTTCCCCACGTGTTGACAGACAAGTATTCGTAAGTCTTGTCTCGTCAACCCTTCCGTGAGATTTCGCTCAAGCAGCGCAGTATGTCCGGTATATTCAATGGTTCATCACATTGTCGTCCCTACTTCTTGAACTTCTGCTTGCCACCGGCCTGACGCTCTCCGACATCTTCACCACTATCTTCATGGGCTGGGTGTTCGTCATTTGCGGTCTTGTCGGTGCTTTCGTGCCATCGACTTACAAGTGGGGCTTCTACGTGATCGGTGTCTTCGGCATGTTTTACATTTGGTAAAGACATTATTCCCTTCGCACCTACATCCGCTAATGCCGTTCACAGGTGGGTCCTCCTCGGGCACGGTCCACGGTCGACCTTCGCCGCGGGTGGCGCCGTGCGCTCGGGCTACCTGCGCACCGCGTCCTACTTCTCCTTCCTGCTCATGCTCTACCCGATTGCATGGGCGTGCTCCGAGGGCGGGAACGTCATCTCTCCGACGGGCGAGATGATCTGGTACGGCATCCTCGACCTCTTCGCGGGCCCGATTTTCCTCTTCTTCTTCCTCTGGGGCCTCCGCGAGGTCGACATGGCTGCATTCGGCCTGAACAGCGGCAAATACACCGACACTGGCTACGGGTACGGACCTGACGCCGGCATGGCGACCGCTGCGGGTGCGAATGGCGTGACGACGGGCGCGGTTCCCGCCGCAGGGACGGTGGTGGCGCCTGCCGCGACTGCTACTGGTGCAGGGGCGGCGCCTGCCGCCGCTAACGGTTCGGCTGCTGCTCCTGGCGGTGTGGGCACCATTGCCGCTGGCGCGAACGCGTCTAACCGCGTATGAGCTGGAGTGGTCTGTCAAGATTAATCCACACGACTGCGACGAAGTATTCGAGCACTGTCCTAATTGTATAACTAGCTGCTTCGAAAGTGCATACCACTTTACTCTAGATTAGTGTAATATGCAAAAGAAACGTACTGTAGCCCTTGTTCTTATCCTCTTTACACTGCAAAAACTTCGTCATTTAACCCCCGTGATCAAACCCACTCTGTTTCTACTGCCAAGCGCTCAATTCGCGCAGCGCAGCGATATCACCATCTGGGTTCAATTCCTTTGCAACCGCTGACAACGATGTACCCTAAATGCAGTGACGGTACTACTACAGCGACTCGGCGCACAGCCCGAGATCGGCGATACAGGGATATGTACATATGTAATTAGCGTGAAAGTAAGATAGGATTGTGCGGAGATGGACAGCAATTATGTATCAAGTCCGAGAAAGTCTGAAAAACCGTCGGTGCAACGAGAGTATGTTACAGCTATTATACAAGTAGAACACTAATTCTGTCAGACAGCACGAACACATGGTAGCCGATAGCGAAAGGTGAGGCAACGGTGGTACAGCGCGCACTCTCAGGGTGGAGAGGGGCTAGGACCACCCACGAATGGGGCGACGCCGTTTATGGTCTCTACTGAGTCCTCTGACACGCCCGAAGATGTCAGCTCTGTGATGACCGGAGAATTGTTCGAGTACTGACCCATGTACGGCAATGCGTGCCCTAGCTTGGATGCAGACGAGTGGATTACAGTGAAAGACGACTTCCACTGTAGGGTTGCGGTCTCGTCTGCAGGTGCAAACCGTTCCTGATTAATCACGGTCGCAACCATGGACCAACACGTCTAAATCGACTGATCGATTAGTATCCGTCAGATAAGCTGTAAGAAGGCCACACACCCCCAAAATGGGATCTAAGAAGATGTAATCTTCGTCTTTCAGGCCCCGCGTCACCTACAACACGCTGAATATTCCGACAAGTTGACCAAAGCGATCGTCACTCACGCTAACGATCTCGAACACTGTATCGATGCACTTCAACCGCGACTCAGGCAGATGGCCCGCCAGCAGTCTATGCAACTCCGCTGACGCCGTCAGAGAAACGATCATGCACACCTTAAGGGCGAGAGCGTGTTCGCGTTGATTGTAGAAGCTCATCTTCATCATCGACGGGCTGAGCGTCGCAATGTGGTCCGAGACCTCTTCAAGCAGGTCCCAGTAGTCGTCGTACCACTGCGTCTGCGCGTTCGGCGTCAGCGCATACTGCGCCGTACCGATGTTCAGGATGAGGTCTGTCCAGCGGTCTGAGAGCCGCCTTGTCTGCTGCAGGAGCGCCACACTGCGCGCACGTAGGACGACGAGGCTGTTCTTGGAGATCGTGGGAAAGAAGAGCTGTAAGGCATGGACACACAGACACGTAAATATGACGCGGTCGGTTACGTAGGATGTACGTACAGGTAGGTCGCGGAACTGCCGCTCGTACTCCTCAGAGAGAAGGGTTGGGTCGTTGAGCACGATCGCTGCGGCTTTGTCCAGGTAGAACAGCTGGCTTAGCGCGCAGATATGCTCCTGTGTCTCATCGCTCGTTCCCTCCATCGATTCGAAGCTCTCCGGAGCGGGCGAGTCAAATCGTAAACTGTACTGCACCGCAACCAGTGCAGCCTGTGTGAGCTGATCCCGGCCCTCGCGCATCTGCCGCTTGAGGAGGAAGAATATCGCGAGCATACTGTGGACCTGCAGCCGTGTGACAGGGCTGGGGTTGTCCAGCAGCGCACGATTCACCAGCTGCAATTGCACGATCTCTATTCCGGTGTTCAGGACGGTATGGTGCTGTTCTTGCCATAGACGGCACCCTATCAGCTGGGCGAGGTAGATCAGCACCGGGTGCGCGAAGGTGCCTGATAGATCGCCCGTGACAATCGCCTGCATCTTTGTGTCTGGGAGGCTGACGCCCAGCTGTCCGTGATGCGAGATGAACGTCTTGCGGCTGAGATGTAATATCGGCGGTCAGATCAGCCGCACGAGGGGAGTGTACTCACAATTCGCTCAGCTCGTGCAATGACGTGGTAGTCGCCAGGTAGTTCATATCGAGCAGTTGTAATAATTCCGGCGGAGATTGCGAACGCGTGCCAGATTGGGGTGTAGGGATTTGGAGCTGGTACGCTGGGCCCGGAGGAGGCAGGCCAATGTCAGGCATCGAATGGTGGTCCGACATGAACGTCGTCACAGATGGTGGTTGCACCACGCCAACAACTGACAAGAAATCATTCATCTCGGTCGTAAGGAATGGCTGCGGCCCGACGACTAGGCATTTTTAGTACGAGCCAGTACGGCTGGATTGCATAATTACCTGATTGAGCGATCACGGAGGATGATGAAGACGCTCCAGGTTGTAATTCATATGCGGCGAGACGTTCTTCGAGCTCCTGGGTCCGCGCCAAGAGGGCTTCAGTCAGATTGCGTTGCACATTCTCCTCATACTGGCATTCGTGTTCCTTCCCGGCGATCTCGCACGTAGTGCAGAAGGGCCGCCTTGCATCGCATTTCTAGCCCCTTTGGATATCATTGATTGTGCCAGAGGATCATAGCACCAATACTCACCTTTTTCTTCCGACTAGGGAGATGACATGCTAATGACGCAACACGCTTCACAGCACGGCTATGAACACGCACCGGCACGCATAACATGCTGTCCCTTTCTGCAGGAGAGGGCCCTTGGGTACCTGGGATGCAGGAGTCGCCACATAATCACACTCGAGGAGCTTCCTCGCCTTAGAACATGGACCGCAGGTGGGAGTTACACCGTCGCAACGCTGTTATGTGGCTGTTCGAGCCGCGTCTGTAGGGGATGCCGTGTGTTACACTCACTACTTTTCGACTTCTGCACGGATACTCTCACTTCAGAATTCGCGTGCATGGTGAGCTGCACTAACCTGCACGCGGCACAGGTCTTGCTCATCGCGGGTCGTATGTCGAGGTCTGCGGCGATCCTGATCCATCCAACTCGTGTCTCAGCGGCAGGCACGCAGCGGTCGCTGAGCGGGCGGAGTTTCGATCGGAGACACGCGTCGCGCAGACCTCGATCACGTGTGCGAAACGCGAGGTCAACGTTTCCAATTGCACGCCTCCACCCTTCACCGCGCCACGGCCTGTTGCGATTCTCCCTTCTGCTTCCTCTGCGCATATCCCGCCATGTCAAGTGACGTGCTGATTGACCTTGGCCCTGACGCACTTTCGCCACTCTCTAGCGCCAGCGAGGACACTGATGCGGTCGATACTGAGACCGCGCGTGTCTATTTCGGGCCTCTTAAGCCTTCGGAGCAGAAATATGCTGCCGTCGGAGCACAGCCTACACCTCTGCGTCGATCCGCTAGATTGTCTTCCATGGCCACACCGCATGTAGGTGCTGGCGATTCAGATGCGGGTACGAGTAATGCTCCGTCACGCGATGAGTCGGTTTCGCGAGTAGGAACGCCAATTGAGGACGTGCTTCCCTCCGACGGTGAGTGTGCATACCTCGGCGACGATCTTTGCGAGGTTTAGCGGAAAGCAGAGCCGTCAATCATATTGGCAAGCAAAATTCTTCGCGCCCATGACAACCCATCTCCCCCACCAAGCCCGCCTCCCGAGGTGCACGTCTCGCCCCGTCTCGATGCTCTCTTTGATGTCTCCGAAGCTTTTACATCTGAGGCAGTACCCTCTACTACAGAAACACCTATTGATTCAGCACAGATGACTGCGGATGTCGATATTACACAACCTGACCTTATCACGTTTGATTCACCCTCTACGCCTTCCCGTTCCGTGCACATCGCACAACTAGGACCAACCGAGCGTCTGGACGCTCCTCCGCCGTCATTGCTAGCTACTGGAGCAACAGTAGACGACCTACTATCCATCTCTCCCCAGCCGCCACCGCCGGCGCCGTTCATGCCACAGGCCATATCACAGTCTGTCTCAGGCGAGACCACGGACTCCGTTGACTCAGAGACCCAGGTGCTCGAGGCATTGTCCGGTGAAGAGTCTGCACCTGCTGAGCAGGAGCTGCTTGTAGAAGTCGAGCGCAACGCTGATCCGCGCACTCCGTTGCGCCGTTCCACTCGCCGGCGTCGGACGAGCAGTCCAGCGAGGCCGAAGTTGGTCTCAGTGCAGAATGACTCAACATTGCCCTATGCTAGCATGAGTACTGACGATGACGACGTGGCTCCGCAGTTGTTTGCACCGACGACCCCCTTGCGCTTCAAAAAGAAGAATAGAAAGAGCTCGAGATCACCGTCGCGTGACATTATGGGCGACTCGATATCGTACGATACAGAGAATGCACAACCTAACTCCACACAGTACATCACTGAAGCTCAGGGCGTGCAAGAAACTCACGCGCCTGAAACAGAGCGCGAGCTCCGCTCATTATCGCCGACATCGAACGATGTGCTTATGCAAGTTCTATTCGGCGCGTCGGAACCAACTGAGCAACCTCCCCAGGAGCTCCTTCCTAGCTCAGAGCCGGCCTCCGAGTCAAATGCAGCAGTCCCAGGCCCAGCTCTCACCGATTCACAAGCTGCACAGCCGATCGTACCCGCATCTAATATTCAGCGTACTCCGCAACCTATCCTATCGACACCTACGAGAGCTCTCGATGTCTCTCGCACGCCCGCTCGTCGAGTTCCGATAGCTCAGGCAATAGTCCAGGGAACATTCTCTCTCCAGAAGCAGTCAAGCTCAGCTGCATCTGGGCAAACAAAGCCCAGTGGCGTTGGTATCGGCACTTTGGGTTCGCCCGTTTTCAAACGCTCCGCGCTGGATGATCCTACTAGGACTCCAGCTAAGCGGGTTCCATTGAAAGAGGCGCTTGCGGCCGCATCGACCCAGCCTCAGGACAAAGGCAAGGCTCCGGTGCGCCATGCCTCTCCTGCTCTGGACCTGTCTAGGGAAACGACGCGTAGCGGATCTGCAGAGCCAAGGCCTTCCCGGAGAGCAGAGAAGGCCGCTGCTGAGCCCACAAGGCCATTTGTCTCTGCTTTGGCTGCCGCACGGTCCTCAAAGCCTTCGCTTGACACCGCATCGAAGTCGAGAAGTACTTTGACAAAGAGTTATCTTGACAAAGACGAGCCTTTGAAGGCACTCCCATTCCCTGTTGTCCCTTCCCGACGCACACCGGGATCGACTTCAGAGGCAGACACAGTCCGGTCCAAGTTGAAGCCATCACCTCCCGAACCTATTGTCGTGTCGAGCCCTCCTTTTAGTCCTGCTAAAGCAGGATCCATTTTGAAGCAACCGTCAGCTGGTGCGAGCAGCAGAATCCCCAGGATAGGCACAAAACCATATACACGGCCAACACCAGTGGGTCCTCCTGCGGCTGAGAAAAAGCCTCCACTAGTCGCACGGCGCGCTGTAGGCAAACCTCCTACGTCTGCCACCTCTAACTCGGTATGTACTCTGCAGCCTAACATAACAGTGGGATATTGACCCCAGACGACGTGTAGGGGCGGCTTCTGAGAGTAGTCTCAGTGGACAGTGATCCCAGCTCTGACGACAATGCTTCGAAGACCGGTCCTGCCACTGCAACCAAGTTGAAGGGTCATGCTACAACGCCTTCCACCGAAAACCGCTCAGTCACTGCTCTCAAGCGGAAGCTTGATGGCGAGACGTCTCGTGCCTCTCCCCCAGGAGCTAGACCTGTGGTTGTTATCAGGAGAGTCATGCCTGGAATGTTCAGCAAACAGCCAGCAAAGACCACCGAGTCCGCCCCGCCGCCACCCTCTGCTGCTCCGGTTCGGCCAGAAGAGCAGAAAGATCTTGGTCTGCAGAAACCACGAGGTCCGATAAAGATGCGGAAAGTCTCCGATTGGAAGAAACCTCCACAGCGGGAATCGACGCCTGTGCGCGATGAGGCTGAAGAATCTAAAGCTCCAGTGGCGCAGGAGCCGTCTTCATCAGACCATCCTACGAGTCGAGAGACCACTCCGCCACCTACTTCCTCTGATGTTAGAGCAAAGCCATCTTCCTCCGATGTAAAGGCAGGGCCGTCCTCCTCTGATGTCAGATCAGGGCCGTCCTCCTCCTCTGGTGCCAGAGCAGAGCGTGCTTCCAGGAAGCAATCTGTTACTCCTCTCGGCAATGAGAGCCAAGCTTCTAGCATCCGTCGGTCTACGCGCCCACGTCGGCCAATACTCAATCTAAACGCAGAGATTTTCGGTGGTGCACGACCTCAATACACCCGGAGCCAACGACCGGTACTCACATGCAACGGTGCGTTCGCCGGTATGACCGAGTCGCAGCTGAGTGCTCTGACGAGCACCAATACGGAGAAGAACCAGCAATACTTTGTGGACATACAAACAGAGGTTATTCGTAAGGAGGGGAAGCGGCCGGCTAGCCCGACGACGAAAGTGCGGACATCGCTCGAACACCAGAAAGCGATGAAAGCACAAGAAAGCCAAGAGCGCGAGGACAGAGATCAGAGGATGTCTGCAGCAAAGGGAGAAGCTGAGGAAGATGGTAGCTCCCTTGACAAGCCTGATAGCCCCGCACATCCGAACCTGGACGCGGATGGGGCTCCTCTCAAACATCATCGTGCTCCTGGGGACGAGGAGGACTACGAGACACCCCCGAGGCCGGAGCGGCCAAGTAAGCGCGTAAAGCTCGATGGTGAATCCAGAGAGGAGAAGAAAGTGAAGTGGAACCGCGGACTCGCCACAATAGTCTATTTCGACGACCAGCAGCTCCCGCAGCCGAAAAGGCCGCAGCAGACGGAGACGGTTCAGAGGGGTTGTTTGGCGAACACCGCTAAGGTAGACAATTAACCACTATCGCTAACTCGGTTCTAATCACATTCACTGCACAGACACTCAGGCTCGACACCATGGGCAATATTGTTGCAGATACACCTTTGGACGACCTCGTTCGCGAGAATATTTCTATCAAGAAATTCGTGTACGAAGACGACCCAGACCCCGAAGCCCCGGAAGACTCACCTGCAAGCTCTACTCGTTCGACCAAATCTGTGAAGAGCAAGAGTAAGAAGACGAAGAGTTAAGACATTTCTATCATAATCGCAGCGCAGTGCTCGTGTATCTATGCAAACCACGACTTACCACTTCGCACTCTGCCTTTCGTGTTCGTATTTGAGATGTGCATGTATCGTCCTCACGCATCTGTAATATGTAACGAACTATCGTCGTTATGTGTATACCAGACTTTGGATAGTCCTCCATTTATTGCTACACAGTTTGTATAAACACATTGTTTACAATCTTGGTATGTAATGTGAGTGTGGTTCCCTCGGATTCTGGCTACTCACTTTCCACCCCGGTAGTTGACGGTAGGGGAGGCCTGGTTCACTGGAAGGACGAATACCTCTGCTAGGTTGACGTGCGGAGGGCGTGATGCGGCCCACACGATCTCCTCAGCAATGTCCTGAGCCGTCACTAGGATTGATTAGAACAAATTGCGTCGGCGTTCGGCGACTTATTGTGAGACTCACATGCCTCAATACCCTCGTATACTTTGTCGGCAGCAGCCTTGTCTCCGCGGTAGCGCACGATGGAAAACTCAGTCTCAACCATACCTAGGATGCATCCTAATCAGCACCCACAGCCACAGAGCGCATTGTGATATTGTAGCATACCAGGCTGGATCTCGGTCACCCTAATGGGAGTGTCCACCACCTCTCTCATCAGAGCACCAGAAAATGCCCTGACAGCATGCTTCGTAGCACAGTAAATGCTACCCCCAGCATAGGGCTCTCTACCTAGAGAATCCACATTCAAACAGCTAAAGATGATACGCGTGAGCACGTAGACTAACCTGCGACAGAGCCCAGGTTGATGACATGGCCTGATTTCCGTTCCTTGAATCCTGGGAACGCGCCAGCTCGGTTGCGTATCAGATGGAGATACGTAGAGATTACCTTTCATCAGGAGTTGAGTCAAAGCAATCAGCCCGAAGACATTCGTGGCAAACATTGCCTCGATGTCACTCTCAGAGATGTCACCGACACGCTCGACGCCGTAGACGAAGCCCGCATTGTTTACTGATCTATCGAGGTTAAGATGAGAAGCCAATGCAGAGGCAAGGTGCTTACCCAGGATGTCAATTGCGTGCAACTCCGGGGGGATCTTGTCAAACAGAGAAGCAATCTGCTTCTTGTCCGAGACGTCAAGCTGCACAGTCGTGATCTTTCCTCCCTGCTGGAGCCCCGATTCCTTGTGTGCAGCAACACAAGCCTCCGCGACCTTGTTGAGAGCATCCGCACGGCGGGCACACAGGATCACATTTGATCCTCCCTACGGCAATTGAAGTCGTATCCAAAGCGATTTATCTAGATAGAACCTTGCCACTCACTTTCGCGAACAGGATAGCGGTAGCCTGAGGATGTTCAATCGCATCAGTTGGATCCCTTTCACATCGCGAGTACGCACCGCTCCGATACCCGCGCTCGCGCCAGTGATGAGTACGGTCTTGCCAACCAACCGAGAGGCGTTGAACACGGACATTCTGCGACTGAAGAAGGCTGTCTGCACGATGCGTCTGTGGTATTGTACAACCCGCGGAAGCAAGGAGAGCCGTCTGAAAACTGGAGCGTCACGGTGCTATCTCTCAGTATCTGATCACCCGTGCCAATCCGAGAGGAGCTCAAGGAACGCACCCTGCATCAGGCCGTCGCGCAATTATGTACGCCAGAAAGGTACAATGACGCCGTTCAAAGGCTTCTGGTTGTGTTTAAAGTTCATTCTACCGAACATTATATTCTCCAACAGCTTTGATGGAGACCGGAGGAACGCGTCCGGATTCGGGGATCCGAAGCTAAACGGGACCAGCAGACGAGCGATGATATATGATCCATGAACGATCTTGGCGCGCACCCCCACGATCCTGAGAATGGCGACGATAGGCGGTGGGCTCGTCTTCTCCGCTGGCTACATGATCGCCATGGTATGGATATCAAGCAAGGACTCTTAGTTGAGAGCCGAGAGGTCCCAGGTGCGGAAATCGCTTCAGCGTCTTCAGCAATTGTGTGTGATCATGAATAGGTGCTGGAAGAGGACTATTCGCCCTCAAGTCGTGTCAGGTACGTTCGTTGGCCGTTGTCTGAAGCTCAACTTTGACCACAGAAGTTATGAAGCCTTCGACGACGTTGTTTACAATTCCCGCCAATGCCTTGATCAACTCTCAAACACTGGCCCCCATCTACCCCCGAAAATTTCGAGAGCTTACCGCTGTCCAGCAGATCTCGTTACACCTTCTGTTGCACAAGCCGCATGTTGAGAACGACTCTCTTGATCCTACCTTTGGACCATATCTGTCGACATTCCCTAGAGACTTCGCGAGTCATCCGCTTTCCTGGTGCATCTTGCCGAAGGATAATTCTGCCGCTCTTCTCGACAGTCTTCCCCCGGGTGTGCGCGCTGCGTTGGAACGCCTACGAGCTCGTTTCGAGAACGACTGGGATGCCATCCGCAGATTTCTTGTAAGCTATCCGATGCTTTAAGACGACTGCAACACGTAACTTGTCCCACTCAAGAGAAAGGCGCCATCTGTGCTCTCGACATCTTCCCGCAGTGGTTTCCTCGAAAAATGCTCTAATAGTATGGACTCTGCGCTTCCTGACTATCTGTGGGCATGGCTGAACGGTCGTCACCGCCTCACCCTGTGCTTCACCATTCTGACCTCTTGGCCTTCAGTGAACACGCGTTGCATCCACTATCCTGTGCGGGAGCCACGAACAGATGAAGACAATCAAACGCTTTGCCCTATCCTCGATTTTGCCAATCACAGCGAAAACAACTCTCAAATTGTCCCGATCATCAATGCCAGATCTTCTGTGCCCAAAGCAGGAGCTCGGCAACGTTCTGATGACTACAGATTTGTCTCTTGCGCTGATAGCAGCATCGCCAAGGGCCAGCAGCTGTTCTTAAGGTATGGCGGGCATGCAAATCGGACGCTATTCGTGGAATACGGCTTTGTGAACCATTTCGAGGCAAACGCCATCATACACGGGAGTTTCCGCGGGGAGTTGGATCTGCAAGACTCGGTTGAAGAGCTCCTCGGCAAGAGTCTACATGATCTACATTACCCGTTCATCAGGCGTGCATTGGAAGATGAAGGCTACTGGGGGTATCATACATTGCTATTTACACACAGCAGGAAGCCATTGATGAATGCATCCGCAGGGAGTGGACACTTGACTCAAGCCCTCCACCCGCGCATCCGTCGTATCGCCTCATTACTGCGCTGCGTCTCCTCTATCTGGCAGAAGACACGCCGGCCGGAAGCGTTACGCAGCGTACTCTACAGCCGTGGAGAGATGTATTGACCGGCCGTTGCGACATCATCTCAAATGATAACGAAAGCCGCTGGAGAAGCTCGCTCATTGTAGTTTGCAAAAGCATCATACAAAGGGCCGGAGATGGCCTGCACAAGGTGGCCCCGGGACCGCAGGAGGAAGGCTGGCTATCATGGATGTGGGAGAACATACGGATCTTGTGGCAAGAAGAGCTGGAGGTTGCGAGTGCTGTGGTACATAGCGTGCAGGCTGGGGAGGAATTCTAGTGTATGGGCTGCGGTATGATGCATGATGGCCTCGTGGATGCGATTCAGATGCGAACAGAAAGCGCTGACAATGACACCGGCATAAATAGCTTCGATGATGGAGCACAATCCTCCCCCGGATTGTCGAAATACCTTTGCGTGATCTCTTGACTAAAATTAAACCAAGCTCCAGGATTATGATGCAGGATTTCCAGCTTGAAACGCGACAGTGATCGGCGGTGGCGGCATGGACGCATTTGTAATGGCGCTGGTTTCGTGCGCGCCCAATTGCTTATATTGCTTGGTTCGCCGCATTTCTAGTACGAGGCCAGGCCAGTCCACGATCCCTCTCGCGATCGGCCGATGTCAGAGGGCAACCGCGACTTATAGGCGCCAAACCGTCTGTGCTGCCACAGCTCACGTGTTGTGCATGTATCCAGTAAAACATTGCCCAGAAATAAGCATTAAACATACCGTATCCTCATATCTCGAAGCTTGTCTGCCACGAGGCGGGGATTGAGCGGGGAACCAGTGAAGTGTGGCACAGTGGCGCGCACAGCCGTCCACGTCGAAGCGGCTAATGACATTTACGTAATTCATCGCTTTACCGCGACCGCACCGGCTTAGCGCTGACGGCGGTGTGCATCGCTTCACGACCACATGAACTCTCCTTAAGAGCCGCGCCCACCGGGTCTTCTCTTGACTGGCACTACTACGTCTTTGAAAGTCTGCCGTCCGAGTCTGAGCTGCGTGCACTGATTCTCGGGTAACCCTCGCCATGGCTCCTGCTGAACCACTGCTGAGCACGAGAGCACAACGGGCTTTCATTGGCACCAGTGAGTGTTTGAGTATACTGCGCTATAGGGAATCTTGACCCTCACGTACCTCGCACAGTTGTCCTTCGTGAGTTAAATTGCATCATGCTAATGCCGACATAATGAACGTAACAACAGAGGCAATTGTGGTGCTGGTGATGGTCTCAATCACGTTCAGATTTGTGCGTCTATTAGGCCCGGGAGAATCTCTGCGCTTCTCATACCTCGCTTTTGATAATAGGTTCAAGAAGATCACACTGTAGACCTCAAGCATTCAACATACAGAGTGAGTAGAGCTGATTGTCATCAGGGGCGCCTCTGACTTTCACGCGAAGACAATACCATGTTATTTGGCATTGTTCATTCTGGCAGAGTACGTAGACAGACATACCCACTCTTCTAATATCCCCTAACGGGTTTGCACAGACTGTTTGAGCTATTCATGGCATTGGATGCTCTGAGACTCCGAAATGTCATTCAACTCATTGGCATCCTCTGTAAGGATTCTAGTTATGGTTTGTTCTTCTACTTCAGACCAACCTATAGTGTACAGGCTTCCAGGCGGCTATGATTGTTATGGCATCGCTGCAAATCCATGAAACCCACACAGCGTTGGTGAACACTATAGACTCCCGCACTCCCGTTAGTATCCTTGCTATCCCGCGGTTCGTCCAATTGACTTTTGACAGGGATACGATGGACCACGTCTGTGGCACAAAGTGGAACCTTTCCTCATCGTCTCGCCTATCATGATCGGTTTATCCTGGTTTGCGTTGATGTATTTCTTCCGGGTGCTGTACCACGAATTTGGGTGAGTCACCAATAAAAGCGAGAAGTAAAGCATGGCCTCAGTTCGCGACAGCTGGGCCATTTTCCATGTGGTGGGGGCAAATCCTGCAATGAAGAGTTCGTGGAGCCGCGTTTACAACTGTGGCGCTATCTGACCTGTCCTTTTCTAGCGATGTATCAATACTACCAGATCATGATTTGTCTTCTCAAATTCGATTTCTTCGCCTTCATTGGCGTTAGCATGCAAGTCAGCAGACCCTCTGAACTTGGCTGAGCCATCGTCTCACGTTGTATTCCGCAGCTTTTGATTGTCGTGCTTCAAGATAGCTCCGCTGAGTTTGGACTGACGATTGCCGCTATCCCGATTGTGCTGTTATTGCTCGCCATGGCAGGTACTGCAGTACAGCGCGAGATTAAGTCGTGAGTGATCTCTGCGCGCTGATAGGCAGGGTGAATCTAACACGGTAGTTGCCTAGTGTGATGGCTTTCTCGTTGGTGCTGATGTTGGCAGCGCAAGTCTATTGTGAGTATACTCGATAATCAATCTTCCGTGTTTACTTACGGGGCTTGTTATTGTCTGCTCACAGTCAGTGAGTATTCCTTGAGACTCAGCTCTCAGAAATCGATTTGAACTTACCGTCGCCAGTATACAAACTGGTGCGGTTCTATGAACCAAGTTCCGAGTCGGCATATATCTCAACAAGAGCGACTTTGACAGTATTCAGTAAGTCCTCCTCAATCCTCGTCAAGAACCCTCTCATATTTGTACTCCAAAGCTGTCGTGTCGTCGTTACTCCTATTTGCGACATTTGGCGTCGGCGTACGCTGCTTTGCCGACTTTGACAAGGGCCTTCATTCCTCGAAGAACCACGGTCAGTACTACAAGCCTGTTGCAACACAATTGAGAGAAAACTTATTCGGTAATGTTCTCTGAAGGGGTCACATGGAGACACAGATACTTATCCTCGTTCCTGCACCACCCAGGCGAATCTTCAGACAGTAAGGCGCCATATTCCGCTGGCACGCCCATGGAGCCGCGGATATCAATAGAGTGATTGCTCTGCTCTATTTATTGGCTAAGTGTCGGGCATTCGTGCTGGTTGTTGGATATCTCATGTTGGGTTGGACATGGACAACCATGTGGGATTCTCCCTGTTGCTTACGATGTACCGTGTTGTTGCTATACGCTTGCTCTAATGTCCCCTGCCTTTTGACACTGTACGAGTAGCTAAACGAAACCGCGACACCTTGATATATCGCTACTACAGTGTCTGTCTACATGAAGTATATCATTTGCGGGAGGTTGTGTGCTGTGACCTCACAAGTCGCGAATCGGCACAACTAGGCATGGATTGGAGGCGAGCGCCTCTGACGCGCTCGCTCTCACGTATCACGTGTCACGCGTTTATAGACGCGTTTGGCCGCAACGCGTCTGCCCTGAACTTGGCCACGACCACCATGGACGACCGCGAGGACCCCATCTCTCGATTCTTCCCCGACGCTAAGGATGTTGATTTATATGAGGTGCTGAACGTATCCCGCGATGCAAAACCCGATGAACTCAAAAAGGCCTATCGTCGTCTCGCACTCGCGCATCATCCTGACAAACACGCCACTGCGAGCGAAACTGCCAAAGCGGACGCGTTGTTGAAGTTCCAGCAAGTTGGATTCGCGTACGCCGTGCTCTCTGATGAGAAGCGCAGGCAGAGGTACGACCGGACGGGCAAGACGGATGAGGGATTCGAGCTGTCACCCGACGAAGGTGGCTGGGAGGCCTACTTCGAGGATCTGTTTGACCGCGTGACGAAGGAGAAGCTGGACGAGATGAAGAAAGAATACCAAGGTGCGCGGAATTACGAAACATTCATGTAAAGGCGCTAACATCCGGATCGCGCAGGCTCAGCCAAGGAGGTAGGGGATCTGAAGAAGGCATACACCGAAGCCGGTGGCGACATTGGCGAGATCTTGAACCACATACCTCACTCAACAATTGACGACGAGGCGCGTTTCATCGTGATCATAACTGGTCTCATCAAGAAGGGGGAGCTGGAGTCACTGCCCAAGTGGGAGTCGAGCAGTAAGGACGAAAAGGCTAAGCTCGTTCGGAAGAAGCAGAGTCAGAAGGAGGCAACGGAGGCCGAGGAGCTTGCCAAAGAGCTTGGCGTGTGGGACGAATTCTATGGGAGCGGTAAACCTAGCTCCAGGAAGGCTAAGGGCAAGGGAAAGCCCAAAGGGAAGGACAGGGAGGAGGAGGAAGATGAAGAGGATCATTCTGCATTGCAAGCTCTCATCTTAAAGAAGCGGAAGAACTTAGACGGATTCTTCGATAGCCTCGCTGCGAAGTACGCGGAACCTGAGCCGAAGGCGAAGAAAGGGAAGAAACGGGCCAAGGGCGTCGAGGCGGTTGAGGGAGAGGACAGTCCGAAGAAGAGGACGAAGAAGGGCGCACTTGAACCTCCAGACATCGACGATGAAGAGTTCGAGAGGTTGCAACAAAATACATTGTCAAAGAAGGCCGCAAAGGCGGCCGACGCCGATGCCACCACTTCCACGACCAAACGGAAGACACGGTCTACTACAGCTAAGAAGGGACGGTGACCATGTTCATCTTTTTTTTTGGTACGGGCGGGCGCGAGGCCCTATGACCATGTCCATCTTCATCGCACCGTGTTGTGTTTTATGCATGTGTACATTGTGTAGTCTAGTCTCACTCCATTCTGTCAACCAGTAAGCTCTCTAATGTCTATTATCAAATAGCGCTGCATTCGTAGATTTGCCGTCCTCGTACATGTCCATTGTGGTATCGATATCCGCGATGTACAGAAAGATGTAATTTACAGATAACGTACGGAATCAATACCAAGACTGCGTCGGGCATGGATGATTGCCCCAAGCTCTTTGATTGATTCCTCCAGAATGACCACGTTGTCAAGCAATTGCGATAAAGTGACTGTAGCTGTCTTCTCATGCTTCTCATCCTCGTCCTCCTCATGATCATCTCTGGGCTCCGACTGGTCGTCATTGTCACCCCATTTCCCAGACGCACCCAAGACTTCCTCCTCGTCAGCATTCCACTTACGACGTTTCTTTGGTGTCCAAGGTCCGGTTGAGGGTGCAGGCGCAACGAACGGCTCAACAGCTATCGCGCCCGTCTTCTGATAGTGGGGTCCGAATGGACTGGCCTCAACTGCTTTGTCTGTGGAGCGTGGAGGAGTAGCAGGTTCGGGCGCAGGGGGTTTCGTAGGCTTGCTCTTCTTCGGCGTCAGGAACGACACAAACGATGTTTTTGATCTCGACTTTGGGCGATGAGTGCGCGAGTCGACAGGTGTTGCCCCCGCACTCGATACGGACGCTGACCTCGACCTAGTAGGATCCAGGTCTATCGCGAGTGTCAAGGCATCTGTCAAGTTCTCAGAGAACAGCAAGCCCTGCCGCCGCTCGAGGAGGTATTGGTCGAAGTTCTCCACCATCTGGCGATACTTCTCCAGCTGGGTCACCAGTCCAAGGAAGACAGAATGAACGACAGGTCGTGACTGGTCATCGATGCTGGTGGCGGGCAGCGAGTGAGATTCTGACGCAAGCTTCTCCTCAATGCGGAAATCCATCGAACGATCGTCACCGTCCTCTCCATACGCGTAGATGCTTCCCTCACGCTCCGAACGGACGGGAGACACCGCCGGGGCCTCCTTCGGCGCAAAAGTCAACCAGCCTGCAAGCGAGCGATCGGGGCACGACGCAAGCGTCGCGAGCACGCCAGTCAGCGCCATGTTCATCTCGGGGGTGTTGGAGAAGAACTTGCGCAGCGACTCGAGGACGATCGAGAGGAGCGGGTCGTTTGGGTTGAGGCGGTGCTTCGACTTCGTTCGGGTTTCAGGGTCAATGTCCTGCATAAAGCACATCTGAGTCTGAATAGACACGAGCGCGTCGGCGAGGTAATGCCCGTAGCCCGTGCTGAAGGCTTCTTCACGGTGGTTGGGATCCACGCGGGATACGAGCGTGAGGTAGAGGTTCATCTCGCGCTCATGGGTGGAATAGGTCGTTTCTGGCTGCACGAAGGCGGTAGGGCCGTGCCTGGGACTGCTGATTGATGCAGTAGGGTTGGATTCTGTGCTGGGGTATATGAATACCTCATCCTCATCGTCGCCTTCCACGACAGTTGGAGATTCCCTCCCATCTGTGAGTGCCTCCAGTGTAGCAGGCTCGGGGAAGCTGGTAGCGTAAGGGTCGTGAATCACGATCAACAGCTGCTCGATGCAAAGAGGGCAGTACTGGACGAGCAGTGAACGCAAGAGCTGTAAAGCAGCCGTTGCAGTGGGCAGCGATTTCGAACGAAGGCCGCTCAAGAGCAGGTCCTTTAGCGTAAATCGCCCCATAGACGTGAAGTATTCCGACTGCCGCCTCGACTCCGGAGCTTCCATTTCCAGGAGCACCATCGCAGCACTCTTCCTTCGTCGCAGCTTCTTCTCCTTGTCAGCCGCCGCTGCGGACCTCGCGAGCGGGGGCGCACTGCCTGTCAGGTTCAGAGTCTGGTGACGCGCACGGCTGCGCGAGAGGTCGTCAGTGTTGTCTTCGCTCATCAAGAAGTCAATGAGCAGATCGGCAAGTTCGCCGTTTTCTAATGTCCGAATCATGATGTCGATATACGACATGACCGCCACTGCGCTGCCGTCCGCGTCCGAGCATTCAAGGATTGCCGGATAGAGGACATTCTCTAGGAATACCCTGCGGATAGCATCCAAGATCGACTGCACGATTGCGTTCCCCACCAGCACTGACGTGAAGAAGTTGTCGTCTATCCTCTCGCGGACGATGTTCCGTTTGAGGATATCTTGCAAGAACTCAAGGAGCTTGAGGAAGTGGTCCAGCCGTACCTTGAAGTCGGGGTTCGAAGAGTCCTCCATGCCCATCGTGCGTTGCTTGTCCCGCTCCGACTCCTGCTTTTCTTTCTCCTCCTGCGAGAGCTCTGCGGTGTTGCTGCCGAGCACCATCTGCCCGCTCTGTGCGCCCTCGTCGGGGGCGGGAGGGCAGATATTCAGCTTTGATGGGAGATTGGAATACACTGCGGAGACACCAGCGGCAAGGACCTCGGAGAAGTCACCATCGATGATGTACTCGGCGAGCGCGAGCGCTGCATCAGTTGTAGGGTCGGAATGTGAGGTCTCAGAGGCGGAAGAGGAGAGCTGGGTACCATCGCCGCTGTTAGAACGGCTAGAGGCTTCTCCCGGAGAAATTGCGACGTCCATGAGGAACAGGAGACCGGCGCGAGCGAAGTCGCCAATTCGTCCTTCGCGGTGTACGAAGCGAAGTAGATAGTTGAACAGGAGGAATTCGTACTCTGGCTTCTTCGTGGTGGTAGAGGATGCGATCGCAGTACTTGACGAGGTCTCTTGCGAAGGTGACGGGGAGGCTACATCGCGTACAGCGGGTGTGTCGGTAGCATTCGATTCATCTTGAGATGTTGTCCCGGTCTGTTCATCCGCTTTTTGTTCGAACTCCTCCTCGTTCTCCTCTTCCTCCTCGTCCTCTTCTTCCACCGCAAAGAGAGGTTCGGGTCTGTACCACTGTCTGTCATGGAAGAATATCATGAGCAACTCCCGGTAAGTCCGGATTCGACTGCACAAAATGCAGAGCAAATTGACCACTGGACAAATGTCAGCATATGTTGAGTGAACGCGTGAGGAGCGACGTACAATCCTCCTCATACTCAGACGGCTGGCTTCTTACAGCATTGCCTGCAGCACCCATCACTTTGTTCCGGCCATCAAGCTGCTCCTGGATGTCATCTCCAACGCAATTGCGGAGCAGGCGGAGAACGGCCTTGTGCACTGCGGAATGCACGAGGAACTGTTCGTCGAGCAGCACCACCATGTTCTGTACGGCACGAAGCACTTCGACCTGCGCACCGAATGGACGATCCGCCTCGCTCAGCTTGACGAGGGTCCCCAGCACGTCTAACGTATGACCGTCAATATCACTGGTGTCATGACAGCAGTAGGACGTACCATTCTTTAGCAGATACTCCAGACATGCACCTGTGCCTCTGGAAGCGGCAACGTGAGGCTCAACGCCATAGCTCTACACGCTGGACGACACACCCTTCCTCTGTTCGCGTAGACTCCCACACAAGCGCGTCTACCATCGACTGCAGGTGCAGCGGCACATCCGTAGACTTGATCCCGCGAGACAGCTGGCGTTCGTCGGGATGCATCAAAGTGTTCTGCGCGTAATTCAGTATTGTTCGCCCCAAGCCCAGGTCTTGAGCCCGCGCACCTTTATTAGCACCCATGACTTGTGAAACTCCTGTGCATGGTCAACCTGTGGTGGCGTTGTACTTATGAGCTACTGCGCGTCATACTCATGAACGCCGGTGCAACACTGGCCTCAATCTTTGGGCTTGGCTGGCTGCCTGACCGTAGGAACTTGGAGAAATAATCCATCTTCTCGCCAGCACCCAGCAGAGACGGACGCAGCAGCTCGTGCTAGAGGAAGCGAGGAGTGGTGACAACCTGTGTCGCGCTCGCGATACGCGAACTGGATGATCGCTTCGCGTGCACGCGTTCGCAAGAACAAGCGCGCAGTCTTTCCAATACACCGGCGGACTCTGAATCGTTCGCCATGGTCCCTCTCCCTGTGCAGCATTCATTCAATACATTCATGTCGGCTAGGTCTGCAGGAGTTACTACACGCCAATTAATGCATTGACATCTGGTCGTTTCTGTAACACCTAACGCGGAAGGAAAACAGTGAGGAGTCAAGCGGCTGGCTATGCGGAACATGTCAGCAGCGACGCATATATCGACTGTAAATGCCTTGCGTCTGCCCCCGGATCCACTGCGTTCCCAGTGCTGTAGGCTGTCCTGCTTTGCTACCTGTTCTTGCCGCTAGTATGTCTATCCTCCCTGCTCCCGTCACAATGCCGACCACAGGGCACAAATTCAGGAGCAGTTCCGTGGAACTCCGCTCTGGTCCTCCAAGCCCAATGAGCCCAACCTTCCAGCAGCGGCAAACCCATCTGATGCTGGCGGACCTTGCTCTGCCTCCGCGCGCCGCACATCCTAGCTCGGAATCGCAGGACTTCCACTGGTACTCGTCCAATCGTCCACCTCGTAGACCACTTAGCTTGCCCACTGCATCTGACGGAGGATCTGACTATCGCCCCACCCCTCAAACAATCATACCAGGGCTTCCGGGGACCAATGGTGCCAATAACGCTAGCGTGGACAGGGCTATTATAGTTAGTCTTGCTCAGAGGGTCGAGGAACTCTCAGCAATGGTCATCAAGATGGAGCAAGAAAGAACGTCCCGCGACAGTTCGGAAAATATCCTCCGGCGGGACATACACATCTTGCATGAGCAGAAGGATAGCCTGAACCGACAGATCGCGTCCTTGGAAGAGGTACTGCGTAACTCATCAAAGCGCCTCAACGATTGCGTAGACGCGTCTACCGTCGCAATGGACACGGAGCGTGAGCTGAGGCGCGAAGTCGAGGCAAGGGCGCGGCGCGTAGAAGACCGCGTGAACACCGTCTTGGAGGAAAATGCCCGCCTCATACAGACAAAGGGCGCACTAGAGCGTGAGCTCGCGCGTGTGGCGAATGAGGCGCGTGCGTGGCGAGACAAGGTGCGCGCATCGCAGGACATGCAGGAGATGGCAGTGGCGACATTCGCCCAGCTCGAGGCACTGGAGAGGGAGAACGCAGAACTGAAGCAGGTGATGCAGACGTTCGCGAAGGGATCGACGGCGGCGATCGTGCAGCAGCTGCAACTCGCCATCGAGCGCCTCGAGGGCGAAGTCGCGCAGCACAAGAAGCATGAGGCCAGCAGTAAGGGAAAGGGCAAGGAGAACCGCCTGCAGAGAGAGGGTACCGGTGTTTTGGAGGAGATGCGGGTGAAGACCAGAGCTATCCAGGTTCGTCAGCGTGCTGTGTGCTTGCCTCCATGTCGCTGACGCTTGTACAGAGGCGTTCAAAACAGCTGTCTGGGGTGCTTGCGCTACGGGAAAGCACTGTGACGAACAACGGCTGCGATCTAGCTATCACCGAACCGCATTGTACCACTTCACATGCGCAGTAAATGCAATGATGCTCTACCTTAAATTTGTCTGCGTTCCACACGAAGTCCTGCGCTGCCCTGTGCATCGCAGCGTCGTTGCCTGCGTACGCAGCGAAATGAGCAGAGCCTGAGGAGAAAAGAGAGCTCAAAGTGGAAATAGTCGAGGAACAGCCACCGAGAACAAGCGAGAGCACATGGGCGTCTCCCTTGGCAAGCGAGATTGCAACGGATTCACACGGGTGAAGGTGGACCTTCGCCCGCTGAGCGGACACCGCATCTGTCTGTCGAACCAGTGTCTACCCGTTCTTTTCTTCTCGCTTTTGACCCAACACCAGTTGTTGCCGGTCTAGTCGCTCCTTACTGACCGTCGTTGACATCGTTGACTACCCAATACCCAGCGCCCTTGTCCTAACGCCGCGTCAATGGCCGCCAATCCTGGCTATGGTCCTCCAAACCCACAGAATCCATTCAGCAACCCGCCTCAAGGTCCCTATGGCCAACCACTCCGCCAATACTCTGGTGACGAGAGCTCCGAGTCCTTTCAGAGCCGCAATGCCAGTGCCGTCCCCCTCACCAACGCTGCATACTATGACAGTCAGTCAGACATGAGAGGTAGGTCGATACTACACGCTCTGAGCTACGCGTTCTGACCCGCCCGTAGGTAGCAACCTCGACCCTATGAATGACTACAACCGCTATAGTGCCTCAGTTGACTCTCGCTTCAGCGTAAACACCACGGGATACAACCCATTCGCAGACATTCCTGGCTCTTCCGATCCCTACCCAGCATGGACCACCGAGCGCGACGTGCCCATGACCACGGAGGAAATCGAGGACATATTTCTTGACCTCGCGCAGAAGTTCGGTTTCCAGCGCGACTCGATGCGCAACATGGTACGTCTCCGCTGCCTACTGGCTCGTTCCGCTCGCTTAGTGACGCGCCGTCTAGTTCGACTTTCTGATGCAACTACTCGACTCGCGCGCATCACGCATGTCGCCCAATCAAGCGCTGCTCACCGTTCACGCGGACTACATTGGCGGTCAGCATGCCAACTACCGCAGATGGTACTTCGCCGCGCAGCTCAACCTTGACGATGCCGTCGGCCAGGCCCAGAACCCCGGTCTGCAGCGCCTCCGCAGCGTGAAGGGCAAGGTGCAGACAGCACAGACGAAGTCGCTCGATAGTGCGCTCAACAGATGGCGCAATGCAATGAACAACATGAGCCAGTACGACCGTCTGCGCCAGGTCGCGCTCTGGCTGCTATGCTGGGCCGAGGCTGGTAACGTCCGCTTCACTCCCGAGTGTCTTGCTTTCATCTTCAAGTGCGCGGACGACTACTACCGGAGTCCGGAGTGTCAGAACAGTGTAGACCCCGTGCCGGAAGGGCTATATCTCGACAGTGTCATCAGGCCCATCTATCGTTTCATGCGAGACCAAGGCTATGAGGTGGTTGAGGGCAAGTTCGTGAGGAAGGAGAAGGATCATCACGAAATCATCGGATATGACGACATCAATCAGCTGTTCTGGTACCCAGAGGGTCTCGCGAAAATTGTGCTCACGGACAATGTGAGGGAACATGCAATCTTTTGGTTATAAGCTGATTGACACTCCTGCAGACGCGACTGCTCGATCTGCCCCCTGCACAGCGGTTCATGAAGCTCGGCAAAGTCGCATGGAACCGCGTTTTCTTCAAGACGTTCTACGAGAAGCGTTCCCTCGGCCACCTGCTCGTCAACTTCAATCGTATCTGGATTCTGCACGTCGCGGTCTTCTGGTTCTTCACTGCATACAACTCACCGCGGGTCTACACGCCTCTGACCAAACAAAACCCTTCGCCGGCGATGTCGTGGTCGGCGACGGCGCTTGGTGGTGCAGTTGCCACGCTCATCATGATTTTCGCCACATTGGCCGAGTTCAGGTTCACCCCAACGACATGGAACAACGCGTCTCACCTCACGACTCGGCTCATATTCCTTCTCGTCGTTCTCGCGTTGACTGGTGGACCGACTGTGTACATCGCGCTTGTAGACGACTCCGAGTCGAACATACCGCTCATCGTTGGTATCGTGCAATTCTTCGTGTCCGTCGTCGCGACGCTCGCATTCGGTATTATCCCGTCAGGCCGCATGTTCGGTGACCGTGTTGCGAGCAAATCGCGCAAGTACATCGCGTCACAGACGTTCACTGCGTCGTACCCGGGGCTCAGCTTCAGCGCACGCTTCGCGTCGATCTCGCTGTGGCTGCTCGTGTTCTGCTGCAAGTTCACAGAATCGTACTTCTTCCTGACGACGTCGTTCAGTAGCCCCGTTGCGGTAATGGCGCGCACGAAGGTGCAGAACTGCAATGATCGGTTCTTCGGGAATGCGCTGTGCTCGAACCAAGTACCGTTTACGCTCGCGATCATGTATTGCATGGATCTGGTGCTGTTCTTCCTGGACACATACCTGTGGTACATCATCTGGGTCGTTGTGTTCAGTGTGTCCCGGTCGTTCTACCTCGGACTGTCTATCTGGACGCCGTGGAAGGAGGTTTATACGAGGATGCCGAAGAGGATTTACGCCAAGTTACTTGCCTCTGCTGAGATGGAGGTCAAGTACAAGCCCAAGGTACGCCTTGCGAGAGATGTGAAAGGAAGCCTTGTATTCATCAGTTTATCAGGTGCTGGTCTCGCAAGTCTGGAATGCGATCATCATCTCCATGTACCGCGAGCACCTCTTGTCTATCCACCACGTGCAGCGCCTGCTCTACCACCAGGTCGATGGTCCAGATGGTCGTCGCGTCCTGCGTGCTCCTCCTTTCTTCACGCACAACACAGGTCGGGAAAGCGACTTCTTCCCTGCTGGTGGAGAGGCCGAACGTCGTATCTCCTTCTTTGCGAACTCGTTGACAACTGCCTTCCCCGACCCTCTCCCGGTAGAGCAGATGCCGTCGTTCACGGTGTTGGTGCCCCATTATTCCGAGAAGATTTTGCTCAGTCTGCGTGAGATTATCAGAGAAGAAGACCAGAACACGCGTGTCACGCTACTTGAATACCTCAAGCAGCTGCACCCGGTTGAGTGGGACAACTTCGTCAAGGACACGAAGATCCTCGCCGAGGAGAACTCCGCTCCCAACTCATTTGACGGGCACGAATCGGACGAGAAGCGCGACAGCCGCGCGGACGACCTTCCCTTCTACTGTATCGGTTTCAAGAACGCGGCGCCAGAGTACACGCTTCGTACCCGTATCTGGGCCTCTCTCCGTGCGCAGACGCTCTATCGTACGGTGTCGGGCATGATGAACTACTCCAAGGCCATCAAACTCCTGTACCGAGTCGAGAACCCGCAGATCGTGCAGCGCTTTATGGGCAACACGGACCGTCTTGAGCGCGAGCTCGAGCGCATGTCGCGCCGCAAGTTCAAGTTCACCGTCTCCATGCAGCGCTATGCAAAGTTCAACAAAGAAGAGTTGGAGAACGCCGAGTTCTTGCTGCGTGCATACCCAGATCTGCAGATCGCGTACCTCGACGAAGAGCCAGGAGAGAGGGGCGCGGACCCGCGCTTGTTCTCCGTGCTCATCGACGGACACTCGGAGCTGGACGAGAAGGGGAAGAGGAAGCCGAAGTTCCGTATCGAGCTGCCTGGAAATCCCATTCTCGGTGACGGAAAGTCGGACAACCAGAACCATGCGATTATCTTCTACCGCGGCGAGTACCTGCAACTTATCGATGCCAACCAGGACAACTATTTGGAAGAGTGCATTAAGATCCGAAACATCCTGGGCGAGTTCGAGGAGTACTCGATTTCGAGCCAGAGCCCGTACGCGCAGTGGGGTCACAAGGAGTTCAAGAAGCATCCAGTAGCCATTGTTGGTACTCGCGAGTACATTTTCTCGGAGAACATTGGTGTGCTTGGTGACATCGCTGCTGGAAAGGAGCAGACATTCGGTACCATGACGCCTCGTTGTCTCGCGTGGATTGGCGGAAAGCTGCACTATGGTCACCCCGATTTCCTGAATGCGACGTTCATGACGACTCGTGGTGGTGTGTCCAAAGCACAGAAGGGTCTGCACTTGAACGAGGATATTTTCGCCGGTATGACTTCTATCAGCCGTGGCGGCGCGATCAAGCACTCGGAGTACTATCAGTGCGGTAAAGGACGTGATCTCGGATTCGGCACCATCCTCAACTTCCAGACTAAGCTCGGCACTGGTATGGGCGAGCAGATGCTCAGTCGCGAGTACTACTATCTGGGTACACAGCTTCCTCTGGACCGCTTCCTCACCTTCTACTACGGACATCCTGGATTCCACATCAACAACATTTTGGTCATCTTCTCCATTGAAATCTTCATGGTTACACGTAAGCCACTGTTTAAGCAGTCTGTTTAACCTATCACTGACACGCTTCAACAGTGCTGTATATCGGCACTCTCAACAAGGAGCTGTCCATCTGCGTGACGAACTCTGCTGGTGATGTCATCGACGGTCAGACCGGCTGCTACCATCTTACCCTTGTCTTTGACTGGGTCAAACGCTGCATCATTTCTATCTTCCTGGTCTTCTTCATTGCTTTCTTGCCCCTGTTCTTGCAAGGTGAGATTTACTGCAATTGGTGATGTCCTATCTCCGCTGATGAGCGCCTTGCCAGAGTTGCTCGAACGAGGGACTGGCAAAGCCCTTGTGCGTCTCGGCAAACAGTTCCTGTCATTGTCTCCCATCTTCGAGGTGTTCTCCACTCGCATTTACGCGCAATCGATTCTGAGCAACTTAACGTTCGGTGGTGCCCGTTACATTGCCACGGGTCGTGGTTTCGCTACGACCAGGCAGTCGTTCACCGTTCTCTACTCCCGTTTCGCTGGTCCGAGTATCTACATGGGCATGAGGAATATTCTGCTGCTCACATACGCCACCATGGCGATATGGACTCCATTCCTTATCTACTTCTGGTTCTCAGTGCTATCAATGTGTATCGCGCCATTCGTGTTCAACCCTCATCAGTTCTCCTTCCCCGACTTCATCATTGACTACCGGGAATTCCTGCGCTGGATGTCTCGTGGTAACTCCCGGACAAAGGCGAGCAGCTGGTACGGATACTGCCGTCTCTCTCGTACAATGATCACCGGATACAAGAAGAAGAAGCTGGGACACCCATCGGAAAAGCTGTCGGGCGACGTTCCCCGTGCCGGGTGGCGGACGGTGCTGTTCTCCGAGATTATCTTGCCGGTCTGCCTCGCGATCATCTTCGTCATCGCGTACATGTTCGTTAAGTCGTTCCCGACGAACGGCAAGCAGAACCCAAGCCCGCTCATCCGTATCGCGGTGATCTCTGTTGGGCCTGTCGTCTGGAATGCTGCAGTGCTTCTGGCCCTGTTCTTCATTTCCCTCTTCCTTGGGCCTATGTTGGCATCATGGATTAAATTCGCTTCGATCATGGCGGCGTTGGCTCACTTCTTCTCTCTGATCGGTCTCATGGCGTTCTTCGAGTTCTTCGTAAGTCATACAGTTCACCGATCATGTCGGTAACGCTAATGCCATATATGACAGTGGTTCCTTGAACTTTGGAATGCCTCGCATGCGGTTCTGGGTGTCATCTCCATTGTCGCAGTTCAACGTGCCATTCAGAAGATCCTGATCTCCGTCTTCCTGTCGCGTGAATACAAGCACGATGAGACGAACCGCGCCTGGTGGTCAGGAAAGTGGTACGGCAGGGGTCTTGGCAGTTCCGCTTTCTCGCAACCTGCTCGTGAATTCGTCGTCAAGATCGTCGAGATGTCCTTGTGGAGCTCGGACTTCCTCTTGGGCCACATTCTGCTGATCGTTATGACGCCGCCGACGCTGATTCCCTTCGCTGACAAGCTTCACTCTACCATGATGTGTATGTCGTTCTCAGTTAATTCTCATCAATATGCTGACGACTTTGTAGTTTGGTTGCGGCCATCCAAACAGATCCGCCCGCCACTCTTCTCGACCAAACAAAAGAGACAGCGGCGCTGGATTGTAAGCGATTATATCCTCGTATGTGACATGCCGCTGACTGTGTCTGCAGGTTTTCAAATATACTCTCGTCTACATCGCCGTAGTCTCAGGTCTGGTGGCCCTGATTGTCCTTCGTACGTACCTCTCACGCGTAGCATGAGTCCCGTCTAACATTTAGTTGTAGCCTTGGTATTCCGAGACCGCATCACATTGACATGTACAGTATGCCAGAACATCTGATGTTCGTGCATGCATCATCTCGCAGTTCGTGAGATTCAGGAATTCTTTTATACGCATTTGTGGCGCTTTCGACAGACTTTCACTGTGCATCCGTATACTCACCTCATCTGTCTATTTGTAAATCACTAGACTCTAACAATAGCTTATGCATAATGAATACGCGTAGACTTCACCTTTGACTGATGGTTGGCCTTCAGAATCTGTAAAGTTAACTCTAGTGGAACTCCGCATTACGACTGTAGGTCAAATCATTAAACGCGGTCACGTGATGCGCTTTACGCGACGCGTTATGATGTTGATGGGCGTTCTACCATCTTCTTTTATGCTGTTGCTACGTGGACACATATTATGAGCAGGCCCATCTCTCTCTGGAGACCAAGACCAGTCATCGGTTCAGATGAAGCCTGCATAACCATACTCAAATATGCACTTCCGCTCGCAACGTCCCCGTCTGCTCCCTATCTATCTAGCGCTGCAGACGCACAGTCTCTTCGTTACGTACCCTCGTTGGCATACTTCTGTGTAAAGGCTCTCCTCCCATACCCCGATCAAGTGCATATACTTGGAGGTACTCATTTGCGATACGAACCAGCTGAAGACCCAGAGTCATACGATATCCTGCGGGCATTGATTCCCACCTACCGTGTAGGCGAAACGCTCGATTTATCGCAAGTGGACCCTCGCCTTTGGGCACTCATAATTCAACTGTTTACCAATGTTCCTTCCACTTTCCGTACATACACGCTCCCTCTGTCGGATGAGCATCTCCCGTTGCTCCTACGCATCCCATCCACACCATATTTTTCTCTGCTGACAATCGTTGAACTTCCGAGTTGCACAGAGTTGACAGACGATACTGTGATCGAGCTCAAGTCTATCCATAGCCTATGCGCGCTCGACGTGAGTGGGACGGCACTCAGTGGATGGGGGATCAGAAGACTCTCAAAGACGCTATCATTTGATGCGGAGGATGATAGCTATGCGGGGGCGGCGACGGCGATGGCAACGACGACGAGAAGAGGACCATGGGGCTTGCGTATCCTCAGCTTGAGGAACTGCACCAACATAAAAAGTGACGTTCTAGATTACCTGGCCGACTTCCCACTACTCTGCGTTGTAGGTGTGTGCCCGGCCGTACGAAGGGAGAGAACCTGGCTGAGAAGTCTCGTATGACCAGATCTTCGAGGGACTCGGTGCTTGCCACACTTCCAAAGTCTGTTTTCTCCAAGCTCGGACAAACCATTGTACCATCCCTCGTCCATGCCAAATGCCCTGGCGCATCTTTCCGATATGTATGCCACCTCCCAGTCACTTTTCTCTAGCCTTGAGCTATTCACCCTACGCGTGAACGCCTTGCAACATCAAGATAATAGCTTCGAGAGACTGTGGCAGAACGTGTTTGATCAAACTCCCAAATACCCATTCCTGCCTCGTCACAGGTATCTTCCACACAAGGCTCCTGGCGTCCCAATGCGAGATGCCGAGTACCATATGGTGAGCTTACATGATGGCGAAAAGTATCATGCGGAAGGAGATGAAGAATGTCACGAGGACGAGGAGAACTACGACGAATTTGAAGAGGAAGAGGAGGGTCACGACGAATATGGAGGCGAGAACGAGGTCGGAAGTGAAACAGCTGAAGACCAGGATTCCTCCGCTATGTCAGATACCGACGACATAGATGAGTTCTCTGATGATTCGGGCGTCCTCGAAGACATAGCTGCCGCTTCGGAAGCGAGAATTCACGCCGAGAGACAGTCCCGCTTGCGCTTCTATGGTGTTGAAAATGCGCTCCCGCCACGATCTCGTACCGACACATCGATGTATTCCCACAATCGCTCATCAAGCGACGCTGTAGCGGGCTCGTTAATGTTGTTTCGGCCTCCAGCGGCGTGGAGTGTCCTCCCCAATACAGTCGAAGATGCTGCGGCAAAGGCGTATCAATTTAGTCACAAACGGCCCAGGACCACAAGCTCGGGGCCTATCTCCGATGGACAATCACTAGCTGCGGACCAACCGAGGCAAGACGATCGAGTGAAGTCTGCTATGAACGGTCTGCGGGGCATGGTAGAGCGCCGACGGAGCACGCCATCCGCTATGACTTTCCTCAGCGGGCCATCAAAGGATAGAACGATATCTGCGAATCCGTTTGCGCGGAAGGCTCAAGGGCGTAGTGGCACATTTGTTCGTGGAGAAGCGAGAAATGGTCTTCGCGCGCGCTCAGCGTCGGGCATTGCAGTGGAGCTGACCGAATTTGGGGCCGGACAGTCTCGAGAGCGTAGCAATACCCGCATACGGCAAAAGAGCCATCCACTTGGGGCAACTGTACGAGCAACGCCCGAGTCTCCCGCTCGGCCTCTGATACCCATCACGCAGCTGAAGGTGCCACAGCTGCCCCCGTCTTTGAGGACCACGGAGTCCGCCTCAAAAAAGTCACTTGCAGTGCGCGGATCGGCCGGCAAGAACATCCAAACGACCCTGCCGGTCATGATCCGTAAAGCGGATATATCGTCTGCTAGTGACTCGCGGAACAATGCCGGTTTCTCAGCAAAGGACCATACGATGGATACCCGTCCAACGAAAAAGAAGAATGGCGAAAGGGTAAAATTCGACTGGAAAAAGTGGAGTGCCACGGGATGATTATACATTTAAGGTATATGTCCCGTATCAGAATATGGACTCTACGACCGCTTGTGGCTCAACCTGTAATAATATGTCTGGAATCGGCTGCATGCTCTGTAATGATGAAAATACGATGCGGACTTGACATGTATATTCGACTACGCTCAATCATCCTTCCACAGCCTGCCAAAACTCTCAATGATGGAGTTCCTGTCGACTTCGTCGCAATTAGTCGAGTGCGATAACGCCTCATATTTCTCGCCGTCCCGAATTGTTTGCCTAGCCGTTGCCCTTACAATCAGCAGTGACTCTGTACCAAGCTGTACCCTCAGCGGTGGTTCTGGCATGCTAGCGACCTGCATGAGCGCTTTGGCCGCTTTCGCAGCGTCGCCGATGAACGGTTGTTCGCACATCTTGCGGTGTGCGTTCGATGGTGACGTGGGCGTGTCGTATTTGGGATGAACAGGGACCTTCACCAAAGAGCTGCGATACCACTCCGTGCGGAATCCGCCGGGCTGGACAATGATTCCTTTAATGTTCCATTCGGGTAGCATCTCCTTAGTAAAGGCCTCGGTGAGCCCTTCCAGCGCTGTGCAGCCGCAATCAGCCGGCAGAAACGTAGCATGCAGATTGGATAGCATACCGAATTTGCCCGCGTTATAATATGCCAATGTGGGATTGGCAGTATATCCTCCACATGAGGAAATGTTCAGAATCCGGCCGCCGTGGCCCGGCGGATTAACATCCCGGAAAAGTCTTATCGCCTGTTTCGTTCCAGTTTGTCATGCCTTTGTAACACCAATAGCAAAATGTGCACATGCCTCTTTCATGATGTGAACTGGTCCCCAGAATAGAACCTCGAATTGTTTGCGTGCATCTTCTTCTGAAGTCGCTTCAATTTCGCCTTCGAGACCATATCCAGCATTGTTCACCACTACATCAAGACGGCCAAAGTGTCGTTCCGTCGCGGCGAAGGCTTCAACGATTTGCTCTTGTTTGGATACGTCGAGAGGCAGGATAAGGAGCTGAGAAGGAGGGTATTTATCCGCAAGAGACGCAAGTGCTTCGGGCTTGCGCAGTGTCGCGACGGCGCGCTCATTACTCTTCAAGATCTCTTCGAGCAATGCCCGCCCGAGTCCTTGCGAAGTTCCTGTGACTGAATCCGCAGTGTGAAGTAGGGCAGAGTGTAACGATTGGCCAACCTACTGAACCAAACGCGTGACCCGGCTGTAGGTGTCATAGTACTCATGATAGTGGAGTCGGCGCAGACAGAAAACAACACCGAGTTGTGTCTTGCGAAATCTGAGGATAATATACCGGCCACACGGCAGGGTTATACGTGTGGTACCAGCATATCGTCATAAGCAGTGTGTCAATAGACTCTCAACCACCCGGACTCCGAATGTGGGGCCTCGGGAGCATGGTCATTTTCTATTACGCTTATGGGAAGCCTGGGAGTGAACAGGATCGTCAGGAAACTGCGTGGTCACTTCGAATTCATCGCAGCAGCTGTGGTGGCTGACGCAATCAGTTCTATATCTACCGCGTTCTATTAGCAGTGAGATTACCTTTGGGCTGCCTCCTGTTGTACTCTGTTACTACGGGTGTCTCAAACTTCTCCAATAGACCATCCCTCACCTGCCAATGTGTTAGCTTCAAGGTCAAAGATAACCATTGTGCGCAGCTAAATTTCCTTATGAACAACCGTCATTTTAGGACTACTCACCTTGTCATGGCACTGGGTCCGGTGAAACGTTTATGTAAAGCTATTGGTTCTCTGTGCGGCGAGTTCGCATATTGCATCCTCTAGAACGTATCAGCATCACTGCTGCATGTCAGTGACACATTCATCTACGATCCCTGTTCCAACAGAACCCGATAACATGTCCGTGGTCCCAGGCTCAGATTCATAGCGTGCCCCGTCATAAAATACTAGCACCTCGATAGCGATCGTTCTCTTCTGCGTGCCCGTTACGTAACTGCACTTTGAGATCCGCAACCAAGGGCACTTGGCACAGTGGTAGCGCGCACGCTTCGCATGCGTGAGGACGGGAGTTCAATCCTCCCAGTGTCCATTTTTGCGGACTGTGGCCTGTAATTGAAGGCACCCACGGCGCTAGATGCCGAGATCATGCTCCTCGCCCTTGAACCTGTATATCCCTCTCAAAATGAACTCGTTGCGAAGCCTTACTGCCGCTGCACAAGCTCCTTCGCCTGTGAGCTGTCGAACTCGCTTCTTCTCCTCTCTTCCTCGCCCATATCGATTTCATGTGGGAGCCAGCTGGGCTGGCAAGCCTCCCGATCCTCAAGCCCGACGCATCAAAACGAAACCTTTCCAGCCCGATAGCGAGATTGTAGGATGGAGAGACAAGCTTCTGTCTATCTACCAGTCGCCTGCGGGTAAACACGTAGGAGAGGATTTCTTCTATGTTCAGGAAGTGAGCTGTCGCAATTGAATGCGCTCTAGAAGTCCTTACGATGCGCCTTCTTCAGATGCGCCACCAGTCGGTAGGTAAGCGTTTTTCTCAACACATTGAACTGCTGTTCATTGCTCCTCGCCATCCACACCATGACCTCGATCAAACCAGGGTATCTCCTTCGGCGTTGCAGACGGCGTCGGTGGCTGGGTTGATTCAGGCGTGGACCCTTCGCTTTTCTCACAAGCTCTCATGTACCACGCCCACCGCTACTCCAAAACTGCTTGGGCAGGCGAGCCTGAGACAGACCCGACCCAGGACTACGATGAGCGGGAACAAGTGGATGGATGGGAGGTCACGCCCGCAGAGTGCCTTGAGCTAGCGTACGGTGGAGTATTGCGCGAGCGATATGTTCAAGCTGGTATGTCCATCACTTCCCTAGTCCAGAAAGAATGCTTGATGAGGCGGAGCGGGTTCTCGATGACACTCCTAGGGTCTAGCACTGCTTGTCTTCTCACATTGAACGCGTCCTCTGGTGTCCTCCGCTCAGCCAAGCAGGTCTCCCCCTCTCATCCTTCTGCTCCCCATCTGACCCTCTTCACGGTAGTCTGGGAGATAGTGGGTACACAATCATCCGCTCCTCCTCTGTGCTTTACCAGCAACGTGCCCAACAACACTTCTTCAACTGCCCAAAGTACGCATTCACTCACCTTGTCCAATCGTTGCCATTCATCATCTCGCACAGACAGCTATCTAAACTGCCAACATCGGTGCCCCGGTTCTCCCGCGCGTGTATTGATTCACCCAGGGACGCGGAAACATACGAGACGAAGCTCCGTGACGGTGATATTATCATCGCCTATGTGAGTAGTATGCCGCATGAGTAATATGCCGGGACACTGACTTCATGCGCAGACGGACGGGCTTTCAGATAATGTCTTCGCAGCTGAGATGATCCAGATCTGCTCTTTAGTATCACGACAATTCGCTGCACTGTCCTCACGGCAATCAAATTACCAAGACACCAGTGCGGAGCTAGGCTTACAGGATGTACGTCATTCATCAAGTCCCTCAACTGCGATTACTTATCGCTCGTTCTCCTGCAGACATTGGATGACCAGCTCGTGCAGACTATGGCAGAACGTCTTGTTGATTATGCGCGAATTTGCATGGGCAACAAGACGCGAGTAAGTCCCTTCGAGCGTGCAGCAGCGCGCGAAGGCATGTACTTCCGAGGAGGGGTAAGTACCACTCGCAACGAGCAATTAAGATCACGCTGACGGTTCATATCTCCACAATAATGTCATAGAAAGTAGACGAGTGAGTGGACGACATACTCTTCTAGAGTTAACCTTGCTAAGCTGTCTGCCGGATTCCAGTGTCACAGTAGTAGTTGCGCTAGTGCGAGAGGCGATCTGACCTCTCATCTGCATCTTCTGTCTATTTATCATGTCTTATCGTCCAGACCTCGCATCATTTGCTACTCTCGGCCCTCCTACAGACCACCGCACTAATGCCACCGGTAGCAGTACCTCAGGACATTGTTAGGCCCGCATACACCCATACCGTAGCACATTCCTTCAATGCCCATGCCCATAACTATTTCGCATGCGAGTTATCGTACAGGCAGCGGTAATACATTGGTCCACATTCAACCCTTTCGTCAGAGATACGAGTGATGTACATTGTGATGCTCCTCGCTAGACCTGCTTCGAGATCCAGAACGCAGTGGACGTGATCAGACGATCACCCGCGGAAGGTCGTGTCGAGACCTACAACTGTCGTTCGATGAAACTCTCGATCACTCCGGCAGGTGTGAGAGGGTACTCCTTCAGCACAACCTCACCGTTCACAATGAACGTGTTTGGCTGGACGAAGATCTTGCGTGGCTACGGCATACACAGTCAGCGTCCGCCGTCGTCTCCAGCAAGCAGCAGCATTGATGTGATCTGGACTCACTAGCTTCTTCTTGAGCACCAGGTCGCGGATCTCGCCCTCCCAACCGGGGAGGGGCGTCGTCAACTCCGTGTAATACGCACGAGCCCCCGCGCCGTCCGCGGTGCTCTTGCGCACCTGAAGCTCGACGAGAAGCTGCCCGGCGACCTCGCGGCCCTTCGTGAGCACCTTCTCTTTGTCGACCTGTATAGAAGGCGGTGTCAACGCAGGCAGCTATGGCTCAGTCGAGGCTCAGGCTCACTCGGATGTACAGGTTCTCGAGCGAGCCGTCCGCACCGCGCACTTCCTCAAGGCGAGCGATGCCTGACCGAATGAGGAATTGCGTGATACCCAATCTACAAGTGGGCACTCAGATCAGCGGCGAAGGTACATGTAGATGAGATAGCACATACCGCGCCTGCATGTGAGCCTGGCCGTGCTTCTTCGTCGTAGGATCGTAAAACTCGAGGGCACGAAGACCGGCACGCGCCATGAGGAGGAAGGTGATGTACTGGACATCCTCTACATCCTTTTGATCTATATACTGTACGTCGCTCCATCAGGTCGCCTATCGTGCGAGGACGCGGCTTTTCAAAACGGTCTTACGCTGAAGATCTTCAAGATGTCCGAGTTGCTGACAACTGCGATATCAAGACAATGAGTATGTGGGTACACTGCTTCCCTGGGTGGGAGAGCACGTACGGTAAAGTGCGACGGTCTCGGCACGACATTCCTCCATCGATGATGATACCTCTCCAAGGACAGATCCGGGAGTCTGTCCTGGCTTGTACCATGATGTGCTGCGCCGCTGCTATTAGACACTCTCCAGTACAATGCATCATACACATACATGGGCTTTCCTGTCAGAGGGTTGATGATCTAGAGACATTGGTTAGGCCTCGAAGAGCCACGGGAGGGTCCGTGCACACCTTGACAGGATCGAAGTTCTTCGTGCCATCCGCATTCTCCTGGAACAACTTGCCGCTGCCGTGTCCGAGGAGCTCGTGGTTGGCGACTTGGAGCTCGAATGCGCGCGAGTCCCATGCGTTGTACAGATCGACGTCATCGGGGTGGATGAACGTGAGCTCTTCATCTGCGGCAGAACATCAGCATGTATCTGGGGTTACCCGCCATTTGCGACCGGACGCACTTGGTGCCTTGGCCGCAAGGATGTTCTGTCATGGTAATTCAACAAACCTACTTGCGGGATGATATTTCGCACGTACCGCAAGGGAGACGTTTTTGAATCCTACAGACTCGCGGATCTCGTAGTAGTTCTGTGATACGTATGAGCACACTCTTGCTAGCTTTCCTACAGACAGTGTCGCTTACGGGGATCTATCGAGAGCGTTGCAAGACATCAGCTTAGCTTTCAAATAGAACACCACCGGATGTCGAGCAGCGAATACGCACGTTGATTCCAGCAGGAATGCCTGTGTGACAAGTGGATCTCTGGCGTACGATCTAGCAAAAGAACAGCGTACCTCCAGTAGCGAACGTCACAATCTCGAGCGCAGTAAAGTCGGGCTTCCTGAACTTGTCGACCTCAAAGTCCTTGCCCCACGGAAGCACCTTGAGCAGCTCCGGCGCGCTGGCGACGAGCGTGTCGTACTTCGAGCTGAGCGCCTTGTTGACGATTGCCGTGAAGCCTGTTGGACCGACGCAACGAGGACATCATAAATGTGCCGCTCATAATTGGGAGCGAGTCGTTTTTCAGCCTGACCTTCCCACTCCGCGCGCCCGCCATACGGGTCGACGTACGTCTCGATGAAGCCGATGTAGCTCTCGACGACGGGACCGACGTCCTTGACCCACTCGGTGGACCCCGCCTTGTGAGCGGCAATCGAGCCGGTTTTGAACCTGAGCGCGATCGTCAGCTGGCGCGTTGCTACCGTCACACACTGCGCATGGTAAAACATACGACTCGATGTACGACTCGAGCATCGCTGCCTGGTGCTCGTTCGCAACGTGTTCCCTCGCCTGTAATGATGAGCGACATAAGCAATCGAAAGGACTGCAGGAGCGCCGTCGCTTGCCTCCTTGAGTGCCGCCACCGCCTTCTGCAGCGGCTCGGAAAAGTCGCCGTACTCTACGGAGAGCTTCGCACCCTTACCCATGATCTCAATCTCGTGCAGCGCGGTAGGCTGCGGCTCCGCCGACGCAACCAGCAGCGCGAAGCTGTCTGGCCCGTCCTTGCGTACCCTGCGCGCACGGTCAGTCGAACGCGTCTAGAGGTAAGTGGAGGCGGTCGCACCGGGTGTTCAGCACGTCGACGCCGATCTTCTCCGCGGCTGCTTGCACGGCTGCGACCTCGTCGTCCAGGATGGTCTCGCCGAGGTAGTAGTTTGAGATATGTCCGAGGTGGCGCTTGCCGATGAAGTTGCTTGCCTCGGGGGAGAGTTGGTAGATGTGCTCTTTGAGCTGCGAGTAGCACTTGTGATGCAGCTCGCATGGATCGATGTGCAATTTTGACTCACCTCTTCCCAGAGCGGCAGGGCCTTCACGGCGCTAGGAGAGTTCTTGACGACTAGTGCAAACTTGTCTTGGGGAACACGAGGGATGAACTTCGTGAAGCCGAAAGACTTGTAGTTTACGAGGTTGCTCAGGGCCTGAGATGAGATGTTGGATGCGCGGCGGTGCAGATGAGCATGACACAACGACACACCTGACTCGTGTATTGTATGAGATCCTCCCATTCCTCAGCGCTTATCCCCGACCTTTGTTTCAAACCTTCGAGATCCGCAAGCCTTCCGTTGTCACTGAATGTCAGGATGAGCAGGTCGTACAGCTTCTGGGCTTGGGGCGTCCATTGGCCCTGGATGATCCGCGCGCCAGCCCAAGACGCTTGTCCGACGTAGTGAGTATACTTCTTCTCCTTCGACCTGGACCAACGCGTCTCAACACGTCCCACACGACGAGTGTGAGGAGCTTACGTCAATTGCGCGAAGGAATTGGCGACATCAAGGCTGCATAATGGCGCGGCGCGGTCTGCGTAAAAGCGCTCTGCTGCGACGTTGACCATTGTTCTGATAGATAGTGCTGGTTGTACGCGTTGGCGGATAGGCACTGCACGGAGATGACGGGCAGTGATGAACGAGACTCGCATCAAGAGCGCAGGTGACCTCGACGAGCTTGAATTTGGTCTGGCAATCGCCGATCATGCACGATCAATCGATCAAGATTGGGTTCTAATCAAGATCTAGCCACACCTCAATCTCCACGGAGGTGAAGCCAGCTACTGCAGCCGGGCTGAATCGCAAGCAACAAATTACTCATGTTCGATACAATCGACAACTCAGAGTGAATGGGCCTTTTACTAGCAACTGACCGCGCCAGCCATCTGGCTCACCATTACTTGCGCTCTTGCGCCTTCCGAGAGGTATCCCGCGCACGGACGTAGTTCGCCCAGAGAGCATTCCATTCCGTCTCCAGCGTGCCTTCCCCTGCCTTCCCAATTCCTCCAGCTCGGTCTGCCGCAACACCTGCCCAGCCCAGCGCACGCTCATAGCACTCGAGTGCCTTTTCAGTCGACCCCGCCGCACGAGAACCTTCGGTGAGGATGCCCATCAAGTTCCACGCCTCGGCAGCAGAACGTCGCGCGTCGCGCAGCAAGCTGCTTGCTGGCCGACGCATCGACACCGAGTTCGCATAGTCTGCAATCAGGGGCGTTTCGGAGGAGGGCGGGTGAGGGATTTGTGATTGAGGAGCGTCGGGATGAATGTGTGGGAGACCGGTCAACGTCCGAGCTACTCGCTCAGACGATTCAGCGGCTTGGGACAGCCATTGGATAGAGGCAGCAGGCTTCTCCCGTAGCGCGTACAGCACTTCCGCCAAATGTATTGACAGTAGCGACGAACGGTGCAAGACGTACAATGCGTGCAGAACTTCGGGCCGGGTAGCAGACTCAAACGACTCCGGCTGCTTGATCGACCGCAGGAGGTTCAGCGAGGTCTCCTCCACCTTCCGGGCCTGCTTCAGCTGGCCTGACGTCGCATGGTACGCAGAGAGTGACACCAGGGTTGATATCAGAGTGCGCTGGGCCAGTGGCGACGTAGGAATCGACTCGGGGACGGCAGGCGGTATGTCGGCGATTTGAGTGTTTCCGCTGTCCTGCGTGAGCTGTATTGCACGAGCCCACCAAGCAAGGGCATCTTCGGGGTCCCCCAGACGTTTGTTGAGATCCCCAAGCTTGAGCGCGGTGCGCGCAGCGTCGATTCCTTTGCCCGGGAGCCCCGCCCACACCCGCTCAAACTCTGCCCTCGCCTCGAACAGCGCCTCGCGCGTGCCCATACGCTCCATGATGCTCGCATGGCGGGCAATGAGCTCGTTCAACGTCTCGGGGCGCACCTCCCCCGACCCTGCGTTCTTCAGCGCAGCGGCGATCGCGACGTTGAGGAAGTCCTGCGCGAACTCGAGCCGGGCCTCGACGACGTGCAGGCCGCCGTCCTTCCGTGCACCCGCGCGCCCGCTGTACGCTTGCGACTCGATGACGCTCTGCTCGCCGCCGGTCCCCCAGTGCTGTGCCATCCACGCGCTGCGCACCGCGAGCCGCCCCTTGAACCCGAGCCCGGCGTCCGTCCCGCCGCGCGCGCCGCCGGACCACCGCTCCGCCTCGCGGTCCCACTCCCACCGGCACGCCTCCGCGTCTGTCTCCGGCGCGAGCCCCGCGTGCTCGACCCACATGTGCGCGCCCGCGAACGCCGCGCCCGTCGTCCCGCCGACGAGGAGGAGGCCGACCGCGGTGAACTTGAGCAGGCGCTTGGCGAAGTCGACCGCGTACGCCGTCGGCCGGAGGGAGACCTCCTCGAAGACGGTCGACGGCGGGTCCGGCGCGCCGCGCTGCGCGGGGACTACGTGCGGCCGGCTGTGCGACTCATGGCGGCGGAGCGACGGCGCGCGGGCATGTGCGGAGGGGCGAGAGCGCAGGAGTGTACGTCGTGGTAATTTGGTGAGCATCGCATATCGTAGACGCCGCGGGGAATGTGTGACATGGGGATGTGGACGTGACCGAGGGCGTTTTGATCGTCACGCTCGCGGAGCGAGCGCCGCGCCGCGTATCGGCTTAGTCCGTACCATTGCAGGCACAAAACATAACATTTGACTGCGTTGGGAGCTTTCCTCAAAGCTATAGTCTGATTCAAAGAGGATCGTCGGATTAGTAACTTGTATTCAACCCAGGGCAGTCCGACAGCCAGACAATCTTAGCTTTGTATTACACAAGATGAAGTTCTTCATTGACGATCTACCTGTAAGTGAGCTGACATTGTCTGGGTTCTTCCAAAGCTCAGAGACCCAGGTTGTGTTCCCTTATGACAGAATATACCCCGGTACGCCGGATGTTGTCTCCAAGCTGCAATGCCCACTGAATTCGCACCTGCAGAGCAATATGCCTATATGTGTGATCTTAAACGTACCTTGGATGCATCAGTCAGTACATGCGACGCCGGCTATATCGAATCCACACCAACTGACCATACTCAGGGTCACTGCGTTCTCGAGATGCCCTCAGGGACAGGCAAGACCGTCTCGCTACTATCTCTCATCGTCTCCTACCAGCAGGCACGTCACCCGACAGTCCGCACCACCCAGCACACGCTCACACCTCCCCCAGTTCCACCCCACAAAGAGGAAGCTCATCTACTGCTCGCGGACGGTCCCCGAGATCGAGAAGGCGCTGGAGGAGCTGAAGCGCCTCATGGCCTACCGCATCGCGTGCGCCGAGACGGAGGAGGCGAAGCAGAAGGAGCGCGGCTTCTACGGCCTCGGCCTGACGAGCCGGAAGAACCTGTGCATCCACCCCGAGGTAAGCCGCCGTGCTCGCTCGCGCACCAAGGCAGGCCGCCGCGCGCGAGAGCGGGTCTGACCGTGCCCGCTTGCCCCGCAGGTGTCCAAGGAGAAGAAGGGCCGCGTCGTCGACGCGCGCTGCCGCGACCTGACGAACGCCGCGGCGTGCGAGCGCGGCCGGCAGAACCCCGGCTCCGTCGAGCTCTGCGACTGGCACGAGGTGCGCCCCCCGTGCGCGTCGGGTGCGGCCGCGCGCGCTGAGTCGTCGTTTGCGTTGTGTTGCAGAACCTCGGCAAGCTCGAGCCTGGAAATCTCGTCCCACCGGGCATCTGGACGCTGGCGGACGTGCTGCAGTACGGCCGCGAGCATACGACATGTCCGTACTTCACGGTCCGCAGGATGGTATGTCGTGGTTGTTCAGCGGACAGATGAGATGCTCATTCGTCGTGCAAGATGCCGTTCGTCGATGTCATCATCTACTCTTTCCACTATCTGCTCGATCCCAAAGTCGCAGAGCAGGTCTCAAGGGAGATGTCGAAGGACGCCATAGTCGTGTTCGACGAAGCCCACAACATCGGTGAGTGCCTCGCACCGTTATGGATTACAAAGTCAGACGATAGGACACCAGACAACGTGTGCATCGAGTCCCTGAGTATCGATCTCACGAGGCCGATGCTGGACTCCGCGGCCAGGAGTGTCGGCAAGTTGGGTGAGAAGATTGAAGAGTACGTCAAGGCTTCTGTCGAGACAACTTGCCCTAATGCCCCATTGCTAGGATCAAGAAAACCGATGCTTCGAAACTCCAAGACGAGTATGCCAAGCTCGTCGAAGGTCTCCAGGAAGCAGCGGACAACGAGGACGCGTTCATGTCGAATCCAGGTTGGTCAACGTGTCGGCCCTGGCGTGATCTGGTAACCCTGGTTGCCTTGTAGTGTTGCCCGAGGACTTGCTCAAAGAAGCCGTACCGGGGAACATACGCAAAGCCGAACACTTCATTGCGTTTCTGAAACGCTTCGTGGAGTACCTGAAGGTAAGCACCTTCCACGCCTGTGAACGCTGATTATCTGATTGTCGACCGCAGACTCGGATGCGAGTGCTGCACGTTGTGGCAGAAACCCCGTTGTCTTTCCTGCAGCATCTGAAAGATATTACGTACATTGAACGAAGACCGCTGCGGCAAGTCCCGTCGTTCCTATATGCACATGACTTATCGACCTGGATGCCAGGTTCTGCGCAGAGCGGTTGCAGTCCCTCGTCCGCACTATTGAACTCAGTAGGCTGGACGAGTACTCGGCTCTCCAGAAGGTGGCCAGTTTTGCCACGCTTGTGTCCACTTACGAGAAAGGTATGTGTGAATCTGTCAGTCAAGCTCGCAGCAAATTTGATCACATCTAAGGTTTCCTGCTTATACTCGAGCCGTTCGAGACCGATAATGCGACCGTTCCCAATCCCATCTTCCATTTGACGTGCGTCCGCGTCGCCTTCCATTCATGATGATGACAAGCGTCGTTGCAGATGTCTCGATCCCGCGATAGCCATCAAGCCGGTCTTTGAGCGGTTCAGCTCTGTTGTCATCACTTCCGGAACGATCTCGCCGCTGGACATGTACCCTAAAATGCTGCAGTTCACACCTGCAGTCCAAGAGTCATATTCGATGACCCTGACGCGCAACTCGTTTTTGCCTTTGGTGGGTGCCGGGTCTCGACTCGGGTCCCCACGCTCATGAGAGAGGCAGGTTATCACGCGTGGCAGTGACCAGGTCGCGATCAGCTCTCGGTTCGAAGTCAGGAACGACCCGGCCGTAGTGCGGAACTTTGGGAGCATCCTGATCGAATACAGCAAGATCGTGCCAGACGGCATCGTGGCCTTCTTCCCGAGCTATCTGTACATGGAGTCCATCGTGGCCGCATGGAACGACATGGTCGGTCAGCTGGCCGGCTTACGTGTCTCGGGCACACTGATCACGCCGCGCAGGGCATCCTGAACGAGGTCTGGAAGCACAAGCTGATCTTCGTGGAGACACCAGACGCGAACGAGACGAGCATCGCGCTCGAGAACTATCGCAGGGTGCGCGGAGCGCCCCGACGCCCCTGTGCCGCGCTCACCGCGTTTGCAGGCATGTGACAACGGGCGCGGCGCGGTGCTGCTGTCCGTCGCGCGCGGCAAGGTGTCCGAGGGCATCGACTTTGATCACAACTACGGCAGGGCGGTCATCATGTTCGGGTGCGCGCGCTCTTACGCCGTGTGTGCGCGGTCGCTGACCGGCCGCAGGGTGCCGTACCAGTACACGGAGAGCCGGATTCTCAAGGCGCGGCTCGAGTACCTGCGCGACGCGTACCGCATCCGGGAGTCCGAGTTTCTCGGGTTCGACGCGATGCGGAACGCGGCGCAGTGCGTCGGGCGCGTGCTGCGCGGCAAGACGGACTGGGGGCTGATGGTGTTCGCGGACAAGGTGCGCGGCCCGCGATCGCATGCACAACACTCACAGACTGGCTCTCACAGCGGTTCGCGCGGGCGGACAAGCGGGCGAAGCTGCCGCGGTGGATCAACCAGTACATCACGGAGACGGCGTCGAACCTGTCGACGGACATGGCGCTGACGCTGTCGAAGCTGTTCATGCGCACGATCTCGCAGACGCACAGCGAGGACCAGACGGGGATCTCGCTGTGGACGCTCGAGGACGTGGAGCGGGCACAGGCGCAGGCGCGGGAGGCGGCGCAGGCGGAGGCGGCGCAGGCGGCGGCGGAGCAGCGCGGGGAGGCGATGGACGAGGACGACGAGTACGGGGACGGGGGCCTGGACGACGCGGTGCTGCGGGAGCTCGAGCTATGATAGTGTACAGGACATACATGCGCGACCTAGGGGGGACAGCGGGGGCACCTTCCGGGGATCTCGTGGGTGACGATGCGCTCTGGCTGGCTGGGGGCGGGTCAGGCGGGGACGCGGACGGGCGGGCAGACGCACGTGTAGTAGCGGCGGCAGCGGCAGAGGGCGGGGGGAGTGCCGCAGTCGGGGGGGTGGAGGGAGCTGTGTGCGCAGCCGCGGGCCTTGCAGTCGATATAGGTGTCGCCGGTGAAGGTCAAGTGGCCGCACGCTGCAGCCTTGTAGAATCTGAGTTGGCGGTGACACATCTGCGGGGGATCAGCGCGCGGATCTGCTGGCAGGGCGAAGCTCACACTGGGCGCTCTGCTCGTCGGCGGAGGTAGGAGCACAGGGATCGAAGATGGCGATCGTGGCTGCACGGCGAGGCTATCAGTCGCAGTGGTCGCGAGCCTGCACAAGCTGTCCGCCAGTGCCTGTGTCCGCCCACGCCCCGCCCGACCCGCCTTATAACGCAGCGCAGCCCTCCCATCTTTGCCGGCCCCACGACAGTCCGAAATTTTCGACATACGACTGCATAGTGCACAGAACCCTGGCATCTTCGCGGGATCGCCCATGAGGAAGGACCCCGCGCTGCGATCGGCGAGCAGCACCTGCGCGGACGTCCCCGCTCACGTGCGTCCAGGCGCCCGCGCTCTCCGCACAGCGCGTCGAGCAGCTACTAACCGCGTCCGTCAGCCGCCTGCGCGCGCCCGTCTCGCAACGGTTGTATTCCCCGAAGCAGCGGCTCCTGGCCCTCGTGGCCCGTGGGTTGTGGGGTCGCTGCGTCCATAGCGGTCCATCGTCCGTGCATTTCGTCCTCCCCATCAGAATCAGACCCTCGACGCTATCGATATCGCTACCTTTGCACGGCGCCCCATCCCTACATGACGGTGAGAGCGTCTCCACGTCACCCCTCGCCTCGTGCGATCGGCCCTTCCTCTCACCACGGGTGCTCGCCGTGCCCAGAAGCGGTCCCCGAAGTGCACTGCGTGTTCACAATTTCCCGAGTCGCCGGCTCGGCGCACCCCCATGGCCAGCCATGTATAGCTTAATTCAGAACCCCCGCTGCCAATCGACGGCTGCGCGAGGCCCTTGTTTGGAGAACAACAAACTCTATTGTGTTCCGAACTCTGCGAACATCGACCGAGCCCGTCTGGGAAGCTTGGTTGCACGGTTAACGTGCGATAATGGTAGGCCTGACGCTAGTCTCGTTCCAGCACCTCTCCTCGCCGTGCGGTCCTGTTCCCACCTCCCCGATGTGAGCGCTCGAGGGCTTTCCGGTCAGAACGCTAGCGTACCGCGCAGGAGACCTTCCTCATGACGTGTTGTTCCAACTGCTCCCCAAAGCCGTAAGGTCCACATGGCCCCCTTGGGCGCACCCGGTGATACGACTGCCGATAGAGGCCGCATGAAGCCGTTTGTCATGACTATCTGCGCCTACACTGCGGCGGGGTTGCATCATTTTTTCCCAAGTCTCGCTGCGCACGTACCGTTAACAACGCGGACAACAACGACCATTCAGGTCACCGCCCCTGGCGGCTCACAACAGCGGACACGCACCGACCTCCGCAGGAAATACCGGCGACGTCCCGGTGGCGTTCGATGAATTTGCACGCACAGAAATCGTGACTCCACAGGCAGGCAGGCCAACCCACCACCCATCCAACGGCGCCACGCTCGCAGCGGCCAGGGAATCTGGCGCGATATGCGCCGGTATAACGCGATGGGCGTCCATTACGCGACCACGGCAGTATCAAGGGGCCTCCCTGATCTCCCGCCCACACCGCTGCGCAGGGCACGGCCAGACCGCCAGGGACTAGCGGCCGTGGCTCACCTACACACTGACAGGCACGCAGCAGCAGCACGCACGCCGGGCCCGGGCGGCCGCGCGCGACGGACGGACGGCCGCGGCGCACGCACGCAGCGCGATCGGCGAGCTGCAAATCACGCGTCTTCTAGCGCGCCACATTGCAGCCCTCGCCCCGCGCCGCGGGCCCCTGCTGCCTGCCAGGCATATGCCCGTGCGCGGTCACATGCGGCGGCGCTGGCCCCGTGCGCGCATCTGCTTCCGGCGTCCGCATCGACGGTGCTCTCGCGCGCGCCGCGGCAGCTGGCCTCCGCCGCCTCGCCTCGCCTCGCCGTGCGTGAGCGGCGGGGGCCACCGTGCGCGCGGCCTGGCGAGGACGGCGTCCTCGTGACATTATTAACGGTAAACTCGCCCGTGACACCCGCCCAGCCCGGGCTGGAGCACAGGCCAGCCCACCTCGGCCGCCCGGCTCCTCGCTCGCGCTCGTCTCTCGCCGTGTCTGCAGCAGACACCCGCGCGCACCCCGCGCGCGACTGTGGGTCCAGATGGGCGTGCCGGTGCCGCGCCGCCACCGGCTCGCTCGTTCGCTACGCGTGCGCCGCACCGCTTGCCGCCTCCCGCGCGTCGACGCTGCCGTCCCGGTGTCGAGCGGATCCCTGCGCCGCGCGCCCGCGTAGCTGCTACTTTCCACAGCGGGGCCCCCACGGCCAGACTCCGGGCACCCGGCGTCGGCGCCCTGCCCTCAAACAATGTCACAACCCGGCCGGCCAGCGCGCGCACCAGCGAAGCAAAGTTCACCGCCCAGCCCGCGGCACGCCCGTCGAGCTCGCGGCAGAAGGCGGCCGCGCGCGAACCGTATCTTGGAGCTAGATCCCGCCCGACCGTCGTGCGGCTTCCTTCGAGGCGTCCCGATCAATCACGTCACTGCCGCCCTATGTCGTGCGTGGCGCGCGTGCAGCGCGGGGATCTCAGTGCGCGCTCAGGCCGGCCCACGGGACACCTGCTGCAGCACAAGGACCGGGTCGTTCCTGGTGTCAGGGTCTCTGAGGCCCGCGCGGGCGCGCCGTGCGTGGCGCATGACGGAGGCACGGGTATGCAGGGTATCGTCTCAACGGGGAACCGCATGCCAGATAGCATATATATGGTCGGCGAAGAGCCATCGTGTCGCACATCGTGCACCGGAAGCTCCCCGACTTCGAGCTTTTCATACGGGATTTTCCGGCGCGCAAAGCTGAGAAGGGTTTCGCTTATGGTATACATTAGAGAATATGGCACATGGGGGCAGGAATTACGTATCGACAGCGATGAAATACAGTGCGGCAGTATACCAGGAGCAAGCCGCGGTACACTAGGGCTATGATTGAGGCTCGTCTGACATTCGTGAGAGGTCCTCCTGCAGCACCTCCTTGATATTTCGTATTGGCTCGCCTTTGATGACCTTCCTGACTTCGTCGGCGTCCAGAGTCTCGTGTTCCACGAGCGCGGACGCCAGCTAGAACGACCGCAATAATTCGGTGCCCAAGTTATCACGTCAGCGAAGTCATCAGCAGCACAGCAAGCCGGCGCCCACCCGGTGTAATTCCTGCTCCTTCGATTTGAGGAGGTTGGTCACTCGTGACTCGCCCGCTATCAGCAAGCTGCCATGCCGGACGGGAGAAGGAACGACGTCAGTCAATCTTCCGCAGCTTCTCAGACACGCTAAGGCATCTGCCGAAGATCAGTGCCTCCGTGACAAATTCACGGGGCACTCAGACGCGCGCGACGAGCGTTGGGAGCGCTACTCAGATAGAATGCGAACGCACCTGCGCACTTCCCCTTCAATCTCGTCACTTTTCGTAGGGCTGATTGTGTCTTCACGGTCGTTGTAATACACCGGTCCAATCTTATCGGAGAATCCCCAGTTCTAAGCGACCAGTGTGAGTCATTCTGCCACTATTTCACCGTCAGGAGCGCGCAGATCGCACCTTAACCATTGCGCGGGCAGTCCGAGTAGCCTGCTTGAGGTCCGAAGAGGCACCGCTAGTTACGTTCTCAGGTCCATAGACTTCGCGGTTAGGACAAATATGGCATAGTCAATACAACCATTTAGCTTGGAAGAGAAGTGACATACTTAATTCCTCCGCGACGCGGCCTCCCATGCAGACGTCAATTATGGCCAAATACTCCTTGAGCGACACGGAGTGGCGGTCATCCTCAGGTAGTTGGCTGGTCTGAGCGTCAGGAAACGTCAGTGTTCCGATCAGAACACGCTGGAGGCGACATCATCATGTCACTTACGACGCCCAATGCATGGCCACGCGGGACACAGGTAACTTTATGCAGCGGCATGGCACCATCTGTATACAGCGCCACGAGGGCGTGGCCACCCTGAGATAATCATGTAAATGTTGGACACAAGACTGCGTCCGAAGCTCTCGGGACCGACCTCGTGGTAGGCGGTCATCCGTTTGACTTCGTCACTAATGTACGCCGTTTTGCGCTCGGTCCCCATGACAATACGATCCTACAACGTGTTCAGGATGCATATGTTGCGATGAGGCACTCTGCTGACCTTGGCCCACTCAAAGTGCTTCAGATCAACCGCCTTGGCACCTTCTCGCGACGCCTGCACTGCAGCCTGGCTGTGATCCCGTAAGTACCCCAGAGTCAAGGTGGCGTGTAGATAACATCAATGCGTATACATACTTCACCATGTTTTGAAGATCCGCACCGGAGAAGCCTGGGGTTCCTCGCGCAAGAATCATTGGGTCCACGGCTATATGAGAGTGGCAATGAGCAATAGCGAAACTCTCAGCTTCAGTGACGTACTGGGCTCGGTAATCACGTCCTTCATGTGGTGCTTCAGTATCTGCACGCGGCCGCGAACATCAGGCAAAGGAACCGCAATGTGTCTGTCGAACCGTCCAGGTCGAACAAGCGCACTAGATGATGTGAACATAAGCAAAGGATGGAAGCGGCAGAAGGATCGTGAACCACTGACGGGTCCAAGCTATCCGGGAAGTTAGTCGCCGCGATGACAATCACACCCTCGTTCTGCAGGAAGCCATCCATCTCCACCAGAAGCTGGTTCAATGTCTGCTTCAAGTAGTGCTGGTCACGGTTCGACCGCCGCCCACCTATTGCATCCAGTTCGTCTATGAAGATGATAGCAGGCTGTCGCTTCCGCGCTGCAGCAAAGAGATCGCGGACCCGCTTAGCACCGACACCCACGAACATCTCGTCGAACTCGGAACTACGCGCAGGGTTAACGACACTTGCCCTTTTTTGACCAGACTAACTCACCCGGAGGCGAACAGGAAAGGCACACCCGCCTCGCCTGCGACTGCACGAGCTAGCATTGTTTTGCCCGTCCCCGGGGGCCCAGTTAGAAGAATACCCTTCGGCAACTTGCCACCAAGTGTAGCAAACGAGGTAGGATCCTTGAGGAATTCTACTACTTCTTGCAATTCCTAAAATAGTCTGGTGTTTACAATACATGGTATCTTAGTCGGGGAATGACATACCTCTTTGGCCTCATCGACACCGTGGACGTCACTAAACTTGTACGTCTTCCCTTGCGCAGGTTCAAACTCGGCTTGTCGAGGACCCGCTTTCATCAGCCCGGAGTTTTCCAGTAGTACGGCGAGGATAACCAAAATGACTGTAAAGGGTGTTTGTGAAATCACATACAGCATCAAAAGACTCATACGCTTACAGAAACCAGATAGGGCAGTGAGAACCAGGAACCTGACCAGCCTCGGTATCCAAGACCCCTTCGCTGCCGAAATGAATGCCATGGTCAGTATTCAGTTTCTAGGCCCACACTGCAAACGAAGCACACTATCAGCCGTTCGGCTCATCGTTTCAAGGGAAATTCCCATACAATTTACCCAGGAAAAGCGGAAAGGATGCTCGCGGGTTCCATCTCGATGAGAACGGCGATGTCCAAGATTTTCAAATGATTGAATGGATGTAGATGATCAGGCACTGGAGCCAAAATGGATGCACAGCGCGCACACCAGGGTTGTTCCAGACAGAGCCCCTCAGACAGTGTCTGACATATCACGTGTGCCCAAGTGTGCTTGTGTCTGAGAAAGACGAATGCTATCCGGCTGTATGCTGGCAAGACCCCAACCAGGACATGTCCAATCGGACAATATAGGGAGCAAAAGAGCCCTGAATGACATATAGCGTTTGTCGAAGACACTCACGTTCGGTGATCGTCACAGCAATAGGGTTTCCTGGTACACCTACGCCGCTGCCAATCGCGCTGGCCAGTTTCGCCATGTCGGTATTCGGGGATGCACCACTTCCAGATCCAACGGTCTGACTAGCAAGGACAGTTTGCGCCAGCTTTTGGCTAGGAGTAGGTGACACAGCATCCGTAGTATTCGATGTCGCCGAATGTGTCGCCGTAGTATCAGTAGCAGGAGCGGGGTCTGCTGGCGCCGAGGCTTCATATATAGAGCTCGAGGGAGCTGTAGCCGCGGTAGGAGCGGAAGCCGCGAGCAGGGAGTCGCGTCGGCGAACAGCAGCGTCGACGGAAGCGCCCAGGCCGCTCTTTAGCAGAGCGTTCAAGTACAGTTGGAAAGCAATATCCGAGCGAATCAATGGATTTGTGGAGTCCTAATAAAGGATTAATATGCGAACTATAATCAATTGCAGCTACACGCACGAATTCACACATGCGCTCCCATCTTGCAATTACCACGTCATATCCGGGCTTAACATTTGTCCCAACCAATGCCTCAAACAGCGCGACCTGCTTCTGAACATCAAGGGGGTTGGCGTTTGCGCTCGCCTCAATGGAAGCGACTTGAGCTACGACACTCGGAGGAGGGGTAGGAATCGGCTTGCGAGAGAACACCGAAGCGAGTGAGAATGGTCGTGCATGACATATAATTGCGGCAGGCGTTCCAGAAGCAATGTGAGCCGGAATGTGAGCGCGATGGGATGTCGATGCGAGCGACCAGGATCGCAAGAGTGTGTATGTTGGTGGCGTTCGTATATTACGCACCTGTGCGCGCAGCGCACCTCCGAACTGTACAAGAGCTGGATTCAGCCTAGGCTACGTCACGACAATTTTGCACCTACGAGGGCTGAAAGGCTCATCTGCCGCTGCCGCCGAGTCTATATGTCGTGCAGCTCGAGCTGACCAGAAAAGTTGGCTTTGAGCGATGCGAGCACTCGAGGTCGTGCACGTGCTCCATGCCGCTGCTTCGTCGGGCGCTCGGCGCGTACTTCTTGGACCTTGGCCAAATACAGCTCCTCGAGCTCAAGGCCTCGATTATCCTGCTCGCACCGTAATGGCCGGATTCTCAATCATTCGAAACACAAGCTTCGTAGGAATGTCTTCTCTCCAGGCTAGGAAATACGAGGGTCTCATCGATCCCATCAGGGTTTCAACGCCTGCACCTCCATCGTCGAGCCGAGTCAAGGTGAGCCGACAGCAGATGTACTGCCGTACGAGAACTTGACTTTTGTGATAAGATAAGAGATGTCAGTCGAGCTCATACCAGTCCCTCCGCCTCACGCACAATATATATACTTTTCCGAGGATGGGGATGCAATTCTTGCTGAGGACATGAACCTCTCTCCCGACGAAATGCTGGAGTTCTTGGTGGGCTCTCAGCACCGCTTGTAGCTTGTCCTCCTCATCGCATGAGATCTGCGTGTCCAGGAAACCGTGAAGATTGTTGCCTGGCGCCATCTTGATCTTGGCAAGACATGGTCGCTGCAAGATGAGCAAAGAAAGACAAACCATCGTATGGAGGTGAGTCTACGAGGAAATCTGTTCGCTTTCTGATCGTGAACGTGAGGTATATTTCAGGTTGCGACGCGATGGCCGCAGCTTGATCGATATGTCGATGGCTGGCCTGTTGACGTATATACGCAGAAATGGCTGAAGGGCAACATCGCGGAACGTCGCGCCAAAGACCGAAGCACATCACAACCAGCTTCTCAGGCGGGAACAGTATGTTCAAATCGATTGATCTTGATTTGCGACGTATTGACATTCTCGAAGAATGCGGGCAGAATCCCCGCCACGCCTAAGAGCTTTGTCCGTGCTAGTGTTACTTTGAGATCGTCGAGATCTCCCTCTAGCCGTAGGTATATAGGCGAGCGCTCCCGTAGGACCGTCTCACCCGTGAGCAAATTCATCGGAAGCTGTTCCAATTCTCACAGCTGTTCAGATGTCTTCCATCAGCTCTCGCACACTTTCTACTCATGCCGATGATTTGCGAGGCCAGGAAGCCAGTAGCGATGATCAAATATTCCACCTTCCATCGCCGATTGAACGATCTCCCGAGGCAACGCCACGGACGAGGCGGATCAGTAAGACGAGACGATGCAATACGACGACGCAATCCGGCGCGAGGAGGCAGCGCATGAGTCCAGCGTCTACCCCTCAACCGTTACACGACGACAGCGAAGACGTAGATCCAGTCCGCTCCTTTCTGCGTTCATTGCGTTTGCCTCTTGCCCACCTTTACCCGCAACTGATTAAGATTGGCATCGTTGATCTGGCCACCCTCGGCACGGTTGCTGGATTCCTCGACCGGCCTGTTTGGCTTAATGCTCATTTGAACATAAATGCTCTCGAGTTCAAGATCCTGTCCGAAGGTTTTGATGCGCTGGAGCAGAATACGACGGATAGACACTCTGACTAGGCTGCGTTGTTGAGTGATCATGGATCCATTGATAATAGTAAAATGAATTCTTGGACGGTCTACTCGTGTTGCTGGTCTCTCCTCGGCCAAGTATATGCTGAAGGTACTCTTCTCTGCTCAGATGGATGTGGAGCAGCTTCACGAAGATTGTTGTTTGACAGCTCGAAGTTGAAGTTTATGGCAACGTCATAGAGCTGATGTATTCTTGTAAACTATGAGCTCGGTATATAAAGAACTGCGATGAAGTGTATCGACACAATGTTGTCGCAAAGGACGTGGAGAGACAGCGTAGTAGTATGACAGTGCACGTTCAATTAGTTTACAAGTCGTCATCTTCTTCGGGAAGGGGGACGGCCTCAGCCTGTGCGAAGCGAGCTGACATTGAGCACCGGAAGTAAACAAACATGAATCACACGTACCTGCGCCAGCTCCTTCTGGTATTGCTCCATCAACGCTGCATCGACCTGGACCTCAGCAGGCGCAAGAGCAGGTGCAGCCACGAACTCGAGGGTGGGGTTGCTAAGTGCACGGCCACCGTCAGTAAATCTGTCATAGTGCCTGCACACAGCAATCACTCACCCAACGAGCTTCCTTGCAAGCCAAAGGAACGGCTTCTCGAAGTTGTAGTTAGACTTCGCTGATATCTCGAAGTACTGAATGTTCTTCTTCCGGTGGAAGGTAACTTGGCCGGTCTTGACTTTTCGCTCCTACAGACAATCGTCATCGCATGTCATACATCGAACGCTGGCCTCGGCTCACCTTCACGTCGACTTTGTTGCCGCATAGTACGATGGGGATGTTCTCGCAGACACGCTCGAGATCACGGTGCCAGTTCGGAACATTCTTGTACGTGATGCGGGACGTGACATCGAACATGATGATACCACATTGGCCCTGGATGTAGTAACCATCCCGAAGGCCACCGAACTTCTCCTGTCCTGCCGTGTCCCAGACGTTGAAGCAGATCGTACCGAAGTTTGTTGAGAAGGAGAGGGGGTGGACCTCGACACCGAGGGTGGCTGTTCGGTGGCGCGTGAGCACAACTCAACGTTACAGGATGTGAACGCGGCAATTTTAGGCGGTGCATACCAATGTACTTCTTTTCGAATTCACCCGTCAAGTGGCGCTGAAGGAGTGACCGGAAAATCAGTCATAATCGCAGGGCCACAATCTGAGCAAACGCACCTTGACGAAGGTCGTCTTTCCGGTTCCACCGTCACCGACTACATGCGATTGTGTATCGACGCATACAGGCGCATTTCAATGGCGTACGACGTGGTAGTTGACGCGACAAAGTCGCAAATATATGCATCGATCGGAAAAATGCAACCACAATCAGTCAGAAGACGCGTCCGGAACCATTGACAACCGTGACCTTACCGAGGACGAGCTTGAAGGTGGGGACTTGAGACTGTTCGGCCATTACGGTGATGTTTTTGGAGGTTGAAAGTGAAGATGGAACGAGAGGATGAGTGGAAGAGGAAGGGTGGTCCTGAGTGAAAACGCGCTCAAGAATTAGATAAGGAAGGTTACGTAAGCTGACGCTGTCCCCGATCGTGCACTGGGCGCTAGACCATTCAGCAGGCCTACCACAGCGGTCCTGTGAGGACGTGATTCACATCAGAATCACTTATGCAGCCTAAACTCTGCTTTCAACCATGAGCACCTTTGATCTCAAGCCATGGCATGTGCGTCGTTTAATTTTAGGTCATAGATGGGTGTCTACAACGCTACATCACATAATGCGTGTCGCATCTTCTACAGACTGCGGTAGCTTGATTAAACGGGACGGTAGATGAGTGCGGAGATTTTTTAGTGCTTCGGGCAATGTGGTTTTGGGCAACATACTCGACTATCCGAAAGCTCAAGCTTCAGTTTGGTGATTGTACAATGATGAATGTAGCTAATACGGGTTCACAGAGTTCAGCGCGGTACGAAATTGCTGACTGACAACGGCGGAGCAACGCTCGTGACGTCAAGAGATGGTCAGCCAATGAACCGCGATGCGGCATGCTATTGACTGTACCGGATGGTATCGTAATGTACTCCATTACATTACTCCTCCGGAATAGGAGGATTCCCAAATACAGATCTCATAGGTGCGTAATCGGCCTGTGCGTTTACCGGCAGCCAGTGGCCGAAGTGCATGCCGAACGCGGCTGCATCGTCAAAGGACGACGATCGCAGGAGCTGCGGCGAGGCGTGGATAAACTGTTCACTGGAACGCTGAACGCGACGGCATCGGCAGTAGATATTCGCGGCAGGCCGGCATCTCGGCATAGCGGTACTGTGCGTTTGGTGGGACCTTGCTTACATGTCCCCAAGTATATCTGATGCTGCTTCCTCTTCCTGCGTTATTCCGCCCCCTGTTTCTCGTTACATTTCGTGCACAACCTAGGCTTTTCTGAAAGTCGTGTTGCGCTCACTCGTTCCGTTCACTTAGTCAATTAGCGCGCGAGACCGAAGCAATGGACGAGAAACAGGCGCAAGCTGCCGCCACCGCTCAGCCCGAGAAACCTGGCAAGGAGCAAAAATCATGGAGGGCCAATGAAGAGCAAGTGCTCCCGGAGAACCGTCTTGGAATTGTGTTCTTTGGGCTGATGGCATCCGTCTTCCTATCTGCCTTGGATCAGGTATGTCAAAATGATATTCCATCAACGTCGATCCAGCGCCAAACCTCATCTTCAGACTATTGTCTCCACCGCATTGCCAACTATAGTAGAAAAAATTGGTGGCGGTAAAGACTATGGATGGGTTGGAAGGTACGTGCAATATGAGCACAAAAGTCGAGTGGCTCACTTTCTGCGAATAGTGCATATTTGCTTGCCGCTGCAGCGCTTTCGACGGTTTACGGAAAGCTATCTGATATCCTGGGTATGACACTCTTGCTGTTCTGCTTGCATGTAGTACAATGTTTTAACTGTCATACTAGGTCGGAAGCCAGTTCTTTTTGGTTCCATCCTCATATTCCTAGTACGCCCCTATGTTATAACGAGTTAATCACGGATTCACGACAGTCTCAGATTGGCTCTGCGCTTTGCGGAGCTGCACAGAATATGACATGGCTGGTCGTATGCCGCGCTGTCCAAGGTATCGGAGGAGGAGGGATCATGCAGCTGGTGCAGATCACGATTTCCGATATTGTTTCGCTTCGAGAGTAAGCCGTCACTGTAGGTTTTCTTACATTTGCATTGACCGCTCGATAGCCGTGGAAAGTACGCCGGGCTGATTGGCGCTACTTGGGGAGTTGCTAGGTAGGCGTGCCACGTGCATGTATATGTTGCTAGAATTGACCGTAATGATCAGCGTTATTGGACCCTTGCTAGGAGGAGTAAGCATACGTCGACAATAGTATGCGGACAATTGTGCGTTAATATCCTAATTATCCAGGTGTTCGCGGAACATGTTTCATGGAGATGGTACGCACTGGTTGTTGGGCATTCGTTCCCTCGGCTCATTTGATCTTTTCAACCAGGTGTTTCTTCATTAACCTGTAAGCAAAGAAACTCACCGCCTCTGCTGTTCCTGCTCACATCAACGCTGCCTCGATGTAGTCCGACGGGAGGAGTAGCATTTGCCATTTTGTATATCTTCCTGAACCTCAACCCACACCAAGGCAAGCCCTTCCGGCAGCATGCACGCGAGTTCGATTTCTCCGGCCTTCTGCTTATCATCGGGGGAGTGGTCTGCATTTTGATCGGATTTAACTTCAGCGAAACGAAGTGTTAGTCAAAAGCGGATTCATATCATGCATTGTCCGCTGATGTGTTGGCTCTAGGGGACTCTGCCGCAACTATTGCGCCGCTAGTTGTCGGCGTCGTTCTCTTGCTCTTTGCTGTCGTCAATGAAATCCTAACTCCGCGCGCCCCCATCGTCCCTCCACGTCTGTTCCGCGTGCGCACAACAGGCTTCATCCTCGTCTCCGTCTTTTTGCACGCCATCGCCTTCTTCAGTGGCACATTCTATCTTCCTGTCTACTATCAGGTACTAGGGGCGTCTGCCACGCTGTCTGGAGTGAAGTACGTTCCAGCACATCTTCCAGCCATACGCATATATTGACGCAAGGATGCTGCAGGATGCTACCATACTCACTGGGCTCTGCGATGATGTCTGTCATGTCAGGCCAGATTGTAGCACGGAGCGGGCGTTGGAGACCTGTCATGTGGGCTGGCTGGGCTGTATTTACCCTCGGCTATGGTCTTATGATCATGCTAAGCGACACCTCCTCTACGTGAGCGTTCCGTAATCCTTCATCCCACAGGACTCATCGCTGCTCGAGCAGCGCAGAGAAGGAGGTTTACCCACTCATCGCCGCACTTGGACTAGGGTGTCTGTTCCAGGTATGTCCTACAAGCTATTCTGATAGACCGGAGTATTCTGATGGGCTTCAATGTTACGTAGACGCCTCTGATCGGCTTGCAAGCGGCAATGCCCCTTAAGGATATGGCAACTAGTACCGCGACATTTGGATTCCTGAGGTGAGTGGACGCCCGACTGAAAACAGTGCAACACAGCCTTATAGGTTTTCTTAGGTTACTCGGCGGAACCATCGGCGTTACGATCGGCGACGCCATTCTCTCTGGTGTAAGCATCGCCTCTAGCGCCTGCATGTCCAAAGTCTAATGCTTGGCTTTCAGGTCCTGCAAGAGAAAGTCAAGAACATTCCAGGACTTACTATCAATACCTCGGCGTCTGCTCTGAACCAATTCGTGCCACAAGTCAAGAACATCCCTGTGAGTACCTTGTTCTACTCCATCCGATCAGAGATTTTATCTCGGATCATCGCAGGATGTCACGCAGCGTCTCGCCCTGATGAAGGCGTACTGCCAGGCTATTAGCACGATTTGGATAGTTGATACGCCCATCATTGGCTGTGGCTTCATCCTAGGTAGGCAGACGCCCATTATACGTTGTATTACCCATGCATTGAACCAACGATGCACTTCACAGTTCTGTTCCTAAGGGCATATACACTCAAAAGGAACGTGGTTCGCGGCGGCCAACAGGCCAAAGCGGACGTCGAGGCTGGGCAGGCGGAGCAGGTTGCGGAGGGGAACCCATCCGACCTGCCTATCGACCCTGCAGCGGGGGACGACCAAATCGATGAAGCTGAGCGAACGCGCTCAGCTGACTCGGTATCAAAGGAGGATGTGCGCACGATTGAGGCTTTAGAAGACGAGGCGGCGCGCAAGATGACCTCACGGTCGGAGATGCTTAATGAGAACTGATGGATTTTATGAGCGCATAAGGTTTCAAGTTACGACTGGGAGATTCTGACGACCAACCATGCATATCATGATATTTACACATCTAGACGTAGCATAGACATTGCACATTACTACCGCAGGTTGGCGCTCTGTTCACTAAATTGCATTCCTCTGGGAGCCTCATTGGACGTTGAGCGTTAGCGGTGGATATCAATTACGTGAGATGTGTCCCACGTTTTGAAGTTTGTTGATCCCTGTCAGACGGCGACCCGGAGCGACGCGGGCTCAGTGTCCAAGCCTGTTTCTGTCTCATATAAAACGACGACGAACGCCCACTGGGAGCGATACGAGCTCAATCTGTCATGATGCGGTCCGTCATCGGCGATGAATACAATCTAGTACATGGTGATTGGGTTTGGTACTATCCAACGTATAGATCAACGGACAGGAGTATCACGCAACAATCGCTGAGCGGATGCAGAATCACGATCCCCGAGGTGATCGCCTCCACTGTCGGATGAAGAACTTACCGAGCTGGTACGAACACACGAGGAGGCCTTCCATCCGCAGATAGCCGACACAACAGAGCGCCTGCAAGATCGAATTGCCACTCCCGAAGTACAAGGCCTGTGTCGTCAGAAGCCTGCGCATGCCAGGGGAAAGCACTTACCAGCGCCACGCGCGGGTGTGCGGCGGACCCGACTCCGGCATCCGCGTTCATGCGGTTGGTTCATCTTTTTGAGGCCTCGGTGCCATACAGAGCGCGCGAGCGACTACCATGCCATGAATAGACATACAGAGCACCTCGCCGGGGAGAGCGACGGAAAAGACCGCGTTGATCCACCCGTCAGAGCAGAGTATGTCCGAAATGGATCCATTTGACCCCGCACTGGGGCATCTCGCGACCCGACGTATTCGTTTCATGGTCACTTGACACCCCGCAGCTTTGTCATGCGCGGGAGGCGTCTGCAGCGAATCCCTATGGGCGGCGGCGGTGGAGAAACCGTATACGAGACGCTCAGGATGGAGTGGTGGCGGGACACCGAAGAACGTAGTTCCGGATGGGCATGGTGCGCGGCGAGAACGGACTCGAACTCGACGTCGGCGAGGCTGTGGGGGCGTCGGTGGGTGCAGAAGGCGAGAGGAGAGATCTGGCATGGACTGGCCGCGACTGGGCTAGTGAGGCAGAAGCTGAAGCTGAAAGGTCAGACAACATGGCTGATTGCCGCACATGGCAAGTGCACTTGAATTGGCCGTCTGTCCACCCACTACTCCCACACCTCCTCCCACAATTTAGACTCGCTCTCTCAGCACATCTGCCTACTTTCTCAGCTGCACTTCTCAGCTGCACAATGCCATCAGAGCACCCTGTAACTGCAATACACGAACAGCAGCCTCTTGAGCAAAGCCAGATCAAGCTCTGTTCCGCCTGCCATTGTCCCCTCGCCGACGCCAGTGCTGCCCTGGGCTTCCTCATCAACGACAGCAACGATACCAGTGATACCTCAATTGTCTGTGGGTCATGTCGCACCCGTTTCGCCCCTCCCACACCCAGAGTCGATGCTCTCTCCGCTCAAGAGATGGAGCGGGAACTTCGCCGTCGCGCGGCTACGCTGCAAGGTGGACGCAACGAGGCTGCGACGTTTTGGCAAGAGCCTGCAGCCAATCATACCATTGAAACGGCCACCTTACCTTGCCCTGATCACGATAACGACATGGGTTCCCCAGCGTCCACCCCACCGTCGTCCGCTCGCCCCGACTTCGTCTATTTACGCGCGCCTCCATCCGCTCCTTCAGAAAGCGTTCAGGCGCCCAGTATCTCTGTATTAGTGCGCCCGGCACTGAGTCCCATTGACACCAAGACTGTCGTTACTCACCAACTGTCCCGGCCGTCTCATGCGACGGAGGCCTCAAGCGGCGCTCTCGTCTCCGCAGGTACCAGCAAGGCGCGCACGAAGGCCCCACAGACATCGTCGCCCGACCCCCTCGTGGACATCACCCGCATCCGAATGCGCTCACAAGGGCATCACTGTCTGTACCCAGGTGCTACGTTCCAGGGCACCCAGAAGAGTGGGCGGAACAGCTACGACGTCAATGTCACCATTGTGGTCAGTGCTGTTGACTCGCCTCGTGTGTGGATCCGTAGCGCAGGGCTAACTAGCCAATGCAGGATGTGGACTTCTCGGCATCACATCTATGTGGATACCTTCGTATCCGGGGACTCACAGACGACTGGCCGGAGCTCACGACTTACTTTGACGCAGAGATCATCGGGAGTCGATACGGATTTTTGACGAGGAACTGGGGGGCGAGTGAGCAGGAGGATATGGTGCACTGGGCCAGGTTTCCGGCCTTCCGACATGTCAGACACGAGCTGAAGAAACCGCATCTGACGATGAAGGACGCGAATCGTGGCGCAGTATTCATGCGATGGAAGGAGAAGTTTTTGGTCCCTGACCATCGTGTGCAGGATATAAATGGGGCTAGCTTTGCAGGTATGTTATATCGCCGGCTTCGTCGTGGCGTGGCGCCCGCTGCGCCCAGCATGATGTGGTCCCGCAAGTCAGATCATGAGCTGATGTGTCCAATCATCGCACAGGATTTTACTACGTCTGCGTCGACTTCAACCCACAGCAATCTGGATCCGCCAACGCCGTGAATTCGCAACCGCTCGCAACATCCGAGACGCTCACACATCTCCCATCCTCTCCGCAGTCGGGGACCAAGCCTGAGTTTACGCCCCGTTCAAGGCGGATGTCGACGGGGGGTTCCCGGCGGATAGCCCGATCCCAGTCCCGTGGATTCCATTCGCCCCCTGTGGCTACCATGAGCGGATTCTATTTCCATCAGAACTCTGAACCGTGAGTGGCCGTATTAGATGCATGCATATGCCACGCGTTTACCATTGATCACGCAGATACCAGCAATTGTCTCTTGTGCATGCTCCCGAGCACACTACATCGTGTTTCGAGTTCAGGTGAAGTGCCGCTGATGTGGGCGGAAGGTGATACCCGCGTTGAAAAGTTGTCTTGGGTCCGTGCCGAGGCAGCACATCCTTGCATTGATTCCTTCTCCTGATCTGGCGTCCTCATGCCTGCCTCGAATATCTGATGCTCATGATGACTTCTTGCACGTAGTACATCCCTTCCTTCAGGACTGTCACCGCTGGCTACTCGTTCGCACGTCTGGTATTTACTGCATCATCACGACTCGTCTGTACGATCTTTCATGCCCATACCTGCCTAATTGTTGTACAATTCACGTATCATATATTCCGTTGCCTGCAGACCGTAAGGGGAGGATCGTCAGAGAGTTCGGCTGTAGCCGATTGCGATAATAGGAAACGGTTACAACAGAGTCTCGACACCGGGCCTTTGGCCTTCCTCGACCACCTCTATCCCCGCCCCCGCCTTCCTCAGCACGACCGCCATCTTCGTCATGTCCTCGCATACCCATTCCTCGTCGTCGACTAACAGCATTGTTGGCTCGCACTACCGCGTAGGCAAGAAGATCGGCGAGGGCTCGTTTGGGGTCATCTTCGAAGGTACTGTCACGACACCTCGTTCTGATACTCCCAGGCCCGCATACCGAACACGCCCCGTCCTCTCCTGCTGCAGGCACCAACCTCTTGAATTCGCAGACTGTGGCCATCAAGTTTGTACGCATCGCGCCTGTCCTCCGCCGTGCGCTGTCCTGTGCTGAACCTGTACACGATTGTCCCGTAGGAATCCAAGAAGGCTGAGGCGCCGCAATTACGGGATGAGTGTCGGTCGTACCGGATATTGGCTGGCTGTCGTGCGTGTGGCTCTGCTGCGCATCCTCCGTCTGCCGTAAGACTGACCGCGCGGGCGTGTAGCGGGAATCCCTCAAATTTACCATTTCGGGGCGGAGGGGTTGCACAATGTCCTGGTCATCGACCTACTAGGCCCCAGTCTAGAGGATCTCTTCGACATGTGTGGACGGAAGTTCTCGATAAAGACGGTCTGCATGGCAGCGCGTCAGATGGTTGGTACATTTGCTCGGGCTGTGCTACCGTGTACTCATTCCGTGGCCACTACAGCTCACCCGTGTGCAAACAATACACGAGAAGAACCTCATCTATCGCGACATCAAGCCAGATAACTTCCTCGTCGGCCGCCCGGGGACCAAGGCAGCCAATGGTCAGTGCTCTTTCTGTCTGCCACCGCGTTGCTCATCCGGAGGCACTGCGATATAACAGTGATCCACGTTGTCGATTTTGGTATGGCCAAGCAATACCGAGATCCGAAGACGAAGCAGCATATACCATACCGGGAGCGAAAGAGCCTCAGCGGTACAGCTCGATACATGAGCATTAACACTCATTTAGGACGGGGTACGTGGGCGTCGTTGTATAGGGAATGCATGCTGAACTTTGATCGGCTCCCCAGAGCAGTCCCGTCGAGACGACCTAGAATCGCTCGGTCATGTCTTCATGTACTTTCTTCGAGGAAGCCTCCCCTGGCAAGGTCTCAAGGCCGCGACAAATAAGCAGAAGTATGAGAAGATCGGCGAGAAGAAACAGACGACACCTATTAAGGAGCTGTGCGAAGGGTTCCCCGGTGCGTGGATGATTTTGATATTGCCCGCCTATTCTGCCCCGCTTTGCTTCCGCCGTATCGCTGTGCTTAACTAACTCATTGAATGCAGAGGAGTTTGGTATCTATCTCAATTACGTTCGAAAACTCGGTTTCGAGGAAACGCCCGATTACGACTTCCTGCGCGAGTTATTTGCGAAGGTCATGAAAAATAACAATGACGCCGACGATGGTGTATACGACTGGAATCTTCTCAACGGTCGGTTTTTCCTCTTGAAGTCCCGAACGAGAGACTCATTTACTGCTAACGATAAGGGGGCGTGGGTTGGGAAGTATCTCTTGTAAGTCTAGTTTCGAGCGTGTGTACCGCGCACAGCTCTATAACAGCCACCGTAGGGCCAGAACCAGATTCTCACCCAAATTCAGAATACGGGCCCGAATGTTGCACCACAAGATCGTCGCAAAGACATCGAGCGACAAGCACGCGACGATCGGCGACGTGCGTCGCAAACTGGAGGGGCAGGAATTCTGCCTCCATCACCCGCCCTCGTACGTCAAGGCTCAAAGCAACATGCAGCGCCCGGCTTGCAAACTCCTGGAGCAATCACGCCAATGTCTGCTGCAGCACACATGGACGTCTCAATAGGTGCTATGCAACGGCGCATCAGCCAACAGCACAGCACACAGCATCCATACGCCACCGCTGGTCCTGACTCATATGTGCGTGACACAGTGGATGATTATTCTGCGTCGCAACAGCCATACGGCCGAGCGTCACCGATGGTCTCAACAGTCGGTGCGGCACCACCGGCCCTCAGCAACGTCCGCGCGCAAGGCGGAGAAGTTGGAGCGTCAAACGGTGGTGGTTACCAGGGACAGCCCGAGGCTGAGCCACCAAAGAGCACCTTGTGGAAAATGCTGACATGTCGGTGTGGCTGAGCGTAGACTCGGTCTCTCCCTTCCTCTCTTTTATATCATCTTAGGATCTTCCCATATGCTCCTGCCTCTCTTTCGCTGCTGTCCTCGTCATCTGATACCTGCCTGCACTTTACCATCGCTATCACAGGGTTGATGCCCTCTGCTTCACTTAACTCTCACATTCAGTAATATCCTTCTAATCGGTTGCATTCTGTCGGATTGGTTCCTCGTAGGGTTGGATGTGGACAAATAGTCATACAGTCAAGGCATACATGACATACACTAGTGAAGAAGAGTCATAATCCTTCCCATGCATCCAGCTGCAATTGTTGATCAATGACGCGGTGGTAATACAAACGGGGCAGAACAATTCGTCTCCGTAGTTAAATTCTCTACGCACTGAACTGAGCAACACAAATTCTGCTTGCGACCAGAGGTACGTGAACGTAGATGAAATTACGTCGTCTTCATGGATGAACATCCCACCGAGATTGTTTCGGCTTGGACGGCAGGGTAGGCGGCAGGACCGGCGGTAATGTCGGATTGTATGGTCTATTGTTGGGACGGTAGGCGGGACGGTTCCCTAGTATTGATGAAAATGAGCTCTTATAAATGTAACTCTGCTCGATCCACTACTCACATTGGTTAATCCAGCCGGAACGATGCTGTGGGAATCCCGTATTGGCGCGGTCACCCGACGGTAGGACGGGTCCAGAGCCTGGTGCGAAAGGTGGCTGTGTATGGTTGAAGTTGCGATTTATGCCATTTCGACCTTGGAACCCGCCGTGAGGGCCCGACATTCCAAACTGCCGACCATTCCTATATGGTGGATTGAAGCGCCTGTTCTGGCCATAGTATGGAGTGTTATAATTCTGGTTGCGGAAATTTGTCCTTGGATGAGGTGGATAATCGGTCCGCTGAGGGTTGTAGTCATCGTAGTTATTTTCTGGTATCAGATCATCTTGGGAGCGCAATTGTTGAGGCTTTTCTTCATGAACAGATCGTTGCGGTGACCATGAATCCCTAGGCAATTCAAGTGATGGTGAGCGCTCCTGATGGACACTTCCGGCACGTTCCTTATAGGGAGGCGTGCGGGCGCCGTCGCGATGCTTGAATAAAAGTGTGTCAATACGTTAGTCATCCAAATATTGTTGAACATCGCCAACCTCATACGAAATACTACTTGAAGCATGATCCTGATCGCAAGGGGGTGTTCGAGCACGGTCACGATACCGGCTCTGAAGATAAGTTGAACATCCAGCTAGAGGTTCGCGGAGAATGTATTTACCTCGTACGAACTTGTAGTCCGGGGGGATGGCGATCGAGAAACTGATGGCTCAGAAGTCCGTCTGCGATGCCTTCTGTCGAACTCGTCGTGTATCACGTCTCGAATCAGCTCCCGCAAATCCTCGCCCCGCCCTCGTAGCAGTCTTGAAACCAAGGACATAGACTCCGATGAAGGCGAGCGTTCGTCGGGATAGTCCCGCGTAGCTACTGGGGAAGATGGGGATAGGGGGGGTTCTACTGAATTCTGCCTAGAATGTAGGTCGTCGCCTTGATCCTGAGTGATTTTCGGCGGAGCTTCAGGCTGGGGTTGCGCTGCAATCTGCTCGTGTTGTTCATCCCTCTGCTGGGTTTGCATGGCGATCGTCCGCTCCCTCTCCCGTAGCTGATGTTCCTCCTCCTGTAGTTTATTGTCCTTCTCCTGTAGTTGATGTTCCTTCTCCCGTAGTTGATGTTCTTCCTCCCGTAGCTGATGCTCTTTCTCCCGAAGTTGATGTTCATCCTCCCGTAGCTGACGCTCCTTCTCCTGAAGCTGATGGTCCTTCTCCTGTAGTTGATACTCCTTTTCCCGCAGCTGATGCTCAATCTCCTGTAGCTGGTGTTCCCTCGCTGATGCCTGACTAGCCTTCTCCAACGCCCGTTGTTCGTTGTGCTTCTCCTTTTCCAGCAACAGCCGCTCCTTCTCCGATAATTGGCTAATCCTCTGTAACAATTCATCTGTCAGCTCTTGATCCTTTTCCTTGAGTTGAGCCTGCAAGTCCAACACCTGGTCAGTTTTCTGCTGGAGCAACGATGTTTGCCGCTCGAGTCTGTCTCTCTCCTGAGCGAACTCTTTGTTCACACGCTTCAGCTGTTTCTCTTTACCGCGAACCTCCCCCTCCAAGCTTTCTATGCGACATTTAAAGTCTGTCATCACTTTGATGTACAGAGCGTACTGTGTGGTGACGTGTTCGAAATCTTCTTCGACTGATGGAGCCGTTTTGACGTCGCTGGAGCCCGGGGTAGGATTTACGGCAAGAGGTATAGAAGATGATAACTCCATCACGATATCTTCAGGTGGTGATGTCTCGTCTCTCCTCGAGGAATCATTTCCAATATGGTCTTTGTCCACAGGCGCGGAAGGCGATGTGTCCGTAGACTTGGTGATAGGAATACCGGGAGGCCTTCCGCCTCGTCCTCGAAGACGTGCGCCCACAGCGCTGGCCTGCGGTTGAGTCGAAGACGACTCCGCGGCGACTGGGATCGACTCAGGAGGTTCAGAAGACATGATACGCTGATGGCGTTGATTCTCAGCTCCTGCTGTAACCATCGGTCGAGTGTTCGCCATGTTGATTGTGCGCGCAAGGTCATCACCATAATTACTAGCTATCTTCTCGTCATCATCGTCAGGATGATGTTGCGTATCCTGTTGACGACATGAATGTATAATAATTCAAGGACATGTTGAGCATACCTCTCGCTCACTGTCGCGTTGCTGCAAATTCGGGTGATCTGAAATCGTAAGCCTAACCTTCTTTCGTGTCCTGAGTTCAACGACAGGGCGGAGCCTCTTTGTTCCTGCAGCGCGAGAAGACTTCCGGACTGATGGTTTGAAAGTCATATGTGTTTCTGGCAGTGGGAGTCTACCGTCACCATCCTGCGATACCTAGTGATGACCGAAATGGTTAACCGTAAAAATTGACATGTTATGAGTAACTTGAACTGACCTCGACATCATACCAACCTCGCTTCATTGAACGGCTGAGTGGATTGCATTTGCCATAGTACAGGGCCGCCACGGTAAGTCTCTCTCTACAGCTCCAACGCGAGCCGGTAGACATAATACTGCGTATACTCTTTGCGTTACGAACGTCCTGCGTCCGCTTGTCCGTATGAAGCTTGTGCCAGTAGCTGTGGTCTTTGCTCTCCCGATGAGCAAGGATGGCCTCGGCTGAGTGTATACCGTCCTTCTCCAACATGTGTTTAAAGCATTTTGAGTGTCGACAAGAGCAGCAGAGTACCCAAAGCGCATTCGACACCCGATGTGCTGGTAAACCCTCGACCATTGTTCGGCAGGAACGATGGTGTTCGCTTGGCTTCTATAGGTGTAATATGTAATAGAGCACAACGACAGACATCTATCTACTGCACCTTCTGATCCATCTCGTTCGCAATTTCGTGTAACGCGCAAGCCGATTCGAAGACCAGAACATCGTCGCGACCCTGCAGGTCACTATCATCGAGGAATGTTAGCCTAAACAAGGGTATGTGTAGCAACAGGAGGGGGGAAAAGACCTTTCTGTGATTTTCTGCCACGTAGTCTCGCTTGTCCTTGACAGTACATCTGCGGCCCTATTGCGATCTTGAAGGAGTGCATCGAATGAACGGCATTGAAGTGGCTCCATTTTCGTACAGAGACAAGATCGACCCTCGACATAGCACGCGCCACACATGATAAGACCATCGCCTGGTCCTTTTATCTCGGCTCCTGGTTCGATGCACTTCTGGCATTCAAAAAAACTTTGGAAAAGGTCGGCCCCACAAAAATCGCAGTACATTGTACACAGGTCAAGATTGGTCTCCTTCTCCTTCCCTTTCTTGGGCTGTGCTGATGACGGAGGACGTAGCACCAAACGAGTATCATCCGCAACGGAAATGTTCCAACCTGCCTGAGACGGTGCGGATAGAACGTGCTGCAATTGCGAGTGCTTGTGCGTGTACTCTTCCATGAGAATCTCATCGAATAGCTGCAGCAGAGATTCCAGAGCTTTGATCTGGGCTGTGTAATTGTCTTCATCGAGTGTTGGTCCCGAGGACAGTGGTAATGGAGATGACGAGGGAGGATCAAAGCTGTGCAGAGACGGGCTCGCATTATCACCCGGGCTATGAGAATGCGGAGGATGGGCTCTGTGAGTAGTAGATGAAGACTGCGATGTGTGTGGCGAATCACTACTCGCTAAGACGCCGGTGTAATGTAGAAGCGAGCGGTATACAACCGTCTTCACACGATAATGTTCTTTACGGCAGACCCTGTGGATGTGTATCGCATTGGGCTCGAGGAACAGCGAAAGTGGCGTGTTCTTACCGTCGATAAATCGGCAGCTCGTGATGTAACGCTATTTCCAGTCCTTTCATGGTCATCCTAGACCATGACATCTTCATGGTGAGGCCCCCGCGGTTTACCACTTGGTGGCAACTCCGAGGCGGGACTAGAACAAGGTCACCAAGCTTCTGCTCAACGACATAGACATCGAAGGGCGCTTCGGCGAAGTCTTCGACGCTGACGACGTAGGACTCCCAGTCGAGTTCCTGACCAAATCGATCCTGGAAGTGCTTCGCCACCACGGGCGCAGAGCCAGATGTAGTCATGAACCAGTACGACGATCCGCCATCCTCTGTGCGACACATCAGGTTATGACCAGTTGAGCCGCATAAGTCTTTGTGGCAAGGAGTAAATGTGTCCCCAATTCCATAGTAGCACATCAAATTCTCAACAGCCTCCTGAATACAATAGCATTATCAGAACTACGTGGTATATATATAGAGACATAGAGATGTAGTACGCACATATTCATATAGGTATTGAAGAAGATCATTCGTGCTACATGGACGCAGATTAAGCGGGACTGTGCCTGATTCTTGGAGCCATTGCTTCCATTCAGCAGGGCATGGCGCATCTTTGGCGTATAGGCGTTTAGATTCTGAAAGGAGATGAGCTGGGATGAACACGAGAGAACAATGGTGCTGCTCTGTGATAAGCAATAGGCATACCATTATCAGATGCGTAAACGCCCATGCTGCGAGATTGTGCTACAAAATCTGCAAGCTTGGTTTGTTCGTCCAGACAATTGTGAATGTTTCGAGCTGTGATATCTGTTCATCACATCACACCTCTGTAAGAGCAGACCAATCGCCGATCATCTTAGAATGATATCTTACTGATATTGCCGTACTTTCGGATAAGCCAATCTATCGTGAAGATCCCATTGCCGTCAGGCCAGGCCGAGTGTTGATGACAGTCTGTGATAACAAGCGGGACTCCATCTCGTTCAAACTTAGCTAACGCCTTTTCGACGCGCTCGAATTTGTCCATGATAGAGACCCGTAGTGGAGTATGGAAGTGTCTTCCTTTCTGAAGAAGGCTTGTATAGTTCCAGTCCTTCGTCGTTATAAATCTGGTGCGCGATGTAGGTAATGCGCGCTGCATCGATGGGCTATCAATTCTCATATTGTTGTCTGGGTTATCGTTTATGGGTGATGAGGATCCTTCATGAGCCTGTCTGAGGTTGCTTTGACTTGCAGGACCGTCCAACTCGCCTGCAGCACGCCGAGGGAGTGCAGGGGCAGACTGCTGTACAAATGATTTGGCAACGCCTGCAGAAGCCTGCGTAGCCGAGCGTGTCCTAGTCTGTCCACGGTCCATTGTGGATTCCGGTTTGCGGCCAGAGGCAGCTGAAGGAGTCCTATGTTCGTTGGAGTTCTTCTGTATGGGTTGCTTTCTGGGTCTCTCCATGCTGTCGACGTGATGAGAGTTCAGGCTGAGAAGTTCAAGGTTCACATAATAGCGATGTTCTCTGACAGCATGGCTATACATCTGCGATGGACCACACAGGCGTCTTTGGAGATATCTTCCAGACTTCCAGACTCCGACCCCCGGCAATCACGGTCGCGTCTTGTCACACACTGTCACGCGATTCTCGATCGGCGCGTGTAGCTGGGCTACAACTCCTATCTATCTCATACTCCACCTGGGCTTTCAAAATTCATAGTTGTGTAGCACTGAGTGTCACTGCCTCTCAAATCCGGAAACAAGGCTTCCGTGTCGGGCTAGGACATCCTACTTGCTGGATCGAATTTATAAATAGTCAAAAGTTGCAGCTCCGAGCTTTATTAATATTGATCCTGCGAGCATGTCCAACATCTCGTCCAGCAACTCAGAAGTAGACTTCTGGGAGTTTGTCAACTGTGCTCAATGTCATCTACTGTTTTGTACCGACACAGGCTCTCCACCCGTACCGTTCTGGCTCACGGAATGCGGTCACGTAGTCTGCAACAATCATCTCAGTACGAGGTCATGTCGGCAAATCGGTGTGCACCTATCAATGTGCTTTCGTAGATACTGATCAAAGCTGCGCTCAATGCGGAGCTCAGGGCATACAGCTGATGCCTCTGCAACGGGAGGTGAGTGTCCACCGTCTCATAGGTTCCGGCGTACCCATCGCCGTATAATGTAGATGGAGGCCCCAATGTCGGAATGGTTCCGATGTGTCCCTACTGCCCTTGATTCCATAGCAATAGCAGCGAGGGTGAGTCCTATCCAGAAGTCAAACACCTCCCGTGATCGGGAGAATGTACTCGTTCTGTAGTTCCAACTGGAGACTATTGCGTCTTTGGCGCGACACTACAAATCCAAATACACACAGCAACGCGGTCTCCTCAATCGGTTAAGGGATGAATATAAAACGCTGAAGAAGTACCTGTTTTTCTCGTCTACCTAAGGTTTTTGTCAAGATATTTAAAATCCCGATTATAGGGCTGTCGAGGAACTGAGGGCTGAGAATGATCAGCTGAGGCAGTATGGTGAATACGAGGCTGCTTCATCAAATGTGCCAAATATGAACGGGAAGCGTCGAATGCTGGATAGTCATCGGTATGTTGTACACTACGTGTGCAGCCTATTCTACTGGATGATTATTATCAGGCATCAAAGCGGTGCTAGGACAAATTCAAGCCCGCGTACCGTCATAACGCCGCTTGGGCCAAATCGACTCACACTTCCTCCAGATCACCAACAGCCCAGCTTTTCTTCGAATCGCGCATCGCACAGCGACGATGTATCCGGCTTCCACGACGAAGGTGAGGGCAGATCGTGAGGGCTATCACTACCATTCTTTCTAGACAGTATGCATATATGCCGCCTGAGACACCGCAATCAAAGGCATTGCCACCACCGGTGCTCTCCCATGCTCAGACAGCTCCCCTGAGACAAGCGCTCGCTCGTCAAACGCAGGCGCACGGAGGCCCTCCCGTCCAGGCGCATACATCCATGCCGCCGCCGCCTCTACCGGTCGGCCGTGACGCCCGCGATCAATTTCGACCTGGACCATCAGCAAGCGCACAGCTAAGTCAAGCGCAGCAAACCCGCGAGAGTGTTTCCGATCGAATGCTGCCACCACCCACGCCTCAATTCCAGAGAAGCAGTACATTGCAACAACGTGGCTCTTATCGTCCACCTCAGACGCCTCAACTGCAGACGATTGGTCCGAACTCTTCTCGCCTCTTCGCACCACCTACTCCGGTTAGACCAAGTGGAAATATATCGACAAACCGCTTCCTGCTGCAACAGCCACCGCAGCCACCGCAGCAACACCAAGGCACCGCACCTTCCTCTGGCTCGTTGCAACGCTTTAGTAGCAGCTCTGTCAACAATCCCGGCCCTTCTGCCTCTGGAGGGCCAAATCTCAGGGCGCCTTCTCGCACCGCCTCTGTCGCTATGTCTGGTGGTCAACGCTTCCCATTTGTCCCGGGTGCCTGAATTACAGTGTCGTTTTGAGATGTGTGGCATCCCTGTAGTGATTTGTCATAGACGCTCGTTGAGTCCATCGTCCCTGTTATGTGCTACGCCTGTCCAATGCACACATTGTCCTCACTTGTATGTGCCTATACCTGGTAGGCCATGGTAGTGTCTGAGCGGCGCGCTAAGTACTGCAAGCCATTTACCGAACCATGACACCGATCGCGTCAGGGGGCAGATCTTAGATCTAAGGTCCGGGCTCCACGCGCAGCGCGACTGTGAGAGGCGGTGGCTGCGACGGCGCCTTCTCTCCGCCTTCACCGACGAGCGCAGGACGCTTCGCTTCAAGTTCCCTCCTCCTCGTCTCTCTCACGTTCTATCCATTACGACCCAGCCATGGCGTACAGCGACCCCTACTACAGGGAACAGCAGTACCCTCCTGCGCAGCAGTACGACGAGTTCAACCCATACACCAACGCGCGCCAACCCCATCAGACGTATGAGCAGGGAAGCTACAGCTCTGATAACGTCGGTGGATACAATGGGGAAGGTTACATGGATGACCCACTGGGCGGCACAAAGGAACGACCGCCTGTCTTTGAGTCTGAGGCAGATGACGCCATCCCCAACAGACCAATTGGTCCAAGGTATGCCGTCTTATATATGTCGTATGTGGGGATAGCTTAATTGCTTGAGACAGGACCTCGAGAAACATGCGTCGATGGCGGTACGAAAACAGCGGCGAGCTGTGGACAAGGGGCGGCGGCGCACGCACTTGTGGCAGATTCTTGTGCTGCACGCTCATGATCTTCGTCTTTCTTCTGCTCAGCATCGTCTTCTCGTTAGTGCTTGTAAGTACAAGCCTTTCCACTGACATATTAGCTCTCATAATTATAACTTGCAGTGGGTCAGACCCCCAAGTGTCACGATTGGCAACGTCGGCCTCCTTGACAATGGCACAAGCCCAGTACGCTCCGTCGTTTCCATGTGTTGTTGTATTGTATCTGATTCATCAATAAGGTCTCAGTCAGTGGTGATACCTTGAAGGTTATGTTGGACATCAACGCGACGTAAGTTCTTAGTTCTCACATAAATTAATGGCATTCACACGTTTCATGACAGCGTCAACAACCCGAACTACTTCTCTGTAGATCTCACCGAGCTCCAAATTGATGTGGGTACCGCCCCTGCAAGGCTGTGCAGAGTATTGATCACAACAACTGTAGCTCTTCTACCCGACCAGTGGCGCCAGCACCCCCGTTGGCAATGGTGAAGCACCGAACACCGACTTCAGATCGCGTGCACAAACGAACGTTACCCTTGATGCCACCCTCGAGTACAATGTCTCTTCTAGCAACAATATTGCCGTCCTGCTTGACTTGGCACAGAAGTGCGGTATCGTTCCCGGAACGTCTCCATCAGACATTACGATTGATTACACAGTCTATGTACGTCCCTGTGAAATTTGGGTGTTATTATGGTGTATCACTGATACGGAAACCAATGCTCAGGTTGGAGTCAAGGTAATGCTAGTTCCAGTACATGTGCATTTCAACAGTAGCTTCCAGTTCGCTTGTCCATTGAGTAGCGATGACATTGGAGTCAGTATTCACCATATCATTCTGATGCGCAGTGCTAATCTCTGCCTCGCTACCCACTGTAGAGCCTACTCGGAGACGCGGGGATCAATTCCTCTGATCTGGGATCGCTTATCAACGGTCTTGGCTCGCTGCTGTAAAAGCCATGGACGCTGTTATTATGTTGGACGCGCATCTGTACATGGACTTACGCATGGGAGCAGTACTATATTCTATTGCTTTCTTTGATCATGAACTATTGTCAGATCGCTTTCGAGACGTTCCTAGTACAGTCCCGAGTAATATCATGCATGTACAACTGTATGTCCCGGCTCTATGTGAAGTTCCATCAGGTCCTGCCGCCATTCGATTGACAACCTGCGCATCCAGATCCATCTCCTCGATCTTCTTCTGCCTTTGATCTCGCTGCTTCTGCACTTCGCTGTCCACGACGTCGGGCGCGCCACAAATCTCAAGGCACTGTCCGACCATGCTCCGCCACTTCAGGTGTCCGTCAACCTGCTCGCACGCGACGTTCTCGACGCCCTTAACTTCGACCGGACTGAGGCCTGCAACGCCCCAGCTCGCGCTCGACAGACGCGAGAGCACCGCGAGGATGTAGTCCTCCGCGCCGTATGCGTTCACCAGGCGGCCTGCAACGACGCGGCGTGCGGCGGCCCATGCGGGCGGATCGCTCGCGACCGGCGCGCCGAACAGGTAGACATCCTGCACGAGGTGCAGCGTGGCGCTGGGGGGCAGCGCCGCGAGATGCTGCAGCGCCTCGAAGATCACGAGCGCGCCGAGCGAGTAGCCGACGAGCGTGACGGGGCGCGTACCCAGGACGCGCTGTGCGAGGAGCGTGCCGAGCACTTTGCCCGCTTTGCGCGCGAGGGACTTGGCCGTCATCCAGGGGTTGTCTGAGATGAGACAGGGACTGAGATCAGCAAGAGGTGGCTCGTTGTGTGAAGGGGACTGACCTATCACTTTCGTGATCTGCAGCCAGGCGGTAGGTGAGAGGGCGGCGAAGAGGCTGGCAAACACGGTCCGCTTGATGATTTCGGCCTTGATATACTTCATCGCTCGCGCTTTGATCAGGGAAGTCAGAGCGTTAGACAGGTCTTGCAGCGCTTTCACTTCCTAATCGTGAATCAGTGAGAGCCAGACCTGCAATATGTCACCGAGGCGTGCGTACCCATTGCAGGGCAAATGTATCGTCGCCGTCAAAGACAGCCCATGGCTCCGTGATATCTTGCGGCGAATCCAGCCACCCGCTCACACAGAGCCTCACCGCCAGTGTGTTACGCGGCTTACGGACTGGAACGATAGCGAGATCGTTCACATCCCGCAAGTATCGTCCCACCGTCTCTGCCGATCTCTTCGATCCATAGGCGCCGAAGAGCGCCCCGCAGACGACGGACGAGCTCGCCAGTCCGCTTGCTAGGAGTCCCGCCGCGGTCCCACCGACGCCGAGCCACCCCAAGATTGTGGACACGCCTGCGCCGACGAGGGGTGCAGCTAACCCGCCCGTAACGCCAATGAGCACGCCACCAGCCACCGCGCTTAGACCAATGCCGACGTTTCTTAGTGTCCTGGATTGCTCAGAGGCTTCGTGCTTTGCACGCTGCGTCCTGCGCTCCGCCTCCTGGAGTGCGTGTGACGGATCTTTCAGCGTTGCTGCCACCGTATCTTCGTCCACTTGTCCTAGTGACAGCAGGAAGACTCTTGTATGGGCTGAGTAGCTCTTTGCGGTTGTGGCGTGCAGAAAGAGCACAGTGTTTAACACCTGGCTTACTGCGGCTTGATCTGGAAGAGGAGGTAGACCTGCGAGGGATGTATCCGACAGCGGCCCAAGGGTCGGAACAGCATCTACATACCACGATTTCGTTAGAGTGCCTCGAGCACGATTGTCAATGTAGCGTGTGCTTGCCTCCTGGTTCGTGACAAGATAGCCATGCATGCTTCAGCAGGTCTTCTCCCCACAAGTTCAGATTTTTAACGAATAGTTCCCTCAAACGCTCTTTCTGGTTTGGCGGGAGCGAAGAGAACTCGTTTTCAGCCAACGCGTACAGCTCGGTGGTGTTGCGATGTGTGGCGAGGCGGCGGTAGATGTGCTGAAAGACAGACAAGCGTTCCCCATCGCTGAGCTCGTTCGGCGGCGTGATCTTGGTGAGATCGCTCATGGCGAGATAGGGATGAGCAAGACATGCGGATTGTTCTTGCTATGCCACTGTATGTCAGGAAGCACTCAGCCTGATCGAGCGATGGCCTGATTGCGTCACAGACGGCGACTCGATCAGCGCCACAATCAACCGAGATTTCGCATCAATTGCAGCAGTAAATAACAAGCATGCGCATTTATGTACACAAGCAACCCGCGATCATCGAGCAAGCAGCATATCACCTAGGCTAGGTCTCTAAATCTTCCTGCTTCGCGTTCTCACGCTCTATCAGCCCGTCTATGATGAGCTTCACTTCGAATGCCGTGGCTCGCAGATTCCTTAGGAGCCATTTCTCGTTATCAGGGATGATGGCCAATGTGGCAAGCGTCTTGTCATCCCGGATGCCGATCGCTTTGAACATCGGTAGAAGATGTTCCAAAGGGAGGCGGAGTGACCGGAGGAAAGTAGTGATGGGTTCAGCCTCGCTATGTGTTCGGAGAGAGGCCTAAAGCATCGTGCAGTGAGCAGCTTCCTGGATAGACATGCCTGCCTACTCGTTGTTCATTGTCTGATAAGTCATTGCGCACACGTTCTCTGACCGTATTCCTCGTGTGTTTGGTTGGCGAAGACAAGAGGGAGTGTACACGATGCGGAGTTCCAGCCATCGGCTGCTTGACGTTCCTCTTTGATCCCGACGGCAGCTGCAAGACATTTATCAGACCTGCGTGCACAAACATACATTGGCTTTGGAGTACCGCTCGGCCTGTTCCATGCTTGGTGTCCATCTTGGCCGTGTTGTGCACCAACGAGCTTTTGGTGAGGACATGTCTGGTCATTATATGGATTGGCCAATGGCCCTCATAGCATTCGGCGTCTTCCCACCGCTCAGCAACCTACAAACTCCATGAGGATTCCGATGTGGGGCCGTGAGCATACATACATTTGTGATGTGTTTTTCAAGGGCATCTTTGTCCTGAAAACTGAGTCCCTTTCGCATGTCGAGATGGTATTCTGCAGATCTAGTGACCATGTCCTATGGTGAAGCAGAGAGTCCATTTTCTGCCCGAGGATGGCCTATAGCTCAGATATAACTACCTTGAACTCATACAACCTCTCGGGGGTAATCCTCATCTGCTCCCTTAGCGTTTGAGCACCCGTTCTTGTATTATTCAGCGCATTCGCTGTGATGCGAGGCTTGGGGATCTTCCCCGAAGGCATTGCACCTGCTAGAGACGTCACTTCACTCACCGACTTTTGTTGATATTGACACCTACGGCCTGGCACACTTCCCTGATGCGCTAGGAGCGAGTGAACACGCAGGAGGAAAGAACCTATCCCTATCGGAGCCCCGTGGCTCCATAGAACAAAGCGCCTCTTTAGGCAGGCGTAGAAGTCAGTCGGAGCGAAGCTCCTTGCTTCACGAAGCGTGTATGCCCGTACGGACCTCGGGCTGTACTATCGCCCGGTCAATAGCTAATGCGCAGTGATACAGATCATGCGTATAATACAGTTATAGGAGTTGAAGGACGCGAAAGACTTGACAACCTCAAAATGCAGCTCTTCGTTTCCGACCTGTGTATTTCGAGTCGTTGGGAACGCCCTCCTTGCCCCGCCGGCGATACAGCTGTACCCGCTCATCAGCATGGCGCGGCAGCGAACCTCAAGCAGACAACCTACATCTTTCTTCTTGAGGATCCATTCCTTGTCCTTAATGTTCTTTCGCTTGCCATCCTTCTTCTTCCGCAGGCGCTCCCTCGCCTTCTCGAACTTCGCGTGCTCCTCACCATCGGCGCCCTCTGCCTCGAGGCCCTTCGGAACCTGCTGCCCACCGCCGCCGCCGACGAACAGACACAAGAAAACCTTGCGCGCCTTGTTCGAGTTTGGGTAATCCACTACGATACCACCCCCGAAGCCGGCCTTTTGCGCCATCGACGTGATGAGCTGCACCTGGTCGTCGGACGTTGGGTAGAACTGGAACACGGCGCGCGATGGGTTACGCAGGGCGGCGTGAAGGGTCGTGAAGAAACGCTGCAGGCGGTGTGGTGGCGAGGATGTCGGGTGGGAGGTCTCTGCGTTTAGTAGCCACTGTATCACTGAAATGCTACAACGTGCACGAAGATTAGGACTCAATGTGACTAGAATGAGCATTGATATTCGAAACAGCGCACCTAATCGCCCCATCAAAGCTACCTGGACGGAAACCAAACCCTTGGCCAATGTCTTGTAGGAACAAGTCGCCCTCCACTTCTCGCTCGAGAGCGACCTCTAAGAAGGCGGCGCTTTGCTCAGCGCATGTGACGTGTGTCAAATGGTACGATCCACATACCCAACATACTGGGGGCGACATCGACACCGACCCATACATGGCCCTGTTCGTCTAGGATCTCGCCAGACAGCCCCGAACCGCAGCCGATGTCCAGGAGGAGCGCAGGCTGATCTGGTGGGAGGTTTAGGAGCTCCAATGCTCGGTATGTCATGTCCGCCTGGATCTGTTGAATACGGGAGCTGCAGTGAGATGAGATGCCTCCTGCGAGGACAGCTTGTGATGGGTAGACGTACTTATTAGTGTACTTTTTGGCCTCAGCATCGCCATAGTACTATTTGGATTGTGTCAGACCGTAAACAAGCTGAATTCAGAAGTATAGTGTAAAGCGCACAATTTCCGGAGGAGCCTGAAACTCTGGCCGAGACATTGTGGCATACAAAGCGGAGGGTGGTGGTGGCGGGAAATCTGCAGCAAGCGTAAATAGATCAATCGGTGATCGACTGCCAGGCGCGCTATCTCCCCACGGAAGCGCTAGCCGAATCGCGGGTGGCGGTCGTCTGCATGCATCATTGCCTGACCTGCGAGGTGGCTCTAACTTGTCTGACCTTCTACGCTCTGAATGCCTCCAAAACGGACGCGTCGTACCTCACCCGCCCCAGCAGGCCTGAAGGAGGGCGAGAAGCTGAAGCGGCAGAAGCTGGTAGCTCGGACTCGTTCGTATTCAGCATGGGATTGGGCTGGCTCTGAGGTGCTCGACGCGGCGGATATCACCCTGGAACACCGCTTGGCGACATGTGGATTGTCCAAAAACAGCATACATCCGCTATGTGCTAACAAGTACGCCGTCAAGCCAAAGCCAAAGCCCGCCAATGGGAAATCCCAGGAAGGGGCCGAGGGAGAGCAGGAGGAGGACGTCATTGTTATATCCGACGATGATATACCGTCGTGTAACAGTAGAACATGCAAGAGTAATCCATATTGCTTGAACTATCTTGGTCAAGAGAAGTGGGAAAACGAAGGTGAGGAGGCGAGTGCTAGCAAGCCACAATTTGAGTAATCCTGTGGTTATAGACAAGGCCCGCGAGGCTTTCTTGAAGGTAGTCAACCTCGGTGAAGATCCGATTGCTTCTTCGAGAGCTGCTGGTCATCCTGTCGGCTTGAAAGTACGGTTGCCGGCTCGCCAAAGAATTTGACTGTACTCATTGTTACATGTCCAGAACCTGGGTGCCACATGCTATGCAAATGCATACTTACAAGTATGTACGCTACTTCAGCCTTCTGTGGCAAAGACTCACTGGAGCGCGGTAGGTATGGTTCCAGGATGTGACATTCCGCAACGGCGTATACCGGTGTCAGTTGCCTGAGAGCCCCAACTTCAAGCTTGAGGTATTCAACATGCTTGGGCTGCAATGATGAAAAGCATTCATAAAAAGCAACAGGATTCCCCCATATTTCAATTGCAAGTCACATTCGCTGCAATGCAAGAAGGGAAAGAAAGCGCATTCAATCCGATCAGGCTCGTCGAAAGTTTGAAGTTAAGGACGACAGAACAACAAGATGCTCAGGAGTCGGTCACTCTGTGTCTCGCGCATTGCCATCATTAACCCGTGAACACAGGTTTTCCAAACTGTTCATGGCTCATCTAGATACCGAGTTCAAGAAACAGTCAGACCCTGCCCTCAAGACTCTCATTCCAGATCAGGTGAATAAGGCAGAATGGCCCAAAGCCAATGCTTACACCGCACAGTTCCAAGGCAAACAGGTTTACGGCACGATATGCCAGAATTGTCACCACCGTTCAGAGCGTGAATCCGACTTTCTGGAGATCGAGGTCAACATCAAGGTAATTCGACGCTGCTGCCCATGGCCCTAATTAATCTCTTTTCAGAATAATGCTACCCTAGAGGAACGAATTGCTGCTGCGCTAGAGCCTGAGACGCTGTCGGGCGACAACAGGTTTGCCTCCAGAATACCGGCGATGAACGTTTACTTAGGCACATTGTATAGATACAAATGCCCGACGTGCAATGACTTGCAAGATGCCAAGCGGTATACTGAAATACGAGAGCTACCTCCTGTGTTACACTTCTCATTGTTGCGCTTTGTCTACGACTTATCGACAATGGAGCGCAAGAAGACCAAAAACACCATCTGTTTTCCTACCTTCATCGACATGAACCGCTTTCTGGGGTCAACGGAGGATCGAAACAGGGCCAAGAAAACAAAGCACGAGACCAATCAGAAGCTATACGAGCTACGTGGTGTATTGCTCCATAGAGGTGCCAGTGCATATCATGGTCATTACGAAGCGCAGGTGTACGACGTCCAGTAAGCCAGGAACCCGACCGTTGCTCGCACTTGACTGAGACATGATTTGAGGAACCAGGCGTGGTACCAGTTCAACGACGACGTTGTCACTAAGATCGACACTCTCAGCTCCAAAGATACCTCACAGGACAAGCTCACAATCAAGGCGGATCACACATCCAACGGGGAAAAGTATGCATTCAGATTCTCGAAATAGACCCACTGCGTGATGTGATAACATAGGAACGTCGCACAACAACAGTCGACTCGCACGGTCTCAAGGAGACGCCAAAGAGTAGATGAAAGTGATCTCGAGATTGAAATTGTCGAGTGAGAACGTCTGACCCGTTACAAACATTCTTCACGGCTAACGTGATCACTACAGGCAGCCTCAGGCATCAAATGGTGACGGCTCTTCGCGGGACAGACCGATGTGAATATGCTACATCCAGCTATCCGAACTTTACATGTTGCTGACTAGCACCAGGTATATTTCATCCAAGGACGCATATATGCTAGTATACTCCCAAGTCGCTAATGAGCAAGGAGCACTGCCGTCTCACACCAGCGCACGAGCGTCACCGTCATCTCGCCGCCCATCTCGTAGCAAGTTCAAGCTGTCGGAGGCACCTTCACCACCTCCCCAGGCACGGCAAGCCGTACACCAATTCAATTTCGAACATGAGCGCGCTTGCGCGGAGTATACTAACAAGTGCGTAACACGCGCCTGCATGACACCCTCTTGTTCACGCATTCTACAGGGCCACTCAGGCCAAAGCGCAATTTGAATTGACCAGACAAAAAATCATGGAGATATACAGGTCATGGAATCTAACTGCCCGGCAGAGCGTGCGTCTCAACTTCATTCGAGACGATATACTCTGACAAGGTCAGGCAGGATGCTGCCGTAGTAAGTTGCCAAGCACTTGAGACGTGGCTCTTACGACACCTAAGGGATTCTCCAAGATCACCGGCATCGCCGTCACAGACAGAATGGACAGGTGGTAAGCCACGGGATACATCTACATCATGAAACCCTCGCTCACGAATGTGCGGAGACGATAACAAACACCAGATTATTTCGGACCTTGTCTGCGAGCATGACAAGATCGACCCTGATAAGGCCAACGACATCAAGCTCATCACCCAGGTATTGTCTAATAACATAACATGAGTTCGTGCGTTCATTGAATTAAGGCTGCTCGTGAACAAATTGCTTCCGAGGATGCTTGCGAGTTTCTGCCGCTGTTGACACCTTCTGACGTGTGCGACATCTGCGTGAAGGCGAAATTCAATGGTAAGGCAGAGTTCGTCGTATTGGCATTGATGGAGGCTGAAACACATTCTCAGAGCGATTATACCAAATGCAACATCCCTTACTGGTTGCCCGGTTTGATGAGATTACTCCTGCTGGAGAAGACGAGCCTGGATACTGGATCTCGAAGCAGTGGCTAAAAGGTGCGAATATCGGATTTCCCCTCGGACCGGGCACTCTATAAGCTGTCGATTAGACTGGAAGCTAGCAAAACCTAAAATGCACGTTGCCGGCGAAGGCGACGTAGCGCCTGACTCGGGCGAATTCCGGCCACATGTGAGCTGTGATCATGGTGGTTTATCTGCGAATATAACTGCGCGGAGACGAATATCAGTAGAGGCGAGTACAGGATCACGTCCGCGATAGTGATGCTCACTTCGCTACTAGGCCTATCAGCTCCTTAAGGAATTGTTCCCTGGATGGACGGCCATACCTACCGACACGGAGCAATGTGCTGTGTGCGAAGCCTTCCTCCACTTCTCCAAAGAAGACAAGCGTGAGATCCGCAGGCAGGCAGAAGAAGAGAAGGTCAGTCAGCCGAAAAGCATCCCGTTGGTCAGCATGACATAAGTCATTTGCATTCATAGGCCAGGTTGAGACACATGCATGGTAATGCATTGAACAACAATACCGCAGCGCTAGAAAGAGTTCCGTGTGCAATTGTGCCAGCGAAATTTATCCGATCGTGGAGACAGTGGCTGCTCCGTCCTGGGGACGTGCCCCGCCCAGACGTGGTCGACAACTCACAGTTTCTGTGCGAACACGGACATCTTTCATTGGATCCGAATTCGGCCTGCGATATGGACACATCGATTGCGATTATAAAGCGCAGTGACTGGGATCTTCTCGAGAGGATGTATGCTTCTCCATTGAGCGCGTTTGCGTAGCTGATACGTCGACCACAGGTATTCTGCCGGACCCCTCATAGCCATTGAGAACACGGGAGAGAACTTCACACACGAAATACCGGTTTGTGATGAATGCCGTCTGAAGAAGTTTGTTCAAACAATGCCTCAGGTCTTCGTATATGCTGATAAGCAACATCAGGAGATCCGCGTTTGAGGTCACGGAAGTTACTGTCCGTGTCCTCGGTCCCAACGAACCTATCCCGACAGCTGCAACATCGTCTGCAGATTCGCTACAACAGGCAGCGCGTCTTGTTCATTCAAACATGCCGATAACATATGGCTCTCGTAGATCGAACGGTTTGAGACAATCCAGTCGTATTAGACAAGGGAGGGAGGGCAAACGGCATAGGGTGACAATCACGAAGACCATGACTGTCAAAGATCTCAAGATCCTTGTATGTACTGATTCTATTTCCAATATCCCAGATGCTAATTTGGGTACCGGTTCACAGTTCCAATCTGAATTGAACATTCCCGTTATATCGCAGCGGATCTTTTACCAGAGGCAAGAACTGGACGACAGTTCTGCCACTATTCTCTCGCTTGGAATTCTTGCCAACGATTTCCTGGACCTTGTGGATGTTGCCCGAGAGGCAACTGATATATCCGATTCCGAGAGGAAGTCCCTGAAGCGGACGAAGGTACACGAAGGTCAAGGATTCGACGGCACTTTGTTGAGTGGAGTAACTGAACCGGAGCCTGATTCTGAACCTTGCGCGCAAACGGAATCAAACATTCCTCAACTGAAGTCATGTTCTGCATGTACTTTCGCGAACGCGCCTGATGTACTTTTGTGCGAGATGTGTAGCACTCCATTCTGATGTATTGTATAGCCGAGCTTGTGAACACGACCTCGTCGCACTCGTGAGATGTGATAAAGAGTACTTTACATCAGGGTACGAAGGTACAGTGTCAGAGCGACGAGAGCAATCACTATTTTCTACATAATGTGATAGTGGGAATGAATGTGTGGGGGAGAACGAATATGACAATAAGTTGAATAGGTGAAAGTGCTGTCTATGCCGGTCCCAGAAAATGCATGTGCTAGCGAAACAAACCACGGAATCCCTGAACAGAAAAAGCACGGCGACTATGAGGGGAAATACGCCAAATTCGCAGAAGGTAGAACAGCTATAGACAATCCATACTGCTGCACGGACGTCGCTCCCGTCGTGTGTGGTCGTATGGGATCCGCAGCTACAAGCTGGGCATCCACGATGGGACCCGGAGGCAAAGGTGTGCGTGTCTGTTGCTGAAGCAATGAGCTAGCCGTCATGAGAACATCAACCTCGCTGGAAAGCGGCCCAACCATATCCACCGCCTGCGCCACCGCAGACTGCGTGGCAACAGACACATCTTTGACCGTGACTTGGGATGCGACAGATTGTGTTGGCGGTAGCCCTGACGACACTGCGGCGACGGTGCGATCTGCTGCAACTTGACGAGCAGCTTGTAGTACAACCTGCTGCGCAGCCGCCGCTAATGCGTTTGACTGGGAGCCCGGGCCTTCGCAAGACTCCCCGTTCACTCTTGAATTGAATGCTTGTGCTGTTACTGTGAGGACGTGCTGTTGCTTAGCCAATGCCTGCAGCTCTGGTCCGACATCATTGGGAGAAGCCACAACCTGGGACTGTGCCTCCTGTGCGACCCGCTGAGCCGCCGTAGTGAGGACTTGCACTACTTGGGAATCAGGCGCAACTACAGGAGGCGGTGCTGGTGCTAGCGCAGTTTGAGCACGCATCAGTCTATATAGCAAGTGGCTTATGAATGGTGCTGCAGAGGGTAGCAGCATGTAACTGACCGGGGCTGCACAGTCTGTGCGACCACAGAGTCGCTTAGCACTCGGCGGGGATTCAGCTCGTTCACGAGTGACGGTCGGCGGGACGGAGCAAATGTCGAATCCACCGATGCCATGGGAGCAATGGTGATATGTACTGTGTGGGTCAAAAGCTCTTCCTTCCCGTCTTGCATGAACTGGTGCTGGCGTTAGCATCTCATGTTTCCACGACAATGCATAACGCCTACCCTAGCTTCTACCGTCACGTCGCAACTCTGCGAATCGGGCGTTGGAGACCCAGCAAGAGTATCCCCCTCCCAAGACAACCACAGCGGCAAGGACGGCGAGCTGTATTTAACGGGCATATTGTTACGTGATGCTTGTGGGTCCCACACACGCGGAGTCCAGTGCCACCTCAGACCGACGTAAGCGACACCCGGAGGGCTCCCTGCCAATCGGCGCTTGAACGGACGGAAGACCCAACCACCATCTGACTTCTTAGCATCGACGTGCCAGATGTGATTGCCTTTTGACTTCGATTTCTTGCCGTCTTCATTAAACCGGGAGATGTAGGGCTGGTTCCATAAGAAGTTACGGATCTACGCAACAATCGTCAGAGTTCACAAGAGTAACTGGGAGCAGGCACGCTACGGACCTTTTTCATGGGTATCTTCTCTTCGGGGTATCCTTGGCGAGCAAGCTGTGAGACGCGGTCAGCACGCTATTGCGGCCGGCAGTTGCCTGATAGCGGAGCATTACCTCCTCCAAAAATGCATTGGTGAACGCTTGTATCCGGAACTTGAACGGTCTGAAGTCAGGCGACTCGTCGAGCCGCTGCATCTTCTTCGCCATCAGGGTCTGATGTATAGGCTCTCCCTTTGCGTCTGTAGCATCCACTGGACATTTGATTAGTCACACATGACTTTGGAGCAGCCGACCGAAGCTCACAGTTGGAGCAGGTATTATTCAGGAACTCAAAAAAGATACGCTCCACCTCGGCTCGATACTCCTGTGGTACCTCGTTGCCATGGCTCGCCGTTGTCGATCCTCCCTCTGCAGCCGGCGAACTTCGACTCGTCCTCCGCCGCGCAAGGCTCGGCTGCACGGTCGCCTCTCCGCCCGGCTTCACTTCTGTCCCATCTCCTGACCCTGCTGGCGATGCAGAGTTGTACGGCGTCTGCGAAAAGTCGCCGTTTTCGTCATTGTCCGAATCGTGTCCCGTGTCCATGTCGTCGTCATAATCCTGCTCCGGGGAGTACGCACGCGCACTATGCGACGTCGAAGGACGCGGCTGCATGTGGTCAAACGTGTTAAGGATAGGACGTACTTCCCCTTGCGGATGCGCAAAAGACGACGATCGCGATGAGCGCACCGATTGCAGAGCCGGTTGGTGTACTGCGGGTGGTGGTACACTGGACACTGGCACCGGGGGTTGGTGTAGATGAGCCACTCGTGTCGGGGAGTTGTACGAAGGGGGCGGGTGAGGAGGAGGGGCATACTGAATCGTAGATGGACCAGGCATATTCATATTCATACCCGTCTCCGGTATTCCTACCAACACAGAACTAGAAGAGAGTGAATGCGCGTGGTGGCGGGTCATTGGTATAGAAGGATCTGTCCATATGTTGTTTGGCATTGAAGGATTGAAAGAGGTCGACGGAAGGGTATTTGACGTCATGGTAGCAGGAGCGGAAGTGGGATACTCTGGAGCGGAGTGCACTGGCGGATGCGAGAGATCCAAAGGCGGGAACTGAAGGGCAGATTGCATCGAATGCGTGGCCGATTGCGTCTCTGTAGTCATGTTTAAGGTGTGGAGCGGAGGCATACCGGCCGAACTCGGTGGACGAGAATTCGCTGCTGAAGGCAATGACATCGACGCAGATATAGTCGACATGTCCGGCATTGAAGACATCGAGGACTGCATACTGGGAATGCTCGGAGCGAAAGGGAATCCAGGTGCCGACATATGCATAGCAGCTGGTGGTTGTATCTGATTGAGCGACTCATCTTGTGGCTCAAGCTTCATCGTTTTTGCGGCCCGGATCCCTGCCGCGGACGAAGCAGTACGTTTTCTAGACTGCTCACTAGGATCTAGCATGGCGTTAGAATCCACAGAACTTGAGCATTGAGGGAACGAAGATAGGCCATTTATATGTTGTTGAACATCTAGCCCCGGCACTGCGGACGCAGCCAAAGCACTGGGATTGGTCCCGCCGGTGGAATGGGAATGAGGTGACGACTGAGGGGACGACATCACAGCTCCGTCAGCTAGTTGCATAGCGGCCACTAGATCTGCAACGAGCATGACGTTTTTCCTAAGGGTCTCAACGATCTGTTGGGCATCGCTGGTAGAACCCATGTCGCAAGCTTGCCTGCCGGAGTTTGCGGTGCGCGCAATACTAAGGAATGTTTGGTTAGTCATCAGTAATGAAGTTCTCTTCGGGCCAGGCACACTCACTTCTTGAGCATGTCGCCTAAAACGAGGAGATGCGCGCTCCCAGGCTGTTCTGGGGAATTTTCCTTAGTAGGCTGCGTGTTATCGTAGCCGGCAAGGGGATATTGAAGCCCTGGCTCATGTGCCGAGGTAGGAGGCCCGCTGCCACCTGATGAAAATCCCAAATCCGAACTTGAACTTGTCAGATTGGGTGGAGATGCAGACGAACCAGAGCGGCTGCGCGTGGCAGCCATACCATCTAGCGCAGAGGCGAGGGACGACGAACCAACCGAGAATGACGAAGCCATGCCGCTCATCGCTGGGGACGACGCATGTGATGCGTTTGTTGAAGCCGTTGTCGCACTGGGTGACGAAGCGAGAGTATGAGATGCGTCCAGGGCCTCGAGGCCGTTCAGCCCACGATCTACACTGAATGGGCCATTTTGATGAGAAAAATCTGGGACTAATGTATGAGATACTGCGGAATCCATCGGTGTCGCGGAGACGACATCCATGGTTGATAAATCCGCTGGGTGCGATGACATTGCAGACAGTGGCATTTGCATTGCAATGGGGATGGCGTGCCCATGTTCGATCTCCGGCGGGAAGATAGAAGGCATTGCATGTGGATGTGTTACCGGGGGAAGGGTTAGCGAGGCAGGATCGGCAGTGTGTGAAGCAGAAATCATAGGATTGAAGGTAGAAGGCCCATCGTGAGTCTGGAACTGCTGGTACTGCTGGGGATCAATGGTTGCGGATGAGGGAGTCTGGACCTCTTGAGGAGAAGCCATAAGGGCAAGCAGCGCAGGTGAATAACACCGTCGGTGAGCCGGGCTGGCAACAGAGGCTTAGGTCGACTAGTGCAGGTTCTTGCGATCGACACTGGGTGTGTGGCTTAATAACCCAGAGTAAACTAGCAGTTCGGTGGCCTGGCATGAATGAAAGTCGCGACGACAAACGCGCCGGAGAACTCACCAACAAGTCGTAAGTCGGCGTGTCAGTAGGTGCGGAATCAGGCGATCGAGCAGAGCTCCCTGGAGGCGCAAACGCGACCGAGGCAACGCTGCGGGGAGCCTGGGAGATGGACGATCTTGCGAAAGAGGAGGCGCTGTTTTGGGCGGATTGATTGCGAGATGGCTCGCGACGAAGAGCAGGACGCGAGGCGGTTGGACGAGATTATTGAGTCGAGGCCCTGCGAGAGCATCCGGATACCGCAAGGCGCTCGAGAAATGAAGAATCCGACGCTTATCTAATCAAAAAACATGCGCAAACAGGTAGATAGCAGCAGCCACCATCACCTCCAGTTCCGTCCCGCATCGCCATAGCTCTCCGGGATCATGAGCCTAGTCTCGCTTCCGCCGTGCTCCCAATCGCCCTCCTCGCGCTCTTCCCGGCCCAGAGCTCTGCCCAGGCTTGCCCCGCGCGCTACCCGCGCCGCGGCTTAGTGCCATTCGGCCAACATTCCCAGTTAAACTTTTGCCTTCTTACACGACCCGCGGCTCAAATGACACATCTTCTTGCGAGCATCAGCGCACCGGAATTAACACAGCTCGCGACTCCCGTGCTGCTGCGCTCGATAACGCGGACTTCCCAGAAGCACTCGTCCTATGGCACGCTTCGATGGCGCGTTCTTATTCGATATGCCCGCCCTGCAATCTATCTCGCCGCGGGAATTCAACAATGCATATAGGGCAGGATCCATACATCTGCCGCCTTCTTTTTGGCGTGCCTTACCCACGATGGTCTTAGCGATAAGTCACGCTCCCCGCATTGAACGCTAGACGCCTCCCGTGGACAATCCGCCGGCTCGGTTTGTCTCTGTGCACACAACCGTGAGCACGCTGACGGCATCCACACATGCATTATTACTGGCCTTGCTGCGCGGATAGGCGTGTGGCCATTATCACGATCAGCTGCGAATGCCGAATGCGCGAAGCAACACGGATGGAACAGCTGAGCTCGAAGCCTGCGTCCTCATGTATCCGGGCCTGCACCAGCTGTCGCGCGGGCGGAAGGTCCGGTGCTTGCGATGTGATCTGGCTCGCTGGTGTGCGTGGGTGCTACGTAGCGGATGTGTCGATAGTACCGTCAAATGCAGAGTGTATTGATAAAGTGAACGCACGGACCTGCACCCCTACGTCCGACGACAACAATGCGGAGATCATCTGTGCCAATTTCTGATTATGGGCGCCACCGATCTATCACAGCGCTGAAGCGCGTTCCACACTATCCCGCGTTCGGCAAATCGCTCTCCTCCTGTTAACCATGGCCACCACAAGCAAGCAATACAAGGCCATCGGCGAGGACATTTGGAAAGGCCGGACTGAAAAGATCGTATGTCCTCCGCACACATCAGACCCATTCCCACGCCCGATGCACGCTACCCTCTGACTTAAGACATAGAACGCAGAGCTGTTCGCGTTGACATACGGCGCGCTCGTCGTGCAGCTCATACAGGACTATGAAGACTATGCTGAGGTCAACAGGCAGCTCGAAAAGATGGGCTACAACATTGGCACGAGGCTGATTGAGGACTTCCTCGCCCGTAGCAACATCGGACGCTGTGCGGACTTTAGGGAAACAGGAGAGGTCGTGGCGAAGGTGCGAGTTGGTCGCAAAAGATCCGTACCGTCGCGCTGACTGCTGCCCGAGTTCACAGGTCGGGTTCAAGTCATTTCTTAACATCACACCCACCGTAGCACACGCAGTGGCTCCTCCATCGTCTCCCTCTCGGACTAGCACATCGGGGCCGCAAAGCAACGCGGCTGGTGCCTCGTTCACCCTCACATTGGACGAGAACCCTCTGGCCGAGTTTGTGGAACTGCCCGAAGAAGCGCTCGAAGGTGGCTTGTGGTTCAGCAATGTACTCTGCGGCGTGTTGAGAGGCGCCCTCGAGATGGTACGCGGTCGGTTCATCCACAACCTCTCGGAAATGCTAAGAATGCCCTTTGCCAGGTACAAATGCAAGTGCAAGCGACATTCTTATCTGATATCTTGCGGGGAGATGAAACAACCGAAATCCGTGTGACGCTGCTGAAGTATCTGGAGGAGGAAGTACCCGTCGGAGACGACTAGCTGTGGGGGGACTTGATGTACGCTATCATAATTTATATACACACGCCCACGTAGTTCGAAGGACATGTACCATGTACGAACGTGAACGGCGGATTTGATTCATATCTGCGCTCCAACGCACGGAGATCTCGCACATCAGACATCAGAGCGAGCCAGATGCCTTCGCGAACAGAGAACGCGCCGAGCAGATCTTCATGCGTACCGCTCCACCTTGTTGAGCTTCCTTGCCGTCCTGGCGTTTGTCTGTGTATTTTGTCCGCGAACGGGAAGACCCATTGCGTGCCGCCGTCCGACATAGCTGCCGATGTTTCGCTGGTGCGCGATGTTCTCCCGGACCTCTCTCCGCAGCTCAGACTCGATCTTGATGCTCCTCAGCCTGTCGCCGATCGAGAGCTTTTGCGGTGCGTCTGTGGGCGTGGCCTCTTCGCTCGGGATGGGGTCCGTGAAGCGTGGTGGGACATGGTCCGGCGCGGCCAGCGAGTAGCGCTGCAGGAGTGGCGCGGTGGCGGGCGAGGAGAGGAAGGCGGTTATGGATGTGATTTGGTTGGCAGAAAGGTCTCGGACTTTGCAAGTGTCGTGGATTTGCATGCGCGCACAGATGCGGCTCGCGGTTTCACGTCCGATTCCGTAGAAGTGGGTCAAAGCAAACTCTGGGGACATCAGCCAATATATGGTACTTGGAGCTTGTTTCACTCACCTTTACGAGCTGTTTGTCCGGCAGAAGCACGCCGAGAATGTGCACCATATTGTGCTCCTCGACGTCGACGTGCTGGAGAAATGCAGGCAGCGAGGAGGCGCCCACGAGGTAGCGCTCAGAAATCCAATTGCAAACTCCGAGAAAGCTGGCTGTTCCTTCGACAGCAACCACCTTCGCACACGAGCTACAATCTACGCGCACACACATGTCGACGAACAAGGCTGAAGGACGCCGCGAGGATGCCCTCGCGAAGCAGCGCAACCAGATGCGCGAAGAGTACGAGCGGCAGAAACAGACCCTCATCAACGAGACGGAGAAGGCCCGCCCCTCTTCCAACCGCTTTGTCGGGCAGAATGACTCCATGGAGGACACGCTCAAGCAGAGCACGGTTGGGCTGGTCAGGCTGGAGGACTTCCAGCAGAAGCGGAAAGAGCTTGAGGAGGCGAAGGCCCGCGAAGCGGCGCGGACAAACGAGCTCAAGTATGTCACGTCTCCTGCTATATACAAGCGTAGCATGCACGGTCTGCACAGAGCGCTCATCGGATGTGGAGGATTCGTTTAGGGAGGAACAGAAGAAGGTAAAGAAGCGGAAGAAGATGGCCAAGTCGACTCTCTCGTTTGCCATGGACGACGAAGTGGGCGAAGGCGACGGCGACGGCGACGGCTCCTCGTCGCAGAACGACAACGGCGAGAGGCCAGCGAAACGTGCAAAGTCGCGTAAGAACCCCAACGTAGATACTTCCTTCCTTCCCGACAGGGAGCGCGAGGAAGCCGAACGGCGGCAGAGAGAGGAGCTCAGGCAGGAATGGCTTAGAAAGCAGGAAGAGGTCAAGCAAGAAGACATCGAGATCACCTATTCGTACTGGGACGGCAGTGGCCACAGGAAGAGCGTCACGGTGAGTCGGCAGATGTCTAATGATGAAGAAGATAGCCTGACCACGTAGGTTCATGCACGGGGATTGGCCGTTGCCGCTATATAGTGCAAGAAGGGTGACTACGTCTCTACCTTCCTTGAGAAATGTAGACAGCAGTTCCCTGAGCTACGGGGCATAAGCGTCGACAACTTGATGTATGTCAAAGTGAGTAGTCTATCATCCGAAGTACTGGCCCATCTCTGATTGTCGATTATATAGGAGGACCTGATCATCCCACACGTACGTTGCTTCGGTATTTGCCCTCAAAATGTTCTAAGCGTACTCGCGCAGCATTACACTTTCTACGACTTCATTGTCAACAAGGCCCGCGGGAAGTCGGGTCCACTGTTCAACTTTGATGTGCATGACGACGTCCGTCTCCTGGCGGATGCTACTGTCGAGAAGGATGAATCACATGCTGGCAAGGTAGTTGAAAGGAGCTACTATCAACGCAACAAGCATATTTTCCCTGCATCGCGCTGGGAGGTGGGTAATATTTATCTCATTGCTTCGAAGGCATACCCAATTCTATCTACAGGTGTACGACCCAGAGAAGAATTACGGAAAGTACACCATTGCATGATGCGCTGGACAACTGAGAAGTGCTTCTCATTTGTATTCTTGCACAGTTTTTGGATGTACATTCTGTTTACTGGTACAATTCGCTGTGCTGTTTTGTACGTGGAAGTGTAAACAAGATTCGTTTGGATTGATCCTGTGAAGTTGCCGTATGCCACGAACCGCCCCGCACAGGTAGATTGACTGCAGTTTACGCGAAGTTGGTACGCTGTGACATGAGGTCACTGTGACTTAGCCGCCGGCGACTATCCGACGACTCATCCCAAGTGGTAGACCTTGGTGTCCGACCGCGACCTCTCCGGACATTGCTGCCTCTGTATATCAGATATCACTAATCATGTCTGGTACTGGCCCTAGAGAGAACATATTTCCCACCCGTATGGCCTTGACAAATACCAAGCTTCGGCTGAAAGGCGCGCAGACGGGACACTCACTACTGGCTAAGAAGCGGGATGCACTCACTACCAGGTTCCGAGCTATTTTGAGGAGAGTTGATGAGGTGCGCCCCTAATTAGAATTGCTGGGACAATTTTTGAGAAGTTGCACGCCATATCATGCACCCCAATTTAAAGGCCAAGCGGAAGATGGGACGAGTGATGCAGCTCGCATCATTCTCGCTGGCCGAGGTCACGTATGCTACGGGTGACATCTCGTACTTAGTACAGGAGCAGGCCAAGTCTGCAACATTCAGAGTAAAGGCAAAACAGGAGAATGTTTCTGGAGTGGTACTGCCCGCATTCGAGGTTGACCGAGTACCCGGAAGTGGTACGCCCTCTCGGAACCCCATTGATTATATGCTCCAACAGTACTTCACGGTTAGATTTCAATCTCACTGGTCTCGGACGAGGTGGACAGCAAGTCCTCAAGGCGAAAGAAGTGTATGCGAAGGCAGTCGAGACACTGGTCGAACTCGCATCTCTCCAAACAGCGTTCATGATCTTGGACGAGGTCATCAGAGCGACGAATCGCCGAGTCAACGCTATTGAACACGTCGTCATTCCCCGGTTAGACAACACCATCAAGTACATTATAAGTGAGCTGGACGAGATGGACCGTGAGGAGTTCTTCAGGTAATCATCCCATGGATTGTTTGCATAAAAGTTAGCTAGAACCGCTCGGTCAGATTAAAGAAAGTGCAGGGGAAGAAGAAACGCGATGCTGAGGCCTCGGAGGCGCAACGACGCCTTTTAGAAGAATCCGAAACCCCGGAAGACTACCAGCCTGAACTGGGTGGAGGTGGCGGCGATTTGCTCAGTAGTAAAGACGAGGACGTTATTTTTTGACATCCAGCATATACCACTATGTACTTTATTTGTTGCGACCTTCACTATACTTTTGTCCATCATATGAACTTCAATGATCGGGCATATCGTGGTGCGCTGCCACGGCTCATATGGCATAACGTGCGTGCGGATCCGCGTACATACATAGTGATTTTGGGTGCAACGCAGGAGCCAGTGAAGAAGGAGGGTAAAAGAGCAAGAACGAGATCACTAGAGTGCATTCTTAGCACCAGCTGCATGACAAGAGAGCGGGAAACATACGTCAGCCATCTTAGCATCCTCAATTGCCTTGTCCTTCTTCTGGCCTTTTCTCTCCAGGATGGCCCGCCTGACAGGTGGTTTCAAAACAATGAGCATAAAGCCGGAAACATTAACTGCCCAAACGCACCTGTCCTTGTCCAACTTGATCGTCGTAATAACGACATTGCTGGGGTGGATGCCAATGTTTGCCGTCGCGCCGTTCGACTTGTCTCGCGAGACACGGTCGACATGGATAACCCACTTCTTGCGGTACACCTGGGTGACCTTCCCCTCCCGGCCCTTGTACTTGCCCCGAACAATCCGGACCTCGTCGTCCTTGCGGATGGGTAGTGACCGGCACTATTCCGAGGCATGACATGTCACGCATGAGTGCGTTCAAGCTTTCCTAAACCAGATGATGGGACATACGTTATATTTGCCGCGAAGCTCCTTCGAAAGCGCAGAAGACATGATTATGCGGCGGACGGAGGAGGGCGCCGAGAAGTGCGCCTTGCGCGACTTGCGCCGGGACGAGGAAACGTCTGTATAGTGCGAGCGCAACCAAGAAAAACAAGCAGTAGTCAGCATCAGTCGTCCAGCCAGTTCAAGGCACATCCAGAGGGCGAGTAATGCATCCAGCGAACCTCGCCACCGAATCGCGCCGTTTTTTTCGCACACGAGCAGCATAACAGCAGCACAGAGCATAGCAGGACCGCAACTAACCAGGGTTGAACTTCATCTTGGGGATCTTGAGGATTTCCGGCGGGCGGGTGGGCGGTGTGTATCCTGCGGCCTACTGGCCGAAAACGGGAAGGTTCCCACGCGTCTAAATAAGGGATACCCCTGACACTCGTTGCGATCGGCGCGTCATTTACAAGCGCTAGATCGTGGACTGCCCCATACACTCTGTGCTACTGGTATCTGTATCTTTTGCTGCCTCTCATACTACATCATGTCTACCGATGATAAAGTGCGCCCGACAAAGTTGAAATTCAAGGGCGATAAGCCCAAGAAGAAGCGCAAACGCGAGGACGATGAAGAGGGCAGTAGCAGCCGTCGCAGGCGCAAAGAGGACGACGAGAGCCCAGAGACGTGGGTTCTGCCGGAAAACGCGAACGAGATTCGCGGACCTACATTTATTATGCATCCTTCTGACCCTTCCCCGATCTGCATCACGTATGACTCCACGCGCGGACGCATTGTCCTGCATTCTGTAGAGAAGGACAAGGACGGCGCACAAGAGCCGGTGAGCATCCTTGAACGCACGCCGACAGAGGTATCACAAGTGTGGGTGACCACGCGCGTCGCGGGCGCGACAACTATCAACTTGCGCACTGGGACCGGCGACGGGAAGTTCCTTTCGTGTGACAAGCACGGTTTGGTCTCCGCGGATCGAGAGGCGCGAGGACCTCAGGAAGAGTGGACTCCAGTTGTCTTTCCAGATGGCATGGTAGCCTTCCAGAACGTCTATGAGAAATACCTCGCGGTAGACGAAGTTGCTGGGGGTACTATCGCATTGCGAGGAGACAGCGAAGAAGTAGGATTTGCTGAACGCTTCTGGGTGAAAATCCAGAGTAAGTTCAAGCGCGAAGCGAACGAAGAGGAAAGGAAGAAGGAAGGTGTCATGGATGAGACTACAGCAGACGAGACGACCACAAAGTATGTCATAATCCACCTCGTGTTACAAACCTCTGACCGTGATCATAGCAAACTCTACCAAGCATGGGGCGCCGGCCGGTCAGTTATATCCGTAGCAGACAAGAAGGAGGTTGGTAGATGACGAGTGCCTCACTCATTATTGGGCTGACAAACTACTCTCGAAAGCTTAAACGCGCTCGTAAAGAAGGTCGTTTGGCGGAGGCCCTTCTTGATCGTCGAGCTAAGTTGAAGAGGTGCGTGTTCCTGCCTGACCTATATTGATAAATGGCTGAAGTGCATTTCCTTCAGTGATCGCTTTTGTTAAGCACGCTGAACAGGTATCAAGGACATTGTACTACTATAGTGCGTCATATGTTAGCTTAGGAAACACGTTGGTCAATGCCTGAGTTCATGGTATGTTGCGTCCTCGCGCCTTCACAAATCTGAGTTATACATTCCGCGAGACGGCATATGGAGATTGAGTCTCAAGGCACCATCGGGGGTTGAGTATACCGTGACGGCAGCATTCTTCGGCAGGACTTGCTTGTTGTAAGCTTTTCGACTTGGATCCTACATCGAACACTTCCGCTCACACCTTGCGGTTCATCATGGAGCTTGTGCTGGAATTAGTTACAAAGCATCATTCGTGTAAACGCACGATCCGCGAGGGTAGGTCTGCGGTCGGTGTGGCGATCTACCAGTACTAGTGACATCGATGCCACGTGTTAACGGACGCGACGCGTCTGGGCGCTCAGTGACGCGGGTTTTTGTGCAGTCACAGGCCTGGTCCTTGCTGCAGCTAGCACCATGGTGCATGCAACCATTTCGGAGGCATATCATGTCCTCGGCATTGCAGAGGTACAGTGTGATTCCGATGCTATTGATGCTTCTCACTCATGAAAGAAACTCCAGGACTCGACTCTCGAGGTCGTTAAGAATACGTATAAGCAGGCAAGTTCCTGTCCACCGTTGATGCCTTCTGGTATTGATGTGACGTCCGCATGAAGCTAGCTCTCAAGACACACCCAGACAGAAATCCGAATGATGAAAATGCCACCGCACAGTTTCAACGTCTTAGCGAGGCGTACAGCGTGCTCGTAAAACATCTTGACAGATCATCCAGTCCGCCTCGTGGATATTCATATGAGCGTTCCTACGACTCGTACTCTTTTGATGATTATGATGGTCATGATTACTATGACGATGACTCTGATGATGACTACGACGATCTCGAGTTCTACAGGCAAGCCGCACAAACCACTCGCTGTGTGTCACGCTAGAGCTCACATAATCCACTCAGATTTTTATATGAAGAACTCTTGAGAGAAAGGGCTAGCAGATTCTCTAGCAAGCGTAAGTGTTCATTTCTGGCACATGCTTGCCGCTACATAATCGAATACAGGATTCTATCACCGCCATTACGCTCCTCCAGAAACTCAGGAGCAATACGAAGCGCGCATGAAGCGCATGCGCGAAGAACAAGAACAAGATAAGGCACGCCGCGCAAGGGAAGAAGCAGCGCGTAAGGCGGAACAGGAAGCAGCGCGCATCAGAGGTGCATCGCCAATAATCAATCAGGGCATTCATTTTTGCTTATCACCATTACCTTCACAGAGCGACAGGAAGCTGAGAGACGTCAGAAAGAGAAAGCATTCAACAAAAGGGTTCAGGCCGCCGCTTCTCAGAGAGAGGCGGAGGAGAAAGCCCGCATTCAGCAACAACGAGTTCAGTCTCTGCGTTCAGAGACATTTGCTGCTGCTCGTCGTGGTGATGCGGAAAAAGTCAAGAAGAACATATGGGAGAACAATGTCGATGCAGCCGGAGGCGAATACAAGCAGAGTTCCGACTTCCCCGCGGGAGCTTCCGCTGTAGGCAGACAGGAAACTCTGATGCATATTGCTGTTAGCCTCGGAGATCTGTCTTTGGTAGAATGGCTAGATTCTCATGGTCAGCTACAGTCTAGCCTTATAATATTCCACACTCACATATTATCTCAAGGTGCGGAGGCAGAAGAACGGGACTCAGAAGGACGCACAGCGTTCCATATCGCCCTGCAACAAGGCCGTATCTCGATAATACAATATTTCTTCAAGATGTATCCGCATCACGACGATGACAGCGCAGCACTATATAATCGCCCCGAGTCGATATCTCTCCTTCGACTTGCCATTGACTCCCGTGAACCTGGCGCTGTCTGGATGATCCTCGAGAACCGATTGGCTACAAAGGAGGACATGTCTGAAACCTGGGAGTATATAAACTCAGCTATTGGTAAGACGACTCTGCTTCGTACAGCAAATCAGCACGATAAAGGCAAATACGACGAAATCTACAATCTGCTGATATGCTATGGTGGATTCCAACTTCCTGGGGGTCAAGATTCTGAGCTTAAGGAGCAATACGAGCAGTTCACCAGCGGTCCCTTGAACAGTCGCGACATGCCCTCTATATCAGAAGTAACCCCGGCGCTGAAGGCTACCGAGTCTCAGAAAGAACCATCTAGTTCTCGAACTCACGCAAACGTCCCTGACAATGATTTCCAACATCGGGTCAAGCCACACCGCGGGCAGAACCGTTCTCGGCGTCCATACACGCACTACCACCAGCCCCATCCGACAAATACCTTCCCGGGGACCCCACAGTCCCCTCTCAACCCACCTGGACATCATGACCATTCATTCTTCAATGGTGAAAGTAACCTTAACTTCACACACTCGCCGTCCGAGGGCCGCGGTCGCGGCCGAGGAAGAGGTCGGGGCCATGGCCGTGCTCGCGGACGTGGTCACGGCAGAGGCCAGCCGTCGCAATAATCTTGCCCATGCTTGCTCAGTTTCCTGTATCTGGTCTTGTTCGTCCTCACGCATTCTCCCATTCAAACACTACTTGTGTCGGTTATAGTGTATGCATTAACTTCACTCCAAACACGTTTTGTTCTTACCAGTAGCATTACGATTACAACGATGTAGTGTATCAGATTTCCATTGTAGTATAGTACGACCTGTTTGCAGTGTCGATGGACAGATTTACATACGGCTGGCCAATGTAAACTGTTGTTGCAGACCCCGGAAACTTCACATGAAAGAATAGCTGACGTAAGCAGAGATGACGGCGCACTCAGTTGGGTACCATCTCTTGTCCCAGTCCACTAACACTCGCATTGCGTCGTCTCGCCACATCCAGTTCTCATAATGGGTCGACTCGCAGAGATGCAGCGGAAGCTCTTGGAGGTAAGCTGGCAGCGCTCGCTTCCGGTATGTGCTCACTGTCTTCAGCAAATGATGGGCCCCGAAGCTATGGGCGTCGCCAACGCCAATCTGACCTGGTCCGACGAGAAGGTATGCAGGAACTTCCTGTGCGGGACATGTCCGCACACGCTCTTTACAAACACGGTACGTATGCAATAGTCGTCCATCGAAGGACCGAATTGATATTCTTCATAGAAAATGGACCTTGGTGCTTGCCCGAAGTCGCATACAGAGCGACTGAAGACTGAGTACCTGCAGGCCAAAGAGGCGAACCCAAACGATCCCATCTTTGCTCGCTTCCAGATGGAATACGAGTCGAACATATTCGCTTTCGTTGACGAGTGTGACCGGAGAATTAGGGCTGCACATAGGAGATTGGAAAAAACACCCGAGGAGAACGCGAAGACTACAAATCTGGTACGCTCATTGTGATGCTCTGCTTCTGCGTGACTCTTAGTAAGGATCCCTAGATGAGGGAAATTGCCGAAATTGAGTTGGCTATTCAAGGTGGGACGGAGAAGATTGAGACTCTTGGTATGTCACGCCGCAAGTGAGCATCGATCATATACTTACCGCTTTTTAGGTGAGCAAGGGAAGGTTGATGAGTCGATGCGGGAGATGGCCGCCATTGAGGCGCTCAAGAGCGAGAAGGCGGACAAGGAGGTACGTGGGGACCTTACTTTGCTGTGTTTGTTGCTCGTCGTTGAACTAAAGTCACGATCAGCGTGAATTGCAACAATTGACCGACACATCTGGAGCCTCAGGGCATCAGAAGCTGCGCGTCTGCGATGTTTGTGGTGCATATCTCTCCGTCCTGGACTCAGACAGGCGTCTTGCAGACCACTTCGGTGGAAAGGTTTGTCGGTCCGAACCGTGCAGATCCTAGAGCGTTCTGATGACATTTACTAGATGCACTTGGGATACCATGAATTGCGCAACATGTTGATCAAGTTCAAGGAGGAGCGCGAGAAACGGAAGATGGCGCCACCATCATCAGTACCGGCTGCGGGCTCGGGTAGTGGTGGAATTCCGCCAGCACCAAGTGGTGTGCCTCCTCGGGGTGGTGACCGTGATTACAGGTCATCGCGGGACGACTTCCGAGACCGCGAGCGCGACAGAGGCTACGATAGGCATTCATCTCGGTACGAGTGCGTGGTTCTTTTGATGCTTGCCTGAATGCCACGAACTAACCTAAAATAACAGTGAAAGACGCCGTGATCGTTCGCGGTCCCCTGGGCGTCGGAGATATTAGGTGGCTTCGTTGTATTACTCTACCAAACTGCTCTTTGCGATGTTTATTGTCTATGCGTTGACCTGTATCATTTTAAATCTGGTGTGTCGAGTATCGCACCGATCAATCCTTTTCATCAATTTGCCTACACTGGAATATACGGTCAAGGATGATTTTGCATTCCATGCATGATGCAGTCCTTAAAATGGGAGGCTTTGATGGAGTCGCGCTATGCACGTGGCCGTGTATCGCAGTGTGGCGTCCGATCAAGGAGCGCGATGAACGTAGCTCAGTATTTCAGCGCTTGCACGAATTACTTTCAACTTTCTGCGTGCGCACGCAGAAGCCACAAGCTGTGCTCTACGTGATTCATGCCTGTGGCCTGATTAGTATATCCATCGCATACTGAGGCTGGTTACGGTGGACCCTTTGCCATGCCACCCGCATTTGTTACGAGAATACGAGCATACCTCAGGCCTGCAGGTGACAAACATGTGAGCAAACTCCGCAGACGAAGGAAACTCATTGCGCGTCTTTGGGAAACCCTCCCTGCCATAATGTACGCCTCTAAATGTCATCTCAGTAAGCTATACTGATGTGAGTGCAAACGTAGTCTTGCCTTACTCGCGTTTGGCCATCTGTGGTTGCTTGCCATCCCATTGCCGCAATTCGGTCAGAGGACATATATCGACGAGAATGCATTGCAACCGGGACAAGTAGTTCTTTCAGCCTGCAGCCGTAAGTCACACTGCTGAGGGACTCCCAGGTCAGCACCTACTGGAACTGGGACGAGGTTCACCGTGCGGACCAATATCTGACTGCACTGGAACAACTGCGGGACCAGAATGCGACGAGCACCGCGTAAGTATTGGACATCATCCACGATTTACATCAGTTCAGATATCCCTACGTTACAGAATTGCAGACTTCCTGGTACAGGAGTTCCGGAAGATCGGCTTACCTGCATCTACTCAACAGTACAACATTACTACGACCTCGAGAGTAATATTGCAACACTTTTCCAAACGTATATGAGCTCATATGGTGACTAGATAAGGAACGGCACGAATGCGTATGCCATTTTCTCGTCCCCTCGCGCCTCGGGAACAGAGGCAATTGTCATTAGCGCATCATGGCTGAGCAGAACAGACGAGGGCGATGGAACGCTTAATTTACGGGGAGTGTCTACGGTGCTTTCCTTGGCATCGTTCCTCAAAGGTTTGTCATATGCATGCTACTGGCTTCATGATATCCACCCTTTGCTACAGGGTACTCGTTGTGGGCAAAAGACTTAGTATTTGTCATTAGCGACGGTTACCTTGAAGGAATGCAGGCCTGGATCACTGCATATCATGGTGCCACCCAACCTAGTGAGTATTGACAGGCGTTCAAGTCCCTTGCTTGACGCATTGTACAGATCTGCAGGCAGAGTCGCTCGAATTGTCATCTGGGGTGATATGGAATGCCTTGAACATTGATTATCCAGGCCACTCCTTCTCTCATCTTGGAGTGTTTTATGGTACGTGCATCGAACAATTGTTCTGTAACGACGACTTACACATGTACGCGCCGAAGAGGGCATCAACGGACGATTGCCTAATCAGGATCTGATCAACTCATTTCAGCTCATCTCTCGGTACACAGGTGGCGTCCCCGTGTTACTCTACGACCACTTTGATCATCGCGACTATCCCAACCGCCGCCATGAATTTAACGGGCTTCCAGAGTGGCTACCCGACTTCGTAAAGCAGAACGAGGAAATTAATGAGTACATTCATCGAGCAAAGAACATACTACGACATGTCGGATACCAAGCTCGGGGTAGAGCAAGTGGGGTACATGGCCTGTTGCATCAGTACGCTGCACTACAAACTGCACGAGCGCACGATCGACCGATGCTTGTCTAGGTTTCGCATCGACGCAATCACGATATTCGCTGTTCCTGCTCCAGGTCCACACGGATTCCATGCAATTGGCCGGTGAGTGACCTTGACTATTGAAGCTTTTTCAGCGCCATATATGATCACACAGTGTCGTTGAATCAACTCTGAGAACTATGAACAACCTATTGGAACGTCTCCATGCCTCATTCTTCTTTTACCTGTTGGTCGGCACAACCACGTTCCTCAAGATAGGCAGCTACCTGCCCAGTGCTATCTTAATCAGCACGGCGATGCTGTTCTCGGGACTTCGAGAATGGGTGAACGCAGGCTGGATATGGGTGGAGAATGCGCAGGATTTCAAAGAGAAGAGCAACAGCCCGGCTTCAGGTGCGAATGGCCGCTGGTGCCGAAGGAATCGACCCGTGATGGGGGCGCTGTGCGTCATGTTTGGCACCCATGCACTCGGAATGTCCGTGTTCTACTTCGTTACAAGGGCGTGGTTCCTCGAACACCAGACGGCAAGTGATTTTGACCACCATTGTGCCTTTGGTCACTCATCAGGTTTTATAGATCTGCTCTGCCGTCTTGTTCGGTGCCATTTGCGTACTCCCTCTGATGTGTCAGACGGTGTACCAGCCACCATCGACGACGACTGTCGCATCTCTCCCTTCTCTCATCAAAGCGTTGAACCTGTGTCTCGCCTCAGCTGTAACATCCATCATATCCGTTCTCAACTTCTCTCTAGCTGCCGTTCTCGCCATATCCCTAGGATTACCGCTATGTTACTCATCTTCTTCAAGCCGAATCGTTTGCTACCTGCTGTACATGCTCCTCGGGTTTGGGTGGTTAATTCTTGCACCCGGGGAGGTGCACAGATCGGTAACAGATTGGGAGCTGTTACGAGTGTGGTTCGCGCCGTTTGTATGTATGGTGTACGCACCGCTGGTGTTACAGGCGGGCACCGTCTGCCTCCTGCCTGCATAAAGAATATATCATTCTGGACTACAATACACGTACACACAGCAGCTAGTCCGTCAATCAACATCCATGCCTGGCTCGTCTCCGAATAAACTTTCGTCCTGATCATCACCACCCTCTGCCTCGTTGCCGCCCTCCATCTCGTCCTCAGGGATGATCCCCTCCTTCTTCATACGCTGCTTCTCCTTCATTTCATCGCGCTGCGCGAGCTTCATGTCGAGGTCTGATTGCAGCTTCCTGAGCGCGTCCTCAAATCGTCGCTGTATGAAGCTGATAAGCCACTAGTGAAATAACACCATGCACTAAAATCACGAACTCTTATCAATGGATTTGCTGAGCTTGCAATCTCGTGCTGCTTCTTCGCCACGGCTGCCTCGAGGTCCCGAATCTCCTCGTTCAGTAGCTTCCTCGCCTGGACCGTCTCGTCGTCGTCGTCATCGTCCTCCTCCTCGCTCTCCTCGTCCTCGTCATCCTCGTCCTCATCCTCGTCGTCTCCCTCGGCTTCCTCGTCACCCAGAGCGAGGTCGAGCTCTGCCGCGAGGTCCTCGTCGATATCGCCCTCGTCGTCGTCCTCGTGTCCCTCGCCCTCCTCGTCACCCTCTCCCATGTCCGGACCGGGCGTCGGGGTATCGCCTGCATCGGACCCCAGGAAGCCGGGGGTATTTGGATCGAGATGCTCGTCTTTCTCCATGAACTCTGAGTCAGATAGGTCTGGATTGACGTTCTCGAGGACAGCTGCAAGTTAAAGTGTCACAGACACTGGACAGGATAATAGCATGAATACTTACCGTATTTTACTTCTGATGCCAATGCATCCTCTTCGAGTAGTCTCTCCACCTCCTGCTCTACCGTTTCTATTGTCTGAGCAACGTGAATAAACGCATGAAGTTCACAGGGAGAACATAGGGGACGTACTCTTCGATTGACCCTTTTCCTGAACCGTCGTTTTCGAACATGGTGCAATGGAGGTGTGATGCCGTGGTGCCAAATAAACTCGTCCACGTCAAATTTTCGTTGACTAGTCAGCGCATCCTCGTTGTCGATGGGCTGGCCCACCACGAGCATCTGCAGCGCATAAGTTCCGTCAGTCCAACGGGGACGGCTGCGACGATTTACGCAACCTGACATATGTCGGCTACTTTGAACATCTGCTTATTGTCGAGCGTCTTCTGCGACTCGATGATGCATGGCAGATCGACGAGCTTTGAGGAGTAGGTGTTGTTCCCGATGTGAAAGACTGCTCGGCGTGAGTCTGCCCAAAAGCGGCTGTGACAAGATGGTAGAATACGAGAGTGAAATACATACCCTTGAACTTGAACCAGACGTCGTTGTTCACCTCCCTCGCCGCAACCATCTTCCGCAGCTTCTCGCAATCCTCGCCCGGGGGCATCCTCAAAACGAACTGCTCCTCAAACACCAAGTCCTCATCGTCCGAGTCCAGCTCGCGGTCGTACGGGCCCAGGAAGGACATCCCGGGGGCCTGCGCCGCGGCCTTCTCGCTCAGCTTCAGCTTCAGCTTGGGCTGTGGCTTGTTCCTGTTCGCGGCGGAGCGCGTTGTGCGCGTCTCGGAGTAGTCCATGTCGCGGTACAGCGGAGGCGAGCTCCGGCGGGTCGCGGAGCGCATCGCACGCGCGGCAGCGCGCGTCGGGCGGTAGTCCTGGTCGTTGTTGCGTGCGCCGGAGGCGGTCGACGGGCCTGTGCCCTGGTCCTTGTCGTTCTCCTCGTGGTCAATGTCGACGTCGACGTCGTCCACGACAATGAGGTCCTCGTCTTCCATTGCTTTTGGGCAGGCGGAGGTAGTGTGGCTGGGAATATGGGCCGCGGGTGCACTTGAGCTCTCCCGACGAGCTGGATGACCGAGTGAAATTAGACGCCGGTGCACGCTTTGTCACATCCCGGCGGGAAGCGTCACGGGCGCTTGGCGCGTCGGTGTGCTCGATCACCATGAGCGCGGCGGCAGCATTCCCTATCGTCCTGCACATTTGGCCCTCTTATGCATCGGCACTCTCGCTTGACCCACAGTGTACCGCGGCACTGCTATATTCCCAGATAGCGATACCTGGGCAGTTCTCTGTTGAATACTCCTCCAATCCTGACCTGTCCCCGAGCGGTAGGTCTGTGGCTTTCTCTCCTCCAGGACCGTCTAATCCCCGCTGACGCGCCATTGGTATCATCGAAAAATCATGCAGGTCAGCTGCCATATCTGACCCATGGCTACCAAACCGTGTCCTCGCTTCAGGCAATCGTGAAACATATTGAGAACCTGGCGCCTTCACATCCCGTGGAGGATTCGCTCGGCGCGGCTCAGACGGCCGCCAGGATATCCCATGTCCAGTCTGAATATGGTGACCTCGTGGTATTTATCATTCTGTTTGTCCGAATGACACGCGTGAACGTGTAACTTTGCAGTCGCATATGCAATATGCACTCAACGCCAACTGGTGGAAATTGACACGGCCCGCGCTCGTGTCTATGCTCCCAGTGCCTCAGCGGTACTACGTACCGGGTCGCATGCGGGAGTCGTACATTCCACGGCTCGAGGCCGCAGAGCTATGGGGTGTTCCGGGGCTCGATGACGAGGAGAAGGAAGACCGGATTCCCGTATTCCCTAGAGGGCGACGAAAGAAGAAGCAGACTAAGCAGCAAAAAGCCAAGAATATATACGAACGTGAAAAGGTACACCGTCCCTCCCGCTACTTCTGTAACTCAAGTCCACTAACCCGGTCGCGTAGGTCGTCGCAAAAGCGCGGGCGTTCTTCTCCATATACTCAAAACTACTAGGGGGCGATACTTTCTTCTCGCGCACCGACCGACCCACGTCGCTCGACGTCGTCTTCGCCGCGCACACGCACGTCCTCGCCACCCTCCCATTCGCCGACCCGCTCCTCTCCGATTTCCTCAAGGACTCGTTCCCCACCCTCATCGCGCACGCCGACGCGGTCCGCTCATTCGCCTTCCCCGACCCGCAATCCTTCCCGCCGTCCTACAAACCGAGCGCATCACAGCTGAAGTCTCTGATCCCATGGAACGCGCTCAGCCTGCGCAGCCGCCAGAAGTCGCCCGCGGACGCGCAGGAGAGGGCGTACGCGCTCGGGCGCTGGCTCTGGGGTGGGCTCGCGCTGGCGGGGTTGGCGCTCTATTGGCGGCTGTACGGGCTTGGTCCGGGGGTGGTGATTCAGTTTGTGAAGGAGCCGGAGGAAGAGTATGAAGAGGAGGGTGAAGGCGAGGAGGAGTTGGCCGAGGACGAGACCATTGAGGAGGAGGTCGGGGAGGGGGTCGAGGAGGGAGTCGATGAGGAGGTCGAAGAAGAGACAGTCGATGAGGACGGAGATGCAGTATAACACCGTGACTATTGCCTGCGGTAATGAACTCCTGCAGCTGCGAGCGCCTCTCATTCGCACGTGTTATCCCGATCGCTCGATCAACTGACGCGTTATGTACGCGTCCCTTTCCCTGGCCGCTTTCGTCTGATTTCTTCCACCGACTCATTACGCTAGTCTGGACCTCTGCTGCACACTTACCTCCCAGTCATGGCACCTCTCCGCCTCCGCCACCCCAAGGGCGTGGCCACCCTCCAGGTCGACTTTGCCGCCTCCACCGTTCTCGATCTCCAGCAACAAATCTACTCCCTCACCGACATCCCGCCCTCGCAGCAAGACCGTGCGTCCAATTCCGTTCTACATGCGTTTGCGATGCACCAGCTAACCGCTGCGCAGTCAAAGGAGGCTACCCGCCGCAGCCTCTCACGCTCATCCCCGAGCTGCCGCTCGACAGCCTCGGACTGAAGCAGGGCGACCAGCTCGTGCTCAGCCAGAAGCCCACCGCGGGGGGCGCGCCGGCGTTCCGGCCCGCGTTTGAGCCGCAGACGTCGCTGGGCAGCCCCGCCGCAGCGATGACGGGCATGACGGCGTCGCAGGTCGGGCGGTGGGACTCGCCGTCACCCGCCGCAGGCAAGGGCGGGCCGGACGCGGTGCCGATGGAGGGCGGTTACCTGGTGCATCGGGTGAGTGTGCGCAGCCCCGCTGGGGGATTGGAGTTGATGGAAGGGATGGGTGCGGGTGCGGCAGATCGTCCCGGATGACAATTCGTGTCTGTTCTCGTCAGTCGCGCTCGTCTTTGAGCAGAGCATCAGCAGGGCGCCGATGATGCGACAGAGTGTGTGTTGGCTTGTGTATGGAGTGCTGATGGGTGCTAAGGCGTCGAGCAGTTGTAGCGGATGCGATCCGGAGGGACCCCGAGACCTGGAATGAGGCGATCCTCGGGTGCGTTCATCTCCCTTGTATGCGCGCAACAAACGTAGGCTCAATGGATTCGCTGGACATCGCAGCCGCTCACGAGAAGATTACATTTCGACGATCCTGAAGCCCTCCTCGTGGGGCGGGGCGATCGAGCTGACGATCCTCGCCGCGCACTACTCGACCGAGATTGCGTCAGTAGACGTCGAGACCGGACGCATCGACCACTTCACGCCGCCGGCGGAGCGGGACTCGGGGAACCGCTGCGTGCTGGTGTACTCGGGGATCCACTACGATGCGGCGAGCCTCGCGCCGATGGCGGACGCGCCGGCGGACTTCCACCAGACGATCGTGCCCGTGACCAGCGCGGGCGACGACGACCCGATGCTGGTCGCGGCGAAGAAGCTCGCAGACGTGCTGCGTGCAAAGAAGGCGTACACGAACACGGCGACGTTCGACCTAAGATGTCAGGTGCGTGGTGCATGTCATCTGACGGCATTGGAAGATGTGAACGCGGTGTCGCGGCAGATCTGCAAGAAGGGCCTGAAGGGAGAGAAGGAGGCCCGTGCGCACGCGTCAGAGACGGGACACGTCCAGTTTGGAGAGTATTGAGCTCGGCGGTGATCATGCGCGCATTGTTCCTGGCTGCCTTGTATGTTACATGCAACTCCACCCGTTTAGTTTTGTTGGTCCACTGCCAAGTCGCCGGTGCGCCACAGACTGTGCTTGTCGACAGCCGCCGAAAATGAATTCATCGAACAGCCAAAAGGTACATCACGATCGGCCAAGCAACCATCAAACATTCAAACAGGGCATCAGCCGGCGCCTAATATGCGACGCGTCTGTGGCGCGTGTCAGCTGACGGCGCGCACAGGCGACGTGATGGTAAACACATGAACTGCTTTACCACTATCACCACCGCCTTCCGCAGACTAGCACACTCACTAGCGCGACCATCGACAGCTGCTGCATCTCTGTTACATCTCAGCGCACCGATATCTGCATCTGCGACACTAAGAGCAGCCCCCGATTTGGGTCGGGACCCGCTCACCGATCATCGAGATCCCGTGCGCTGTCAACGCCTGTGCGCTGCCGACCGCATCCACACTATCGACGAAAACTAGGCTCCGCGTTACTACACTCGTTTGCTGCTCTGATGGCCCCGAAACGCACTTCGAGCGCCAAGCGCAAGGCCGACGCGGACTCCGACTCGCCCGACCTGGACTCGGACGCGGAGGGCAGCACGAAGGCGCGCGCGTCAAAGAAGGCGAAGCTCGACGCGTCTGAGAGCGGCAGCGCGGCGAAAAAGCCCGCGAAGGGCAAGGCGAAGGCGAAGGCAGTCGCGAGCGGGAGCGGGAGCGGAGGCGCGACGGACGCGACGGGCAGCGAGCTCGCGCCGAACGGGCAGCCGACGAACAAGGCGGTCCCGGCGGGCCTCGCGTTCCCCGCGCGCGCGGCGGACGTCGTGCGCGTCGCGGCATGGAACATCTGCGGGCTCGCCGCGGCGGAGAAGAAGGTGCGTGCGACGTGCCGTCTGCTCGCGTGCGACGCGGACAGACGCGTCGCGGCTCGTGCAAGCGCTGACGCGTAGCACAGGGCTTCAAAGCGTATGTCCAGGCGGAGGACCCGGACGTGCTCGTCTTGACCGAAACGAAGGTGCGCCGCGCCGCGTCTCGTGCGGCGGAATGCGAGTAACGCCGCTCTCAACGCATCCGCCTAAACAGGTGAATGACGTGCCGGCCGATCCCTCGCTGGCCGCACGATTCTCGCATCGCTACTGGGCGATCGCGTCCAAGAAGGGATATGGTGCGTTTATCGGACTCCCTTCTGCTTCCGAGCGCGCGCTGAGACACGCTTGTGGGACGCAGCGGGCACCGCGATCCTCTCCAAAGTCAAGCCGCTTTCCGTGTCGACGACACTGCCGGGCCATCCGGACGCGGACGGGGTGAAGGGGCGCATCGTCACGCTCGAATTCGAGAGCTGCTTCGTCGTCGGGACATACGTTCCCAACGCGGGCACGGGGCTCAAGGTGCGTGCGCAGTCCTCTTGCGCGTGCCTGCGCGTGTTCACCCTCGATCATCGCGCGATGCAACTCTATCAATGGCCCCGCTCCCACCCATTCACCCCACTCGATCGAACTAACCATAAATCTTGGCGTGCTGCGCGCTAATACGGGCACACGCACACGCCGGGTATGCACGCCGGCGATCTCGCCTGCGACGATGGTCACGACTGTGGGGCATAATTAATTGATTGCGCGCGCGCACGCGCAGACTCTCGACGTCAAAAACACATGGAACGAGCACTTCACTGCGCACATCCGCGCGCTTGACGCTCGCAAGCCGGTTATCTGGACGGGCGACCTCAACGTCGCGCCCACGGACAAGGGTGCGTCTTGTTTCGTCTTTATTTTTGTCCCGCTTCGCAATATTATCATCCCTATCTTTTATCTTCATCCGCCCCGCGTCTTCTGTGACTGCATCTCTGTCCTCGGAGCTTCTACCGCGCTCCATCCTGAGGCGTACTTCGTACGGACGCTTCTTGCTGCGGGGCGTCCGTGCTTGCGTCGCCGCTTGTAGGATTCTCCCGCATCCATGGAGCGCTTGCGCTTGCGAGGCGCCGCCGCACTTCTAGTATGCAGATTATTCAGATTCTGGTTAACTGAGGCCGTCGGCCAAGGTGCACGCGGCCGCGGTGCATCGGCTTACTGGTGCTTATCACATTTATGGTGACATCGCGATATCCGCGGATCCGTACACGGGCGTGGGTGGCCAAGATCGGACGTACTGACCGAGCGATGACGCACCTGTAGACCTGGCGAACCCGAGGCCGAACTGGAATAAGACCGCGGGGTACACCGAGGCGGAGACGGGTGCGTTTGCGCGGATCCTGGAGGGGGTGGGGCAGAGCGGCGAGGGAAAGAAGGACGAGGAAAAGGGAAAATTCGTCGACGTGTGGCGCGCGATGCACCCGGACGCGCGGCACTATACGTATTTCTCGTACCGCTTCAACTGCCGCGGAAAGGGCATCGGGTGGCGGCTCGATATGTGTGCGTCCGTTCGTGCCCCTCTTCTCTCCCGGATGCTGACGCATTGCTGTGCGCGGGTGTGGCGTTGACGGGCGTGGCGTGTCGCACAGTCGTCGTGAGCGCGCGGCTGCAAGAGCGGGCGCGCATGTGCGAGATCAGGGGCGAGGTGTACGGCGCGTCGGACCACTGTCCTGTCGTGCTCGAGCTCGCAGGGTCGCTGTGAGCCGGCCGGGTAGGACGTGGCTGGCGGACGGTGCATTGGGAGGGATACCGAGACGGGTCTGCGCGCGTAAGGGATGACGTGCGCGAGTGTACTATATTGCTTTGGTCCTGCCGGACCGTGCGGACGCAGCTGCGGCGGGAATTCCTCGGTGGAGCTGGCGAGGTCGAAGCTCGACACGCGGGCTCGAGTCGGACGAAATGGCTGCTGCGGCCGGAGCCCACGGTGACATATGTGGGTGACTGCATCACGCTGCTGCGGGGGTCACAGCATGTTCGCGGACGCCGTGGTGCTGCACGAACAAATGACGGCGCAGCAGCAGCGACGGGGTGTGTTCGCGTTGCGGTGTGATAACGCTAGCTGTGGAGCCAGCGCTGCCCAGTCGCACGCGCTGTGCCCCACCGGTACGCGGCCTGCTCGTCGCCTCCTATTCCTCTTCCAGACGCCCGCTCGCGAGACGCGAAGGCACTCGCCGTCGGGATGTTATGCGATCAGAACGCGGTCGAGGCCCGCATCGCGCTGCCGGATATAGCCTCGCCCGCTGCTGCGCCCGCCGCCGCGCCCGCCCGCCACGGTCGTCGAGGATGTGTTGTGTGTTGGGCACAGCATTCGCGATGACGACAGGCGTGTGTGCGGTCCACCGCGAAAGAGCGCGGAGGGATCTGGGGTGCAAAGCGGGATGATGGAGGGCTTACCTAAGCAGCGGCACAGAGCCCGCGGGAGAAACCTTTCCAGCTCTGGGCGCCTGCTGGGCATTCCCACGGCCTGGAAGGGGAAGATGTGAAAAGGCCTCGGCGTTGATCCTCTCCTCGTCTCTCCGTCAAGCTGCGGTGCAGCCCTCGTCTCTCTCTCCTTCCCTCAGCCTCTGCAGTACGATACCCGGCCCCGCGCTACACTATTGCGAGTAATCCACCATGTCCCCCCACCAGGAGAACATCCAGCTCAACCTCTCCATGAAGGAGGTCGATGCGCACGAGAGCGAGGAGCTTGGCCTGCCGCCAGACACACAGAACACCGTCCCGTCAATATGCGGCATGCCTCTCAAATACGTCTCGTGAGTCCTGCTTCCTTCAGCAGCGTGCACGCGACCACGTTACTCCCTTGCCATAGCGGGACACCCGCGCGTCTGAGCGTCCATGCTGACCTTCTCCCAGCCTAGTGACTCTGGCAGTCCAAAATGCCCTATTGACCCTCATAATGCACTATTCCCGCGTCTCTGCCGCCCCTTCAGAGACCTACTCCGCCGCCGCCGCCGTGCTCATGACCGAGCTCCTCAAGGGCTTCATCTCCCTCGTCGTTGCCTTCACCCGCCTCGACTGCTCGAGCCTCCCGAGCGCGTCTCTCTGGAACCCGCACGCGCTCTTCTACCGCTTCCGCCGCCTCGGCCGCGAGGTCTTCCGCCCCGACTGCTGGAAACTCTCCATCCCCGCTATCCTATACGTCATACAAAATAATCTCCAGTTTGTCGCCGTGTCCAACCTCGAAGCTGCCACCTTCCAGGTCAGCTACCAGATGAAGATCCTCACGACCGCCGCCTTCTCCGTCGTGCTCCTCCGCCGCAAGCTCAGCCCGACCAAGTGGCTCGCGCTCCTCTGTCTCGCGATCGGCGTTGGCATCGTCCAGATTCAAAGCGGCTCCGGGGCCCATGCTACGGGCGAAACGAACTCCCACGAGATGAACCCGTTCAAGGGCTTCATGGCCGTTGTGGCGGCGTGCTTTACCTCGGGCCTTGCGGGCGTGTACTTTGAGATGGTGCTCAAGAACTCGCCTGCCGATCTCTGGGTGCGCAACGTGCAGCTCTCGCTCTTCTCGCTCCTCCCCGCGCTCCTCCCCATTATTTGCTCGCCGTCAGCACCGTCTCCTACCTCCGGTGTTGTGTCCCTCCAGCTCTTTGCCAACTTTGGCGCGTGGGCGTGGGCGACGGTTGCTGTGCAGGTCCTCGGCGGGCTGCTTACAGCGCTCGTGATCAAGTACGCGGACAACATCCTGAAGGGCTTCGCGACCTCGCTCAGCATTGTCATCTCCTTCCTTGCCTCTGTCGCGCTGTTCAGCTTCCAGATGTCCCTCACGTTCGTCCTCGGCTCGACCGTCGTCCTCGTCGCGACCTGGATGTACAACCAGCCCGACACTGGCTCCGCGGACGGCTCGTCTTACGGCTGCTGCAAGTCCTGGAGCTGGCGCTGGCGCGCACCTGCACAGCCCACACGCGCGTCCTCCGCGCTCTCCTTCGCGGGTGCGACACTCTCCCGGCGCGCGTCGACGTCCTCGCTCTCCTCGCTCGCGTCCTTCCACGCGTCGTCCGCCAAGTCATACCCGGGCTCGCCCGTCGAGCGCGACGCGCCAATCCTTGGCAGCCTCCTCGAGAGCAGCCTCTCGCCCAAGAAGCAGGACGACCCCGCGCGCCTCCCGCACGCGCTGCGCGCCCTCGCGCGCGCGTTCACGCGCTCGCCGCCGCAGTACGTGCACCTCACCGCGGGCGAGCCGTACGCGCCCGCGCCCGTCCCCGCGACGTCCGCGGCCGTGTACCCGCTCTCGTCGCGCCCGCCAAGCGCAGCGTCCCGCCCCGCGAGCGCGCTCGGCCAGGCGGCGCCCGCCGATGCGTCATGATCCCCGCATTCGTGTGCCTGCCCTCTACCCGCGCCTGCTATTCTTGTCCGCTCGCACGGCACGTCAGCCAAGCCCCTCGTGCCCTGCCCGCCCTGCCCGTCGGTCTGCCTGTCTGTCAGCAGCTAGGGAGAGATTCGCCGAGCCTGCGGACGTCCGGACTGCCGTGACACTATTCCTACTGCCCACGCACCGATCCAAGCCAAGTAACCGTACATTTCGGACTGTATTATTATTACTACCTAGCTTCTTCGTACTTTGTCTGTCCGCCTACTGCCTACCACTCCTCCCCCTACCCGGACGCTGTTGTCCGCACGATAAGTGTCCGCATGCATCTAGTACGCCTTCCTTTGTTGCTCTGTCTGGACTTCGTTTGTCTGCGCAACGTATCACCCACTAGCACTATCTACTACGCACTATATTCTACGTGACATGGACCGTTAGACAGTGTAGACGACGACACCCGCGTGCCCGCGGTGCATAATGTTTGCTTTTTCCTGTACATATGATGCCGCGGATCATGAAATGCCGCGCACCACAAAGCAATGCTCGGACGGCGTGCCAGTGGCTCATCGCACAAATATATCATCACCGGCGCAAGTTAGGGGCGCTGCGTTGCATGATGTCCACGGCCCCCGGACGAACTTGGCACGCAACGCGAATTGGCGATCTCCGCCCGCAGCAGGCGGCATTCATAGAATACAACACGCGTATGTACAAGCACGGACCGGACCCTCGGCGACCCCGCATCGTCGACGCGCGGATCAGCTGGCGTACTTGGCCTCGAGCCCCTTCTTGATCGCTGCGCGGGCAGTGGTCAGCACGTCGGCGCTCGCTGCTGCAGACGATCGCGGGAGGCGGCGCACCTTCGCACGTGTCCTTCGCGTCGCCGAAGAGCATCTTCGTGCCCGGCATGTAGAACATCGGGTTGGGCACGTCCGCTGCGCGCGAGAAGCATCGTCAGCCCGGCACGCCGCACGGACAGGCGTGGGTGTGAAGGGGGGGACGCACCGTAGCCGCTCGCCATGCCGCGCTTCATGACGACCACCTGCTTGCTCTTCCACGCGTGCAGGACGGGCATGCCCGCAATGGGCGAGCCGGGCTCGAGCGCGATTGGGTTCACAGTGTCGTTCGCACCGATGACGAGCGTCACGTCCGTGTCCGTAAAGTCATCGTTGATCTCGTCCATCTCCAGGACGACTGTCGTGCATCATCAGCCGCTGCGCGCTATCAGGCTGATGGGAGCTCACTGTCGTAGGGTACGGACGCCTCGGCGAGGAGCACGTTACATTGGCCCGGCATTCTACACGGTGGTCAGTGAGCAGTGCGTCAACGGCGCGATGTGACATGGAGACCGACCGTCCTGCAACCGGATGGATCGCAAACCGCACATTCACGCTCTTCGACCGCAGCACTGCAACGATGTCGGAAATGGCGTACTGCGCTTTCGCCACGGCCATGCCGTAGCCTACCACCTAAGCGTGGGGCTGGCGTCGGCAAAAGGCAAAAGAAGACGGTAGAAGCCAGAGAAGCGCACCAATATTACATTCTCCGCATTAGCCAGCGCATCGACTGTTTCGTCTACCGACGTCTTCGTGATGGAACCCTCGATCTTGTAATCACTCTGGGCGGCTGATGAACCAATACCGCCGAACAGAACGTTGGTCAATGTTCTGTTCATCGCAACACACTGCGGGCGGCTGATTTTAGGATCAGTGACATATCGGTTGTCAAGCTGCTCACCATGATATACGACAGGATAGATCCACTGACACCAATCAGGGCACCAACAGTTGTTAGCAATGAATTGTCAAGCATGAAGCCTTCGCGACACATTTTGGTCAGCGCCGTGAAGATGAAGATGAAGATGAACCGAAAAGTACCTTCAGCGACGAGTGCAAATCCCGAGTAGGCATTCAAAACTGTGATCACGACAGCTACATCCCAAGATCAATCGGCGCAGAGAGCATGCGGCAGGATGACGATAACGCACGCATGTCTGCTCCTCCAATTGCTGCTGTAGTCGTGAATCCTTTGATAAAGCTCAGAAGTGTGTTCGCTCCGAGGAAGCCAGCTGCCACAAGGGGTACCTTGGGCGCCATAGATATAAACGCCCCCATTGACACGATGTTGGCACCGAGCAAAGAGCTATTAATCAAATGCCTGCCCGGCAGGGCCAGGGGTCTCGAAGACACGCGTCCGGCCAATTTCAAGAAGGCGACAATAGAACCAGTGAAGGTCACGCCACCTACATGTGGCTTCAGAACTTCATATCCTGGATATTACTGTCGAGCAATACGCACCAATGAGTACACCCAAGTATGCAGTGGTGAGGTGCAATATCGATGCATGAGAAATGTCGGCCAGGACACTCGCAATACTGGTCAATACAGCGGCAAGACCCACGACAGAATGCAACGCCGCCACCATCTGCGGCAGCTCAATGGCCGTGATGCGCCGTCCGATGATGGTCCCGACGGTCCCACCAATCGCAGCGACGCCTGCAAATTGCGCGAGCACTTCCGGAGGGAAGCCAACTGCAACCAGAGAGGCAAGAATACCGGACCCGACACCGAGCATGCCAAGGACATTGGCCTGGCGAGCAGTAGCCTGCGATGCGAGTCCGGAGATTGAGCCTACGCAAGATCTATGAGATCAGATCTACTATGCGATCAGATTTAACGTACTGATACACAGGACGCTGCTGGTCAGATAGCCAGCCTGTATAAGCCCCGACATGCCTGTGCTCACGGCAGCAAGGAAGCCGCTTGTGAACACGACAGCGGGAATGCCGTAAAGCCATGCATACTCCGGAGGATCAGTTGCACCTACAACAGCGTTCAGTTGAAATTCCTGACGCCAAGTGGTGTACTTACGCTTGAACATGTCCAGCATGCGCTTGGTGATCACAAAGCCACCAGCGACGTTTACACTGGCTAGCAGAACCGAGACAGCACCCAGAACCTGTGGCACCGTTGTGGGCAAGTAGCCGCCCCCCATGACGAAAAGACCGCCAACTCCCACCATGCCTGTATACAATAAATACAATCTAGTCACGGTTGAATGCCACAAGCAAGAAACACACCTGAGATAGCATTGGTCACAGACATGAGCGGCGAGTGCAGAGCCGGGGCAACACCCCACACGACTCGATAGCCAATTAGACCAGCCAGTCCAAACGTGAAGAACTGGTCCATGAAGGCCGCGCCTGACATCTTCCCAAGAGCTACGGCTGTACCCATTCCCGCGGTGACTGTGGTCACTTCCCGGGTAGCCTTCTGCCATGGGGTGATCGCCTTGGTCTCAGCAACTTCGGCTGCCTTGTCGGCGGACGGCGGCGTGACCACAGGAGGAACTGGACGAGGTGCAGGCGGCAAGAGAACACCATTATGGAGCACGATGGATCCGCGAACGACTTCATCCTCTAGGTTGACCGAGAACTTGCTATCGTCGCCTATGGACAACAGGAACTTCGTAATGTTGTTCGAGTACAGTGTGGAGGACTGAGTCGGCAGGCGAGAAGGCAGGTCAGTGTATCCTACCGTCCACAGTAAGCAGCGGGCTATGTTTAATCAGGCAATAAGCTGGTTACCGATGATGGTGACACCATTCTGGACGTGGACCTCTCCTGGACTTGTGAGCGCACAATTGCCTCCAGTTTCAGCTGCCAGGTCCACAATCACAGAGCCTTGCTTCATAGCAGCAACCATCTGGAAGAAGATATCAACTCAGTTACCACAAAACCGACAGCGTATGCCTTACGTCAGCAGTGATCAGCTTCGGCGCAGGTCTGCCTGGAATAAGAGCCTGTAACCAGTAAGTTCGGAATCACGCGTCCTACAGGGTCTCCAACTAACAGTGGTGATGACAATGTCGACATCCTTGCATTGCTCCATGAACAGTGCCATTTCTGCCTCGATGAACTCCTTTGACATTTCCTTGGCGTAACCTCCACCACCTTCGCCAGATTCTTGGACGGGAACTTCCAAGAACTCAGCTCCAAGAGATTGCACTTGTTCCCTGGCTGCAGCCCGAGTGTCGAAACCTCTGACAATAGCACCCATGCGCCGAGCCTAAAGGCACTCGTGTTGGTCTAATCTCAAGCAGAAACTCTCTGTGACATACCGTTGCGATAGCACTCAACCCAGCAACACCAGCACCAATGACGAGCACCTTGCATGGAGGGATCTATGCAATGATCAGCATTCAGGATCTTGTTCTTCGTGATTAATGATCAGCGAACCTTTCTGGATGGGTGTAATAACTTCAGCACTACTTCTACGTAAACTGCATAATGACATACCCGGCTGCCGTAACCTGACCTGTCAAGAACCGCCCGAAGTGGTTTGCTGCCTCTAAGACCGCCTTGTAACCTGCAATATTAGCCATTGAACTGGGCAATCATGAACGATCAGCCTGATGCTTGTTGCGGAGAACGTAGCGTTCACCTTAATGCATCAAAAACCTGGGCACGGGATATCCGGGGTATCATCTCCATTGCAAATGCGTTGGCCTTGCGCGCAGCGAGAGCCTCTACGATTGCCTTGTTCTGATTGGGGTATAGGAATGATATTACAGTACCGCCTTCCTTCACCGCTTCCGCCTCCTGGCCCACAACCGGTGGCCTTACTTTTAGCAGGATGTCTGACGAGCCGAAAAGATCATTCCTGTCAACCAGCGTGGCACCCGCCGCTCTGTAGTGTTCATCCAGAAATTGTGCCTGAGCGCCGGCGTTCTTCTCGACCAGGATCTTGGAGAATCCCTTCTTGAGCAGAACCGTTACGTTCTGCGGAGTCACGGCGACCCGACGCTCATTAGGATAGATCTCGACCGGCACCCCGATGCTTAATTGCGAATACGGGATCGCCTCAGCTACTGTATCATAAGATCGCTGCCAGTAAAAAACCAATCGGAGAATGCTGACCGGTCGCTTCTTGCTTTGTGGCGTTCGCAGCGTCTGTGCTCGCGCTAGCATCCTGGATTGGTGCCGATGCATGGTAATAGCGATATGTGCGCGAGCCTGAACGCAGGTCATCATCGGGTAACGTGTACTGTTTCAGATAGACCGCTCACTATGTAGCTTCCAGCTAGCGCTTGCGGCTATCCTCCTGGTGGCGCACGCGCCGCCTGCCAGTGAGCAGCGAAGGAGGATCTTCGAGCTCATCGCGTTGGAACAGCAAGGAGAGGCCTCAGACCGTCGCCTTGTAGAATGGCCAGCTCGAGTACACTAATGGTTGTAGAGAACTACCTGGGTAGAGAGCGCCCCGTTGCTTGGCCAGGAGGGTCACCTGTCCTCGGTACATATCGATGCCCGTGGACAGCTACTAATAGTAACAGCATGATCAAGCAGGAACGTCTTCTGATCACAAGCTCTGTAAGTCGAAGACTCGTACTGTCACATTGGGCATGTGTTATCGAGTGACCGTGGGTAGTGTGAGGTCCGGTACAAGTTGCATCAAACCGCAGATTGTGGTGGTCCACGCTTCTTACTACAAGACCGCGACACGTCCTGCAGGTGAGTTTGCAGGTCCCTATCGTCGACAATAGTCAGTTTGGCGACGTACGTGTTCAAATGCGAGTTGCAGAAGAAAGATCGGACTCGGGAGCAGTTTACTACTTACCCCGCACGCGCACGACCAGGATCGCCGCTCCAAATCGAGATCGCGGAGATCGCGCAAAGACGGGGTGAGTACACTATCATTACACCAGCACCTCGCAAGCAAATATCTCGGATGTGCAATCTCTTGTTTCTCCGACGAGTACATTGCGAGAATGCAGGTCGATGCTCGCACCACACGTCAGCGAGAAAGATCAGCCGTACGGCCCTTTGTCATCTCTTCGCAGGCCACATAATACCGACCCGGTCACTTCCTCAATTTGTCATTGAGACTACGCTCAGCCTCCACCAAGGCTCGCACGTCAGGATGCTCCCACAATGCAGTTATGGTGTCGGCGTCGACCGGAGGCAACGGCTTGCGAGGCAGCCCGCCGTATCCATAGAGTCGCTCAAGCAACGCTTTCGTTCCTGCAATAGACGCTTTTGCGATAGTGAAGTCCGCACGGCCAACAATAGCTTGTAGGCTTTGCGCCTCAGAGAGGGAGGCAGGGTTCTTCGCTGCCTCCTGGGCGAGCTGGAACAATTTAACGGTGGTATACTGATGATATATCGAAGCGTGAGGACAGAAGATCGGAAGATAGCCAATCGTGACTTACTGGTGCCACATTGGCCAACCCAGTAATGGCACCGTGACCATTAGCAAAAGCCGACGGCACCAGAAAGTCGGCGTAGCCTCCTAGCACGAGGAAGGGCCCGTTCGGGTTTCTGCGGGGGTACAACGAAGGAAATGTTGCATCCGAGACCGTCGCGCATATTCTCGTCAGCTTCCCGACGTTTCCGCACCTACACACGACTGTCAAATGTTATAAAGAGCATCGTCAAGATCGACACGTACGTCAACTTGACACCGGCAAGGTTTGGAGAGCTTGTCGCTAGTTCTGTGATAAGGTCGGAATCAAGATCTATGCCGCCACTTGCTCCAGGATCTGGCGGCGAGATCACCTTCAATATATTGCAATTAAATCTATTTTGAGACATGATGTACTCACAATTGTATATGAGCACCGGAATGGGGCTCCTCTCCGCTACCTCCGTCCAGAATGCTTTGAGGGCTTCCTTATTACCCGAGAGCACGCCGGCGAAATAACCACTAGCGATCACGATCGCGTAGTCTGCACCAGCGCGCGCGGCCTCATGGCACAGCTCGATGGTCTCGCGAGTACTGCCCGTGCCCGTACCCGCTACGATAGGTACCTGTGTGAAGCCAGCCTTATCCAACGCACGGCGGGCGGCCTGTATGAGTATAATTCGTTCTGCGTGTGTCAGATGGATCCCCTCTCCCATGCTCCCAGCTAGCAGAGGACGGACTCCCGCCCCGGCAAGCAGCAGAACGTGGGACTCGAAAGACTGGAGATCTAAGCATGCACATTATTGATCCGCATGGCGAATCTACGACACGAGGACTCACCGAGATCTTCGGAGCCTGGCAGGAAAAATGTGGGGATCGGTGCGTAGATGCCGGGCTGCAGCGGCCGGGGCGTTGCTGGGACGTTGGGCGCCATGGCGTCTCGAGGAACTACTCAGACGACGGGGTTGACAGGCGGCGAATAAATAGTGGGACTTAGTAGCCTAAGATGCCGGTCCGGTGTGGCCGCGGGTAGACCTTCTGACTGAGTAGCGATAAAGCACGCCGATCCCGTCTCTGTACAACAAGAAGTCACCGAATGTAATTTGCTGGACGGAAGATAGAAGGTGCATTAATATTACCGGTACCGGCGTGTGCCTTATACTGAGGACTCAATAAATCATAGAAGACATCACACCGGAGAGCGCGATAGAGGTGAGTAGTTTCCGGAGCCAGCTATGGTGCTGCAGGAAGCGCGCCCCATACAACGAACACGTTCCACCGAACCTTCGACTGTAAAGAAGCAATGGTCAACATTCATTCGGTTAGTCATGGAGCTGTCCATAGGGCGACATCAGCAAGTGGTTCATTTGACAGTCTCGCTATCGGGGGCCGCACCTTATCCCGCCAAAACAATCACATGAGGTATTGACCTGGAGATCATGGGGTTCAACATATTGCCTGACTGCATATGCGGAATATTCGTCCGACGACTCACCGCCGCTCGATGCCGTGTCTTGCACGCAATTGCGTCGTTTGACACATCTGGCGCAAACTCGTCTCCCTCAATGTGTACTGTGGTGGATGCGGTAGGCATGGGTATGCTGCAAAGCACACGGAGGGCGTTTTCTTGATGCAGGTCATCCCGGAGGTAGGGGCATATCGGGGCCGTGAAACGTTGGCCAATGACAGATAGAAAGCATTTTAACTAGTGTCTCTTCCAGCACTATGTCGAGAGTTTGAGAAGAATACGAGGCTTACTTGGATATAACTTACATGCGCGGATCTTTATGCCTTCTCTTCGTCCGCCCACTACGGGTAGACGCACTGTTTTTGGCCCAGTAGGGTTCTTCGGCAATGAGCCGGGGGAGAGAAGGGATGAAGATGCCTATAGACGCCACGACGCATACGCAAGTCACTGTCACGTCCTTTGCGGTCATATACATGTTTACAAATGAGGCAGTGAGTTTATGGATACAGTGAATGGATATATCCCACCGAGACTGATACGTTTATTTTTCTACTATCTCAAGCTTGTCCATAACTTCCCTCTCCCACTTCGTCCATCCGTCAGCATCGGGCACCCCAGCGTCTTCCGTCGCAGCAGCGAGGACCTCCCATGGCACGCATGCCCGATCAGTCTCATCGTTTGGCTCGAGCGCAAAGCGGCCCTGGCGGGTCCGCGTAAGGGTAACGACGTGCGCGGCAGAGCCTACAGCGTGTCCGAGGTCGTGCACGACGGAACGCACGTATGTACCTCCAGACACCTTCATCCGCAGAACGAAGGCCGTCGGCCCTCCATCTAGAGCCGGCTCGGGCTCAGGTTCATCCTTCACGGACGCGTTCTCCTCTGTCCCCTTTAAAGCCTTTTCTACAGCTATTTTCTGTTCCTCCGAGAACTTCTTTTCGGGCCATCGATACGAATGCTTGGTGTCCAGCCACTCCTCAAGCTCAAGCGAATGGATGGTGACCTCCCGCTTTTCGATCGGTCGCGGGAGCGGGGTGCCAGTACGAGCGTACTCATATAAAGGTTTTCCGTCCATTTTCAATGCGGAGAATCTGTGTCGTGTGAAAACCTCCTGCGTATTTGCGACCGAGTGCGCGGACGTACATAGGCGGCGTCTGCATGATTTTGCCTCTAAATTGTTCCAGAGCCTTCTCGACACCGTCTCGGGTGACATGGCGCCAAGGCGCTGTTCGGACTTGCGCGCCTTCGCTATCATATGAGTCGGTCTCACAACCTAGAAGACAGGTGGTGCGATACTCCTGTCTCGAAGCGCATATAGCTCTGCATAAAGTCCGAGACAAGCATAACTTACCTTGACACAGTCGAGAAATTCCCCGAGTTTCTTCGTGCCTTTACCGACACCGACGACTATGAATGGGCGTGTTATTCAAAAGCAAGATATAACGCTTTATTGGTCTACCAAGAACACCGTCCGCCAGAGGATCCAATGTCCCCCCCTGGCCGATCTTCATGGAGTAGCGGTTATGTTTCGCCTTCTTTGTCTTCCCCTTCACTTTTTTGAGATCTGCTTCACTGACGAACAGGCGGGAGCTCGCGACTAGTGGTTTGATGTTTTCTAGAATAGACATGGTTGTCGGGCCAGATGGCTTCACCACACCAAAAAGACCTGATATAGGCAATGTAGACGGGACTTTAGGCATCCTGTGAACCGTTCAGATGCTGACACAAGTGTAAGCTTGGAAATGCGCCTTGGCCTCTAGAACTGGCCTAACGGAGTTACGAGGCGAAGCCGCGTGCTATTTTTGAGAATCTCGATCAAGAGAATTACGCCCGGCGCTAGCTCGCAAACTTGCGCTCAATATTTAATGTCGCCGACGTCACGCCCAAGGATGAGAGCAAGAAGGAAAGGGAATCGATCTAAAATGCAATGTAATGTACAGGCGTTTTATGCTGCAAGTCCTACAAGATCATGGCAATCGTGAGCTACAACACAACCGAGAGCCCGCTTAGTCGACCTCCTCGACGCTGGGGCCGTCCTCGCCACCGGCCGGTGCACCGCCAGGGAAGCCGCCTGGCGCGCCACCAGCACCAGGGAAGCCGCCCGGTGCACCACCCGCAGAGTAGAGCTTCTGCATGATGGGGTTGGCGACACCCTCGAGCTCCTTCTGGCGCTCCTCGTACTCCTCCTTGGACGCCTCCTGCGACGCGTCCAGCCATGAGATGGCGTCGTTCACAGCAGACTCGAGCTTGCTCTTGTCGTCAGCGTCGAACTTGCCCGCGAGCTTCTCGTCGGTAAGGGAGTTGCGGAGGTTGTACGCGTACGACTCGAGGCCGTTCTTCGCGGTGATGCGAGCAGCAGCGGCCTCATCCTCAGCTAAAAAGAAAATGTCAACAACGGTGTCGACGCATACGTGGAACGGAGCTGCTTACCCTTGTACTTCTCGGCCTCTGAGACCATGCGCTCGATCTCCTCCTTGGAGAGACGGCCCTTGTCGTTGGTAATGGTAATGCGGTTCGACTTTCCAGTGGTCTTGTCGGATGCAGAGACGTTGAGGATACCGTTTGCGTCCATGTCGAACGTGACTTCGATTTGAGGAACACCACGGGGCGCTGGCGGAATGCCAGAGAGCTCGAACTTGCCGAGAAGGTTGTTGTCCTTCGTCCGCGCACGCTCACCCTCGTAGACCTGGATGAGCACACCGGGCTGGTTGTCGGAGTACGTCGAGAAGATCTCGGACTTCTTCGTTGGGACGGTGGTGTTCCGCTTGATGAGGGCGGTCATGACACCACCGGCCGTCTCAATACCGAGCGAGAGAGGAGCAACGTCGAGGAGCAGGAGGTCCTGGGTCTTCTCCGAGGTGTCACCAGAGAGGATAGCGGCCTGGACAGCAGCACCGTACGCGACGGCCTCGTCGGGGTTGATGCTCTTGTTGGGCTCCTTGCCGTTGAAGAAGTCCGAGACGAGCTTGACAATACGGGGGATACGCGTTGACCCGCCGACAAGCACGATTTCGTGGACATTACCCTTGTCAATCTTGGAGTCGCGAAGGACCTTTTCGACAGGCTCGAGAGTGCTGCGGAAGAGGTCTTGGCAGAGCTCCTCAAATCGAGCACGGGTGAGCGAGGTGTAGAAATCGATACCCTCAAAGAGGGAGTCAATCTCGATGGTAGTCTGAGTCGCCGAGGAGAGGGTACGCTTGGCACGCTCGCAGGCAGTACGGAGACGGCGGAGAGCACGGGGGTTGGATGACAGGTCTTGACGCCAGAAGTCAGTGGTAGTTCAAATGCCGATCTGAGGGAACACATACCCTTTTTGTTCTTGCGCTTGAACTCCTGGACGAAGTGGTTGACAAGACGGTTGTCGAAGTCCTCACCACCCAAGTGAGTGTCACCAGCGGTGGCCTTGACCTCGAAGATACCCTCTTCGATGGTCAGGAGCGACACATCGAAGGTTCCTCCTCCAAGGTCGAAGATCAGGACATTCCGCTCACCAGTGGTCTTCTTGTCGAGACCGTAGGCGATGGCGGCCGCAGTCGGCTCGTTGATGATACGAAGGACGTTGAGACCAGAGATGGTACCAGCATCCTTAGTCGCCTGACGCTGCGAGTCGTTGAAGTACGCGGGGACGGTGATGACGGCGTTGTTCACGGTGGTTCCGAGGTAAGATTCGGCAGTCTCCTTCATCTTCAGGAGAACCATGGAGGAGATCTCCTCGGGTGACTGAACGAGCGATCAGTATACAATCGACAGCTCGATCTCGCTAAAACACTCACGAATTCCTTGTCCTCACCGCGGTACGCCACGCGGATGTAGGGCTTGCCGCCCTTGTCGAAGACAGTGAAGGAGAAGTGCTTGATGTCGGACTGCACCTCAGGGTCGGCGAACTTGCGACCAATGAGACGCTTCGCGTCGAAGACGGTGTTGTGAGGGTTCATCGCGACCTGGTTCTTCGCGGCATCGCCGATCAACCGCTCGGTGTCCGAGAACGAGACATACGAGGGTGTCGTGCGGTTACCCTGGTCGTTGGCGATAATTTCTACACGGTCATTTTGCCAGACACCGACACATCTACGCGATCGATGAGCACGAGCGCGAAAGAGTGACCGAAAAGCAGAAAACTCACGAGTATGTGGTGCCCAAATCAATACCAATCGCTTTTGACGCCATCGGTGAAGTTTGCGGACAGATTAGAGCGGTGTAGGGGAACTAAGGGGTCGTGAAGGGGTGGAATATCGTGTACAAAGAAATGCTGAAGAGGGGGGGATTGCGAGGAGAGGAGTCTTATATATTGACTGCATTTCTACTCCCTTCCAGGACCTTCCTTCCTGTTCGGAGACCATTCCAGGACATTCTCGCGTCACGCACCGCCGCTCGTCACGGCACGTGACTCTGTGTCGAGCGCGTCGTCGAGCGCCTACGCGTCCCTGGCGCTTTCTGCCATCTTCGCCAACTGTCCACCAGCACCGCAGCGGTAACAGATTGTTCCAGTAGGACCACCATCGTCCCGGGTTGTGGCCTCGTGCTACACCTGAGCTGAAACGCGCTGCTGCATCCCTCGGGATGCTCGCACTGGTGGCAAAACTCATTATTCTTCAAACCTGCCGAAGATCTGTTGGCCTGCTCCGTCCGAGTTCTGGGCTGCCTGCTCGCCACTTTGCTGATTGAACAATGCGAACCTACTTTCGCCTGCTCTGACCCTGGGCCCGGGGTTCGCCGCAGGCGTTGTCGCGTCAATCCATTCGCTTATTTCGGTCTATGCTGATCTCTTGAATATCCTCACGCAAGCTTAGTGAGAGAGATGAACCGGATAATCAGACACGTGTGGCTGAACAGGAATTCAGTGAGGGACCTCCATGCGCTATCTCGTACTGCTCCTGATTAGACTGTATTGCGGATCTTGCTGTGAAGCATCAGATCAGTCTCTGCATTGCTCTCTCTACGCAGAGGAGATGGACTGCAGTTGCAGATCGCCACCGACATTCTCGGCGGCATATATTCCTGGCGAAGTTTACACGCACCGGCACGGAGTCTCGTTTGTACTTCGAGCTGCAGCACCCTCTTTGCAAGCTGAACTCATGACTGCTGGCGTTGCCTGCATTGCATGAGCAGACATTCGGGCGAGACGCGCACTTCCATGCGTACATGCACAAGGAATCGCAATTTGCGGAGCGGAGTGATTATATCGCCGTTCGATCCGGCGTGAGGCAAGATGCATTGACCTGATGAAATGGCCTGCTTCCAGTGTAGCTGTGGACGTGGTTGATTATAGTTTGCATGGGAACAGAGGCAGGCGCGAGCGCACTACGCGGGCGTTACGCGTTCATAAGTGCACGCATGCTCGTGACCCGATTTGGTTTTGGTATACGCGGTTCGCAGTGATTTTTGCCGCTCGCGCCCAAGACAGACGACGGCCATCGTCACCCCTTGTAATGGCTTCTTCTCCTTTATTGACCAAGGTTGAGTCGCCGCTGCCGCCTCCGGCCCCATTTCAACCTGTATCGGGGTCGCCCTTGGTCAACCTGTACAATCGGTTCGCGTCATGGCGGACTTCCCTCGGGCTGCCCAACCCGGGCTCGGTGGAGAACCTGCAAAAGGAGGTCAAGGGTATGCGATTAGTCGTGTTCACCCATGCCGAGTCATTGAGCTCTCTCTAAGCCACCCATCTGACAAACTATATGTTTGATGGATTCAGGGCCGACCTCTCGAAAGCTCTGTCGGTCAATCCCATGTTCTCAGTGACGCATTCGTTTGCTCTTGGGTCCCAAACGGCCGCACCATCATACAATTTCGGTGCAATGTTCGCCAACAACAGTGTACGTACGAGCATAGCTTCGACGAGGAACCTCTTCATGGGATATTCAGGTCTTCATGCAAGGCAACATTGATCACGATGGGAACGTGAACGGTCGGTTTAACCAAGGCTGGACGGCGGACAGCGTCACCAAGGCGCAATATCAGGTTTGCTATTCCCTCGTATCAATGTCAATTGTGCCCACCCGCTATTGATAGTTGTCTCAGCAAGCCGGTCACAACATGCTTCAACTGGAGCATGACTATCTTGGCCAGGACTATTCGATTAACATCAAGGCAATGAACCCTTCCCCAGTGGACACGACAGGTATCTACCTCGGTAGCTACCTGCAGTCTGTGACAAAAAACTTGGCCCTCGGTTTCGAGGTGGTACATCAAAGGCAAACCCCGGAGATGACGGAATCCACCACATCGTACCTTGCGAAGTACACGAGCACGGACAAGAACTGGATTGCAACCGCGACGGTGCAGCCCATGGGTATTGTTCAAGCCACGTACTGGCAAAAGCTCAGCGAAAAGGTGGACGTCGCCGCAGATCTGCAGCTCATTGCGGCACCAGTGCGGAGAGACGCTATTGCGACACTGGGTGCGAAGTATGATCTTCGGTTGTCGACCTTCAGGGCGCAGTTAGACTCCACAGGGAAAGTCTCGGCGCTGCTTGAGCAGCGGTTCGCGCCTTCCTTCGTCTTCACCGTTGCGGGAGAAATTGACCACTTCAAGGTACGCCACCGATCTCAAACATGTCCGATTTTCGCTCACTTACATTTGACGCTCTAGAACTCGGCGAAGGTTGGCGTAGGTGTGATGATTGAGAGTCCCAGCATGTCGCCGGAGGAGATGCAGGCTGCGATGCAGTCGCCGCCAGCCACCCCCTTCTGATGACGCGCGCCTAGACATTATACGTACCTGCTAGAGCGATAATTGCCGCATCTCCAATCACTCAGAATGAGTCGCTGTGCATGCATTGCAAAGGCTGCCGCTCTTTCGTTCTGTATGTATTAGTACCTGCAACCACGCTCAGCACCCAACCACGCTCCGCGCGTCTATTTATATCGCGAGTGACGTCGGAGGCCAACCCAAGAACGTGCATTTGTCGTTCTTGTACATGTCAAACGAATATCAACGTGCATTCAGTATCCATACTGCTTTCCTGGTATCTGCTACTCTTTGTGTCCTTCGACGATATGACTGAGACCGTACTTGAAGTCAACGATCTTCAGTGCTCGAGGGCGAAGGGAGACCCCGTGTTCTCTCATGTTAACTTCAAAGTGAACGCGGGAGACATCGTTGTTGTACAAGGAAGAAGCGGATCGGGGTATTTTTTTGTCTCTTCCCAAAGTTATCTTGTCTCTTGACGATGTTGTCTCGCTGACCTGCAGGAAGTCCACCTTGCTAAAATGCCTATCCCACATGAACATCTACTCAGGCGAAATTCTCTATCGCGGAAAGTACGTATCCTAAAAATATCGACCAGTAGACAGTTTCTAATGAGTGATGGTGCAGGACACCTAAGTCTTACGGTGGTTATCTGCATTCACCGTATTACTCCGTCGTCTCACAATATGTGGCTGTAGGCATCCCGCACTACCGTACCCGCGCCCTCTATGTTCCTCAACGAGCCTCATTACTCCCCGGGACACCTCGCGACTTTATGGAAGCTATCTCCAACTTTGGGTCATACAATAAAAAGTCCAGCGCGGAGAGGTCACAGAGTGCGAGGCCTCGCGGCCTGTCCCATGAAACAATCGAGCTGGCAGAGGAGTGGGGCATCGACGAAGAGCTCTGGGACAGATCGTGGAGCAATCTGAGTGGGGGAGAGATGCAACGGATAGCTCTTGCCATTGCTGTGGGCATGAAGAGCGCGGAGGTCATGCTTCTTGACGGTGAGTTACCCTTCGACCGTACCTTAAAACTACACTGCTGATCGTCAAATGGAGAACCGACATCGGCCTTGGACCCTGACAGTTCGGCCAGCGTAGAGAACTACTTGAGGTCTCAGATCAAAGCATCTGACTCGAACCTAAAGGCTTTGGTGTGGGTCACCCATTCCGAGGAACAAGGCAGACGTGTGGGAAACCGGTTCATGCAGCTCTCCGCAGGGGGGATACAGGAAGAGAACGTGGACTCCGGGGTCTGATGTTTATTGGAAGCAGCATTGCAAGCTATCCGGATCTGTTAGCATACGAGACTCGTGCTCGCTATTTTGAGAATGCAATCTGATAATGTATGTTATCTCATTGGAATTGGGTGAGGACCCTTAGCTCAATCGGTAGAGCTTTGTACTTATGAGGTTATCTAAGTTTATGCAAGGGTCCCGAGTTCGATTCTCGGAGGGTCCATATTTTTATCTCTGTGCTACTGTGTTATTATAGCATCACTGCATTGCCATTACAATCACGCTTGGGCAGGCCCAATTGTCATTCTTTAGGTATCCTATTCTGTGTCCAGTGTCGGTGTTGGCATGCGGGGCCCAGCTTAGGTCATTACAGATCCTGGTCTTGCTGCACATGCATAAACAGTCTGCAGTCTGCTAGTAAATAACAATAAATAGCAGTGCAAGGACCACCAAGAAATTAGTGGGTATCATCTAGATTGCTCCACTCGATGGTACAGAATGATCGAACGGCTCCCCCCTTCGCACTCGCTCCATCCATGCATGGATCACATCAACCGCCCTTATGGTATTTTGTAACCTCGACAGTATTTGAGACTGGACGTTTGGGCCATGTTCTTGTAATAGCTTTTCAACGGCTGAATGTGTCCCCGATAGCAGGGGTTTGATGTCATTCTGCAATGACTGCAGGAGTATCGGTTGGATGCGTTCAGTGATTTCTTCGATGGATGGCGCTTCCGGTATGCGTTGCTGTTGCTGAGTGGATTGCGAGATGAATGTGGTGACGGCCGCGTTAAGTGCTTCTATTTCGAGCCGATTTCTCTCGAATTCAGCTCTGTCTTCCTCATGTCGTTTTTCTAACTGTGGTGGAGGAACGTTATATTCTATATTTAGTCATCTTTACAATCATCGCTTCTGGACTCACCGACTCAATGCGATTTTTCAACTGCTCGTTCTCTGCGAATAACTGCCTATGTTCGGCATCCTTGGCTTGGATTCCTTTGATGAGGTTTGCCATCTCCACCGCCAATTCTTCGACTTGCCCGCCCAGGACTTCTATCTCTTTCGCAAATTCCTCCGCACGAGGATTCGGCGTGTCATTTGAAGCTGGCGGCGGAGGCGGCGGAGGCACATCAGGACCGTGGGGGTACAGACTTTCTGCTTTGATCTGCACGATCTCGTCGAATTCGTGGAACATCTGATTGTCATGTTGGACCATGTCGTTTTCCAGGTCGACCAAGCGTTGTTCCAATTGCAGAAGTCGGTCACGTAGCTCAGATATCTCTTTTGATTCATCTCCTGTAGGTTTCTGGTCCTCATCGACCGAGAGCGTTGCCTCGCTCGTAGAGAACCGCCGCCGTTTAAGGGGGCGAGTTGGATCGGGGTCGACAGGCGGTTTGGATTGCATTTCAACGACCGGTTTGCTTTCTTCATGGGTTCGGAGAAGCGCGTGTAGGTCCCGTACGTTGTCTTCCAAGCCTGAGACGATTTTGCGCATCTCCTTGTAACCCTCCTCTAGCGATGGAGGCGGACTGGCTGTGGCTGGCCAGAAACTTTCGTTGACTAGCTTTGCAATGAGCTCGTTGAGTTCTGTATTCCTGGCCTTCCTCCGCGCCTCTGCATCCTCCAATCTTTGGATTAGCCCAGTTTTATCCTCTTGGGGCACGTCGTTATATAGCCACGACTTTGATAGTCGTTGGTAGCTGTCCACCTCTTGCCGTGCTTTGAGAAACTCAGAGCGAGCGATCACAGCTTCCGATATCATCCTGCAACGTTCGTTGAGAGAAATAGCAGGGAGGCATCAGTGGTTCTCACTTTATGCGTTCTGCCCATTGAGCACGCTTATCCTCGAATGACAACTCGGGTGGCGGGATGCCATTCGTTCGCGGGACATCGTCCGGTTTGGCTACAGGCCGTTTCAATTCAGGCGGGGGAGGCGGAGGTGGCATCGCATTGCTCTTGGGGAGAGATGGTGATAGTGCAGACGCGGAACTGTCTTCTCTTCGTACGCTTTGCCGTGGTCCAGAAGGCACACGAGACCGACCGTCACGCGCGTCATTCGAGGTCACGGATGCGGCAGGCGAGCGATCTCGGGGACGGAATCCTCTGCCATCGATGCTATCCCGCCTAACATGCTCTTCATAGCGTCGCTCCCGAGGTGACTCCGGCGACCGTGCTCGAGGAGGCGTCCGAACTCGCGAGGATGAAGAAGGATGGAATCGAGACGGCGGTGGAGTACGAGCTCGGGCTGGGCTACGGTTAGCGTGAGCCCTGTCGTTGCGCAGGGGCAAGAGATCCCGCGACGATAGACGAGGCGTATGTTTGCTCGGCGCTGCTGATGACCATGCGGGGTTGTCTGGGTGGATGAAGAGGCAATCCTCGCCTCGTGCGCAGCCGTTGGTTTTATCTCGAGGCCTGCCGTCCCTTGTGTACCACTACACCGTCGGTCAAATACTTCGGACTCAGCAGTTTGATAGCGAGATGGCATACCATACATTGAACGAATGGCATGGCAGAATAATGCAGCCTATATCGCCTTGTGTTTGCGTGAGTAGTGAGTACGGACAACAGCGTAAATGTCTTTTTTCCAGAGCGGCGGTGGGGGTTATGCCAGAATCAACTTTCACCTCGTAGCTGCAGATGACTGTGACGTTGCCTCGAAAGATAGCTGACAGCCATATCCCAATATACCGATTTAGGCAGGTCTAGTCTGTCATGCCACGGATTGCAGATTATACCAGCCTCGCAAACGACTGACGTTATTGATCCAGGGACAGGTAATACCAGATACACAGGAGGCACAGTTTTAATACATAATATCGGCCAATAGGCAAGTGCGCGGATGTTCCAGCTCACATCTACATGGTTATAGACCTCCGAACTCTCCGTCAAACGCTTCCCGACTAACAGTACCCTTTTTGACTTTCTTTGCCATCCTTTCCTCTCGCGCCAACTCTTCCCATTCGTCCGCCTCGTCTTCTCCGGAACCCGCATCTCCCTCTCGTACCCTTTTTGAGCCGCTATCCGCGTTCTGTTGGGTCTTCTGCCACTTACGCTTGCGGTCTTTCTTCTCCTTCCGCTTCAACTTCTCCTGCTTGTGATCGGTTTTCTTGCTCCAGGGTATGTCTTTTTTCTTTTTCTGAGCGCGTTCTTCTCTGTGCTTTGCTCTGTCTTCCGAGGTGATGGCGAGCTTCTCGGCTTCTACGAGACGTTTAGCTTCACGTGCTTTGTCTGCGTACGAGTACACATTCCACTAGAAGCTTCCATCAGTCGATACGGTGGGCAGCACGGATTTGAGAGATTTACATCAACGGAAGCATCTGCCCACCCGTCTCTGGAAACATTGTCCAATTCAGGCATCCTAGGCAACCGGAGCAGTCCAAAGCTTTTTGCGGCGCCGATCAAGTCCAGATCTTTTACACGGAAGATGTATGATGCCTCGTGCTTTGAATAAGCCCGCACGAACGAAACAAATGCTTTAGCAGCCTGCTCGAAGGAGGAAAATCAACCATTGTTATGGATGAGTCTTTGCTACTGCCGCACCTTGTCGTGAAGACCACGATCGGTGAGCAGCAACTGGCGTATCTCTTCCTGCATCGATGACACCCTGTCGCCTTCATACTCAGACTCATCTGATGCAGGCCTTGATGCGCCATCCACACCGAAAGGCGGTTGTTCGACAAGAGGGATCTTGCGCACAGCCAGGAAGTCTTGGTAAAAAGGCATCAATTTGAAAGCGGACTTAGCAGTGCTGCACGACCTACCGACGTAGTCTCTCTCGCGGCCAGCCAAAAGCACCCAGGCCCTCCCGCTGCGGCCAGCACGGGCGGTGCGTCCGCAGCGATGAGAGAATGCCTTTGAATCAGACGGAGGATCAAACTGTACCACAACGTCAACATCAGGTAGGTCCAGCCCACGTGCTGCGACATCAGTTGCGAGCATGATTGAGGGGGAGGTTGGAAATGCAACCGAGGTTGCAAAGTTATTCAACGTCTTTGTCCGGGCAGAAGGAGGCAAATGACCGTGCAGCGAATACAGGGCGGTATTGTTAGGCATAAATAGGGGTAGAATCTGCATTATGCTAGGACGTCAGTAGAATCTTGGGTCGGGAAAGGAGAAACCGACACGGTAGAAATATTCGACGCATGCACATGTCGCAAAATATACGATGAATCGAGATGATTGCTGCTTGGTGACCTCATGAGAGATTATCCGCGTCAACTGGACCAGCTTTTCCGACACGCGACATGTGAGGTAGAAATTTTGAAGGCTGCGGTTGTGTGCATTGAGTACAGCCCAACTAACTTGGGACAGCTACTTACTTTGCGGGTATTCGTCTTTCCTCGATGACCTCGTATCGGTCTTGACCATCGCCTTGCGAGTCGCCCTTGACTTTTGCTTTCTTCGTCTGCACCTTCACCACAACTCGAGCAGGATTCCGTAATCCGACGCGGACCAATTCTGAGAGAGCGTCCGTCATCGTGGCGCTGAACAGGCCAGTTCGTCTTTGTTTCGGCAGATGAGTGACGATCCGGGTCAGGGTGTTATGGAACCCCAAGTCAAGTAGTCTACGCATCATTCAGCCGTGAGTTCGATTGTCAGCATATGCGCAATCCAGCTAGACGTACCGATCAGCTTCGTCCAGAACAAGAACCTCAAGCTCCTTAACACTTACGACATCCTTCCCCTTGCCCAACAAGAATTCCTCTATCCGGCCTGGTGTGCCAATCACAATGTCAGCACCAGTGTCGAGGAACCTGTGGACGTCCTGAGCTGGAGGAGACGATGAGGAGACAACGAGGAGAGGTGGTGGATAGACTGGTTCTGCTTCATGATGAGAGTCTTCAGCGGCGTCTTCGTCGGACGACGAGCTGGAATGTGAGGGTTGGCTCGAGAGAAACAGAGAGAAGACAGAATGGATCTGGGTAGCGAGTTCCCTGTGCAGACATCAGCTTTTGAAGCGTCGCTGGGTCTTTGCAGAGACTAACCTTGTTGGACTAATAACCAGAGCCCCAACCTCATTCTTCCTCAATCTCGTCTCTCGCCGAATTAGCCTCTCCAGAACTGGTATCACGAAAGCGAGGGTCTTGCCAGAGCCTGTGACTGCTTCCACGACGACATCCTTGTGCTTCATGAAAAGGGGAATGGTGGACGCTTGAACCGGCGTCATCTGCGTATGCCCCATGGATTGTATCACATCCATACTGCGCAGGAGGTCAGTTAGCAATTCGCTTGCCAGCGATCCTAAACACTCACACCCATGGGGTCAGCGTGGTGGGCAACGACGACCATGGACCTGCGTAGGCACTGGAAGAAGACATCCTCCGGATATGCGAGGACAACAGACGCCTCGGGTCGCAGCACAAGTCAGGTTGGCTGAAATTGCAAAACAGGTTTTGGCTTTTGGCAAGACCGGAGCTGTTAGCGCCCGCGTTGATCGCTTCGGAGCGGAATGGACGGACCGGGGCCTCGTGTGCCTGTTGAAGCAATCCTCCGAGTCGGCATCGAGACTCGTCCCTGCTCAACAACCACCAGACTCGCGACCGCTGAGCCGACTCTGCCTTCGACCACTCTTTGGAGTCGCACGTCTCTCTGCGCGGATGTTTAGCCCAGATGCTGACTCTCGGAATCCCGCTTTTGCGTCAATGCATGGTGCCCCGTCTCCGCTGCCCTCGCTTGCTCTGACCCGCGCCCAAATCACCGAGGCCTTGTCCAAGTCTTCTGACAATGGCACCACACTGGACCTAGCGCATAGAGGGTTGACTGAGGTTGGAGAGGAGGCAGCGGAGGAGCTTGCTGCTCTGGGCCAGGAGACCGAGGACGGCTGTACAGTAGTGAGGTGGGTCAAGAACTCGCTCGCTAGTGGCCACTCATAGTTACACGCTGCCCAGAATTGCGCTGGCGTATAATCGACTAACTACACTCCCTACCGCTTTCGCATTCCTTTTACGTCTCAGGTATCTCGTGTTGAGGAATAACAACTTCACGGAATTTCCTGATGTAGTGAGTGTCTGGTCTATAGGCGGTTGCACGTCTTACTCACATCAGCGTGCAACAGTTAACTAAGATCTCCTCACTGGAGATTCTGGATCTCAGCCGTAACAAAGTCAAGCGGCTGCCCGCCGAACCTGGTTCCCTTGTGAATCTGCGGGTCAGTGAGGCGGCAGTGCTTTAGTCCGACGAAGTTGACAGTCCCATTGTCAGGTCTTGTCGGTACTCCGCAACAAGATTAGCAGGCTTCCTCCGTACATTTCTCAGTTCCACCAATTGGCGATTCTCAAAGTTGATCAGAATCCTATTGAATGGCCACCCAAATCGGTATTGGGGTCCACCAAAGACTTGGATGATCCGCAGATCATGGGTGAATGGATCAAACGTGTGAAAAGTTGGATCGAAGACAACACCAACCCCTTAAGGGAGCGGAAAGTAAGCGAAGTCTCGATAAGAAGCGAGCCATTTCCGTCGGAACCCTCAGACGCAACCATGTATATGTTCATCCCTGCACGACGTTCACATTGGCTAACGTGTGATGATAGTGGCCTTAGCGGTACACCACAGTCATCGCCACCACATGATGGCCCGCATGCGCATGGCACCGCGCTGCATCACACGCGGTCCTTCTCTTTAGAGTCAGATTCATCCACTTACTTCCAGCTGGATCGATCACAGCGCAAAGTGGAACGAAGTCGTTCACCTTTGGCTCAGCCCGTGTGGCCCTCTCGACTTCAATTCGAGTCTACCTCGGCTGTCAGCAACGATGTGTCTCCATCGCATTCTCCTGACTCATACTATCCGCCGGACGAGATCCCATCAACGAAGGATGAAGACGGATCCAGCGTCCTAGAGAATCCGTTTGCGCGCTCACCCAGTGATGCTACGACCTCTGAGAGCCAACAGCGAATTTCCACCAGCAGCACTATAACCGTCAAGAAGAACATGCCCGATTTACGACCGCTCAAGCTGCAAGTGTCGACAAGCAGAGAAGGAAGCGATTTTCCCCAGCGGTCTTACACTCACACAGGGCAATTAAGTCAGCCGAGCGGGCTGGGTAGGTCAGTCAGCAGTGCCAAGCAATGTGTACTACTTGCTAATGCTATTTATCTAGTTTGCGGTACCGACATTCCGTCTCCATAGAAGCTACATCGGGATCGCCAGTATCCAGCATAACGGCGGACCGGCCAGCCCCTTCCATGGACAAGGAGCGCCACTCGTACTTCCGGCGCTCCTCAACGCTTGCTGTTTTGAATCTGACCAAAGCCATCCCTGAAGAATTGCTGGCCCTCATTGACGCCGTGCGCGGAATCTTGTTTGCCGTCTCGCAGATCTATCAGACCTTGCAGCTTTACACAGAATATGCCATTGATGAACGGCTTTCAGCGGTTCTGATGAAAGTTCTTGACCCCGCGAGTGCCTACATGTCCCAGCTAATCAACGCTCTAGATCGGTTTGACTCAATGAGCAAGCGGGCATTGCCAACGCCCTCTGTTTGTAGGGCTGTAGTGGAGAGCTGTAGAGACAATGTCACAGTCTTCGGTAAGGCAGTAGGCGTGCTTGCCTTGCAGCTGAAGGTGCTCGCCACACACGACGATGTGCGGTATACGAGGCAAATGCTGCTCACCCTCTACGGGGCGATGATAGAGATCGCAGGGTCATGGCAGTCTATGGCCACTCTCATTGAGGCCGTGAAGCCACTGCTTTGGGAGGTCCGCCCGCCAGTCACTAAAACATTCACCGGACAAGGTCAGACAATCCGCACAGCAGGCGCGCCCGGCAACGAACCCGCGAGGTCTCCCGTATCTGCTCCGGCAAACGGGTCATCCACATTCACCTCGGCGCTGGATCAGCCGCGTTTGCGGCCCAATGTGTCTCCCGGCTCACTGGACCATGGGAAGAGGCGCATGGCTCGTCGGCATGCGGGCTCATTTAGCTTGAAGGATGTCGAGATTGGAAAATTATTACCATCATATGTGGAGCCTCTTCCTCCGTTGACCGCAGGCATCTTGAATGGCGTTTCTCCTTCAACCCCTCTGCCGCGGACGATGCGACGAGTGGGCCTGCCCCCAGGTTCTGCATCATTGCACTCCACACAGGCAACCCATCCTACCGGGACCCACGGTCCAGAGACTCCCTCTCCGTCTACCAGCGGGCCCTATGCTCGGCCTTGGGATGCACATTCTCGCAAAGGTTCACAGAGTTCGCTCAATCACTCGTCATCATCTACTTCCTTGGCTCCGCGAGTTGCACAACTTGACACACCTACAAGCACTAGCGCACTTGTGGATAGGGAAGCGATAGATGCCATGAAGCAAGCTCTCGATGCTGCACCGGCGATCTGGGAGATGATGGGCGAGATCCTAGACGAAGCGCAAGAGCCTGGGGGTGATCTTAAGGGGACCTTGCGCAAAGCGCAAGATGTAGCGGAGAGATTACGCCGGAACATTGAAACGATACAGGATGGGGACCCTGTTCTTGATAGGAAGCCGTTACATGACGACGCCCGTACATTTGCGAAGGTGGGCCTCCAGCTTTCTTATTGGTGTCATCACTGATTTCGCGTGACAGACTGTCATCCAGCTATCAAATGTTATCAGGGTACACGGCGCCGCACATCCCCTCTCATCCACAGTCAAGATGAACATGGTCAAGCTGACCAATGCTACGGAAGAGTTCGTGATCCTGATGCATGTCTCTTCCTTCTCTCCCGCCCCGACACCTAGACCATACTCCCCAATGGTCGCGCTTCCTAGCCCGCTCGGCTTGCCTGGTGACGATGGGAGACTCGGAACGAGTCTCTCCCGCAGTCGTACTGCGATACCGCTCACAAACTCAAAACTTGGACCTACTGTGCGGGATCCGCCCTATAGTGCATTACCTCACCAAACTTTCGCCATTCCAACTCCGCCACGCTTTGGGCCGTTGAGGAAAGAGATGGCAGGTCAGCCTACCGCTGTACCTGCATAGTTACCTACCACTCCTTTGCCTCGTTTTGCTGCACTGAATTATTCGCTCTTATTTCATGATCCATTCATTTCTCCACCGTTACCTTTATCGTCCACATACAGCACTCCACTCTATATTGACTTTGGTACATCATGTACTGCCGTCAAGTCTAATCATGGCTCACAAAATGGTCTCATACACATGAAGCTTCTGTCCACACCGAAGCCAGGAGTTCTTGGAGACAATGTTCAAGATATCAAGCAGGTCCGTGGAGGTAAGTGCATACTGGAATCGATGTTGTGGCGGTCATAAATTCCTCGTCTTCGCGTTCTTCTTGCCTATCTGGTTACCCATCCCTGCCTCTGCATTCGCAAGGATGCAATTGATTTCTGTTCTGATCTCCTGCAAGTTTGTCTTCAGTGTCTTCGCATCCTCGAACTTCCTGTGAGCCTTGGCCTCCTCCACGAACGATTCTAGCAGAGCCTCTTGTTCGAGCAGCGGTTGTAGCACGCGTGCGACCTCAGAGTCTGGATCGATGACAGGATCTTCCGGTTCTGATTGGACAGTGTCCTGAGCTTTCGGACTCTTATTTGGCTTCGGTAGTGACTATTTGCATGGTGAGTAGAGATGAGCGTCGGCGGCTTGTTTTCTATAAGCACATGCACATACTTGTAGAGGGAACATATGTTTTTGTAGGAAAACATTGGCGCGGGCAGCTATCGCAGCCTGCATACGGTCTTGAGAGCTGCCCTTGCCATTGGGGCAAGGAAGCTGCCGGATCCGCCTTGCTAGAGCGTCATACTGGCCAAACGCTTCCAGCAATCGCTTTCTGGCAGCCGATGCTTCAGGGGTTGGTCTTTCTTGCTTGCTGTAAAGTAATTTCTCTCAATGTTTGCATGGAGAGAACAGCATGACGGGTTTTACCTCAAGCTGAGCATGAGCTCTTGGAATTGAGGAAGAGCAGCTTCAATATCTGTCTCAAGACTGACGAATGCCTGTGAAGTGCAACCACATCAGCGACCGGCAATACGTCGACACATGAATGCCAGCATACCTCATAGAGTTTGAAGAAAAAGGGAACGCTATGTGCTTCCTGTTTGTATTGTTGTCGCCTACAGAGAACATGAGTGATGAGCAATCTCTTCCCGGAGACCATGATGCATACAGGAGGACTGGTCGGCAATCTCGACAGATTCTGACACCCTTCAAGAATTTTTCATCCTCACCGAGTCCATCCTCTACGCCTCCAGTCTTTCCCTGGTTGGTAGATGTGGTCCGGCGCCGGACGCCATAGTCTACTCCTTCACCAACTTCCTCAATTCGGCCAGTCTTGGAGTCAGTCACAAATAACAAGGAGCATGTTTGCGGACGCTGTGGGTATTTAACCGGTAGTGAACAGACTATACGCCCGCATAGACGACAGTGGTGCTTGCGATTTGTGAGAGGATGAAATGACGCGCTAATGTTCTGTCAACCGCATATTCGGCCGACTTGACGAAGACTCACGAGCATAATGGACATTGCGATACATCAGCATCCTCTTCCCAAGGCGTTATCTTCTGTTCCGCGGCTTAAGCAAACATTAGCTTTTCCATCCACAACTTGTCAAGACAGGAGATGTACCGCGTATTTCGTTCTTATTGCCTGGCGTCTTCTGCGACTGCATCATATCCCGCCATAGATCGCTCGCGCTCTTGCTCCTCAACTCTGAGAGGTCCATCTCGAATATTGATGACAGTCGCTTGTTTGGTGGGTGGGACCTCTCATCAGGCAGCGCCGCTTTCTCTTTCAACTTCTGCCCTTCAGGAGGGAAGTGCAGGTTGATGAGTTTCTCCAGCCGCCGCTCGAGCCTGGTGCGTTCAATGCGGCCGACGTCGAGTCGTGCCTTCCGCGCTTCGAAGAACTCGTCGGTGCGGGGTCTGTAGACGCCCTTGGGCTGGAAGCCAGGTCGGTAAGGCGCCGGCGATCGAGCAACGCTGCGTGCAGGCGAAGGCGAGGTCGGGGACGGATATGCAGAAGGCGTGTGCACGCGGTACGGCACAGCAGCAGGGACTGGCGCATGTAATTGCGGCTTGGAAGGCACGTTTTGTGAGCCTCTGTGAGACTGCGAAACTACGGAGGCTGGAGATGACTGGTTGAGGGTATATGGTGACTGGGCCTCGGACGGTGGGAGTGAGCTCTGCGGCAGATCAAAGTTGGGTACTGCGGGCAGTGCCCTGTCATGAGGCGTAACTGTGGGCGAGGGTACCGCCGACGAGCCTTTGCTAGATGACGCCGCTAAGCGCGGCGGGTCCAGCTGACGTGCCAAAGATGAGGCACCAGAGGGAGTGCGCGCGTGAGAATCAGCAGGACGCAAAGGAGAAGATGGGAGCGCAAGTCTCGTGTGTGGATTGCGCAGAGGGACATGGCGGAAGGTTGATGTTTTCCTTGGGGCTGAATCATGCCTATCCGACGATGGTGATGCAGGCAAGGATGACGGGCCTGCAATGGGCGATGTTACTAAACGTGGTTCAGCATGTGCATTCAACGCAGAAGTAGATGGTGTTGACGTCGCAGGCACAACAGCGGGAGGGTCATGTGTACCAAGGGATTCATTGACCCCAATTGGACCGCTAGGAGCAGGTGAGATGCTGGGAGTAGGAGAATTACTAGAAGCAGGGGACGAGCTCTGAGCGGACGAGCTAACAGGAGGGGGCGCGGGAGGTTGGACCTTGTTCGTGGCAAGAAGCGATGCAGAGGCGGGCGGTGAGGGAGTATGGTTACTAGATGGAGTCGTCGGAGATGGCTGTTCGGACTTCGCGGGCGTGTAAGGCGAATACCGAACGTAGTCATAGTTCAGAGACTCAGAGCGACCGGAATGGGGCAGCGGAGCTTCTAGAGAATGAGGCCTCGGTATGTACTCCTGCTCACCAGGGATCACTCCTGGTCGAATATGGTGATCTTCAACACCCGAGCTCCCTGAACGTTGACGATATAGGGAATCATTAGTTGCATGTCCATTAAGGCCATTGCCAACGACGCTCTGAGAACGGCGCGGGGGAGTTCCGTTCGGCATAGAATTATTGGAGACATTCCGTGAGTGCCTCTTAGGCTGTCAGCGCAATCACTTTAGCTAGTCCACACAAGATATCATTTCGAACGCACCTTGTATGCTTGGTAGGGGACGTTAGGGGTGCCGTTCATTCTGGTATTCTACAACTCGTGTCCAAGGCTCATGTAGAAGTCGTTACTGAAGACACTGCCTACGACTGTGCAGGCCTGAGAGTCTATCTGTACAACAATCACCAAGTATATCAGTCAACTCAACGCCTAAACGCTGTCACAAGTCTCACGCGGAAACACACTCACCGTGCTGACTCGCCCGGCGCAGCGAGGGCGCAGCTAACCGAGATGTATAAGTGTGGCGAGGCGAGCCGGAGGCCGCAAGTGCCTTCAGTTGTCTCACGCGTCACGGCCGTGTTCTCATATCCGTCCTGCCATGTCTGCACCCACCGGAATTGCTGTTTCTCAAGAGCTGTCGTCTACATTTGCCGATGCAGTTGAATCCAAAGACGTCCGGTTCATCAAGGTTTCCATCCGCAATGGTCTCGCACGATCTTAGTCTCTGCGTATATGTCATTGCAGCTCATGCCAGCGCCATGCATCAGAATCACTTGTCCCCGATGGAACAACGCCACCTTCCGGAACACTTGAGGCGGACTTAGACAATTTAGGGAGCATATTGGATGATAATGCGCCAGCGTATGTCCTCGTCAGACTAGACGATCCTCCCTCGGAGTGGTTGGCAGTCTACTATGTCCCCGACACTGCTCAAGTCAGGGACAAGGTGTGTCATCATGAGATCAATTCTGGTGCTTGGTGTTGAAGGTTATACCCAGATGCTATATGCTGCTACGAGGAACACGCTGACCAAATCGCTCGGATCAGCCCACTTCACCGACCAGATCTTCGCTACCACCAAGGACGATCTAACTGCCAATGCATACGCGAAACATAAGCAGCACCTGGCCGCTCCAAAGCCCATGAGTGCAAGGGAGAAAGAGATGGAGGCTGTGAAGGCTGCTGAGCGTAGCGGGAATTACGAGGGTAGCAGAGCAAGGGCGACCCATGTCCCTCAGACGGTCGGGCTCAAATGGTCTGAGGAGGTTGAGAATGCTGTGAAAAATCTGGGATCGGGAGATGGAGGCTATCTTGTGCTCGTTGTAAGTGGCTGCATTTGTAGGTTTTTCTGCGTCTCTAACACTGATCAGACCATCGACACGGCGACGGAGACTCTGCAGCTGTCCTCTGAGGCAGAGTGCAACGTTGATGATCTAGGCTCCGCCTTACCAGTCTCGGATCCTGGTAGGTACTTGCCTGTTTATTGACGACTCTCGGATGCTAAGCCCATACCAGCGTATGCCTTCTTCGCTTGGCCTCAAGAGATAACTTCGCCTCCCCGACGGGACATCGGTAAGTGGTCGCACTTGTTTCGCGCATACGTCAAGCTAATACCCAAGTCCGTAGTCTTCATCTACTCCTGCCCTTCCTCTTCACCCATCAAGCACCGCATGTTATATTCTTCAGGATGCGCTGTTTTGGTCAACCAAGCTAAGGAGATATTGGCAGCATCTGGGAGCGAGTCGAAGGTCGCATCCCGCAGAGTGGAGACTTCAGATCCGTCAGAGCTGAACGGGAGCTTCCTCGCGTTATCGCTCGGATTGACAGACGGCGCAGAAGCGGGAAATCCTAGAGCTGCTGCGCCTATAGCAGCTGGGGAGAAGGCGGCATTTGCTCGCCCCAAGGGCCCAGGGCGCAGGCGGCCTTGATGAGTCGCAGGAACTGCACGGCGGTTGAATTACAAGCAAGTACGGGCATTTGGCAAGAAGTATCTGGTGGACGGTCTGCTATGTATTTGTACCAGCCTAGCTCGGTTGCGCGCGCTTCATTAATTACGCCCGCCGGTTGGATACTCTATATCACAGTCACCGCGAGTAATACCGATGCGCCCTTCTGAAGCTCCCTGAAGTCGTCGCCTTTTTAGGGATGTTCCTCCGTCACATGAACGTCGACGGCCGGCGCACGATATGGGCTCGGGTTGACGGTGTGTAAGACAGCTGATGGTTTCGTCAGTCATTGTTCGCTATATAATAGGAGGCGGATGGGATATGGATCCTCTTGATCCCCCAAGATGCTAGTAGCGACGCGGCACGCTGCATGTTCGTCGAAACCACCGAGAGCGCTAGCCACTAACGGGGTGGCTCTCCGGGCGCCCGTTAGGCTCGCTGTGCGACTGCAGCTTAGGCAGTTCAGTACGCCAGTTGACTTGCCGGTACCCAACAAAACGAAGGTATGGGGTTCTGCAGACGAAGCTGTGAAGGACGTCAAGTCCGGAGATGTGCTGCTTAGTGGAGGTGAGCACGTTGTTCATGTAATGATCATCGCAGCAGGTTAACATCGTTGCTGCGTGTCACAGGCTTTGGGCTATGTGGCACTCCAGGTTGGCTATAGACAACAGAAGCCTCGTTTATGCGACTTACACAGGCTGCCGTCGCCAGACACACTGATCGGAGCTCTGGCGAAGAGGAAGGATGTGACAAAGTTGACTGCAGTATCCAATAATGCTGGAGCGGGTGAACTTGGCCTTGGTATGTCCAGATCATTGTCTGCATTTCCATCCGACAACAGGAACTTCGCGACAGGCAAGTTGTTACACAGTGGCCAGATCGACAAGATGATGGCGTCTTATATCGGAGGGTTCGTCCTATGTGCATAGAATGAAAAAAATGCTGCTGAAGTCTTGCTTCATAGAAACAAGTATTTTGAATCGTTATACCTGACCGGGAAAATCTCTCTAGAGTTAATTCCACAAGGCTCGCTCGTCGGCCGCTTGAATGCGCATGCGGCTGGGATCCCCATGTTCTACACGCCCACTGGAGCCTCGACGGCAGTTGAAGAAGGTTCAATACCGATCCGTTATAATGAGGGTGGTATGTCAGTCGGAATAGCGATACCAGGCAACAGGAAAGAAGCACGAATCATTAATGGACGGCGATTCATTCTCGAGCCTGCAATTGCAGGGGATGTGGCTTTTATCAGAGCATGGAAGGTGGACGAAGTTGGGAACTGCGTCTTCAGGTGATTAAGCTTGCCCATCACGCAAATCTCAAACTAATCATTTCGGCCAGGTACGCAGCCAACAACTTCTCAGCGACCATGGCCAGGAACGCGAAACTTACGATCGTTGAGGTATGCTTCTTACGTCACGAAGATTTGCAGCTGACCATTTGTTCAGGCCGAGAATATCGTTCCGATCGGTTCCATTTCGCCCAACGCGATACATGTCCCAGGCATCTACGTCGACCGGATCGTTCAAGCAGTAGCTCCCAAGCAGATCGAAACCAGAACACTTGCGACGAATACGAAGTCAGATGATTCCACGTCCCAAAGTCCGGAGAAGAAGGCTGCACAGGAGCAGCGGCATCGGATCGCAAGACGTGCCGCGAAGGAGATTAAGGACGGCTTCCATGTGAACCTTGGTATCGGAATGCCGACTTTGGTGCCAGAGGTTAGTGCAGCTGACTATCTCACTAACAGCGTTTTATAAAGGCCGTGATCGCAATTTCAGTTTCTCGAGACCGGCGTGCGAGTCTGGTTACAGAGCGAAAATGGTATCCTTGGCATGGGTCCTTATCCGACAGAAGAGCAGCTGGATGCGTGAGTCGAGGCGAGTTATGATGCACGTCAACTGAACCGAATGCGTCGTGTGCAGCGACATCATCAATGCCGGTAAGGAGACGGTGACTCTCCTACCCGGAGCCTCCGTCTTCGGTGAGTTCCTATAACGTCAGAGGCATCTGCGTGCTGATGAGCCCATCAGATTCCAACGAGTCGTTCTCTATGATCAGAGGCGGCCATATCGATGTCGCAATTCTCGGAGTGAGAGGCCTCGGATTTGTAAATGCGAGACATCGCGACTAACTGCAGATGTTTCAGGCCATGCAGGTATCGCAGGCGGGCGACATCGCTAACTTCATGATCCCAGGGAAGATGGTTAAGGGGATTGGTGGCGCGATGGACCTCGTCTCTAACCCCGACAAGACTAAGGTAATTGCCGTAATGGAGCACTGCGCAAAGGACGGCAGCCCGAAGATTCTCAAGCAATGCGCCCTGCCACTGACCGGTGCACGCGCTGTCAGCCAGATCATCACCGAGCTTGCCGTGTTCGATGTGGATCGCGCGGCGGGCGAGCTGGTCCTGACGGAGCTGGCGGAGGGCGTGACGTTGGAAGAAGTGAAGGCGAAGACGGGGTGTGACTTCAAGGTATCCACTGCTCTCGGAGCGATGTGATGTGCCCGTTGCGTAAACATGCTTGTACCATACGCCTGAATGTCCCGCGAGATGCGTGCAGATGCTGGCAGCGTTCCCCGTGGGGTCTCTCCAGACCGGTGGCGCCATGGTGCGGACTTAGTGGCCTGCGCTCGGGCCTATGATCGGGCGGGCGGGGAGAACTGATTTCGCCTGAACACATGAAATGAACCGACCCGGATTGGGGGGCGAGCGGGATTTGTCATTGGTGGGATCGGCGCTCACGCCGATTAGACTGCCGATTATGTCGCCTGAATGGTTTCAGACACGCTCCTTTTCAGCGTCGTGGCGGAAGGCCTCCGGCCCAAGGTGTAGTATTTACCGGATGAACGGAAGGAGCCGTACGCACAGCGTACCCACTCTATAAATTCCTTTCTCCACCATGTGGTCCACTCACTCTCCTCCATCGTCTCTCCACATCGTCGCGCCGTCGCGCTCTGCCCCCTCGCCCCTGCGCTGCAGCAACGATGTGGGCGTTTAGGCCTAATGTCGCGCCGGTCCTCCGGCATAGTCTGCGCAACACCGCCGTCATCTCTGCGCGTGTCCGATTCTACAGCGTTGTCGCAGACGTCCCGAAGCCCAAGAAGACGAAAGTCTGGGATTCGGTGGACGAGGCAGTCAAGGATGTGAAAAGCGGGGACATCGTCCTCTGTGGTGGTGGGTGCTGACGCGACGCGTTGAGCGCGTTCTGCGCTTACATGGCGTCTAGGCTTCGGTTTGTGCGGTATTCCTGAGACTCTCATCGAGGCGCTCTCGCGCCGTTCGGACGTGAAAAACATCACTGCTGTCTCTAACAATGCTGGTGCGAAGGACCTCGGTCTTGGTACGTGCAGTGCGGTGTTAGAGCGTGGATAGCTAGCTCACAAATTGCGGCGTTGACAGTCAGGCTCGTAAAGTCCGGTCAGCTGCAGAAGCTGATGATCTCGTATCTGGGAGGGTATGCTTCTGGCCTGTTTCGGTTGACCTGTACATCCAGGGCTGATGTGTCTGTCACAGCAACAAGTTCCTTGAGCAAAAGTACCTCCAGGGAGAAGTCGGTATTGAGCTCGTGCCTCAGGGAACTCTCGTCGCGCGTTTGAAGGCATATGCATCTGGATACCCCGCCATTCTCACACCCACTGGTGCCTCGACGGCAGTCGAGAGCGGTAGCATCCCGATTCAGTACAATGCGGGCGGTATGGCAAACGGTGTAAAGGTTCCCGGTAGCAAGAAAGACACAATGGTTTTCGACGGGCGCAAATACGTGGTTGAGCCTGCGATCGCTGCTGACATTGCATTCGTACACGCGTGGAAGGCTGATGAGGTCGGCAACCTGGTATTCCGGTACACGGCGAACAACTACAACGCGGTCATGGCTCGCAACGCGAAACTCACGATTGTCGAGGTATGTGACTTGTGCCGTGGTTGTAAATCTCTGTCTAATCATCCTTGACAGGCTGAGGAAATCGTCCCTGTTGGCAGCCTTTCGCCGAACGCTATCCACATCCCTGGTGTCTACGTCGACCGTATTGTGCGCGCCTCGCAGCCTAAGGCTATCGAGGTCCTGGCATTGGCTCGTTCCAAGGAGGAGGACACCACTGGTGCGAGCCCCGACAAGGCCGCTAACGACTGGCGACACCGGATTGCGAAGCGGGCGGCTAAGGAGATCGGCGACGGCTTCTACGTCAACCTTGGTGTTGGAATCCCGACTCTCGTCCCTGAGGTAAGCAATGATAGCAATAGAGTGCGCGATTCCATGCCTGACGGCGCATCAGCACTTGGACCCTGGCATGACTGTATGGCTCGAGAGTGAGAACGGTATCCTCGGTATGGGTCCTTACCCCACGGAAGACCAGGTCGATGCGTACGTGCGATTCTTCACAAATAATGCGCAATTGGAGCCTAACGTCTCTACAGGGACATCATCAACGCCGGCAAGGAGACCACTACTCTGCTTCCGGGTGCGTCGTGCTTCGACTCGATTGAGTCCTTCGACATGATTCGTGGTGGACACATGGATGTGACTTGCCTTGGTGTAAGTACCAACGCTGTACAGAAAAGAGCGTGCGCTGATGCCACATCATGGAAAGGCTATGGAAGTGTCCCAGGCTGGTGACATTGCAAACTTCATGATCCCCGGCAAGCTCGTCAAGGGTAAGTCCGATCTGTCACGGAATCTCCCAGTCGTGTCTCATGCTTGTTCAGGTATTGGTGGCGCTATGGACCTTGTGTCGAACCCCGACAAGACGAAGGTCATTGCGCTCACGCAGCACGTCTCGAAGGATGGTACCCCCAAAATCGTTAAGGAGTGCAGTCTGCCCATCACTGGTGCACGAGCGGTTAGCATGATTATCACAGACTTGGCGGCGTTCAACGTGGACCGCAAGGCGGGAGAACTCGAGTTGATCGATCTCGCGGAGGGCGTGACGCTTGAGGAGATCAAGGCGAAGACGGCCTGCGACTTCAAGGTGGCTAAGAATCTCGGGCGCATGTAGATTAGTTCTGTAGCAGTAGTAACAATCTATTTCTCTCCATAAACATGACTTGGAGATGGCTGCCGGACGCTGACGCGGGAGAGCGCACCTGAAACAGATAGCACCTGCTGCGGACGTGACCTGTCGGTGATGGTTTTCGAGCGCTCGACAACTCGGATTTCGGTGCGCGTAACTGTGGTCAGTCGCGTCGAACGTTGCTCAAGTAGGCTCTCTTGTGCTCGTGTACTGCACTGGTCCGCAGCGGATTGCCTCCTCCACAGCCTCTCTGAGCTACACGGCCGCTGCTGCCCGATAAGCAACGCTCCTGCCCGGCGCTCCGCGACGTCTGAATCGCATTGCCGGCACCCTTGGCTCCACCAACATCAAGTTAAGCTGACGACTCTCTTCGTTCACTCTCCTTCGTAACGACTCCTGGGCCAGCCGTGCCCCGCGCAACCTGACGACGGTATATCCTCCAGATGAGTTGGTTCACGAGTCTCTTCACCCCCAAGGGGGGCGCGAGCACCAGGAAAGCCATGACATCCACGCACGAGGCGTTCAGCCTGCCTACCACATCACCTGGCTTTCACCCCCATCCCGACGCGTTCAACCCAGAGACGTTGACGACCCCGACGACGGGCGACTCAGCGTATTCTTACCCTCCGCCCTCGTCCGCAGGCTCATATGACTATGTACCGTACGTGTGCCCTAATCTAGCATAAACCACGGCTGAATCGTTGTTATTGACACTACAATAGCGCCGCTATGCGCTCGAGACAGTCATCAATCCTCCCGCTCCATTCCTCCTCTCTACCCCCGTTGCCCTCCTACCCACCGCTGTCGCACACGTGGGAGCGCCTGCAGCGTTGGCTATCACGCGAGTACCCTGAGCTTGGCGACACGCTGAACTATGGTATCCTCCCGCAGGACCTTGCGCAAATCGAGATGTCGATGGGCATCACACTCCCGCCCGCGGTCCGCGAGTCATATCTATGCGTCGATGGCCAAGAGGCCGAGTCCGCAGCGGGCTGTTCGGAGGGCCTCTTCTTTGGTCTCACGCTTTTGCCGCTCGAGGACGTCCTGGAGGAGTGGCGGTTCTGGCGAGAGGTGGACGACGATCCGAACACGGGTGCAAACTTGCGCTTGCGCGAGGTGATGCAGTCGATCCCGCCGGGCTGGGTGCGGCGCGAGTACTCGTGCAGGGGGTGGATCCCTCTCGTCGCCGACAAGGCTGGCAACTACCTCGGCGTCGACATGAATCCTGCCGAGAATGGCACGATCGGCCAGGTGATCGTGTTCGGGCGCGACTTCGACACCAAGGTTGTGATGTGGAGGGGTGACGGCCCTGGCGGCTGGGGGAAGTGGTTCTCGAGTTTCGTAGACGACATCGAGAGTGGGGAGGGGTATGAGCTTGGTTCGACGAACGATGGGAGCGATGGGAGCGAAGATTCTGTTGGCTACAATAGCTACTTCTTCGATGGAGTCGGTGGTGGGCAGGGTGATACTGGTGGTGATGCAGGAACTGGTGGCCTGCGGCTGACAGGTGAGTACAAGGGGTGGAGTGTCCTGGAGGCATGGGCGGATCGCAGTGTCAGGAGGTGGCAAGAGGCTGGCCTGTACACAGACACAGTGTATCCGCCATGGGAGAAGGGCAAGGTGAGTCGGCTGACGTGTGCTTTACATATTGATCGTGACAGTCTCGCTAGGCACCTGAGAAGTTGTCTTTGGACAAGATACCGAATGCGACTTCGGCCAGTGAGGTACCGATCCCTGTACTGTCAGAAGTCGGGGAGGAGACATCGGCTCTTGCACCCATAACTGCACCCGCGCCTCCGTCCGAGCCGCTGGGCAATTTAACCAACAAGGGCCATACAGCGGGACGGCCTTCATTGCCTACAATCTCCATCACGAAGCCTCCTGCACCATTACCTGTTGATCTTCCTACACCGGAACCCCTCTCTTCTCCGACCGAGTTCAGGGCACCTCCTGATGGGGACTTAGAAGCGGGTGAAGGTGACGTGATGCGCGAAATCGATATCAATCAGCCGAAGGTGTCTGCTATCCCGCTATCGAAGCCGCCCGCGTTACGGGAGAAGTCGCCGGTGCTGGAAGAGAAAGTCCGTGTCCCGTCTCCGCCATCCAGGGCGCTCACGGAATCGCCAGAGGCAATCATTGAAGAGGAAGAGACAGCTGTTGTGCCGGCAATGCCGGATCTGCTCTCATCGGCCGAATCGATCCCTCAGCCCGCCCTCGCCGACCCCCCAAATCCTCCCGAATCCGCGCCAGTCGCGGAGGCTGCGCCGAAGGCGGAAGATGATTCCCCTGTTATGGTGCAAGCGGAGGAATCCGGTGATAGTGGGTCCTCTGGAGCCGGCGACGATTCGATGCAGAGCGATGTCGTGATCATCGATGAACCGGAGCCGGCTGAGCTCGCCCGCGTGCGCTCGAACGAGTCGACGGCAAGCGGAAAGAGCGACAAGCGGAAGAGCATATCATCTAGCCTCAAAAGCTTTGGGCAGCGCGGAGGTAGCAAGCGGAAGTCAGATTCAATCTCGTCGCTGAAGGGAAGCGCGTGATGAGCATCTGCAGAACATTGTCCGGACATTCACACATTGCTCCGTAGCCCTCGCATCCGTCTCGTCTGATATGACATTCCACTGTATAGTCGCATGGTTTTCTTATACCCGTAGTTACCATTTAGTATGAGCGTTTGCATGTTCGTGCAGTCACGTTAACCTGACACTGGAGGACTGCGAGATACATAGGCTGTATTGGATTTATATCTTGCTATGCTAGTCGTCCAGATTTGAGTAGAAGAATCATCTATAGGACGACTTGCGAGGGCCACAAGACCGCGATCCTTCACAGTTGCTCTTTACGGACATCTATCAAATCATGCGGCATTCCCCGAAGGCCCAATTAGGACATGCACCTGCTGCCACAACTTGCCACAAGCCACAACGGTGGTATCCTTGACTCGCTCATCATTCGCACCTCTCGTGGCTTTGGCTCGTTATATACCCTCGCAGAGCTTATAGTTTGCTTTCCCCGAAATCTGTAAAGGCAGCGCCGCGCTTGACGTTCGCTGTTAAAGACTACAGCTCACGAAGTGCATTCCTGTACTACTTGCCTGTTCTTGAATCGTGCACGAGGGTCAGATTATGTCATATCCGGTAGAGGATCTAGTCAAGGACCGTCTTTCGCAACTACAGTCAGTCGTTGGTACTATGCGGTGCCGAACAACTTACCGAACGCCGCTCATTGGTACAGCGAAATATCGGAACGAAGGAGGGAGCTCCTGCAAGAAATGTACCATATGATCCAGCGAAGAGATGACTTTGGGGCACTGATTGAAGATGAGATGGAGGAGGGAGAGGATCTAGAGTATTTCTTGGAGAGGTTCGACCTGGAGAAACAGTGAGCAGCCACTTGACATCTCATCTCGGGGCGTTGCTAAAGCATAGATGCTATCAGTCCTGACACAGGGTTCATTTCTGCATTCACAGATGGCGAGCTACTAGGACTACCTGTACCGCAGCCTAGCGAGCACGAATTCGACGACGACGAACCCTCCCCGGACAGTGTGGCTAAGGCCGCATCGGCCCCTCCAGTCTCTCAAAGTCCTGCACAGTCTGACCACGTAGCACAGCAGCAAGAGTCTCAAGGATCCCGGAGTCCAAGCCCTATTGAGTCGATGCTAGTTGACGACGAACCCGCGGAAGCGCAAGCCAGTCCCTCAGCATCGAGCATGCACCCAGATCAGGAGCAATACTCCGATGACATTCTGAATTTGGTTTCACCACCCCGTGGTGTCAAACGGAAGAGGTCTCTTCGACGGCGTTCCATTTCCACAGAAGACAGTCCTGATCCGCTCGACTGTCTATCCTCAGAACGCGACAGGCATACAGGCGACTATGATCTTGGTCTTGACTACCCCTCTAGTCCCCCGCGGTCACGGCCATCACCCTTCGACCGGCGACGGTCGGCCACTGCTGGTGCCTCTCGTTCTCGCTCACAGTCAGGTGTACCACACGCTTCTCCGATCCGTTCACCCCCTCGGACAGAGAACGAGGAATCTCATGAGAGCTCGCCGCATCGTGGTGATTCTGGTGACATGGTGGTCGATATGCGGCTTGCATCCGAGGAGTCACTCTCACAGGTTGTGAGTGAAGACTCAGTGGCATACCTCCTGCAACCATCTTCCAGGCCCGAGTCTACGCTCCCGACACCCATATTTGAGTCGCGACGCGCTCCTGCATACGTGATGCACGCACCACTTGCTTCGAGTACACTCTCTTTCGTCTTCTCTGACGTGACTTCAGAGCCATCAGATGAACCATCCGACTCGGAATTAAGAATGGTCATACCTCCTGAGAACTTCGTACACTTCAATCCCAGTTATACTTTGCCGCCACTGTATGCATTACCGCCCGAATTCAATCGCAAAGGTAAACCCAATAAGCACCAACGGCGGCGCGAGAAGGAAAGGGAGAAGGAGAAAGGCGATCCAAAGAAGGATGAGTGGGCTCCCATGGGCATCAACAAATGGGGGGCCGTCATACGAGCCAATCCAGTTTGGAAGAGGCTCTCCAAAGCTAGCAAGTGCCTCACCAGCCGCGACTGGAACGTATGTGCTGCCCAATTTGCATGAGATGCCAGGCTTATCTCATTGTAGATCGGTCTGACCGAAATGAGGTTCATCCGCGCCCTTGAACGCGCGGAGAAGCTCAAGGATGGCAGCGGATGGAGTGTCAGGCAACCAAAGAAACAGAGAGGCGTTGGTGGGCTAACCAAGACTCATTGGGATTACCTGCTTGACGAGATGGTAACAAGGCTCCTTGGTTTTTGGTATCGCTGAAGACCTGACCGATATTTGCTACGACCAGAAACTGATGCGTATTGACTTCCGCGAGGAGCTCAAGTGGAAAATCAGCCTTGCATATGCCCTAGGCAGGGCCATCAAAGCCTGGCACGAAGCTGGCACGGTGGAGGAGAGGGTCCGTAGAGGCATCTGCGTTCTCTGGAAAAGGCCGCGTCCCAATGTGATAGAAGATACAGATGATGTCTCGCTACCTGATCTGGATGAGAGCCAGGGACCTGATTCGCTGGAAACGAACACACCTGCCAATGAGTATGGTTCCGACGACGACAGTGACGACGAGCAAGAGAAGGAACAGCGTGAAATATTTGACTCTCTTGCGCCAAGTGTCGTTCTGGACGAAGCGATGGTGGAGCTGCCGGAGTCATCTTCCAATCAGGCGGAAGATAACCAGCACAATGGTCAGATGGAGTTCAAAATGGAAGACGTTGAGGACAACATGGCCTTGCGCGACCCTCAGGGTAATATTTCCAGTTTTTCTGCACCGGGACCCAAGGTAGAAGATGATAGTGCTGCACAACTTGCTCTCAAGACAAACTCGACGGATCCCATTCTCAATGGCCATGCTCCAGAGGCACATACCTCGCATACGACCCACAGATCAAAGTCGAAACACAATGCGTATGCGCCACTTCGCGAGCAAATAATCTACGCGGACGAAAAGTTCTTCCTTGACCTTGATGACCTCGATTTGGTGAAAAGCATGTCTGAGCTGTCTACTGACGACCGCTCCTTCTCCATGCACCCTCCAGATCTATCTGCGATCTTCCCTGATCTCACGCCGCTCAGTCTGCACGAACCTGCCAACAGTTCCACGTCCTCCGGCACAGAGGGTCGAAAGAAGTCCGACAAGAAGGCAGACAGGGACGATCCCACCAAGAGAAGTGAAGACACGACGTACAACAAGCTGGTTCCAATCAGCGAGTTCATGTACGTGAAACCCACGCTCTTGGGAGCTCTGCAGCCCGCCAAACACTGGAAGGAAGGACGATGGGATAACATTGAGGAGATCCCAATCATTGCCGAGTTTGACACTCCTAGCGCTCGAACCGCCGACGAAACTATATCCGGTATGTTCTCTATCGTGCTGCCTGATTCGCCCGCTACATGTGTTGTTCGACAGCATTATTCGAGGGCAACAAGCCAAGCTCTCCCTCCGCGCACTCTTCAACATTGCCAGGTTTCTCTAGAGATGCTGGCAGGCGCCCTAACGATCACACATGGGCACCACATGAAGATGCGCTGATGAAGCAGATTGCTGACAAGTACCCGAACAACTGGAGCCTCATCGCGGACGTGTTCAACTCTTCCCGGGTGACCATCTCTACAGACAGGAGAACTGCGGTGGACTGCCATGAGCGGTGGAACGTGCGATGGGGCAATGGCCGTGCCTCAGACTCGCATGCTGCAGAGGACCACAGGCAGGCTACTCCCGGGCCCAGCCAGATGACGACACGGGGCCACAAGCGTTCTGCGAGCGCGGCGGCAGCAGCCGCAGCAAGCGCAAGTATCGCTCATGCCGCCAGTGTCACTGCTGAATCTAGGAAACGGCGGAGACACAATCTCATCCATGATGCGATACGCAAGGCTACGAAGAAAAAGGAGGCAGCGCTGAAGGCTAACTGTAATTATGCTTTCCCTCTCATGTGTTTTACCTGATGCCACTGAGTCTCTCATACCAGCAGCTCAACGTAAACCTGCGGCCGTTCACGACACCCACAGTCAGTATAACAAGATGGCCAAATTGACGCCACAAGAACTCAGCCGCATGAAGATCGAAAGAGAAGCGAGGGAGGCGCAGGAACAGTTGATGAGAAAACGGCAGGAAGCTGAGATTTTGCGGCAGCAACAAATACTGCAAGCGCAGAGGCTACAAAACAATCCTGCAGTGCGTTGTACCCCTCCATGCTCGGAACAACATGCTGACGAGAGCACCACTAGCAGCAGGCTCAGCTTCTCCAGCAACAGCAGCAGCAGCAACAGCAACAGCAGCAACAGCCACAGCAACAACAGCAGCAGAGCCAGAACGGTGTGGCGCGTCCCCCGAGCAACGGGCTACCAGCCACGCAGGTGCCGCAGATCCGCAGCCAGGTCGGTATCTCCCAGCAGCAGAGACTGTCGAATCCTATGGCGTTAGCGAACGCGCGTTTATCGACGACGCAGGTCATGCAGGCCCAAGCTGTGCAGGCCCAGGCGCGTGCGCTGCAGGCTCAGGCCCAGGCCCAGGCCCAGGCGGCCGCGTCGAGCGCGCTGAGCGGCGCGGCGCAGATGAACGGCACACACCTCTCGCCACCGTATGCGCCGCGCGCCGCGAGCGCGTCGCCCGGTGTGCCCCAGCAGTCGCCGCCGCCGGTGAGCGTGCCGGCAGCGGCGAACCCGGCGACGTCGCCCCGCCCGCCGTCGGCGCAGGCGCAGATGGCACGCCCTGCAGCGAATATGAGCTATTACCATGGCATGCACGGCGGGCAGCTGGCTGCTGAGCAGGCGATGCAGCAGGCAATGCAGCTGCAGACACTGTTGCAGGTGAGTCCCCGCGAGCTTGTTGGGGGAGGCCGGAAGGCTGAAGATTCGTCTGTAGCGCCAGAATGCGGCGAATCATGGGCAAAATGGGCAGGGTGGACCGTATGGGGCGTCGTAGACCGCTACCTCCCTCGCTTTGTTGTGTATTCGAGTTGTATACCAGATTTTAATTATGTGGACTGTACAATATATATAGTCATCACTCGATTGAATAAATTCCATCCGGATAATCTGCGTGGTGTATTCCGAGCCTAGTGGCGCAGCTGTGGTAATTGTGCTTTACGAATAGCGTGAAAGGAGCGATCTTCCTCTAGCGTTGTCACTGCAGAGTCGTAGTATGTTAGTCGTTCTCCAATAAGCGAACAATCATTGACAACATGTTCTTCCACCGAACAAAGTAACAAAGCGTAAGCGCCCATGCATGACGTATTTCTCGGAGCCGCTAGAGCATATACCGATCCTCGATCACAACCACCATCATCGAAACTGAGCATGTCTACAGCGCAAGTGGGTCTCACTTTGACTTATCGATTTTTGCTCGCAATACATAGAGCGCAGTGCTAAAATGGTTTTGTGAATTTGATAGGAAGGCGCGTGGAAGACTCGCGAGCAGGGCGAGGAGGCGCGGTACATACATCAGAAGGTGCACGGCTTCATGCGCCAAGTTTTCGAATATCCTATCTAATCTGTCCGTTGACCGACTGGATGCTTGTGCGTCTGCGCCGGTTTAGGAGCAGGAACAGCTTGCCGCGCTGCGTGCGGCAGACGAGAACAAGTCTGGATCCGCCGGCTACGGGGAGCTCGAGCGCGACTTCGAGGGTGGGTATGGCGGGCAGGAGGACTTGGAGGACCGGTATGCGACCACCAGTGGGGAGCATTGAGGAACGTGTTTTACCATGTATACGCAGTCAAGTAAGTGCATAGCCTCGTGGGTTCTCAGTTGTGCATTCAACGAGATTACATGAGCATGTTGTGTTTATTACGGCGCAGTACATGGAGACGTATGTGGTTAAGGTTTTTTCCCTGCGCAGCTCGGAAGCGGTTAGAGAAAACGCACCACACCTTCATCTCAGGACGTGCGGCGAGTGCGCTTGCGCAGTCAGGTCCTTAATCGGACTGCCGCGGTGCCGCATACTGCGGTAAGAGGATCCTGGCTTTCAGGCAACGTACAACAATTGACCCAAGGCTGCGGCTAACGACATGCAGCTTGATGTAAGTGGTGTTGGACGTCAGCGGAGGTGTGGCGCGCCAGGGCACAACGTAGCGTGTGCGCCACACACTTGTAGGTTATAGGGGACTGTACAGCTGCACGTTGGCCAATTGCTCCATCTGCAGATTGAGCAGGAACTAATGATAGAGTGGACGGCCTATCAATAGACGACAGCAGCTATTGATAGTCAGCAACGCCTATTGATAGATTTTGTGAACCGTCCTCGCAGGATGCGCGTGCCACTCATTGTGCCCGCGGAACATTCGACGGCGGGCGGCTCGCTCAGCCGTGAGAGCAGAGACAGGAGCCGCTCTGCGGGATTTGAAACCGTTGCCTGGTTGTCTGTTGGCCAGCCTGATGCCGACGGGCAGATGGGACCCGGGAGAGGAGAGAGAGCGGGCGTGCTTACCACAAGTCAAGCACCGGACCCGATAGATGAGCATCTCGTGCGGAGCGTGCGCTCCGGGTCGGCATGCAGAGGCTAAAAGAGAGGCTCTTCAGCTATGAGCGTGAGGCGGAGCGGCGTCCGTGTGACAAAGAGGCATATGGTGGATGAACACGAGGCCGCGCGGGCGGATCGCCGTGCAGAGATCTGTAGTGGTGTCGATGAGCGGCGACGACGAGCTCGCGCATACCGAACAGTGTTGGCAGACAAGAGCTATTCGGACGACGCGTGGGATGCGACGGTGAGCGGGATAAAAAGGGGAGGTCGGTGCCGCCACAGCGGCATCAGGCGCGGGCGCCTGCGAGGGAGCCAATCGGCAGCCGTGAAGCCACTTGAACGGTGGGCTGGGAAATACAAAATAACGCGCCCCGGGGCGTCATGTCCCTCGGCAGCCCTCAGCTCTTCAGCCAGTCTACCCCACCGTCTCTTCCCCTCTCTCCTTCTCCCATCACAGCCCGTGGCTTGCACTTTCCTGCAGAGGCTGTCACGCCCATCGCCGCTTTGGCGCCGCAGTGTTCGCCGCCCGGTATGATTGAGCCATTTCCCCTCCTCATTCATACTGACCATCATCTCCAGCAGTCTTTCATCACCTGTCGCAAGGATGCCGCGCGCGTACGACCCCGTTCCCGGCTCAGCCATGTCTGGTTACCCCGAGCACGAGCTTGAGGGATTCGATGCCCCCGCACCCCGCTTCCTCAGTGAAGATTCCTCTCCCTCCGCCTCGCGCCCCTCCTTCGGCTCGCAAGGCACCGCAGAGGAGTCCTCCGTCCGCATCCTCAACGCAGGCCGCCAGAGCAGCGACCCCGGCATCTACGGCATGACCTACTACCGAGACGACCCCGGCGCGGGCGACGCGAACATGTCCCAGCAGACCCTCGGGAACAAGTCTCCCGGCTCGCCGCGCAGTCCGTATCTCAACATGAGCGAGAAGCCCCGAGGGACATACGCGTCTCCCCGCACGCGCTCGAGGCGCCGCGCACTCCTCATTGTCGGCGGTGTCGCCGCGGCGATCGTCATCGTCGTCGTCGTCGTCGCGGTCTACTTCTCCGTGCACAACAAGAACAGCTCGGACGCCGTCTCGGGGTCCACCTCCAAATCTGGCTCGTCGTCCGCCTCCCCGTCGCAGAGCTCCGGTAGCAAGAGCGGTGGCGCGACGAGCAACATCGTGGTCACCGGCGGAGATGGCAGTACGGTCACCATGTCGGACGGGACCACGTTCACGTACTCGAACCCATACGGTGGGTACTGGTACTATGACCCCTCGGAGCCGCTCAAAAACTACGCCCGCGCGCAATCCTGGACGCCCGCGATGAACGAGTCGTTTGAGTATGGGACGGATATCATCCGGGGCGTGAACCTCGGCGGCTGGCTTGTGACTGAGCCGTTCATCGCGCCAGCGCTGTTCGAGCCGTACGCGAACACGAGCTTCCCAGCGGTGGACGAGTGGACGCTGTCGGAGAACCTCGGGAACGACACGTCCGCGGGCGGGCTGCAGGGCGTGCTGGAGAACCACTACGCGACGTTTATTACCGAGCAGGACTTTGCGGAGATTGCGGGTGCGGGGCTGAATCACGTGCGGATCCCGCTCCCGTACTGGGCCATCGAGACCTGGGAGGGCGAGCCGTTCCTCGCGCGCGTGTCGTGGACGTACTTCCTCAAGGCCATCGAATGGGCGCGCAAGTATGGCCTGCGGATTAACCTTGACTTCCACTGCTTGCCCGGGAGCCAGAACGGGTGGAACCACTCGGGGAAGCTGGGGAGCATCAACGTGCTGAATGGACCGATGGGCCTCGCGAACGCGCAGCGCAGCTTGAGCTACATCAAGATCATCGCCGAATTTATCTCCCAGCCCCAGTACAGCTCTGTCGTTACCATCTTCGGCATCACGAACGAGCCGTTCGGACCCACGATTGGGCAGGCTGCGCTCGAAACATAGTGAGTGTCTTCACTGCTCACCAGCAATTGTCTGTCGCTGATCCAAGCACGCACAGCTATGTGCAGGCCTACGAGTATGTACGTCTCGCGAGCGGGGTCGGCGCAGGCAACGGGCCGTACGTGCTCTACCACGACGGCTTCTTCGACCTCTCGCAGTGGGTGGGCTTCATGACGGGCGCGGACCGCATCGCGATCGACATCCACCCGTACGTGTGCTTCGCGGGCCAGAGCTCCGAGCCCTACTCGGCGCGCCTGAGCGTGCCGTGCGACACGTGGGGCGCGGACCAGAACGTGTCGATGGAGGCGTTCGGACTCACGACCGCGGGCGAGTGGAGCAACGCGATCAACGACTGCGGGCTGTGGGTGAATGGCGTGAACGAGGGCACGCGGTACGAGGGAGACTATCCTGGGTACTCGACGCGCGTCGGGAGCTGCGATGAGTGGACGGACTGGCAGAACTGGAACGCGACGTTCAAGGCGAGCATCGAGGATTGGGCGTTGGCGAGCATGAGCGCGCTGCAGGTGCGTTGCATTTATATGATCGGTCTTGGCGCCGGCGACGAGCTAGAGTGATGGCTGTGCCCGCGCTGCGACGTGATGCGACAGATTGTAGATTGATGCTGATGCTGACTCACCGCTTCTGCCGCACAGAACTGGTTCTTCTGGACGTGGAAGATCGGCAACTCGAGCGTGACGGGCGTCGTCGAGTCGCCGCAGTGGTCCTACCAGCTCGGGCTGCAGAACGGGTGGATGCCGGCGGACCCGCGGAGCGCGGACGGGGTGTGCAGCCCGACGTCCGTGTTCACGCCGCCGCTCTCCGCGTGGCAGACGGGCGGCGCGGGCGCGGGCACCGTCGCGGCGAGCGCGTCCGCGTACGCGTGGCCGCCGAGCGTGCTCAGCAACTCGGGCTTCTCGCAGACGAGCGTGGCGGCGTTCCCCGCGTACACGCCGACGGGCTCGCAGGTGACGCTCGCGCCGCCGACGTTTACGGAGAGCGTTAGTGGGAAGACGGAGACGGTCAGCGCGAGCGCCGGCGACGGGTGGGAGAACGCGAGCGACACGCAGGGCAAGTACGTCCCCGTCGCGACGTGCAACTATCTCTTCCCGTGGATCGGCCCGACGGACCCCCCGTCGCCGCTGTGCTCGAGCGCCGCGGCGCGGCGCGAGGAGGTCGTGACGCCGACCCCGACGCCTGCCCCGCGGTAGCGCGAGTCGGGCCAGCGATGCTGTACGATAGATGCGGACTCTGCCTTACCCTTGCCCTTGCCCGGTTCTCCACTTCCAACTTCAGTGAAAGGGCGGTAGATTGGGCCACGGACTGTGCGCGCGCGGGGACGCCGCGCGTATTCTGAACGACGAGCCGGTATGAATGCGGACTCACACACTGTTGCACGCGCGCCTGCGCGACATTCGCGGTACACATTATTCGTACACGTATTGCTCGTACACGTCTTGGACTATGCGAGCGCCGGTATGTATATCCATAGCACCCATGTAGTATTTTGACGAGGCCTGCGTGGCCATAGATATTGTTTTGTACTTGTCCGCTTGCCCGTGCGTGCACTCGTGGGTGTCGGTGGACCGCGCGTCCGGTCCGCCTAGCGGAAGATCCCATGATGCGCGACATATCGAGGATGTGGCACGAATAAAGCATCAGACATGTGGCGCGGTGGCGCGTTAGCGATCCGGTGTGGCTCGCGGTAGCAGGGGGGGAGTGGGGAAGAGACCGGGGGAGAACAAAGAAAGGGAGCTGTATATACGGCAGCGAGACCGCTTTCAGATATACGTAAAATAGCTCGTTGACACTTTCCATAGCTCCAGTGGCGCCGGATCGAATGGCTTTGTATTTGGAACCTGAGATCTGAGACCACATCCAGGCCAGGGGTATTGTGCTTCTCAGAGACGTTTTGGGAGAAGACAGTGTTATCTTGCAGGCTTATTATCAATTGTATGTCACGAGCGAATTGACCTTGGGAGATGATCAGTGTTTGCCGACGACTGTTTGCCACACCACTGGCTGCCGCCAGGCACAAGCAATCTCAATTTTCATACATTGCTTGACGACCCTGTAATTCTAGTCACTCAGGACGTGTGCAGCGCAGCGCAGACCAATCATGCTCACCGTAGCGAAAATGTGAAGGTGGAATGCATGCAATTGATCATTCGATGATCCTTACAGTGCCTATTGAGATTGTGGCTGGGGCGCCCAGCATTGATATCGGCCGGTGCCGTGATCCGTTCCAGGAAGAAATGAAGCGCCCGTTGTGGGTGTCCGTTTTTGCTCGTGAAATTGCGGGAGCGAAAGTCCCCGTGCCTGTTAAGGTGTAGAAATGCGTGTCACCTACGGCCTCCATAGGCGTAGTCAGCAAGACTGAGTCAGGACGAGAGTGGATGTCCCTCAATTCGTTGTCTTTGATTGCTATACTACCTGTAGCGCGTTACGCAAGTCCTAATTTCGAGATCACTCGCTCGAGCGATCATTGCCACTGACTCATACCTGTAATGTGAGTACTCGAACGTTCGGTCGAGATGACACTAATTCATGTACATGCCTGCAGGGTACGAACCCGATCGCTTGTCCGATCGTTGCCCTTGGCATATTACACCCGCAACGCATGAACGAAGTTTGATCACATGCCTGTACATTGCCGCTGATTTCGTCCAAGCATTGCATGGATGAAACCGTGTTACAAGGCTGCAGGTCCTCTGATCAGCTTCGTATGTCTTGGAAGCGTCGGAAGTCGGCTTACACCTCGAGGGCCTTCTTCTATATATTCCACACTCTGGGGAGAATCTGCCCACACCCCGAAGTGCCGATGTGCGCATTATGGCCGCTTGCGGATTATGGGAATTACCCAAAATGTGGCGCATGTGGCGCAAGATGCGAGCCTGGCTACATGTCGTGGAAAGCAGCACTCAGGGCTTACCCTGATAGGACGATTGACTAGGCGTATATGGATGCATTTATATTCAAAGTCTTGGCTCATGTCCGAGTCTAAGAAGGCCCATACGTCAATGAACATCTTAAAGCCGTCGCACAACCGCGTCCGTAAGATTGTACACGATGCCTGCAGTGAGCGAATCCATCCCCAATTCCGTGCAGTTCTCAGGGAGGGTAGTGGCACCGACACGATCGTGCGGTGTTTCGAGTTTGCGAGGACTGCTGCACCGCACGCATAGACTTCGAGAGGATCACGATGTGGAGAGCCGTTCCCCGTGTCCGCTAGGCGTTTATCTGGATGGTTGCTATCGCCTGGAGATCCAGGTGAGCATTTTCCAGACCACGCAGCCGTTTGTTTGGGGTATCTGCGACGGCCCTGCTTCCCAAGAAGCAGGTGTGAACACTGGGCTCCGAGGCGGTCCACCGTGTTTTCAGATGACAAGGGTCTGGAGTGGGTATTTGTCTAGTGAGGCGTCGGCCGAGCTATGCTTCAGACCTTTCCTAGCGGAGCAAATGCAGTACGTTGCAAAATTCTTGCGTGCGATAAATCGCCGCGGCGTCAGATAAGCATTATGAAGATTGCGAGAAGGCAGCAGCGACTGCTGTCTGAGAAGCTTCTCGCGTTTGATACAGGCACTGGTGGGGCAAATGCAGTCACTGCGTGCTCCATATTGGTGCGGAGGTAGCGTGTGGTTCCTGAGCCATAGCATTGGGAGAATAAGCTTTCGGCGGTGCGACAGAAAATGAGGACCGAGCGGTAGCGCTGCAAGTTGCGGCACGATGTACGAAGAGTACCTTGTTTCAGATCGAACGCTCCAGACCCACCCTCGAATGTTGTCGGTATGGCTGTTCATCTTTGACAAAACCTATCTGCATACTCTTTAAAACGCCCTCTAGCGATTACTGAAATCACTATCAACGGGAGGCCGCACGAGTGACACTATCGTCGGCGATCTACACCCTCGTGAAAGAATCAGTTACTGCCTGTCAGGAACATTTAAGCGGGCAAAACCATGGCCCGCACGATGTGACGTGTAAGATCCGAGGTGTCGACGAAGGACAAGAACGCGTAAACGCACGCGGACTGTTGCATCACGACTGCAGCGGTACACCTCTGATGAGTATGAGTGTGGGCGATTACCACCAGGCGTTGTGGCGGTGTAAGCCGTGGATCTGAGAAGCCTGGGTGACTGGAGCCCACTGCGATCAATATGTGGTGTCCACCGGCCAATTTGCGGTAGAGGGATATTCGCGGCACTGGCGGACGGCGCCCACTGCGAGGGTACACAGGAGACAAAAATAGGACAGCCATGTCCGCACGGTTAGCCTCGCGGGGACCACCACAGCTGTGTGAGTACCCGCACAGTCAATCCCGATCTGTGTATGCGCCACATGCACTAACTCGCTCCCAGGGTACTTTAGCGGCGGCCCTGCGCTTGGCCCGCCGCTCCGACGCCTTCCCCCACCCACCTGCAACTGCCTCCGTTCTTGGCGTACCACGCCCAGCCAGCAGCAGGAAGATCACCATGTCCGACTACACCGCCGAGTTCGTGCGCGACGCCGAGACCCACCAGCTGTACCGCCGCGTCAACTGCGGCAACGGCGGCGGCGCGTCGTCCTACACCGGCCTCCGCATCGCCGCCCTCTTCATCGTCATGGCCACCTCCATGTTCGGCGCCCTCTTCCCCGTCGTCTCCCGCCGCGTGCCCTGGCTCCGCGTCCCCAAGTTTGCCTTCCAGATCGCCAAGTACTTCGGGAGCGGCGTCATCGTACGCGTCCTTCTCGTCTGCCCTGTCCTAATCTTGACCGTCCGGGCAGATCGCCACCGCGTTCATCCATCTGCTCGACCCTGCGATCAGCAGCTTGGGATCTTCCTGCCTGCCCTCGTCGTGGGGAGAGTACGTGAGTGGCCAGCCCGCGTAAGGTCCGCTAATGGAGGCTAACCGCAATCGGCAGCCGTACGCACTCGCGCTGTGCTTGATCAGCATCTTCATGATCTTCCTTGTCGAGATCGCGGCGTTCCGCTGGGGCTCGGCGGTCCTTGCCAAGGCCGGAGTCAAATATGGTGCGTGCCACTTTGCTCACCAGCCTGCCCCCATCGATCGCCGGTATGTCCGCGATCACGGGATGAGCCATCTTCTGGCTAGTGTGCGGCAGTGGCACTTTATAGTCGATCTGACTTAATGGCCCCGCAGATCCTCACGGTCACGGCATCCCTGGCGGCACGCACGCCGCGCACGGACCCGAGAGCGCGCCTCAGTCGCGAGGCATGGACGACAAGGACTCCATTCAGGAGACCGGCACGGGCGACGTCGAGTCCCTGCACAAGGGCGAGCCCACGTCTCCCATGGCGCAGGTCCTCGGTATCGCGATCCTCGAGTTCGGCGTGCTCCTGCACAGGTGCGTCGAGCGTCCACATCATTGTGTCAATTTCTGACGCACGCCCACCCGCCAGTGTGTTCGTCGGGCTCACGCTCGCAATCACGTCGAATTTCAAGGTCCTCTTCGTCGTGATCATCTTCCACCGTACGTGCATGCGCCACTCTCACTTAAGCGCGCGCTGACCTCCCCTGCGCCTCGCAGAGATGTTCGAGGGGCTCGGTGTCGGCTCGCGGCTCGCGTACATGGACCTGCCGCCCAAGTACAGCTACGTGCCGATCGTGGGTGGCCTTCTGTACGGCATCACGACGCCCGTGGGGATCGCGGCGGGGCTCGGCGTGCGCGCGTCGTACAACCCGCACAGCACGACGACGGACATTGTCGGCGGGATCATGGACGCGTTCAGCGCGGGCATCCTCATCTACACCGGGCTCGTCGAGGTGCGTCGCCCGCAGACATCGCGCGCACAGGCACTGACGCGCGCCGCAGCTGATGGCGCACGAGTTCATCTTCAACAAGGACATGATCGAGGGCTCGAGCAAGCAGCTCGTCTTTGCGCTCACGTGCATGGTCGCCGGCGCGGGTCTCATGGCGCTCCTCGGGAAATGGGCGTGACGCGCGCGCGCGGTCATGTCCCCTGCTTGCTCGTTGCGTATGATACTTTACGACCGGCGTCCCGTATCCTCGTGCCTGCTGCGCGCGATCGCCGCCACCTAAAATGCTTTGATGAGACCACGCACGACCCTGCTTACGCCCACGCCCACGACCCGTCTGTGTGCTTGTCGCCCACGTTCGTAGTAATGAGATGCCCGGGGCGTGTAGGATAGCCATCGGCCGGAATAGAAGTCGCTCTTCGCGCGCGAGGCGCATGTGATTGCTATCGTGCGGGGAAATGTCAGACGGGCGCGTAAGGCAAGCCGGAGGAAGGAAGCGCGGACTCAGTAATACTCAATGCCCGCTGCATCTTCGTGCCGTTCAATGAAGGGGCGCTCCCCCACGCGCGCGAGATGCAGATCGTAGCAGCTTTTTTTTTTGAGTTGGCCTTCGTGGCGTCCCGATTCAGAATTCTTGAAGCTCTCGTCCGCAGCAGCTGGCCGCAAAGCAGCTATACCCACGCCGACAGTGGACGACTCCGGGACTAGAAGCAGGCGAGTGACGGTGCGCGGTAAGCCACTGAATGGGATCTGCAGCGACACCGCGAGGCCCGGGGCGTCGAAGCGTCACTTCGAACGCCAGCAGACGCTCCGCGTCGGCGGCGGCTGTGTCGACCACGCACGCTCCGGTGCGCATGACGGTGCTCGTACCTGGCACACATTGCGCCGTGCGACAGCTGACGGAGTCACAGGAGCTGCACAGGCCCGCGCTGCATGCGGGCGCGGGTGGGGATTACCGGCTCTCAGGACTCCCCGCGTGGACGCATTTCCCGTCCGAGCCGACGACTCTGCTCGGGTACCCTGCCGAGCGTCGTTGAGACGATTTCGATGCAGCGGTGATCAATGAACATACCCGCATCGGCGGAATGGGCAGCGGTGCAGATGCCGGAACGGGTCACCTGCCGAATCGGGATGTGCCTCGCGTTTCCGGGCACGGCGATCGCGATCAGGCCTGATCAAGCCAGTAAGCGTGCAATCTCCGATCCCGATCATCGAGGACCCAAAATCGCGCGCCGACGCCGGAAAACAAGAATGCACGAGCGGCAACGCAGCTTGTGCGCGTCGCGAGAGACTGCTCCTGCCCGCACAGATTGTTTCCGCTGATGGTAGCAGGCGACCCGAAAGCGCGCACAAGGCGCGAGCGCGTCCAGGCCATGCACATCAGGGGCGCTCGCATCTCCGCCTGTGGCGTGCGTCGTTACAGTCCTCGTTACAAGGCTGCGCTCGGCCTCTGTAGGGTCTCGCCGGTCGCGGAAATCGCGGACCCGTACCGCGCGGTCGCACGCCCTGAACGGGAAGAAGAACGGCCATTCCGCGGGACCTAGCATATGTCTGGCACCCAAGCGAATGTGCGGGGATAGACGGGCAAGGGCGATGGAGGCGGTCATGACATGTCTATGGAGCGCGCCATCTGGCGCGGATGGCCCTGACGAGCAGGCCCACAGGGGTGGCGCGCAAGCATCAGAACGTCAGTACTAGTACCGCGTCGAGCACACTGGGTGCACGGAGCGCGCCCGCATGGGTTATCATCGGCGCATGTGACAGGCGTCGCTCGAGGAGCCACTCGTCCGCGTTCGGAGATGCGTGTGTGCGAGCGAGGGCTGACGGCCGCGCACAGCATGCCCGCGGCAAGCTATCTGCTGCCTCGATGCGTGTGCGACGCGGCCGTGCCCTGGCTCAGAAGTGCGCCGCTCCACCTGCCTACGCACGCTGCGCAGCAGGGATGCCCTTCTGCGGAATGCTGCCGACCACAGGCCGCACCCAGCGGTTCCTGAGAGTAAACGCGTTGTTCTGCGCGCATCGCCGCGCGCGCAGAACAATGAAGGGTGAAATTTGGCGACGCACGGTTCAACGCACGGTCCCGGCCCAGCGGGTTCCAAGGCGACGGGATAGAGCTGGTATGCACGAGCCGAGCCGGCATCTCGAGCGTGCGTGCATGATCGATATGCAGACGCCCAAGGAGATCAGGAAGGCTCTAGCGTAATATGCACCCTTTTCACACAAGCTCCGTGAGGTATCATGTGGGACGAGGACGAATGGACGACGAGCTGAGCAAACCCCGCCTGTGGGCGACAGTCAGCAGATGCGGGACAAGCGAGCGAGCATGAGGCGCGACGAGCAGCTGCCCGCGCGAGTACGAACACGGGAGATGATCGCGCCTGATTTGGCAGCCGATCGCGGGGCGCGCTGTGGCTGAGCGCGTCTGCGCGGGACGGCAACCACGATGGACGCGGTCCTCGTCGCTGTCTCCGATTCTCTGGGTCCCTCTGCGGTCGCAATGGTCAGGTTGCACGGGCGGTGCGCGCGCACAGAGCCCAGCCTCGGTCCCGTGTCCCTCACTCGCCCCCGTATCCTCTCTGTCGCAGTGCATCACGCGTTCGCAGCCGCTCCATCTGCCACGCGGGCACAATCTTCGTGTAACATGGCCATTCGGGGCGAGCCCGCATGTTCGAGGGCGAATCATACGCCCTGCGGGTCCCACGCATCCTGTCGCCATCTTCGCCGCCGCCCGCGGTCCGACCGCCACGCCGCGTGTCCTATAAATCTCGCCGCGCACGCCCTGGCAGCCTGTAACCCGGCACCGCTCGTTCGCCATGCTCGCGTCTGTGCTCCTGCTCGGGTATGGCCTCCTCGCCGTCGCGCCCCTCGCCGCCGCGCTCGGCACCGCGTGCTCCACCGCGATCGCCAGCGGCACCGCCGCGCCGAGCGACCCCTTCTGGATGCAGAACATCAAGCACCAGGGCACCTCCGCGTTCAACCCGGACCCGAGCTCCTACACCGTCTTCCGCAATGTCATGGACTACGGCGCCACGGGCGACGGCACCACGGACGACACGGACGCTATCAAGTGCGCGCCCTGCTCGTTCTCTTGCTGTTGGCCTGACTCTGACATTTTTGTGCAGCTCTGCCATCAGCTCCGGCGGCCGCTGTGGCGGCGGCACCTGTGCTTCGTCCACTGTCACTCCTGCCGTCGTCTACTTCCCACAAGGGTTAGGGTCACAGCTTATCTGCGTGTAATTTGATATTGACTCCATAACAGAACATACCTCGTTTCCGCGCCACTGGTGTAAGGAAGCCCACTTGGCAATCTGTCCTTTTGTCTCCTAATGATGCTTCCTCAGCCAATACTACTATACGCAGTTCATCGGAGATGCAAGGGTCCCTCCGACCATCGTTGCATCCTCTAGCTTCAGCGGCATCGCAGTAATCGGTAAGTTCCCATTGACAGATATTTTTGAGTCTGCGCGTATCGCACGTGGTTGCGATACGCGCATTTGCACATTCGCAACGAATTACACCGTGCGTGCTCATGCAGTTCCTGTACAGATGTGGACCCGTACATCCCCGGCGGCGGAGGCGCGCAATGGTACAACGACACAAACAATTTCTTCCGCAGCGTCCGCAACTTCGTGATCGACCTCACGAATATGCCCGCCACAAGCACCGCGACGGGCATCCACTGGCAGGTCGCGCAGGCCACGACGCTGTACAACATCGTGGTCGAGATGAGCACCGCGTCCGACACCGCGCACCAAGGTGCGATCGCCCGCTGCTTCTCCCGCGAATATACAGATTGACAGCTTTTTAAATGACGACAGGGATCTGGATGGAGAACGGCAGCGGAGGCTTTATGGGAGGTACGTGCTCCGCTTCGAGCGTGCGATCGCATCAGTGTACTGAGTAGTGCGATCGCCCAGATCTCGTTTTGAACGGAGGTAAGTCGGCCCTGGGATAGAAGCTTGGGATCGACAGTCATGTCCGCTTACAGGCAAGTACGGAATGTGGGTCGGGAATCAACAGTCAGTACAAATCAGTCATCCTGTGAGAGGCCGCGCTAAACATGGGGCTGTCTAGGTTCACCGTCCGTAACGTGACTGTGAACAACGCCCAATCTGGTACGCTTGGTCTGTTATGGACTTGCCCAAGCCACTGACGCTCCGGCGAACCAGCCATCTACGTCGACTGGAACTGGGGATGGACATTCCAGGACATCACCAGTGGGCATCTCGTGCATCTGCACCCGCACACTCCTCACTGACGAGATTACAGTCAACAATTGCGAAGTCGGCTTTGATCTCGCCACAGGCGGGACCACAGAGTCTTCCCAGGTCAGCTCCGCACGCTCTCGTCACAACCGCCCCCGCTGACCCGCGCACAGACTGCCGGCGGCGAGGCGATCATCGACGCGGTGGTGAGCGACACGTCCGTGTTTGTGCGCACGTCCGAGGCGTCGACGTCGCTCGCGGGGTCGATTGTGCTGAACAACTGTGTACTGAACAACGTCGACACGGCCGTCGGCGTCGTCGGGGGCGCCGTCGTGCTCGCGGGCGGCACGCTCACGATCGACAGCTGGGGCCAGGGGAACGTCTTCTCGGGCACGAGCAACTCGTACACGTTCACGCAGGGAAATATCCCCGCGCCGACCAAGGCGGGCAGCCTGCTCGACAGCACCGGGCGCATATTCGGGCGCGGGCACCCACAGTGAGTCGTGCGCCTCCTCCGTGCGCGGCGCGTGCTGACCGCGGGCAGGTACGTCGACTACGCCGTGGACCAGTTCGTGAGCGTGAAGACGCTCGGCGCGGCGGGCGACGGCACGACGGACGACACGGCGACGCTCCAGTCGATCCTAAACGAGGTGCGCGGGCTCCCCGTTTCCGTGTCTGTCTGGCGCGCAGAGGTGCTCATGCTGGCGGACAGTACTCGGGCTGCAACATCATCTTCTTCGACGCGGGCACGTACCTCATCACGAGCACGCTCACCATTCCCGCGGGTACGCAGATGGTCGGCGAGGCGTGGAGCGTGATCATGGGCAGCGGCTCCGCGTTTGCGGACCAGAGCAACCCGACGGTGATGGTCCAGGTCGGCGAGTCGGGCTCGTCGGGCATCTTGGAGATCACGGACATCCTGTTCGTCACCCAGGGACCTAGTACGTCTGCTCTCAAACCGTCCACAGTCACGGAATTGAGCGCATCTGTGTAGCCCCCGGCGCGATCGTCGTCGAGTGGAACGTCAACTCGGACACGCAGGGCGGCGCGGGAATGTGGGACAGTCACATCAGGTACGTACGCATCGCCTTGTTGGTCGCAGGCACGTCTCACTGATTATTGGCGGCGCAGATTGGGCGGAGGTCAGGATTGCTGCGATGTGTCGTCGTCCTGGACGTTGTACTGACTGTTATACCAGCGGATGGAACCAATCTGCAAACGTCTCAGTGCCCCGCTGGCTCTGACTCCAACTCCTGCTTCGCGGCGTTCCTCGCTCTGCACTTGACGTCGGGATCAAACGCATACCTGGAAGTCAGTGGATATGGAGATTCGAATTGCCCGCGGTGCTGACTGAGCATATTGTACATTACACAGGGCACATGGGTGTGGCTGGCAGACCACGATCTAGACAGTTCTGCGCAGGGGCAGCTCACGCTCTTCAGCGGTCGTGGCATCCTGTCTGAGTCGGCCGGCCCTGTATGGCTGATTGGAACTTGTGAGCACTATCTACTGAAAATCGCCGATGTTTGCTAACCACGCCTCGTCACAGCTTGTATGTCGTTTCTAATCATTGGCTGTGGCTGGAGAAAACTAACGGTCTTGCACAGCTGAGCACCACACATTGTACCAGTACAACATCGCTGGTGCTTCAGACCACTATATGGGCTTGATCCAGACAGAGACGGTGGGTGATCAACTATTTCAATATTATACGACATGCTGACAAGGTGACTGGGCGACCCATAGCCGTACTACCAGCCCTCTCCATCAACACCAACGCCGTTCTCGATCGAGAATAGCTACAACGACCCAAGCTTCCCATCTAGCCAGTCGGCCGCCTGGGCTCTTTACGTCCAATCGGCAACGGACATCATCGTCTTCGGTGCGTCCGCTCCAGCGCATGTGTCGAATCATTTATTGATCGGGTCCACCGCTTCGCAGGCGCCGGGCACTACAGCTTCTACCAAAACTACGTCCAGACGTGCCTGAACACGGTGTCGTGCCAGGACCAGATCGTCAACACGGACTCGTCATCGTCGCTATACGTCTACAGCCTCGCGACGGTCGGCGCGTCCTACCAGCTGAGCGTGGGCGGCTCGGGTGTGATCTCGCAGAGCGACAACCCCGACGGGCTGCAGTCCACGGTGACCGTCTGGACGCAATAAAACTGTGGCAGGCCACGATTCTATTTGTTGGTTTCGTTTTGCTTGTTGCGAGTTCGGTTTGGGTCACGGTCGGTGTTCGATCACACCACGACACGACACGTCATGACGCGTTTGTTGTATCCGTTTTCTGTATCCGTTTTCGATGCTGTTGTTGTAAAGAGCCTCTGTACGATACCCAAGTATGTACCGACTTGCCCGGAATACATATTGTGGTCGTTCCGATCGCCTGGGCGAAGTGAATGCTCTGTCGCTGCCCATTTATCCTCGTACGTTGCGATGGGTTCGTCCATAATATTAATTACTGAGGCTTGTGTACGATACACGGCTTAGTGCTCTCTTTAGACGGCGGCTCAGTGATCTGTGAGCATACTTTGCCAACGGATTATCTGAGCTTCTTCAGGCATGACTTGTCTTGCTGCTTACATAAGGACTAGATTGGTGATTGCTATGCAATCCGAGGTAAGGTAGGGGACGCCATTACATAATCAAGGCGCTACCGATACCGACATAGGAATGATGAGAAAGGACCTATCTTGAGATGTTGAGAATTGACCAAGCAATTTCCAAATAAGTGATTTTGTGTTCTGACGCTCCTGACACATTCCGCAAGCGCCATTCTCCTTTCTAGATAGTAATACCTAGGCAACGAGCGAGAAATCAGACGCGCAAGCAGTCAGCCACAGCCAGCCGCCGCGGAGTTCTAAAGGCAATACTGGGACATTATGCATTATGAGCAGTCCTGGCGGACCGTTCGCCCTCCATCTCTCCGTCGACATGCAGACCCCTCTCCTCTCTCTGAAGACTTACAAGGATGCAACACTTATTGTACCCGACAACAGGACTTACGCAAGCTCTTTAGCCAGACTCCATGAGCTTGCCTGGCAGCAGGGAAACCCCGGGAACCTCTTCCATCCTCTCTCCGTCAAACGCGATACACCGCAAGCAGAAGCTGAACTTCCCGGGAAACCCCACCGTACTTCAATGGGACAAAGAGTCATCTTCCACCGTGACGTTATTTTGTGATTTCGGACTGTCATCGATGCTTGTCAGGGGTGAATATCCGAGCATGTTACGCGATATCATCAACGATACTGTGCGGGAAGAACAAGGAGGAACAAAGAGCGGCGATGACGATGGGAGTAATGGAGCTATGGGCGTTGGTGCAGATGCCCAGTCCTTCCCTAACCCCTTTGTTGACTTTCCACAAAGCGGATTCAGTGCGGTTGGTGCAGTTGTGACTGGTACTCCTGGAGTCGGTGAAGTCACCTGTCGTTCTCGCTCTTTTGTCTTCTTGCTCACTATACCTTCAGGGAAGAGCGCATTCCTGATTTATGTGCTTGCCCTCCGCCTCCTCGCCCGCCAAACCACCATCTTCCAAATCGACAATGGGGAGATCTTTGTCCTAAACGATGAGGGAGTTTTCTCTATTCCTCCCATCCAGAATAAGGATAATCTGCAGCTCTACATTCCCCGTGCAACATGGTTCTTGATCGACTCCAATGCACGATTGACAGGTGTGCCTCTGGAATATCCTGAACTGTGCAGCTATTGTGGGGGCTTCATACTGCAGGCGGCATCTCCGCGGAGTCAGCATTTTGACTGGACGAAGAAAGCTGCAGGACGAGTGGCACGCTTCTGGATGGCGTCGTGGTCCCTTGGAGAGCTCATCGCTGGGTATGTCGTCCTCGCTTCCTTTATCTGTGAGAGCAATGAATAAGCGTTTTGATAGCCGGGATCTTCAATTGTGGGAAGGCAAGAATAGACCCTCGGAAGTAGACCTCGCAGACTTTTCTTTACTCTATGGCACGTCTGCTCGTCGAGCGTATTTCCATGCGGCGAACCCAGCCGACTACGCAGCCGGAGTCAACCGCGAAATTGGCATGCTGAATAGGGAGAGGTTGGTTGATTTGCTTGGCCGTGCTATCTCCGTAGGGATAGACGACGCATTCTCTCATGATATCCTTGTGGCCACCCCGTCCCCCGGTAACCGAAAGGAGTACGACCTGCAGATAACCACCGCCTACCTGTCGTATATGGTCTTGGAGCAGCTCGCAAAAACCACCAAGCAGGCTGCCCATACGCTATATCAGCTGTTCATCATCAGGAGTCCTTACACCAGGGCTGTCGCCGGTTACCTCCTGGAGGGAGCGTTCCTTGCCAAGTTTCCCAATGGCGGTGAATGGCCCATAACCGCCATGAAACAGAGCCCAAAAGCGGGAGAGAGGAACACGCACTGGCACTCCAACCGCCTCAGCCCTCCCCGCCGGTATCTTCGTTTGGGCTACCAAGGCCGCACGGTGGCTATAGCAAACGATCGGGTTGATCCCCCAGTCGAGGAATTCGATCGTTTGGATCGCAACTACTTCTCGCAAGGAGATAGACTGACATTGCAGAACGGATTCTACATCCCTCGAACCAAGTCTCAGCCCACATTCGATGCTTTTGTTTATGACGAGGGTCTTCGGCATGCGACCATCTTCCAGGTGACTGTCTCCGATAGGTACGGTATTCCTGCGGCTGGTCTGGACTGGCTACACACGTGCGGCGCAAAGTCTATTGATCTCGTCGTGGTGACACCTCCCTTGGGCGGCGATACTGTGGAGGATATCCGGGTTGCAAACTCTCATAGAGACAAGCTAGGCAATGTGTATCATCTCGAGTTACACGATCTGAAGGAGTACACTGTGGTAGAATTAAAGGAGGCCTATGGCGTCCCATCGACCGCAGGTGGAAGAAGTAGCAGCCGTTCGGGTCGACCCGGGCCGACTGGAAGAGATCAAGCTTCTTCGTGCCACAAGGGGCATTGTTGATTGTGTATACGCTGCGTCTTATGTTCTCTGGGTTGTTTTGGACGTGCACATGAACACAGGTCATAAAAAGAAGCATGGCCGCTCACGAGCTATCAACCTGGAAGGTACCCGGCTTGTTATCACCCTGTCATCATGTATTGGCCATAAATTAGTACGTCTCAGGCATGGACGTTGATCGTTCGAACAACATACCTTTACGGATATGAATGTTATGTTTTGTCAGCGTAATCTGGATACTTCTCGTAGAACCTGGCTGGTAGCTCCAGATTGGCGGTGGAGAGGTTCGGACCGTAAATTTCGCCTTTAGTGATAAGATGAGCATGGGTTGTTTTGCTGTCAGTCGACGTTGTTCCACGTCTCCCATATGGATGTGAAATAGTATATCCTAAATTCGTCTCAAAATCGTCTCATCCGTACTGTAGTCTGCATGAAGTAAAGACGGCTGTCAGTAGCCCAAGGATTTCTTGTCCTATACAACGTAAGCGACAGTAGTACAATCTACTAGGTTTTCTGGTACGCGCTCAGCGCTGCCGCTGTCACGCACCCGCCAGTTCGCAGTGATCAGGTTTGTTACGTTGAGTCCAAACGGCTAAGGTGCGTACATCCCCTTGTTTCCCGCCCAAAGACTGAACTACCGTTTGCACACGGACAACACCGGCGCGCCATTCGCGCCAGGTACCGTCAATAGCGCCGCGCGCGCTATTTCCACAGACCGCGCACAGCCTACGTTGCTAACTATAACTGTGCTATGCGATCCGGAATCAAATTTTCGTACCGAGGGGTTGTAAGCAGTGCCAACAGGAGAAATACAGTCGACGAAGAAGCCCGCCTTATATCAGCTTGAAGAGTAGCTTCAGTACCAGCCTGAGTGTTGGGTATGTAATGATCGAGCGCGGAAAGGCCCCACTGTGGCACGCCGATCGCGTCGCGCGCGCTCCGTCATGTGACCGATAACAGGGATAGCACGGTCTGCGCGTGACCGTCCTTGCTACCTTACCTTCACACCCATAATGGCTTCCACATCTAAACGAACCTATGGGCTGCGCGCTCCAAAACAGACAATTCCATCTTCTCCTGTATCAGAGCCGACATCCTCGCCGCCATCTCTCAAGCGCAAGCGTCCCCTTGATTCCACATCCGCTCACAACTCTCCGCCAGCCAAGAAGCCACATCGATCCCTGCTCCGCTCCGCGAACTCCACAAAGGTTTCATCTACAAAGGCACAGAAAGAGAAAGACAAAGCGAAGCTCAAGCAACCAAAACTCACACAGCTCCACTTTACACTTGACACCACGGTGCTCCGGACATGCCCCCTCTGCGATCTGTCATACACGCGCGGCGCGCCCGACGACGAGAGCTTGCACAAGACGCATTGCGCACGGGTGCAACGTGGGCTTGACTGGGGACGGGAGGAGCAACGCGAGATGCTCAAGGCAGGCGTAGAGGAACTCGAGTCGGGCGTGAAACTCAAGAACGGCGCGAAGGGACGCATTGTGTGCTTCCGGCCAGATGTCGGTGGCAAGATAGGTGCAAAGGTACGCGCATTCGTGTTCAATATGAGCCATGTTGCTCATGATGCGGATCTTACAGCTCAATACCCTCCTCGAGACGATTAGCCTCGCCCTCTCCTCCCCGCCGCTCTCTCAGGCTGTTCTCCAGCGCAGCAAGATCTACCTCTTCCTCCTCACTACGCCTCCTACTACCAAATCAAAGTCCGCGTCCTCCTCACAGCGCGAGAAGATTGTCGGCTGCGTCATCGCGCAACGCATTTCCACCGCCATGGCCATCGCCTCCGACGCTGATAATCCCGAGCCCTCTCCGTCTTCCTCCCTTCCGTCCTCGTCGACTCCCTCACCTTCCTCTTCGAGTCTCATTGTATCCGAACGCAAGCAGGCACTTGCACGCACGCGCACACTCATTCCTGTGGACACCTCGACAAATCTTTATGTGCATCCCAACCCTCTCCCGACGCCGATGGGCATTCCACGCCTCTTTGTGTCCTCAACGCACCGCCGCCTCAGCATTGCCTCACGTCTCCTCTCTGCTGCCGCTCGGACGTTCATCCTCGGGTGCCCACTGGACCCAGCGAAAGGCGAGGTCGCATTTACCCAGCCGACGGGGGCGGGGAAGGCGATACTTGAGAAATGGGGACGAGGCGGTGTAAGAATATATGAGGAGGAACAGGGGCGATATTAGCGAAGAGGTTGATTTTTAACGTTTGGGCATTCTGCATCCCAATTTTGCTGCATCGATCTTGGCGATGGACGCCGCGCGTATATATTCATATTTTGCTCCTTGTCGCATCTTGCTCGCCATGTATCCGACTCATTGTATTGCGATGTCGATATGAAAATATATGGTAGTCAACTAGAACACAAATATGTGCTAGCATACATCCCGAATACACGTGTTGAACAGCATATAGTGAGCATATAAACAAGCAAGTCGTTGAAGATTTCATCCCATGCCGGAGTTTTCGTCTCGTCAGTCGTGGATGGATGTCATATCGTACATTTCTAAGCCTCGACCGCCACGACCTGCGTGCTGGAGGACAGCGTACTGGGAGGGGGGATGTACACCTATGCGGTATGGGTCAGTCTAGGTTGCAGGAACAGTGGCCAGGCGTACGCACCCTCTTCTTGATACCACCGTCGGACGGCAGTCTGGTGACACCGCTGCTCAGCCATGCGTCAACCTCGGCCGCGGCACCACGACCCTCGCTGTGGAGGAATTGATCAGCAAATGTACACGAGCTGATAGCAGGCACTGATACTAACTTGATACCCCAGACGATCAGGGACTGACCACGACGGCAATCGCCCGCAGCAAAGATGCCCTCGACGCTAGTGGAGTACTTCTGCACTCGCCAGTCAGGACAGCGTCTGCCACATATGCACGATTGAATAACCCACCTTGGGCGCAGTCTGGATGTTGGAGCGCGCGTCCTGCTTCACGCCGAGCGCATTAATGGCCTCCGATTCTGGGCCAAGGAAACCGAGCGCGAGGAAGACGAGCTGCGCGGGGAAGAACTTCTCCGAGCCAGGCACCTCCTCCATCTTCCAGCATCCCCCACTGTCCTTCGTCCACTCAACGCGGACCGTGTTCAACCCCTTCAGCTTGCCTTCTTCATCGACAGTGAAGTCCTTCGTCGAAATGCAGTACTCGCGCGGGTCTAGTCCGTCGTGCTGTGTGAGTAATATAATCGAATTGCATATTTGCGCAGCGCCTCACCATTTCCGAAGTGTGCCGCAACTTCGGTGTGTCCGTAATCGGTACGGAAGATCCTGTAAGATGAATGGAGTGTCACCATCACTGAAAAGGCTCGCGGGAGTCACAGCACCAACCTAGGCCACTGTGGCCAGGGGTTGTCCCGCCCGCGCGCAGCAGGAGGCTTCGGCAGGAGCTCGAAGTTCGTAACGGACTTCGCGCCGTGGCGCATCGCGGTACCAATACAGTCGTTTCCAGTGTCACCACCACCGATGACAATGACGTCCTTGCCCTTCGCATCAATGTAATTCCCATTCTGAAGCTCGGAGTCGAGGAGCGACTTCGTGTTGAGCTAATATTATGGAAATGATCAGAATTACTCATAATATAAGGTACACAGACCACACACCTGTAGGTATTCCATGGCGAAATGGATGCCGTCGGCATCACGGTTAGGGATCTTCAGGTCTCGAGGCCAAGTTGCTCCGGTGCAGATAACGACCGCGTCGTTCTGGGCGCGCAGCTCATTGACATCGATGTCCCTGCCAACGTGCGTGTTCGGCACGAAGGTCTGTGCACAGGGTCAGATGGAAGGCTGGCCGCAAATAGATGATGTACTCACCACTCCCTCTGCGGCCATTAGGTCAATGCGGCGCTGAACAATCGATTTGTCGAGTTTCATGCTGCAAGACATTAATGAACTGCTGATACGAGAGACTCTCGGCACCACTTACTTCGGAATGCCGTACATCAGCAGCCCGCCCATCCGATCATTACGGTCGTAGACCGTAACGAAATGGCCAGCCTTGTTCAGCTGGTCGGCGCAGGACAAACCCGCAGGTCCAGATCCGATTATAGCAATCTTCTTGCCAGTGCGGAAGGTGGGAATCTTGGGTGACATCCAACCCATCTCGAAGCCCTGCAGCAGAGTGCATGGTCAAATCTGAGATTCGGATCATAGTCGGTAAAGCCGACGAAACATACCTTGTCAATGATGGCGCATTCAATGCTCTTGATACCCACGGGCTGTTCATTAATACCGAGCACGCAAGCACCCTCGCAAGGAGCTGGGCAGACACGCCCAGTGAACTCGGGGAAATTGTTCGTCATGAGGAGTCGGTTGAGTGCATCTTGCCACTGGTTCTTGAACACCAGGTCGTTCCACTTCGGGATGATGTTCGAGATGGGACAACCGGTGTCGGACTGACAAAACGGCACGCCACAGTCCATGCAGCGTGCAGATTGGTACTTCAGTTCTTCCTCAGCGAGCCGAGTCGAGATCTCCTTCCAGTCCTTGACCCGCTTGCGCGGAGGCCGGTACGTCTCCGTCAGACGCTTGTACTTCATGAAGCCCCTGGTCTTGTCCAATTTGGAGAGACGCTGTTTGGTAGTCGCATCATCAACCAGAGAGTCCTCCATATCGAGTACATTGGGTTCGATGCGTGCTCTCGAAGCCGACCTGCTAGCCATGTTTGAAGGGGGCTCCTTGGGCAGGAGGACGTCTTCCAGACCCTCTGATGCGAGATCAACCTGACTAGCGGTGCGGGACGGAATAAGATCAACCATGCTCTGGCGCATCTTCTCCTCCTTCGCCTTCGCGGCTTGCTCATCAAGCACACGTTTGTAATCGTGAGGCATCACGCGGACGAATAAGGGGAGCAGGTGGTGGAAATCGTGCAGCACGCGGTCCGCGACTTCTGAACCAGTGTAATGACGGTGGTCCTCGATTAGTCCGCGGAGCTGGGCAATTTCGCGCGGATCGGTGACCTTGCCAAGTTCGACCATCTCCATGTTGACCTTCGATGCGAATGTGTGGGCCGTGTCGAGTACATACGCGATACCACCGCTCATACCCGCAGCGAAGTTACGGCCGGTACTGCCGAGCACGACGACCCGTCCGCCAGTCATGTACTCACATCCGTGGTCACCAGTGCCCTCCACGACAGCATTTGCACCAGAGTTTCGGACCGCGAAACGTTCAGCAGCAACACCGCGGATGAAGGCTTCTCCGTACGTCGCGCCATACAAGCACACGTTCCCAACAATGATGTTCTCCTCGGCCTTGAATGTCGATTGTTTAGGGGGGTAAACGATAAGTCGGCCTCCTGAGAGACCCTTGCCCACGTAATCGTTGGCATCACCCTCAAGCTCGATCGTGATGCCTGGCGCCAGGAATGCACCGAGGGACTGACCAGCGGAACCCCGCATGCTGATGTGAATGGTGTCCTTCGGGAGACCCTCTTCTCCGTACATCTTTGACACCCTGTACGACAAAGAAGTGCCAAGAGCGCGGTCGGTGTTGGTGACATCACAGTCAATGTGAACGGGGAGACCCTTGGTCAGGGCGGGCTCCGACTCGTCGATGAACTTGTTGTCAAGACGGATGTAGAGCTTGTGGTCTTGAGGACGAACACGGTATGTAGCAGCACCACGGCGCATCTGCCAAGCCGGTTTCAAAACGGCCGACAAGTCTAGGTGCGCAGTCTTCGGCGTCCGCAACTTCTCGTTCACCTTCAGCATGTCGGCCCGTCCCACCATCTCATTGATCGTGCGGAAACCGAGTTTGGCCATGTATTGACGAAGGTCCTCAGCGATGTAGTAGAAGAAGTTAATAACCTGCTCGGGCTGGCCGGCGAATTTCGCACGGAGCTGCGGATCCTGAGTGGCAATGCCGACGGGGCAAGTGTTCACTACGTAATCATTAGTCTTGATTCCATAACGAGGGAAGAAGAATACCCACAGTGACACTTCCTCATCATAATGCAGCCCATCGCGATGAGGGGCGTGGTGGCGAAACCCCATTCCTCTGCACCAAGGAGACAGGCGATGGCAATGTCGCGACCAGTCCTAATCTGCCCGTCGGTCTGAACGGTCACACGGCCACGCAAATCGTTCAGGACTAGGGTTTGATGAGTCTCAGCGAGGCCGAGCTCCCAAGGAAGACCAGCGTGTTTGATACCCGTCCATCGGGATGCACCGGTTCCACCATCATGGCCAGAAATGAGGATATGGTCTGCCTTCGCCTTCGCCACACCACTGGCGACAATACCTACACCAACTTCCGACACGAGCTTGACGGAGACACGAGCTCTGGGGTTGGAGCACTTCAGATCGTAGATAAGCTGCTTGAGGTCTTCGATAGAGTAGATATCGTGGTGGGGAGGTGGGGAGATCAGACCAACACCAGCGGTCGAGTGACGTGTGCGCGCGATGGAAGAAGAAACCTTGTGTCCGGGAAGCTCCCCACCCTCACCAGGCTTCGCGCCCTGAGCCATCTTGATCTGCAGCTCATCAGCGTCCGCGAGGTAGTTTGACGTAACGCCGAAACGACCGGAAGCAACTTGCTTGATTGCGGACCGCATTGTGTCTCCGTTGGGCAGGACGGCTGAGCGCTCTGCGTCTTCACCTCCCTCACCAGTGTTCGACTTGCCGCCAAGACGGTTCATGGCAATGGCGAGCGTCGAGTGTGCTTCCATGGAAATCGAACCATATGACATCGCACCGGTCACGAATCGGCGCACGATCTCGTTCCACGGCTCGACTTGTTCGATGGGAATGGGGGTGACGTTCTCGTAACGGAAGTCGAGCAGACCACGGAGGTGGACAGCCTTCGTCTGCTCGTTGGCGTTCTGTGCGTAGGCATCATACGCGCGCTGGTTCTTCTCCCGGACGGCATCCTGAAGGTTCGCAATGCCAGCGGGGTCGTTGATGTGAGCCTCGCCGCCCGAGCGCCAATGATAGTCGCCAGACTCCGGCATACCCGGAGGAATGATGGTCTCGCGAGACGGCCAGCCACGGTCGTGCATCTCAAATGCGTCCATTGCCAGGAGGTCGAACGTTGCACCTTGTACACGGCTGGCGGTTCCTGTGAAGCAGGACTCGATAACCTCGGTGTGCAGACCGAGGGCCTCAAAGATCTGTGCACCCTTATAGGACTGCAAGGTAGAGATACCCATCTTCGACATGACCTTCAAGATGCCGTTGTCGACAGAGTGGCGGAAATTCTCAAGAAGCTCAGAGTAAGTCTTGTTGTCCTTGACCCTGAAAATGGATGTGAACAAGCAATTCCCGCACAATGGACACGTGTAACTCACAATCCTTCCCGGACGATCTTGTGGATGCATTCCAACGCGAGCCATGGGCAAATACCGTCCGCACCGTATCCGAGCAGAACGCAGAGGTGGTGCACCTCTCGTGCCTCGCCCGTTTCGACGAGCAGGGCAACCTTGGCACGCTTCTTCTGAGACACCAGGTGCTGGTGGACGCCACCGCAGGCGACCAGGGCAGAGAGGGGAACACGGTTCGGCCCAGTCTCACGGTCAGAGAGAATGATGACCTTGATGCCATCCTCAATGGCCTCCATCGCCTCGCTGCAAACGCGCTCGAGTGCAACCCTGTAGCCCGGAAGGCCCTGCTCCTTCTGGAAGGTGATGTCGATCGTGCGGGAGGGCCAGCCCGTGTAGGCGTACTTGAGGTTCTTCATTGCATTCATCTCCTCCATAGTCAGAATGGGCGACTTGAGCAGGATGCGGCGGCACTGCTCCGGCTTCATTTCGAGGAGGTTACCCTCCGGGCCAATGTAGGCCTCGAGGGACATGACAATGTTCTCTCGGATGGGATCAATAGGCGGGTTAGTGACTTGCGCGAAGAGCTGGCGGAAGTATTCGTAGATGAGGCGCGGCTGGGAAGACATGCATGCGAGCGGGGCGTCGTTGCCCATCGAGCCGAGGGCTTCCTTGCCGTCAACGACCATCGGCATCACGAGCATGTTAAGTTGCTCGACGGTATATCCGAACGCGAGGAGCTTCGGGTCGGTGCTGAGGGTATAAGAGTCGATGACAGGGTCAATGCGCTGCGAGCGCTGCACGCGCTTGACGATGTTCGGGACTTGCAGGATGTGCATCTCTATCCAAGATGCGAAGTTCTGCTTCTGTGCGGTGTTGCGCTTCAGTTCCCGATCATCGACAATGCGCCCTTCCTCCGTGTCGACAAGCAACATGCGCCCAGGCTTCAGACGGCCCTTCTGGACCACTTTCTCAGGAGGAATGAACAATGCGCCGACCTCAGAAGCGCAGACGATGATGTCCTCGTTCGTCACGACATAGCGGCAAGGCCTGAGACCGTTCCGGTCGAGGTTGGCACCGCAGTAGCGGCCGTCGCTGAATGCGAATAGCGCAGGACCGTCCCAAGGCTCTTGAAGACACGCCGCCCAGCTGTAAAAAGCGCGTTTCTCCGGTTCCATCATTTCGTTCCCCTGCCACGCCTCAGGGATCAACATCATAATCGACTCGGGAAGCGTCAGAACGCCGTTCACTACGAGGAGCTCGAGCACGTTGTCGAACGCAGCAGAATCAGATCCGCCGGATTCGATGATCGGGTATAATAGATCCAACTGCTCTCCGAAGAGAGAAGAAGACAGGACACCTTCGCGGGCACGCATCCAATTCTTGTTGCCGCGAATAGTGTTGATCTCACCTGATCGTCGTAATTTATTAAATCTACGTTCGGTCAGATCACAGCGTGCATCTCACCATTGTGGGCCGCCCATCTCATCGGTTGCGCCCGGTCCCAACTGGGGAACGTATTGGTAGAGAATCGCGAGTGTACGAGAGCGAAGTGCGAGCGGTACAGAACGTGGTTGAGGTCATGGTAGTAGTTGTAGACTTGCGGTGGCGAGAGCTGACCCTTGTACACAATGTTCTTGGACGATAATGAACATACATAGAAGCCTTTCGCGAGCGTACTTCATTCGGGGAAATCATTTCGGTTAAGTAACTTATCGACTCATGGAAGAAGAAGAGGACAAACATGCTGTGCGTGGCGTGCTTGCGGAGAACATAAAGTTGAATTTCGAATAATTTCGCATCGAAGGTTGCGTTACGACTCGTGCTGCCATCACCGTAGTGAGAGCGCAAGACAACGAACGGTTGCAGAATGGCGGGTTCCTTGCTAGCCGCTGCGGGGCCGAGGATTGTGCCGTCGGTAGGCACCTCTCTCCATCCCAGAACACGAAGTCCGAGATCTCCTGCGATTTTCGAGAACACCGCCTGCTGCTTCTGCAACCCGATGGGGTCGTTCGCTCTGAAGAAGACATTACCGACGGCATACTGCCCTGCCTCCGGCAGCTCGCAGCCAATGTCTCTTTCAGCTTCACGCTTGAAGAACTGATGGGGAATGCCCGTCATCACACCCGCACCGTCTCCGTCGCGGCTATCAGCACCGGTGGCCCCGCGATGTGTCATCGCGCACAGAAGCTGCCGCGCATCGGAGACGATTTTGTGGCTTTGCTCGCCCTTGATCTGACAGATGAACCCTACACCGCACGAGTCTTTCTCGTACTGGTTCTCGTACAAGCCTTGGCTCGCGGGCAGAGAGCCATCCCAGGACGCAGGGTCTCGCTCGACATCGTGGAAGCCATTCTGCATATCATCCTCCGGGACCGCTAGAGGAGAGTTGGACAAGACAGAAGCAGAGTCCGCGATGGCCATAGAATGTCGCGCTGCTTGCTGGTGGTGAACGAGTGAACGACTGCTGGCAGAGGCAGGTCGTGGTTCGTGTGCAAGCGGGATGGTGGTGGGATGTCGCAACCAAGACTAGCAGCTATTGGAGTCACTTTGCCTCCACTCCGGCCTGCCGAAAAATGCGCGTTGGGCGCCCTTGGGTCTTACACCGTTCCAAATGGCAAGAGGCTCGGCAGCTACGCGCTCCGGAAGCGCCCAGTCTGTATGGAGATCGACTGGCCAATCAGAGCGCGTGCACATGACTCCGGGCTCTCTGCGGAGCTCCGCTGGGCACGCAGGCCGACTGAGGTTTCAGTCAAGATCTACCATGCCGAGCCATGGTACAGCGCGATTGTCTACTACATCTGATTTGCGGGACCGGAGAAGATCTCTGCCGCAGCTGTAGCATGAAACCCTGGAATGCATACCACGCGCCCATCAAGACGTACGCGAGGCTACGAGTATAGAGTCCCCGACGAGTAGGGAACGGCACCCTGGCGCAGATGGGGTGAGATACATAAAGATGCTTCGCACTGGATCAACCCTGGACCTCAAGCCCTATTCACCTCTTTCAGCAAGACGGCGCCCACCTACTTGGTGCATGTCCTCGGGGCGTGCCATGATTTTGTCGAGATTATTGCACACACCCCTTCTGCTTCTGCGAGTAGTGTCTGGTCCCTTGATAGTTATCTCAGATATGACTGGTCCGTTTGCACAGGCAATACCACATGCGCCAGTTTGTCCCTCCCACAGTGCCTGCAGTCTGATCGTAAACAGACACGCAGCAAAGTCGATTCCAGCTCGTACTCGGTCCACCAGCACGCATCAACAACACGCTTCTATCAGACAGGCAGCAATTGAATTGGCTTAACATCATCGTCACGGGCCTAACCGGAGTGCACGCGAAGCCTCACCTATGCCCGGCGGGTGCAAAGCCCACTGCAAGCTGGTGGCCTGGACTGCGTTCGTCCGCAGTGACCCGCACTTCCTAAAGCTGAGAAGCTATGCCTTGAGAACGAATATGACTGCACCACGTATCCAATATGACGTCCGTACAGACACTATCAGTGCGCATGCGAAGCACAGGAGTAATGTCTGGACATTATCCAGTACATGATGTACACGAGGATCAAATTTTGAGGGACCAATCTAACCGGCCCCATCATGCAACGCGCAACACACTGCAGCTAGAGATATGATCAGTATCGACGAGATTATCGTGGTAGTAAGATACCAAACCCTTATGATGGCCGTTGTATTGGCGAACGGTCTCGCCAGAGGACATTTCCCATAATCGTGCAGTGTGGTCGGAAGAAGCTGGAAGGGGGGACAATGTAGGTAAGTGATAGCCCATTTGTACAACATGAACGCCGTTGACCTGTTACTAGATATGCTGAGTCGGCGCTGAAGGCACAATCCCAAACCCATCTCTGGTGGCCCTGTAGAGTCTTCTCGTGCTTGAATTCATAGCTTTGTGTCAATGACCAAATCTTCACGGTCGTATCCGCCGAACACGTTGCCAAATATCTGCGATATTGACGGAGATAAGCAGAAGCAACGGGTCTCACACGAGTTCGAGGATCCTAACTTGACATCGGGACTCAGGAGACATCTTGTCAGGTATTTCGTATGGGCCTGGAACTTGGTTACTGCTTGAAATCTGGGAAGATCAGACCGCTCTTCGTTGATCCTCCAAACGTAGCATTTTCCCTAAACTATGTTAATCAACATGGGGGTTTTCGAGTGATCAGGTTTTACCTTGTAATTCCCCGCGACCAGGCAAGAACCATCGGAAGCAAGACTGATCGAGCGCATGGGAGTATCACCAGCAGGTGTCTTGAGACTTTAAGATGAACTGCGCTTGGAGCGCGACAGATGTAAATCGAACGCACTAATTCGTGTGTGCAGATATTCTCCGATAAGTCCCACTGCTTAATCCTCCCGGCCTGATCACACGAGATAAGTTCACCTTGATTCGGATGAACCACCACATCGTTAACTGATATGACAGCATGGTTAATCGTGTCTGAGTGGTCAGGAGATGGACGCACCTGGAGCCTCATTGTCATAATTGCGATGCAGATGGGTGCTTCTGTGACGGCCCGGTGAACCTTACGGAGATGTGGGGACAAGGGATGTTGGAATTTACCGGAGGTCCCAGATCTTGATAGTTCCATCTTCACTGCCTGTTACTAGCCATTTGCCTTCGCTATGGAAAGACACCGAAGTGATATTCGCATTGTGGCCTTCAAACGTGATGAGCTGGGAAAATTAACCCAATATTTCAAAGGCATTCGTGAGAACGTAATGGCTCACAGGAGTTGAAGACGTGCTGGCAACTTCGTAGATATTGACCTTCTTGTGAACTGCAGCGGCCAACAACCGCTTACTAGGAGTATCCCATGAACGTGCGTATTCGAAGAGGCGGCAACACGGGCATACTCTGGTGAGATCGCCAGGCGGTTTACTTGCTAGATGTTGCCCCAAGTAGTACACGTTATATGCAATTGAGCTAAGTAGCATAGGCAGGGATGCCTTACCCCTTGCTCCTCCTTCCGGGCAATTGTCCGTGAACAGATTCCGCTCCAAGCCTCCCAGAAACGGATGTCGTGGTCGTACGAACCTGTGACAAGGACCACAGACATATCGTGGCGTGCAGGCGTTGCTCTAGAGGTTGACGTTTGAGTTGGCATCATACATCGATGCGTGAATGCCTCACTAACTAGCTGGTTAGTGCTTCAGATGCAAGGACCGTGTTGCTGCCGTACTGAAGCTAACGTAATCAGGATCAGGTCCGATCAACCATAAACAGTACACTGCAACGGTCACGCTTCGGGCCAACTCTCCTTAAAAGGATGCGATCCAGTTCACAGGACGCTGGGAGTATGAGTATTGGAGTGGCTCGCAAACATCGAATTACTAACATTCGAGCGCCGCCGATCGTGAGCTTTGCAACGAGCTACTCGTCTGGTCTGAATCACATGCAGCTGTTGCCACTTTTGCTATGCTACGTACGTACTACAAAGCAAAGCCAAGGCGTTCTCTCCTGCGACGAGAAGCACACCCGCTGCATCTCGAGGCTCACTCTAGGCTCGCCTCCCACTTGACAGAAATCGTGTACGGAGCTTACAGCATCAGTATCACCTACTGCAGTTGACTAGACACACCTCTAGTATATAAACTACTCCGAAGCGCGGCCAGCCAGCGCGTCGATCACTGACGACGACGACGACGAGACTTTCAATGGACCTAGACCGCTGCGCCCCCTGATTGAATGCCTGCTGATTCAGACAGACTTGGTTCACTTTTCCAGCGTGGCTGATCCTCCCGAAAGGCTGACTATCTTACGTAGCCGGCAACCTCTGCCAGCTTGCTGTTGATCATTCTGGCGATCGTTGGATATTCATATCGTAATTTCTCCCGCGAAGCTGCTCATGAACGAATCTAGACCTTCGAGGCATCCTCAGTCTGTCGGTCTGTAATCTGGCTTCAGCATACTAATTCACGATTGAGCGCTCTGTGGGAGTTCTGCACGTATTGGGACGATCGGTCTGGGGTGGTTAAAGCTTCGCGCTCCGATCCTGGCTTTCATATGTCTACATTATGCTTCTCTGATTGGTTGTCAGTATATGTATCTAAGATTGATTTCTCGTGGCGTCCTCCGTTTAATAATGCGCCATACCTCTGGTCAAGCCCTAATTCAGTCTCCAATATGCCATAATATAAGGACGACCATACACCAGCTCACTGTTCACCAACCCAGTACGTCTCCCACCAATGGACACGTTCCCTGTGAGTGCTCTGCTGCTCCCATTGTCTTCGCGTACCGACGTTGTGCAGCCTGGAACACGCGTCTCTTTCTACGAAGGCGAGCGAGTACGACAAGGAACGGTACTTGAGATCCGCATGGTCGAGGTTAGTACTAGTGTATCCACTTTTATACGCGCTAACTGTGTGTCCACACAGAATATGCATGTTGCTGTTATTCGTGTTGATGGAAGTCCAACCACCGTAACAATCCCGTATGTCATCCTCATCATAATTGTCAGCACCTCGACTAACAAGTCTAACTTTCGCAGCATCAACGTACTCACCAGGACAGGATGAAATTCTGTCTCAACTACACAAATTCGGTTTGGATCGATGATTGGTCATGCCGCCACCGCATATTCTCGGTGCTGCTTGCTTGGATGGTCCTTCCATCATCCTAGTGCGTGCCAACGTCCCATTCAAGAAAGTATGGAGGCTTAAAGAGTCCGATCGATAAGCCTCCATACTTTCTTGAACGGGACGTTGGCACGCACTGGGATGATGGCATCTATTGAAAAAGGCGGCATCGTATCAGTCGTGTACCGGTGCCTCCCCTTGAATCCCTGTACTAGATATACATGTGGCCGGACATGCGTAGGATACAGTGGCCTGGACCGCCCTGGCTATAATTTATCAGTAGGCAATAGAAGTACTCCCGGACATATCTATTTGCTCGCATATCATCATGTATGCGTCGTAAGCCCTGAGTCGGCTATCGGATGGTGCCGTCAAGTGACGAACCTGCATATGTTTACACCGCCTCCACCTCCTGAACTCATTGCCCAGAGGATAAGGGTTGGCGTATGTACGCGTATGAATCTGATCCTTGGTTTCCCATTGAGCATGCGATCCCACTTGCATGCGCTCTCTTCGACATCGAAAATTGGAATGAAACTTGCGGGAAGATACACACGCGTCTTCCCGGTACTATACTACAAGGTGATTGGAGCAACGCGTGTCTGGGCGCCCACGAGTTTGAAAATCGATCTGTTTTTGCTACATACAGGATCATCACAACTTGACAAGAGCCGTGGCAGCATACCGGCACTGGAACATTTCTATATACAACTCGTGGTCTTCACAACGAATGCTGACGATAGTATCATAACACTACTCCGATCATCATAGGGTATGCAGCCGTCACTGAACCCTCCGCCGAACGGTAGTGAATTTACGTCCTGGCACGCCAGATGTACAACGTAACACGGAATCAATCCTGGAGCTTCTGAGCTGTACCCAATATGACGGCCATAGGCCACAATCGCGCCCACTCCTATCTGTGTTGGTTGGTGAGTGACTAATACATACACTATCAACGGATTTCAGTCACGATTTGACCACGTCGACCTGGTGTGATGAGCGCGTGGTCGAGTTCTACATCGTTATGGACCAAACGCGTTTCTGGTGATGACAGTGGTGGTGAGAGCCCTTACCGACGCTCAAATTTACATTACATAATGAACCTGCATCGCGAGTTTGAATTGGGTCGCTGAGTACACTGGCAGGCACCAAGCCTTTGGCCCAGCCCCTCCCCGCATTTCGAGTTTCATTGGACGGGAAAATGGATCTGGTCTCGACAAAGTGCAGCCAGGCTCGACCGCGACTGCGCATGACAGCGGCGACACTGACGGCATGTAGGCACGCAATGTCACTCGAAGATGTGCGCTCGCCCGACAGCGGCGTTGGCGTATGCCCCAATATCGGGGGCGACATTGGACAATTTCCGTGTCACGTTGCCGTACAACCGACGGCTCGCAAGACCTACTAGTAATCTAGTGTGAAAGGAAAGGGCCCCCCATTGCTCATCATATATAGTAGGCTAAACGCTCGATATAAAGGTCGGAGTTTGTTAATGAACCCTAGTAACTGCCGTCATTCTGTGTGATCGGAGCATCTCGACGGTATTGGTCTCTGTTAAAGACATTGCATGAGTCTCAGGGTTGCGTTGACACATGTACTCAGGCCGTTGGGCTTGGCAACCGGTCCTGCGGATGATGGGGAGCTGATTTACTGCCAGAACAGGAGCAAATTGCACTCACTCGCACCATAACACTGAGACGCTGTGCAAGGTCGCCATCTCCACCACTCGAAAAGACATTTTGAAGTATAGAATGTTTGTATCCATAACGAAGCGTGTCTCTGCGATCAATTAGCCAGAGCCACGGTATGTGATGGGTAATTGGGCCTCACTTCTGTATATAGACGCTTCCTGATGTCAGTGGAAGCTCAAATTGCATGTTTGGATCGTCGAGGTTCTCTAGTTTGAACAGCCGTGTCGCGCCTAGACTGACACCTAAGATCCAAGAGCCGCTTGCGCCGACGTTATCAATATGAGGCTGCCTAGTGGTCAGCCTGTCATGCGAGATCAGGAGGCGCTATGAACACATACAAGGATTTCTCCGTCGGACGCCAGGTGGAGTATGTGTGTCTGTGTGTCATGACTAGGATAGAGTGTCTGGAGCCGCTCTATAATCGATGATAACCCCGCGACGTCAGGGGGCCAAGTAGAGACATGCATCTCCCGAAACCGTCTAATAACGCCGTCATAATGCCCCTCGATAGCGAATTGAGACCGACCGCATCCCGAGGACCATGCAGAGCTTACCTCCTGGAAGTCATAGTACTCATCTGGTAAGAAGATGCCCTGTAGAGTCTCTTGAGAGTCTCTTGCAGCAGTAGGCCTCAGCTTGGCGAAAAATTGCTTCCTTCGCCGCCGGAGGTGTCTGCCCTCTGCCGCATTGAGCTTCTGCAAAGCGGCAGTAAGCAGGATCCGCTGTTCCGGCATGGAGAAGAAGTCCGGTATGAAGGTTAAGTCTTGTGGCAACGCATGTACTCCCACATGTGAGCTAACGCGTCTAGTATGCGTCCTCAAGAAAGAGCTTGCGATATTACGCTTGCAGATCGCGCTAAACGACCGCATCACAGAAGAGACGACACCGTCGAGCGCCAGTTTACAATGATGATGCGCGTGGCCGGAGTCGATCGCGATCGGCGATGGCGCCTACTCTTTGCCATAGTCGTGCATGTCGTCCACCGAACAGGACGCTCTTCAGGAACAAGGGAACTCTCTCTACGCCGCCATTGCTCGTACTGCTACTCGAAGTGTAGCCCTTTATTTCTCCCGGCCTGTTAGACTGTTCCGCCCCTCTAAAGGTATTTCTTGTCGGCCGGGGCACGAAGGTTCAGCGTCCTCATAATGACACCTGCCTTCAGTGAATGGATGGCAGACGCTCAAGTGGCTGGCTTCGCACCATGGCCAATCCCTCACGCCTCAGTACCTGGCCTGGCTGGTCAAGCAACATGGGGTGTGTTTTGACGCGTCGAAGAGGGACGTGCACTGAGGTCATGCTCGCAGCTCATGGTAATTCCAAAACACTTCGTCCCTCCGATGATCGTAAACGGTGCTCTCGGATACGTGCTATGGACAACATATTCTGAAGTATCTGATGCGCTTGAGACTCGTATACCCAACCCATTGGCCCTTGCCGCGATCTCGGGTGCGTCTGCCGGAGGCATGCAAGCCCTGGTAGCTGCACCTGCGGAGAACGTTCGTCTAACCGTAGAGGGAGGTTCCACATCTGCCAGAGGTTGGTCTCATGCATGGAAAGAAGTCTTTCGAGGCACGCAGCCACGATCGACCACATCCGCTCGAAACGAAGCTCGCCAAGTGAGAGACTGGATGAGGGATGTCACGGATATGGCTGGCCGGGGCTGGGAAGGATGGGGCTGGGGCTGTGCGAAGGACATGTGCGGTAGGAACATTGCCGGGGACGTACAAGCGGTCAACATATTCATGCTGCGTGCTCGATACAGGATTCGCTGTGTTCTTCTCTATCTTCGAGTTAACACGTCGCGTCGCCATGAAGACAAAGTCCGCATCACAAGCAACTATACTATCGCTTAGTCCCGGCGACAGGACCTCGCTATCGCCACGCAAGCACGGCCCGCGCGTTGTGCATGCGACGACGCTCGTGGCGGGAGGGGCAGTTGCGGGGTTGGCTTACGAATTGACGTGTCGTCCTTGGGACGTTGCAAGGAAAGCAGTGCACATAGATAGACTTGGATCTCACGGAGGGCAGCAGTCGATTGCAGTGATTTTGATGAGGAAACTGCGCGAAGACGGGTTACTGTCATATTTTCAGGATTCGACGCATGTTCATCACGAGATCCCGTCTATTTCACTTCTTCGACGTAGGCTATACTCTGCATCCCGGACATTGGCTCGTGTGGGTCCATGGGGAGTAGGATTCCTAGTGTGGGAAGCGTTCGGTCCGGGCATCTCCTCGTAACTCTACTCATTGCTAGCATAATGTCGTTTTTCTAATGTATTGACATTGAGATTTGGATAAAATGTACTTACATCAACTAGGACACGTAGCGAGGACCTGAGATCCATCGTAGGCACGATCAACAATTTGTCTGCGGAGTTATTGTCGCGGTGCAATGCTGGCCGGAGATCGTCCGACGAGCCTATGATGATGCGGGAGCGCGCCGATTGCCCTCCCTTGCCCTCCCTCGACACTTCTTCGAATCCTCCCGGCTCCAAGAGCGACTCTCAGAACATGCCATACTATGACATGGACGATACACAACTGAAACGCAAATATAGCAATCAGTCATTCGCAGCGAGTGGTTGAACGAGTGAACCTCCGGTACCTTCCTTCGATACAGCGTTACTACTGCATGTGCTCGCTCATGAAGCCTCAGGGGATGTTTTAGGGCCCATGTAACATGGGAATGCCTAGAAAATTGATGGCTGATATCTCTGCGACGAGAGCGAGGTTATCGCTGGGTGTGTAAGTTCGTGGACGACAGGACGGCGCTGGTTGCGCCGCAGAACGTGTGCTGCTGGCTTCCTAGCCTAGTGATAAAATCATGATCATTGGCGATCGTCTGGCGCATATTACAACTTGTGATCAATCTCGAGATTGGAATCGACAGTTCGAAGCAGCAATCTGAGGGCGGAGAGTCCAGGTATTCGGTGGTCGGACCTGCTCGGATAATCTTAGGGTCAGTGTTCGCCTTACTGATGGGCTTTTACTCGAGACTGACCGCTAGACAACGTGCAGAGCTGATAGTACTTCCCATCGGGATGTCACGGAAGCCCATTCTTCATATGTAAGGGGAATTGGTGAGCTCGAGTAGAGCGGTGCCCACTGAGCACTGGTTCTGTTGATGGGAATATGCATCGCCACCAAATGGCGAGAATACAGCCTCAATCACTCGAGACAGCTTCAAATGCTCGAAACAGCCATTCTGTTGCGCATAATCGCGTGGGCGGTGCGTTGGACCGCTCCATACAAGTCAACACTCACCTGCTACGCCGGGTACTACAATGTCACTCAGTATCTCCAGACTTCCATGCAACCACCATGAACAGATCTCAATGCATGTCTGAGCTGCTTCGCGCGATCTGTGGAGAATGTTGCGTGCGTTCGGATTACTTCTATCGCGTTGGCATCCCGAACGGCGAATACTGTAAACTGTGGTTCAGCCCAATCGAACGTCCGCTCACAGGTGGACCATCCAGATGGTGTATCATGCTCTAAGTGGGCAGACGATCTCAGCCGCCGCATTCTAGTTCAGGACAGTCCCACCTGTGCCATATTTGTCCTATACCGACGAAGTGGTGCCAGATCGGTGCGTTCTCGCTAATTGTGACCGTAGGGAACGTGCAATGATTCCGGTCTCTCCTCCAGCATGTGGAAGATGGTGTTGAGGATAGAACGGATAAAACAGTGTTTGGGTAGCGGGCGTGAGTGTGCTCTCGCGACATTAACCTGGAGAGAGGAGCCGATCCGCGTAACATGCCTTCGTGGACGGAGGGCATCAAGTCGAGAACCAAGCCGCAAATAGCGATGACCGATGAACTTTTCCAGCCTGTGCGAGACTCAGATAGTCGCGGAGTTTCGAGATCCTGCAGGCGCGGCGGTCGCATGCACATCGAGGAGACTTCTCAAGCTTGCACCTCACATTCATCACGCTCACTGCCACGACCGCTGCATGCTGGTATCGCCCCCAGATATTTAGTCCTAATCTTCTCGGCATGATCCTTTCGTTCCGACGTCAAATAACGCCGCCCGCAGCCAGCCTACTTCGCCATACAGCGAATTGATCTGCGCAGGCCATACGAGCGATGCAAGCAACACGACACCTCGATGGCCATCTCACCGGTGGAGATAATACGCGGGCCTTTCAGTCAATGTGAACCAAATCTTTGCGCAGACAGCCAACGTTCGTATGTCCCAATCCAGACCTTTCGGTGATCCCTCCGGTTCTCCTTCTCGAGTGGAGACGCTTGCAGAGTGTCAAGGATGCTCCGAATTGACGTACTTCAGCGGTGTATCTACATAGGGCTCGACGTGGACAGTATAATGAAGGAGTCCCGATCTCTCTTGGCCGATCACCATCCCTAAGGTACATTGCTCCGTGGCCTCGTTTTTGTTGGCGACCCTCGAACCTTGTATCTGCATGTGCGTAAGTGACACACATTACTCAGGGTCGCTCACGTTGTTACTGATCTACCAACCGCCGGGAGGGCCCTCTGATTATATTCTCGCCCTATGTCGGGGAATCGGTATGCAATTCAGAAGGATAAATGGTTCTCCACGGCCATCCAACATAGTAAGTTCTATACCCGTTGTGCGACTTCTCTTCTCGTAAGATGTGAGAACTGGAGGCATTTTCGGACACGCGTCCAGTCTCCAGCAGGCTCCAGAATCTACCTGAGGATGATCTGGCCATTCCTGTGGCTCACGGCTTCTGGGCTGCCGGATAGGGACGTCAGAAGGCATTCATTCTTATGTGGAGGAAGTTGTTGCGTGACTGACCATCTCAGACCGTGTGATAACCATTTACTGAGCCCCAACCGACTTTATACAGCGACGAACGGCCTAAAACTGTCTCTAGGAAGACACGAATCAGCCTTGTCTGCCTGGCGTCATCCGTAGCGAGCCATGTCCATCCAGCTGATCCCGCACAGGGGTCATGATGTTGATGTTCAACATGATCCCACGCATTCTAACGGTGAGTTTAGATGTCAAACCCACTATCAGGCAGCAGCACTGAGGTCGCATGCTGCCTAGCTCCGAATGTCGCACCCTGGGAAGGCATGATACAGCAACTGTAATATTATTCTATGCTCATCTGCGAAGAAAGGCATCAGACGCTTGCCTTCACGTACATGCCATTCTGTACGCAATTAACGCGGATGCTCCGAGTCCGTTACAGCATTTTTCGTGAAGCAGGCATGCCAAGGCTGTGCGGAAGCAATGCTGCAGCGTGTGTCATCGTACCCCTCTTACCCCTCAACCTCCGATTAACACTCATCCTTTGAGCGATGAACATGTAGGCCACGCTGGATTGTACGTCTAATCAGTTTCCCTGATGAGATACGGGTCAGAATTCTACTATCGCGCATGATCCACTCTAAACGCTTTCATCTCCGCGCATATGCCTTCCAAAGGCCTATCATTGATACCTTCAGCAACCGAGTTTCCATGTGTCGAAGAACGCGCCAGAGACACATGTACAAACGCTGGTCATGTGTTCTGCAATTGGTTTCCGCAGCAAAAATGTACAAGCCGATGGACATTCAATCGGCTTTAAAATGATGCCAACATTGACATAAATCTGGTCACCGTTCATTAATCATTCCACCTGTCCTTCGCAATTTTATACACTTGACAGGCGCATCCCGCAAGTCATCGTCGTACGTGTGCTCCCTATATTCAAATCTTTCCAGGATCAATATTTTGCTTGACACTCCACCAGTACATCCGTTCTATGTTCCCGTTCCATGTTAAATATTCGTGGGCGGCGCGCCCAGAATGTCCCGATAAACTTGTGTTGGCTCAGGTACCCGAAAGACGCTACCGGCATGCGGCAATGCTGCAGTGTTGACCTCGGCAAGCACCGGGGCGGGGTCATGGTTTGTCATGATCCCACTGGCGCGGAGTGACATGCAAAAACACACCGCGAGTGCAAATTCTAATAACAGATGAACTCTGTCTTCTCACAGCCTTCGCGCTGATTTTCGCTATGCATACTTGCGCGGTCACATAATCGGAATGCTGTTGCTATAGAGTTGCTGATGCTTTGTTGCAACCCGTGTCGCAAGCTTGGTGGCACACTTGGATGTAGCTCTACTGAAATGCCAAAAGCATAATGAGGTTCTGCGACGACGCCACAACGGAACAGCGCATATTAGGCCCCGGCCAACTTCACCTGGGATATCCTTTCCATTTCACCCCATTTTTTGGCCTCGAATGTAACGGTGATGCCCTCAAAGACGCTGGGTAGACGAGTATATATTAAGATAGTGCGGAGTGCGTTCAGGCGACGGGCGCCTAAGCGATCGATAGTGCGATGAAGTGAGGATACGTGCGATTGATGGTTGGAGGTTGTGATAAGACGTAATCTTCACAAAAAATGCAACAGATCGACACGCTCCTCCGCAGGAAGTAGTGATAACTTTACTTGACATCTTTTCCAATGGTGCGAAGAGGACCCAGCATTCGCGCGCTCTCCCTTGCAGTTCGGGCGGTCCCCCGAACTACTAGCGCGCTCGGGTGGTCACTTGTCACCTCATTCACGCGATACCGAGATCTCTCATACATGATCTTCTTCCCGACTCGAGACTCACAGCCAATTATCCCGGAAAGTGGTCAAAGCGCTTGGTTGATATTCCCTCATGAAAGCACGAGTGAGTTCAGTGGGGTTTCCATTGACAAAACTGGTCATTAACTCGGTCGGTCGCCTCAATGAAAAATGACATACGACCTATTAGTTCAGGCCCTCAGATACGCTGGAAAGTTTGGAATCTGTGATCGGCGCACACGAACTTTCTGGGACCTTCGATCGATCGCATGTGGCTAAATCCGCGGCGCGCCTGTACCGCAACTCTCGTAGCCAACATTTGCTCTTAGTCTCCCCCCACTTGCTTGCAATAATGCCGGTTTGCACACACAGGGGCTGTGGCAAGGAATACGATGCCGACAATAACACTCTCAACAGCTGCATCTACCATTCGGGCAGCCCAGTGTTCCACGAGGGCCTCAAGTCGTGGTCGTGTTGCTCCGATGTGAACAAGCCCGTGCTCGATTTTGACGAGTTCATGAAAATTCCGGTAAGATTTCGTGTCACTCAGAAGGAATCACAGTTTACCCCCGCATTACAGGGATGCACGCAAGGAGTACACACCGACGAGAAACCCGTAACTAGGGTACCGAAGCCGTCCCCCACCACGAATATGCAGATGACAGGATCCCAGAGCGTAACAGAGACATACTCCTCGGTACCATCAGGATCACAGGTTTCGACGCCTACAGCACCCAAAGTCCCTCTGCCATCGGTGGAGGTCGTGGAAGAGGAAGAGGATCTGTCTGCGCCCGTGCCACCCGGAACCAAGTGCAGACACAACGGTTGTCAAACCGTGTTTGAGAGCGACGCAGAGAACAGGGTTGGGGATGGTCCAGGTACGGTGTGCACATACCACCCGAAAGCTGTACGTTGCGTGCTTCGTCATCTTCGTTTGCTCGCCTGACAGCGGTTTGTTCCCGTCAAGCCAATCTTCCACGAGGGTAGCAAGGTGAGATGGCTCAATAATGTACCGCGAAACGCGCATATATCGACCATCTTCAGGGATACCTATGTTGCAAGAGGCGTGTTCTGGAGTTCGACGAATTCCTCAAAATACAGGGTTGCAAGACCGGCCGGCATGTGTTTGTCCCCCAAAACCAGCCACCCGCCGTGTGTATTATCATCTGTTATAGTACATGGCTCGAAACTTACATATTGCGCTTCTGAAGTCAGAGCAGTTCACAGACTGCCGAATTGACCACTACCAAACCCCGACGGAGGTGCACGTCTCTGTATTTGCGAAGAAGGCGGACCAGGAACGTAGCTCCGTCAAGATTGAGGAAACTGCAGTATGTGCATCGTACCGCAAGTAAATATTGGTGCCTCACATATTGTTGCGTAGATCCACCTTGACCTTTATCTCCCGGGGTCGAAACGATTCCAGAAATCACTGGAACTTTTCGGTCCAATCAATCCCGATACCTCCACTTTCAAGTATTATGGCACTAAGGTTTGTTGATTATGGCCTCAAGCCCATCTCCACGCCATGGTGGCTGACACAACCACGTAGGTTGAACTCATCTTGAAAAAGCAGGACACTCGCAGCTGGACCATCCTGGAGAAACCTACGAGGGACCTGGGTCCTGTCGCGCTCACGTTCGGGGTCGGGGGCAGGACCGGTACCATCGGTGCGAAAGATATCATCCTGGACGAGACCAACAAAGCGAAGATCAAGGCATGAATGGGGATATGATGTATTATATAAAGCACTGTATTCGCACAAGCACAACCAAGATCTAGGGTACTCTACGCCGTGACAGGACACCGTCGGTACAGGGGGCTGCTGTTAATGTACGTATCATAGAATACCTGGTTTCTCTATTTCCTGGTAAACCTGGATCAGGTCTCCCTCACGGAGGTCGTCGTAGTTCTCGAAGGCCATGCCGCATTCCAGCCCCTTTGTTGCCTCAGTGATGTCTTTCTTCAGATGCTTGAGCGTCCCGAGGTGGCCTAATGCGCACTCGTGTCAATCGATGCGGTCAAAACTTACGAGAAACTTTACCTTCGTGAACGATCTCTCCATTCCGGACTACTCGTGCCAGCTTCGCTCTGTCCACGACACCGTTAGATACACGGCAGCCAGCAACCTTCATGATCTTTTTCGCCTTCAGATGTATGTCGAACAGCTGCAGAACATTCGCTTCTCCAGTGACACGCCGCTCAATGATTGGGGGCAAGAGCGCAATGACGCGCTCTTTCACATCGTCCATGAGACGGTAAATAATCGAGGACGTGAGTACGGGGACTTGCTGCTTGGCGGCCTCGTTCTGGACAAGGCGAGGTACTGCGACGGAGAATGCCACAACCGCACCTGCTTGCAGTCAATAACTAATCACTCAATGACCAACAGTCCTTCTCACCTTCAGCAGTCTTCGCTCTCATGATATCTGAATCTGTGACGTCCCCGACGCCTGTTGCAATGATTTTAACGCGTGCGATGTTATTTCCGATGCCCTGCAGCGCTCCTGCCACGGCCTCCACACTGCCACTGACGTCGCCCTTGATAATGAGCCGCAATTCCTTCGGGCCCTCCTGTTCTCCCGCATGCGGCTCGGGTTTCTCGATGCCGGCGGCCTCCATCTCCGCCTCCATCTCCCGTTGCTCGCGTTCATGCCGGCGCTGCTCGTTAATGGTCTCCATATCACTCAGTGTCGCCTCCATCTCCGCCTTACGTATGCGATTCGCGAGCGCCTTCTTGACCTCGGACTCCGTGCCCTTAAACACCTCGTCCCCGGCGTTGGGCAGTTCTTTCCATCCGGGGACTGTCACCGCCATACCGGGATACGCCTCCTTGACTGCCTGACCGTTCGAGTCGGTCATCGCGCGCGTCTTCGCGTGAGTCAGCCCTGCTATGATGTGGTCGGATGACTTAAGGCAGCCCCGGAGGATCAGTACAGTTGCAACAGGTCTGAAAGATCCATCTCCTGTGAGTACGCGATGGATGTACATCGGCAAGAACTCATACCCGAGACCCTTCTGGACCCGCGATTCGAGCACATAGCCATGTAGCGTCCCTTCTCGCTCTGCGCGCAAGTCTTGCATTTCTGCTAATGCCGAGAGCGTCTCGACAAGTTGGTCGAGTCCCTGGCCGGTCAAGCCGGAGACCTGGACGGCAGGAATATCACCCCCGAAAGTTTCCAGCTGCACGTCTGCTGCCATTAGGGCATGCTCGACCTTGCTCTACGGACCGAAGCATCAACCATGATCCAAGTTGCCTGCTATGCGGATGGAACCTACCACATCGACTCCAGGCTTGTCGATCTTGTTGATGGCTACCACGACACCGACGTTCTCCTTCTTGACGAGGTCAATGACCTCTTGCGTCTGTGGCATGATTCCATCGTCCGCTGCGACGACCAGGACTACAATGTCCGTCACGCTGGCACCTCGTGCGCGCATGGCAGAGAACGCTGCATGTCCAGGGGTGTCTAGGAACGTGATAGTGCGCGTTTCGCTGCCGCCGCCACTTGCAGGCACGGGTACCGAGAAGGCGCCGATGTGCTGTGTGATACCTCCCGCTTCGCCCTTGGCGACAGAGGTGGAGCGGAGCGTGTCTAGGAGGGTAGTCTTGCCGTGGTCTACGTGTCCCATGATCGTGACTACCGGAGGACGAGGAGGAAGCGATGAAGGGTCGGGATGCGTAGGCCTACAGGGGCGATGAGGAACCTGATACTGTAAAGTAGATGCTATACGTACGGAGGATAGATGTCGAACGCAGCTTCATCGTTTATCACTGGGTTCCTCCCGAACTCCATAGCCAAAAGCGAAGCATATTCGGATGAAAGTACTGTACACGTAGTCAGACAAGAGACGATGTAGTCTTTGATCAATATCTCACAGTGGTCATAAGAAGCTTCGGCATCCATGCCAACTTTGATCATTTTCCGGCGGAGAGTGTCTACAACCAAGTCAAGTTAGGAGCAAGTCTGAGTGAACTCTGGATTTATAGTGACCTAATCGAACATTGAGTAGTCTTGCTAAATTCCCTACTGACACAACGCTCGGAACGAATACGTCGACGTTGACCGGCTTCGCTGACACCGACGCATCCTTCTTCTTCTTCTTCTTCTCCTTTGCGGCCTGCTGCTGAGAGATAGAACCACGATGATGGCTAGGGAGCGAGTCATCATGATCTTGACCCAGGCGTGCAAAGATGGATCCTCGCTCCTTGAATTCGCGGCGGTTTCCCTTGGTGTTCCTGGTGCGAACTAAAACATCAGGCTCATGATCGCGCACAGTGTCAGGCTCCAGTTCCGGGACGGCTTCCGGTGGGGGCCTCCGGGTCTCAACAGGCCGGTCTACATTCTCCTCGGGCAACAGATCTTCCTGTTTTTCGCCACGTCTCTCCAACGCAAGGTTTATGCGATCCTTGCGAAGAATGTCACCTAATCCCAGAGGTACCGATCCACGAGGTTTAGGAGCCGTGTGAGGGGCGACGTCTCTGCCATGAGGAGCAGAATCTCTGCCGCGAGGAGGGAAGCCTCTCTCATGAGGCGCAGGACCTCTACCACGAGACGAATTATCTCTTTCGTGAGGCGCTAAGTCTCTTCCGCGGGATGCGGGATCTCTGCCGTACTGCGATGACGAGGGCGTGCGGTTTTTGAACAAGCCTTGACCGTCCTGTTGACGACGAGAGGATTGTCTTTTATTACCATCAAATGGGGAGATGGGCTGCTGTGAAGATTGCGCAGCGTCCCTTCGCGCCCAATTGGTCTTGGGGATTACCTGACTTGAAGCGGGCGGGGGTGCTGGTGGGTCTCGGGCAACTGCCCATTTCCCAAGACCCGACGGAGGAGCAGTTGTTGTTGAGGACGAGGCACCCGCAGGAAGCGGAAGTGACCATGCCCTGCTTGCCGGAATGAAGGGATTGAGCGGTGTGGATGGAGAGGCTTGAGATTCACTTGCATCCGATGGAGCCGCTGATTGAGGCCGCTCCCATTTACCCAGTGGCCTGGGCTAGCAATGCGTGAGATCACAAGACAGTAGTGTAGGATGACTCCTCACAGATGGTTTGGCGGCAGAGGAGTTCGCGCGAGTGCCAGGGCGCGCAAGTCGGATCGAACGGCGTGCTTGATGCATTTTAGTCCTGTAGCGCCTTGTGCAAGTATGTTTTGGGTCTAGATCTGAGTCAAACCCAAGGTGTGAGATGCTTCTCTAGCGAACAGGCATGCGAATACAATCGGAATCGGACAGGAACTTGTGGTCGCCGGTGAGTGAAAGACATGAAGGCTGCAGCCACTGGCGCGCGGTGATAATTGCACGTGATCCGCGTCGAATTCTGTGAGATTTAGATTTGATCGCAAGATCTCCGATACACTCAACTCCAACTGACGTGGTGTTGCTCTTTTTCTTGTGTCAACCTCCTGTGTTACTAAGCGCTGTTTACAGCGAGTAAACCTGACAACATAACATTGATTTCTTATATACAGATAGCACAGTATACAGCTGATATCATGGCTCGATTTCACCAGAACAAGCATCGCTTTTCCGGCGGTGGGTTGAGCTAGCAAAAGAATCATGTTAGCAGTTGCCATCCTCAAGATCAATACCGAGACGCACCCTGGTGCTAGCCGGACAGTTGAATGCTTTTGCGAACTCCGGGACATTAAAGACCGTTCCGTCGACTCGGTACTGATTCGGTGAGTGAGGGTCGGTGCGCACACGGGCAACCGCAGACTCGGTCTTGATGTTGCGCGCCCAAACGCGAGCAAAGGATATGAAGAACAATTGCTCCCTAGAGGCGAGACGTAAGGTCATCACTGCCTGTGCGAGCATACCGCACTTACCGTGTGAAGTTCAGGCCAGGAAGCAGATATTCAGTGCCCTGCTCATATCCGACATCATACTGCGCTTTCCATGCACGGTATGCTTGTATGATTCCCGTGTCCCCAATGTTCTCACCCGATGTACTACAGTAAATTTGTGAGAACCACCATCACAAATGTCGGGTTCACACATACAGGTTACCCTAATCCACCCAAATGTCAGATCAGGATGAACAGAAAAAGACAAGACTCACATTAACGCGGATCTTGCCTCCCTTACCATCGTCAATAGTGTACGCTAGATTGTCACAAGGAGCCGTAAGAACAACCCTTATCGTAGGAAACATGCTTACAAGAGTACTGTTCCACAATGCAGTCCTGTCGCACCTTGAATCCCTTGCTGGTCACATCCGACCACCACTCTTCGAGTTTACCGTCTTGGTTGTACAGCCTTCCGGCCGAGTCGAAAGCATGCTAGAGTCTTGGAGATCAGTAGCAGTCGAAGTCTGCAGCACGTGCAGGCTTACAGTCAACTCGTGAGCAGCGACCTGGCCGAACGAGCCGTAATACATGTACCCAGGCCTACAAGAGCGGCCGCGCGTTATTCACATCAAAGTAGAATAATATGGCATTTTGAACCAACCATGTGCGGGAGAAGAAGGGGGGCTGCATGATGCCTGCAGGGAAGACGATCTAGAGATTGTGGACTCAGCGATAGCAATATTCAACCGCAAGTTCAAGACATGCCTCGTTTGCAGGAGGGTTGAAGTACGCATTGACTGTAGACGGGAACATCTCCCATGTCTCTGGATCGCGCCGCTTGCCCAGTTTCTGCCACTTGAAGTACTCATCGTTCTCGCTATAGCTTGGATCAGGAAACCGACACGTGCCGAAGAGGACAGCCCTGCCTACCTTGCGCTCAAGATGTTGTCGAAGAACGTGTCCTCGCGGATGGTCACTCTGTTGTAGTAAATGGCAAGTGCACGAGGGTCGCGAGTGTCGGGAGAAAGAGGGAAGCCAACTTTGACACGGATCGCATCAGCCTACGCTGTGATCAGCACAAGATGTTGATTGTTGATGATTAAACATACCTTCTGAGCTGCAGCTGCAGCGCTCTCCTCGTCCATCCACTCAAGATGAGCCAAGGATTTCTTGAAAGCACTGACAATATCTGAAACATTACTTAGTCGCTATCCATATATCTCATTCATGAAGTGCACTGACCAGTAATAACCTTGGTTCCCTTCTCTCGCGAGTCCCCAGTGAAAGTCTCGTTCGCGAAGAACCTTCCCGCCGCAAAGCCCAAGGCATTCTCTACCTGAGTAGTGCAGAACTCGGCACGGTCACCAATCGCACCCTTCTTCAGGCCCTTCAGCTGCTCATCGAGGCTCCGCACTGCCAGCCACGCTTCCGTCTCGATGCTGAGCAACTGAGACAACGCCAGAGCAGCGCGGGTGACGAGGTATGCTTCGATCGTCTCGTCATCGGCCTCGCGCAGAATCTTCGATAGCGACTTGGGGTAGGATGTCGAGGTGAGGATGACAGTGGTCGGGAAGTTGCGCGGCGTAAATGTGGCCAGATATGCAGAGAAGTCGATTTGCGGCAGGGCATCGGTAAGCACCCACACGTCAACGGGATTGTAAGTCGCGATCGGGTCTTGGTACAGAATGTCCCTAAACGGTCCGTTGAGTCGGTAAGCAAAGGTGCAGATACGAATGACGTACAAGTCAAGACTGGCTTTGGCAATCTCTTTCTCAAGTTTGACGACCTTCTTCGCGAGCTTCCGTGCCTTCTTTGGGTCTGTTGGCTTCGGACCCTTACCTCCGTGGTCACCACCGTCATCATCGCCTCCATCGTCATCGCCTCCATCGTCATCACCGCCATCGTCATCACCGCCATCGTCGTCACCACCGTCGTCGTCGTCGCCGCCGTCATCGTCATCGTCGCCACCCCACGGAGGCCAAGGCCGAGGTGGCCAGTCTTGCAAGCGGTCTTCGGCCACCACAACGACGTTCGACGATGCAGGCGAGGTCATCCCTTCTTGTTGACGCTTCTCTTCCTCCGCAAGGGTCAGCAGTAACCGCTCGAGCACCGTTTCATACAGCTCGACAATAGACTCTTCCTCGTAGTATTCCTTACGACGAAGTTCAGTGTGAGGCTTGGGATGGAAAAGGTTTTATAACTGACCTTGGAGGGAAGGCCCAGCTCTGGCTGACTGAACCAGAAGGTCATGAAGTTAGGGTCGGCGCCAACATCTCCTTCGATGTCCACAGAGAATAGACCACCGATGCCTAAAACCCAGGTTTGACTGCAGCCTGTCATGAATAATCTGGAGACGTACCTCGAGAATGGAGGTATGCGACGGCCGCGGTCAAACCTTGCCTGTCGACCTCGTCCTTGTCCTTGTGCGCATGGACGTGGTCGACCAGAGTAGACTTCCCATGCAGCAACCGCCGGATGTGGTTGGTGACAGCCAGCAACGGTTCGGTACCAAGCCCGCTCAACTTGTCCTCATCCATGCATGAAGAATAGAGCCCACGAAGCTTCTTCAGTAACTGCTTGTCATAGAAGGAGTCCGCTGCGCCCTCAGACTCAAGAATCTGCTGAAGGAGCTGCCTGTTTTGCAGTGCGAGGGCCTCGAAGTTACCATATACACCCTTGTCGGAAGGTATCGGGTGTGCTTTGAGCCAACCGCCATCTACCAAGCGCATATAGCGTATGTTCTTTGGTTAGAACGCAAGACTCACTTGCAAAGTCATAGAAGTTCTCGCAGGGGTCCTGGCTTGTGTCGAGCGAGGCCAGGATTGACGAGGACAGCATGATACACTCTGGACTCAAGCATGTTACCTATGGTGCCGGCAATTACTGCGCGAATATGCAAATTCGGACATAGCGCGACATACCTCCTGCGGAGGACCTGTAGGTACAGGCGCCGGAATCTCAACAGTGGTCGTGAATACACTGGTGGACGTGGACGTTGCTACCCTTGTCGTCGTCTGAGTTGCAGTCTGCGTCGCGGTCTCTGTCTCAGTCTGCGTCGCAGTCCGGATGGCAGTCTGAGTTTCCGTCCGAATGGTGGTCTGCGTAGCCGTCTTGGAGAACGTCTCCGTCTGTGACTGTATATCCGTCTGCGTCGCAGTATGCGTCACAGACGAGGTAGCCGTCTCAACCACCGTGTGTGTAATCGTAACCGAGGGTGTCTCCTGGTCATCACCTCCCTTGTTGCGTCCTGCGTTCAGCTTGTGCTGAGCTCCCGCGAATAGTCCAATGAAGATGGCGCTGAGCAGCAAGAACACGAGGGCAGCAACGAGCAGGACTTTCGTGAGAAGCGTGAGGGGCTCCTGGACCAGTGCCGCGAGCTTCGACCGCGGGCGCTGCTCCGGCTCATCATCAGGATGCTCGACATCATGCAGCAACGGCTCTGTCTCTGATCGCGGGATGAGTATACACGCACCGCTGTTGTCGAGCGGGAAACAGCAGCCTACCTTGAGGCGGTGGCCGGGCCCGGCGGACTCGCCTTCCGAATGCCATGACGGCGAGATGAGGAAATGAGGCCGCCTGTGAACCGTAGACAAGGGCTTATAAGATGGCGTCTGCGCAATTGCCTGGCGAATGCAGGATGCACCTCGACGTGTGAGTGGATCGCGGCTCGTGTTACGTATAGGGCACGTGTCAGGTGACCGTATGCACTCCTACGCGTCCACGCGTCTGAAGACGCGTTGCACTTAATGCAGTGTTCATGATCGTGATGATTGTACTCTTAGATACTCAACCAGGCTCAACCGTAGCGTACAAGGTTGCAGTGCTCACTCAAGTGAGGAGCGCCCGGGGTTGCCTAGAATGTGGTGCAAGCGAGGCGTGCCAAACGATCAAAACATTACCAATACATCAATCAAGCAGCAAGGCCTTCTTAAGCCGCAGGCTTCAAGGATGATGTACAGTAGGTGATGTTGTCACTGTACGTGTGCAGCCTCACCCGTGTTACACATCACTCGCCACTTGAGAACCACCAGAAACCCATTCCAGGTCCTCTACAAGTAAAGATGAGACTAAATGAGCCAAAGAGTACGAGTTTGGACCACTCACCCTCCTTCTGAATGTCTAGAGAAGTAATCGAAGTCGATATTCACTGACAAGGACGATTATTAGTTCGGCGTATGGTGAGCGAGCAGTTTGAAGATACCAACCAGACATCGCCAGTACCAGCTGCGTGATTACGATATGGTGTTCAGCTGCGGAACATCTTTAGATCATGGGGGGATAAGTAGTAGACTCACCGCACGTTCCTCAAGGGAGAGGTCGCGGACGATAGATGACGCACGAAGCGTAGGGTCCATGGGGTCGGGGGGTAATGGTGAGAAACGGATGAAGTATTGACCTTAATTCATACCAAGTCAAACTCAGTCGCACCTCGTTAGCAAACATTACTGACCTGTGTCAGTGAACAGCTAGAAGCGTATTACAGTGGCCACGTGAAGTCCATTCACTCTTAGATGTCAGTTTAAGGTCCAAGCACATATGCTCACCTCACGGCCAAACCCGCGGAACGCTCGCCTTACGCTGGCGATTTCTTCTCCGCGCGCATCTCTAAAGAAAAAACTCCAGGCCCAAAGACCTTCGTTGATCCGCGTGAACTGGTTAAACAGATCGGATTCTGGTTCAGGTTGTGGTTCGTTCGCTAGCGAGAGGATCCGCCGAGGGTCTTCCCTGATTGGATTGCACATTAGGGAAAAAGATGTCGTGAGCGCCAAATGCTCTGCCTCACCTCAGGAATAGGTCGTATCTTCTCCGCCACAGGTGCCACCGTTGTTGGACCTCGCCAAATGTATCAAGCACGGGCTCTCCCTCGGGGGTGTATTGATTGAGGTCCTTCAGACGTTGCACAAACATCCTCGAGTTGATGAATGCGAACGGACGTCGCAGCTTGCGTGGCAAGCGGGAGGGTGTTTATATCAGTACATTCAGAGAATTGAGTAAAGTATACCCAAAGGATAGGTGTTCCGACACTGTCCATGACCAGTGCGCGGAATGGTCGATGCGTTCGAAAGATCTGACGGCCAAACGTAGCGAGGAAGCCTCGAGGCTCTTCGGCAATGTATCCGAGTGTCTCTCCTGCCTCGTTCGCTGCGAAACAGAAATATAGTCAAGATAAAGCCCACCTTCTGGAATGGAAATCTCACGGACTGATCACATAGCGGTTGGACTGCTCGAACCCTATGAACAAGTTGAGCATCTCAATCTGTCTGTAATCGTTCGTTTGGGATCTTGTCAGAAGCACAGATATATTAATTACCTTGTAACAACCAACTCATCATGCCCGAGCAGCAGCCTCTTCAATCCCTCTTCGGGATCGCTGAGAGGTGCTCGCTGACTTGCCTCCCATAGAGGGGATTGTTCAAGGGGTGCCCACCGCTCCTTTTCATGCGAGGAAGATTCTGAGCTCTCAGGATCTGAACGCGAGCGAGGCTGTTTATCTACTGGGGCAGATCTCGGTCGACGCCTGCCGAGGCCGGGTTCGCGCTCAGGAAACCTCGAGAGAGCGTAGGTCCGGTGGGAGCTTGGTGGCACTAGCAGTGAACCACGGCAGCAAGGCCTGCAGAGATGCTTCAAGGCAATTCTTGAAGCTAGCATAAGTGAGTGTAATCCGAGCCCACCGAGTGGTCAAGACGTGAGTTCTGCATCGCGACTGGAGCAGCCACACGCGATCGAGGCGACGCGATTACCTTCGGCAAGTCTCGGCAAACAGATCCATAGCCCGCCGTCACGATCGCTTCGCGCATCGCGGGCTCGCCGCGCGCACCCACAAATGCTGCTCCCCGCGACGACCCACCGGTCGTCCGCCCTCCTCACACGCGCGCACACACCAAAACGCGTCCCCCATGTATCCCTGAGAACCCGCTCGCCCGCGCGCACGTTCTTCAGCTGGTTTAGAAAGTCTCCGCCGGCAGAAAAGAAGAAGGACCCCGCCCCGCTGCTCACGGAGGACAGTCTCTTCCATCCGTTTTCGCAGTCGCCGTTCCCCGCGATACGCGCACGTGGCGCGGCGATCCAGAAACTCGCTCCGTGCCCCGTATGTGCGGTGGCACATAGCCCGCTGCATGTGCACACACAGGCGCAGCCGCGCGCCGTGAAGTTTGAGTGCCCCGATTGCGGCTGGCCTACGCATTGCTCGGAGGAGCACTGGGCGCAGGACGAGGAGCATGCAAAGTATTGCTCGAGGCTGAGGGAGGTCAATGAGGACGAGCATGATCTGAGGAGTGGGCGGAGGCTGAAGGAATTTGAGTTACCCGGTGCGTGAAACTCCAAGGAGACGCGTTGGAGGCTCGGTTTCTGCTCTTACACACTACACAGGTCCCCAGGACTCTGACCATGCCATCTCGTTCGCCAACTGGGACGTGTTCTGGTACACCCGTAACTTCCCGTCTATGGACACGGAGCGTTCGCGAAGGCATGCCAGCAAGCTGCTCACATATCCGATCACTATTGGGTCTGTATTGCATCAATACAGTGGCTTGACCCTCCGAAACCAGCGTGTAACACCAGAGGGTAGCCGGTCATTAGCAGGTCAGCTTGCTCCGAATAACACCTTGGTCCACAACGGTGATAAAGGTGGTTTTTTAAGCTCTACGCACAACACTACACGTAGCAACTGGTGCACCAGAAGTGGAAGCCGCATCTGCAGACAAACCCCAAATGAGGATTTTCGTCTTAGGCGCACGGGCTGAGTCTTCATTACCACCGCACGCTTGGGAGCAACTTTGTCTCCTCTTCCCGTCCGCGCTCTTCCACTTGTACTTTATCGGGCCTCAGGTGTCCTTGCCCAAACCGTTGGAAGATCTGAAAAAGCCGACTGCAAAGCCAGCGCAGCCCAAGGCAGAGAACTCCTCGACCTTTACTTCCTCATCAACTGAACAGCCAACGTCACCCTCCGACACGACAGCAACACAAGAGAAGGAAGAGAAGCCGGTTTATGTGCCCAACATCTACGAGCCACCCACTCCCGCGCCGATAGCACGCCTGAAGCGCACGCGCGAGTCGATACAGGAATACGGCGTGCCGTCGTACACGGTGCCGTACACGCCGCAGCTGACAATCACGGGCATGCAAGCGAAGTACATGGACGTGCACGCCCACTTCCAGGAGACGTTCGATCCGTACACGGACTGCTTCTTCCTGTTCTCGCCCGGGTTCGGCTTCCCCTCGCCTACGTCCACGTCGGAGGCGACCGGGGAGCCTCTCCTCCAGATCGCATCGCCTACTGAATGGGGTCCGGTAATTCCCATGCTGCTTGCAAGCAAGTGCCCGATATTCGTGACGGGCTTCTCGCCAGCGGATGTTGAGCGCGATGTCAAGTCGCTGTCGACCGCGCCTGAGGTTGCGGGCGAGTTCGATTGGGTCATCACACCCGGCCCGAACGCGTTTGGGAGCGAGAAGTGGGAGGTTGCGGACTTTGACCCGCGTGTCATGGTCAAGACGAACTGGGGCATTTGGGGTATCAGAGGCAAGAGGCGAGACGTGCAGGAAAAGAGAAGTTGGTTCTAGCATCCGCTGCTGCACAAATGTCGACTATAGATACATCTCCACTCTGTATCAAACTGATGGAGAACCTTTAAACTGCGCGTTTCATTTGTGCAGATATTCACACCCGGTGTGGCAAGAGTGGCTCAGCTTGTCTCAGCCACAGACGCGTCCGTCACGTGGCGAGCGTTTCGTCGCGTCTGCTCCGACGCGTGCTGAATCTTGATTCTCTGTTCAAGCTTCGCCTACCTCGATCTGATTCCGTGACGCCGCGGAGGCTTCTTCGTCTACAGGTACGTCGGCTGACAAGCGACCGCAGCGAAGAACACCTTCCGCCTCTGGCAACAACTATGGTCTACCTTCCACCACCTCATCTGGCATCCGCAACGAGGCCATCCTATGGCGAAGCATACGCGAAGATCCTCGCGACCCATCGCCGCTCCCCTACTACATCTGCGTCTTCAGTGATTATACTCGTTGCGCCTGATGTGGACGCACTATGCGCCGCGCACATGTTGGCAGAACTCTTCAAGCAAGACGATGTCATGTACCGCATCGTGCCTGTGTCTGGTCATGCCGAGCTAGAACGCATGAGGGACGAGCTTGCGACATATTCTGAAGTATGACTTGCACATTATCTCTGTCCACCTCAACCATAACTCGTGTGGCCGCAGTTACATACCCTGATCCTCCTGAACATGGGAGCCATCCTTGAGCTTCCGTCCTCCGAGTGGTTCGGAGACTTCAGTACGCGCCTGACCGTCCATGTCATCGACTCCTCGCGGCCACAGAACTTATCAAGTCTTTTTGGCGGCGGGGAGAATGGTGATAGGATAGTTGTCTGGGACGACGGCGGGGCAGAGGGTCTACAGGAGGAGCGGATAGCCTGGGAGACCTTGGAGGTATGCGTGTGTGCCAACCCGCCCTGAAGCTGATGATTTATGCTAGTGGCCTCCAGTACGGGCCAGAACCAGACTCCGACGAAGATTCTGACATGGAATCAGACGAGGAACCGGAAGAAGAAGACGAGGAAGAGTATGAGGGCAGCAGCTCTTCTGGGAAACGGAGATCACTAGGCCAGGGTGGTCGAAGCTCACCAAAGAAGAGAAAATCAGAGGTACGCATGAGTTTTGCCGTATGTCGACTTACCGACGAAAATACGAACACACTCTCAGCGGGCTCCTCGCATCTCGAAAGATGAATGGGCACAGCATTCTACGCGGTTAGAGAAACACTACATGTCTGGTACATGGCATGGCCAAAGCGCGTCCGGCACAATCTACCTTCTTGCGACGGTTCTCGAGCGGGTGGATAACGACCTTTTGTGGTACGCCCATTCTCGACTAGCTCATTGTCTCCGAAGCACTCAGTAGCCCATCGAACCGCAGGCTGGCCATACTGGGTCTCACATTCCAGTACACAACATCGCGAATATCACGCGACGAATACGACAAGTACCACTCAATATACTACGACGAAGTCGCCCGGCTCAATCCACCACCACCTGCGTCCGCCGCGAACGACTACGACTTCAAGTCACAGCATCCCGATGACAACTCTGTCTACGCCGCTGACGAGCTGCGGTTTATGATGTTCCGGCATTGGAACCTGTACGACGCCATGTACCACTCGAGCTATGTCGCGAGCAAGCTAGGGATCTGGAAGGAGCGCGGGAGAAGACGCTTGACAGGGCTCCTGGCAAAGATGGGGTACGTAAATTATGTTCTCACCAGACTACCCTTCTCGTGTGATGCGACGCACGCCAGGTTTTCGATTCCCGAAACCCAACAGCCTTATCCACACATGGCGAAGGACCTCAAGCTCTCCCTGCGCAGCAAGCTTGATCAGATCGCGCCCGAGTACGGGCTCGTCGAGCTTTCTTACCCGTCCTTCACGCGCTGCTACGGCTACCGCTCGCCGCCGCTTTCCGCGTGCGACGCCATCGAGGCCGTCGCCGCGCTTCTCGACGTCGCTGGTGGGATCCGAATGGAAGTTGAGGTCGAAGGTGCGCGAGGCGGCGGGGAGTGGTTCGGTGGCGGGCGCGTATGGGATGGCAGTCGGGAGGGAAGGTGGGACGAGGAAAGCGAAAAAGTTTCGCAGGGGGCGGTTGGCAAGGCGAAGTCGACTGCAGGGCCAGGAGAGAGCGATGAGGCCGAGGGCGAGCCGGATCTACAGTGGTGGGTGAAGAACTTCTGGACGGCGTTCGATGCGCTCAATGAGTAGGTGCACCTCTCCGATTTGAGGTGTATGAGGCTAAGTGACCCTTCGTAGCGTTTCCCGCCTACGAGAAGCTCTCTCACTGTCAATGGCCCTTCACCGAGCAATTATCCGGCAAGGCTCCTCGATCATTGACAAGCACGACATCCGCACCCTGAGAGGGCACCGCGTCGTCGTCCTTACTCAGGGTCCGGATCTCGCGCTCTTCGCGCATCCCGGTGTGCTTTCGCGCCTGGCTCTATGGCTTGTTGAAGCGATGCGAGATCGGGTGAATGGGGCCAACCTAGCATATTCACGGGGCAAGCGTAAAACACTCCCACTGGTCGTGGCTTGCATGAATGAGAAGGAGGGCACGTATATCGTCGTTGGCGTCATGGCCGCACTTGACTTCGGTGACGTCCGCAAGAAGTACGTGCCACTCATATGTCATGTCATCATCGCTTGCTGATGAGATATGCTGCTGCCAGTCAATTCGGTCTAGCCTTCCTTGACGCCAAAGAGCGCTGCAATGCTCGCACGCGGCATGGCTCCTTCGATACGAGCGTCCTCGAAATCAACAAGGACGATCTGAAAATGTTCCTGGAGACGCTATGCGAGGGTGGGGAGAGGTGACGATAGCGATCGGCACACGTAGCGGATTCTGATGCTATCTGGACTATCATTCGACGCATATCTGGGTGGGCTGTGTGTTTGTACAATATAATCAAGCTGTTGTAAGTCGGGTTCGTATATCATCGTGAGACCGGGTAGCCCTCCGGAATAATGTCTGTAACAGATTTTCAACCGGTTTATGGCTAGAGGACTCCTTTGGTACTGGGAACATCGTCTCCGCCGGTTCGCTCAATCGCTTGGCGAATCGCCAAAGCCAAAGCCTTGAAGGCAGACTCGGCACTGGCGAGAGCGATGAGTCTTGCGCAGCGCATACAGTGGCCACACGTACCGGTGGTGGTCATTCTCGCCTCGCAGGACGTCGACGTGAAGTGTCACGCCTGCAGCAATAGCAAAAGAGTAGAAAATATGAGGGAACATCTCGGTCGAAAGGTCTCCAATCTTTTCGCGTTTGAGACCCAGATCGGTCACGCAGTATGGTCTTGAGCAGATATCAATAACTGCCCGAGAAAGAGCCTGAGCAATCATCAGACTCTGCTAGAGTCAGGTGGGGAATCTCGCAGACCTCATCCAGGGGAGCAAATCCAGTGCCATAGCGGCGAATACCTCGAACCTCACCGAGTGCTTGCTTGAACGCGGTTCCAAGAGCAATCGCGGAGTCCTGTGCATACACTCAGATAAGTTGACATGTAGATTCAGAGAAAAACTTGACAGTGATAAATCTGATACTTATCTGCAGTGTGGTGGTCATCTATCCAAAGGTCACCCTGAGACTTGAGTGTCAGGGACATCCCCGAGTGCTTAGCAAGCGCATGGAACATCTACATGGCGAGGTAGTCGATGCGCATCAGATATCTATGCTCGCTGAAGTCGAATTTCACTTGCGTGATCGAGAAAACCGATCCCAGTAGAGACGGAGATCTCCTGCTTGTTGCCAGATCCTGGCTGACAGTCGAGGTTGATGAAAACCTCAATCTGTGTCTCGTTTGTCTTTCTTTCTACCCGTGCGGTTCGTGCAGCCATGATGTTGAGCGGCGAGGAGCAAGCACAGTATGTTCTCGCGCGGGATGACTCAGGTTAGAAGTAAATGATCTTCGCTACCAATTTGGGACGCACGCGATCGCGAACGCCACCCGATCTCGATTGTCAATCTGCCGAGTCGGAGCCACTGCTGCTGGCTAACCTACATGATTCACAGAATACTTGACTGTCGCAATGTCTTGTATGCTGTCGATCTGGTGCTGGCAGCATATTGCTGGTGGATGGATGTCTGGGAGGGCGTAGAGCGGACCTCAAGGAACACGACTGTGCCAGTGGACTGTTCCAGCCTTGATCACTATTTCGAATTTTCAAGTTTGCGGGCGGATTATCTGCTGGCATCTTGACCAACTTGTCGTCAATACAGAATCCAAGTTCTTGGTTGCATACATCCAATGCACATAACCTATTGTCGGATTCTGGCACGCTCGGCTGTTGGACGCGAACATTCATGCTAAGCGCAAGTTGCGAGCTTTTCCGGATCAGCGGATTCTCCACGACGGACTAGCAATAACTTCATCCGCCACAACTCTGAATAACCAGCTATTGCTGCTGAATGTTTAGCAGACCCCGCAATGGCATGCCCGACCACAGCCCGAGGCAGCCCACCTACCAGGCTAACGACCAGCCGGTATCCGGTACATTTTGACAGTTACTAAGGAAGTTTGACATGCAGGGTGTTCATAGGAGTAGAGTGATACCGCGTGATTGTGAGTTGTGAGGCAGGCTCGGCTCAACGGTACGTGCTATATCTTCAGTGAAAATTTTGGACTCCTGACGAATGCGAGCTGCCGCACATATGTCAATGTACCACATGAGGCAAGTAGACATGGAAACTTTTCACTCAGCACAGAAATTGCTTGAAACATGGGTTGAAAGATCTGACGTTGTAGGTAATATACCAAAGAATTGAAGGCGCTACAATAGTTCTTCTATGCCAGGGTCAACCACATATCTTGTAACAGCCTAGAATCCGGACTGCGTCAGCTTGCCGGCTGTCTCAGTCTCTTAGCAGCGGTCCGGCCCCTTTCCATGTGATTTAGCGGTACGATCAGTGCGGGCAGCGTCGTCGTCGTACACTACAACAGGCTATTGAGATATATGTGCCTGATCCATCATGGTATCCAGCATGCAATTTTTCAGCACGTTATAGCTGTCCGCCCTTCCGCTTCTCCGCAACATTCGGAAGTCTGGCACCCGATTCCCACATCATTGTCCCTCCATCCTCCGCATCCGGTTCACTGCAAAGTCGGCCGTATGACGCAGCTCCGCCTTGTCGATGTCAATCTTGCGACGGTGGCCATCGAAGGGCTCTTGTTTGGTGCCTTTCTGGTGACTGCTGTCGCTGCATTATATCTGCATCTAATCCGTGCAGGCTCTCTGAAGTCAACTGACGGTTTATCCTCATTCCGCGCTAACACAAGATAACACTTACTTGTTATGATCTTGGTATTGCTGGTTAGGCAAGAGATAAAGCAGATGTTAAGCAGGATACGTTGAGTGGTTAACTCGTAGTATGAATGCAATGAATAGAACTGAGGCAATAGCGCTCAGCAAGTCCAGTATATATACATGATAAATAAGACCCCTAACAGTCTTATTAGGTAATACTAACGTCCGTATTCGTATGTACAAGTCCCCAGGTACCTAAGTACTTAGTAATATACGATAAATACATATGCCGATCAAAACCGGGATATAGAAAGGCGGCGTAGGCCGCACGAATGGCGTTTTGCGCTCTTGTCATTACAAAGACGGGGCGTGACCAAAGCCCGGTCCGCTGACGTTTATACGCTGACTGCTTCCGGACGGAATGTCCGATTGGCTGGAACTAGACATGTGACTGATGGTAACTACTAGTGATAAGATAAGACCGTCGTTACGGGAGATAACGCGGCCATCATTCGGCACGTATGTAACCGTAAACTTATGAACCAGATAAGCTAGTTATTGGTCTAGAAAGTCATAGATAATTCGTAGAATTGCCGGAAAAATAGTAAGAAATATAGGGAAACTAGGAGAATTCTTGTGACATTACCCCCCCCTTAGATTTCAACGACCCCGTTGAGAGTAGAAATGGTGCTAGAGCCCATTGAAGGGTTAGACTTTACGATTTTTCTACTTTTATCGTCCTGTCGATCCAAAACCTTGTGTACCGCGCTTGGTTGGCTTGTTGAACTGCTCGTTGTAGGGCCCACTTCCATGTAGGTGAGGTCGAATTTCTTTCTCGAACTTCTCCTTGGTCATGGATTCCTGTATTTCGGGCGTGATTGCTACTTCGCAGATTAGCTGAGCAATTCGGTCGCCTTTCTTTACTTGGTACGAGTCTCCCGTGAGGTTCATCAACATGACAAAGACTTCTCCGCGGTAGTCATGATCTATTACCCCTGCGAGGACATCGATGCCCTTTTTCGCAAGTCCAGATCTTGGCGCTATCCGACCGTATGTCCCATATGGAACTTTGATACGAATATCGGTGGGAACCGAGGCGGATTTCCATGAATTAATTAGGATATCCTGCGCGGCGTATAGATCATAGCCGATCGCATCGGTTGTTCCCCTGGTCGGTAGTTTGCCATTGACTCCTACTTCGATTTCTAAGTCTTCGTTGAACTCAACATCGGAATGTACCCATTGCCCTGTAAAGGGGTCGCGCTTGTAGTACACTTTCGGTTGTGTAGGATCAACATTGTCTCGATATTGGGGCCAGTCATCGGGCCAGACACATGTGTCCGAATCCCAATCTGGTGAATCAGGGTCGAAGACGGCTATCGTTTGCCGTGTTCCGCCGAGTCTAGTTGATCGGCGAAGGGGTTGATTTGGGTCGGTACTAAGGGCTGAATATTTTGCCTTGTACTCGTCCAATATCTCCTTAGCGTTAGCCAGATGTTCCTCGATTTCCCATGTGTCTTCCGCAGGTCCGGTGCCTTTCCAATGGATAAGGTATTCCCACCGGCCGCGTCGGTTGCGATGGTCGAGAATGGCTTCCACTTCCCATTCTTCCGGGTCTTCCATTTCCGTTGGCCTGTCGGCCGCTGGAGGGTGACTTTTCTGACCTTCGATGGTGGATTCCTTGTACATGACCAATTTTGAAGCATGGAACACAGGGTGGTAAGCCCTATATTGTGCATCCATGTACACCTTGAACGTTACCGGTCCCAATTTCTCCGTGATTCGGAATGGGCCGATGTAGCGAGGGGCTAGACTTCTTTCGGTGTCTTGCCAGCTTCGCACGTCCACGAGTACTTTGTCGCCCACTTTGAAGGGAACGACTTGCTTCTTTTGGTCATAGTACCAGGACCATCTTTCGGCTGCAATTTTCATCGCTGCCTTAGCTTTCTCTTGTGCAGAGAACCGCGTGTTCGCAATTTCTACTAAGTCTTTGTTTCGACTTGGTTCGAAACTGCTTGGTCCTGCAATAGGATGACGACCTAATTCTACCAGGAATGGGGATTCCTTGGTAGTTTCGCTAGCTGCATTATTGTACGCGAATTCCGCTGTTGGCAGAAACTCCGACCAGTTATCTTTTTGGTACGTGTTTATGTAGCACCGTAGATACTGTTCGAGTATTTGATTCACTCGTTCGGTTTGTCCATCTGCCTGTGGATGGTACGCAGTAGTCATCGACCTTTGAATCCCTAGCAGGGTGCACCATTCACCAAATAGTTTTGAGGCGAATTGTGTCCCTCTGTCCGATACTATCTGTTTCGGCAACCCATGTAAGGGGTATACCTTTTGATAGAGTATCGTAGCTAGGTCTTTCGTTGAGAAGGTGTTTTCGATTGGGAAAAACCTTGCTCTTTTGGTCAACCGATCCACTACGACCATGATCGCGTCATGCATTCCCGATGGGGGTAGCTGTGTAATCAGGTCTATTGTCACCACTTCCCACGGGCCTGACGGCACCGGTAAGGGTTGCAGGGGGCCGTACGGCTTCTGCGGGTGGTTCTTCATACGTTGGCATGTGTCACATCCGTCTACGTATTTTTTGACGTAAACGAACATTCCGGGCCACCAATAGTTGCGGCTTAGCAATTCGTACGTTTTGTAACGTCCGAAATGCCCAGCTGACTTGTAATCGTGATGATACTCGACCACCTGCTGTCTGATATCCGCTGGTGTAGCTGGAACGTAGACTTTGCCTCTTCGGAGGAGTAACCCTCCTTTGTAGTTCCATTCTGATAGGTCTTTTTTGAATTCACGAGGGCCGGATGAGAGCAGCTCCTTGTAATCCTTTGTGACCTTGTCGTCTAGCAACGCTTTGCGAATCTCTCGAAGTATCGATTCGTCTTCCGATTGTGGGGCAGCATGGGAGGTATCAAGAGCCATTGCCATGTACTCTTGCTCGAACCACTCAGGTTTCAGAAGAACCTGGTTGCGATTATCAAGATCCACCCCCTCCTCATGGTCTGGCCGCCTGGACAGAGGATCCGCGGTTAGCATTGTTTTGCCAGGTTTGTGCTTCATTTGGAAGTTGAAGCGTGAGAGGTACAGTGCCCAACGGGCTTGTCGTCTCGTCAGTTTTTGCGCCGTTTTGAAATAGGTCAGGTTTAGATGATCCGACCATATCTCGAATTTTTCAGGGTGTCCCTCTAGGTAGTGTCGCCACTCCTCTAGAGCCCTGATGACAGCCAACATTTCCTTGTCGTAGATCTCGTAGTTCCTTTCCGGGGCACTTAGCGACTTGCTATAGTACGCCACGGGGTGGAATTTTTTATCCGTAGGATCTAACTGAGATAGTACTGCTCCGGTAGCAAAGTCTGATGCATCTGTTTCTACGCGGAAGGGCTGATCGTGCGACGGAATTCGAAGCACGGGCGCTTTGGTAAATGCTTCCTTTAGGGTTTGGAAGGCATTTTCCTGCTCGGCGTCCCAATGCCAAGCTTCTGACTTCTTGGTCAGCATGGTGAGTGGTTTGGCTATTTTTGAGAAGCCTTCTATGAATCGCCTGTAGAAGTTGGCGAATCCAAGGAAAGCTTGAACCTCTTTGACCTTAGTAGGTCTGGGCCAGTCCTGAACTCCGGCGTACTTTTTCGGATCCATCATGATGTTACCGTCGGAAATGATCATTCCTAGGTATTCGATGGAAGATTGTTCGAAAAAGCACTTTTCGGGCTTAGCATACAAGTCCGAGTCCTTCAGGGTTTGGAGAACCCCTTTGGTAAGTCGCCGATGTTCCTCCATATCATTCCCGAAAATCAAGATGTCGTCTAGGTAGACAACCACCTTGCCGGTCCGAATGAACGGTGCGAGGATAGAATTCATCATCGCTTGGAACGTTGCGGGGGCATTGCAGAAACCGAAATACATTACCGTTGCCTCGTATAGTCCACGGTGTGTAATAAACGCCGTCTTCCATTCATCACCTTCCTTGATGCGGACATTGTTATATCCCCATCTAAGGTCGATTTTGGTGAAGATGGTCGCATGAGACAATTGATCGATGAGATCATCGATCCGAGGTATCGGATAACGATTTTTCACGGTTATTTCGTTTAGCCTCCTGTAATCGACAACCATCCGCAGTCCTCCGTCCTTTTTATGGACAAAGAAGACCGGGGATGCCATTGGACTTTCGGATGGTCGAATGTAACCTTTCCGTAGTTCGGTGTCTATCCACTCATCCAAGCTATTACGCTCTTGGGGAGACATTTTGTATGGTTTTACCGGGGGAGGAAGCTGCGCATCTGGTTCAAGCACTATGGCGTGATCCCAGGGCTTCCGTTCCGGCATCCTCTCTGACGCCTTTTGTGAGAACACCGTTGGCCCATACTCTTGATATTGTTCGGGCACTAACGATCGCCATTTTTCAATGTCAATCGGTGGTGTGTTTTCCTCACGGTCGTCTGCTTCGTCGAGGTCTTTGTCAAGTACCTCGGCTACCAACTGTGTCAGCAGGTTCATTTCCTCATCGTCAAGGGTTGCCACCCAAGCGATCAAGGGATTTTCGGGGTCCTCCTCTCCTAATATGTCCACGGGAGTGTCCCAAATCGAATTTACTTCGATGATTTCCTTTTCTGGGAGTTCGACTGCTTCCTCCTCAGAAGGGCGGTTGCCCTTTTTTCTGGCGTAGGGTTGGTCGTGTGTACAGCGTGCATATTCCATTTCTCCTTTCCTCCAATCAAAGGTAGGATTGTGGAGACGTAACCAGTCATAGCCAAGGATTAGGTCTGGTTCTAGGTGCATGACCGTCAGACCTATTTTTTCCTTGTGTGTGCCATGTTGCATGAATGCTTTTACTGATTGCGTTAAGCGGCCGGCGACGTTTTCTGTTCCGTCTGCGTTTGTAACCGTAATAGGAAACGCTAGTTTGTCGGTGACCAGCTTATGTTTATCGACCAATCGTTGTGATATGACCGATATGGTTGCACCGCTGTCGATTAAAGCCAGAGCCTGCACTTTTTGCCCATATACCCAGAGTGTTACTTCGACACGGAATGATCGAGCGAAGTCGCGCGCATCGTTGCCAAAAATATGATACATTGACTCGAATACACTCTTTACAGCGGGTACGGGACTAAAATTACACGGGAGCACAAGTGGGCAGGTCATCACATGTGCTCGGTGGGAAAACCCGAGGCAGAGCTTCCGTAGATGCCCAGGGTGTTTGCGGAGTCGGCTATCCGCTTGCGAAGCCAGGGCAGATGTGTCCTGATGGAGTCGCCCGACGGTGTAGGCGCAGTCGAAGTCGAACCAGTTGACTGGGTCTGGACGGGGCTGGTGCTTTCAGCCGATCGCACCGGGCTCCCGCTTTGCTCCTCATCGCTGATGCGCGTAGTGGGGGCCAGAGGAACCACCTCTGGTTGTTTCGGAACGTTGGTCCGGATGGTCCCTACGGTGGCTTGGGGGGACTCATCTTCGTCGTCAGTCACCAGTTCCTGGGTGCTGACGATTCGGACTTTGTATTTTTTCTTCGGGTCCAATTTCTTCTGGCCCGACTGTTGCGTTCCGCTCGACGAGCCTGTCGGCTTCGTCGTTCCGCTTCCACTACTGGCCGGCTTGGCTTCCTTCGGCTTGTTCTTAGGGTTCTCAGGACAGTCGCCCCATTTGTGTTGTCCGGGGTGCTTGCGACAGTCCTTCCCGTAAGAGCCGGTTTCCTTTGCCTTGCCTTTGCCTTTGTCATCAGCCTTGGCAGGCTTCGACGTAGCTTTGTCGGCGGTCTTGCCAGACCCCGACGACTCCTTCCTTTTTTCTTCCTCAAAGATCTTGCCTTTGAGCTTATCCGGGTATTGCCTCTTGTAGAGGTCGATGGCCATATCGAGGTATACCTCCCAGTCGGTCGGCATTGTAAAGCCGGGCACCGATTCCAAGGTAGCGAGGGTTTCTCGCACCTTTTCCGGGAGGATCCGTTTGATGTGACTGAACAACGTCTTGTTGTCAGTCTCGGCCAGGCGAGCCAGGGTCCTGAGCTTCTGTGCCCAAGAAAAGAAGTCCGATTGGAGCTTCTTTTTCCCTTCGTCTCCGAAGTACCCTTCAATCTCCTTTTTGGCAATTTCCTTGTCCGTCTTTTTGCCGTACACCTTCTCTATCGTTTCCACAAACGTTTTCCAGGTGTGCCCCGAGGTTTGTCCGGCGGCGATTTTATCAACTACCGGCGACATGTATTGGTAGGCCTCGCCCGTAAGCCGTAGCAGGGCTTGGCGGACCTTGTCTTCCTCGAGGGTCACCTTGGCGTCCGCGAAATACATGCCCATCTTTTGGATCCATTCTTTTGATGAAATGGAGTCTTTAGGGCCCGAGAATTTGGGCGGCTGAGCCGGTTTGGTCTGTTGGAAGTTGACCGTTGTGGCTGCTGCTGTCGCGGCTGCCGGTGCGTTTTTTAGAGCGGTTAACTCCGCTTCGAGTTGGTCAATTCTATTAATTAGTGCCGTGACCTGGGCACCGCTGGGTCCCGCGGTTGGGACTGCCGGACGCTTTTGCAGTACTGCGATGTCTTTTTCTATGCGGACGAACCGATTTTCGGAAAGGGTATCCAATTGTTGCCGCAAACTCTCCGCTTCCTCTAGTGCTTCTATTCTATTTTGAAGCACCTGGTTATGACTCCGAATCTGGTTGGTCTTGTTCCAGACCATTTCCATATTCGCGTCTACACGGCTTTTGTATGCCGCGAGGTTGCTGTAGAGGTGGTTTTTGGCTTGGTACAGCGCCTCCCTGTAAGCTTCTTTTCCCACCTGCAGAACTTCGTCTGAGGCGGCCACTTCCAGAGTGCGCTGCAACCTTCCCATCAATTCGTTTTCGCTTCTTTCCGGCTGCGCGACTATTTCCAGGGTTCCCCTTTCATAGGAGGGGAGGAGATCGGGGAGCGATCCAAAGAGGGGCTCCGTGCTGACTGGTTCCTCCGGCCGTGGAGTCTCGCTGCCTTCGGGGGTGACGACTGCTCGGCGTACGGGTGTTTCCGGGTTGAAGAGCCTGGCGGCTCTCGTGCGTGGCGACGCTTCTTCCTGTGAGTACCAGTGGACGTCACCGTACAGGACTATGAGGTCCGACAGGGGGATGGCGGTGCAATAGTTGTCCCACCTCCACCACGATATGTGGTTCCTAGTCGAATCTTCCCCATAGTACTTGATGTACGCCGTATGGTTTACATTCAGGAATGGGCGCACATGCGCCGGAATTGAGTTGAAGGAGGTGACACTCCCCCTAACTCTGATGCCGAATACGACTCGCAGATAGTCCATCAAGCAGGTCTGCTCTCCGGGCCATGCATGCTTGCCGACGGCGGGGCGGTAGGCCGTAGCCACCTTGTGGGTGTTGTACAAAGCGCCTTGGACGATTGTGTAAGACACCATTGCTGGACAGTATTCGTCAGCTTGAGTTATTTTCTTCCTTAAACGATAATTCAAGAAAAGAGTGCCTTTTCAGGACTTAAATGCCTTTTCAGGACTTTTCGCAATCAATGCCATGCACCAAAGATAATGCCTTTTCAGGACTTTCTATCTACTACAGCTGGGGTTTGCCGAGGTCGAAGTTGAGACCGCTATGTACTAGGTGTGTTTTTAAGTACGTAACGTGCTGTTTCACGTCTAGGTCTCCAAAAACGTGCTCCACCCTCCTGAGATATTTTTCAAGGCGGCGGAGGTCTTCGTTCTTCATGGAGTCCTGACGGACCCTTTGCTCCAGGTGTGTGGAGAGATCGTCGAAGTCGGTGATGAGGGTGGTGAATTTTGCTATGATGGGGGCCGTGGTGGTTGCGTCGGGGACCTTCCATAGGCGGAAAAGATTCTTGTGGGCGGCGTTCATCTGTTTGTCGACGTCCAAGAACCAGTCCCACTTTTTCTCCGTGCAATGGACGTCCCTGGGGTTCGCAAGACCCCGTTTCTCGACCCATTCGGCCGGCATCCTAAGCTCCTCCACCCTTTCCAACAGCGACTTCTTTGGGGGCTCGATTCGCTCCCGAAGACTCCTCACCATCCTCTCTTCCTCAACCCTCTTCCTGGCTGCCTCGGCGATTAGCTGATCCAGGCTTTGTTTTTGGATCCGAGCCTCGAGCTTCTCCTTCTGTGGAAGAAGCTTGTTGAGCTTCTTTCGCCTGATGTCGTCGAGGGCTGCCTCGTGGTTGACCCTTCGGATCTCCTCTGGGTCGGGGTTCGGCTTCCTGTAGAAGACGTCTTTGCCCTTTCGGGACTTTCCTCGCTTTGGGGCTGTGACCGCGGAGATGCGGTCTTCGAGCGATTTAGAGGCGGCAATGTGCCATTCCTCGCGCTCCCCCGTAGCGGCGTTTCTCGGAGTAACCGTGAAACGTGGTGCTTTCGGCATGACTACGTAAAAAGAAGTCTAAGTAAGCTATTCTAGTGGAAATCACGCGGTCTTCTGTCGGGGCTTATCGTCGCTTCTTGATGTGTCGTGCGCTTATCCTCCGGCGTCAATGGGCGCTCCGCCCTCGACCGGAGTTAGTGTCGGCGACTGGCTGGCGTCTCTCTCACGCTACCAGGTGGGGGATACAGCAGGTCGTCTTCCCTTGACGCCTGGGAATGCAGGATTTGGGGTATTACACCCCGCATGTGCCCACGCCTCACTCCAGTTAGGTGGCTGCCAGTGTTTAAACCAAACCCATGCCCTGAGGGACTTAGAGGGCGCCAAGGCCAGAACTCGATCGTTCTGAAGCCGTATCGGCAGCGGTTCTAGGCAGGGCAACTCGTGCCCACCATCCCAACTCTAAATAGAGTGGCCCCTGTGCGCCTGGGGATAGGCGAGAAGGTCGTCTCCGGCCCGGTCAAGAGGTTACACCGTTGCCATCGATTCCCAACATATGGGGAAAGGCTTGGCAGCCAGTCCCCTGGTTCCGCTTAAGCCTACGGTCCGGCTATTTGCCCGAAGGCGGTGATCCCCCAGAGCCCACTAAGGATACCCCGCTGCCTGGCGGCGAGCAGGGGTGCGCAGACGGCGACGAAAACCCCTAAGAAGAAAAAATCCCAGACCCTCAAAGAGGGCGGGGGCGAAAGCGAGTTCTATTCATATAACACAAGATAACACTTACTTGTTATGATCTTGGTATTGCTGGTTAGGCAAGAGATAAAGCAGATGTTAAGCAGGATACGTTGAGTGGTTAACTCGTAGTATGAATGCAATGAATAGAACTGAGGCAATAGCGCTCAGCAAGTCCAGTATATATACATGATAAATAAGACCCCTAACAGTCTTATTAGGTAATACTAACGTCCGTATTCGTATGTACAAGTCCCCAGGTACCTAAGTACTTAGTAATATACGATAAATACATATGCCGATCAAAACCGGGATATAGAAAGGCGGCGTAGGCCGCACGAATGGCGTTTTGCGCTCTTGTCATTACAAAGACGGGGCGTGACCAAAGCCCGGTCCGCTGACGTTTATACGCTGACTGCTTCCGGACGGAATGTCCGATTGGCTGGAACTAGACATGTGACTGATGGTAACTACTAGTGATAAGATAAGACCGTCGTTACGGGAGATAACGCGGCCATCATTCGGCACGTATGTAACCGTAAACTTATGAACCAGATAAGCTAGTTATTGGTCTAGAAAGTCATAGATAATTCGTAGAATTGCCGGAAAAATAGTAAGAAATATAGGGAAACTAGGAGAATTCTTGTGACACGCGCCTACTTCACTCCCGTAATTATCAGCTCCTTGTGCATCACATTGACTGTGACCGCAGTAAGATGATCTTACTCTATAAAGTGACAGTAATCGATAAACTGTGTGCATAGCATTGGATCTTGACCGTTGATCGTCTGTTCGATGCACTCATTCGATTTGAGGGTGGCAAGGAGCCCTTGGTGTTCTATTCAAATTTATCTGAGCCGACAGAAGTTGCCAAGACAGCATTTCTCATCGCTACGCTCATCGTCTCGGATGTCTTGTTCGTAAGTAACCGTGGCTCGTGATCACTGCTCAGCCTATTTGACTGGCTCCCGTGAACCACCCAGATTTATCGCTTGTGGACTGTCTGGAGTTACAACTACTACATTATTGCCATACCATCGTGTGCTGTCTTAGGGCTATGTGGTGAGTTATACATCGTCTGCCGTAGTTCAAATGCTAATGCTCACTTTCTCCTCTTAAAGTCGCTGGGCCCGGTATTGTGTACCAGCTCTCGCGAGTCTCATCGCAACCTGTCTTTGAGAATCAATTGAATCATTGGATATCAGCCGACTACTCCTTCACATTCATGTGCGTACGAATCGTTAACCTATGCATCACTCTGTCTGATTCTCGCATGTATGCGTAGTACCAACGTGTACAGCTCAGGTCAGTAATTTCCATAGTACAATTTCATACTATACGTTGCATAGGGTTTGATCATGATATGCTGTCCTCTTCCAGTCGGCATTGCGTGGAAGGTGTGGCGTGCATCTAAAGGTGCGAAAGCAACATACGGCGGAGGAAGCCTTATGGTCAGTACGTAATTCAGTGTTATGGGGTTTGTATTAACCGAAGATACTCAGAGAGTAATTGTGGTCATGGTGGAGAGCGCCGCCATCTATACGTGCGAATACATGGAACTATGATTCTGATAATCTCTCATGGACTCCCGCAGGTCTTACGTCGTATTCTTCTTCGTATGCTATCAAGCTGGCAGCAACCTACAATACATCGCAGTCGACACGCTGTGTCCAGTCGCCGGCATTGCTTTCATGCTAATTAACGTTCGAGTAGGCATGGGCTGGGCACAGCAGGCACGCTCCCCTTCACATCCCTCTCCGTATATCGGCAGACTCCCAGCAAGGCACAAATCGGATAGGTCGCCTCCCGTGTGCCCTGTTGCGGTGGACATCACTCAGGTTGTACAGAGAGAAGATGACAAGGGCCAGCCCATCACAGTAACCACCTCGTTGAGCGACCTGAGCGTTCCTGTTTGAGACGCATGTCTTGGAGATAGCTAATCCCCGCGTCACTTGTGTGGCGTTCATAGGCTCGCAGTTGTCTTGTAGATACATTCTGGAGGAGCTCTATGGTTCTGCAATGTTGCGATTACAAAATCTATTGCCTACCTAATGCTATGATCCGTTCGTTCACCCTCCACTCCTTCGCTAGTTGCCCACCATTACATCAGCATGCATACAACGGACTTCAATGCATAACTATGATACAACTGGCGATGGCTCCCTAGTCTCCTGACTCTGTTTGTGTTGATTACTGGGCACAGGCCCAACGAACGGACCTCTGCCCTCCGCTACAACATCCATCACCTTCCAAAATCCACAGCCCTTCCCTTCATTCTGCGCGCCTGCATAGCAGGTCCACCAATACTTATCGACCATATTCTTAGGCGAAGAGTCGCCCGCGGTCCGACTGCTCCCTTCCTCTTTCGACATCTGGCCGGACGCTTCGTCCCGCAGCGAGTAGCGATTCTTCATGTCGGGCCGCAGGATGCAGGGCACACCACATCTACACCGCGGAGTGGTCTCCGAGCGGTAGTCAGGACGGTAGAAGCGGAAGGTAATGTTGATCCGCGCGTTAGATGAACAGTTGTGAGCAGGGTCTTGTTCTGAATTATCAGAGGATCGTGGCGGGGGAAATGGCGGATTGAATAAATCTATGGCACTCTGAGGTGGAATGGCGTGCTTAAACATCTCCTGAGTGGATGCGTGCATGATCAGTAGCTACATAACCTCTTGTTTCAGTCAGTGTGGTCTCCGGTAGAGAGAGCGGACGCACGGAATTGTGCGTGAGCGGGATGTTATATGTCCTCGCGCTATGGGTATCTTTGTCGTCCTCGGGTATAACCTCCCGTAGACGGAAGATCCGACTTGTGCCTGCATTGTCACGTTATGACTTCCTTGAACAAAGCAGATTCACAAGAGCCTACCGAGACTCAAGCTGGCGATCGTAGGGTAAGGCCCCAGATAAGTCAGCTGGTCCGAGTGAAATCCGACCGATTCTTTCGCGCCTGCATAGCGGTTTGCGGCCGCAACATTTGCACGCCAGATAATCTTCTCGCCGTCCTCGCCGGAGTCTGAGCCAGGGCGATCCCCACCCCACTCCAGCGGAAATCGCTGGCGTTTGTGTATCTCCGCGTTCACCACGCGTTCGACGATCTCGCAGGCTGCTTCCATCTCAGGGAGGAATGTTAAAGGAGGTACTGTTTGTCGGCCATTGTACCTGATCGAGACTATAAATATACGCAAGAATTATCGGCCGCTACAGATGTTCACCAGTACAGCGCCGCCTCCCGCATATCACTTTCATTGTCACTGATAGCCGAGGAATCGTGCCTGACATAGAAGGAGGTCGTGTGTGGGCTTTCTACTACACGATCAAATAACCACCATCTGTTCTTCTGCCATCCCTTGCTTGCGTCGAGCATAGTGTAGAAAAGTCTGGAGCAGTGGTCAGACTTATATGGCAATGGGATTGCGGAATACTGTAGTTCTAAGTGAATTGATCAGAACTTGTAGCTTACCTACAGGCGAGCTCAGGAGGCAGTATACTATGGTGGAGAGTGCACGGAGTATGCTGTTTGACAAGTGAGGGCGTGGCCAACGTCAAGGAGGGAAGGCGGGGTGGTCTTGAAGCTGACTTTGAGGAATTCGGCTGTCGAAGCATCTGCAAGAATTCACTGTTTGTGATGATTTTTCCTTTTGACGCTGGTTTGTTAGTATTCTGCGTTTCGCGCTCTCGGTCATCCTTGATGGAGGGGCTGGGCGAAACATGTCTACGCTTGGTAGACTGATGTGACTTTGAGGGGCTTAAGCTGATGGAAGGCGCTGAATTTCTTGACAAATCTCTCGAGGGAGGCTTCGATTTGTTCTTCGACTTGTCACTGGAGGAGATAGTCTTGGTCGGGGACTGGGATTGCCCAATCCATCCGTCTAACCCCTGCGACCGCTTTCTTTTCTTTCCGGAGGACTCTGCTTCCAGTCTTGCTGAGAGTGCTCGAGTTGCACTGTCCACATCACCGTTGCATTCTACTAGAACCTCTAAAAGTGTGGCTTGATTGACATTTGAGTTTTCAATACGGCTGGCCAGTAGTGCAAGAAGTATTTCCGTATCCATGGTTCAGTCAAGGAAACTTATGGATAAGATTGCTTGTATGGCGGCAGTGCGCCGATGCGAGGGTGTGACTTGCCCGCGGAAGTGGCAGGAGACCAGTCATAGACTCGGACGCGGCGCCGAGGACGCGATCGAAGCGCGTCACGATCACATGGTGTCCTTGATTGGGCGAGCTCAATCACATTCGCAACGGTGGCTTCCCGCTCTCCGTGCTGCTGTCCAACAGATACACCATGGACGAAAAGCCCATAGTCCTCGACCAGTCACACACCGACAGCCGTGTGCGCAAGCACACATACCGCTCGTCCAAGGTGCGTCAAGTTGGCCATCGCGCAGAGCAGAGACCCTCTCAGCGACGGACGGACCATTGCGTATCTAGTTGATAGTTGCATGCATCATAGTGCAGGTCGTCATCCTCATATACCGACTGACGGGCCCGCCGAAGGCGCTCTCAAGGCTTACTCGCTCACAGCCTGAGCCAGCGTTCTCTCACCTCGCCAGTCACTGCGCACACGTCTCCCCCATCCCGGCCGAATCGTTCGTTGCACGTCAGCAGGCCCTCGCTGAAACCCTACACACTCTCGGTGCCTCGGCATACATTGCGGAGCCGGGTGCGAGCGCCGCGTACTTTGCCAACCTGTCGAAGTCGCAATGGTTCCTCTCGGAGCGTCCCCTTTTGCTTATCATCTCACCGAAAATGGACCTGGAGGGCCGGGTACACGCCCAAGTCTCCATCCTCACGCCTGCATTTGAGGCTACTCGTGCCAAATTGCTGTCGATCCCCAGTGAATCTGAGATTGCTTATCCCGCATGGCCCGAAGATGTGGATCCGTACGGAGTTGCAGTCGCCGCCATCCCTAACTTGAACGGCGGTACGGTCTATGTGGATGGTATGAGCAGGAACTTCATTGTAGATGGGCTGCAGCAGGCAGCTCCCAGCTCCAAGGTTGTCACGGCGCCAGTAGAACTTCAGCGTCTGCGAGAACGAAAGAGCAAGGAGGAGCTCGAGATCATGAAGTGCGTTAATGAGGTACGCCCTCCTCATATACTGATACTCTGACATCTGCTTTACTGCTCTATAGGTTACGGTTCTTGCTATCAGAGCAGTGCGCGAGAAGATGTATATCGGCATGCGCGAGTCTCAAGCCAATGAGTTGATCATCAGTGCACTTTCTGCTGCTGGGCTTCAGAATCCGGGTGCTTTGACTTTGTTCGGAGGTATGTTGCAGCACACTCCTTCCTGCCTCCTTCTTATCCTCTGCAGAGAATGCTGCACTCCCGCATGGTAGCGGCACAGACCGCGTACTGGGAGCTCACGACTTCGCTCTGATTGATTGCGACGGCTCGTTGCACGGGTATCATAGCGACGTGACAAGGGTGAGATGCGTGGCATTCCAGTATGAGAGCGTGTCCTCATCTGCTCGATGCGTTAGACATTCGCGCTGCCGGACTCAACCATACACAATGCGCATCTGAGGCTCTGGCAGCTGGTACACTCCGCGCAGGCCCATGCCCTCACTGCCGCTCGTAACGGCACACTTACAGCAGAGGTGGACCACGCAGCGCGCCAAACTCTGGCTGCGCAGGGCTATGCCCAGTACCTCACACACAGGCTTGGCCATGGTGAGTGTATCCCCATATGTTTGTCTGCTATGACTCAGGGGTCGTGCCAGGTATTGGACTTGAGGTCCACGAATCCCCCTACCTGCGCGGCGGCTCGGATGACGTTATTCTGACTGGGCACACTTTCTCAGATGAACCTGGCATTTATATTGAGGGCCAGGTATGTGGTAAATGGTTGGTTCTACTGACATGGCGCTTATGGATCGCGGCATAGGTGGGCATACGCCTAGAAGACTGCTTCTACGTCGATGACGAGGGAAACGCAATCTTCCTTACCGAGGGTGTTGGAGGAGCTGCTACCGGCCCTTGGTCACCATGATCGAGACCTATCGTATGCATGTACTTGTAACAACAGCTGTTAATACTTGGATTGGCTTGTATGGAACTTATGCACATATCAGTCCGCACATATCGTGGAGTGACTTTCGGGCGCTACGTGTGGATGTCCATGTGACTCCATTTTTGTGATCGCCGATCGGCGCCCGTAGTTCTGAGCGGCGAGCTCAGATTTGTTCACTCTATTCCTCAGCCTCATTCTGGTCAACTGTACATTCCGGCTCGGCCTTTCTCATAATGCCATCGCCAGAAGAAGCTTCTACATCTGCTGCATCTACTGAAAAGCCGACTTTCAAGTCGCTAGGCTTGATTGACCCGCTCCTGGAGGCTGTTGAGCAGCTGAACTTCAAAACTCCCACTGACATCCAAGTACAGGCACTCCCTCATGCGCTGGAAGGGCGAGACATCATTGGGGTCGCATCTACAGGCTCAGGAAAGACCGCTGCTTTTGCGCTGCCTATCCTTCAGAAGTTGTGGGAGGAGCCGAAGGGATTGTTTGCTTGCATCATGGCGCCGACGAGAGAACTTGCGTACCAGATAGCGCAGCAGTTCGAGGGATTGGGATCCGCGATGGGCGTGAGATGCGCGACCATTGTGGGAGGCATGGACATGATAACGCAGGCGGTCGCGTTGGCTAAGCGTCCGCATATCGTTGTCGCTACTCCCGGTCGGCTGAATGACCACTTGGAGAACACGAAGGGGTTCAGTCTAAGAGGACTCAAATTCTTGGTCAGCCAAGGACTCATCTTATATACATGAACTACCATTAACGCGTCCACTTTGTCCTGATCAGGTCCTCGACGAAGCGGACAGACTGCTGGACATGGACTTCGGCCCTGTGATTGACAAAATCCTGAAGGTTATTCCGAAGGAACGTACCACTTACCTCTTCTCCGCCACGATGACGACAAAAGTAGCGAAGCTACAGCGCGCGAGTTTGTCCAACCCCGTACGGGTAGAAGTGTCCGAAAAGTGAGTGGATATAAAGCGTAGCATGTCGCAGTCCCTGATGAATGTGATAGGTACTCTACTGTATCAACCCTGCTGCAATATTATCTCTTCATCCCATTAGTCCAAAAAGACGTGCATCTCATCTACCTGGCGAATACTCTGGCTCAAAACTCGATCATTATATTCACGAGAACTGTGCACGATGCTCAGCGGTATGCCATATCTATTAGTGTCAACCCCGATGTTTATCGTGCGCATATAGATTGTCCATCATGTTGCGGACTTTAGGCTTCCCTGCAGTCCCGCTACATGGGCAACTCAGCCAAAGTGCACGCTTGGGTGCATTGGGCAAGTTCAAGAGCGGTGGCAGGAAAGTACTAGTCGCTACAGACGTTGCCAGTCGGTAAGAATTCCGAGCTGTTTCCCGACTTGCACAAGTCTTGATCACGCATCCATACAGTGGTCTCGATATCCCACATGTGGACGTCGTCATTAACTTTGATATCCCGACACATTCTAAGGATTACATTCACCGCGTCGGGCGCACAGCTCGTGCCGGACGGTCCGGAAAATCTATCACTTTGGTTACGCAATATGATGTCGAGCTTATCCAGCGAATCGAGGCTACTATCGGGAAGAAGATGGAGCAGTGGCCGACGGACGCAGAGGAGATTGCTCTCTTGCGAGAACGAGTGGACGAAGCGGGCAGGGTCGCCAACAATGAGCTCAAAGATCAGGGCATCAAGGGAGGGCATGGGCGGAAGCGCAGGCGGGAAGAAAGAGGTGGCGCCGATGACAGAGACCGGGACGACGACGTTATCGAGGCTGGTATGCCGACAAAGAAGAAGTCGAAGGGTCGACGGTGATTCCTCATGTGATCTAGCATCTCAGGTAGAACCTATCTTTCAGGTCAATCGTACCAAATGCTACTAGCGAAGCAAAAGGCAAAAGCACGCACCACGTGCGAACACCACTTCATGATCCCAGACTCAGTCGACAAACATCAGGTCAGAACGCAGGATGTACTTGGTACCGGCGGTTACTGGGGATCCCTCATGGAGCAAGCATTCATGCCCATGTCTGAGCATTCTCAGCCACAACTCCAGCTGTGAATATTCGACGGTACAAACCGGTGTAATAGAGCCGTCACTCTATTGAGGGGGGCAACGATCGCGTCGCGCCCCTTACCTCTCTGACCCTTGTAGAAGACGGTCTACATAGTCGTGTGGAATAAGTCAGCATCGTATTACGAGGATCATTCACCAAGTGGCAACACTGCTTCGTTACCTCACCGCCCTTCACTCCATCCTCCACGCCGGTAAGATATACTAGCAGGGTCCACTCCGACTTTGCGCCGGTCACTGCATCGCGCACGGAATCATCATAATGAGCACCAAAGTGCTGTCCCGGAGTGTATTTGTACATGCGAATGTTCGAGTTGAATGAGTGTACAGGCCGTGCGGACGGACCGTTGGGACGTTTCACAGACTCAGGGTATGGGAATGTCGGAAGATGCGGACTGAGTACGTCGAATAAGTGTTGCGCGAAGTCCACAGATGTATGCGATATTCGGTCTAGTGAAGTACAAGTGAATGATATCACTAGAAGGCGTTTCTAGAGGCGTACAATTGACCCGTTCTGCTTCCCCCTTCCTTTTGGGTGGGGTAAGCTCTAGTGGCTGGCTTTCAATGAACTCCACGAAAACTTTGCATTCATCCAATGTCAAGAAACCCTGGGGTTCATGCACTCAGCGTGCACTATTAGAGATATAGCATCCAGGCAGCACAAACATTAAACAATAGTATCTGATCTTCTAAGAGTGCGCGGTTGCGCAGAGCTCTCTTGTGCGCAATCTGAGGGAACTTGACCACTGCAGTAGAATGTGCAGCTGTAGAGCTGTGGTTCGCTGTAGCAGAACGTGTCTTTCTAGGCGCCATGTATGAGTGAGCGTTGACAGTGATATGTTCTTGGGTGTGCCTTGGAGTGTAAAGTTAAAGCATGTAGGTAGAGCTGAAGAGCTCTGCAGGTAGTGCATGTACTATGCTAATTGGTCATATAAATGCGAGTTGTAGACATAGTTAGGTCACTTTGCCGGAGTGGTTAACGGGATCGCCTGCTATTAAGCATTCAGCGGTTGGGCTTTGCCCGCGAGTGTTCGAATCGCTCAGGTGACGCTTTTTTACTGCGCTCGTTTGGCCTGCGTACATAATAGTATGAAGCGTCCACAATTGTCAACATCCCTCCGGCCGGACTTGCGTGATGGATTACGCCTATGTACAATCTGCTACCGAACGTTCCTATTTTGTGATTGTTTCTTGTCCCGAGCCACCAACATATCTACAATTGATCCACTACCGTAAATGCGTTTGATTAGCCAATCCCCGCCAAGGTCCGTGACCCACTGCATGGCCGCATGTGGCATCCACGGTGCGTACCTTCTCCATCCACACCCGATGTTCGCCACAAGAGCTCTCGCAAAGCGACGCGCCGCTGGAGAAGACAGCGTGTCGCGAACCTTCATGCTATTCGACTGTACCGTGCCAACGTCCAAATAGATAAATCGCACATGGCGAGAATTCTCGAACGCACGCTCGTCCGCTTCCAAGCCCCATGCAAGGGCTTGGAGGAATCGTTTCGACGACGAATAGAGTGTGAAGAATGGTGATGAGATGTCTGCCGCACGTGAGCCTACGAATTGGACCATGACAGGTCCGCCCTGTGCTGCCCTGCGCAATTGCGGGAGTAGCTGTCGCGTGAGCAACAGTGGGAACACCGAATTCCGATATATGACGCTCGTAAGCTCGGATTCGCTAAATTCATCAATTCTGCAGGCCGATGTAAGCGGAACAGTCTGCCATGATTGTACCAGCTTCACCTTTCTCTTCTGAAGATAGAACCACCGACATTGTGAACGACGAGGGTGACATTGAGTGCCGAAAATGGTTCCACCAATTTGCGGAAATTATGTTCCGGCGCTGACACATCTACAAGGAAGTAACGGATGTCCCGATTCTCATCTGAAGCACCAGCAGAGATCTCTTCGATGACTCAACGAATCTTCTCCTCGTTTCGACCGTGAAGGATCAAATTTAAACCCTTCTCGTACAGCTCCTGTGCAATGGCCTTCCCAATGCCGTCAGACGCTCCGGTAACGAGAGCATATGCACTCGTGCCACGCAGATACCGATGTACTGTGCTCGGCCTGAGAACATAGAGCCAGATGAAGTTGGCGAGGCGGTATATCATTGGAAGGGAAAGGCTCACACCAATGGCGGCAGCAGCCCTGAGCGCGATAGTCACAGCAATGAGAGGAATCGAAACACCGAGGATGTACATTGGAATCCGCATGATGGACTTGCATTCCAAGCGGAGCCGCCTTTATAATCCGGGAAGCGGGTCTGTAAGTGGGTTCGATGTTTATCAGTACTCGGACCAGAGGGTGGGTTCAATGATTAGATATCCGTTGCTGAGGTATAAGGCTAGATGGCACAATACCACTTTGCTAGTCTTTCACGAAAGAGCCATTGGATGTCCTTTCCATGGCCGAGGCCGTTTGAGACTGTCGGTCCATATTCTGGCGGCAGACCCCAGGACGAAAGAAATCTATATACAATATAAATCCAACAACTGACATGTAATAGGATAATGCTCGTCACACTGGTGCTCAAACAGATGAGCTCGACGGGGCCCAGAGAACGCATCTACCACTGGCATTGCCGCTTGCCACGCGCTCGATTATGCCGGGATGAGAGCATGTCACCGCCTGCACTGCTGTGATTCTGTGGAAGATGCCACATTAGCAATGAATGGAGCAGACCGAGATTTGTAGTCACTTCTGTCTGTCAGAGAGACGCGCCACCAGATCTCCCTGAGAGCACGAGTGTCAGTTGTGCAGAGTGAACACTCGCATGTATCACAACTCACCTTGCAAGAGAATATATCCAGCGAATGTCCCATATTACCAATCTGCAGATTCATAATAAGCATATCAACTTATCTTAATTTTTTAAATACAAATACTCACGGTGAAATGTGGGTAGCAATCAGGGTTAGGAGACCATTGTGCCTTCAGTACTGTCAGCCATCGACCCTGTTCGCGCGGCACACGGCACACGATCAATCACGATGCGTTTGGGGTAGATCTGTCCTTGAAACTAACCGTTTGACAATCGTGTTTGAGTTGAGCGAACGGCCTTGACGAAGGGAAAACTGTGTTGCGCGTCATCACGGAACCGCTGATCTCCCACACTAGATGTTTCGTTAGATTAGTAGACGCACTTGAACTTTGCTCTAGAACTCACATCTTAGTGTATCATCATAACTCGTGCTGACAATTGACCTGCCCCTAGGATCCCAGAACGCCGCACTGACGGATTTACCATGACGCCATTCTGCGCGCAGACATCCCTTGCCGGCCGATGACGCTACGTATTTCTCCACCGCTTCCTGGTCAAATTCGTTCCTGTTACCTGCCGACGAGCTACCCAACAAGGATACCGGTATATTCTCTACTTTCCTGGCATCCCAGATTCTACGGGCATTATGGTATTCAGTGGACTCTCTGCAACTTATGTTTAGGCTCACTTCATTGCGCGGCTGTTCGATGCGGTTACCAAGTAGTGAGGATTGGTGGGGTTAATGCTGATGGTTCCAATTTTCTGATCAGAGAGCTGAAACCACTTGGCCTTGGACTTATCCTCTCGCAAGTCCAAGTGGGTCAAGCCACCAGTGGCGTCGGAGATCCACATCTCATTGCCGGCAGGCGGGAGATCGAAGCATGAGATCAGCGCTTCTTCCGCAGAGAATATTTCTCTCGAGACCCCTGATACGAAAGACAAAGCGCGAATCGTACAATCATACGCGCTGGTCAGAACCTACTCCAAAGTCAACGATACGAGCAGCTGGAGATGAGGTGTCATACGCTGTGGGAATCAAGGGGATCAAATTTGACGCATGAGATGGAAGACTTCGCTGTAGCAGGCCAATGAGCTTGCAGGCGCCAGTATTTGCCAATCTCCCCATCGCCTGCTGGATTGGCTTCGCCATCTTCGTCTGTAGCCTCATCGGCTGGTGCTCTAGCATCCCAGATACCCAACTGTCCATGTTTGTCTCCGGGAACCATATGAGGGTCACGGGGATTGTTGAGGAGCAAGACCAACGTACCTCCGAAAAAGATGAGATCCTTCGTTGGTTCCGGGTGATATGCCGCGCTATAGATACGATCTTGGGTGACTTTGGCTCGAGCAACAATCTTCAGCCCTTCAAGTTTCCCTCGTAGTTCAGTCACAGCCGCCTCTTCTTTCTTCTCGTCTTCATATACAAAGGCATCCTGTGCACCCGTCCGTCTCGAATACTCATTCGTGATGGTCGTCTGCAGCAGGACTCTCAAAGTGATCAGCTCATCGGTCTCAGATTCGTCCAATAGGTTGGATAGGTCGAGATCGTGATGTCGAGGCTTCTTCGCTTGTCGTGCGCGCTCTTCCGCTTCCAGCCTCTCTTCCTCTTCTTTCGCGCGTTGTTCCGCCTCCTCTTTCTACGATGTCACCGTGGATTAAAAGAGACTGCAAGCCGTCAGAGAGTATGACACACCTCTCTCTTGTGTTTCTTGGCAGGTGTTTCATTCGGGTCAACTACAGTCCTCTTAAGCCGTGCAGATTGGCGTATGGGAACAGCAGGCTCTTTCTCGCGTTTTACTTTCTTAGCAGGTTGTACAGGTTTGGCACTAGTCTGCACAGGTTCTTTCCTCTTCAAAGACGGAAGATCTGCCTCGATGTCGAGCTTTGCAAGGATCTCACGATTGCGAGCAATGTTCGCCTCCCGCTCCAGCTCACTATACGCAAAGTCCCACATTGAGTATTGCACAAGGTGTAGATATCGAGCAACTTACTAGTCCAAAAAGTCATCAGACATTATTGCTTCTCTGAGTCAAGTAAGCGATAAGCAGAGATCAACTACTCAAGCTATAGAGGTGGTGGACGAAAGCGAAGGCGCCGCAACACGGTCTTGCGGCGCGCTACCGTGACCGCGGAAACACGCTCTGTCACATGGCCACAACAAGTGTGACAGTTGGCGTTCGGGCTCTCACTCGGCCGTGCTCAATACACATGGAATGTTAACGGGTCACTCATATCATGGGAGCAGAAGAATATCCGCGGATCAGAACGTAAGAATTATGCAATGAGACCTTGACGTTTAGCTAGTTTAAACCTCTTGACCCATATCTACAACAAAAGTACTTCGTCCACCACGCGGAAGTACGAGGACTTTCTCAGCACCGTGCATTTGATATGCCTCACAGCTGGGTTGCATAGACCCCATGTGTTGCATTCCCGGAACGGGTAACGCACTCACTCCCACTTTTGGGAGAGCAAGCTCACCGTGATGTAACGCGATCAGAGTCACCGCAGTTTCGAAGGTAGTGCCATCCTGTAAAAGAAGTGCGTAAGCGTCTTAATGCAGTGGGAATGGCCCGCGACGCGCCTTAGCGCAAAAATCTCCTCTCTTACGTCCGCTGATAAGCCACTCTCCGGTCATATCCTCGATATCGTACCGTAGCATGTAGCTTTCAGGTTGCGCATCTTCCGTTGGTGTCCAATGGAATGAGATCGAAACGGTCACCAAAACAGAAATGGGCTGCCCGGCAAAAAGAGGAAGAATGCGACCCGAATGCAGCTGACCGGCAAACGGATTCGCCAATATCCGCAAGCCTGCTGCTGCAAGAATCTTCGTGACAAATTTGTCTCAGTAATGCGAAGCGTTGTCAATGGCTTTGAGCTCACATGCATTTGGGGTACATCCACTGGTAAGACTATTTCGCGCCATTCAGTTGGGCGATCATTAGACTTGCTCTCCCTCAAAATCTGAGCAGATTAAGGATGAATGCATCATCACGATATTATAATGAGACTTATAATTTATACCTTCTCCAGGCGATGCATCGCTTCTCCAAGCTCACCGCCTGCACCCGACATCTTCGGGACGTGCAGCTCTCCCGTCGTTCCGTATAGCTCAGTCCACCCGGCATCTTTTGCCAATGCCTCGACGATTTTATCGACAAGAGCGTTACGATAGGATCGCAATGATGGCGACTCGGCGACAATCGTTTCAACCGACATGTCAATAAGAGCCTCCACCTCTTCGGTACGGCAGCATTAGCGTCGGAGAAGCCATATTGCGTTGAACGATATACCTTCACGCAGCATGCGATAAGCGATCTGTAATTTCAATGGTTCGCGAGCTAACCAAGTTTCAGCCAAATAGCACATAAGCGACGGACTCTTGTCATATTACCTTGTCCGCGACTCGAGTCCAGTTGAAAAATGAATTTTCCGGGTTGAGCCGGTGTAACATTCTTGTTGGACATAGTAAGTTGACCAGCATATTCTTGGTCAGCGAGAGGCAACGTACTACGATAGAGGGTTTTGGCGGTTGACAACTCGTGATTTTAAGATCCCCATCTCGTCCGGAAGGCAGCAGCTGGGCTGATCGAATTCGAACATGCTGATGAGAAGTTGCCGACAGTGTAAAGCGAGTGAACAATCTAGAAGGGATATTAGCGATGTGGGGGGTTGGGTGAGGACCCTTACCTTGTTCCGCGGAAGAAGTCCTCCACATTAATTGTCACTGGTAGCGAAGTAGGAACATAGCATGGTAATCTGAGACTTCTGGCAATATTGGGTTGGCCGGCTGTGATATATTGGACATCGACGTTGATTCTCTGATGAGGATGGGTATCAGCATGGTCACAACAATGATCTCGAGAACTGACCAATGTATGATAAGATGATGCATCAGAATGTGGTAGTGACATTGTCACAGTCAACTCTTTGCCGATATCGGAAAGAACGATGGCATCAGAGTCCGCGGTCATAGCGAAGGATGCTACAAGATCTGAGTAATTTACACGCGTCAGGGAATGGTCGGAAAGTACCTTTGCCCTCCAGCGCAGCCCCATCACACTTGAACTTGACGCCAGATGGTGAGGTAAATTTGAGTGTGACGGTACGTATGTCATTTCTGCCCGTCTGCAATTGCACAAGGATCTTTGCCGGTGTCCCCAGCTCAACTAAGACAGTTAGTCAACCATGAGATGCTGATGATACATTCGGGATACTCACTCCGTTGTGGTGGTCGCAGGCGTACATCTAGCGCTTGCAAATCCTTGGGTATCTTGATAAGCACAGGGATGTTAGTGGGCTTCACGCTCTTGACTGCCGCAGGAGTTGTGGATTCCTTCCATTCTAAGATCAGTCGAGAGACTTTGAGTTGAAAAGCTTGTAATGCAAATGTCCCCGCTGCCGAAGACTGAAGTTAGGAATGTCAAACCTTCCAACAAAGGCAAAGAAAACGAGTACACGTACAGGACAAAACACCGTTATTGTGGTCTTACCCGGTGGAATCGCGGTGAGACTTTCTGACGAGAATACCAACTGATATGCCTCGGGTCCGACGAAGATCAACGTAACCTCATCAGTCGGCAAGTCCTAAATGACTATGAGGGCCGCAACAATGGGCGTGATAGCGCGGCACGCACGCAAGGCAAGCGATTGTGTACAACGACATCCAACAGTGACCCGTCATGAGTTCCTGCTAGTCGCGCAGTGCGGTCAGCTATCTTCATAGATATTGCGGGATGGTCAGGGTGTAGCAGATCTGCATATACAACGTCAACTTGGCCTGCGGTCCCGGAAATTGCAGTGCAGATACCTGACTTCAGCTCACGCGCTGCGGCCTGTAACGACTGAACAAGCAATGAAATATACGACTTGTGGTCATCCACATCCATCAGCAGCTCTTGCCCCATATCTTCGACGTATGCTTTGAGGAATTCGAGCGCGATATTCGCCCATTCTGCATCCTTCTCTTTCTCAGTAGATGTGTGAATCTTCAATGCTTGCAAACGCATGAATGACTCGAGAGAGGTCCAGCTATGCGGCGCATAGTGTGCAGGAAGACTCTTATAGGTCTCGAAAGCATTCGGCAGTCGACCTCGGATGCTGAATCAACGGTTAGCTCGTGCGACGACATTTTCCAGTTGACGTACAGATCGAGCGCTGCGAGGTTACCATGTAGCTTGAGAGCAAACTTACGTCGGCCCGCACCAGCGTACAGCTCTATCGCACGATTTGTAACCTGAACGTATAAATCGTAGAAAGCCTCTTTGTCCTCAAGCGCTTGTACGATCTCTGCCTTGGATATTTTTCGTGCAGATTCATCCTCTGTTCTTCGTGCGCACTCGTGCGCTGACGCAGGAAGGGCTATCGAAAAGGGAGGTCGTAATGGTAGATAGCCGACTCTAACCCCGATGATGTCAAGCTAGCACATTCGAATGTTCGGTCATGATGAGCACTCATTGCATTGAGACTTACTTGTTGTTGTGCGAGCTCCAGCAGCTCCCCCTTCACGGCTTGGAACCTTGATAATGCAACTTTGCTGAACGAAGAGACATCCGTCCACGAGTCGCAGGCATCCACGACACTGAGGGCGGAAGAATATGTCCACGATTCCACGAAAAACTCCGGTAGCGTGTCCTGAAGATGAAGCGCAAATCAACACGGTCCTCGGTCCTCCAAACCTCACGTACCTCCAACTCCCGAAGCCGCCGACCAAAGCCGCCGAGGAAGCTAACAGACCTTCTACAAATTTCAACCACCAAACCCAGCTTTTGTAATAGGGTGCACTGTCTAGCAAGCAGATATATGCGGAAGTCGAAGACAGATATCGAGTTGGCCAGGATAAGGTCGCGATATGGCTTCTTGGTCACAGAGAGCAGAGAGGTGGAGTCATCCAAAGGCTCTAGCGCAATGAGAGCGCCAAACCAGGACAAATTCTTGTCCCGCAGTACGCGAAAGAACGAAGATTCTAGCTCGACATACTGTTGCAGTGCATCTTCGTGGAGACCGACGCCCTCTAGCGAGATCGCAAGGCTTTCCTACTTTGCGAGTTAGCTTTGTGACCAACCGTATTGTCGATCTAGTGTCTAATGCACCTTCAAGATGAAGAACGTGCAGAAGTTCCAGCCAGGCATTTGCCTCTGTCCCTCGGAGCGCTTGACATCCTCTTCGCGCTGAGTGAATGCAGAGTCAAAGGCTGACAGAATACCGTCCTTCAGCTTGTTGATGAACTCTGCCCATGCCGTCGGATTCTCATAATCAGGGGACCAGACAAGCTGCACACATCTAAGCACATATCAATTCAGAAGCGCGCCTTCATACGGTCTGGCATACCTGTCCCTCTTGTCGCTGTTGAAGTCTGCCCTGATCTTGTCGAGAACCGAAGCCTTCATTTGGAAGATTCTTCCTTGTGCCGTCTTCTCATCCGGGCGCACGATATGCACGATCAACCATTCTTGATTCTTACGTTGACTGACTGACATGTGCCAGTCTTTGATTTGTTTCTTAATGGCATTCTTGTAGATATCATTGTCCTACGCTCTTAAATATGAGAAAAGTTCCATGACGAGTAATCACACCATTCACCTCGCATACAACGAGGTAGATGTTCAGCAATGGTCTCTCCAGCAACGTTTGGGGGATCTGTGAGGTATGCTCGTCCCGCACACTCTCAAACGGCACCAAAGCAACACTTAATTCTTGAATGGTCTGGATATTGGGACGAGTCGCCGGCTTCCAATGTAGATTGCGCAGTGGGAATTGGCATAAGAGTGCAGCATGCACTTGCTTCCAATGATCCGTTGAGAGGAATAGTGGAGAGGAGGCATATGTTACGAGAGCTCGTTGAGAGTTGACGTTCATCTTCCACTAGTAATAAGGCCCCGAGCGGCCCGTAATTTCATGCAACTGACCAAAGGTCAAGGTCGCCCGAACGGAACGCCTGCCTGTACCGCCCGAGACGCCGATGTCTCCAAGCCGGTAGTGAGCTTGGATAGGCGCAAGGACTGGAGCCAAAGCCCAGTGCAGATTACACCTTTAGCTGCAAAGGAATCGGTGCAGATGCAGCAGACGTTAGAAGCCCGACTATAAGTACTACTCTGAGTAAGCCCAATCCAACAGTCGTGTTCAAGAGGCGCCCACCAAACGTAACTATAGCCGTGTCATCATCGGCCCATTCTCGATGATGCTGGGGCACAGCTTTTACATCATCTCCGTTGCAGGCTGCTCGTCTATACGACTACTGCTTTACCATCCGCTCCCTGACTGAATAAAAATTGCAACATTGACATGGGTCAGCTCAGGATGGGGGCGGTAGTTCTGCACTCTGCAGCGGCGGCCATCATGGTCCATGGGTACCGGGGCCTCAGAAATGTGCCGTTTGACGCGTTCATCCGTACTCAAAAAGGCGGGCATGGTCAATTCTTGACGATTATTGGGTGTGCACATGTCTTTCAGCCAGATCCGACCCCTCTAACCTGAGGTCACAGCCTATTCATGGCTATCATCACAATGGTATCTGGACTGGTGTCTGACCTATTCCCTTCTCTTCCAAGTGAGTGTTCCTTGCTATAGTGCACCTGCAACTCTTTAACGAGAAGCCTCAGTCTTCAGGACAGTGAAGCGGACCGTTCTGATGATTGCATTGCCAGTATGCTGTGACTTGCGCCCGCAACAACTACGGTGCTAATGGTTCACGTTAGGTTGCTATGGTCGTGACAACAGTTTATTGGAGCCTCATCTTCTTCGCTGAGGAACTGATCCTCAGGCCTATGGCCCAGGGCAAAGTGCCGCAGCCCGATGAATCTGTTCCTTCCTCTGCCGGTCCTACCCAGCTCCAACGTATCCCGCTGAGCACTGATTTGGCTTTGCATGCTGCTCCTGCGCTCGCACTTTTGCTAGACTTCTATCTCATCGAACGCAAGTACACGCGCGCTCAGGCCCTCTATGGCGGAATTTTACTGACCGCCATCGCTGGTGTCTTGTACGCCTCGTGGACCGAGTATCTCGCACAATTCAACGGAAGCTGTAAGTGGGATGATCTCTGTATATATGTATGTATGTGCAACACTGATCACAACTGCTAGTCCCGTATCCGTTCCTTACCGAGAACCCCTTTGACGTTCGTGTCATAATCTACGTTGTTTTGAGCATTTTTGCATTGGTAACCTTCTGGTTCATGAACGCTCTGCATTCTTGATAGTGTAACTATCAGTGGCTGAAAATGTACATCGTGCTCGTGTACAGAGTATAGATTGTAGAGTCTAGTAAATCTGTGAAGGACCTGATTGCTATAAGGCGCTCGCGATAGACTGGAAAATGCTATCAGAATGAGTCAGTGCAGTGATCTCGAGTCACGATCGCTGATCAGATCGAACGCGTCCCAGCTTCAGAGCGCGCTCGCGTCCAGTTCGCGTCTGCACCGTCTTTCCAAAGTTACTCCAACATCAACGTATTTACGCCCCACGACTATGGCGGGCCTGGCACACAAGCAGAAACTATGGGGCGGGAGGTTCACAGGAGACACCGACCCATTGTATGTAGCATAATCCGAGTGGCACTGGATAGCTAACGCGCTATGCGATCGCAGAATGCATGCGTTCAATCAGTCATTGAAGTATGACCAGCGGATGTACAAAGCTGATATCCGTGGGTCCATCTCGTATGTACGCGCCCTGCAGCGCGTAGGTATCGTCAACGAGGACGAAATGCACAAGATGATCGAGGGTCTCAAGACTGTGCTTAGTGAATGGGAGCAGGGCGTGGTATGTTCGAATCACGCTGCCTTCCTTTCTCATGCGCTTATGAATCTCCCGTACAAATAGTTCCAAGTGCACCCTGGCGACGAGGACATCCACACCGCGAATGAGCGCCGATTAAGCGAGCTCATCGGTCCACTTGGTGGCAAGCTACACACTGGCCGCTCGAGGAATGACCAAGTCGTGACCGATATGCGACTATGGCTCCTTGAACAAGTGGATGACATTGAAAAGTCCCTAACCGGACTCATCCGCGTTATGGTGGAGCGCGCATCGAAGGAGATCCAATTCCTCATGCCCGGTTACACCCACCTGCAAGTACGTCTTGCCAGCCCTCATAATGAATACTTGATCTCAGTTAGCAGTAGCGTGCACAACCCGTTCGATGGTCCCACTTCCTCCTCTCGCATGCTTTCCCGCTCCACGCAGATCTGCAGCGCCTGAAGCAGCAGATACCCCGTATCTCAGTCATGCCCCTCGGCTGTGCCGCTCTCGCGGGCAATGGATTCAATCTTGACCGCGAATTCCTCGCGAAAGATCTGGGTTTCCAGTCGGTCGCGGAGAACAGCATGTATGCGATCAGCGACCGTGACTTCGTTGTCGAGTTCATGATGTGGGCAAGCCTCGCGATGACCCACTTAAGTCGGCTGTCGGAGGACCTGATCATCTACTCGTCCACGGAGTTCAACTTCATCAAACTCAGCGATGCATACAGGTGCGCTCGTTAGTCATACAGACATGAGCACCAATTTGAGATACGCAACCTATAGCACCGGCTCGAGTATTATGCCCCAAAAGAAGAACCCGGACTCGTTGGAGCTCCTGCGAGGCAAAACGGGACGCGTGTTCGGCAATGTGAGCGCCGAGCAAATCTTTCAATGATCTTTAATCATACTGTTCATAGATGTCCGGCTTCATGATGTCTCTCAAAGGGCTGCCTTCGACATACAACAAGGACCTCCAAGAGGACAAGGAGCCTCTCTTTGATACGGTCGATACAGTATCAGCATCGTTCAGGATTGCTGAGGGTGTTATTGCCACTATGGAGGTAAGAGCTGCCTTCGGTAGCTACTTCAGTTCGGAAGCTCAATTTTGCCTTCTCTCAGGTACAAGGAGACAACATGCTCCAAGGATTGAAAGCGAGTTCAGAAATCCTCGCTACGGATCTAGCCGACTACCTCGTCCGTAAAGGGGTGTGTGTTTTACATCCACATTAGCGACCGGCCTACTCTGACACATGTCTCACTCGTAGATTCCGTTCCGCGAGACACATCATATATCGGGCAGGGCAGTCGCCCTGGCTGAGTCGCGCAAGTGCAATCTGCACGATCTGACTTTGGAAGACTTCAAGAGCTTGAGTGACAAATTTGACGAAGATGTGAAGGGCGTGTTCGACTTCGAACACAGCGTGCAGAGCCGGTGCTCCATAGGCGGCACGCATATCGAGATGGTCGAAAGGCAGATCGAGGTGCTTCGGAGCTCCTTGGGCAACTGAACCCCTTCTTGCTCTCCACGACGCTGCTAAAACTGCACGGTGGGAGTCCATCGGTTGCGCACCCCGTCCGTATCCTGTAGAGTACTGCTTTCCCGCCGTTAACTGTTGCACGGACAAGACGGCCTTAATGTGAGACTTGTATGCTGCGGCCCGAGCGCCTAGCGAGCGCCCATGGCTGTATTGGGAACTGGGAAACTACACCGTCTAGCGCCATCACGAGCCAACCAAAACAGCTTCCAACACTGCCTGCTGGTGCCCGAAGTGCACCGCTCTCACTCCGCTCCTTCCTTAACCCATTCACAGGACACTTCACTAGCCCACTCGCCCCGGTGCAAGCAGCATTGACTGTTGCTTGTCCTCATTTCGCCTTCACGACCCAACCACTAGCTACTTAACTACTCACTTAATTACCGTCGTCAAGCATGGCCAGAGACAGACTCGCGGCGCTCAGGGTGAGCAAGCATCCAGCGGGGGTACCAGAGAAGTCTCACATAGCAGCTGCGATGACAGGCGCAACAAAGCGGCGGCTACAACACCAGCACGTACGTTCAGCTTTAATGGTGCCTCCCACGCGCGAGCGAAGCTGAGTTGGGCACAGTGATTCATATCCCATGCAGTCCACGCGCCCATACGCCGAAACGAGCGATTCATTCGACTCGACGGCGAAGGACAGTACGACCGCGCTGAACGCGCCCGCCATGGACGGCATGGCTGCGTTCTACACCGAGGTCCGCCCCCTTCGCTCGTCAGGCGCACACCGCATGCTCACGCGCGCCTGCAGATCTCCTCCATCCAGGATGACCTGCGCACGTTCAACGACAGCGTCTCGCGCATCTCGGACCTCCACTCGCGTTCGCTCGACAACACGGATGACGCCGCGGCGCAGCGCGTCGCGCAACAGCTCGACGAGCTCATATCCGACACGAGTGCGCTCAGCAACGTGCTCAAGCGGCGGATAAAGGCTCTGGAGAAGCAGCCGGCGTCGGGTAGAGACGGGCAGATTCGCAAGCAGCAGGTCAGTTGCTACTGTGCTGATGGTGTCGCGATCGGGCCGCCTTCTGTAGGGGATGCTGACGCTGCGCGTTTGCGGCTGTATAGACCGGCCTTGTGAAGCAGAAGTTCGTGGAGGCGATCCAGAACTACCAGAGCGTCGAGCAGCAGTACCGGACAAAGTACAAGCAGCGCTTGGAACGTCAATTCAAGATCGGTGCGTTCCGATGGTATGTTATTGTAGGAATCGGAACTCATGTCGCACCTTTTTAGTGAAACCGGATGCCACGCCGGAAGAGGTCAAGGCAGTAGTGAATGATGATCAAGGTGGCCAAATCTTCAGTCAAGCGGTAGGACATGAATAATCCTCGTGGTGGACTAGTGCTGATGATGTTTCCGGCAGCTCATGAACTCCAACCGGTACGGCGAGGCGCGATCAGCATATCGTGAAGTTCAGGAACGACACGAGGACATCAAGCGGATCGAGCGGACACTCACCGAGCTTGCCCAGCTTTTCAATGACGTGCGCAATTTGCTTGTCTTGAACAGACTTGGCGTGATGACTCACCGCTCGTACAGATGAGCATGCTTGTTGAGCAGCAAGACGAGCAGATCAACGTAATTGAGACCACAGCTGCCGTCGTTGAGAAGGATACCGAAGCAGGGTATGTAAATATCCATTTAGCTTTCTTATGTCGTTCACACGCCTCGCCGTAGCTTGGGATATACCGAAAAGGCCGTCGAATCAGCGCGTGCGGCACGCAAGAAGCGATGGATCTGCTTCGTGCTCTTCCTCATCATTATCGCTATTATCGCCATCGTCGTTGCGGTAGAGGTAGTCAACCACACTCACCACTAGTGGTGGGTCTCGGCGGGGCCCTGTACCATAAGGCTGCTCATTTCATTGGATTTGCGGACAGGACTTTTCTTTTCACTTCGCTATTCCTCTTGGGTTTATGGTGCACGTGCCAAGGTCATACTACTACGCTCTGCGTCGTAAATGTCTTCCGTTGTGTACCCATCACCTTCACATGCATAATCATTGCTCCCCGGTCGTCGTCCTCGCTTCTTATTGCAGTAGCACGAGCGCGGCGTTCCTGTACAATATACGGTAGACTGATAGTGCATCGCGTGATAGTGATACCCTTTCCACATCTCGATTACATGTAGGGTGGTAGCATCGTGGGTGTGGAGCGTGTGGTGGTCGTGTGCCCCGAGTGCAAGATCGCCTCAAGGTGGGACGACGATATGACAAGCGGTGCGTGGCAACAGTGCGGCAGCAGCAAGATGGAACGCACCGTCCATATGCGGGGACGCTGAGCAGACGTCATTGGGTAGCCATCGCGCCTGGCCACTGCTGAGAAGGGATTCTGGCGAACTCAGATAGGCGGCGACGTTGGGCGAGGGTTGGAGACGCGAGCACGCTGATAGAGCCTGGGAGACAGAATTGTAGATGCTGACAACCCGCAGCTGACAACCCCTCGGAATTAAGCTTCGGGATGCGACGCCTGAAATCTGGTGGTCGCAGCGTTCTCACGAACAACCATCAAGTCAAACACGGAGGGATATTATTATCGAGGTGGCGCCCGAACAGGTAACAATACATGTAATGTCAAACAGCACAGCTCACCTGAGCCAGGCCTCCGACGGCAAACAAGGCGCGCGGGGCAGGGCTTTGTTCTCCGGCTCGGCAGAGCTACCGCGCTGCAGCTGGGCGACTACCCGGAAGCCGAGAACCGTTGGTCGAGGGCCGTCGAAGGAGGAAAGCGCGATAGGCTTGTTGCGAGTAATCGGGTGCCGGCCGTCGCGGCTGTTGGTTTCGGAGAGGCCCCTTTTAGCGACAGGAGAGTTTGGGGCGCAGGAAGGCAGTTTTCAGGACGCTGCGAGCCAACAAGCGGAGGCGATTTGGTGGCTGTGTGAGTGGGAGGCAGCGGCAGCGGAGGTCGAGGCCAGCGCGGAGAAGGGGCGAAGGAGCGGGAGCAGCCAAGGATCGGGCGAGGATCTGGCGGACTGCCCGCCACGTGCCATCTTAGATCCCACTGCGAGCTGACGCGTCCCTCTCAGCCCGCCTTATAAGCCGACCTCTGCCCTGCGCCCCCACTCACAGCCCATTGCTCACTGCCTACTGCCTTCCGCCTCTCCGCCTCCTCCGCCCTCCTCCGCCTTCCGGCCTCGCATCGTGAGTCCCACTCCCCGTCCCTGCCGCACTCGCACTCACCGTCGCCGCCCCGTCTAGTGTTCTGTCTGCGTATTTACGTACACTCGATCCTCATTCAGAATGCCTGCCAAGAAGCGCTGTCAACTCCAGTCTGAGCCTCGCTGCAGCTCCGCCGTGCTGCGTCTAGTTGGCCAATGCCCACACTGTCGGCAAGAGTTCTGCGGGGCTGTGCGTGCCTCCTCCGTTCCGTGGTGGCACACGCTCTAATTGTGGCCTGCCTATCCTCCCGTATAGCATCGCATGCCCGAGCACCATAACTGCACCAACCTCGAGAGCTGCCGACAGCAGGCGTTCGAGAAGAACAAGGCGAAGCTGGAGAGCGAACGGACAGTGGCGTCGAAGATGGCAATGGCATGAGCTGCCTGCCCGCGTCCCCATTCCTCTCCCGTTCCTTGGCCACTCCACTTCGTCCTGCGCAGCGCGCATATATCCACGCATTGCCACGGGCGCAGGACAGCTCATCCATTGCTATCCTCTCTTCCTCCATCCGCGCTTCATGACCCCCACGGACGCATTGCATGTACTATGATACAATACCATTACTCACTATCCTCGGCCCTTCTGGTGACACCGCTCTTCCCATGCTCGTTGTCATCGTATTTAATGCCAGCCCCCCCGTACTCATCTGGTGTCCCAGTGTTTTCGTATCGTGATATATATCCGTTGTAGACTGATTTCTCGCGTGCGGTGTGAGTCGAGACCAACCTAGTGTGAGTGATCATCAATCCAGTCGTAATTATGGGCACACGTGTTGGCGGCGCGTCTTCCGACCACATCCGCTGCTCCCTGCCGCCTTCTGCGACATTGAGAACGTCCAAGGATGACCTGTACCGAGGCCGCCTGGCGAGCTTCCGTGGATTCGTGCATATGCACAGGCGCACGCGGACGCAGACGCGGCGCTTGGCGGAGCGGGCATTGAGCGGAAGACGGACGTTCGCGCTGCTCGAGTCCGTCTAGCCCCGTCCGTTGTCCGTTTCGCGATCCCATGATGAGCGCGCCAGGCGGACGCAGGAGTCGGAGCTCAGACTTTATCGCGCAATCGTCGGTTCTCGACTGATCTGTCGCGATCGTTGCGCTTGGAGGATGCTCTGTGCGCCGCGCATATAAGCCCTGTCCCCTGACTCGTCCAGCGCGCTCCTCACACCATCTCTCCGCATCAGTTGCGAGCCTCGCGTTACAGGTTAGTCCCGTACCAGCGGAGGCTGCTGCTCCCGATTCATCAGGCTCGGGCTTCCTTACGCAGAATCACGTGCAGAGCCCACGCCGGTGCTGATCATATAGACTGTGTTACCCCGCATTCACAAGCCGTCCGAAAAGGTGAGCCTCGCAGCCCATAAGGCGCGGGCGCGCTGCGCCTTGCGCAGAGCGTACCATGGCGAACAGCAGACTGACGCAAGTCGCAGAGCATCTCCGCAGAAGAGATACAGAAATGTCGGTCGCAGCAGGTGAGGCTATGCTGCGCCTTGCATCATCCTTGCGTGTTCCGGTGCTCACCGTTTCTCCGCTGCGGCACAGAGACTTGGGAATCTGTCCCACTGGCCCCTCCGGATGCGTACGCAGCCCTCCTCTCCGTGCCTGAGCTCGGCTGACTTGCGCCGTCCGCAGCATTTACAAACTGACGGGCGCGTACAAGGAGGATGCATACCCGCAGAAGGTCAACCTGGGGGTGGGTGCGTACCGAGATGACAACAACAAGCCGTGGATCCTGCCCGTCGTGAAAAAGGTACGCCTCCTGCATACCCCGCGCCGTACCCACCCCCTGTGATGACATCACCGCGCGCTGTCCTCGCCGCGGGCCATCGCCGTGCTAACGGCGACCACAGGCGACGGATATCCTCCTGAACGACCCCGCGCTCGATCATGAGTACCTGCCTATCACCGGTCTCCCTGAATTCACGAGCGCCGCCGCGCGCCTCGTCCTGGGCGCGGACTCGTCTGCCATTGCGGAAGGCCGTGTGGCGAGCGTGCAGACTATCTCCGGAACGGGCGCCAACCACCTCGGCGCGCTCTTCTTGAGCAGGTTCTACCACTGGCCGGAGGGCACGGAGAAGCAGGCGTACTTGAGCGACCCCACATGGAGTGCGTGTGCCGTCCCCGTCGGACCTCGAGAACACAGCTGACCCGTCCTGCGTGCCGTCGTCACGCATGCAGTCAACCACTTCCAGATCATGCGCGGCGTCGGGATCACGCCGATCACGTACCCGTACTACGACCCCGCGACCATCGGGCTTGCGTTCGGCGCGTACCTCGCGACGATCAGGGCCGCGCCGCCGGGCTCCGTGTTCGTCCTGCATGCGTGCGCGCACAACCCGACGGGCGTCGATCCCACGCGCGCGCAGTGGGCGCAGATCTGCGACGCGGTGCTCGAGCGCAAGCACTACGTCTTCTTCGACAGCGCCTACCAGGGCTTCGCGAGCGGCGACCTGGACGCGGACGCGTGGGCGGTGCGCGAGTTCGTCAAGCGCGGCGTTCCGCTGCTCATCTGCCAGGTGCGGCGAACCCCGCTTCGTCGGTGTGCGGGCGCTGACGGACAGGACCCCTGGATGGATATGTAAACCGCTTGACGTGATGTGATGGCGACGCGCAGAGCTTTGCGAAGAACGCGGGGCTGTATGGCGAGCGCGTGGGGGCGCTGCACGTCGTGGCGCCAACGCAGGAGACGGCTGTGCGGATCAAGAGCCAGCTCTCGGTGCTCACGCGCAGCGAGATCAGCAGCCCGCCGGCACATGGCGCCCGTCTGGTGCGTAATCTCGCCTCCGTCGGACGCACCCTTTCATTCACGGTTACGTCTCCGGTCCCGGCCCCCACAATGAAATGAATGCGGCCTGCCCCCACGCCCCCGCACTACAGATGGCGCTCATTATGAATGACGCGGCGCTTTTTGAGGAGTGGAAGCGGGACATCAAGACAATGGCGCAGCGTATCATCGCGATGCGCAAGGAGCTGCACCGGCTGCTGACCGAGGAGCTCAAGACGCCCGGGAACTGGGATCACATCGTGAACCAAATTGGGATGTTCAGGTGCGTTGTTCTGCCCTTGTGCCTGTGGCCCGAATTACGTACGGCCATGGACGTGGCGGCCGGATCGCGTTCGAGGGTGCATGTGGCAGTCTGACGATGATTGTCGCTGGAGGCTTCGCGGAATGAATTGCGTGCGCACGGCGCGGATGCGGGATGGCTGTCGCGGGCGGGGCGCGGAGAGAGGCATGGATGTGCGGCAGTCGCGATCTGCCTTGGGCGCAATGGCAGACGGCGATAGCGATGGTGGACGATCGAGCAGGGCATGTGCCTGTGTGGGGGAAGGTTTGGCCGAGGACGGCGCGAGTGTTGGATGCCGGCGAGTTGCCGCGGCGCGCTGATTGGCAGGCGGGCGAGCCAATCGTGATCGGCGGCGGGGTCTGTTGTCGCACATGCAGCGCGGTTCGCGTCGCCGTGATACGCGTTTCCGCGCGCGGTGCAGCAGCCTAGATGTGATGCTGACGGCGCACCTAGTTTCACGGGCATCAGCCAGGAGCAGAGCCAGGCGCTCATCGAGCAGGCGCACGTCTATCTGACCACGAACGGGCGCATCTCCATGGCGGGGCTGAACAGCCATAACATCCGGTACTTCGCAGACCGTCTGGACGGGGTGGTGCGGGGGCAGTTGTAGGCCGAGGCCGTCGCGGGGCCAATGGCGATAGATGAATGTACAGTAGAGCAGGAGAATATACGGACCATTTGCGCGGCGATGCGTCCGTGGGAAATGACGTCGCGTGAGAGTGCCTGGCCGAGCTCGCGGGCAAAATTGCGGGTGACGTCAACGGCGATGGACGTGTTTTGGATCCTGCGCTCGCGAGTGGCCCCCCCTCCTTCCCTTTTCAGCCGGGCACCGTACCCTCCGCCGCCCGCCCGTCCCCGCCGCGCCCTGCGAGCCCCGGCCAGATCCCAGCGCCGCCGCGCCCCCTTGCAGCGCCGCCGCCCGCCGCCGCCCGCCGCCTCCGAGACAGCCTCGTCCGCTCCTCTCTCCGCGAGCTGGTTTGTAATCCAACTGCCGACAGCCCTTATTAGCGCGCCTCGCCTGTGTTGTATGCTGCTCCTACTCAATCACATCCCCCTTCCGACACCTGCACGCTCGCTTCTCTCCTCTGGCCTGCCTCCCCTTGCGTCATAGCCGCACCTTCTTCTTTGGGCCGTCCAATCCTCGTGTGCCCAACCTAATTACTACTTACGCTTCCTCTATTCCCCGCGCCTACCTGCTTGTCCCCGCCCTCCATCTGCGCTCCCCATCCTGCTATTCCCGTGCGTCCCTCCGCATGCCCTCTCCCGTCGCGCTCCTCTGAATTCGCCGCGATACACCCAGCCTCCCGTACATGGGAATTTTTCTGTCATTGCTCTTCCCGAGATTGTACATGCCTGCCGATAATACTCGCTCGAGCGCTAGCAGCTTGTCCTCCCGCTCGTCCTCTCCCAGGCCAGCAGTGCCCATGTCCGACGTGCGCAGATCCTCCTCGCTCGAGCTCCCGCCCCCGCCTGCGCCACAAAATCCCGCCGCCGAGTCGCCGCCTCCAGAGTCGACCCGCTATACCCCTCATGCGGTCGGGCTGGGTATCATATCCCCCCAGCCCACTGTGGGACCGTTCGCGCCTGCCACTCGTGCCCCCATGGCCTCTCCACAGCGCCGATCCTCCCCACTACGTCAGCGTTCCAGCTCGCTCGGCTCTGGCGCACCGCACAGCCCGCTCGAGCTGCCACCCCGAGTCAGCTTTGACGAAGCGCAGCCGCCGCCCGCGTCGCCCGGTCTTGCGTACATATTTCCTGTGTCGCCCAGAGACACTGCCGACCCAATGGGTGCACCGCTGTCGCCGTCCAGCACGACCTCACCCGCTTCTGGCATGCGCATCGCGATCCCTCCGCCGAATGCCACTGCGTCCACCTCGACGCCGTCGCCGCCCCTCCTCCCGCCCACGGCCGCTGACCCGCTTCCGCCCACGGCCGCAAGTACGGCCGCCGGCACACCTCTGCTCCCCCTTGGCCAGCAGCAGCCGATGGCGTCGGCATATTTTAGTTCAGAGGAGACCGCGTACCCCATGCAGGATCCGTCGGCGTCGGACGCTCACTTGGACTTTACTGAATTCGACGCCGATGCGGACGGGCTGACCGCGCTCGAGAAGATTTATTTGTTCTCGCGCAGTCAAGCGGCGTTCCACCGTGTCTTCATCGTGCATGCTCTCCCGAAGTACCTGGGCGCAGATGACGTCGAGAGCGGCGTATTCGCGAGCCGCGAAGAGATCGAGCACATCACCCCCGCCGAAGCGGTCGTGTACGTCCTGCCTCTGTTGAACAGCCTCGCGCTGGACGAAGGTAAGTTTCGGCCGCTCGGTGAGAGCCTTGGTTTGCTCATTGCATTTTTACGTCTACGTGCGTCACCCTCAATGCACCCCCGTTTGGCACATCTCGTGCTCTTCGTTCATCCGGCGGCTATTGCTCACGACCCGTCAATCTTGATCGCCTATCGGGCGAAACGATTCTTGTCTCACGCTTTATTACTACGGCACCCCCTTTCTGTCACCTACCGCGACGACCTTGCCCGTAATGGCTACATTCGCTCACAATGAAACGTCGTCTCACCCCACATCCATACGTGCGTCACCATTCATACATCTTCTGCTGACTACCTGCAGATGAGGCCGTAAAGGAAGCTTTAGCCGCTGAACTCATGTCCATCATATGGTGGTACATTACTAACTGCCGGATCGTCGACGATAGTTATGGGGCACAGCCTACCGACGACCAGTCGTATGCTGACCAGCCTACAGAGTCTGCGCCACAAGAGGCTGATGTCGCAACAATATCCGTGCAGGCATTCACTCCCATCCTGGGCACACTTCTGCTCAGCCAGAATGGGCTGGTGAATGCATCCGCGCGCCACGCGGTGGTGGAGCTCCTCAAACGCATCCGGCGCGCTGATGAACGTGAGGCGGGTAACCCGCCCGCGCCACCCGCTGATGGCGAGGAGCCCGCGCGCGATTACGAGGTAGGGCTGCTCGGGTCGCACGAGCGTTGTCTCTTTGAGCGTGAGATGTTGCACCAAGTCGTCATTGGGATGGGCCGCCTTGACATGCCCGATGCCGACGAAGGCCTGCTCTCAAACATTTCGACGCCGCGCAGTGTCAGTGGCGCGCATGCTGAGCCTCACATCCATGAACACCACCGGAGTGGCAGCCATGATCTGGCGTATCCGGTGCTGCAGACACCGCCGGCCACTGCTCCCGACTCGTCAACTGCAGGCTCGACGCCGCTCGCTCCGCCACCTGGCATGGTTGACTCGTACTTCCCTTCCGTGCCTGTGCAGTCTCCATCGTCTGATCTGCCCGGCGCCGGACACAATGACCACTCCGCAGTGCACAGCTTTGCCCTCTCACCTGCATTCGCCCTCGCCCAGCCACCTAGGTCACCACTATCTCAGATGACCAATGCGGAGGACTTTTTCTCCGTGTCTCACTCTGCTCCATCACCCGCGATGACACTGCCGTCGCCAACGCCTTCTCTTCCTGCCAATACTTCCGCCACCCTCCCGCTTGCCGATGTCGTACAGCCACTAGGCCACGCTGGACCCTCGGCGTCATCCTCATCAGATTCGAACATATCGACCCCATCGCTCACATCGCCTTCTTCGTCTGCGTCTTCATCATCTCTGGAGTCGCCTAACGCAGGCGGGGCAGCGGCGTCGTCCAGCCAGAGGGTCGCTCCAATCGTGTCGACATCCAACACAATTTCTGGATCATCCATGTCGGAGGGCATGGACGTTGAGATGGGCTACGATAACGAAGGATCCGTGTCAGAACGGCCCAGATTAAGAGGGAACGGTCTGACGCTTGACCTAAGTGAGAGCAGAGAGCAAGCGGCATTGAGTCTGAGTGAGACTGCTCTCCATACAGCTATTCAGGGCATTCAGGGTGACACTGCAAGCGCCCCGGTCAGCGCGTGGCTGGATGCAGGGCTGCTTGAGGGTGATGTCGATATGGAAGACGTCTCGAACGCGGGCCAAGACCAGGGTGAGGGTGACAACGAAGGTGATATCAGCGAGGAAGCGGCCGTGGGCCGGTTGTCCAGCATGAGTCTGATGGCTGCCGTGACTGCTAGCGGTAAGTTTTCCTTGTTTCCATACTAATAATTTTCTTTTCCGCGGCACTAGTGCCCGCCTTCTTTGCTTATTTTACTTTTGTCCTGATCTCGCTGACGGGTGATTTACTTTATCCGTATAGGTACCCTCAGGGAGGAGGCAAAGTCGGCGTTTGTAGGCGAGGTGGAAAGGGTGGGCCGCGACCCGGTCTATTGGGTCAGGCGAGAGGCCGCATTTGCGGTCGGTGCTTTGGCGAAGGTCGTCCCAGACGAACTGGTCATCGCTTCTCTCGTGAGTCACCGCTCTATTGGTTCCGACTACGCATTGACTTCCATCCCCGTCAGCTGCCCTTGTTCCAGTCTCTGTATCAAGACCCCACGTGGCATGTCCGCCACTCCGTCCTATTCGCCCTCCCAGCAATCCTCGCCAGGCTGCCCCCGCAAGGGCGGCGAGAGTTGGCGCTGGATGTCATGCTGCCCCTATCGATGGACGACACGCCCACGGTCCGTTCCGCGGTGTTGGAGGCCCTAGGCGAGGTCATGCACACCTTCGCCAATGATGAGGGCGGCCCCCCGCGGGAGCTGCTGAATATGTTCCTGGGCGTACGCGAAAATGCCGCCGAGCGGGCGTCGCCGCAAGGCGCCGCTAGCGGGCGATCGCCGTCAAATCCTCCAGGATCCGGTCCTGCGTCAGAGTCTGGGCGCAGCGATTTGAGCGGGACGGACTCGGCGCGAGATGTGGACATCTACGAGGACCCTGCCCGTCCGCTGGTGTGCGCGTTCAACATCCCTGCCGTGGCGCTGACCCTGGGGGGCGCGCGCTGGCCGGAGCTGCGCGATCTGTACCGGACGCTGTCGCAGAGCCCCTCGTTCAAGGTCCGCCGCACTCTCGCCGCGTCGCTCGGAGAGATGGCTAGGATCGTCGGGCCCGGGTATGCAAAGGACGATCTGCTGGAGGTGTGGCGGGCGAGCATCGGTGCGGAGGAGACGGAGGTGCGGCTCAAGGCTGTGGAGTGTGCTGCCGCGTTTGTTGGTGCGCTCGGTCTGGATGAGCGGGCGGGAGTGTTGAGAGGCCTTGGGGAAGAGTTCTCCAGCGGCAGACTGAGGGGGTGGAGAGAGCGTGAGGAGGTCATCAAGAGCCTCCCGTCTTTCTTGGATATCACAGGGGTGGAGAAGGATGTCCTGCGGAGATTGTTGATGGAGGCTTTGGGAGACCGGGTATCTGCGATCAGGGAGGCTGCTGTCACAGTGGTATGTATTCGTGTGAGTATTCTGCCGGTTGCGAGGCTGACGAGAATCCGCAGCTCCCTGCGTTTGTCAAGGCTTGGAGACACACACCACACCTCATGGAGGGGCTCCGGGAAGGCATCAGGGCGCTGGCGCTTTCTGACTGCTACCGCGAGCGGACGACGTTCGTGACATGCGAACAAGCCCTTCTGCTTTCAGACGATAGAGACGTCGTGATGCTGAATGAGGACTTTTGGGAGACCATGTCCACATTGGCCCGAGACTCGATTGTAGATGTGCGCATACGAGTTGCTCGCCTTTTGGGAGTCATTGCGGGTATGCACGCTCACCACTCGTCGAAACTGTATTCCTGACACTCCGCTTTCTTGCTAGATTTCTACGCCGATACTAACAGCTCGATGCTGAGCAGGCTGTTGTCGATAAGTGACACCCTGGAACAGGACACATCGCATGACGTCCGCGCATTCGCGCACTCTATTCGGTCAGGGGGAGCCAAAGCTCAGCTAGTAGGGCCACCCAAGGCGCTTCAGAGCGCCGTTACCTTTTCCCGTCCCCCGCCCCCGACACCAAGTTGACGATTCGCGGCATCTGTATTCGTGGACGTGTCATCAAAAACGCCGGGCCCGAGCGCCAAGTTGCAGTTCGAGTCCCTCGCTCCCATGTGTCCAGCTTCGGCTTACGAGCGAGTCCACGATTGGAGATGCAATCAGCTACGTCCGCGCGCTCTTGTCCCAGCAGTTGCGGAAAGCGAAGCTACTTCAACCGCTCGTTCATACAATCGGAGTGATAGCACTGCCAGAGCCGATCTGAGCGACCAATGAAGGACTCCGAGACACAGGCGGGTCTTCCAGCATGCTGTATCCTACGTCTTCAGCGTCGTTGCGACGGCTATTGTACCCAGATCATCCTAAAGACTATCCTCATCACATACTAGTTGGACCTCTCGCGGTAAATTAATATGTACAGCCATCGATCGCATTCCTTTGGAGCCTGGAGCCGTAGAAAAACATATTGTACGCGCTCTGTCACAAGTGCAAACGTTCACAGTGTCTTATTACACCTTCATTGCAACATCATAGCTTCTGACGGACAGGTGCAACCCCCGTGTTGGCCGCAGTAGGAAATTGTCGACCCAGCCTGAGTCTCCTTGCAATCTGATGTTGGCTAGTCCGCCTAGAATCATTTGTGCAAGCTTCGGAACTCGGAACTAGATCCATCTACCTCTCAAGACAACCCGGGTGCTGATATCGCATGTGTCGCCTGTCTGCGCTGCCGAGTGCTCCTCCACAGCTCTCCACAACTGCATCGGATGGGCACAGTTGCGAGTTGTTGGTCCAGTTATCGATTGCTTCCGCAGAGCACGTGAGCAGAGCGACGAGCGCTCCGATCTGATGTGCCGGCGACCTGAAACGACGCTTGTTGTTGAGCCCAAACCGCTCTCGCCTTTTGTCTCCTTTCGGACGGGTGCATATGAAGTGTCTTCTGCACCAATAGAGGTACAACCCACGGTTGCCTGTTGTCTGGTGTCCGGGACGCCGCATTCAGCTATCGCGGCGCGTCTTTGCCTCTTCCTGGGGCCACCACTCTCTGGGAGATCCTGGTGCATCCCATGCTCACTACAACCTGGTGTTGAATCTCTGCTGGCAGTTATCGCTTCTCAGATCTAGCTCATTCTGCGTTTGAACTCGACTGAGAGATGGATCCTTGGACTCGGTTTCTGAGAATTAGAACGGTGGCGTTCTGTTAGCCTGGCCGATTCTGCCTTGACGTGGAACTCACATGCCACTCTTAGTCTCGATTATGCTTCTCAGTCTCGTGTGGTGTACATTGCTATGTGTTGAGGCGTTTTTGAGATATGATGAGTCCGATCCCTCACAGAGTGAGTATCAGCTATCCGGATGTCATCGAGCCTAACATCCCGCAGGGAATCTCGTTCTCGTCTTGATCCTCGTAAATTCTGTCGCAGCCGTTGCGCTGCCTGCACTGTAGGTGCTTCATTCGTATGCACATACCTTACGGTGATGTATGAGGATATAACATGTAGAATCCTCATGCGCTTCAATGCAAAGTTTGAAGGTGTGCGACTTTTCTTCATCTTGATCTTCCTTGTTGGTACGTTGTAAGAGCAGCCACCGATGTCCGGCGATAACGACGAGTGACATGAACAGGGACAGCTGCTCTGTTTACAGTGTGGAATCCGACTTTCATGTGCTATGGTACAGGTAATGTTCAAGCTGGTGTTGCTTTGCGTTGCTCATACTCGCCAATCATCAGAAAATGTATGCCGACGGATAGACCTGTTCATCCTCATCTTGAGCTGGGTAAACCCGGCACTACGTGAGCGCTCGTGATGTCGCAGATGCCATCATCAGATCTAATAGTCATCCTCAGTCGTCATCTATTCAGCTGGTCTTGCTGCAATATCATACTGGCGGGTCAGACACCCTGAATCGCCTGTACCCACTGAAAAACGCCAGTCAGAACTCCCTATCATGTCCCCACCTCCAGAGTCCATGCGTACTTCATCCGGTATGTTTGGTGCAGGGCTCACCATTCAATCCGACCGCCACAACGATGTGGTTCCCCCTATGCCCCCTCTCCCATCATCATACAATCAAGCGGTCTCAGAGCAGGGAAAGCGTAGGTCATCACAACTCATTGATGATATCTCCCCTCGGTCCTCTGCGCGGCTATCGAAGAGTAGACCGAAATGGTTTTTCTGAAAATAGAGCTGGCATCTCTACAATAGTACACGTAGGTTATGCTCATCGCTGTATATCGTACTTCTCCGCAATGGTATGATTTGTTCAGCCACTACAATGTATGCCGACCAACTTGGTATACTTCCGGCGAACCCAAGTTTCCTGCGGCCCGCAGGTAAGCGTGGCCGTGGAAGAAAACCATGTGGTTCTCGCGTGGCAACCGTGCGTTCATTGGCCCGTAGGGCGCGCGCCACCACCCCCGTGCCATTTCCCACGGACGGCGCCTACAACGCGCGTGCGGCGTTCAAGTCAAGTCCTTTCGACCGTGTTTCGCGCGTCCTCCCTGTGCTGCGCCACGGGGATGTTGTAACGTAAATGGCCTATACTGTAGATACCTGTTAGAAAATTTAAGAGTAACCGGGAGGTTTATGAGGCACCACAAGCGAAGCGATGACGACACCGAGCATCAGCGAGGTGTCGGAAGTGGCTGAGGGAGGTGCAGCAGGAGCAGGGTGATCACACACCCTGGGGGTTGGGTGGACTCGCATTGCCATACAATATGTTTTTCCCTTATTCTATTAGTTATCATACTTAAATGACAATTGACATCCGTGGCAAAGCCGCGGGTAATTAAACTCGTGTCTCCGAATTTGGAACGCACACGTGCCGTTACGGTCTCCTTGACCGTCTAACATCCGTTCGTGTCGTGGATGGCCGTGCACGCCTCTTACCTCGTTACTCACATGCACTGTGGCCGCTGTTCGCCTCGACTCGACGAGCTGCGCGCCATTCTTGATTCCGCCTCATAACAAGCCCCAGGAAAATACCTGTGCACTGGTTCCATTGAACGCTCGTACCAATGGCAGCCTGGGAGCCCACTAGGATGAAGGTTGGAGTTGCTCCTCGAACCGTTGCTGCAATCAGAGGTTGAACTATGGTACATAGTCGCAGCTGCGTCTGACTTCCCAGAAACTGGGCCAACTCCAGGACAGGATGGAGTCTCAGGCCCAAATTACGCAGAGGGACATCGCGACGCTTCTCCAGCAGGGGAACGTGCCACTTGCTCGTGCCAAGGCTCGCAAGCTCATCAATGAAGACACTCTGAGCGATCTCTTGCAGACTCTGGAGATGCATGTCGGGATGATCCTCGGTCATTTGGGCGAGCTGGAGCGCAGGTCAGCTCAACTCCGAAGTGCATACTATTGGAATTTCAGTACATTGACTCGCACAGCGGGCCTCCGAGCTCAATCCTGTTGGAAGCGGCGTCAAGTATTATTGTTGCTGCGCCGCAGATCGATTCCAAAGGTTCGTTGGCCTCACTCAACCGGGCGTTCTAATATTCTTAGTTTTTAACATTCCTTAGATCTGCGAATCGTCCGAGACATCCTCCTGCAGCGCCTGGGTACTGAGTTTGCGCGCTCCGTAGATGACTATGTGTCTCTCAAGGTGCGTTAGCAGTCTACATTGACATAGGATCGTTGTCAACAAGTCGCAGGTCCGAGATATACTTTCCGTGCGGCCACCTTCCGCTGCCAGATTGGATCAATATCTGTTCGGCATAGCGAAGACACACGGGGTGCAGTGGTATCCCGATCTCCAACCTCATGAGAAGTAAGATTCTGGAGGAGAGTGATGTTTCTTATCATTGAAACCGAAATGACAGAGTCAATGCGCTCTCCGAGATCCTGGACCCCTCTGCTGTTCCAGTTGTTGACCTCGCACGACTGCGGACTTTGTGCGCTCATGGCAGGTTGAACGGCTCTTTCATTGTTCAGCTATCTCATGGAAGATCGTAGGGCTTCCTGATTATCCGCCATGGCTTAGGCCCAAAATATGGAGGTAGGTTCCGGCATCCTGACGTCACTTCGAGACCTTGAAGAAAGGTAATAGGCTTCTGCTCGGTACGCTTCCGGTTGAGAAAGGGTCCTGGGGCGAAGCAGATCGCAAGAGTCGTGAAAATTACTACGTATGTGTCTCACAAGCGGATTAGAATGTATACTGAATGTCATCGCAGGATCTGATTCGTAGACTATTGGAGCCCTTCTCTTCTCTCCCTCCTCCAACGACACCCTTGGTATCGCTAGATGCAACACTGCTGACTGTTTCCAAAGAGCTGGCTCAAGTTCCTCCTCAGCTTATGACGCAGCTGCAAGAAACCCAAGAGCCGTCTCCCTTGTGTCCGCTAGAAGAAAGTGCGCCAGAAGATATCAGGATAGGTTGCGCCAATGACCTCGATATTCGACTTCGCTTGATTCGGGAAGCCGAGTCCAAGGATGACTCAAAGAATGACTCAACACCAGAAATTCGGTTGGAGAGCACTCCTGAGATTCGTTTGGATGCGCCGGAAAACAATGCTGATGAACACGATCTGATGCAGTCTGGAGCTGAGCAAACGGACGCGCTAGGGCTAACCCTGACGCCCGGATCACCCTCGTCTGGGTCGACTACTCTACATCCGTCGCGTCCCATGGGTGCACATCCGAGGCACGCATCTGCGTTGTTGCGACTCCTCTATGTACATTCGTGCCTCAACCCGGCCAATCAATCACCACACATCGGCTCGCTCCTTGTTCCTGTTTACTCTGCATTGGTTGAGGAGGTAGCGCCAGAGGATGCTGCGCACATTGAAGCAGACACATTTTGGCTGTTCGAAGTCATTGTTGGTGAGCTGATCGAGTTGAACGATGTCGAAGGAGGGAACATCTGGACTGGCAAGTTCAGCGAGAGGCTCTATTGGGCCGACCCAGAGCTCGCCGACGATCTGGTGCGTTGAACTGTTGCGTTGAACTCCTAATGATACTGATGTGTAAGTCAATCGTAGCAACTGAAAGGGCTGGATCCTGCATTGCCGCATTATTCATTGTGAGTGGTACTCGCTCGCGTTTCACCCTATTCCGCTAATTCAGAAGCCCAGTCGATGGCTCGTCCCCGTTCTAACTCACACACTCCCACTGCCTTCTGTGTTGACCGTCTGGGATGCACTGTTCTCTCGTAACGTGCGAGAGAGGGGCGTCAACCCCAAGCTAGAATATCTACTTGATATTTGCACAAGCATGCTGCTACGCGCAAGGACTGTGCTCTTGAGGTGCGCATCGAGGTCTTACTGTATCGGCTGATGTGGTCTGAAACCTAGCAGATTAGGTAGACCTAGTCGAAGATCGTCGAACATGTGGTTCGACGAGATTGCCGCGATTCCCGCCACACCACTAAGCGGCAGGGAACTCGAAGATGCATTTGCTGAGGGCATGTCCTTCCTTCAACAATATCCTGTTGAGGCCGCAGGTGGCATCGAAGTCATTCTCCAAACCGCATACGATCTCACATTGCGAAGGGAAGCGGAGGCAAGCAGTAGCAAGTCTGGCACTGTGGGTCTCGGCGTTCGTCTCAGAGACACGGTATGGAAAGGCTTTGCGACACAACCTTCCATAATCGAATCTCAACACGAGACTGAAGAGAGCGATCGGACGGACTCTGAGGAGGAAACCGAATCAGAACAAATTACCACTCGCGGAGCATCGTCATTAACATCCCGTCTTGCGGATACGGTCTGGCGTGGTATTTCTAATCAGAGTGCAATGGAGGCGCCGCCATCTCCAACTTCTCCATATGCCACTCTGCCACCTTCGCCAGAACCTCCTGCCAAGATACTGCCGGAACCACCTACTGATGATACTCAAAAGGTCAATCCCTCCCGAGCCTCCAAGATCTGGGGCTATGCCGAGAAATTCAGGGAATCTGATACGGCTGCCACATTGGCAAAGGTCAGCACGAATTGGAGAGTCAAAGCATTTGACGCGTGGAACAAACGTTCAAGTGGATCATCTTCTACATTTTTAGCGCCCCCTTCTTCTTCACGTCCTTCTTCCGTCGAGTACGAATACAGTAGACGTACCTCGCTGGTTGAGGAGACATTCTCGAAGCCTTCCGGCAGTGACAAGCGAAGAGGTGGCTCCTTACCTGGCATTGATCGATCGGAGGTGTATTCCCCTCCGGCACGGCCTGCTTACTTCCACCCCCCGCGGGATAGCATTATCTTCACTGGCAACAAGTCACCGCTTTCACCTACAAATCATGAGAAACCTCTGTCAGACGCCGGGTCACCAGGTAGCTCGGGGTTCAGAGCTTCTCTAGCCTCCCTTGGCTTCGCCAGTCATAACGAGCCGCCCAAACCTCCGAGCAAGTCAGCCCCACGTCCACTCCTTCTTAACTCCGCTTCCTTGATTACATCCCCACATTCGCGCTCACCGACCCCATCATCTGCGGACAGGGCATGGGCAGATAGCGTACGGGGTAAGCGACCTTCGCCGGTACATCAAGACTCAATATCGTCCATATCCTCTGTATCCCCCAACGCACGTTTTAGCTCGAGGGGAAGTGCTCGCTCGGAGCTGGAATCAGATACCGGAAGCCGGATTGTTCCCTTACGGTCCGCACGATCACCTCGGCCGGGAGGCTCCCGACATGTCACGCCGACCTCATCCATTACCTCAAGTCCACCCAGCGCACATCGGCGCGTGGACACCGAGACTTCAGCACACTCTGGGAGCGATGACGGGAGCAACGACAAGGGCTGGAGCCGCGTCGACCTTCCTGAATCCCCTCCCACGGGACCCTCCCCACCGCCACCTCGAACTCCTGAAGCCACTGCTATCATGACTACTGATGTACGGGTAGAGGCGCCGGAACCACAACAGTCTTCGCTAGCACTTGGCGACGCCAACGATACGGAATCAGAGAAGCCCGTCTCTAGCCCAGGGTCGAAGCTGTCACGAAGGCCGCCCCCTCTTTCGCGCTTGTCCGTGGGAGGAGACATGTCTGAGGATTCGCCAACCACGCAAGCACCTCCCCGCAGCCCAAGGCTGAAATCCAAACGTGCGCCCCCCCGGTTGGCCACGCGAACGCAGAAGAACGCCAAGTCGGAGAATGGAACACCGGCGCACGACACACTCGCACCTGAACGGCCTGGCTCTGACGAGCTTGACAACGCGACAACGCCCCGGGCTACGTCATTCGACGCTACGTTCCCGACAACGTCCACCTCTCCTCGACCCGCTCGACGTGTGCGGAAGGCGTCTGGGGAAGGGAATGGCGAGGTACGCACCCGTAAGCTCTCCGGGGAAGGACGTGAACGCGTGAAGAAGGGTTCGGTTGATGGACGGGGTCGGAAAGTATCTGGCGAGCGCGAGGTCACTAAGCACAAGCGCGATAGTTCCGCCGTTCAAGGAGATGATGAGGGTTACAACGACCTGCTGAGTGCGTACGAGAGCGAGGATGCTTAAAGTTTAGACATGTCACTACACTAGTCTTTATGTTTCTCTAGCACTTTCGTGAAGTTTTCGAAGCGCTATATTTACTCGTGATATTCGTCGTGCACATCAGTATTCGAGCCATTGTTGAGCAATTTCTCATGGACTGCGTAGTATACCTCCAATAACACCGGAAATCGGGGCAACAGGTTCTAGCATGCAGTTCCAGATCAAAAACGGTGATTGCTGCCTAGGAAATGGCTCACCTCATACGCAACTTCCAGACTGACGGCGCCGGTACGCGACTGCTGAATGGCTGCGAGATAATAGCGTACGTCCCAACCGTGAAGGCCCTCGTTGATTATGAAGTCCTGTAGCGTGGACAGGGGTATAAACCGTCGTGAAACGAACAAGGGTATCCGTGGTGGACCTCGGTGAGTCTCCAGCTGTAGCCCAAGGGATGGCAGTATAACGACCGACTCTGCATGATGAGATGATTAAAATGCGGAGGGGAAGGCCGAACTGAGCGTACCCCACAGAACCTGTGTACACCTAGCATATAGATATATCGCTAGGAGAACAAATAGACAAGCTAGAGTGCTAGGGCTACGAGATGGCTAGATAGAGTAACAGATTAGTCTTTACCCTCATCTACGTATTTCAACCTCACCAATGGCCAAAGCGTTGCGATCACGAGAGGGACGAACGCATCTAACCAGAAGAAAGCCACAGTCGCCTCGCTTCCATTGGGCCAATCTGGCAGAAAGCGCGAATTGTCCACTCTATATTCAAGCCATGCTGGACATTCTATGAGCGTGAGCTCAGGATGATCCAGCAGTGGCAGATCGCGGCGCATGCATGGGGATCGTGTTGGTGGTGTGGTGGTGGATGTGATGGGCGCTTATGCTCTTAGAGGCCTGAATATTGAGGCGTCTAATACGACTCTCCTTGAACTCGAATAGCCACTGGCAAGCAAAGTACATGTTTATGGGTTTCCCCTGTTAGTGTCAAACCCTGTTACCACTGGAATGTCTTGGAATGGTATCATATCTACGGCGGCTGACATGGGGCTGCCATGTCAGCCTCATACCATACAATCCAGCATGTAAAAGACGCACACACAGGGCATCATATTCAGCAATTCTAGCTCATTTCGCAGCGGCTGGTCCCCTCTACCTTGCGCTATGGTCCTGACGGCGCAGCTCTTTTCTTCCGTGTTACAAGCCCTTAGCTTGACGCAGGGTTTATTCAAGCCAACCCCAAATGCTGGCCTTGCTACTGGTTCTTCTCTCAGTAACTCTAAAGTTACTTCTACTTCCTCTGACTATGGCATACCTCACTTTTATCCCGCTGGTCAGGCCGACGATGCACAAGGCTCTACGCCCGTGTCTCCTGCAATGCCGTATATGCAACTAGATGCAGGCGTATGCAACCCAACGCCGTACGACGCTCTAACCATTATCAACCAAACCTTCCCTCCATTTGACCAGGCCAAAGCGAATGTATATCGCTACAGACAGCAACAGTCCGTCAACCTAGGCTCTTGGTATCTAGTATTATTAAGTCCCTATACCACGAGGCTCACGATTGCTTCTAGGTTTGTACACGAAGCATGGATGACCCCGTCCGTCTTTGCCTGTGCCGCAGGCCAACAGCTCTCAGAAATTGATATCGCGAACGGATGGAACTCCACTGCTACTGCTCGCTCTGTTCTTGAACACCACTGGGATACCTTCATCAACCAGACTGATTTCGAGTACCTAGCCAGCATAGGCATCAACACGGTCCGTTTGCCAATCGGCTACTGGAGTCTGGGACCCAGCTTCTGTCAAGGCACGCCGTACGCGAATGTCTCGGACGTGTACCAGAACTCTTGGCCTAGAGTCGTTCGGACGATCAACATGGCTGGTGAGGCTGGCATCGGTGTTCTTGTCGACTTGCACGGGGCTCCTGGGAGTCAGAATGGGCAACCACACTCTGGGATCTCCGACGGTGTCACCGGGCTCTTCGGCAACCCGACATACGAGAACATGACGATTTCCCTTCTGACATTCTTAATGGAAGAGCTGGTCAATGTCACGAATGTCATTGGTATCGAGATCTTGAACGAACCCCAGAACGTTCCTGAATTGCCGGACTTCTGTGAGTGACATTCATGGAATTACTCAATCCTTCTGCTCATTAGACGTAGACTCCCGCGCAATCGCGGCCATGAGACAGGTGTCTCCAGCAGCTACCAGTTTCCCTCTTTACATACATGATGGGTTCAACATCGACCAGTTCGCCAGCTTTGTTGCGAACCGGACGGACTTCGTCGTAGTGGATCATCACTCGTACTTTGTCTTCACTCCTTCGGACGCTGCCGAGTCCGCAAACCAACATACTGTGGATATTCGAACCTCTATCGCAAGCGATATGGCGAATGCGTCGTCTCTGGCTCGTCGGAACCTCGTCATTGACGAGTGGTCGTGTGCGCTTACGCCACAAAGTCTCGCAAATGACCCCGACCCGAACCAGTCGAGGCAAGCATTCTGCGAGGGACAAATGGACACGTATACCAATACTACTGCTGGCTGGGGATTTTGGGGTAGGTTCTCATCGAACCGCGCTTTTACATAAGGCAGTTTGACATGGACGTGAGCAGCATACGACAAAGAGGACTGTAGCGATGATCCTGGCTGGTGCTTCAAAGCGGCGGTTGGGAACAGTCTTCCTTCGACATTCTTCTCCTACGGGCAAGGTCCATTGACGTCTCCGGGACAATTACCCGCCCTCGCCGACTTGATGGGCGATATGAACGCTCCGGCTACCAGTGCAATCTTGGCAAGCGCACAAAATGCTCCCACCAGCACGAGTAGCTATTCCTCCCAATCAGGCGGCTGGGATGCAAGTCCCACTCAGGCCCCTGCCATGAGCCGCCGGGGTCGATTGAGGAGGCGCTCTGACCCGTCTGCTTGGAGACGAAAGCGAAACTCTCTTTCTGCTCTGCGAAATCATCAGCGCGACGACCAGGCGACCGGTATGTCTCCAGAGCAGAGATCTATCGCGAAGGGCTACTCGGATGGGTTCTTCACTGCCAAGATCTTCGCGCTATATGGCATGTCGAAACTAGGTTTCATCGGACAGTACATCAGCGATAGTATCGCGAAGCTGGGACCGACTGTAGTGAAGCCTGGTACGGAGGGAATGTATCGACAGTGGTTCATGAGAGGGTTGCAGGACGGAGAAAATATTGTAGCTTCTCATGTTGGCCAGTCAGGAGGTTAGACCTATGTGAAAGGCATCTGTTGTCAACCGCGCTCGAGGAACGAATGATATACATGAGGTGTGGCAACACGAGTTTGCGGGCGCTCGCGCCACGCGCCACAGCCCACGCGTCTTGGTAGGCGCTACTGTAACGAGTGTGGCTCAGGCTACGATGCATCTACTGGGCCGCCTGTACCAACTTGTCCGCTCATTACTGACGGATCCTCGCTACTTCTATGTGCTTGCTACACTTGTCGTCGCTGGCGATGCTGTCCTCACCCAGCTAATCATCCGCTTTGTCCCATGTAAGACCCCAGCTTGACCGAGCTGAGGAACACTGACTGAGATCTACGCAAGACACTGAAATTGACTGGGAGACATATATCTATCAGCTTGAGCTGTATCTAAAAGGAGAGAGGGACTACTCCCTCATTTCTGGACCTACTGGACCAATTGTGTACGCCTCTCCTGCCTTGTGCTGCGCACAGTCCTTCACGTTGCCTCGCTCAGATACCCTGCGGGACATGTGCATGTCCATCACTTCCTGTATAACATTACAGGCTCGGGAAACAAACTGGCTATTGCTCAACAAGCCTATGCCGCCCTCTATCTCGTGTACCTCTCCTTGACATGCGTGACTTACGGTCAAGCGGGCGGTGTGCCAAATTGGATTATGCTTTTGCTGCCTCTCAGTAAACGACTACACTCAATATTTGTCCTGCGTCTATTCAATGACTGCTGGACCGTCGCCGCTGCACATGCTGCAGTGCTTGCATACGGCCGAGGCCTGGACATCGTGGGGACGCTGTTATTCGGGTATGTTTCTGACATCCTTGCGTTGAACGGGACTTGTATGTTCCTTGCAGATTCGCACTTTCAGTGAAGATGTCAGCGCTGCTCTACCTCCCTGGGCTTCTTGTAGTGCTCTTCAAGCGACATGGCTTCCTGGCCACTATAGGACACGTACTGGCTATCGGCGCAACGCAAGTCTTGATCGGCCTCCCGTTCCTGCTGCACCATCATAAATCGTACCTCAAGTACTCCTTCGAGTTCTCCCGCGCGTTCCTCTATAAGTGGACCGTCAACTGGCGGTTCGTCAGCGAGGATACGTTTCTTAGCCCGGCATGGTCGCGAGCTCTCCTCGTCGGCCATGTGACGACTTTGCTCGCATTTGGCTTGTGCAAGTGGTGCAGGAGTGATGGAGGGGTCTGGCGCGTTCTCAGTAAAGGACTTCGCCGTCCTCTGCGTGCACCCCTTCTGGCGCCTGTTACGGCAGACTGTAAGCAATTAAGCTTTTGACAGGACTCTCCCTGACCACACTATGTTTCAGTCGTCACGACCGTTTTGTTCACCTCTAATCTGGTTGGCATGCTCTTTGCCCGGTCGCTGCACTACCAGTTCTATTCTTGGTACGCATTGCAGCTTCCGTTTCTGGCATGGAGGACGAAGTACCCCCTCCTGGTCAAGTGAGCAGTATTAGGTGCTGTTGCGAACATAGCTCATCGTGACTGCAGGCTCATATTGTTGTTCTCAATTGAGTATACCTGGAATGTCTTCCCGTCTACCACGCTGTCGTCGGGCATCCTATGCGCAGCCAATTCGCTACTAGTCATCGGGGTGTGGTTTGGATATCCAGAGGGAGTGTCTAAGAGAGATGTATATAAATCCGAGTAGTGGGATCGGCGCATCGCTATCCGAATCAGAGACGATAAAAATACACAAAAAGTCGCGTATCTCGTGGATGTTACATCAAGGTCTGCACAGCAATAAATATTCCGTATTTGCAACGCTCAAAGTCTCAAACTCGAGCACTCCACTTCCTCCAGAGCAGTACTGAGAGCAGCATTGCCACCAGCGATGTCCCCACGCTCAACCAGAACGTGAAGCGCCAGCACTGAGGGCCATGGCATACACCATCCTCCGGCAATGTGTGACCGATGGCGACGAAAGCGTAAAGGTACGAGAATGCTGTCGTCCCGACGAAGCAGGTGTATGAGATGAAACCGAAATTGCGGCCCTGGTTGGGCGCACCCCATATTGACGCGAGAAGGCTAGGCCTGGAATGTAATGTATGTCAGAACAGGCTGTTAGGATAATGCCTCAGGTTGCATACATTGTGGTGAAGACCGTGCCATTCACGATGCCTGTGCTTATGCTGAAGGTATCGCAGCTCAGTCATTTTGGTGGCCGATGATCTGCCTCGGCTGACTCACCTCAACGGCCACAAAGCCCCCTGCGAGCGAACACCGACAATGGGCCATATAAACGCCAGAGCATAAAGTATGGACGCTCCCGCGGGAAACAACACGCGAGTAACGTACGGCTTGCGGGGGAACGCCCAGATACCGTCGTCGGAGTAGGATGCGACCGGAGAGATGAAGTCCGCGAGCGGGCCGACAAGCAAACGCGTTAGCGTGTCGGAGACGGCGATCAGCTGTACCTGGGCGGCGATGCTCTCCGGGGTCGGCGAGGGCAGAGAGAGGACTATCAGCCCGATGTTGGACTTGATCATCTCAGCCTACACAACAAGCGTTTGAATGGATGTATGCGCAGGGCTATGGGACAGCAGGGCTTACGGCGCCGACTAGTAGGGAGACAACACAAGCCATAACCCAGAAGTAGGGGTCTCTGAAGAGGTCAATCGCCGATAGGTGGTCAGGCTCTTGAGCAACTAGCACTGTGACATCCGCAGTGGGCTTCCGTGGCCCTGCCAACAGCGTCGACTCCTCACTCGCGTCAGCGAGGTCAGGCTCCTCGGCGGGCTCATGCTCCACATAGCTCTCTTCTACGGAGAGCATGACAGGCTTCGCCTCTATCGGTGGGCCCGGCAGGACAAGGCCGCCAAATAAGTTCACAGTGCCTGTCAGGATGGCCAGGAAGGTAAAATATCGCGTTACGTCAACGCCCAGCTCATTGTGGAAAAATCGTGTCGCAATCATCGACAGGAACAGCGGCGACATGCCGAAGATGGCGAGACTCGTACCCGAAGCAAACCCCATGTACTGCGGGAAGGTCCGCGTTGCCGCGAACAGCAGTGAGAAATAGCTATGCCATTCCGATGGTCAGTGAGGAGGATGCGAGCAGACTCGGCCACGCACGAAAGCACTGTCCCTGTACCAAGGAGGCCAAAATAAATGACAAGGTGGGGGAACACGGATCGCGACGACGCGATGGCATCCTCAGAGCTTTTGGAGTAGTCCCAGGCGAACAGGCCATATCCCAGGCTCAGCACGAGCGATGCTATGAGAGAACAGCTCCACGGCCCATAGCGGTCAAGCACTTTCCCGACGGGAGCGGCGGTAGCATATTGTCCGACCATGGCCCTGTTACAGGATCGGTTGCACGAAGACACACATTAGAAAGACTTATCACTTACGCTAGCATGATCGTGCTCAGCTGTGGCTGGGAGAGCTTCAACTTCGCCACAAGAGTGGGGGATATCAGCGGGAAGGTATAAAACCCACCCGCACATATTCTGGGCGTCCAAGTGCTCAACCATACATGTTCCTCAGGCTTCATGAATTGAAAATACTCACGCGTTAGCAGCGATAGAGCAAGTTATCAAAGCCATGCGACCCTTACTAAAGGCCCCCATTGTATAGGAGCTGGAGGAGAATACGTCCAGCTCAATGGGCTCGGCTACGAGCGACCTGTTGATTGATCTTCGGAACACCGCCACGGCCGGGCGCGAGCTTGTCGCCTACGCGCTTTATGTCATGTTAACCGGACGCTCCGCTGCAGAGATCTCGGGCTCAGGACTTTGCGCACCTTAGTCGACGATTGTAGCTGATTTCCATGCGCGTTGCTGGCCGCGAGTTCTCACGGACTTCGACCAGTCCAGTTCAAGTAGGTGGCGTGTTGCCATGATCCCCTCCGTCACGAAGCAGCACCGGCCATCCTGACATTGGAGGAGCAATCTCATCGTGTAGTTTACTACGGGTATGCGGCGGCACGCAGTGCGCACTGCCACGCCGTGAACAACATATCAGTCTTGGCACTATCGGCGCGACCCGACGACGCGACCAACTATTAATGATTCATGCACTGCTGATGGGGCTGATGGGGCCTCTAGCAACATCCCTTCAACGTGATGCGCCATCAGGTGCGCCAGTATCGCCTATTCTCACCTGGTGCAGGCCACCCAATCTCTTGTGCCCTCCGTTTTTATGGCAACCATGTCACCCAGCTTTTTCGACCGTCTCATTCAGACCGCTTCGCTTTTGCTGCTTGTGGAATCCACATCTGCTGTTGTTACGAACCGGACTATCGACGACGAGAACGGCGACTCAGTTACTGGCCTGAGGCCTATCTATGCGGGGGAGTGGAATTACGGTCCCACTTGTACTGGCTGCTTCGTCCAGCCAGACGAGTCAGACCTATTCGACGGTACATGGCATGACGTAACAGCCTCTCCAACAGACCCGTCCCCTAGGAATGTAACGATTCAGTTCAATGGTAAGTGGGCGCTGCTAAGTATATGTTAAGTTCAATCTTACATCGGATGATAACAAGGTACCGCTGTTTGGGTACATTGTGTCGTCCCAAACTACGTCGAATACGCCACGACCTACGTGAACATCAGTTTTGAGCTTGATGGAGATCTTGTCGGCATATATTCGCACGAACCGAGCGATTCTATTGAGTACCAGTACAATGTGACAGTATACGGCAACACTTCGCTGCCAAACACCGAACATACTCTTGTCATGACGCCACAACGCAAAGCCAATGCGTCGTATATGGCATTTGATTGGGTTGAATATTCGTACGTGTCAATCGTCTTTTCTTACTTTGTGATTGGCACGAAACATACCTTGTAGATATGACCCTGATGGCCTCGGCGCACACTCCTCGTCCACAACCGCAGCCTCTTCGACAGCTTCAACAGGTACCCCTACGCCTTCGGGGTCCACCACGCCGGTTACGACATCTAGCCCATCCACGCATACGACTCCCGTTGGTGCCATTGCGGGAGGCGTAATAGGTGGAGCGGCTGCTCTTGCAATCGGGCTCCTAGCTTTCTTGTATCTTCTCCGCCGTCATCGGGCCAGCGCTGACAGGATTATCATGTATCGTGGAGAAGGCCGCCTGGACGCCATCGAGGAGCCCATCGTCAAGCCGGAGCCATACATGGACAGCCCCAGCACGTCCCAAGTGGCGCTGCCGTCTGCTCTGCACCCTCAGTCCGCCGCTGAGCACGGCATTTCGGAGATTAGTTCCTCGAGCTTGTCGGCGCAGATGAACAGCGCGACAGGTGCGAGCTCCACCGCACTCGCGTTGACAGCGGCGAGCGGCTCGGCAACCGCGACTACCAGGAGCGGGCAGGGGAGCGGGCAGGGGCGGAGCAAGGCGGCAATGCGACGCGAGGAACTCGCGCGACAGATGCAGCACATCGAGCAGCACGTCGCGGACCTGCAGGGCCGGCGCAGCTCGGTACGGCAGGGCTCCACGCCTGCGGAGTCAGCGACAGAAGAGTCAAATGACATGGAGCTTAGAAGGCAGATCGAGAGTCTGCAGCTCGAAGTGGAGAGGCTCAGAGCGGAGGCCGAGGTAGCGGCGGCGGCCAATGACCCGCCACCAGCCTACGAAGAGGCGGAGGAAGAGTCCTAGAGCGACCGGTATCTACAATTCTGATGTTGTCGCATTTTAACATTGGCTACTTACAATACTTTCCAATTGTACAGCCGGTCGACGTGTCCAGCGCTGCTGATAATCAGCTGTATATGTACGGTAACGCTTGACAGATACCGCTGTCGCATAGCCTGATGAACCACTGTTGTGAATGCGAACAAGAGAAAATAAGACATTACTATTAATTAGTTCGGTTGGTAAAGATTATTGCGCTAAGTTTCGAGTGGCAGGCCAGGCATGGTGTGTGGAGCACTCATGAATGAAATATTGACTTCTAACTCTCTATATTCAGCATGACTTACATACTTTTCTTTAAGAAGTCAAACGCAGGTAGATTATCTGATGATACTACTACTATTTTCTAACTGAACTTATTGCTATCTTCAAGCATCACATAAAAGCACGTACCTTTGTTTACAAGAGGAAGTTGCGTGCATAATGTAATTCTTATCAGCGCTGTTAGTGTATGGATCATGACGGCTTCGCTACAATGACAGATTGCTGATGACGACTCAACGCACTGTTGGACAAATCTCGCTCGTCACATCCTGCGATTGGGGCGTCCGCACATCATTGTTTATACGAAGATTTGATCTTATCTTTTTCGCCACTGATAGTTGCTGCTGCCGTCCTCACACGGTAACGGAACGAAAGCCAGCACTGTCAATCTCGAGAGACGCCCCAACTATGAACTAACAGGCCGTACAATAATCATCTAACCTACTCTGACAGCTATTGCGTACTTTGCCGCTGGGTATGCGAAGGTAAGCGCCGCGACTTGCGCCTAACTTCGTCTCAGACAACTTTGATTACCACTCCGTCCCATGAAACTAGCTTATCCGTCGCAGTTGTGCTCTACACTCGTGCTTTTTTGCTATCATTGCAGGGCACTTGTTGAGAATAGAACAATTGACGATCAATTTGGTGATTCAGTGACGGGTCGTCCCCCGGTATATGGCAGTCCTACCAACAGGTCTTGGAACTACGGCCCTACATGCCCTGGATGCTTCGTACAACCAAATCCTGGCTATACATTCGACCGATCTTGGCATGATTGTACGGCTTCTCCTACAGACGGAATGTCGCACTCTCATTTAACGGTAAGTATATCGGCAATCTAGATGCAGCGGCGATGCTCATAGTGAATGAAGGTACTTCCATCTCGGTGTATTGCATAATCGCCAACACCATCCAGTACACCACTACATACACAAACCTATCCTTCACGTTGGATGGGATGCAATATGGGACATACATTCATGACCCAGATCCAACTTCTGATTACGAATACAATGTGACAGTATCTTCCGCTCAAGCTTTAACGGAACACACGCTGGTCATGACGCCCATCGGCATCGGTGGCCAAAATTCTTCGCTTATGCTCTTCGACTGGGCGATGTACACGTGAGTTTGCGGTCTCTGCGGAGATGAGGTCGCTCACAACTCTCTAGATATGAGTCGAGCGATACTGCCTCAAGCTCCCCCGTGACTGTCTCAAGCTCCTCCGCGATCAGAGTCGTAACTACCTCATCGTAACAGCAGTCCTTAGAGCCTAATGCACAATCGCGTATTCGCGATCGTACAACTCCCATAGGCGCGATTGTTGGCGGTGTGTTGGGCGGAAGAGCCGCATTGGCGGTTGGAGCGGCCCTCATAATGTGGTGTAGCTGTTGCAAACATCGACGTGCAGCGAGCATGATTCGCGTCGATACTGCCGAAACACAACGGGGATCGCTGGAAAACACCAGTGTCGCGGTGGGTCCATTCTTGGAGCAGCCGTTAATAAGCCAGGTCGCATTGGAGCCCTCAGGATCCCCAAGGCATAATGACACAAGTCACTCTGATCCCTCAGGGCTTAAAATTCTGATCATGGTCTCTGAAACGAGTAGCCTACTGGGATCTAGCTCTGACGCCCTGCTGTCGACCATCATGCATCACTACTACCACCTCACATACTGTTTCTGCTGGGGAGACCTCAAAAAGGGCGACACGACGCGAAGAACTCTCTCGTCAGATGCGGGATATCGAGCAGCATGTCGCCGCACTAGATGGACGACAAAGCTCTGTGCGTCGTGGGACAGAAGCCATGGAGGGCTGGACAGAGGCAGAGATGTACGGTGACTAGTAGAACTGAGAAGACAAGTTGAGAGCCCGCAGCTAGCTAAGTCAAACGATTAAGGGCGGAGCTGGCAGTGGCGAACGACCCACCACCAGCTTACGAGATTGCAGGCGAGAACTTCTAGATTATCTTCTCTACGTGGTAATGTCAATGATAGAGGAGCCTGTCACGTGCCAACGTGTAACGGATTGGGCGTTGGATTGGGCGTTGGACTACCGTCCCGACATCCAGTCCCGTTACTCCAGCGCCTGAACTGGGTCCTGCCGTACTAGGAAGTCCGTGACGACCGATCGTCACACAACGGAGATCACTATTTCAGTACAGCAGTCGAAAAACCATATGTATACATGGATGTAATGTTCATGGTCCCGCTATGTGTCCGTAGAATTGAGATAGAGCCGACTGCATTCCGGATATCTGAATATCACCTATCTTCTTCTTCAAAGTCATATGCAGGTGGAAGCTCCACAGCCACACGCATTCTATCCAGCTCTGCATGTAACATATCAACCCGTCTCTGCAGCTCGGAGCCATCATGCACTGTAAAGGGTGTCGACACTAATTGATGGGCAGATGTGCGGCCACCGATAGTGCCGACATTTTGGTCGCCCGGTATGGTGCCAGTGATAGGTTCAATAGCAACATCAGCCTGCTGCAGGAATGATTCTCGACGACCTCGGCCAGTACTAGTACCCATTGGTAAGGGCCTGGCAGAAGAATACGAGCGTGTAGACACCTTGGAGGGCGGAATAACATTGGCAGCGGTGGAGGGATTGGCAGCGGTGAAGGGATTAGGAGCGGATGGCGGTAGGTCTGCATCGCGAGTATGTTCTGATCTCATATTCCGCGGAAACTCTTGAACAGAAAATAATTGGACTGCAGTAGCATGGGCAGTCTGTAGTAGATGGCCTGTTGACACTGAAGGAAAAGAATTGGCTGCCCTACTCCGTATTCGTCAACATAGGTAGAGAAACGCCAGGATCAATGCCAGTAATCCAGCCACGCCGCCGACAAGAGAGCCCACTATTGCCGTGACAGGTGAACGTGAGGTGGTGGAGCTGCTATTGCCAGATGACGTCGAGGTTGAAACCTCGCCGGTCGTGGTGCTGGTGAGAGAGAAAACACTCTCCGTTATGGACCTAGCAGTGCTTGAAGGAAATCCAATGAAGCCGGATGTTTGTCTATCACCTTCTTGTGAAGTAGACGACGTCTCAGTGTCGTTCTCATATCTATACATAACACCGCACAAATGAGTGGCTAATGTATAGGAGATTCAAACCGCACGTACGTGTACATCGCCCAATCAAACAAAGCGAGTCCCCAACCAGGTTCGCTTTGTCCAACTGTCGACACCACCAGCGTATGCTGCGAATTGGAGAGGTTTTGACTGGAGAATACGGTGACGTTGTACTCGTATGCGGGCGAATTAGGGTTTGCGATGTGTATATAAGTTCCAGAAGGATGCCCATCTAAAGTGAAAGTGATATTTGTGTTGACACCGAGTCCAGTCTTGATAATATTGCATGTAACGAAATACACCCAAATAGCAGTGCCTTCGGTGCGAGCACTAAGAGACATGACATGGCACCAGGATACGTAGACCTACCATCGAACGCCAGAGTCACATTCCAAGGAGGTGGGTCTGTTGCTGCCGCTGTGCACACATGCCAGGTGTGATCAAACGTATCCGGCGGATATGGTTGTACGCCGCAACCAGGACAGTCAGGTCCATAGATCCAGCTTTGTCCTTGTGGACCTTGGTAAACAGGGAGCTTGCCTGTTATAATGTCTCCGTACTCATCGTCGATAGTCCTATTCTCGACTAAGGCCCTGCTAGGTTGGGCACCCAATAGGAGTTCGAAGATCCCAAGAACGAGCCTCGAAGTGAACTTAAAGATCATAGTAGTAAGCATCTTCTGGTCGAATGCCACTAACCTGTTGGCTCAAGATCACAGGGTAGACCTGGAGAAGGTGATCTAAATATCCATGAGCCAAAGCCGTGAGGCTATTCTCCGAGCAGTGACATTCTGATGCTGCCCTTTGCTGACAGATGCTTACAGTACTGTTCATCGCAGCGGGAAGTTATCTGAACATGACGGGTGATAGCGGGCCTTAACCAAACACATCTTCTATAGAAAAGCATCTTGATTAGGCAACTCCTTAATACGGTAGCCACTGCCCATGGAACCCGCCAACCGAAGCTGGAGTTTGTCGCACCTCGGCTACGTCACGGTAACTCTACATTCCGTGCGAGAGCACGGGTTATCTAGCTAGTTATCGAGAAAAGCCATATTGGCCAATATGTTGTTGGTTGCCTGAAACAGGTTTCTAAGCATCATCGATCATCAGTTAGTGACAGGTGCGATTCAGAACCCGACCTCAGCTTTTTGATAGTAAACTTGAACATCGAGGATGTTTGTGAGTGTGATGATTCCACAGTGCAGAGAGCTCTGATCTGCAGAGACGGATCCATATGTAACAGGCAGAGATGGATGGAATGCGTACGGCTGTGGCGCCTCCGCCAGCATACAACTTCGAAGAAGGCCGGTGGTGTCAAAATGCAGTCAGGGCTCTATTTGCGGACACATAGCGAGATCTTAGTTACATGGGTACATTCATGTATACTCTTTTTCAAGCCGCTGTACTGAAGTAGCGATCCCCAGTGTTGTATCGTAGTTGGCACCGGCACGTTGCCGGTGAACAAGCGCCGAGCGTCAAACGCACATAATCCCTCCCAGAGTGCTCGACCCACTTCCCAAAGTTGGCATGCCTGGGTTCTGAGTGCCGTGAACCTAAACACAGGTGAGTAACAATCTTTGTTGTGATCAAAGATCGATCCGTGAATGCATTATCATGCGCATACACCGCCAGGCTGTTGGCTGATGCTCGCTTATCTGTCTATCTGTCATTGAACATCCGGGCACCGGCGGATCCCAGTAAGAGCGTCTTGACATGCAGCGCAGGCAGCGCCTGAGTCCATCTATATGATTGACAGGTGATTTCGTCCTGACGGATAGTATCGTATTCCCTTGTGTTCACATGATAACTCGGAGTCTATCACCGCATCTTCTCTTTATGATGCTCTGGAGGATCACCAGAACTTCTCGCACGTATCCATACACTGTACAGCTCTGTCGAAAAACGATCAAATCAGGTTACGTTGATGCTAGCCATATCACCATGTCGAGGCGAGTCTCTGTACCGGCTTCTATGAGTTGAAATTGACAAATATTGAGAGCTGACAGATGACATATCGATGATATCTTAACGCATTTGGCAACGAGCTCTCATATTATGGGTGGAATTGAGATGTGGTGAGAAAGCGGGTTGATTCTGGCTATAACGGAGACCATCTGATGCCATTACCATGATCTAAACCAGCATTCCCGAACGTCTGGATGCAAGCAGCAACTCATCGACTCATCCTCGAACCATTCCTCTTTTGCAGAGTATCGCAAGTTCGCTATGCTCATGTCGTCCCGCCTCCGCTTAGCTGCCCTGCACCTCTTGTCGTTATTGCAACCTGCTTTGTCTCTTGTTGAGACAAGAACCATCGACGACGAGAGCGGCGATTCTGTTACAGGGGTCAAGCCGATATACCAGGGACCGCGTGGTTGGAATTATGGACCTGCATGTCCTGGATGCGGTGTTCAGCCGTATGCGCCCTATACATTTGATCGCTCCTGGCACGACTGTACTCCACACCCAACTGATACATCACCTTGGAATGTTACTTTGACCTTTACTGGTATGTTCCGGCCCCATTGCGTGGGTCTCCTCCTTGCTTACAATCTATGAACAGGTACCGCTATATGGGTGTATTGTATCATGGCCAACACGATAGAGTATATCACGACATATACAAACATCTCTTTCGTCTTGGATGGATCTCCAGCTGGTACATTTGTTCATGAACCGATCCTGACAACGTCGGATTACGAATATAACGTCACGATCTATAGTCAACAGAACTTGGAGAACCGAGAACATACGCTGGTGATGACACCGGTGGGTAAAGGAGGAGAAAACTCGTCTCTAATACTCTTTGATTGGGCGATCTACTTGTGAGTTTGCTGCACGATATCCTTCTGCCATCCATTATCGTACTTACTATATTGTACAGATACGATGACGGCATTACCACATCTAGTACTACCACATCTAGTACTACCACATCTAGTACTACCACATCTAGTACTACCACATCTAGTACAATGCCAGAAGCGCACACTAGACCGACAATACAACCAACGTCTCAATCACCGACTACGGTTTCTGTGATATCCTCCTCCAAAGTGTCTCCCTCTGAGACACAACCAATAGGAGCTCCAACTGCTTCTACCGGACCGGGAATAACTGCCTTCACATCCACCAGTATACCCACTTTTTCGAGCGGTACCGTCGAGACGTCCTCGGCCGTACGGGGTTCTGCGTACAATACCTCTGATCACATGTCAGCAACTCGCAGCGTTCCGTTTGGTCCAACAAGCAGCACACAAATGGCTTCGGGAACATCGATATCACATTCCTCTGGCGCGAGAAACTTTCCTGTTGCAATCGTGGCTGGGGCAGCCGCGGGAGGCACCGCTGCTTTGATAATACTGATTCTGGCAATCTGCTGCGTGCGCCGAAGGCGGCGCGCTTCAAGTGATGAGCGCAGTGGAGATGACCGTGTCTCCCAGGCAAGAATACCTACCCGACTGTTGGATGCAACGCTACCGATTTCCATGAACTCGACGTTGTTGGAACGTCCATCTCCGCACATCAACGACAGCTGGGATTCGGAGGAGGCTCTACTCTCCGGCATGTCGATTTCAGGGATTCGCAGCGATGATCCGTCCAGTGATACCGGAATCTCCACTTTTGCTCCCGACACGGATCCGAGCCTGGAGGGTTCTCATCAGGAGAAAGTTGAAACGCACTCTGACGCTCTCCCACGGTATATGAGCGGAATGGAGAACTCCGATAGTGCATTGCAGCAACAACATCGACCCTCCTTGCGCCGTCACCGTTTGAGCCTACACCCTCCCGCATCTACTGGCAATGTCGATGTTGTGCCTGACAATGCAGCAACGACGCACGACGAGGTTGAAATGCGCAGGCAGATAGAGCTTCTGCGGTCGGAGGTGGAAAGGTTGCGGGTCGAGATCGAGCCCCCGGCGTATGAGTAACTGACGCGTGAGCCATACCTCCACTTCGCAGTGAGTTGATTTCTTGGCGCATTCCAAACAGCTCAATAGCTGACATCGAACAGCAGGTATAGGCCTATCGCCCCTCAAAATAGTAGCAGCAGCTAGCAGAGACAGAAGAAATGATCAAGCGCAAGTTGAATGTCGACAAATCGCAGCTCAGCGGCGATAGCACCAAGCTGGTCTCAGACGAGATGGTTGACTTGTGTGGTTTGCTCATGAGTACTCCTCATTATCGTTCCGCATATTTCACATTGGACATCGACCATGAAACCGCCCAGGACGTTTTATATAATTAGAATGTACAACGACGACATATTCTCACTTGTACCAGATGGACTGATATACTCTGGCGATCTCCCATTTCTACACTTGCAACTGCACGCTGCGGCGGGCGACTGCAGATTGCTATTTCGAAGCCCCGGACGATTTGGATTTCGGGCGGCAACTACAGGCAGTCTAGGTCCTCCGGCCTATCGTCGCAAGTGTAGATGTAGATTTGGGGCACAATTTGAAGCAGCGTGTGCGATCTATGAGCACAGTGGGTTTTGTCCACCGCTTTGAGCTCAACACCCTGCTTTCTACTTTCATGCGAGGTTGCTAACATCCGTCGTGCACTAATATCGCACTGGGGCGATTCGCAAACGGTAATCATGACTGTGGCGTCGAATAAGTACTGTGGATTTTGCAGCGCATTCTTCTCATAAGCGCCGCGGAGTAATACCCATATCCCATTGTTCCTCGTTCCATAATCATTGCTCCATCCTGGAAGGGCCGAATCATGATAATCGTTTGCGAATCGCCCCTGCTACCACACTATAGCTTTTTTCGCATAAGTCGCTGAAGATTCTTGGTCGATCGTCTGCTCCACTTGGCTGTAGAGAGCCTTAGCCAAGAGCAAGAGACTTTTGTTTTGCAAGGCTGTGGAGCTTGCTATCGGCGCCTAGGCCATGCATTCGACTCATGGCAAGCTCCATAGTCTTGCGTCTACGAGCATGTACGTAGATCTTGGTCGAGATGGCAGCATTTGTCATAGAGCCATTCGCTCTGTATGTCCTGCTTTCAATAGTAGCGGACTTTACTGGACCGATGTTTGCTAGTTACGAATTGATCAAAATTGATAAGGCTGTACAAGGAGTGTATGAAACTCTGCGTCGGAGTGGTTGCTATGCAGTGGAGCCGCTCGTGGACTGCCATATAGGCACGCGCATCAAAGCCGTCAGCGCTCTCGGCCCTCTCTTGGACAGCAGAACGCGCACCTGGTCCGAACTCAGAGCTGGGTCCTCTGTGTTCTGGTAGTCACTGTCACCGTTGAGCGGTATCCGTTCCTTCTGTAAACTTCGGCTCGGTTAAACGGCATCATGAACAAACTCTTCACGGCTTACCGGTATTTTACCTTCGGTGAGGCGCCCCCTTGCTTCGCCAGTCAGGATCTGATTGTCAATTGGTATTGCCACTCTCAGTCCTCTTTGTCATCTGCAATGTCGTGCTTTGCGCGGTGACTGCATGGAATCTCTCTGTGGCGCTCGCGGTCCAGTTTACCAGTATGTTGATCAGACTGTCATTATGGCTGTGACCATGCACAATGATGCTAACATAGCATTTCAGCATCCATTCAGGTCGATGCATTCGTGATCACTATTGCTAGTGTCGGGCTGCTTTTCATATTCCCGATGTAGGCGATAGCTGTGTTTTCGTGTAATGGATGCTCAAACTCCAGGGATTTTGTTAGCATGTTTGTGGATGCCATGCGCAAGGAGTCCGTCACACGGCAGGTTTGGTTCGAGTGCGTCTGGGTTGGATTCTTCTGTCTGCTTGAGCTGGGTAAGTACAGAATGGCCCTCGATTCGAACGGGACTGACCAGCAGATTCTCTGCAGGCAGTGCTGGTGCTGTGACAACTACCATCTCTGGCATGCAGTGTGTTACCTCCGCAACAGGTACGTACGCTGCTCGTCCTCAGCTCATCTTCTGATGTCTTCTCCTCAGATGGCGTCATTAAGCTTGGGCCCTGCACATCCAATATGCTCATGCTAGCGTTCACATGGACTAGCGCTGCTGCATGTACGTCTCGACTACATTCTACGAGTCTGCGCAGTAGCTGACATAGTCTCAAAGTGATGCTGTACCTCGTCACTCTATCGGTGACTGCAATGCTGCACCAGCACGATGACCCGCTTGTGTGGAAGTCGAACGTGCTGGAGTACTCCTGGTTTACTATGAACGCATCCCTCGGCGACGCGCCACGGTCCCCTACGAAGGGCACGCAGCCCGGCCGCAGGTCCTTCATGATCTTCGCATCCCGCGACAAGCAGACGGAATTCTCCAAGCGCATGGTGGCAAACCGGGATATGGAATCGGACAAACGCAGCTCTTGGTCAACATTCAACTCGGAGAAGCGCAGCTCTCGGTCGACGTTCGATTCGGAGAAGCTCGCTCCTTCTGACGACCCGTACAAGGCTGAGCAACCCGCGCCAACCGAGCGCGCGCCCACGCGCGTGCCTCCACGGCCGCTCCAACTGTCCGCCATTCCTGGTTCTGCAGCTGTAGTATCGACCCCCAAGAGTGGCCGGACGCTCAGCGTCGACAAGGTCGCGCCGTCTCCCGCTGCAGAGTCTCCAAACCCGGCTGCTCCCAGGACCGAGCGCAAGAAGCGGACACTCAGGCTCCATCGCCCGCCATCACTCGACCTGTCTCGGATCAGCTCATTTCGGCAAACATGAAAGATGCGACGATCAGATTGCATAGATTCCGAGAGCGCGTAGCGCAGGACGTCGGATCGCGGAGATCGCGACATACAAGAGTGTTTGTGACATCAGAGGTTGCGTTGATCGCCGAGTCGGTCAGAGCAGGTCTCACTGGGTCGCTGGGCGGCCCGTCAATGACCGCGCGCCGTTATGTAGCATGCAGAGCGAGCTGGCACCTGCACCTGGTGCAGTGGCTGTGTAGCGTAGTTCAAATCGCTCTGGTAGCGAGAAATTATGCAACTACATGCCCCGACAACGAATTGAGATTCAACGTCGAAGCATCAAAGAAACTGTCTGGTACATTTTGTGTCGCTGCATTCAATTCGTCCTGCCACTGGCCTGGAACACCACACTTCATCTCACACTCCGCGCTTCATCAATGCTCTCCGAACACCAGCCCCAGCTCACTCAAGATGAAGTCGCACTGAGCCACCCTGTACGGTTCGAGCGTTTCCGTCGCCGTCGCGTTGATGACAAGCTCGTTATCTCCAGTGTATGGCGGCCATTCGAGCACCGCCCCCTCGTAGTTCGGGTTGCCGGTCCACGCGAGCGACGTCCAGCGATTGATAACCTCGCGTGTCGTCACGACATGGCTCTCCGTCAGTGGCTGGTAGAGATTGTCGGTCTCTGCCGTTGCGAACACCCAGTACAGCTCATCTGCGTGGCAGACCTGCCCGGGGCAGGTGGCGGGGTTCGGCGTGAGTGGCGACCCGAGCCCGACGGCAAACTCGACCTTGTACGAGTTGCCGGGGTTCGTCGTGTTCGTCTCGAGCGAGGACAGGTACACCATCGGGCAGTGGACCTCGAAGTCGGTGATGAGCTGAGCGAGGGTCAGGACCGCTCCAGAGATGCCGTCCTCTGCGGGGGCGGTCTGGTATGGATATAAGTCCGTGGCATTTAAGATACGCTCTGCCTCAGTGGTGTTGAAGAATAGGGAGAGATTGTCTGGGAACACGGAAGTGTTCGAGTTCGGCGCGATGGTAGTCGGTAGGAAGTAGCAGTACTCGCACTCATTGCTCGACCAGATTGTCGGCACCCGGGCGTACACGCCGTCTTTGATACTGGATGCGATGTCGTTGAGCACATAGTCGCCGTCAATGACAATGTTCCATGCTATGCCGAGATTGTATGAGGCTATGGCAATGTCAGCGGCGGAAAGACCCTGGACACAAGTTGCCATCTCATCAGTGAACGTTGTAGATGAGTTCGCCGCGCAGCCGAGTGCTTTGGCCAGTATGAGCGAATTATTTAAAGCGAGTTCCGGGGTCAGGAATATATCGTTTTGAGCGAAATCAGACTCGAGAATAGCAGCACCTGTAGCATACTGGTTAGCAGTAGACCTGCAATGTTCCTGAAGCGAGGCTTACTGAAAAGACCTTCAGTGTGTGCTGGGTTTGTTCCGATCAAGTACCTCGTCATTGTACCGCCGGCGGATTCGCCGAAAATGAGAACTCTGGTGGGCTGTGAAATTTGAGCGGATAGTTCAATGCATTGCAAATGGAGCCTAGAGGTCTACTTACATCTCCGCCAAACGCTTCGATGTTATCTTGGACCCATTCAAGGGCAAGAAGGGCATCCTTGAGTGCAGCGTTAGAGGCATTGAACCAACCGAAAGCGGTCAAGCGATAGTTGATCGTGACAAGGACGACACCGCCATACGAGACCAGGTTGGTTCCATCGTAAATATTCGAAATAGAATTCCCAACAAACCCACTTGTGGTCATGTTATACGGGAATGGACCACTGTCACCGGTGTTTAGCCCGCCACCGTGGACTAGGTGTGGACAAGCATCAAATTATTGACCACGACTATAAATAGATAGTGACTTGCTGAAGAACATCACGGGAAGCCTTGGAGCGCCATCGTCGCTAGTGCTTCCCGTTCGCACAACAGGGGTGAAAACGTTCAAATACATGCAGTCTTCATCTGTATGCACCTCGTGACCGTTGTCCGCATCTGGCGGCTACACGGACCGTCAATATATACACCGTGACTTCTTTGCAATATCTCAGACCTGTGCACACATTGCTCCATATTCGAGAACAGTTCGCTCAGTGTCTTGCTGCACTTGATAGGCAACTGGGGGCTGGAATCTCGCCTCTCCTGCGGTTGACTCGGCATACTGGATGCCCAGGAATCGGAAGCTGAACTTGTCGCGGTACCCCGTCAATATGCCAGCAGAAGGAGTTGAGAGCTGTATTTGGCGAGTAGTGTCGTAGCTAGAAACGTTGGACCGGGTGAGCGGTGCGGAGTTTGTGCAAAGCACTGGCAAACTCTCGCCCGGGTCGACTGCCGAGGTAGACGCCCCGGCCTCAGAATACTCATAGCTAGAAGAAAATATCGCGCAGCTTGCAGCAGCTGTGGCAGACAGTCAGTACAATTGCCACACTGATGACTTCTTGTTCGCTTACAGTCACCTGCAACCCAGATGCTCTGGGAGTAGTCAAGCGCCGCACCGTGCCTGTCCGATGTCAGTACGGTAGTGAGATTGGCGGCAGTCAGTCCAGTTCCATTGGGATAAGGAAGCAATGCCTCTTGAAGCTGAGCACAAGCCGCATATGCCTCCGAGCACGTAAAGCCGCTCTTCAGATACAGTGCACTAGCGCGATTTGGGTTCGACGGGTTCAAGTCGTTGTTTGAGACGATGACAACGTCGGTGTCCGGGTACGCCCCTAAGGCGATGGTTTGCGTCGGAACAATTGTCAGCGCGCCCCAAAGCGCAAACAGATGAACGAGCCGTGTGATTTTGGCCATCTCACCTAGGGCGTGCGATCACTTCGTACTCATTGTGCTGGGATTTATACCTCTGAGCACCCGAGAGCAATTCCGTGTTCTCGCCTTCCCTACCACCTGATGATGCGGTCACAGACCTCACGGAGCACCGAGAAATGTATTCCGATGCTTGAGGACATCCCATTCGGAAATCCGTCAAGATCAGCGCTAAGCCGTTACTTGGCAGGCCACAAACCAGGTTCGCTATATATATATGAGCTGCGTCACCTTCTATACAAGCGGGATTGGATATTCGGCGACGCGGTGCGATCATTTGACTCCTCGTCAACAATAGCCGTGTTTACTATAGACGAGATTTCACCTAGCATTCTCCGGTCGAGAAACGGCCCAAGGTCCCCCGGGCGGTTTAGATGTCCATCCTACAAGATAGCTGTGTGTTGTAAGATGTATACACTGCAATAGTAGGACGGAAACCCAACGTGTGCCGAGCGACTTGTTGCTCACGATCGTCACTAGTCACTGATCATGCAGGTTTGTGGGAGACGGGCGACGTGTGAACGATGCATCAACGCTATGGCCAAGCCTTACGAGAACGCGAGCAGCGCGAGGCTTTGAGTGTACTATCCAGCATCACTATGGCAGTGCCACAAGCCTCGCTTCGGACTGGTTTTGCTGCTAGCTATTCCGAATTGTCAGGATACTGTCCAGATCGACACGTTGTCCTCAGGCTCGATCGAGACGTGGAACAGTGCAGGTAACTGTATACACATTGCTTGCTTAGTACATCAATGTCGTGGTTCTTGTAGTGCGACAATTATAGCATACCTCATACATATATACACATAGCTTCCCAAGATAAGCATCCACGGCCATAGGACTCTGAAAACACCGCATCCCGTCCGATCTGCGCAGTTAAGCAGAGTGCCGCCCAGTTAGTACCACGGTGGGGGACCACGCGGGAATCCTGGGTGCTGTGGTTTTCCTTTACTTTTTTCATACTCGAATTTTGTGAGCTAGCAGATCAGACTTTGTACCGCCACGGCATAGATATATATGGTGTAAGAACCGAGAGGACTTGCGGCGACCAAACTCAGGTCGAAGCATCTGTAGCTGCCGACTGTTGCCCATTAACTAGTCATATGGCTTTCTGACGGATTAAAGAAGGCCATCTGATTTGATTGATAGACCCGACTGTCTCAGTAACTTCCATGCATTGTTGCACAAAAAATTGCACGGGATATTGGGGGAAATGGCAGTAACCACTAGTGCTCGCAACGCTGTCCATATGGGCGCTTGCCAATCTTCCTCTCAGCGATCTTCCTCTGGTGTCTAACGAGTCTGATTTCTACCCTGCTGCCTCGCGTCGCCAACTTAGCTGGGCATGTTGCCTCATGTTACAATTTTCAAGATGCAAAGCTGATCTAGAATACTTGTGGGCATATGTGGGTGGTGCACCTCGCGTGCCCGGCAGGCGCACCGAAGCGTGCGCACGCCGCCGACGAAAAAGTATAAGAGCCGGCGCTCATTCATGTCCTGTCGCGCCTTGCTCTATTGTGTTCTCGGTAAACTATTGTTCCTCATTTAGTTCCTTCGGTAACCTCCTCATTATAAGACCATGCTTGGCCGCGGACGACCGTTTGTGGCCCCGGCGGTCTTTGGCTGCTCTAGATTCTATCCTGTTTGCGTTTTGACCTCGCAGCACTTGCTCCGACATTTTACTTCCGTTCTGCTTAAAGATACCCTTCAACGTGCTCTTCACCAACCATCAGGCCACTCGCAATTCCAACTTGTATCCTTTCTGTATCCAATTGCTCGTCAGCGCTCACCATGATCCGGAATCCGTTCATTGTCCTGCGAGTTGTGGTATTCTGTGAGTGGCTCGTATTTGCATCCGTCTGTGGCCGTACTCACATGTAAGTAGTCTTTTTGCTCTACCTGAACGTACTCGCAATGGTTGTAGCTGCGTGGAATGTGGTTTCATTGCAAGACATGTATGTAAATCGTGAGTGTACGCCACTTCTTCTAATGCCACGAATACTCATTCAGCATGACAGTGAATGGTGCACCCATTTTTGTCATTTTCAATGCATGCTGCATCTTGTTCTACGTTCCAATGTACGTTCCTGTGTGCTCATATCAAGCTCAAGTAACTAACGATGGTGTAGGAGCCTCGCCGAGATTGTCTTTCGCTCGTCTTGGGCTCCTAAGGTGATGTTCGAGTGCGCGTCGACTGCAATTTTAGGCATACTGCAACTTGGTATGTAGCCAACACGCTGAAGTGATCGTATGATATGCTTATTGTATGACAGCGTGTGCAATAGATGTTACAATTAATGGACCTACTGTACAGTGCCACTCGGCAGGTCAGTTTTCTTGCCTTCGCTTATTGACGACAATCTGACAGTAGTGTTTCCACAGGTAGATCGAGCGCTTGCGCTTCATCCGCTCTCTTAACTGCTATCACATGGATATCCAGTACCCTCTGTATGTGAAGATGCTGGTACCAATAGCTGTATGACGCTAACCGACATACAGTGCTGCTCTATTTCCTAGCCCTGGTTGGCACAGCAGCTGCTCACACCAACGCATACCCCGCTCTCTGGGGAACGCCGATTACCTCCGTTTCTTGGTTCGTGGAGCCTCGGTTGCGGTTCCAAATGGTCTCGAAAGATATCGAATGGGACAGCAATTCCAACCCAGTCTTCAAGGGCGACGAATCTCCGAAGGCACGCGCCACTCGTTCTGCCTCTCCTGCATCCGGGTCTACCACCGCATACTCGGAGAAGCTGAGCCCCATCAGGGGCCTTGAGATCTCTCTGCCACAATGCCAGAGCGTAGAAAGCTTCCGTCCGAACTGGGCGAAAGACCTTGAGACGCGTCGGGGCGTCGACCGGCCATTCATTGCCTCTCCGCAGCCGCCGGATAGCCTGCGCTTCCCCTGGCTGAAAGACGACGAACCGCGCCGCGTCGTCGAGCGGCCGTTCGGCGCGCCCGCGAATGCCAGGTCTCCAACAGACAGGCTTCGCTCCTACTGGAGCGCGTCCACGAACACGGTCTCGATCTACTCGACACCAGCACCGCCACTTCCCGCGAAGGCTCGCACATTCACGCGCGGCGGCGCGCAACATACGGGCAATGGCGAGTACGTAGTGGATGTCCGAAACGACTCCCTTCCCGTCATCACCCCCTCCCCCAGCCGTCCTATCTCTTACGGAATCTTTCCTGACGACGTGCAAGACCCAGATGCGCCCATTGAGTACCGCCACCGCTCAGAGTGGATCTCTGCGGAGGTACCGCAAACGCGGGGCGTTCGCACGCGACCTGAATATTGATTATTCACCGCCGCATCACCCCATGACACGACCATTCAACGAAGAAACGCTATGTAGACACTGGACTGTCTCGCGGACTTGCATGTAGTATAACATCCGCTGTATCGATCGGCTTATTAGAGATTTGTAACAATACATCTGTATGTACTCCAATACACTGTTAATCGTGTCCGTCGAATGGTGGATAAGCAGCACAATGAGACTCCGGATAAATGTAGCGTGTCCATACACAAAATCAAGAAGCCTCTAGATTTCTGAGTGCTCCAATACCCTGAGCCGTTCTCGTAGCCTTTGATTCTCTTCGCGAGCATCTGCGAGGGCGACTATAACCCCCTCAAGCTCTTGTCTGGTTTCTGCCAGTTGCTGAGCATCCCCTTCTTCCAGCTCTCCAGCGCTGACAGCGATACCTATGGTTGACAAGTTGAGCATTGCTGTGTCCAGGTACAGCCGTGTACTGCTCATACCTTGAACCAACTTGACAAGCCGCCACAACCGTAGAACAATCAGCAATGACGCCAGCTCTCTCTCGCGTCCTCTTAGAACGACTTCCAATACGAATGTTGTGATTATCACGACAGCATCAAAGAAATGAAGCGACGAGTGTGTAATATGACTCCCGGGCTTGTAATATCTCCACCCAAATGACCAAGTAGCAATAGGAATTTCGATAAGGAAGAGTGAGTTGATGGCAAGGGAGACATATGCGAGTACGGTAAGCCACAGAGGCTGATCCTCCTCGTTGGGCGCGCACGTTTCGTCGAGGAAAGTGTAGCTCAGATCAGCGAGGACGCAAGCCGAGTCAAGTAGTACCTATACCACCATAGACACAACATGTTGGCCGCATAGACAGCAGCAGAGTAAGAGGAATACGAGCCAGTGCTATGACCGTCTTGTGCAGCCTGCGCGATTCCAGGAACTCCGCAGTCTGCTCTTGCCTTGTGATGTACTTGCTTGGCAGTGTCTCTGCTTGGTCTGCCTCATAAGCATTGTGAGATGGTAGAAGAGGCTCTCGTTCGGACATGTTGTGGTTGCGATGGCGAGGAGACAAGCGGCGGCCCTGCACAGGTTCGCCTCCGGCGCTACAGGGAACATGCGCTACGGCGGCTACCAGCTGCATCAGCTGCATTACGCGTTGTGTCACGTATGTGACGTATCGTGCCTTGCGCGTTTCAGCTTGCCTGTTTCAGCCGCGATTGCCTCATCTTAACAGCTTGCGGGAGACAGCTCAGACACTCGGCGAGTCGCCATGTAGTACGTTTTAGTGTGCCGACGACTGCCCCGAGGATGCATACAACTACCCCTGGTCGCGTCCGGCGTCGTCGTCGGTTTGTTTGAGTGAGGCTGCGCTTGTCAAACTATTGATGACCATCACAAGCTCTCACTACAACGCCGGCATCTTGATGATCCGCAGGAAGGAGGCTGTCAAATATGCGCCTCTCGATGCAGTTCTGTCTCAGGATCCCTTTCCTCTCCCTTCATTTCATTTCTGGGCACTGACTGCGTCGGCCCCTGGTTTCTTTAGTCCCTGGCGGCTTTTGGTCTTCTGTTCAGCTGTGTTACTAAAACCGTTTCTTTTATTTCCTTCGTTCCTGTGAATAAACTTACCATGGAACCTTGGGTCCTGTTCCGCAAATTCCGCACTGTACTTTTTGGTAAGTGCTGGGGGGTCAACATGAATACTGCCTGTGTTCACCAGATGTGCACAGCTGTAATTTCCGTGATTAGTCTATTATGGGCCATTCTGCTGTCAGTTTATCTGGCTCGTGAGTGGAAGCATGGAGATAAAGCGCAACGTCAGTAATATCATCAGCCCGTCCGGTTCAAATGCTAATTAATGATTTCCGGCCATAGGGATCATCGTTCTCTTGATGATCTGTGGAAATGTCTTCACATCTGTCCTGCTCTATCTCATGTGGGTGTTTCGAAGCAATGGAACTGCATTGAGATCTCACCGTCTTCAAAGGATCGTTGTCATGTTCCAGCTCTGGTTGGACTTCTCACGGACCGTATTCCTCTTTGCTCTTCACTTTGGTGCGTTATTTCAATCCTGAGGACCTCGCAATAAGCTCAATGAAGTCGCCAACAGTTCTTGCTGTTCTTCTATCTATATTCGGACACAAGTTCGATTGCACTGTCTTCGGTAAGATCTGACTTCATCTCATATGAATACATTCCAACACAAATTGCAACGCAAATTGTGAATAGGATCCAGAGACACTTGTGATAGCGTGTACGATTTTGCACTATTTATTGTGTGGAGCATGGTCGCACTCTGTGAGTCCCAATGCCATTGATCTATGTCATTGGCTTACTGTTCTCTAGTCGTCGTACATGCGGTGGTACTCGGTGTTATGTCTCGCATGCCGCGTCCAGAGCCTGACATGACGGAGAAGCTCGTCTCCGAAACGAGTTCAGAGAAACCTAGAGGCGACATCGAGGAAAACATCGAGCCGGATCCGGATAGCCCCGATTCGGTTGTGTCGCAGGCTGAACGCGTACAAGCTGCTCCCGCGAGACTGGTCGTCATGGAGGGTGCCTCGCGCCCTGTATACACCCCTCCTCCGCCTCGGAAGCTGCTGCTTGCTGATAGCGCGAGAGGCTCGTATGGCACCATGGACCCGACGGACTACCTCCCCACGTTACCTTATGGAGCTTCTTCTCTGGAGGGTTTCATGACATCTTCGAGCCCCGCGCCCTCGTATACCTCGCAGGATCCGGTCTTCTCACGCCCCCCACAGTCTGAGAGCCGCTTCCATCCACGCCCGTTCCACCTCGACCAGAACGCGCTTTCTCGCTCGGGTTCAGTGTCCTCGGTAACGACTGTCGATTCTGTGATCAGCGCATACAACCAGCTCCCGGACTCGAACGCGCCAGCGCGCCCTACCCTTGCCGTGGTGGCACAGCACAGGCGGTCCGCATCACTAGGCGCGAGATCCTTCGACACCTTGCCACCGCAATTGCGTCCCGGCACACCCCTCGGGAACCGTTCACCTAGCCCGGCGCTCAACGCCCTCGCCGCACAGGTCCATACGCGCACGCGCACCGCGACGCTGGATTCAATCCACTCTGTTGTCCCCAGCCTGCTCTTCATGGAAGGCGAGGCGTCGCCCGCGCGCGCACATATGAGGGCAAACAGCAACTCATCGACGCGCTCGAACTTCTCGAGCTCATCGCTGAGCCGCCAGCCAACCGTGAAGCTGCACCTACCAAACCCGTACGACACAGTGGATGAGCCGCCCGTGCCCCAGCGGAGTGGCAGTCTTGACTTGACCACCGGTTCCGCCGTCTAGAAGTCTCTGGAAACATCTTGGCCCGTCTAGGATATCGGTGCACCTAACGACCTGTCCGCACAATCAGTATGGTGGACGCCGCCTGTCCACATACCTGTGTTCTTCGCCCCCGCGCACACACTCATTGACACTGGGATCCTGGAGACGGACATGGGCGGGTTTCTCGCTCTGGACATGCTTATATCGCCCCTATTGTCCTGTATCTGTCCAACAGTCAGGATCATTCTTGGTCGTCATGATACGGACATGTTCACTGATGGTATGCTGTTGCAGTAGTATCAATGAAATAGCGTCGACACATCGATACAGAGAACGTAGAAGTGCGTGCAGCTAAGTCACTGAGCCGTTTGCTCGCCAATACAGTGACACTTGAGCTACTTAGACCGTTCACATAATCGGAGGCGTCTAATGTCTCTTGAGTTTTGCAAGTCCCATCAACCTAAGTGGCGCCACTTGCCGAGCTCCATTTTTGTGGCATTTCGTGATTTACACGATAGGTGAGGTGTATCATATCAGACCCACTCCCTCGGATGTTTCAGCACCTGTATCGTCTTCCCTTCCTCCGAACCCTGGTCAGATCCCATTTCACTCATGTATTCCCACCTCGCCGTCTCCGGAATGCTCATGAGCACACTCTCAACCCTAACCCCGGGCGTCGACAACCCGAACTTCGTTCCCGGCTCACACACGAGATTAAACTCCACATATCGTCCACGGCGTAGCCCTTGCCACCGCAATGCGCGTACGTCGCTCTGCATGCGCATGCGGCGCTCTAGGATAGGGAGATATGATGGCAAAAATCCATCAGCGAGAGCTTGAATGAACGCAAAGACCGCGTCTTGTGTTCTCGGCCGGCTGTGCGAGAGGGCGGGATCGGCGTCGAGGCGGGCGTGTGTAGCATCCGACAGGTCGCGGAAGAATATGCCCCCGACGCCGCGGTGCTCTTGCCTGTGCGGGATGTAGAAGAACTCGTCGCACCATTGTTTGCATGCGGGATAGAGCGTGGTGCCACCGTGCGCGTCGCACACCGATTTGAGCGTTTTGTGGAAGTGGTGGGCATCTTCCTCGTATAGGTACGTAGGCGTAAGATCTGTTCCGCCACCGAACCACCACGCGAGGACTGTCTTCTCGTCCGCATGTCCATGTTCGGACGATTTCTGGGAGGCACTCAGAACCTCGACGTAGCGGTAGTGCATATGGATGCTAGGCGCATGAGGATTTCGTGCATGTACGACGACGCTGGTCCCCGTTGTGTACATGGGAAGACCTAAGGACGGATCCTTGGGGATCGACGGATGAGTCACACCCATGTGTCGTGCAGCGGCCGGAGACAATACGCTGTGAACGACGGATGTGTTAATCCCTGCTTTCTCGAATATCGAGGCATTTCGGATGGTGACAATGTCAACCCTGCGAAGACGCAGGTGGTGCCTCCGCCACCCTGAGGCCGAGACCATTCATCGCGCCTCGGCGGTGGTGCTTCTGGATCAAACTTCTGCAGCGCTACAATGATGTTTTGTTGCAGTGCGGCGAAGTATTGCTCAGCCCGCTCTCTCATGGAATGTGTGGGAGTTGACATGTTGGCGGTCCAGCTAGTGTGGTGATGTAAACGGGAGATGACGACTTGCCTACCGCCTAGCTGCCCTCGCAGTCCAGATGTGCCCAAGGCTGAAACATGATCCTGGTCTAGGAGCTTCGCGCATCACGAGCGAACGTATGCAGTCGATTCCCTTTGATTTACTGTACAAGAATTGTCCATGTTGCCAGCAGTCCATCCGATCAGCTGGTATACTGGCTTAGCTTAGCCGATCCTGAGTCCCAACGCGAAGCCTGCAACAAATGATGCTCTCTCTTGGAAATCTGCAGTCAAGAAATCGATAATCCACCGGAACAAGGAGCCGACGGTGGGTGCCCTCCTCTGCCCGCTAGCGTCCGTCCTGTAAAACAAGTTCTCAAATCGGGAGCTTGCGCGCGCCCAGTCGACGCGAACAAGAGATAAAGAGCCGAGATACTGTCCATCTGCTGTAAGCAGTATAATATGACTTTACACGATTGACCTGACCTGCAGTAGCACGAAGACTCCGCCAAGGACGAAAGCGACAGCTTTTGCGCCTTTCTTCACAAATACCCCAGCGCATACACCCGCTACAGTACCAAAAGTGAGTTCCAGGTAGTTGACATTGGATGAAGGCGGAGGCGGAAGGCCCTCTGGAGATTGGAACGGTGCTGATGTGCTGGGGTGCGAGATAGGGTAGGGAGACGTTCTGGCTACGGCAGCTGTGACGGCATGCATCGCGTTAGCAATATACGTAGTACTGATTGGTTTGGCATGCATACGTTCGCAGAAGATCATAGGCGCTGCGAGGATCGACAAACAAAGTCCCACACTTGCCACTCCGGCGAGTTTGCCCCAGAACAAGACACCCCGACTTGGTATAGTGTGCGCAAATTTGGCTTCAAGGGAGAGTGTCCGAGCCGACGTAAAGAAGTGTGTACGAGGAATTGCGTGCTTAGACAAGGCTGGTATCGACGAGGAGGCCGACATCTGCCGCGTAACTATCGGCTGGAAAAGGTTCGGCCGCAACGCGCCTATGGCCCGAGAGATCCCAAGAGACGCGTATACGGTAAGCATATTGGCACTATACGCGGTGAATGAGATTAGTAACAGCTGAAGAGCACGCTGCACTAGGAAGAGGTGGGCGTGAGCGTTGCGGGGCAATGTCGATGACATCAGATCACCTGACCGCGTCCATCACAGGTGTCACGTCGCGTTGCTGTCACGGGCGGTTGCGCCAATTTTACCCGTTACCTTTCTGGGAAAATTCGGTCCTCTGTAATCCTGTTATTCTAAGTCTACCGTACGGCTTTTGGCTCTGCTTCACTATGGGTCATCGCGCAAAAAACAAGCAAGGAGACCCGGCTTCGCTCCCGGAGGTGCAAAATGTTACTGGGTCGTCGTCCAAGAAACCAGGAAAGCGTAAGGCCGACGCGGACGCCGGTAGCAAGGAGAGCAAGAGGCCAGTGAAGAAGGCTCGGGAGAATGTCGAGAGGCCGCCCCAAAAGTCGCTTACTGGAAAGGCGAAAGTTCCTGCTAGCAAGCAGGTGGCGAAGGCCCCTGCTAGCAAACAGACAGCGAAGGGAGGAAAGAAGGGTGAAGGGAAACGCAAGCAGGTTACATTCGAGGAGGAAAGCCAGGGGGAGAGTGGTGAAGGGTGGGAGGATGTCGATGCCATGGACATCGGATCGCAAACAAAGTACATTCCTTTTCGGCCAAAGCACCAGTACTTGCTGACAGTATATTGCAGGTCATTATTCCACGACAATGAGCATGAGGAGGGCGAAGGTTTCATTGGGGACCTCAACGATGTCGACATGGACGATGCAGACGCCGATGAGTGCGTTCATTCCCACATTTCATCTCAAACAAATCTGCTCAACAATCCTACTATGCGCTTCCAGCGACGATCTACTGAACGGGCCAGTCCAAGAGCTCGATCTTGGTTCGGACGAGGATGAGATAGAGCTTGCGCCCTCTCGGACGAAGGGAAAGAAATCGAAACAACATGAACGGCCCCTCAAGATTATCCCAACTGCTTCAGATGACTCCTCTGACTCGGACGACGACGACTCGGACGAAGATGGTCCCATCACTATTGCTAATATGGAGGCCCGCTCGCGAGCTATGGACGTAAAAGCTGCTCGTGAAGCCGAGCTGGATGCTGAGGAAATGCGGAATGCTGAACTTGCGGGGGAGGAGGACGACGATCTCGCAGATGCAGACGACGAGGAGGCTATGGAAAGCGACGGAGGTGACGGGGAGGGTGCATTCCATCTGCCCACGGCAGAGGAAAGGGAAGAGGAAAAGAAGAGCGGTGGGCCAGATGTGCACACCGTACAACGGCGCATGCGCGAGTGCGTCCGTGTGTTGGGCAAGTTTAAGAAGCTGGCCGCGAAAGGACGGTTAGTCTCAGATCCCAATCTGCCTGTTTCGTCATTGATACCGTCGACACGTCAGACCACGCTCAGAGTATGTCCATCAACTCATTTCCGACATCGCGAGTTACTACGGATATAACGAATTCCTCGCCGAAAAGTTGTTCCAGCTTTTCCCGGTCGCTGAGGTGTGTAATGTTCGCGGATCCCATCAGTGTGTGACCGGAGCTGAGGATGGTCCAGGCTATTGAATTCTTCGAAGCAAACGAAGTCCCTCGGCCTGTGACCATTAGGACCAACACCCTCCGAACTCGGAGGCGAGATCTCGCGCAGGCGCTCATCAATCGCGGCGTCAACCTCGAGCCCATCGGCAAATGGACGAATGTCGGGCTACAGGTGTTCGAGAGCAGCGTCCCAATCGGTGCGACGCCGGAGTACCTCGCAGGACACTACATGCTGCAGGCCGCCTCGTCCTTCCTGCCTGTGATCGCGCTGTCCCCCCAGCCCGGCGAGCGCGTTCTCGACATGGCCTCTGCCCCCGGTGGGAAGACGACGCATATGGCCGCGCTGATGGAGAACACCGGCGTGGTGTTTGCGAACGATGCGAACAAGGCACGCACGAAGAGTCTCACGGCGAACGTGCACCGCCTGGGATGCAAGAACGTCGTGGTGTGCTCGTATGACGGCAGGGAGTTCCCCAAGGTCATGGGTGGGTTCGACCGCGTGCTCCTCGACGCGCCGTGCAGCGGAACGGGAGTCATCAGCAAGGATGCCAGCGTCAAGACGAACAAGGTATGATGCCCGGCGCCGGGTCGTACCACATGGGATCTAATCACCCTCTATCTTAGTCTGAGCGCGATTTCGCGCTCCTGTCACATCTCCAAAAGCAGCTTATTTTGTGCGCGATCGACAGCGTGACACCTGACTCGAAGACAGGCGGGTACCTCGTTTACTCGACGTGTTCCGTGACGGTCGACGAGAACGAGGCCGTCGTCGACTACGCGCTGCGCAAGCGGCCGAACGTGAAGCTCGTCGACACCGGGCTTGAGTTTGGACGCCCGGGATACACCAAGTACCGCGGCAAGACGTTCAACGAGAAGCTCAGCCTGACGCGCCGGTTCTACCCGCACGTGCATAACATGGACGGTTTCTACGTTGCCAAGTTTAAGATTGAACGACGGGCAAAGGCGCCGCCCAAGGACGAGGGCGCGGCCGCCAGCAAGAGCGCGGCTGCCGAGGAGGTGGATGGTGGTGATGCCGACGTCGGCTTCGATAGCGAGGAGGACAAGCCTTACCTCGAAGGTGGGTCTATGTTGCCAGGTTCAATATCCGTCGCGATGGCATTGACGATGGGATCTCGCAGAGGCAAAACGGAAGATGATGAAGGCCAAAGGCCTGCGCGTCCCGCCGCGATCGAAGGCTCTTCCTACGGCGGTAGAAGCCGCAGCATAAAGGATCGGCCTGGAACTGCTTTCCATTACGGTGTCTTTCAGGGTCTGTACGGCGTGTCTGGGCTGGAATGCTGCAATCGAGAGGACGAGCGACCGTCCACTGTGTGCTCTCATCTGGTGTCGTGCTGGGGCACCCCATTTTGCACGAGCCCCAACGTCGCCACCGCCTCGTCATGAGGACACACGCGGAGCGTATGATGGAACGTACAAACACCATATGACGGCCCCGCCGAGATTGATACGCCACGCCTATCACGCACTATTGCAAACGTCATAAGGTTCATGGGTGTTATCATCACAGCTGGTTCCCGGAGCCGGCGGACTAGAATACAACGGGAGAGCGCGAGAGACAACACGGAACAGCAGAGATTACAGCGAGTAGAGTCCACATCAGAAATGCTATGACGAAGCTGCAATTGCGAATGGGGAGTAGTCAGTTCCTCTAGCAGGGCAATTGACCAGGTTCTATATGAATGCCAAGCAATGGGACTAATATAGCCCAATTCGAGCTGTTGCTTGTCTAGTACTTTGAGCCCCTTCTGCAGAGACAACAACCGACGCAGCTCGTTACACGTGTTCCGAGGAACATCGAGATACAAGGCATACCTGTATCTCCGACCATGGGCACAGACACCCGCGCAGGCGCCGACAAGAGCGAACCACAGTGCAACGGTCACGCCCAGCACCATCCACACCTGTGGTTCCGAGATAGACGCGTCCAGGTAGCAACATGAGGCAAGATCGTATCAGTCCATCAAGGGTGAGCAGCAGATCCACCCAGATGAGGAAAGTGTCACGTTCGGCGTTCCCCCAGTTGAGCGTCAAGACGCCGTCTGACTCGCTGCGCACGCGATGGCGCACAAATGCGACGAAGACGACGGTGGCGTTGAGCGCGACGAGGGGGCCCGTGATGAGCGTCAGGACGGCGGCACCACGGGAAGGTCCGCGGTCAGGCCGCATAAAGAAGGACGCTAGCAGGGCGAGGAAGGTGAAGCCACAGGCTGTGACGCGAGATAAGATGGACGGATTTTACGTGCTGCGGACAGCCGAGCGCACCTATCGGGTACAGGACCAGGACGGCACTGATAGTGCGCGAGACGTTCAGGTCGGTGGCGTGCAGGGCGGCGAGGATGGTCCTGTTGAGGACGTAGCCCAGCCGAGCCTTGGAACACTGCGCGCTGTTGCCGACATTGATAACGCTGGTCACACGACGCGAAGTCGAAGGCTGTCAGGGCAAGTATAGAACGGACGAGTGTATATGATCACTCACGAGACATCCACTGCCGAAATGCAGTAGCCCCATACGCCGAACCACACGCTCCCGCTGGCATCGACTAGGCTGGTCGCGTGCGCTACAAGATAGAGCGCCTTGATGATTGTAGCAGAAAGAAGCAACAGCAGACACGCCACAAACGGCGTCACGGCAGCGAGCATGGCAACACCAGGCGCTCAGTGAGTAACACGATATCGCCAGAGAGTACACGTCGCGCAAGAAGTGAGAGGGCGCGCTTGGGCGCTATGCTTAATGAGACGAATGTGGAGCATTACAGGTCATCTTGCCAGAGAAAACGAGCTGGCGTGTGCCCACTCCAAAGGAAGCGCCATCGCAGCAGGGCGTGGCGGACAAGAGATGATTGCATTGCAAGGGTGCAGCGTAACACGCGAAGGGCGTGGGAAGAGTGGGCGGGGTGGGCGCGCCTCGACGGGTCGACGGTCGCGTCGACCCTTACCCGGAACAGAAAAGAAGCGTTGCAACAAGCGAGGATAAGATCAGACCTGGACGCCAAGGCGGGTCCAGTCGTCCCTCCTATTTCTGCGCGAGGGCGTGCGGGCACCGTGCGCGGAAGCGAGCAGGCTGCACGCAGGAGACGAGGAGCGCGACACCCGCTGAGCCAGCGACCGCCACAGCGTCCGTCGCACGGTCACGCTCGGTGGCTGTAGCGCGAATGCATCTGTCTCCTTGTGAACACCTCGCTTCCCACACTCGAGAACGTTAGTCCTGCTAGCCCCTCCCGGCCCTGCGCTCGCTCAGACGCTGCCTTGCGCCAGCCCAGCAGCCCGCCGATGGGCGTGGGACATGGCACGGCGCACAGAGCGGCACATGAGAGGAGAGACGGCTGAGAAGTGTTTCAGCAGAAGCGGACGAGTCGCCTAATCGGGAGATGTGTGTAACGTGGAATGCCCAAAAGGAGTTTAGCTTTGTTTGTGCAACCTGCATACGGATAAGAAGCGCGGCGCCCAGAGTTTATTCTCTATCTCTTTCTCTCTCGCTCTCTTGTCTTCCCCTGCGTCGTCAGGCAGCGACCGCATCGCTCTCTTCTCATATACCACTAATGTACGTGTTTTTCTCGACGCTGTCCAGCGTACTCTCCTCCCGTCGCGCTCGTTCCCATTGGCAAGCAGCACAACGCGTCTGATCAGCGATCATTTTACAGCTCGTCGACCACTAGTCATCCGTAATGTCTGACACTGCCGCTGCCCCCGCCCCCGTCGAGGAGGTCAAGCCCGCCGAGGTTCCTGCCATTGAGACCCCCGCCGCCGAGTCCTCTCCGGAGGTCGCTCCCGCTGCTGTGAGTCGCCAGCCTGTCGCGGTCGCTTAGCGAGTTCTAACCGAGCACGCGCATCACAGGAGGAGCCCAAGGAGGAGGCTAAGGCTGAGGAGCCCGCGCCTGCTAACGAAGAGCCCGCTGCCGAGCCTGCTGCTGAGCCTGCTGCTGAGCCCGCCACCGAGGAGCCTGCTGCGCCTGAGGGGGACAAGCCTGTGAGTCCCTCGTTGATTCTTGTCTTATCGCGTCCTCATCGATATTGCTTAGGCTGAGTCTGCCGCTACGGAGACCAAGAAGGAGGACCGACCCAAGAGCCCTGGCCTGTTGGCCAAGCTGCTCGCTCCCTTCAAGCACGAGAAGAAGGACAAGTCTGAGAAGAAGCCCAAGGAGAAGACCTCGAAGAAGACCGAGAAGAAAGAGGAGGTGTGTAGTGCACGAATTTGTCGAGCTGGGCTCAGGGTTCGCTGACATCGCGCACGCAGGCTGCCGCTCCTGAGCCCGAAGAGGCGCCCAAGGAGCCTGAGGAGGCACCTGCTGCCGAGGCCCCTAAGACGGAGGAGGCACCTGCCGAGTCCTCGTCTGAGCCTGTCAAGGAGACCGAGAACGGTCCCGCCCCCGAGACACCCGCAGTTGAGGCTGCACCCGCCGAGCCCGCCGCTGAGACCGCCGCTGCCGAGGCGCCCAAGGAAGAGAAGGTCTGTCATCTGACTTGCTGGATGGTTCTCGTGGTAACTGATCGTCATCATGCAGAAGGAGGAGCTCAAGCCACCAAAGTCGCCCAAGGTTGGCCGCCGGTTGTCTGCTCGCGTCGGTGACTTCTTCAAGTCAAAACCGAGGGCGGAGCACAACACCCCTCCCAAGGTTGAGGAGAACCCCCCAAAGATCGAGGAGTCTGAGCCCATTGCTCCCCTCGAAAACCCCGCGGCGGGCGAGGAGGCGTCGCCGGCGCCTGCGTCGGAGGAGCCCAAGGTGGAGGCACCACCGGCGGCAGCCGTCGTCGCTGCTGCCGCGTGAGGCATCGTCGATGTTGGTTGTTCTCCCTTAACTTTATGACTTGTCACGACGTCTTCCCTCTTCATGTCTCACATCTCCACTCCCCTGGTTGATTCCCGCTCATCTGGATTGGTCCCATTGTCTCTTCCTTTGGCTTTAGTGTATGACGCGGATCTAGTCTTACATTTGCTTCATTCACGACTCATGTTCTTCTGTCCATACCTGTGCAGCTAGGCCGCTGTCACTCCACCTAATGTCGATCCGAATAGCGCGTTATCCACATACCCACTTTCATTCCGATGACCGTCACTGTGCACCTGCGCCCCTGTACTGATTTTACGTACATGGAGCAACAGGATGTGGGCACCTTCAGGGGGGTTGGATGAGTGATCGTCGACAGGGCCCGTGGTCTTGATGTGAGTTGATTGCTACGCAACGCGATGGATGATGCTACGGCTCTCCGTGCCCACCGCTCAGCTAAAAAGGTGAAACCGGTCGTGTGCCGCATGATAATTGATATGTTATGGCACGCTCTCGCCGCCACCACCCGCGCCCGGCCGCCGAATTGGAAAACAGCCAGCATGTGATCGATCGAGTCACCGAGACGCGACGCGCGTGCCGTCCAATCACAGCGCGCGCCTTGCACTTTGCTTCAGACACACCTACCAGACACTTGTGATGCCGCCGAAAGCATCTGCTGGCAAGGAGAAGGATCTCGCGGACGAGGAGGAGGTCCTCCAGGCCGTCGTCCTCGCGGACAGCTTCAACAAGCGGTTCCGACCGCTCACTGTGGGCAAGCCGCGGGTGAGTGCGATTTGTGTGCATACACGGGATCATGCAGCTGAGTGCGTCAAAGTGCCTACTGCCTATATGCAATGCGCCTCTGCTGGACTGGACGTTCGAGAGTCTTGCGCTCGCGGGTGTGCAGGAGGTTTTTGTCATCTGCCGATCGTATTCCGAGCTCGTGAAGAAGGCAATCCGGTGCGTCGGATACTGTTCACACCCCCCTGCCGCTCACGCCTCGACAGGGAGTCCAAGTGGTCGAAGCCGGGCTCGGGGCTGAAGATCGTGCCGATCATCACCGCGAAGGAGACGTACTCGCCGGGGGACGCGATGCGCGACATCTACACGCACGGGATCATCACGTCCGACTTTGTGCTCGTCGCGGGCGACCTCGTGAGCAACGTGCGCATCGACGAGGTCGTGCGCGCGCACAAGGAGCGCCGCCGCACGACGAAGGACGCGATCATGACCATGGTCGTGAAGGAGAGCGGCGCCCGCCACCGCACGAGGTGCGTGAGCCGAGCCCTGCGCGTCCGACGGAGCCCCATGCGTCGATGACAGGCCGAGGGGCGAATCTGCGGTGTTCGTGATGGACGCGGAGACGTCCGAGTGCTTGCACTACGAGCCCGTCACGGGCTACCCGCACAAGCCGATTGCGCGGATACCGCGCGAGATACTGGCGGAACACCCGGAGGTGGAGATCAGATATGACCTGATTGACTGCGCGATCGACGTCTGCTCGGTCGAGGTGTGTCCGCTCTGCATTTTCCGCGAAGAGGCGCTGAGCACCGCGCGACGGCACAGGTCCCGTCATTATTCCAGGACAACTTTGACTACGGCGACATCCGAAGAGACTTTGTTCATGGCGTGCTCACGTCCGATCTGCTCATGAAGAACATCTATTGCTACGTCGCCAAAGAGGGGTACGCCGCACGTGTGGCGGACACACGGAGTTATGATGCGATCAGGTGCGTCTGCTCTGACGTCGGCGACAAATGCGCGGGAAGCGTCGATCGCTGACTCTCAGCGGACAGCAAAGACATATTGTCAAGATGGACGTTCCCACTGGTGCCTGACAACAACCACCCGGGCGATCATTCATACGAGCATCTGCGCGGGAACAAGTACATCGCAAAAGACAACTCTGTCAACCTCTCACGGTAATTTGTCTTCCCTAAATTGCGCGAAGTGCATATGGTAATTTCATTCTCACCCAGAACGTGCAAAGTGGGCTCCAACACGCTCATCGGCGCACGCTCCTCCATCGCAGAGAACGCGTCCGTGTCCAGCAGCGTCATCGGACAGCGCTGCACGATCGGCCCAGGTGCGGTGCTCAGCGGCGCGTACGTATTCGACGACACGCATATCGGCGCGAACGTGCATGTCGAGGCGAGCATCATCGGCGCGCGCGTGCGCATCGGCGAGGGCAGCACGATCCGTGCAGGATGCTTGATCGCCGACGGCGTCGTGCTCGGGAAGAACGCGCGCCTCGAGAAGTTCGCGAGGGTGTCGCAGAAGCGGGCGGAGTTGGCGGCGAGCGACGCAGACGAGGAGGACGAGGAGGAGTGGGAGGCGGTGGAAGCGCGTAGGTGTCGCTATATGCGTCTAGCGAGTGTACGCTCAATGACTCTGGAACTCGTAGACCAGGATTCGGTAGCATCGTTCCTCGGCGAGGGCTCAAATGCGATTGTGTGGCCCAAGATGGCCCAAGATGAGGATGACGAGGTGGACGAGGTGGAGACGTATGACAACCAACGGCTCATGCGGATAGGTACGTTGCCCCATCACCAGCCGGGTGCCGGTGTCTTGACCACATCTGTGTCTCTGCAGGAGACACAGCCTCCGACCTCGACCTCTCAGACGCAGGCTCGATGACAGAGTCCGAGTCCGGCGACGAGTCCGACGACGAGTCCGACCCGGGTATGCACGCGCTCTCGCGCACGTCGTCGGCGACGTCCGCGTCGCTCGCGCCGGGCGCGTCCGTGTCGACGCTGCACACGCTGCACGCGTCCGCGGCGGACTCGGAGTTCCGCTCGGAGGTGCGGCAGTCGCTCGAGCGCGCGTTCGCGGAGGGGCACAGCGTGGACAACGCGGCGGTCGAGCTCAAGACGCTGCGCATGGCGAGCAACGTGCCGCTGCGCCGCGTGCGCGAGGCGGTCGTCGCCGCGATCGTCGAGCGCATCCCGCTCATCGAGGGCGACCCCGCCGGCCAGCGCCGCGAGATCGCGCGCATGGTCGGCCGCTGGGGCGCGCTCATCGACAGGATCGGCGGCGTGGACCCCGTCGAGACCGTCGAGGTGCTTCAGGTACGCGTCTGCGTTCATCGGACCCGCGCTCGCACAGAGATCCGCGCAATTGGGCGTTCCGTGCCTGGCTGACTGATCGCTCACACGTCGTTTCGACTCGCAGGTTCACTGCGCGCAGTCGACGCGCCTGCCGCTCTTTGGGCAGATCCTCGCGGCGCTCTACCAGGCCGATATTGTCGAGGAAGACGACATCCGCACGTGGCATGCGCGCCCGGCGTCGAAGGGTGGGGAGCAAAAGCCCGGGTCGCTGCGCGAAGGCATGGAGAAGTGCTGGGCTGTGGGTAAGCGGATGATCGAGCAGTTTGACGAGCAAGAGAGCGAGGAGGAAAGCGAGGAGGAAGAGGAGGGTAGTGAGGAAGGTAGCGAAGAGGAGAGCGACGAGGAGTAGGGCGTAATGAGGACGCTCTTGAGCAGCTTGTGGGCGATCGCGGAGGTGAGTTGCTCGCGACGACTAGAAGAAGGACTGCCGCCACATGTGTAGCCTACTAATACATTGCTGTATCCATCTTGCCTGAATTGCGCTCGATGGCTCCACATAAAAATCAACACGGGTATATATTACTTCATAACAAGGAAGATATAAGGTGCTGTATCTATGCTACGAGGTGCGAAAGTTCGCCGTCATCATGGAGCTCGTGAGCACGAACGTGGAAGCGAGTATCCGCCTAGTATTTGAGTATAATGTACAGGGCGTGAATGATCCCGGGGCTGCGGAAGAAGTCAGCAGGAGATTTTGAGAGGCAGAGCAAAAAAAACGCATACATGTAGCCCAGACATGTCTGGAAGGCATGTCGCAATAAGCATGCGGTTCTCCCAGTGAACGTTCGCAAAACATACCAGAACGATATTGATGAGAAAGTCGGCGCCGAATCCTCGCTCAAGAAAAACACCGACTGGCGGAAGGATGATCGCGAAACTGGACACATTCAGTCAGTTGGGATTTCCGCAGAGTGCGGTGAAAGGGACAAACAGGATCTGTAGGGTGGGTCAGCCAAGGCTCGGCGGTTCAAGCTGCATACGCACCTTGCAGATATCTGAACCTGTGAACGGCATGGTTGGATGTAATGTGCGACAGGGACGAGTCGAGTCCTGAGGCGTGTCTTATAGCGGGACAGCACGGGGTCGATGCGTGTATGACGTCACCTGCCTGTGGCGACCTGGGTCTCCGTCACAGCCCGGCTATATGTACCCCGCATGCAGTGTTGAACATCACTGAGACTCAAGCGGCCACCATAGCAGTGTATAATCACAGGACTTCTCGCAGTCCCAGCCACGACTCGGCAGTGCAGATGCTGCTCGCATGAATGCAGGCCCTCTCCGCATTTCCCATATGCAACCCAGGACCTCGGACCATACGCGCACCACTGTAGCCTCATGGAAATCGGTGGCACGGGCATGCTTGTGAGGGGCGCTCGGACTGACATGGCCTTACTTCATCCATACGTGCTTGCTAAGGGCCAAGCAGCAAAGTATGTTATGGCGTGATTTTTACCGTATGCCGCGCCGGTGGCTAGCCAGGAACCGTGACTGGTGCACCAAACGCATGCATGACATGCTCCTGCGGCGCCTCAGACATGCCACTTCCGACCTTGGCGTCCTAGATATCTCTGGTGCGGGCACCGATCAGTTGATGCGCCCACAAGCCTGATCAGTGTGTCTATCCGACGCCCACAATACCATCGAGTCTGGCTTGCCTGAGGTTCGATGTTATCGCGCTGCTTCTCTGGGTGTGATTGTGCGAATTTGTTTACTTGTTCACGGTACGATTACAAATCCAAGGCGCTTCCAGGCGTGTCAAACGCATGCTACACGTTATAATCACTGCTGGAGCAACTCACTGCACTTTGGGTCGCACTTTCGTTTCGTGGTTTCAATCCGTCGCGAGCCCGCGACGGAGCTTTTTCTCACATCGGAGAGCCACCAGTAAGATATATATTGATGCTGCTCATTTGCGCTAGGGCCCGGGCTTACGTGCGATGTGTGTCTAGATCGACTTGGACAAATGGACTACACCACTGGCGCAGTAAAATTGCTTGATGAGCATGTTGGCATCCCATACACAGACTCCAACGCAGACGATCCTTACCATCAATTCGATCTTTACGTCCCGCGCGTCGTTGCGTCTGACAAAGGCAGAAAGCCTTTGATCTGCTTCATCCATGGCGGCGCTTGGCGTTCGTGAGCAGTTCCTCCGTCCATTGCACGACAATCCAAGCACTGAGACAGTGGCGACAGAGAAGATAAAGCAGATCACGCTATTCTCGCGCGCCGCCTCACAGCGAACACCGGCTTCCCAGTCGCCATCCCCAACTACCGTCTCACAACACCCACCTCCCCGCTCCGCCATCCTGCCCATGCTGAGGACATCCTCGCCTTCCTCGAGTTCCTCATGACCTGGAGGGGCCCGTCGTCTTCTGCGACCACCGCCAGCCCCCCATACGACTCCCACAGACTGTACCTCATCGGACACAGCTGTTCCGCGCACATGCTCACCTCCATCTTCCTCGCCCCGCCATCCACGCTCGCTCCTGTCGTCCCCTCTCCACCGCCGTCCCCACCTACGAACGGCTCGCCCGACCTCCCTCCGTCTCCCCTGCCCACGCCCGCCACGCTCGCGCCCTCGCCCGCGCTCCTCACGGCCACGCGCGCGCTCGTCCTCTCCGAGGGGCTGTACGACCTCGACCTCCTCCTGCGCACGTACCCCGCGTACAAGTCGTGGTTCGTCGCGCCCGCCTTCGGCCGCCTGCGCTCGTACGCGCCGTGGAACCCCGCGGGCTACGGGCAGCGCGAGGGGGGCGGCGCGGTCAGGTGGCTCATCCTGCACTCGACGGGGGACACGCTTGTCGATCGGCCGCAGAGCGAGGCGATCTGGACGCGCCTGAGGGAGCTGTACGCAGAGGAAGGCGCAGCTACGGATGGGAAGATGAGGATGGTCGAGAGGAATTGGGACGAGATCACGGAGGATCATAATGATGCCTTGGCGCAAGAGACATACCCGAGGATCGTAGGGCAGTTCATATTGGATGACGTTCAGACTTGCGGCTGAGAGAATCGCTCGTTAATACAGCGTGTACTTCTTTGACGTTGCAGTAATTTACACTTCGCCCTGGACACCTTCGCTTTCCACCATCGCGAGCACCTCGTTCAGCACGGCGACGCCCCTCTCCACGTCCTCCCATGTATTGTACAGCGGACACGGCGCGAGCCTGATCACATCCGGCTTCCGCGAGTCGCCCACCACGCCCCGCTCCGCGAGGCCCTTCAGCACGCGCGGCATGACCCCCCGCCCCGTGGGCAGAAACAACAGCGACAGCTGCGCGCCACGCTCGGCAGGCTCCGCCGGCGTGATGATCGTCACGCCCACGCCCTCCGCGCCCGTGAACGACGCCGCCTGGTCGACGGGCACGTAGAACCGCGACACGCGGAGCAGCGCCTCGAGGTATCCCGTGAGGCGCAGGCTGCGCACACGAAGCGGCGCGATGCCGCCTGCGTCGCGGAAGACCTCGAGGGACCCGAGGAGCGAGACCGTCGCGAGCACGGACGGGTTGGACTGCTGGAAGCCCTGTGCGCCGCGGATGCGCGCGAAGCGCGGCGGCATCGCGAAGCGCGTCGTTGGATCGTGGCCCCACCAGCCTGCCGCCCTGGGTGCGCCGCGGACAGTGAGACCGGTGTGTGGAGGGGAGGGAGGAGACGCACCGGATGGGCTCGTCCGCCCAGCGCTCGTGCACGAAGATCGCGCCGATGGAGCCGGGGCCCGCGTTGAGGTACTTGTACGTGCACCAGACCGCAAAGTCGACGTCCCAGTCGTGCAGCGAGAGAGGGACGTTGCCGACCGCGTGCGCGAGGTCCCATCCGACCATACAGCCCTATCACTTCGTGGCATCATAGGCTGGGGAGAATGTGGAGGGCATGAACGCACCTGAGCGCGCGCTGCACGCGTGATCTCTTCTATGAGAAAGACTTGGCCTGTGTAGTATTGCACCCCGCTGAACAGCACGAGTGCTATGCGTTGTCCCTCCCGAGCGATGGCGTCGAGGATGTCAGACGTGCGGAGGGTGTATTCGCCCGGTCTCGGAGAGAGCTCGATTATAGCGTCCGCAGGGTCGAGCCCATGGGCAAGGATCTGCGAGGACATTGCATACTGTAGCAAAGGAGAGTCAGTTTGCGCAGACGTCGACGTGAATGTCGCGAACCTGGTCGGACGGGAATGCGCGCGCCTCGCAAAGAATCTTGTACCGTTCCTTCTTCGTGGGCCGGTAGAAGGTGCCCATCATGAGGTTCAGGTTGGCCGTGAGCGTGCCCATGCATGCCACTTCCAGTTCACTCGCACCTATGCGACCCTTCAATGCCTGCTATCCGTGAGTAGTGGAGGACGGCGCGGACCCACGAGGTCGGCGAGTACGGGGTGTACCGTATCTGCGATGCTCATCCAGTCGCGACCGTGTGGATGATCAAAATGACCTTCCACGCCCCTACATAGGTATCCACAGTCAATACGATCCAGACGTTACAGTTTGTACGTACCGTGTTGCCCATACTTCGATCTCCTCTTCCACCAGCTTCTTGGAGCGCTTTGGTAGCACACCAAGCGAGTTTCCGCACAGATATGTGCATGGTACATCCTCTGTCCGCTCGTCCTTGAGCAGATCCGTTCGATTCAAAAGGTGGAGGGTCCTACCGAGTTCTGGAGCGACCGCCGTCGCTTTCATCTGACGATACGTCGGAATCACGAATTCGGAGCGGAATGCGCTCAGCGGATCATTGTCAGGCGAAAGCTTGAACGGCGAGGCCATGGATTCTTTCAATGTGGCGGAATTGCGTGAAGTGTTGCGGCAAGCGGTGGTTAAAAGAAACCGCTCGCGGGTGAATGATTGCAAAGCAGAGACCGGGTGGCATGCTCCGGTTCAGAGTCAGTATGACCGAGGAGGACTATTGATTTGCTGAGGGATGTGGGTCTGGCTAGCGCGTCACTTGCAGTCGGACCGTAGTCACTCGTGCTAGCACTCGATCAAACCGGCAATCAAAAGAACATGCCAGGCTGAATATCATTCACACAAAATATCATGAAGGTGTCAGCGGGTGGTACACTGAACAACAGGTGCATAGGAGATACAACGACGTAATGTACGCATGAAGGAACGCAGGGTGTGACAAGGACACGCAACAACATTAAGCAAAATCACTGTAGGAATAAGTAGATGAAAGTCATGAAGATCCTGCAACGTCCATTAACAAATGCTCTGCGCCACTCGTGAGAAGTCCGCAATGGAGGGAGGGTAGCAAGATGTGGGATATCGTGGGCCGTGCGGGAGAGGAAGAGATTGTCGCTCAGTTGTTGTGGCTGTTCTTGACATTATTGCTGACGACGACGCCGACAACGATGCCGACGACCGCGAGACAGATGAGGACGATGATAAAGCAGATCCAGCGCATGCGCCGCGCTCTGCGTGCATGTACCACCGCCTTTTCCGTCTGCTCAAGGCTGTACCCGAGTCAACCAGAGGGTCACAACAAGTGTTCTGATATCGCACGTACCCAGCTTTGGTGTTTGCTTCGACATCCCCTGCAGTAGCATCAATGGCATTGATTGATTCGTCCTGCTGTTGGACGAGGACACTCATCTGATCGACATGTCAGAATGGAACATGCTCTTTAAATGATCGGCACTTACATCGTTGAACATCTGCGCGAGCTCTTCCAATGTCTGCTCAATGCGTATAATATCCTGGTGTCGGTCCTGCACTTCCCGATAGGCTGCCCTGGACTCGCCATACCGTGTCGAATTAGAGAGCTGTGAGCATTGATGAGAGATCTATGTTCTGAGCCGGACATGCAGACAGACATACCGCCTGTGCAAAGATTTGATCGCCACCGCTAGACGTGTTATTGACAACGGCATCAATCTCCTCGGACGTCGCATCAGGCTTGACTATGATATCCGTCAATCTGGCGATTTCCGCACGCACATTTATGCAGACATACCAATGCGGAACTGCCTTTCAACCCGCTGCTTGTACCTCTGCCTGTAGTCACGCTCTACTTGCTGGTAGCTCTGCAGTATTTCGACAAACTTTGACCGCAGCAGCCCGGTCTGGTATGCATAGTCAGCTAACCGCCGTCCCAACCCCGCGAAGATGCACGAACCTGGTTGTTGCGCACCCGCGCATCCTGCGGCCGCGGCGCAGGGTACTTCGCCAAAGTCTGTATGTGCTCCTTCAGGTCATTGCTCAAGGTGCGCGTCCGCGTAATCAAGTCGTCGAGCGCAGCAGAATTCTGTTGGCTCGCCGCCTCGTCGGTGCTGTTCAGCGAGCGCGAGTGGAGCTCGCCGATGCGGGAGACGTTTGCGCTAAACTCAGCAAGGCCGTCCTGGATGGACGTGACCTACGCAAGAAGGTAAGATAGCAGTCATGCAAGTCGGATCAGGAGGTATACCTCGGCGTAGAAGCGGCTCATAGGATCGCTATCGTGGTGGCCGCCGCCATTGGATGCGGGCGAGACGACGCTGGGCGATTGCAGCGCCGACATCTCATGCGACTGCTGCGAGCCATCCTGCCCCGTCTGAGCCTCCTGCTGCCGTTGAGCCTGTTCTGACGCGCGCGCCGGTCAGCCTCTGTTCTCTAGATCTAGAACTCGCTAGGACGCACCCTGAGAGCAGCAAGTCTGTCGCGAGCCATAATGGAGACAAAGAGGGTATACCACGGCGCGGGGCGAAGGAAGGGGAGGGCGGCGCCAACTGTTATGGATGAGACAAGATGCAAGATGCGCGGATCGCGCAACGTGGGAAAGCTGTGAGCCGCTGCGATGGCGCTACGCCGCGCGCCAGGTCAGGAACCGAATAAAGGTGTATACGCCGAGCCCTGCTCGTCGTCGTCCGTCTTGGTCTGCTCGAAAGAGCTGTGGTCTCTGCTGCGGGCTGCGGGAAGCGGTGGACCTGTCGTACTCGCCGGGTTCTGGCAGGTCGTGGGGAGAGCATCAGCTTCCCCGAAGTCACCCTGGGATTCGTGAAACCACTGCCACGAGGCTGGACTGTGGCTGCTGATATATGGCCTTTCGAGAACCGAGACTACTCAGGATTGCAATGGCTATACTTAGTAGCACGACCTCGGTACCGGCGGCATGGACGCAGGCCCCGAGACGAGACGCTTGGCCGTGCACCTGAAAAAGCATCTTGCTAGGCGATTATGAACAACGGGGTTCAGCTCACGCTTCTTTACGGCCTTTTATATCACCACGCTGGCTCTGCGGCGACTCTTTTCGGCGGGTCTCTCGACTTTACGGATGAACAAGGGACTATGACCATGTCTTCCATGTAGACGTATGCTAAATATGTCTGTCCACGGCTCGAAGACTCATAATGAAGGTTTCGTCTGGAGGCTGCAATCAAGATCTATACCGGCACTCACATGTCCCTTTACGATGAGATATTACCCGCCGGTTGCATGACCGCTAGGAACGTTGCTGTGCTTGCAGTACCATGAAATAAACCTCGCACTTTCATCTGCACTCGCTATGTCAGCTTGTGCAGAGACCGAGACGATCTGGCCAACTTGTCTGCAATCATTAGTTTATTGCCACCGTGCCACAGCGCTCGCTATGGTGATGTGGAGTGTATAAGAAAAGGTGGGATGTCTACAGAAATGTGGAATATTCTATCTACGTGGTTTCCCGCGAAACAAAGACGAACACTCGGCTGCTCCGCACATGACGCGGCTTGTCTGCTGCTCGGCACAGAGGCCAAGGAAACTGGCCTCGTCAGCTCATCGCAAATCAGCGCAAGCGCATGACGGTGCATCCTTCCCTGAGCCGTGCCAACGCGTCCTGCCGGCACGTCGATTGCTTACGCATTGCAACCCCGCAAGAGCGTTCACGGCCCAAGAGTTGCGCACGGAATCCCGCGACTTACAACAAGCAAGAGAAAGCGGTTATAAAGGGAATGATTGGCATGAGACAGCATTCAAGCCCATCTGACGTCAACTTGGACCCACAAATCTGCGCTGTATACCTGTCAGTCCCAACATGGTTCAGAACACTGCCAAACTCGGAGGCAGCGCTTCTGGGATTACGGTCGGAAGAGTCGCAGTACGTGCTTGCTATTTGAGACGCAAATCCAGACTCTAACAGCGGCCCATTCAGCATGGTATCATGATGATGACGTCCGTTCGAGTATCTGCATGCTGTGCATTTCCGTCTGATATCTCGGTATCCTTAGCTTGCGGGATCCCACCACTCCCCTCTCTGATGAAGAAGCGTTCGAGGCCATCAAAGCTGGAGTTGACGCACTTCCTCCCGGTACCAAGGCGTTTCTCAACAGCGGTCTGTTCACATCGTATCACGTTTTCAGACATGTGGCTCATTCATCATTGCCTAAAGGCGAATTTTACGGTCCGAACCTCTCCACCGCCAATCTGGAGCTATTGGCCAGGTTCTATGAGAAGTATCCAGATTACGCTGACAAAACATTTATATCCGTAAAGGTATGTTGTTCGAACGGTTAACGTCCATGCCTGAAACGTACTAATTTATGGCCAATCCATGATGACAGGGTGGTAACAAGCCGGGTACCTTCCACGTTGATAGCTCGTGAGCGACTATGCTTCTTTTTATGACCTGTGTTCATGTGTACTGTCTGAAACAGCCCAGAGAACATACGACGCAGCGTAGACACAATCAACAATGCCCTTCGTGGTACCAAGAAGCTTGATCTCTTCCAGTCGGCCCGGGTCGACCCGAACATCCCCATTGAGGATACGATCAAGGTCCTCGCAGAGCTGGTGAAGGAGGGCAAGTTCAACCACATAGGAATCTCCGAATGCAAGGCAGAGACTTTGAGGCGTGCACATGCTGTACGCATTCAAATGTCCCGTTACAGTTCGCTATGTTGACAGCATTTGCTTTACACAGGTGCACCCTATTGCGGTCGCCGAGATCGAAGTCAGTCTATGGTCTTACGAGGAGGAGACCAAGCAGGGTGAGTTAACAACCGATCAATGTTCCAGTAAGCAAACTGCTGAACGTCTCATCAGTCATTGCCATGGCTCAAGAGCTTGGAATTGCTATCGCTGCCTATTCGTATGTACTAGCAAGACCTCACTGCTACTATACTGACAATCATCTGCCACAGCCCGCTCGGAAGAGGCTTATTGACAGGCTCTATCAGGAGCTCCAACGACTTGCCCGGTAGGATAGCCCACACTGTTGACGAGATCTAACTAGATCGTCGCCTCGTTCAGCTCATGACATTCGTCGCATGTTTACCCGCTTTCAGGAGGAGGTGAGCACGGCAGTTGCTCTCATCTTGCAGCTGATGGACTGTACCGTCCTGGAATAGAACATCAAACACAACCTGACGATCTTGGAAGCCGTCGAGGCGGTGGCCGCGAAGAAACAGGTCACTCCAGCACAACTTGCTATCGCCTGGGTGGCCTCCCTTGGCCCTCACGTTATCCCTCTGCCGGGGTCTTCGTGAGTACCTGTTTGTTGCTCAGCCCCGACGCAGTCGAGACTCAAATACCAATACCCTGCTATGCAACAGCACCAAGAAGCGTACTCTTGAGAACCTGTCCGCCGGCGAAATTGTGCTCACCGACACGGAGAAAGCTGAGATCGGGAAGATCCTAACGGACTATGAGGTGAAGGGCGACCGTTACTTTGGCAATGATGCGATGGCGTATGTGTGGGGCTGAGCTATAGTACTCCTGGTGCCGTGTCCACTGTCCGCTGACTGTCTTGAGCAATCAGTATGGATCCCTGATGCACATTTTTTGCTGCAATATACATCTCAACGCATTTCAGCACTGGGCCTTCTTATTGATTCCCTGCCTTGCTACGGTCTCTTCCTTTCGCTTTATGGTTGCCTGGAGACTGAATGAAGCATAAGACCAAGCCTGATCAAACACTCGCTCCAATGCACTTTCAGAGGCTTGTGAGATTGCACTTATACTAAAGAAATGGCTATCATATAAACATTTGAGCCTGGAGTCATTGAGATAGAGGCAAAACTCGGTGGCTGCGAGTGCGAGTGCGAGTGCCCCGCACGCTACCACTTCCCCTCACTGTCTTCCCTCTGTCCGCGGAGTCACCCTTCCGCCGCTACTTCTTCCACCTGCGGCTGAGGTGGATACGCAAGTAGTGTTGCCGAAGTTCAGTTCGGTCCAGGTTCAGGGGGGTCTAGGGCTGAACCCAGAACCGAACCGACTGCAGGGAGCCTGAACCTGAACCTGAACCTAGACTGAACCTGGTGAACTGGTTCATCAGGTTCGGTTCATGGTTCGAACTAGGTTCGAACCACTAAGTTACTTGCTTCTATAGAGTGTAAAAATAATAATATAGACACCAACTTCATGCACCTTTCTATGTATACCAATTGCTCTCTATTGCCTACCTCATTCCTGGCACTATTGAACCCACTAAAGTAAACACACTTCAAGTTCTGCAGTGCCTCCATTTGGTGTCTATTGGGCTGAATTTCAAAGTGGCTCTTAATCTTGATTAGAGTGGTAAACATAAATTTTAGATGCACAATAATCACTCAAGGCAGCCATTTTGAGCAGTTCAGTAATCAGAGTTTATGATTGTGAATTAGCCTGAGGCAAACCTCAATAACAAACCATTCTTAGACAACACTGTATATAATCTAGGATCATGGATATGAAGTGGAACATAATCTTCTACATTTCTTACTTCATCTGACAGCAACAAATGCAGCCCAGTGCCACAGAAAGCATGGTGATCCCAGCATGGGGTTGAGCCCTTGCCATATTGGGAGACTAGAGTATATGAGTGCTGGTGCTTGCTATGGTGAAGCCAGCTATCCATAACTTACTGCAACAACACTATAGCAAAGATGGCAAGAACATAATTGTAATTGATGCTTATCCACCAGTGGCTACACAGAATATGTTAATGCTATGTGGTTCAAGGTTCAGTCCGGTTCGAACCTGGTTCAAGGGTATTCATGACCCCCCTGAACCAAGAACCGAACCTTGATGTCCTACCCTGAACCGGACCTGGACTGAACCTGAACCTAGGTTCGGTTCAGGCGGTTCAGGTTCTGAACCTTGGTTCTGAACTGAACTTCGGCAACACTATACGCAAGAGACAGACTTACGCGTCTTCACTTGCTTCGCCGGCGGCTCCTGCGAAATACCAGAGCTTGGCCCTGCACTCGAGTCGATGCCCCCACCAGTGGTCCCGGTGGGCCCACGCTTGCGCTTTGAACGAGACTTCTTCGAGGACGGCGATACCCCATGCTGTCTGCTCGGCCTCCCGTCAGGTGTGTCCACCTCGCCATTGTCGACAGCTGCCGCGAACTTCTTGGGCTCCCCCGACCGTGCAGCCGTCATGGGCAACACCATGTCTGGTTCACTTGTGTCCGTCCACTGATCATCCGGCCCTCTGCTCTGGTCGCCCCTCGTCTCACCCCTATCCGTGGACCCTGCTGCGCTAATTCTTCCATCTGCGGCCGAGAGGACGCCATAAGCCTTCTTCAATTCTACCGCAGTGCACTCCTTCAGGTCGTGTAACTCGAGATGATACACGTTGCATAGCTTGTCTCTATGAGAGTTTGCAACCTGCATATCCTCCACGATATCGTCGCGCAAGGGAGGTGTCACTACGATGAGATCAATAGACTTTGCGCCGCACTTGTGTAGCCAGTCCAGACCACCCGCAGGAATACCGTACCTATCGAAGGAAGTCACTTGGAAGACGGTCGCATGCCGAGGACCCTCGTCATATACAAAAGCATCCAATGTGGGCTGAGACTTGTTTCGAGGGATGTAGAATCCGTTCTGTAATTTCAGTCTGTCTCCTTGCGAGAAGTAGTAGCGATCCAAACGATCGAATTCTTCGACTGGGAGATCGACCCGATCGTTTGCTATAGCCACCGTGCGGCCTCGATAGCCCAAACGAAGATACCGGCGGGGAGGGCTGAGGCCGTTGGAGTGCCAATACGTGTCCTTCTCTCCTGCTTTCGGGCTATGTTTCAAAGCGGTCATGGGCCATTCACCGCCATTGGGAAATTTGGCAAGGAACGCTCCTTCCAGGAGGTGACCGGCGGCAGCCCTGGTGTAAGGATTCCTGATGAACAGCTGATATAGCATATCGGCAGCCTGCTCAGTGATTTTTGCGAGCTGATCCAAGACCATATACGACAGGTACGCGGTGGATATTTGCAGGTCGAACTTCTTTCGGTTACCGGGGGACGGGGTGGCCACAAGGATTTCATAAGAAATGTCGTCTTCCATCTCCAGGCAGACAGCACGGCCAAGTAACTCAGCAAACTTCTCTCTAATCAGACTCAGTGTTCCAACTGCGAGGTCAACTCCGATTGCATAGCCGCGTGGATTCGCCGCATGGGCATATACTCGACGAGTAGCCGTGCCATAGAGTTGAGAGAAGTCTGCGAGGTCTGATTCCGAGGGGCTCTCGCCTCGCACATGAAGATCCCGGCTATCAAAACGCTTATTCATTGCTCTCACAGATAAAGGAAGCGAGGATGACATACCCAGCGATGAGTTCTCCAAGGGACCAAGGCGCCATCCAGAAAATCGGCACTCGTCCTATAACTTTACGCGTCCACTTAACGCGTTGATTCCGCGGAGATGCCGCCTGCAGTATGAAGCCCCCACAATAGTAGCATAGTTCAGGATATATCGGAGGCACACCTATCAATTCTTCATTAGAGTCGACCAAGAACCATGTTGCACGGGGAGTATAGAGCTGCAGATTATCGTCTTGCTCGATGGGAGAAATAGAGAAAACTCCCTCATCATTTAGGACATAGACCTTCGCATTGTTGATCTGGAAGACGGTGGTTTGGCGGGCGAGGAGGCGGAGGGCAAGTACATAAATCAGGAATACGGTCTTCCCTGAAGGTATAGTGAGCATGAAGACAATAGAGCGAGAACGACAGGTAACTTCACCGATTCCATGAGTACCGGTCACAACTGCACCAAGCGTATTGTATCCGCTTTGTGGAAAGTCAACGAAGGGGTTGGGGAAGGCCTGGACATCTGCACCAACGCCAATAGCTCCATTGTCGTCGCCGATATTTGTTCCACTTCGTTTTTCCCGGACAGCATCGTCGATGATATCGCATAATAAGCTTGGATATTCATCCCTGACAAGCATCGACGACAGTCCGAAAGTACGAAGCAAAGCTGGTTTTTTCCCCCAACGAAGTACAGTGGGATTTTCCGGAAGTTCAGCTTTTGATGGCGATGCATCGCGTGCGACGGAAAGAGGGTGAAAAAGATTCCTGGGGTTTCCCTGCCGCCAGGCGAGCTCATACAGTCTGGCTATAGAGCCTGAGTAAGTCCTGTTATCGGGTACAACAAGTATTGCACCCTTGTAAGTCTTCATAGAGCGAGGAGGGGTCTGCATGTTGAGGGATGGAGGGCGAGCGATCCAATAGGGGCTGCTCGAGAATTTCGTCCGTCCCGGCCATGTCCGTGGCGCAGCCACACCGCTGTAAAGACTCCATGCGGATGAGCATAATAGTGCTGACAGTAGCACAGTTTTGCATTTCGGTGTACTCCCTGCCTTGCTACGTCCTCTTTCTTTCTACAGCCTTGCTATGTGTTCCTTCTTATCTTACAAATTATGGTACCTGGAGACTGAACGAAGCATATGATCGCGCCCGAGCCTGTTCGACCACTCTGTCATTCTTTCGGACCCAAGATCCAGAACAAGCGTGCAAAAATGCGAACTTTTTTTACCCTACTTTACTTCAAACATCACGGTAGCAGATGTTGATTCGCAATCATCGATCATCGGCTAGTCAGGCGCTGATTTTGTTCTTCGTGCACCATACTTGGCTGTTCGCCTGTCTAGGCTCGTTTGGGCTCAGCGAACAGCCTGGTGTGTCAATTCGCATCGACTCATCATGATCAATCAATTGAATCCGATCGTTGCTCGCGGGATTGACGTCACCCCGCTACGCACAATGCTCGACTGACAATCCCATCACCGTCGTCAGCACCGTTCAGTGTTACGTCCCCGCCATTACATTTCATTGCTCAGCAGGGCAGCTCTATCGACGTTGAACCCACTCACAGATCCGTGTCGCCTAGGGCGCTGGGGTGTGCCGAGGTTCCGCGCGTCCATCCGGCCGAACGTTCTCGCGATTTACATATATCACAATCCAGCGCGACCTGAGCAGTAGATAGCTCATCTCGCAAGTCCTTCCTGTATCCACAGCATCCAGTGTATACAATGGCACAGCAGACAATCACACTCGGCGGCACCGCATCCAATGTCACCGTAGCCAAAGTTGCGGTATGTTTGAGCTCTGAGCGCTACCTTTTAGTAGGATGCTGAAGCTGCAACTTGAACGTAACAGCATGGCTTGATGATGATGACGTTAGTGGCTCCTTCCATAAGCCTCGTAGCGTACTGACGGAGAGCTAAACAGGTGGAGGGGATCCGACACTATACCGGACGAGCAATGCTTCGAAGCGATCAAGGCAGGCATCGACGCCCTCCCCGCCGGCGTGAAGATGTTCCTCAACAGCGGTGCGTCACTCACGCAAGGTATCGAGGAGAGCGACATTCATCATCGTGCTGACAGGCGAGTTCTACGCCAACGATCTTTCTACCGGCAACTTGGAGCTGGTGGCCCGGTTCTTCGAGAAATACCCCGAGTATGCGGACAAGACCTTCCTTTCCGTGAAGGCGAGCCATTCTCCATGCATTCGTGAATTCCCTTGGAGAATGACATGATGGTCACAATATAGGGCGGTCTGAATGGACTCACGCCTGATTCATCGTGAGTGCAGTGACGCTGAAATGCGACCTCATGAGAATAATTGCTGATCCATTGCAGCGATGAGAACCTCCGCCGCAGCGTCGATAACATCAATAGGGCACTGCGGGGAACGAAGAAGCTGGATTTGTTCGAATGCGCGCGCGTCGATCCTAAGCGTCCGATCGAGGAGACGATCAAGACGTTGGCGGGGCTGATCAAAGAGGGCAAGTTCAACCATATCGGCATGTCTGAGTGCAGCGCAGCGACCCTCCGGAGGGCACATGCGGTAAGTGGGCTCTTCTGCCTCCGCCAATTGTGCGGAAACGAGCGGCATTCTTGACACAGGTGCACCCCGTCGCGGCCGTTGAGATTGAGGTCAGCCCGTGGTCGTATGAGGAGGAGACGAAGAAAGGTGTGTTGGTCCGCTTTGGGGAGCACTTTGTAGCTGACACGAGCCCCGTAGTTATTGCGACCTCGGCGGAGCTTGGTATAACTGTGGTCGCCTATTCGTGAGTGTCTCGATGAAACATCCCGCCTCTTTGATCCTTACTCCATGGTGGTGCAGCCCTCTCGGTCGAGGATTCCTTACAGGGACTATCAAGACCCTTGACGACATTCCTGGTCAGCTCGAGTGTAATCTAACCCCATCCTATTTTCTCACTTAAGATGTTACTAGAGAGCGACATGCGACGCGGACTTGCCCGATTCCGCGAGGAGGTGATGTCATCGCATTGTAGCACACCGTTTTCGATACTGAAACCGGTGACACTACTAGTACTTCAAGCACAATATGGCAATTGTTGAGGCTCTGAAGGCCATTGCTGAGAGGAAGAAGATTACCCCGGCTCAGCTGTGCATTGCATGGGTCGGTGCCCTCGGCCCACATGTTCTGCCTCTCCCCGGCTCTTCGTATGTCCCATGCCACAGTCGTGTATATACTTACTCACCGTATGTTGAAAATTGCAGGAAGAGCACTCGTACCCTGGAGAACCTCGCTGGCGGCGAAGTTGTGCTCACGGAAGAGGAGGTGGTGGAAATAGGGCAGATAATCGCCAGCCACGAGGTCAAGGGAGACCGCTACTATGGCAACCCAGAGCGTGCACACTTGTGGGGATGAAGATGGCGAAAGCTGCCACTGCATGTAATATTAGTATCCGAGTTGAACAAGTCTGTCTTCACTGCCGCACGCGCAGACTGTGGCGGTCACGGTGGCATGATCGGGGCACGGCTATTGGGGATGGGCAACCCCGCCTAGAAATGTGTCCTGAGCTTATCACGTCGGAGTCTGAACCACCTACCCAATGTGGTATTTAGATGCCGAGACTGCGAATGTGGCGCTATTGACGCTGGTACTATCGGGACCTGAGCCTGTACCGGCGCCGGTACCTAAGCACCACTGTAGACACGGCTATGTACTGCAACGTTCATTCAAGATGTAAGCTCCGTAGATGCTCAAGATATAATGAAACATACAATGAGCCCTTGATATCTTTGTCAGTTCTTTCCAGCGACTCCTCGACGATATCGAGCCATCAAACGCGACGTGGCGGCGTTCGCATCCCAGTTAGGAAGGCAGGTACATTCATACCACTGGCACATAAATATTCTGCACCTCACAAGTACATTCATTCTGTAGGTAGGTAACAATCTAAGAGCGCTTTATTGATAGTGTAGTTTCGACCTGAGCGATCTGAGGGTCCTATCGATTTTCACATCATGATTGGCAAGCATTCTAAATCATACTCCCATACATTGATGGATTGGTATCTCCTCCTTCAACAGTGATCTACAGCAAAAACCTAGTACACAGATTGATTCTGTTTGCCTTTCCGCAGAAATCGTTGGGAACACATTTCCGTTAAACTGTCTTGTAGTTGCAGTGTGCCATGCGCGATGTACGAAATTGTACAGTACAGATTTTATCTCAAAATTCTGTTCCGAAGAAATTGATGTATTCAATGTTCTGAGCAATACACCCCACTGACACAAGGCATGAATGTTTTTATGTGAGGAGCTTTTACATTGATACCGTCGCGCTCTGCGCGCCAAGCCCGTGCCGCAGTGAGAGCTGTGGCGTGTGATAGACGCCGGACATCCGGAATTTGCCGCTCCCCTACGGTTGCCCCTCCCCACGGCTATGCACGATCGAGCTGGGCGCCAAGACGCGCCCGAGTCAGGTCTCTGTGGCTCCTTGCTCTGACTCTGCTCAGTCCCTGCATCCGCATTTCTGCTAAAGAATAAATATCACAGGATGTGTGGTATTGTCATTGCTCACGGACTTGAGAACCCAGCCTCAGATAGACCGCGCATTATCGCGTGCGCGAAGAGGATTCGCCACAGAGGACCGGATTGGTCGGGCTGCTACTCTGGAAGGCAGACAATCCTCGCACACGAGCGACTGGCAATTGTGGGCGTTGGTGCGTACAAATCCTGTACTGTGGACTCGACGCATCGCTCATGCGGTCGCAGACACCGGTGCGCAACCCCTCGTGAGCACCGACGGACAGATTGTACTTGCCGTGAACGGAGAGATCTACAACCACATCAAGCTCCGTGCGAGTCTGAAAGAGCGCTACAGCTTCAAGACGCACTCTGACTGCGAGGTTATTATTCCCTTGGTGAGTACGCTCCTTGTCAGTGTGTCGCATTCGCTCACGACAAAACCACGGCCAGTACAAGGAGCATGACAAGGACCTCTGCAACCTCCTCGACGGCATGTTCTCCTTCGTCCTCCTCGACGAATCGGTGACGCCGCCGCGCATCATCGCCGCGCGCGACCCCATCGGCATCACGACCCTCTACCAGGGCTGGTCCTCCAAACACCCCGGCGCGACCTACTTCGCGTCCGAGCTCAAGGCACTCATCGCCGAGTGCGACAAAATCATCTCTTTCCCTCCGGGACACATCTACGACAGCCGCGACCAGTCCACGACGCGCTACTACAACCCCTCATGGTGGGACGGCGACCGCGACGGCCCGAGCGCGCCCATCCCGACGGCGCGCGCCGACCTGACGCTGCTTCGCGAGACGCTTGAGGAGGCCGTGCGCAAGCGGCTCATGTCCGAAGTGCCGTACGGCGTGCTGCTCAGCGGCGGGCTCGACAGCAGCCTGATCGCGGCCATCGCAGCGCGCGAGACGGAGAAGGTCGCGCAGGCACAGGCAGAGACGCGGCGGAGGCTGCTTGCGGAGGCACAGAGCGGGCCGCCGTCCCCCAGCGGGATGGCCGCCTCTGAATACGGTGTGTCCGGTGTGCCCGCGCTTCTGGTCTGGCGTGGGACTGACGTTGACGTGCGTAGCGACCATCGCGTCCTGGCCGCAGCTGCACTCGTTCTCGATCGGCCTCGAAAACTCTCCCGACCTCCTCGCGGCGCGGAAAGCCGCGCACTACCTCGGCACGGTGCATCACGAATATGTGTTCACCGTGCAGGAGGGCCTCGACGCTATCCCGGACGTCATCTATCACCTGGAGACGTTCGACGTGACGACCGTCCGCGCCAGCACGCCGATGTATCTCCTCAGCCGGAAGATCAAGGCAATGGGTGTCAAGATGGTTCTGAGCGGCGAAGGCAGCGATGAGATCTTCGGGGGTGGGCTTCTGATTGCCGTTGTAATACGCCATGCTGACACAGCATCGACGTCCAGGATACCTGTACTTCCACGCTGCACCCGACTCCGCTGCCTTCCATCAGGAATGCGTAAAACGTGTCAAGAACCTGCACACTGCGGACTGTCTGCGGGCCAACAAGTGAGTCCGGGGTGGTTCCAGAACGAATGCGCCGTTCATCTTTCCCAGATCGACCATGGCTTGGGGCCTCGAAGCCCGCGTGCCCTTCCTCGACAAGAAATTCCTGGAGGTCGCAATGAACATCGACCCGAAGGAAAAAATGTTCAACAAGGGTGTCAGCCAGGAAGTCGACGACGACGGCTGCCCTAGAATGGAGAAGGTAACCGCGTCGCACACTACAATCAACGGCGTTCATAACCGCGTGTCTCTCTCTTCTCCTTAGTACATCCTGCGGAAAGCGTTCGACTGCTCCCCGGACGGCAAGGTGAGCACACGGCCGCGCGGGCGCCTGCACAGCGGACTCATGGCGCACTAGCCTTATCTGCCCCGCTCCATCCTCTGGCGGCAGAAGGAGCAGTTCTCCGATGGTGTGGGATACTCGTGGATCGACGGGTACGTCGCGCGCCCCCGCGGCTGCCATGCGCTGCTGACGTGCCGGCCCGTCCCCTCGTAGCATGAAGGACCACGCCGCGGCCGCGGTGTCCGACGAGGCGTTCGCGAGGCGCGCGGAGCGGTGGCCAGAGAGCACGCCGGACACGAAGGAGGCGTACTGGATCCGCGACATCTTCGACGGTGCGCCCTCATTTTGCCGCGCGCGTGCGGCGGCTGAGCTTTTTGTTGTGTCGTCTGCAGGCCTCTTCCCGTCAGAAACGGCCGCGAAGACCGCTGTGAGGTGCGTCATATTGCCACGTTCACGTAAGTTGTTGCGGTGCTGATCCACCTTCCCGACCACACGTCTAGATGGATACCACGCGGAGACTGGGGGTGCTCGTCGGATCCCAGCGGAAGAAGCGTGAGCATACACAACGCCGCGTATCAGACGTCTGCGTAGAGCAAGTAAATGCACGTTGCTGTATTACTATACATCTAGGCCAAGATATAGGCGGTAATTCACACAGAAGGGTTCTCTTCGTCGCAGCCAGAAACGGTCCGGGAAGGGGGATGATTGAAGATGCGCAGTGAACGAGAGACAGAGGGGTACTTGGCGGATCAGAAAATGCGGACAGCACAACGAGGGTGATCGGATTATTGCGAAGCGCAGGACCAAATAATGAAGAATACGGTATCATCGACTGCGGGTACTGAATGACAAGGGTACTGGTGATGAAGATGAGATGAAAAGCAACATAGACATAAGGCATCAAACACGTGTGCCGGCCGTAGGGATAGTGGCAGAGTTGGTCGTATATATTATCCGTGGAAACGTAAAGCGTGAAGCGGGCAGGCATCAGCAGAACACAGTCCATGGGAGAAGGGGAATCTACGCATTCGCATTTAGCGCATTGAGGGAAGGGTTCTGTGCGATGATCTGGCGGTACAGCCCGACGCCCGAGTCTTCTGACGGCGCGGGCGAGGCAAGTCCTTTCGCGGACACCGAGACGGACACCGGTGTCCGTGCCGCTGCGCTCGTCTGAGACAGGTTCCGTGTCCGTTTGGGTATAGGCGTCGCAGTCGCGCGTGTGCTGGTGTCCCATGCTGGCCGCTCCCGCGTTACGGTCGCCTTGGCTGAGTGCATCTCCGTGTCCGCAGCCGCCGGCCGCCGGCCTGCGGATGGCGTCGCCTGCGTGCGGCGGCTGGGGGCGCGCGCGTTGCCGGCAGGCGAGTCTCCGGCGACGAGCCGCGTGCCGAACTTTGCGTTCGCGGACGACTCGCGTGCGTACTGTGTCGGTGAGCCCGCGGCCCCGCGCCGTGAAGGGTTCGGCGCGAGCTGCTTCGGGTTGATTGGCTTCTGGATGGTGACCTTGTCGGCGCCCCAGTATGAGAAGCTCATCTTGCTCTTTCGATCTGAGTCGTCGGAGTCGCCTCCGCCGCCCTCGTCGTCGTCTGGAAGAGGTACAATCCGGGGCTGTACACTGACGTGTGCTTGTTGCCGTGACCGGACGACACTGCATGCGGGTTAGGTCGCATCGGGAGCCGACAGAGACAAGACTCACTCCTCCATTGAGACGACGCCCGTTTGAGGCTGCACAACATCTCCAATTGCCCATGTCTCAATCTGCGTAGGTCGACGTGAGCATCGTCAATGTTGCAGAGTGCAGGAGCAGACATACCTTGAGGAATTTATACATATTACGAGGCTTAGTGTGTTGGCTTCGCCGACCAGTAGTAGCATATTTCGCCTTGCCTTGGAGCTCGGGCAGTGAATTTGTTCTCGAATTAGTTGCAGCAACCAATGGTAGGGACGTCGTCCCTGTTCGCTGACATCGCAATACGACGTCGTTGAATACAACCAGCCACTGGTCCTTCTTTCCGCCGACGCCGCCGCTCCCTGGCTGCAGCACGTCGCTGAGGCGTTTGAACGACGTCTTGCCCCTGACATTCTTCCCGTTTTGCGTGGCGGGCGGCGGCGGGGTCTTCTGCGTCGGATCTGCCAATGGATTCACGCCGAGCACAGGCCGCTCTTCAACCAGTACGCGTGACGGCTTGGGCACCATGAGCTGCTTGACTTTCTCGAGGCCATCGATGCGGGCAAACACGTCGCGCGTCTTGTCGCGTTCCTCCTTCTGGATCTTCTCGTCTTCGATGGAGCGCACGATCGCCTGCACCTCGTGCACCATCGCGACAGTGCTCTCGTACTCAAACGTACTCGGGTCCGTGTGATAGAGGAGGTTCTGGAAGAGGAGCGGATACTTGAGCAGCCGCTGGAAGGGCTTGGAGAGCGAGATCGCGAGCCCCGTTTCGCCTCGCTCCGCTGCGACGAGCTCGAGTCGCTGCAGCGTCTGGCAGATCTTCATCCACTGCTCCGCGTCCTGCTTCTTCGGCTTCTTGCTCGCCGCCGCCGTCGAGTGCGCGTTGTCGACCTGCTCCAGCGCGCGCTCGAGGTGCAGCACGTACGTCGCGTACCCGTGCAAGATGTGCGACTGCCCAGCGTTCGCGGCGTCACCCGCGTCCGCGTCAGCGCCTGCGCTGCTCGAGGAGGTGCGAGGACTCACCTGCGCGACAAAGACGTCCGCGAGCGAGCGCACGAGCGGGTACTGCTCCTCGTACCGCTTGCGCAGGTTCCGGCTGAGCACCTGGTGCCCCTCCAGGATCCCGCCCTCGATCACCTCCAGGCACTTGCGCAGGTCCTCCGGCAGCTCGCGCGGCGGCACCGCCGTGTTCGGCACCACCTCCAGCGGCGCGGTGTTGCTCCGCTTGAACTTGCGCAGCACGCTCGTGCCGGACGGCGCGCCCGTGCGCATCGACGGCGCGGACGACTCGCCCGTGTTGTCGCGCTCCCGTTCTCGATCGCGCTCGGCAATCAGCGACTGCCGCCCGAGGCTCGTCGTCGACGATGCCATCACGTGCATGCGCGGCGGGGGCGGGAGCGACGTATGCGAGCGCGTCGGGAAGGGCACGGTGCCGTCGCGGGTGCGGCTGCGCACGCCTGCGCCGTAGGGCGAGCGCGGGTGCGCGTGCTTCGCGGCCTGCGCGGCGGCACTTTTGCTGGGGTATGCGTTGTACGCGGCGCCGAGGCGGTCGTCGGCCTCGTCCTCCGCGACCTCGTCGAGCGACTCGCCGTCGATCGTTGGGTGCGCGCCCCCTGGCGAGTCTGCGCGGGCGGGCGTCGGCGAGAGGAAGCGCGCGGCAATCGGGAGGTGCTCGAGCGACTCGCGGGGAGTGTCCGCGCGCGCGTACTCTTCGCATTCGAGCGGGGAGGGGGACGTCGTCGGCGAGGGCGCCGAGTACGGGTGGAGGAGCGGATCGATGAACGTATCCTTCATCTTGAGCAGCTCGCCGACATACCTGCGGAAGAGTTATGGATAGCGCGGATGGGAGGGGAAGCAGACGCACCGTTCTTCGCTCGCCACAATCTCCCAGAGTACCTCCTGGCGCGTGCGCTCGCGCTGGCCGATGTTGGAGACGAGGTCCTCCTCCGCGCCCTCGCTCCAGGAGGAGACGCCGAGGATGCGGCTCGAGTTGGCCGTGCTCGCCTGGGAGTAGGGCGTCCCTGACCGCAGCGATGGGTGGATCGAGGCGCCATCGCCGTGTGCCCTGCCGGGAAACGGGGACGTCGCCGCGCGGGGCGGGGGCTGGCGGCTCGGGGAGCGGGCGGTGGATGCGACGTCAGTGCGGGAGGAGGTCGCGGTCGAGGTGGAGCCGCGGGTGTCCTTGCCGTGGGCGGCCTGGAAGCGCGAGACGGTCGTCTTGAGCGGAGGCGCGGCCGGCGCTGTGGATGTGGCGTCGGGCTCTGGGAGGGCGCGGTCGGTGGGGGTCACGGGGGGCGAGATGAAGGCGACGGTCTTCTTCTGGACGTCGGGGGAGGTGCTGTTGCTCAGCGTGCCGTGCGCGTGCCTGCGGGAGGCGCTGCGGGGCTGCTCGGGCTCGGGGCGCGAGCGGTGGGAGTCGTCCGAGGAGGGGTGCTTGCTGGGGAGGCTGGACGCATCGTCGGTGGAGTCGTTGGGCGGGGAGGGCGGGAGCGGGGAGAGCTGGGCGACGGGAGTCGGGGTGCTGGAGTCGTCGGAGTCTGTGCGCCGGTGGGCGGGGTCGGCGGGGAGCGGGCTGAGCGATATCTCGGGGAGGGGCTTGTTGGTCGAGTCGAGGGTGCTGGGCGTGGTCGTGCGCGGGGGCAGCCAGTCGGGGGACGGGAGCGGGGGCAGCTGGGGCGCGAGCCTGTCCTTCTCGCGGATGGTCTGTGCGTCCTTGTCCCTGTCCCGCTCCCTGCTGGAGAGGCCTCTGTTGATGCGGTTGAGGAAAGCCTTCATGGCTCTTCGCGAGGCGGAGACGGCCCCAGCGTGTTGTTGTAGCGGATGGAACAAGCTCGCGTCTCCAGGCGTCAGCTGCCGAACGGACCAGTTATCATCACACGCTCCTCGTGTCTGCCTTTTGCCTCCGCCTCTCCGCCATCCCCAGCAGCCACTGCGTCGCCCTGGCACTCTCCCCGACGACGGCCTGCACGCGCACGCTGACCTGCCATTCGCACCCTCCCGGCCTCTCGCCGCCCACCAGCCCGCTCTCGCCACCGACCGCGCCCTCCCTCGCATCATTTGTATTGATGACGCACACGGTTGTGCAGAACCATCCTCGCATATCCAGATCTCAGAACCAGTCAACGCATGCACGAGGCGCATATGTTCCCGCTCGGACTTTAGGTGTCTGGCGTGGGGCGAATATACCATTTGCATAGCCCCTGTTGCATTTGGTATATCCGGACCCGGCGTCCGTCTCGCTCACCCTTAGAGTTGTCGCTTCTCCACTAAGCTATGCCGTCCAACATACGCTCCGGACGTCTACCATCTCCCAGCCTCTGGCTCTTGCACAGTCCGACCCTGCATGCCGTAACGCACCCGTTGTACAGCCCAAGCAACTGCCACGGATCAATATGCACCGACTGAGTTCCCGAGCAATGTCAAAATTGACCCCGAGGATTCCGATGCGTCCTCGACCCCGCATCGGGCGCCTGGCCCGCTAGCAGTAACCATGCCTCCCTCGTCCAGCCCCGGTCCCCTCCCAGCGCACGGGACGAAACACCTGCCGCTCTTATCCCACCCCTTCCGCGGCGAGACCTTCCACCTCGCGCAGCGTGCAGACGGCACGACGAACGGCACTGCGCTCTGGCTCGGCGCGCAATGTCTCGCCGCGTTCCTCGCCGACACGCTCAAGTTCCAGAAAGGAGGAAATGCAAATGCGAAGCAGGCGAGGAGGATGAGGGCTGTCGAGCTGGGAAGCGGGGTCGGGCTGTGTGCGTGCGTGCGTCTCGTCCGCGCGTCCCCTCACCGTGCCCTGACGATGAGAACACCATTTCACACGTATGTCTGATGATGTGGACGGGACAGCCTCGCGTTGAGCACGCTAGGGTGGGACGTCCTCGCGACAGACCTCCCGCCCGTCATCAATGGCGTGCTCGCGCCCAACGTCGCGCGCAACACGCCACACGGGTATCCGGACGCAGAACGTGGTAGAATCAAAGTGCGCGCGCTCGACTGGACCGTCCCCCCGGAGCAGTGGACATGGGCGGATCCACATGCTGTCGCTCTGCACGGATCTCGTCCCGACAATGTGTTCTGCGACACCGAACAGGCGCAGAAGAGCGGACGTGTGGAGGTAGAGAGGGATGCCGACATTCTTGGCCCGCCGTTCGACCTCATCCTCACCGCCGATACGCTCTATGCGCCTGAGGCTGTGCACCCGCTCCTCCGCACTTTGCACGCACTTGCGTCTGCTGCTTCGTCCCCATCTTCGCCCACTTCGCCCGCGTCTTCCACTTCTCATGCCACCGCCGCTTCTACCCCCCTCTCTACCCCCAACGCCGTCTCTCTGTCCGGTAATTCCGATACCTCCTCCAACTGTCTCACCTCCGCCCCCTCCACGCTTTCCCCACCCCGGCCCCCGCGCATCTACCTCTGCCTCGAGTGGCGCGACCCACAGCTCGTCGACCGCGCGCTCGCAGACGCGTCGGCGGTGTGGGGATTCACCACAGAGCGTGTCCCACACCGCCGTCTTGCGCGTGCGCTCGAGCGGGCCGGCGCGCAGTGGGACAAGGCAGACTGGGAGGGCGTGGAGATCTGGAAGCTGGCGTTGGCGGCGGACGGAGCGAGGAGCGCGGTGCGCGGTGATGCATGTTTCGGCTGTGTCCCCGTTCCCGCTCGCTAGGTGGCGTCCATCATCCGTTATACTTGAGGTTAATTACCCAGCGGGTTTGCGTAGATAAGCGCCAAGTATCACGTGAATATCGACGCGTCGGGTGAGCGCCTCTGAGCGCCCTATTGACAAACGTTGAACGTTTTGAACGTTTTGAACGGCCCATCCCTATGATAATGAAACAACTGCGCCGCAGATTTATCATAGGATTAAAGCATATATCGTAGCACTGTACGTACACTGGGCGAATGCCTTGCTTGTCCACTTAGTAATTGGCGCGAAGTGCATGCTATACATTCTGACTTATATAGAAGAGTCGTCAAAGCTCAACGAGAAATTGCGCGTGCGACGCCCTAACTATATGCTGCATCATCTACCAGTTGGGCCTGACCTATGCACGGCTACTTGACAGCTGCATCTAAATATGGAGCAAAGCCGGTCTGTGCACCATAATCAGTCATTAAAATTCATCCCGTATCAGCTACAGTACGGCAGAGCTCATAGTACTACGTGGCCCCCTACACGACGAAGTTGTGTCCTCATCTGCCAACTTAGTGACTCAGAGGCGCTCACCCGACGCGTCGATATTCACGTGATACTTGGCGCTTATCTACGCAAACCCGCTGGGTAATTAACCTCAAGTATCCGTCATACAAGACACGTCGCGATCAAGCGCAGAACGCGAGGTGATGCGGGTGGAGGACGGGCATGGACACCAGCCGAACGGTGTCTGTTGAATGATTATACACAATGGGCATCTAGATACATTACGAGGAGCGCAATGTTCACAAGTGACGCATGATCGTCTTTTGGGTTATTCGTCTGAGTCGTAGCTAAGTAGCCGAGTCAGGAACGTGTGAGCCAAGTCAAGTACGTGTGGGTCTAAAGATAAAGAGGTGAGACGAGTATATGGATCGTAGTATGCGTTAAATATGCACAGCAAAGCAAGATTACTCGTACTCAGGCCGATATGCGGTCGGCGGGGTAGATTGGGTGTAGCGTAGGCGGCGGAAGAGCGTAAGAATTATGGACGGGCGCGGTGGCTGCTGTCGGGCTCAAATGCGGCGGATAATGCGCGAGCTGCTATCCCGTCCGTCGGTGCATAAACGGGCGGAATCATGACATGTGGCTGTCAACATCGTCATCATCGAGGTCATAAATCTCGCTAGAATCAATATCGTTAGCGAGGAATGTGAATTCTGAGGAGAGAACTCACGGAGGACTACTGCCATGGTCATCTACATCCATGTCCTCTGCATCCATGTCCTCTCTCCTAGTCGCGACCAACCCAAGCGTTCGGTCAAAGCCATGGCTTGACTAACAGTGGAGCAATCGGTACATATACTGCTGAGGGATACAGAAGAACGCACCAGGTCCCGCCAAGTCTCCTCCTCGTCGTTCTCCGTCTGCAGCTGGTAGATTTGCATGAACCCTTTCAGCCTGCCCAGATATGCGTGTGAACACACCCGCCACAATGAGCGCTCATAGCTCCCGCATGCGACGCACGTAAACGAGCGACAACGGATACTTACGTCAATCCACCGTCGTCCGTCACGTCCAGAAACTCTAAAAGCTCCTCCTTCGTCTCCTCGTCGAACGGCGCACCATTCGTGTCTGCAGCCCATCGGTCAAGCCCCTCCTCGTCGAGGTACGCGTCCGGGGGCGGGACGAGAAGCGCGCCCACTGCACCTGGCGCGGGACGCGGGACGCAGTACTTCGCGAAGATATGCATGAGGCACGACTCGAGCTACGCCATTGTAAGCACGTGGCCATCATCGAAGCGACCGCTAGCGCCGAGAGTAAAGCAAGTGCAAGTGTGGAGTACGAAAAGCTCAAAGTAGGCAAAGAAAGGGGCGCGCACCTGAACCGAAATCGCGCCGTCGTCGTCGAGAAGCTGCACGCCGGCAGCGACGTTCCTGCGGCCCTGCCGCGAGTCCGGCTCGGGCGTTTCGGGGCGCGGCGACGCGGTCATCTCGCGCTGGAAGAGCAGGCTCCGGCGGCGCTGCTGTGCGTCTGCGTCCCTGCGCTGGGCGAGGTCCTCCGCCTCGCGCGTGGACATCGTGAGGCTCGCTAGCTGCTGGGAGAGGCCCGCGGAGGAGGAGGAATCCAGAGCGGTCGACTGGAGGAGCGGCGGGCGTGGGCGGGCGGGTTGTGAGGACGCGGAATGGTGGCGGATTGGGCGCACGTGGTCATGTGACCCGCAATGGGTCGCTCCTCGCTAAGCGCCCTCTTCGCTTAGACTTGACTTCACTGGCTAATAGTGGCTTCTTTGTCGCACACCATGGCTGCAACGAGGGAACAGCCGCTATCCATTGAGAGCCTTCTGCAGAAGCAAAAGGAGGAGAAGGAGGCCTCCTCGAAGGTATGCAGAGTGTCGATCCATAGCTATCCGGAGACGGCGTGCTGAGTTCTGCCCTACAGCCCAGATTCCTGACAAAGGAGCAGCGTGCCAAGCTGGCCATCGAGAAGCGAGCACAGGAGATAAAGGAACAGCACGAGAAGGAGGAGCAGGCGCGACACGATCGCGAGCGACTCGAGCGCGAGGCCGATGAGATTCGGCAGAGAGAGCGCGAACGCGAGCGTGCAAGCAGATATGGCGGTAGCGGACGATGTCAGTACCAGAGCTTCGCGCTGTACTTTCCACTGCGCTTACTAACAATCTGTCTGCGCAGATGATGACAGGTACGACAGAGATAGGGACAGGGAAAGCAGGTATGGGCGGAGAGACAGAGACAGAGATCGGGACCGGCGACCGCAGGACGACAGAAGGAGTGGATCGTTCCAGGGTGTCCCAACAGCTCCTCGGGCAGAGCGCGGCAAGGCACCGCCCACCGGTCCCGCTGCAGGCGCCCCATCATCCTCCATGCCCCCGCCTCCTCCTCCCGGCGCCGCTTCTGGCAGCACATCCATCTCAGCCGCATCCGAGCCGTACGTGCCGCCCATGACAGAGAATGAGATTAGTGCGATTCGCTCGCGCTACCTTGGCGTTGACAAGAAAAAGCGCAAGATACGCAAGATGAACGACCGCAAGTTCGTGTTCGACTGGGACGAGCAGGACGACACATACAATGCGGAGACGCCCGGCGCGGTCGGCAGCCAGCGCCAAGGCGCGCAGATCATGTTCGGGCGCGGGCATATTGCAGGGATGGATGATGGTGGTGGTGTCGTGCCTGCTGGAAGGAGAAGTAGTACGGAAGCAATGCAGCTTGCGGACCCACTGGAGAGGAGGAAGGCGGCGAAGTCGGGCTTGGATGAGAGGCACTGGACCGAGAAGAAGCTCGAGGAGATGAAGGAGCGAGATTGGCGTATATTCAGAGAAGACTTCAGCATTGCTGCTCGAGGTAATACTGCGTGTCACATCTTCTCGTGCGTCGAAGCTCACGAGTGCGAACAGGTGGCCAGATCCCACATCCTCTGCGCTCATGGGCAGAGTCTACCATCCCACAGCAAATCCTGGATGTCATTGAGCGAATCGGTTACAAGGACCCATCGCCCATTCAACGGCAAGCGATTCCCATCGGTTTGCAGAACCGCGACATCATCGGTATCGCTGAGACCGGTACGTATCGTGTCAGACGTTTCCAAAGTTGCCGTACTGACATGTTTCTGCAGGATCCGGTAAGACGGCTGCCTTTGTCATTCCTATGCTCTCGTTCATCTCCAAGCTGCCACTCTTCACCGACGAGAACAGACACCTCGGTCCTTACTCGCTCATTCTCGCGCCTACTCGTGAGTTGGCGCAGCAGATTGAGTCTGAGACCAAGAAGTTTGCTGGCCCACTCGGCTTCACCTGTGTATCCATCGTCGGAGGTGTACGTGCAATCGTATTGCTTAACCATCCGCCGAATACTGACGTCACCTCAGCGCGCGGTAGAAGAGCAGCAATTTAACCTTCGCGCTGGCGCGGAAATTATCATCGCAACGCCCGGTCGTCTGAAGGACGTCATCGAGCGTCACGTCATTGTGCTCTCGCAGTGCCGGTACATCGTTATGGACGAGGCCGACCGAATGGTCAACCTTGGGTTCGAGGCGGATCTCACGTTCATCCTCGACAAGCTTCCGAGCGACACGATGGAGGGGGAGGACCAGGGCGAGCAGATGGATGTCGATGGCGAGACGATGATCAAGCGCGGTCGCACACGGGTTACGACGCTCTTCTCGGCGACGATGCCTCCGCCTGTCGAGCGACTGGCCAAGAAATATCTCAAGCGTCCCGCGATCATCACTATCGGTGAGGCTGGACGTGCTGTAGATACTGTCGAGCAGAAGGTCGAATTCGCCAATGGAGACGAGAAGAAGAAGTGGGTGTCTTGTCTATTCTTCGAGCTGGTTGCTGAGCAACGTGCCATAGGCAGCGGATGTTGGAAATTCTCAACAGCGGAGTATACTCTGCGCCGATCATTGTCTTCGTCAACCAGAAGAAGACGGCAGACATGGTTGCGAAGGATCTCCAGCGTGCAGGGGTCCGTACTGGTTTCTCTCAAATGCTTCATTCTTGATTCGCTGATACCTGTTGCAGTGGAGCGCTGCGACACTGCACTCCGGCAAGACCCAGGAACAGCGAGAGGCAGCCTTGCAGTCGCTTCGCTCGGGCGACTCGGACATCCTCGTTGCTACCGACCTTGCTGGGCGTGGTATTGATGTCCAGGACGTCACCTTGGTTGTCAACTTCCAGATGGCGAACACAATCGAGGCATATGTGCATCGTATCGGTGCGTTCACTCACCAATGCACTGATCTCTCCCCGATATGACCGCTGACTGTCGCACCCCAGGTCGTACTGGCCGTGCTGGAAAGCAGGGAACTGCGATTACATTCTTGACAAACGATGACGACGAAGTAATGTACGTCCTCTCTCCCAGATGTACCCTACCCTTCTTATCCCGATGACAATTGTGTGCTGACCGCTTCCTCCTTCGGCAATGTAGGTACGATCTTAGACAAGGTACCGTACCTCGTGCTATATATATCTCACCGGCGGCATACTGACCATACCCACTTTGTACGCAGAGATCTCAAAGAGCCCGGTGTCCAAGGTGCCTATCGAGCTTGCGAAGCACGAGTCCGCGCAACACAAGGTGTCGAAGGAAATGAAACGGAAGCGGGACGCGGAGGACCAGGGCTGAGGGACCGGGAGGATCTGCTCCGCCTGGGATGGCTGCCGTCTCCGGCCGCGGAGACATGCGCGCGCTGTGGCATTGTATGAACAAACGTGCGGTGAGAGGCTGGCCTGTCATTTGCGCTCGCGACGCTCTCACCGCTCTTACCCCGCTGTATTCTATCGTCGCTGCTCCGCCAGAGGCTCAATTGAGATGCACCCTGACGGCGCGCAGGCTCGCAGTTCGAGGAACATTTTTGGTCCGCCTGTGAGAAAATTTCTCTTTTCGCTCGAGTTTCTTCCGTTCTCTGCGCCCGGCGTTTGGATGTTCAGAACCTGCTCTTCCCGCGCGACGGGCCCGGGACGCCCGTGAGCCGATGCGAATCTGCCCGTCCGCCGTGCCGCGCCCGGATTCCCTGATCTGCGGCGGGCCCCACTGGCCGGCTCGGCGTGCTCGATCGAGTCGATCGGCCGATTGGTGGTGCCCGACACCGTCGCATCAATCGTAGAGTTTCTGACAAACGAACCGTGTCCGGTGTATTTTTGTCAGGCACTGCCGACATGTCATCTTCTGCAAACTAACCCCTAACATTGCATGGCACGGCGCGGCACAGCTGCGGATGCGTGGTATCTGCTGCTATCTGTGGTACGTCGATTACAGGCCGTGGAGTCATCTACCTCATAATGCAGAGCACTGCGTTGAGGTAAGCCGCGAAGTCATCTCACGTCATTGGATGGACTTGAAGGTTTGAGCAACATATGCGACACGCTCTCACAATGCTGACGCGCATGAGAAGAGTGTACGACTTCCGAATTGCAGTGGGAAAGAACTCCGGCCTGCGGTATATTGGCTATCAGCCGTCATGGTTAGAATATCATGATGGAACGATTGTCATTCGTTGTTCGAGCATTGCTTGTGTGGTGTCAGCTGCAATCAGTGCGCCGATAATCGCAATGTTCGCATCAGCGAGTGTAAGGTGAGCCTGCGTCTCTGTGTTTGGTAGAGACTCTGTCGACCATGCACTCGTATCATTTCAGTCGTGCAGTTAGTGCGAGCTCATCGACATCAGTGGCCACACAGCATTTGATGATGGCGCGACAATCGTGATATTACCTTGATGACACCCAGCCCACAGCTCAGTTGTCCTGACCGTCGCCACTAACCGTTGTCGTGCCACTTGATGTTCTTCACAGCATAGACACATCATCTCGTCGTCACCACTCCAGATATCGAGCCACAGCCATGTGGCTGACCACTGTGCAGTGCTAACGAATCCCCAACATCGCAGCTTGCCAGTGCTCCTTTGCTCCCCCACGTGCTTCTATAGGCCCCAAAGCGCCCCGCTGGACCGGACAAGCTTAAGGATATCTGACAGCTGCGGGGCCATTAACATCATCCGCCGAAGGCATCTCCGCAGGCCACGAGCGTCGGAGCCGTGGCCGTACGCCTCGCCCCAAGCCGCGCTATCTATCCGCGTCACCGACTAGAGCGTCCCGCAAGTGTCAAACGCGGAACACGCGACCTTCATTCGCCAAATGACAGCATGGACCGACGCCCGGACCCGAAGTGACGTTCTTTCTCGTCCGGTAGCGGCGCGGCGCTAGTGCTCTTCCATCGTTCCGATGCAAGAGCAAGCCACACGCAAACGAACGAGCTGCGCCGCTCGATTGCCGAGCCTCTCGGCTGTCCCTCCCCTGACCCGGGCGCGCGCCGCGGGCCATGCACAGACCATCCGCGCGAGAGCACTCGCGCGCAACGATCATTCCGAGGACAGACACCGCTGCGCGAGCCAGAGAGCGAGTGCGCAGCAGACACCCCGCGAACGGGCACCACCATCGGAAGCGGAAGCGAGGTATGGCGGGGACGCCGCGCCTGCCGCGTCCGCGCACGGATCCTTGTCCGTGTATGAACGTGCCCGTGGCCCGTGTCCGTGTCCGTGTGGAGCGATCTGCCACTAACTCTGTGTTTGTGTGGCGCCGGAGGCCCGGCCGCGCTTCTCGCGCGGTTGTCAGGCCCGCTTAGGCCGTGGAGCTGAGGCGGTGCATCGCGCCGCCACGACGAAGCAGAGTAGCGCATGTAGGAGTCTGTGCGCCGAATCTGAGGACGTGCGTCATGGGGCCACCGCACGCGGGCGTTGCCTGTCGCACGCGAATTGTCCCCATTTTATTTTGGCGCAGCGAACGACGCGCAGAACCGCCAGTTTCGCAGAACTGTCAGTTTAATCCGGTGAATTGTGCGGCGGCAATACGACATCGAGGCAAGGCTCTGGCGGCGACCAGCACGAAGCTCAGCTCCTCGGCTCCCGCGCGCTCCCATCCCCACGCCCACGCCGCCGCGTCGTCGTCGTCGTCGTCATCGCCACTGGCCAACGCCCATCGCATCGCGACCACACTCACACACTCACGCCCACGAAAAAGCGACCCCAGAATCCCGCCGCGTGCCGCAGCCGCGCGCGTCTCGGGCTGCTGCTGTCGACCTAGGCGCACACACGTCTGCGTCATCGTCTGCGTCTGTGCGCGACACCTGGCGCCCACCGCAGGCAGACCGTAAGCATATCCTCAGCCTGTCGAATAGACGATCGCACGCTGCGGTCATCGGGCCGCGCTGCGCAGACACGCAGCGCGGCCGCGCGTCAGCGGGAGCACGGGCATGAGGTCATCGCGCGGCCGCGGACGCGGGCGACATGCGTGCTGGTCACGCGCGGCGCCTCGTATCCCCCTGCGTTCCCAGCCGTGAAGAGCGCGGCAGTGCTCCGCGCCGGGCCTACCTCGGTGCGCGTGACGCGGGCCCTCGTCTCTGTCAGTCAGTGATGATCGTGCGTTGTGCCGTTTGCCTTTCGAGGCCGGGACGAGCAGCGGATCGCGGCCCACGGCCCACGGCCCACGGATGGGTGGGAGTAGGGGTGCGTGCTCGGGCTTCGCTTCGGGCTTGGGGCCTGGCGCTGACGTGCGGCTTCGGGCTTGAGAGGTGGAGAGTGGTGATAGACTCGGGTTTGGGCCTAGAGTTGGTGTTTAGACTCGGGCTTGGGACCGGGATGACTATGCGCCTCGAGGAGTAAGGATATTTAGAAGGCATGGAGCTCCGAGGCCAATGCCGGGTCTGAGCGACTGGTGCGGCGCTGGTGCGTATCTGAGTACGGCCAGTTTTCAGGATACAGGGTGCAATAGGAACAGGAGACAGGATCTAGGGTCCAAGCCACACGATACAAGGTTGGATGCATGCACGCACACACAGGACCACAGAGGGACTGAGAAAAAGCTGACAGCCCGCACGCCGGAAATAGGGCCGGCAGGTGACCGTGCGCGAGCAGGCCGGTAGACGCGATTCCCCGTTCACGCGAGGCCAGAACAGACGCTAAAGGCGTTACGGCAGCGTCGACGGGGAAGCCCTCGCGGGCCATGGCCCAGGCTGTGCGGGAACCGTCGCTGGGTGCGGGGTAGATGCGGGGCAGCGGTGATCGCGCGCGCGCGCGCTTATGCTTCTCCCGCGCTGGGCCCGCCGCCGTCCTGCTCGGGTCGCGCGCGCGCTTGTGGGGGGGTGGGGCGGGCGTTCTGCTGTCCAGGCGGCTGTGCACGATATGGTCGGAGTATGCACGTTGACAGGATCCTGTAAGCAGCACGGGCTGGTAAAGGCCCCGGTCGTCGGCACCTCGGCGGGCACGGGAGGAAGCAGCTGGGGCGAGGCTGAAGGCTGAATACCGGAGGATGCATGTCTGCGGGACGCCAGCGGCCTGAGAGGCAAGTGAAATTCAGACGTCGGTTTAGATCGCGCCGTGCATCCCGCTGTGAAGCGTGGACGACGATGGGGGCGATACACGATGCACGGACAGCTGGTCGAACGTGCGCCGCTCGTCACGGCTGGTGGCGAACACACGGCCAGAAGGGTGGGACGTACGGTACACACGCAGAGGGATCGTCGGAGCGCCGAGGAACTGGGATCGCGAAGCAAGGGGCGGATCGCGGATGGGTGCGTGCACATATCGTGCATCGATGGATCGTTCCATCTGCGTGTCTGCCGCAGGCGGACGGTGGGGCTGGCGGGGCGGCAAATCGCTCTGCAGGGGTGCGGCGTGTGCGTGCTGCGCTAGCGGCGGGGCTCGCGCGTAGGAGCGGTCATGCTGGCCGCGTGGGCAGGCGTCGAGATGTACAGCTCGGGGGCGAGGATAAGGATGGGCGGGCAGGAGCGGGCTTTGAGCGGCGGGGGACGAGGCCAGGTGACAGCAGCCCGCATAGGGAGGAGACTGTGGGCCTGCGCATGACAGCAGCCCGCTGGATCTGCGTTCATTTGCGGCGGCGCAATGCCCGGCGCAGATCGCAGCGGCCAGCATGCGCACGGCGGGCAGCGACAGTCGGCCGACGCGGGCAGACGCCGATGCGGTCGGGTAGACGGCATTCTGACGTCGTCCCCACCCCCCGGGCGTCGGCAGCCACTCGCCGCCCGGACGGCGTCGGCATGCAAGATTTGTGCGGCGCGGTGCCCGGCATCTCTGCCGGGCGGGCATGCCGGGGCTCGGCGGCAGCCACAGTTGATTATTTGTGGGATCTGAGATGGCTGCCGGTGATGCGGCATAACAAGCAGTGAGCCGACGCTGACCCATATCTCCCTCTTTCTCTCCTCCACCACCAGGGCATCATGCTCTCCGCCCGCCCCATGCAGCCTCTGGCTGTCCTGATACCCCCGCCCCCCGCCGCACTCGCCCCCGCCGTCGACCCCGCCGCCATCGCCCTCCCCGTCTCCCCCGCCCCCCGCGACGCCCAGGACACTGCGCCCTCAATACCCCACTCCCCCGACCAACCCCCCGCGTCGCCCGTGCAGGTTGGTCTGCACCGCCCGCTCCCCGTGCCCCTGCTAACTCTCCCTTGCAAATCCACCTAACCCTCCCAGGCCCCGACGCCCTCCCGCCGCCCCTCCCGGCCCCTCCTCTCCTCCGGCCTCGCCCGCAGGCGTTCCCCGTCCCCCGCGTCGCGCTCCTCCGCCCTCGCGGACGCCCCCGCGGACCCGCCACCGAGCGCGCCCGCGTCCACGTCCCGCCATACCTTCCGCCGGCCCAGCCTCCTCGCGCCCGTGGCGCCCTCCGTGCCCGGCACCCCGTCCGACCACAGCAGCACCGCGCCCAGCACCAAGAGCAGCAAGCACCTCCCCGGCCCGCTGCACGACCTCAAGCGCTTCCTCAACCACCACATACCCCACCCCGGCTCCCACCACGGCAGCAACGCGTCCTCCGCCGTCGCAACGCCCCCGCCAGAGCCCGCCCAGTCCCTCCTCGACCAGCGCCGTGGCCCTGCGTTCGACCAGCAGCCGCTCCTCGACGCCGTCCCCGGCATCGCAACGCCCGCATCCGAGCCCTTAACGCCGCCGGACGAGGCCAAGTCGGACAAGCCGCGCTTCTCGACGCTGCTCAGACGGGGGGACAAGGCCGCCAAGGAGCAGGCCAAGAAGGAAGAGCCCTCCAAGGAGGCGAAGAAGGAGGAGCAGCTCAAGGAGCCCGCCGCGAACGGCACCGCCCCCGCACGCGTCGCCAAGACGCCCTCGCCGGGCCTCTCCACCGCGAGCAGCAGCAAGCCCAGTTCGCCCTCGCCCTCGCACACCATCGACTCGCTCTCGAGCCCGACCGACCCTTCGTCGCGCTCCAGGTCGCCCAACTCGGGCACGGTCGAGACAGAGACCGCGCCGACGACCGCGCCGCCCTCGGCCACGCCCTCGGCCCCCCAGTCGAAGCACTACATCACCCCGCCCGCGCACCACCATCCGCCCGGGCATGTCGTACCCTCGCTGTCCACCGCGACGCACGCGCACTTGTCAAAGAAGTACGGCAAGTGGGGGCGCGTGCTCGGCAGCGGCGCGGGCGGAACGGTCCGGCTCATCAAGGCGAGCGCCAAGGCTGGCGGGACGACGTACGCCGTCAAGGAGTTCCGTCCCAAGCGCACGGGCGAGAGTGAACGCGAGTACCAGAAGAAGGTCACCGCCGAGTTCTGCGTCGGGAGCACGCTCAAGCACCGGAATATCATCGAGACCGTCGATATCGTCACGGACCGGGGGCATTACTACGAGGTGCGTGTATGACCTGATGGTCGCCATGTGTGTGCCGCTGACGCGCCGCAGGTCATGGAGTACGCGCCGTACGACCTCTTCAGTGTGGTCATGTCGGGGAGCATGTCGCGGCCGGAGATCTACTGTGTCTTCCGGCAGATCTGCGACGGCGTGGAATACCTGCACTCTCTGGGGCTCGCGCACCGCGACCTGAAGCTGGACAACTGCGTGATGACAAAGGAGAACATCGTGAAGCTCATCGACTTTGGGACCGCGACCGTGTTCCACTACCCGGGCAAGAAGGTCACGCCCGCGCGCGGTGTCGTCGGCTCGGATCCGTACCTCGCACCCGAGGTGCTCGCGCGCGAGGAGTACGACCCGCGCAAGACGGACGTGTGGAGCGTCGCGATCATCTTCATGTGCATGATCCTTCGCCGCTTCCCGTGGAAGATCCCCGACCCCAAGACGGACGCGAGCTTCCGCGCGTTCGTGCAGGCGCACCCCGACCTCTCGGAGAAGCCACCGGCGCCCAAGGCCATCGAGCCTGCGCCCGCAGCTGCTGCGGAAGAGGAGACTGCGCCGACGCCGAAGCCGCCACCAACGCCCGCGCCGGAGAAGCAGGAGGAGCGCGAGCCAGCCGGCACGCGCACGCCCGCGCCGTCGATCGCGTCCACGGACCCGGAGCAGGACAAGCTGTCCGTGCGCAGTGCAGCCTCGGGCTCGTCGGGCGCGTCGCTCCCCGAGCCGGGCGCGCGCCTCCCCGCCGGCGTGCTCTCGCACTCGACCGCGACGCTGCCCGTGCTCCTGCATCCCGGCGCGCAGGCGGACCCGGACCCGTCCGTGCGCACGTTTGCGCGCCCCGGGGACTCGACCGAGTCGCTCCCCGCGCCGCCGTCGCCGAACGTGTTCCGCAAGGGCGCGAACGGCCAGAGCGCGGTGACCGTCGTGCGCTCGCCGAAGCTCGACGCCGCGTCTGCTCCCGTCCTGTGCGACCAGTCGAAGAAGGAGAAGAAGGCGGAGGCCGAGCAGGAGGGCGCCGAGAAGACGCCGCAGGCGCAGGCGCAGGCGAGCCCCGCGCGGAGACGGCGCGCGGACAGCCGCGCGTCGGTCGCGACGTTCCACCAGGGCGGGGCAGAGTCGATCTTCCGGCTGCTGCCGCGGGAGGCGCGGCCGGCGCTGCGGCGGATGATGCACATCGAGCCGAGCGCGCGGTGCACGCTGACGGACCTGCTGCGGGGGCGCGGCAAGTCGAACGACCTGCTCTGCGGGTGCCGCTCGCACGCGCGCGACGGGGACCTGTGCGTGGACCACGCGCACGCGCCCGAGGACGAGGACGACGGCGACGCGTGGCTGCGCGGGATCGTGCCGTGCTCCGCCGAGGGCGCGCGCCCGAACCACACGCACATCAAGCCCGCCGTCGACGAGGGCAAGCGCAAGCGCCGCTTCAAGTTCTAGGCCGCCGGCGCCGCCCGTGCGTGCGCCGGCGCGGTCGTAATTCACCTCTGTGCATACTCCCGACCGCCTGCGGGCCTATCCTCGTTGCTCCTAATCGCGTCGTGTGCGTGCGCGCCCGTACCCTCATTGACTTTGCTTCGTTTACATTTCGCAGCCGACCGTCCGTCTGGTGCCTAGCTACCCATTCGCCTACCCTGCTTCCATCTGCGTCCGACACAACCCCAGTGCCCGCTAGATGACGGTCGCGGCCCTTCAAAATACAGTGTACATATGCTTATACGTAGTGACAGCGACGATAGAAACCAAGCGTGTAATTCTAGTACGCGTACATTTGCTGCAATGCATGAATGGACGTTGCGTAACTTATACCCGGTTCGAGGGTGCTCGTCGTTTGGGCACGAGCCGCGCCGCTGATCGGTCGCGAGGTGGCTAACACGCACCGGGTGTGATGAGATCGGCGTGCTCAATTGACACGGAGATGAAGCACAGGGCATGAACGCCGTTTCCGTTTCCAACGTATCAAGTGTTGTACAGGCGGGTGCGGTCCCCTCAGAGCTCGTCTCGGCGTGGTTGCTCTGCCTCCTCGTCCGATCGGCCTCTCGACCCTGCCTTCTGCTTCGCCGGGGCACTGCCCTTCTCCGCCTTCTTGCCGCCCTCCTTCTGCTTCTCGCCCTTGACGTCGTAGCCCGCCCTGCGGAGCACGTCGGCGAGCGCCTCCCCGCCGAGCGCGGCCGCCTGCCCGCCGTCCTCGCCGTCCGCGTCCGCGTCGAGCTCGATGAACTCGATGTAGAGCTCGCCGTCGCCGTCGTCCAGCTGCCCGAGCACGAGCTCGTCCGCGTCGCTGCCCTCGCGCGCGATGAAGCGCTCCAGCGCGCGCCGCAGGAGGTCGCTCGTCGTCTTGCCCGGCAGCTTCGCGCCCGCGCCCGCGCCCGGGTCGTCCGCAGGCACGGGCGGGGGCGGGGGCGGGGGCGCGATCACCTTCGCGCGCGCGGGCTTGCGCAGCGGCGTGCCCGCGGCGGGGAGGCTGCGGTCCGCGCGCGCGTACGCGTCCGGGGCGAGCACCTCGCGGCAGCGGATGTACGCCTCCTCGCGCGCGTCGGAGCGCGACCGGAAGCCGGGCACGCCGCACAGGCGCGGCGTCGCGATGTGCAGCACGTAGTGGCACGTCTGCGTCTCCTTGACGAAGAGGATGGTGTCCGTCATCGTCATCGAGCAGTGGAACTGCGCGTGGGGGGCGGGTGTGAGGGTGATGCGCGGTACAGGGCGGGGAAGACGCGACGTGCCTGCACTTCGATCTCGCGCTTCCTGCCCGTCTTGTCGCAGTACGTGCCGTCGCCCCATCGCTGCACGAGGTAGCGCGAGCCCGCCCCGCGGGCGAGCTCGATGTTCGTGGCCAGGGCAGCAGCTTCTGCGACGGTCAGATCTGCACCTGCTTCGAACTCTGGTGGAGCACGTCCGAGAGTGTAGGATTCCCACTGTCCGGCGTTATCACCAATCAGAAAGATTCTTTTGTGCCTTGGTATACTCACTTCCGTGTCCTCCTGTGGCTGATATTCACCTGTTGTGCGAGGAATGTATCAAATCCGAGTGATTTGATAGGCTATTACGGCACCTACCAGGGCGGTGCGGATGCTGGGGAGGCAACTCATGGAACTGCCGTACATGCAGGTTGTGGCAATATGAATACGTGAACCAGCCTTGCCTATGCTGTAAAATGGCATCATTAGGATGTCAAATAGGAGGGTCTGGAATGGTTGGCGGACTCACGTATAGACATGTCCCTGTCAAAGGCTGCAGCAGGGACCAGCTGTGCACGGGCGTCACATCGGTCTGCGAGTCCTCCGACGCCGTTGTAATATTCTCGTCCGGCGGAGGCGGGATCAGACACAGATATGACACCTGTGGTCCCAGCTTCATGTGCTCTAGCGAGTAATTGGACACATGTGCCGGAGCTGGCTAAGCAAATTCACGTCAATTCGCGTCAATTTCCTGACGGCAAACGAGAAGAATACAGACAGCAGGTGCGGAGACGGACCCTGGTTGTTCACCGCCTTCAATGCTTTTGAATTTCTGCGCAGGTGCATGCGCTTCCTCCCACGGCTCGTCTAGAAACTCGGCAAGCCCTCCCTCGATCCCATCGCGCAGCCACCGCTCGGCAGTTTCGTTCAGCACGGGCAGTCCATTGAGGAAAGTCACCCGGTATTTCGGAAACGCGTACGGGTCTTCTGGGACAAGCGAGTGGTGTAAACGCGCAGACACCAGGCAAGATAACGAAAAGGATAATGCCGCTGAATATATGCGCATTGTGGAAGGAGACCGACCGCGGCTGTGGTCAGGTAGAGGCCGAGTAGGCGCCCGTACACGTTGCGACTAGACGTTGTGGCGCGTTCTCAATCGGAGATTTATCGGTGTGCCGATTTGGCTTCCGCCCTTACGCGCGGAGCTAAACGTCCTATACCATATATGGCAGGCAACGTGTGGCGCATCTGGTGTGGCTGCCCACGCCTGATAGATTCGAACGCCGTCACGCTCCGTTTGTATCACGTCCTCACGGTCATGCAGCACTCTCGCCTGCTTGAATTTATTCGGGGAGACTCGGCGCATTAATGTGGAACGCATCTTTCCACTGCTGCCCTACTTGACAACTGGGGACGACCGAAGGGCCAATCGGCAGGCTATCGCAAGGAGAGACATTTCATGTGAGCCCGGTATTACCCATCTCTTATCGATTAAATATTCTCAGACGACACCCCGACTAGACCATGCAACAACTTCCGGCGAATGAAGGGTGCGAACGAATTTTGTTTCTGACCAGGAGGGGTGCCGACTGCAGAGGCCCTCCGGGTGCCCAATTGCGAGTATGGACGGCGATATTGTGCGCAGGCAGGGCGTCAACGCAAGCGCTGAGTCGCCTCAGTGACAGAATTACGTACACTTTCCCTGTGAATCGCGGAATTCATGGAAGACTTGATGCTCAGATAATAAACCGCTCTTTTGGGGAATTATTGCACGCGACGAACTCTAATAGGGGAATTACTCGTTAAAACGAGGGCACAGTACGCTTGTCGTACTTTTCCCCTTCCTCTCATCTAGCCCATCTTCCTCCGTCTCCGCCATCCCTTAGCCATGTCGGCCTCGCCCCCGCCTGAGGACCCCACGGAGAATCAACAGCAGGACGAGTTGGAGGACCCGCCTGCCGACGCAGAGATAGGTCAGTCAATTCCAACTCCGGCTCGTCCAGGCGCTCTATCAGCTTCAGCGGTCTGACCGCCTGCCCTCAGCTGCTGAGCCAGCAGATGAGCCTGAGCACCCTCCCCTCAAACGCAAACGAGGACGCCCTCCGGGCAGTAAGAACAAGAAGACTATTGCAGCTACTACGGGAGAAGCAGCACCAGCGTCGTCAGGCGCGCCCGCTGCGAATGCTGCCCCCTCTCCTGATCAGCCAAAGAGAGGGCGAGGCAGACCCCCTAAGGTCAGCATCCTTACCCGCTCCCTGCTACGCGTCGGACTAACATCTCGGATAACACAGCGCAAATCAGAGGATGAGGCTGCTGCCACGAGCTCTGACCCTCCGGTTAAGCGTAAACGCGGTCGCCCGCCCAAGAAGAAGCCTGAAGTGTCTGGCGATGAGGATGCCGGCGAGGCACCCGCTCCTGAGTCTAGCGCTCAGCCCAGGAAGAAACGGGGGCGGCCCCGCAAAGATGCCAGTGCTTGATCATATCCAATGGCAATGATGCTGTCAGACAATCTATAATCCCGCTCGTTTCACCTAACGCGGCGCTCTGTACATATCGCTTACTGGAGGTTTTCTGTGGTCTTTGTCACGATCTACCACATACCATGCAAGCATATCGCGTCCTTGATCCTTTCTGTTGTATCTGTCTTGCTTGTAACGCTACTATCGCTCCTTCGCTTGCTGTCGTTGTTATGCTGGTTTTTTTGTAGCGATGTAGTTGTTGCGCCCAAGTGTATTGATCGTTGCATCATGAAATGTGATTACAAACAAGCTCCATGCGCCCACTAAGTTTCCCATGACTGATCAACTCGATAGACGTACAGTCAAGCTGACCATGAGTTTTGGTCGTGCTGAGGGCCTCGTAATGGCCGCAAGAATTCCTTATGAGAACTGTGATTCCGTTTTGATATTGGGAACACCCCGTGCATTAAGACCGCCTTCCCGTACAGCCAGATTCACCGATGCCTTCTGATTGGTTAGATGTTGACATACATCGTGTCATAGATGCGCGCCCCGCACTGTTCTCACCGGTAGTGGCGTCCCTAACCCCGATTGAAGAATCGGCGCCAAATCGTTATGGCTGTGATGCCAACCATGCCCACTCCGACTGCGGCGCTTGCCCAGCCAGTGTAGTCGAGAATCCGCCGCTGCCTGGCGGCGACACGCCTTACTGTTGAATAGCTAATGTCCGGACGGAAGGTAACCATGGTGTACTGGGGAATCCAGCCGGACGGGGAGCTCGTCGGGAACGGGTCGCGCACGAGTGCAGGCATGAATGAACTGACGCCGGCAGCCTTCGAAGTCAGCGAATACAGAATATTGTCGATTGTCTTTTTGAAGAGGTATCCCGGCGTGACAACATCATGCCGCATCTCCACACTAGCGGCGCGTTCAGCCTGTCAGGAACTCGCTCGTGCGCGGGAAATAAATACGCACTAGTTGGCCATGGCGAGCTCGCAGATGGAGACAAGGTCATCGTGTCTGGTTTCCGTATACCTGTCCAGAGCCTTTGCGAGACGCTTATCTTCTCCAGTCACAAGGTCAGTGGGATTCACACCCTCGGCACGTAAAAGGATATCTAAGACCCGGACGTCTTCGAGACCACAATTTAACCCTTGACCATAGAACGGCACCATGGCGTGTGCTGCGTCCCCTAGAAGGATGGCACGGTCCTTATAATGATAGGGGTTGGCCTTGAGACGCCACAGGGGTCAGATGGGTGTCTCAATTATTCGATTATCAACAAATCGAATTTCTGCCGCGTGCTCACCTTGATAGACATAAGCGAGCTACGGGGATTATTCCGAAAAGCGTATAGCAAGGCTTCCTCGCCGATCAAGAGCAATGCGTCCGGAAAATGCGTCTTGAACCATTTAATGATCGTCTCGTCCGCATCGAGTCGGTCGAACTCTGTGGTCGGCGCGAAAAGCGTGCAGGTAAATGTTTTGTCCTGGATGGCAAGGACGACGATCTGAGCTCGCGGTACGATAGGAGAGCCTCTCAGAGGGCGATCAGACACCGAACCTTGTTTGGCAGAGCAACGAGCATGAACGTGTGGCGCGGCCAAATATGGAGATGATTCGGGTCAAGCAAATATGTAGGATCACCGCCGATATCCACGGCTGGTCCTGCAGGCATCTTCAGCTCGAGGTAATCGTGTGGAATGTATTCTTGCTGATAGTCCATCCTGTGAAATAAGTTCGTGTTGGCCAAAAGCAAATGAATAATAACACGGGATCCACAATCACGGAGGAGGGCAATAAATCAGCATACCGGACTACCCTCATCAGCTGACGCCGCACGATAGAATACGAGCCATCGGAGCCCACGCAGAAATCGAATAGAACTTCGATATCCTTCTCTGCGTCCAAATCATGGATGCTCATGATTCTGCCATCAAAGTCTATGGACGAGACCTTGTGCCTGAAAAACACGCGTATATTCGGAATTCTGAGGGCTTCCGTAAGTAGGTCCTCGTTCAAGAAGCTGCGGCCAATGGAATTAATGCACTACGCGGGGAAATAGTGCGAGGCGCGCGAGGACCACGCATTTTCGCATGTGAGCAAGGTCGTGAATTAAGCGGCTCCATGACCGCAGCTCACCTGGCCGTCCCTGTCGTAGGGCTGGCTTTCCTGACGGCCTTCGACGTGATGTATCATCCGGCCGTGCATTGGGATTATAGCTTTAAGGAAGCGGTCTGCCGCATTGGGCTCGATGGCCTCGATGGCTGCGATCCCCCGTGCTGACATAGCCAAATTGATAGAGCGTTGTTGCGCAGCCGCCTTCGAAGACGGTAGGCGCATATCTGAAAATTTAGGGCGGTTGATACGGTTTCGCACGAGAAATACACAAGATTGTCCTTACCTGGCCGACCTTCGTATATTTCAACGGCCCAGCCCATCTTGGCGAGGGATATGGCGGATAGACATCCCACAGGGCCTGCTCCAGCAATGACAGCCTTCCTGCGTGAATGATCTGTACCGGACATTGTACCACAGTGGGGGACGAGGCTGCATGGCAGAGATTGTCAGCAGCTGATCGGAGAGGTCCGGCTTGTCTGGAACTGACTTCGAATCTTTAGCTTCTTACTTCGGCACAAGGGGACGATACAAACAGGTGCTGATATCTCGGGAACTGATTTTCGCGTTAATTGAGAACATTTCTAAGTAGCCGACGACATTACCAATATTCCTTCGTTGCGCATGTACTTTGCACCTGGAACGGGGTTGAGATTCCCTGTATCGGACCGAACCAATGCTTATGGATTATGGTCCTATTCCACACCCGCTTTGCTACGTTCTCACCTATGACAGAACGAAGTGACTGTACCTGCAGGCAATGGCGGTGATAGCAAAGTAACCTAGCGTGACCAGAAAACGCGTTACGCTAGAGCCGGGCTGAGAGATGTCACGGTGTGGTCGCGATCAGATCTCGATCGGACACATGTTACCACGCTGTTTGTCGGCGCCGCGGCAGGCAAATAACATGCTTGGACAGCCTTCAGCTACAGTTGGGGGATATTAGTCCAGACTCTTAACATTACAGGCACACGACGTTGGGTTCTAGCTCTTTATCTCTTCCATTATCCCATCCTACAGTCCATAACTTCTCAGCAGGCCTCAAGGCTCAAGAACTCCCGCTGCACCCTTTCTAAAGGGCCAGTCGTTCCTCTTTCGGAGAACTTCTAATGCTGTGATAATCCCATACTTGCGCCAGCGGCTTCCGCTACCGAGGAGCGATTACATGTATGATTCCTGTGCTGAGCGAAGACGTTCGATTTTTTGTCGTGGTCGTGCCGGATCATGGTGTTCATCAGAAGCCTGGCCACCGTGCGATAGCACAGGTATTGCCTGAAGCAGCGCAGCGTCGAGAGATCGGCCGTAGAACGCATAGATAACATTCTAGTACCTCATCCACCTGATCACACGCAGAAAGCAACCGAGTCCGCCTATATATATGTCCAGAGTCATCAGGAATGTGACGGCGGCACGACCGTCCACAGAAGAATAATGCTGTACACAGATTATAGTCACTATATAGGTCTCCTCGTCACGTTTCCAATGTCCGCCAAGGTATTTACTTTGCGCTCATTTGCACAACTTCTCAGCTCGTTTACTCGGGTCTATCACCTCGCTCGATAATGCTTCTGATTTTACGGTGAGTTTTCTGATACACGCCTCACTATAGTAGTGACGCTCTAAAGGGTCCACATGGCGCGAAGTCCCGCCTTGACATCGTTGCAAAGGGTACAAGGGAAATGCTAGGGACACAACGCCTTCTAGCTGTCGCTGGCCGTCAAGTATTGACTGGAGCTGACTGCATGTGTGGTCACTTATTAATTAGCGGTCTCTATGCCGAGTATGCACGCAAAAAATTAATTTCCCAGCACACTTGACTACCATCGCTATCAGATCAGCTGGACGGCTGGCATCTGTCGCTCGGAAATTTGCGGACGCGGGCTTCGCAGAATTGGTCAAGGTATTCCCACAAGTACCGACAAGCCGCGGTTATGTGTTCCACTCGGCTTCCTACGAAGCCTAAGGGTCCCATATTAACTATCCGTACGCACCTCCAGGAAGTCACACTGTTTGCTGGGACTTCAGTACAATCCATTTCTGAAACAATTGGTGCGTATTTAGCTGCTCAGTAGAGACGTAAGAGTCGCCGCTGGCCCGGCCGCTAGCAAGCTAGCAATCCGCAGTACGGACCGCGCTCGTTACAGTAAGATCCGCTGCCTTGGGTCTTGAAGTCACCTGCAAGTCTGGCCGTTGTTTCTCACTAACCAGATACCCATATCTCTGTCAAAGACGGTTTGATCGTCGAGCATCCTCTGTCCAGTATGGATCTTTGAGGAAGTATTTCTCATCCGGCCATCAATCCCGGAACTCCGCAGAGACCGCAAGCTCGACCTGCCGGAAGGAGTGCAGCATCTACATTTCATGGCTTGAATCATCATAGATGATCCATCATATGCACTGAGAAATACACCCATATCCCATGATAAACCGATATGCGCATACTGCTGACAGTAGAGCAACCTTCTCGGATTCCTGTCCGGTGTTACAATATGCGTAAGTGAACTTATGTGTCCGGGTTTCTGTCCGGCTCAAGCGATGTGCTACAGGTCTCTTTTTCTGCCTCCAACTTGAGTCGTATCGATCGCCTGGATCTCGATGCAGCTTCCGCATCGTTGAAGCCCACCTCATATCATAGCTCACGTTCCCTCCGGGGAACGCCGGTTGCTCAATTACAGCGGAATCGCTACTACGGGTCATAAGTGCCATATGTGTCTGGATGTTCAATATACATGCTACCATCGTGCCCGCCGCTTGATCAGATTGATGTTCAGAGACACTCAGACGTTGTGGCACAATCCAATCCATGCAGCGATCGAATTGGGATGAGATCATCCCTGACGCGTGACTAAGCGCTGCTCAGTCAAGCGCCGTGAGTGCCGTGCCGGCAGAAAACGATGCCCGGCTGGCTCAGCGGCTCAGACTGTCTAACGTAGCCTTTACTCCCTGGTCTCCCAATTTCTGTACGGCGGCCTTTCGTTCCCATTGTATACCATCGCCGCCTCCCCCAACACCCTGCCCACCATGACCAAGAAGTCCGCCACCCAATCGCGGCAGAGAGGCTCGATCGACGTCGTAGACGCAAAGGTCGCCGTGGACCTCGCAACAGCGCAGACATACTCGGAGAATGTCTTTCTCTTCGTGCCCAATCTCATCGGTACGCCGCTACGCTAAGTTCGTGTGTGTTCGACTCATGTTTCCTCAGGCTATGCGCGGGTCATATTGGCTGGTGTAGCTCTGTATTTCATGAGCTATCACCCGAGGTACTGCACGCTAGCATATTGCATATCGTGTCTGCTCGACGCTGCAGACGGCCACGCAGCAAGGGCTTTGGGACAGACGTCCAAATTTGGGGCAGTGTTGGACATGGTCACGGATCGGTCGGTACACGGTCAGCTTGTATACTGCTTGCATGAGTTGACTGAGCGCGTCAAGATGCACAACGTCAATGCTGCTATGCTATCTATCTTCCGCATACCCGCAGTATGCGTGGGTGTTCCAGTGCCTCATAACACTCGACTTCTCCAGTCACTATATGCACATGTACAGGTGCGCGCGAGAACCTGCCGTACCATTCCCGGCTTACGACTGACTGGGTGTAGCTCCCTTATCACTGGTTCTCGTAGTCACAAGACGGTGAACAGTGACGTCAGCCGTATTTTGAAGTTCTATTACGACTCCGTGAGTGACTCATTAATGATTGTATAGCGAGATGGTGACCTCTCGATAGCGGACGTTATTCGTCATGTGTGCCGGCAATGAGCTCTTCTTCGTTGCCCTGTATCTGATGAAATGGGTCAACACGCCACTATCTACGGCGCTGGGACTCGACGTCGGCCGTTTCGCTGCGGTTTCCTGGCCAGAGGCGATGGCGTTGATGTGCTTTCCCATCTGCGCCACTAAGAACTTCGTCAATGTCGTGCAGCTCTGGAAGGCATCCAAGATCCTCGTCGGCGTCGATCTGGCGGAGCGAGCGAAGGCTAGGGAGGAAGAGATCCTGCGCGCGAAGAAGACCTGATAGGCATTGTATCGTGATGCTTATGTCGCGGATGGCCCGCATTCCATTCCTTTGACTCTGCTGTGCACCATAGAACCTCATGCAGCTCGTTTACTCTATACGGTCTTCTATACGTTACCAAGCTGTCTGATAATTGCTACGAATATTTCGGCGGCTCGGCAATTGGTCACGCGACGGCCGACGATCTGGCGCCTATTCGTAAGATCGCCTTTAGCCACATACCGCGAAGTTCACTAGAAACTAGACTGCTTGCGCAGTGCGCATCTGCTCGACTCTGCTGCTCGGAGACGTTCGTCGGCATAGACGGACTTGACTACTCGTGGATGCGGCCTCAATTGCTTTCGCCTCGGACACGGTCATTGGTAAAGACCCAGCACCACCGTGCTCTGCTCTCCTCCACTCACACCCTCCGCTATCCTCGCAAAGATGCCTCAGGTACAAAGCCGCAGAGCACCCCTCGACTGTCGAAACGCTCATCCTCCTCCGCTCCGCCAGCCTCTGAGGGGAGCCCACCGGCTTCGCCCCCGCATCCCAATCCTGCCGAGCCGCCTCCCGCTGAGGATCCGCCAGAAGAGAAGCCGAAACGCGCTTACAGGTCTAGGTCTTCTTCTACGAAAGAGTCGGATGCTTCTCTACCACTACCTGCCGGCCTGAACATTCTATGGACTCCCGAGGGAGGAGCATGGACTCAGCCAGGGCCGTCAAATGTGCTGCTTCCACATCCGGAGGTCTATCAAGAAATCTTGCACAATTTGCACATCACTTTCCATCCTCAGACACAGCACAAGGCGACGTATTCCCCGCCGTCAGGACCTCTGGTAGAGCCCACATTCGCGCTCTATTCTCCGATCGAGGGAGGGGAAGTATATATCGATGCCACTGTGCGCGAGATCGCTCGCCAAGCTGGCGCTGACGTCGTTGTCCTTGATGCCGTCCAGCTCGCTGCAGGTGCATGTGGACATTTTGGGAAGGGTGCGCGTCATATCCTGTTAGAATGTCATGCAACGCTTATGTCTTTTCAGCTGCTTCTGCCCTGCAGATCCCTGACAATCCCCTCCATTTTCCGGAGACATCTGGCCAGTCTACGCGAAGTGTGTCCAGGGCCCCAGCGTTCGACGAGGATGAAGACGAGGACGACTCTCCGTCATTCTTTACCCCTCCTCGGATGACTTTGCAAGTGCTAACCCCAATGATTGCCGGTCGGTCTGGGAGGGCCTTCATGTCATCTTCTGGTCGAGATTCTGGAGCAGCTAAGCTCAGGTCCTTTTTTGAGAATTTGGTCAATATCACTGCGCCTAAAGATGTTTCCTCGAATTCATCTCCGGCTACACGCAAACCTCGAATCATTTACATACGCGATTTCCCGACGCTTGCCCCGTCTTCCTCAACATGGTATCCTCCTCTTCTACATGCTGTCCGGAAGCGCCGTCAAGGGGCCATTACCAGGAGTACCTCTCCTGTGCTGCATCCGACCACTATAATTTTCGGCATCACGCCTGCCCTCGTACCACCCCCGTCCGCTAGCTCTTCAGGACCCGGTCCGCGAGGACTAGTAAATATGTACATGAATCATCAATCCACAACCGGCAGCACGTCCAGCAAGACGCCGAAGTCGCAGTATGGGGAAGACTCAGCAAGTGAGAAAGCCCGCGAGCAACGGATGCTCTTCCGCCTCAAGCGGTGGGCACACAACGAGCTCCTCCCGCAGGACCTGCCGCTGATTAAGGATACGGAGGAGATCGACGAGTCGGGCAACGCGAAGAGCGGGCCCGAGGTGGTCACGTTCGGCGGGCCAGAAGGGATCTCAGGGCTGCCTGCGGCGCTCCAGAACATGCTAGCCACTGCGCGAAGTCGGATTGCATCGGACTCGGGCAGTCCAGACGCGCGCAAAGGCTTCTTCCGCACATCCCTCGTGCTTCCTCACCTGCGCAATTTCTCGCTTGAACGGACCATGCGCATGGCTCGGCGGAGAGAAATAAATGAGCTGACCATGCGCATGGCGGTCACGACCGTGGGTGGCGAGTTGTCTGCCCGGGACCCTGCGTATGAGCCCCCGGAGCGAGAAGGCGAGCAGAGCGATACACTGAATGTCGAACGGCAAATGTGGGAAGATTGGGGCAAGTCGATTGTCAATTGGCCTACAGTCCGACGCATCGCAGACCGGGTCGTCGGCAGTGTTATCAGGAAATCGTGGAACACATCGCCTTTCTCGTTAGAGCCGACACCAATACCTTGGGACGAGGTCTACAAGGCGTGGGCTGAAGACAAGATATCGCAAGAGTTATGGGACACCATGCTATCGGATCCTGCGAGCAAAATCCTCCGCGAACATACCGAGGACGATGAGGGTAAATCTTCCCAAGACGACGAGGAGCCCGAGGACGATGAGGTTATTGAGAGGCTCAAGCGAGACCCTGAGTTGGATTCGCATGAGCAGCGGCTATTGGGCAGCATCGTCGACACAAGTACGTTGCGGTGTTAGTGAGGATCATACCACGACGCCTGACCACCTTCCATAGAATCATTAACGACGACATTCAGTCAAGTGCATCTGCCAGAGCATACCATTGACTCCGTTCGGACAATTGTGTCGTTGCCGCTCCTACACCCCATGGCGTTCCAATACGGCGTCCTCAAGCAGCACCAAATGTCCGGATGTCTCCTCTTTGGGCCGCCTGGTACGGGAAAAACGTTAGTTGTACGCGCTCTCGCGAAAGAAGCCGGATGCAGGATGTTGGCTATAACACCCTCTGACGTAATGGACATGGTGAGTGCGACTATCGCAAGTGTATCTTAGTGAATCAGCTAACCAGATGTTCCTTTCAGTACGTCGGTGAAGGAGAGAAGCTTGTCCGCGCCGTCTTCTCGCTCGCGCGAAAGCTATCCCCGTGTGTCGTTTTCATTGACGAATTGGATGCGCTATTCGGTGCGCGTAGCTCACGGGACAACGGCGCCGCCATTGCGCATCGTGGACTGATCACCGAGTTCATGCAAGAAATGGACGGTATCAAGTCTGCAAAGGACACCAATGTCATAGTTATCGGTGCGACAAATCGACCCTTCGATCTCGACGATGCTGTCCTTCGTCGGCTTCCGCGCCGACTACTTGTAGACCTTCCCGGTGAGAAGGAGCGGAAAGGTGCGAACGGCTTAGAGATTTAAGGGGGAATCAAACATGTTGACGGCATTGTTTAGAAATACTCAAGATCATGCTTAGGGATGAAACCCTCGCTAAAGACGTGGATTTGCATGTCCTAGCCAAGAAGACCGAAAGCTTCTCCGGGTCGGATCTCAAGCGTGGGTTCAGTCGACGTGCATTACTTCCTATTTACTGACAACCCCTTAGATCTATGCGTTGCTGCTGCCCTGGACGCTGTTAAAGAGCGAGTTACCGTACCTTGGCGTTCGTCCCCGGTCCAAACGTCAGCTGCTGCAATTGAGTCACCAGCTGCTGACTATACCTCCGCTGTAGCCACGAGTGCAACACCAGAAGCAGAGCCGGCGGTGTCGGATGTCACAAATTTTGTACCAGCTGAGACTGATGTTAGGGAAAGTCCCGTGGCTGCTAGCACAGCTGAAAACGGGCAGGCTACAACGCCGGCATACTCACGGACCCTTAAATGGTCGAACTTCGAGAAGGCCCTCAAGGAAATTACGCCGTCTGCATCCGAGCTGCTCGGGACCTTGGCGGATCTACGCAAGTGGAATGAGGAGTTCGGAGAAGGGCGCAAAGCACGCAAGCAGCTAATGTGGGGCAAGGGGCGGTTTGGCTTCACAATTGAGCCGCCCAACGACAAGGGCGCAGGGAGGGTTTCACCAACCACGGCGTCCGCACTACCTGCATCCGCCTTTGACGACTCAATAGACTGACGCACTCATGCACCGCGGACAGCTTGTGCATTATACAGATAGTCGCTCAATATCATCATAGCATATCTACACATATGAGTAATGTACAAGTAGCTATATCACATCACAATTACCGACGGCCCTTGCGCTTTGGTTGCGATCGAGGTGGTGGCGTGGCGTCGTCTTCGTCCTCCTGGTCCTCGTCGACTTCCATATGGTCCTCTCTGACCAATTTTTTCTTGCCTTTCGCCTGCGATTGCATCGGTTGCGACGGCTGCGATAGGTCGACATTTGTCTCTCTGTCCTCCGCATCCTCATCGCTCTCGGGAGTTGATTGTCTTCTGGGTCGCCTTCGGCCCTGATCCTGCCCTTCCCTGAAGGCAGCCTCGCCGACGTGCTTGAGTTTGCTGTTATTGAGGTCGGTAGACCAATTGCAATTGCAGGCGGGACAGTTTTGGTTAATTTTTCGATAATTTGTGAAGCAATACTGGTGCAGGCGAGTCTTGCATTGTGACGTGTAGCAAGCGATTCCCTGTGTGACCATCTGTAGTACAGCTCCGGTCAATGTTCTCTCTCTGTATTCCATGAGCACTCTGACCTCCATGCACACGGTGCACTCTAGAATCTCGTCAGGATATGTCGAGCGAAGGTATGGCTGCAGTTCAAGCAGCGTGCGCGGCGACAGAGAATAGCGTCCTCGCCTGAGCAACGTTAGATTATGTTAGCGATTAGCTTGAAAATAATCCAGGCCTTTACTGACTTGCTCTTGACTAGCCAGCCTTTCGCAACGAAACTGCCAAGTACCACCTCGGCTTGCGTCTTCGTCATGTTGGGCTTCAGTGAGTTCACTTCCTTCAACGCTGCGAGCGACGAGACACAATACGACTCGTTAGGCGCGAGCATGATTTGTTCGACCTATCAGAGCATTGATCATCGATATGCCTTCACCATACGCAAGAACGAATGTAGAAACGCACGACTGCCTTGAAGTAGGCAATCTCGGCAGGCGTATACTCAGTGGCCATCTGAGCTATCTCATCGCCCTTCCTGTTAACCTATGATGAATCAGAACATTTGACAGTCGAGCGAAAGCCCAGGACGCCTCACCAGGACACACATCTCTTTACCGCTCAGCTCATCATTTAGCTGTAGAAACTCGAGATTGAGTGGATTAAGAGCCTCATTAATTCTCGTAACGAAGTTATCCCACGAGTTTCTGTCGTTCGAAAATTGGATATCGAGTCCATCATTAGCGGCTTAAGCTTTCATCAGGATCTCATGCCGCAGATAGCCACTGCTCAATGCACCTGTAACCGCATGAACGCATTTTTCCCATATCTTTAACGCCAGCGAACGCGAAAGTATCCTTCTAGATAGAATGGACTGTATGAACAAGCGTTGCACGTCGTTAGAAGACACCATTATGTGCCAGTTCCGGAGCCTAGTCAGAGATGGTCGGAAATGTAATAGACGCGACAAGCGAAATCACTTGTGACGCGACGCGACGCGTATCACATGAGCACTGTCACACAGCGCAGTCACGGCTCAATATTTCAATGCTCAATAGGAATGGGTAGCGGTAGCGGCAAGGCGGTGAACGACATACATACTTGGCTTGCATAACGTTTATGTAATACGTAGCGTACTCTATAAATCTCGTACCACTGCCAGGGTAATACGTACATTCCATCTAGTATGATAACATGCGCGAGCATACCATTCTTGAGTCCTGCATATCTGCCAGTGGCAACATCAGAGCGAACTACGTGAGCTTATAATATAGAAACACATCAGATCTTGGGTACACGCAGAGTCTTGCTGACCATGGCCGCCGCCCACGCGGCAAAGACGAATGAAACCAAGTGCACGTCTCCGTCCCCACCCTTTGCACCCCATAGAGTGATGGTGCCGCCTGGGATGCCACCCTTGCCCTCAATCCACCCCATCCGCGTCCAGTACGTAAGGACAGAAACCAGCGCGAGTGAGGAGGGTATCGGGAGGCCTTCGAAGTACTTGGCCTTACCCTTGGCATCTTTGGGAACAACGGCAACGGTCGCGTTGAAGCGCGCGAGACGGGCGAGCCCGCAGCAGATGAATCCGGTAAGGACGATGGTGTCAAGATACGTCTGTAGACCAACCACGAATGCTAAGAGGGCTGGTGCAACGCCGAACGATATCTAGAGAGTGTCTCAGAACAAGCATATGTACGTTGTACGACTGACTCACGAGATCAGCGAGACTGTCCAGCTCCTGCCCGAGCATGCTGGTCTCATTTCTCCATCTTGCGACCTTGCCATCCAAAAAGTCGAACATCAAGCCAGCATATGGAAACGCTAGCGCAGACCAGAGGTAGTCCTCGTCATTCGTGACTAGGTATTTTGCGGACATGAATATGGAGAATGAGGCGCAGATGCCATTCGCAATAGTGACCAAGTCTGCTAGTCGGAAATTTCTACATAATCGGCATGAATCATGAGTAAGGTAGATCGGTGTGGTGGGTTAAGCAGTTCAAGGACAACTGACCTGACGAGGGAGAAGTGCCCCTCAGTGTCTCGGTACTGCTGCAGAGCTGCGTCCTTGCCCTCCCCGCTACTGCCATTACCATTGGATGTCTCCTTCTGAATCTTCCTTTGGCTCATGACGGATTCGTGATGTTTTACAGGAGGCGATGGATTGTCGTGAACAAGTTCGCAAACAGACGAAAGGAGCCCGAGGCGGTGTCTTCGACTGTCCGCGCGTGCACCGGCACCACCACTCACATGCTGCAGGCGTTAAGCTCTACACAGTGTATTGAGGCCCAGAATAGATTGGCCAGGCTCAGCGTTCGAGTTCCACAATATCCGCATTGGCAGCGAATACCAGCAGGCGGATAGGCTACAGGAATACATTTATAGTTACAAGTACCCGAGCTCCAGAAGTATGAGATGAGAACTGCGAATTACTACTCAAAGATCAGCCCATCACAACATCAACATCAACCTTCTCCTTTTCAAGCTCCCTACTCTTTGCAGCATACTGATTAGGATGCGTGACGCTCTCCCCGCCGCCCACTCCCTCGCCCTTCTTCACATCCTGCCGTGCATGTGTGATCTCGAATACTCGCGTGCACGCGACATGGTAATGGCCCGCTTTGACAGTGGCCATGATTTCGGGCAGGTCTGCTACGCTGAGGCCTTGCCCAGAGTACATCGAAAGCAGAGCCGTTTGCAGATTATCCCCAGAGAAGTGTCGGTATGGGCAGCCGTGCGAGTCGGCGGAGCCAGGCTGGTCTGACATGAGGATTTGTTGGCAGCTGTATAATGGCCAGAGTGAGATAGAGCTTGTGCAAAATGGGGTTGATTACTCACCTCTTTGCAGGGTAGTTTGCGCGTTTCCCCTCAAGTCCGTATGAGTGCCGGATATTGTACCGATACTCCTTGTTGAATTTATCGTCCTGTATATTGCTGAACGACTTGCGCCAGAACGCTATCGCCTCGTCTATCGACAGTCCGAGGACCTGTAAGGATGGAATTGAACATGGGTCGCCTAGGGAACAAATCGGAAGACCTCACTTTCAAGAATAGGCCATATTGCAGGCGACCGAAGTGCTTGAGGTGGCGGTCCCTGCGCAACGTATCGTGGAGATTTCGCATGCACATCGGGAAGTGCTTGCGAGCTAGGTCGTCGACCATACCAGCTGTGATCTGATCACCGCTTCCTGCCTCTGCAGTGCTCCATTCGGATGACACGCCTGCGAGGAACCCTTGCGACAAGTTGTTGAGAATCGGTACAATCCTAGTATCCTCGTCCAATCTTGGGAGCGCTTTTGCAGTCATCTAGGCGAAATGTGAATGATATGTACTGAGAGCATAGAGTGGGCTCACATCCAAGGCCTTTGTGAGATTGGTTTGAAATTCCTGTAAAATAATGCTGGACTGTTCTCGGGAGGGCACGTATGCATATCCACCCTTGAGGAAGACTCTGCGTCTCTCAACCAAGTCTGGCACACGGGTCCACTTAACCTATGGCCACGATGAGATTGGTATTGGGTCGAAACGAATCCGCGGCGCACCTTGTAGTAACGCTCAGCACGCGTACTAGCCTCCTTGGACGATGTGGGAGATGCGGCGGCAAGTTCAGTCTCGTATTGTTTCCGTTCCTCATCGGAGACCTGCGGCCCATTAAAGGACGAATAGTGAGATTAACAGTTGTACGTTACTGGTATCCAGTCGAAGTCTCTCGAGCTCAGAAACGCTTCCCGCTCGGAGTGCACATCAGAGTCGTAACGTACTCTGAACAGAGTGGTCTCTGCCTTCACAAAGCGTCGGCGCAGTTCTTCTCTGCAAGCCAGTCAATGGTGCACACCTACTAGAGCGACCAGAGCACTCACGAACGGCAGAACGCCAGCCTCAGAACGAAATGCCCAACATGATCCTTCCTCCTTTCAGCATCCCGATCTACCATGTGTGCGCCGGTACTGGCCAGTGGAAGGTACTTGGAGCATTGTTTTTCGGTAACTTCTTTCAGCTCTTCGTACGGTCGATTCCGCGCGAATGACGATTCAATCTCAGCAAGAACACGGAGACGGTCGAGTGCACAAATCTCAAACTCCTCAATAGTAATGTCTCCCTGAGGTGATATATCGTAACTGTCATGGAACTTCGCGTCAGCATGGACTACCTGTGTAAGCTGTGGACGTACAAATTGAGCCTGTGAGGATATTTCAATGTCGAGTGACGCTCTACTTGGCTAGTGCTCTGCTTTGAAGATGCAACTTTCCTGTCCACGGCGCTCTGCATGCTGGTATTTGTCGAGTGCAAGCGGAGAGAAGCGGAGGTAGAGCTGAAACGCGTAATATGCGTTTGGGACGCGTTGAACGATTTGGATTTGACGCGTACCGTCACACCAAGACGCGACATGTCACAGTCACGCGTTCACGAGCAGCATTTCAGATTGATCAAGAGTTCACTGCGTTGACGTTGTTCGGCAGATACAGAACCGATCGAGACTCTGCGCGACGTAACGTATAGGTGCAACGTTATGGAGAGATATACACTGCGCCACAATAATGACGCAAGAGCGCATACAGTACGGTACAATGTGACACAGCCATAGGATACATAATATATGTACACCGGGGCAACATAAACCTACTGTGACAGATAGTTGCAGTTTACATAACATTTAACGGTCACATACGTGGCTCAAATTCGTAGCAGACGAGATCGTGACGTCGTCGTAAGATCATTCTTTAGGTGGCGGGCGACGCGTCACCTTAGGGCGTGTTGTCGTCTTCGCCGAGTTCGCCTCTGGATCCGTCTCAAAGGTCACGCCTGGCCGAGGCCGGCGACCACGCTCTTTCTGACCTTCTTCTTCGTTGTTCCTCCACTTCTCAGCCGCAGCAAGAGGGTCATGTTTCGGAAGTGGTGGCGATTGCCTTCCCACTGTCGAGCTCCTTGTGGAGTCAGCGCCAGTGATAATTGTGCTTGTCGGGGCCTATTCCGGATATTGTCAGTTCGCTAGGCATGAAAATGAGCGTATTGGTAAACGTACAGTCGTACCATCCGTCGCTTCCATAGATGCTGCAGAGACAGTGTGGTGGCGTTTGGACAGCAGACGGAACGGTGTGAACATCCTCGACGCAGGGCCTTTTCCGCTGGCAACTTGTGCATGCACTTCTGGACCTGGTGCATTCGCTTTGAGCTGTTCACTTACATTTACCCGCATCGTCTGGACCGAGATATAGTCCTGTGCCTCTCGCGCCACAGGGTTGACCGCAACAGAGCCAGCAGGCGCGGACTCCTTGCGACCACGTCTTGCAGCAGGCGCAGGCTCGCTGGTTCCCAGATGCTCTGTTTCCTTGGGCGGTGTAGATCGAGAGCGGCCAAAGAAGCGAGACAGGACACTTGGTTTACGAGATATCTTGTCCTTATCCTTGGCAGAGGTTTCCTTCTCCCTCGAGACGTGACGGGTAAGAGTTGCCGCATTAGGCGCGTGAGATGACTGCCTCGGTAATACGGACGGTGTCAACGATGAGGGCGTCCGTAGAGCGTCCTGATCCAGAGTATTGTTCGACATTGCTCGAGAGTCGGAGCGGGACTTGACATGACCGGAATAACCTGAAATGCCAGTGCGGCCACGACTCGAGCTGTGATAAGGGTCGGATGCAGTCCGAGAATGTACTGAAGGCACGGGAGGGGTGGGATCAGGCCGGCGAGGAGCCGACGCGGAGGAAACATTCTTACGTGAAGGCACTGGAGAGCCAGGCGTCCCTTTTGGAGCCGTCGAGACGCTCTGGTATTGACGTGCACTAACACTAGGAGCTGGAGATGGGGCAGTCCGTGAAGGCATCCGCTGCCCTGGTGCCATGTCTTGGAAACGTATGGAAGGTTCGGTCGTGCTAGAATGCACTGTGCGATACGCTCCAGCTTGATGAGGTGGTGCCCCTGACTCCGCCATATATCGCGGCGCATGGGCCGCGTGCTCGTGTGATGCGGTCGGAGCGCCTGTAGGAGCAGTAGGACGCGATGATTGAGTTGGAACAGGAACGGCAGGTGCGAATAAATACTTCTCCGAAGAGGTGTTCGTTGGAGGCGGGTATGCAGCTGGTGCTGGAGAGCGGTATCGAGTGTTGTCAGGGTATCCTGTAGATACATTAGAAGGTCGTGCAGTTGGATTCGTGTCAGTGCGTAATGGGGCATTTGCCTGAGCATTAGATTGATACGTGAGAGATTGCTGAGATGAATTCGCAGGAAAGGGCCCGTTCTGCCCCGCTGAATGTGGGATGGTGTCGTTGGAACCATTGCGATGATACAGCCGCGCCGACGAAGATTGTCTGGGTGTGGAATTCAAGGGCGGCGCATTAGCACTCGCGGGAGATCGGGTGAGATTCGCCTGAGCATACTGCGCAGGAGAGTAACCAGAGGTATTAATGGGCTGGTCGAAAGATATAATGGGCATTGGGTTGGGCTGTCGTGCAGGTGACTGGTAAGGTCGCTCCGCTTTGGAATCCACGCCGACCTCTGCAACCGATCCAGCAGCTTTCTGAGCAGGTGCGTACATCGTACGCAGAGGGGAAGGTTGCGCAGGTGTCGTCTCAAATGTCGTCTGCGCCACGGTCACCACTTGCGGTCCTGAGGGCAGAATGGCAGGCGACTTCGGAGACCGTACATCATCCTTCTGACTTGGAACGGTTGATGTCGCATACTGAACGGTGACATCTGCAGGCTGCAAGGATTGAACGGCTGCCCCGTCGTCCAGCTGAGCACGGGCAACGTTTGGTCCCGGAGGATTCACACTCGTTGCGGAGCCATTTGCATTTGCCAGTTCAAGTGGCACCATCGCAGATAGAGGAGGCGACTGCTGGGTGTCCAGACTGGGTCGGCGCGGAGGCGTCGGGGACTGTAACGACGCTTCCACGATTGCGGGGCTCGAGTTGTTCGGAACAGCATACGGCCGCTTAGTATGCGCGTGCGCTCGGCTTTCATGCCTCTGGTCTGTCGCAGTACTGCGCATATAACCAGGTTGCTGATCCAATGAACGAGATCTTTGTGACGTCGTTGCCTGACGAACATCTGACACCACAGGATAGGTATCGTGGCGACGATGATGTGCCGTCACAGCAGGACGCAAGATCCCTTCAACCGATCGGATGGCCCTTTGTACTGGATGCAGGAAACTGGTGGAACTAGCGGAATCTTGGGGGTTGGCACTAGAGGCAGGCGTGGGCTGAATGGGGACAGCCGCCTGCTGCGCACCAGCGTTCGACGTATGTGATCGTTTGGCCGCATCGTGTCGACCATTCACTTGAGCAGAGGACGATGTTCCAGGTGGACCACCTAGTTGGGCGAGCGGGTTCTGGCCCGCTAGCTGTTGTGCATGGGGCGTCGCGGCCTGCGGTGCAGGACGCTCTGCATGAGCCGGTATGTGTACACGGTTTACCGCTCCAGTGCTCGACGATTTTGGAATCAAGGCCGGCGTTTGAACATCCGCAGGCCCCTGCCCAGCTCGAATGCTGACTATCTGTGCTGTGTCACGTTGAACAGGTGAACCTACAGGTATGCTGGCTTGACCGTATGGCCCAACGGGAGTATGCGTCTGAGTTCCGTATGTCGGCAACTGTGCGGTTCCCGGTCGTTGGAGAGGAGATTCCCTATTCCGCGATGACTGCCTTGTCTACAAGATAACATGAGTAAATCTCCTAAAGTGACTATATGCGGCTTACGGGGTGGCTATATGTCTCCTGCTGGGATGCCGAAGCGTACGTCTCAGCTGTTGCAGAATGTCCCACTGGTTCACTTGAAGCCAGAACCTTCGATTGACCAGAAGTCGCGCCATACGCACGGCTAGCGTTCCGCTGTGTCACAACATGTTAACCAGCGCCTCCAAACACGAATAGCTACTCACACGCTCTCGCATACTCCCTCGTTCGGTATCACTGCCTGAATGGCCCGACGGACGACCGTCGCCATGCTGCTCGCGTATAGCATGCCGGCGGTCCGCAGATCGGTACTATTATGCGACGTCAGGACAATGTAAACGCGTCAATGGAGACACCCACGCGCTCCCTCCCCGACGGTTCCTGCTCGCTGCTCGACATTCCCGAGTCCTGACCGCTTTGTTGCCCATTGCCGCGGTCTCGCCGTAGGCGGTGATGCCGTACGGAGTTCTTGTCGTGATCCGACGAGTGTATTGGCACTGCCTGTGGGGCCAAGCTTGAGTCGGACGGCCGACGTGCATGAACATGGCCAGCTGGTTCCGTTCGTACAGTGGTATGCGCAGACTGATTCAGATCTGCGGGCGGTACTATCTGATACTGGCCAGCTCGACCAGCATGTCGGCCCTACAATATATGTGAGCAAGGTTGAGCGCCCGAACATAACCGCACGTACGATTGTTGCCGCTGACGGTCTGTCATCAGCGTAAGGGCGATGTTGTGCCGCCGGCGAACTCGGGGTATACGCCTGGAACACGGGAGCATTCTCGCGCTCAACTGTTCTGCGTTCTTGCCTCCTCCGGGAATCATAAGCCCTAGACCTTTCCTCTCTCTCGCTGTCCTTGTCCTTGCTAGATCGGTCCCTCTCCTTCTCCCTCTCTCCCCGGCGCTCTCTGTCCCTCTCTCTTTCTCGTTGCTTCTCTGCATCCTTCTGCCTCTGCCTCTCCCTTTCCTTCTCCTCTCTCCTGCGCTGCTGATCTGCTTCTCTGTCTGTGTCGCGATCGCGGTACCGCTTGGACGATGCGTCGAGATCGCGTGCAGTCTCCGCGGGACCCATCCAGTGCGTGTGCGTCGGTGCCGGTGCCTGAGCCGGAGCAGCAGCACTACGAGGTTGTTCGCTAGGCCGGGAGTGCTTGCCCTCCTCTAGAAGCGCTGTGTACTCATTCAATGACCGTGGGTTGTGTCTGTGCGCTTTTCTTCTTCCGTCCGTGCGTACATCACCGGAAAACGACGCGTCGTACGTCCGTGACCGCGAAGTCGATGCCGGAGCAGCATTCCACGTCGCGTAGTTCTGAGACTGAGCCGGCTTATACGGGGGTGCTATGGGTGGTGCTGCAGAAGACTGTTGCTTGGTCGAGGACTTGTGTTGAACACCATCATGCTCGGGAAAACCCAACATGCCCGCGGCATTGGGCGTATTGGATGAGTAGTGCCTTCGGTATTCGTCCGTACTGGCTGTAGGATCTATATTATGGCGCTGCGTCGTCGCCATAGTCCGTCGCGGTTGGTCGGAGTCAGATTTCCATAATAGAGGGCCGTCGTGTCTGGAAAGAGTAGTGGTCGTCCGTTGGCGGCTCCCGGACATGCCCAGGCGTCAAATGCGATTCCACGCACTCTTGAAGCGAATAAGTAGAGGATTGAGGGGAACGAACGGAATGTATACAATGAGGACGGGGGAACTCGAGGGCTATAAAACACTAAGGAGCTATAAAACAAGCGAGGAACAGGGCGCAGACATGAGGCAGAAACTTGTTCTCAAGTTGATCCACTTATAACATCTGCAGCGCGCGAGCGCTGGTATGTTACGCTCATCTTCCCAATCGCAGCACTTGTAGCTCCTGTACTACAGTGGGTCGACGATTTCCCCTCGCCCATTTAGGCCCGGTCCTTTGCATTAGCTTTCATCCCTGGAACGTACCAGCTCCTGAGCTACGATCATAGAACGGGCGAAAGGACCACAATTGCATAGCTTTGGTTCAGCATTGGCCCAGAGCGTCTCCAACGAAGCTTCAGTTAGAAATAGACGGTGAGCGCCTCGTGTCAATGTGTGGTCGGTGCACATTGGATTCGGAGGCATCCTAGGTCCGATTGTGCACTAGCAATTAGCCCAGCCAGGTACCAGGAGTAACGCAGAAAAGTGAGTATTCAAGCTGAAAATAAACAGGATCCTCGCCAAATCTTGTTGGGATTGGACAGATAGAAACCGCGTATCGAGATACAGCAATCGCGAGCAGAGTGACTGCGAGCCGTTCAACACAACGATCTGATCGTCAAAAGATCAAAAATCTCAGTATACATGTTTCAAAATAAAGAAACAACACATTCGTTGCAGCAGTTTAAACTTGCAATTGCCTATACCGTTGCGGTGCTTGTAACACCTCCCAAAGCACATCGGATTTCGCGACATCTTGAGCTCGTAGCAAGAGCATAAATATAACATTATGATTTCATACAGAGTACGAAAGATTATATGTACCATACATGCAGCTGAGGTTCCGGGTGTAGGTGAGATGTAAGCCGGGAGTGGTATATGATAATGCCACAGATAGGACAGTGTCTCCAGCACTCCGGCGATGCAACGTCGGGATTGGAAGATGGGGCAGGACCCCACTGCACGATCCCAAGACAGGAACGCGCAGTAATCCGCATCCGACAGCTTGCTCTTACACGATTTTGACTCATTACCGACAGTAGACAGCGGAAAGGCTGGTGGAAGATGAACTTCCCTGTCGAGACAATTTAAGGATCGTGTGGTAGTGGTGGTGATTGAGAGCGTGCGGCCCTTCAAACCTCGCGCACTGCAGCTATACTCGAAACAGGCCGGAACGTTCTAGAGAAGATTCAGACATGCTTCCAGTGCGGTGCAGGCGTGAGAGTCAAGCAAGATAGTCGTAGGAGAACGAAGGCTCAGGCAGCGAGCAAAAGAGTTTTATAGCGCGCACACAGGCGCGCGCCTGACTAAGACGCATTTTTACCACGGCATTCTTAGCACGGCTCCGCCCGGCGGTACACAGCTGCGACCAGTGCTCATCATCTTGCGTATCATTCGCGTGCACGCCTCGTCGTCCGCTCTTCCAACCTGTCTTAGTAGATCGCGCAAGCGTTTAACGATAATCGGTCGTTGTACAGGGTTCAACGTGGGATGGTGAGCAACGATCGTCCGCTCCCGTACCGCGGAATCTGACTGGGGCGTGCGTCATAGAGCGACACAATGGAGGTCCTCGACGAGAAGGCCAATGGCCATCCACCCATGGAAGTTGAGGAGGTTGTGTCGGTCCACGATCGTGAGCATGACACGTTGTTCGCGCATTTCGTCGACTAATACTGCGGTTGTGGCAAGATGAGGCGTTCGCGGCGAAACACATGCCGGACCTGGGACATGATGTGAAAGAATTCAAGGTTTATACCTGGAAACTGAATAACTGGAAGAAACTGGAGAAGAAGATTACGAGTCCAGAGTTCGAATGTGGAGGGCATAGATGGTGCGTGCCATTCGCGCTCCCTTGGGACATATCTGCAACTCGCGACGCGTTCACTCAGGCGGATATTGCTCTTCCCATTTGGAAACTCCAACGCGCCACCAAATGACACCGTGTCTGTGTATTTGGACTATGCAGACCCGAAGAGAGCTCCGGAGGGATGGCATGCGTGCGCGCAGTTTGCGCTCGTTATCTCCAACCCGCACGATCCTACCATTTACACCGTTAGCCGTATGTGTCTGGCACAGTCCTGCGGCTTGATCTCACATTGATCCAAGCAGATGCACATCACCGCTTCATCGCGGAGGAGTGCGACTGGGGTTTCACGCGCTTCAGCGAGCTCCGGAAATTGTTTAATGTGCAGGAAGGTCACGCGCGTCCGACAATCGAAGATGAGGCGGCAGAGGTCAGCGTCTTTGTCCGCGTCTTGGAGGACCCTACAGGCGTGCTATGGCACAACTTCGTCAAGTACGCCCCCACGAAATATCATGTCATGGTATACTAACTAAGGGCACTCTAGCTATGACTCGAAAAAGGAGACTGGCTACGTAGGGTTGAAGAATCAAGGAGCGACATGCTACATGAACTCGCTACTCCAGTCCCTGTTCTGTACGCGATACTTCCGCAAGGTAAGCAGACACCATCATGTTTCACGGTGCCGGAATCCCATGCATGGTTGAACAGGCAGTCTACCAAATTCCCACGGAGGATGACCTTCCTACGGAAAGCGTTGCTCTTGCACTCCAGCGTGTATTCTATCACCTGCAGACGTCTGATCAACCTGTTGGTGAGAGATTCGGGTTTTACGTCCTTTGACCTCATTCTCAGCATAGCACACTCGCAGGCACTACGGAGTTGACGAAGTCATTTGGCTGGAAGTCTCTGGACTCGTTCCTGCAGCATGATGTCCAAGAGTTCAACCGAGTGCTTCAGGATAAGCTTGAAAGCAAAATGAAGGCATGTGCATTGCGTGCGGAGCTACAAACGCTACTCATGCAATCCTGCAGGGTACTGCAGCCGAAGGCGCCATCCAGAAGCTTTTCGTTGGCAAAATGAAGAGCTACATCAAGTGTGTCAATGTAGACTTCGAGTCATCCAGGATCGAGGAGTTCAATGGTAAGCTGCTACGTAATGGGGTGGAGCAGTAACCTGACTTCCACGTGCAGATCTCCAATTGAACGTGAAGGGGATGAAGAACTTGTACGAGTCGTTCAAGGATTACGTCGCTGTAGAAACCCTTGACGGCGAGAACAAATACCAGGCGGAAGGGTATGGCCTGCAAGAGGCCAAGAAGGGCATTATTTTCCAATCGTTCCCACCGGTTCTTCACCTTCAGCTCAAACGCTTCGAATACGACATTCAGCGCGATGCGATGGTTAAGGTACGCCGTCACCGGTACAGTCGCCTGAAACAGCTGACGCGGCCTTCTGCAGATTAATGATCGTCATGAGTTCCCATTCGAGATTGATCTCGATGAGTTCTTGGATGAAGCAGCAGATCGATCACAACCCTGGGTGTATAAGCTCCACGGTGTATTGGTGCACTCCGGTGATCTGCATGGCGGCCATTATTTCGCTCTCATCAAGCCAGACAGAGAGACGAGGTGGTTGAAGTTTGACGATGACCGCGTGACGCCTGTCACTGACCGAGAGGTCTTGGAGGAGAACTATGGCGGTGAGGCGTTGAACGGCCTAATCCCGCCGATGCAGCGCAACCAAGTCCGTGCCATGAAGCGTTTCACCAACGCATACATGCTGGTGTACATCCGTGAGTCTGCCATTGACGAATACCTGGCACCGTTCAAGGAGGAAGACACCCCGGCACACCTGAGTGAGTTGACTGCCGTTCTACCGAATGTGAACGCCCCCATGTTCACTATGTGCAGAGAGACGCCTTGATGAAGAGCGGCTGCAGATGGAAGCTAAGAAGCGGGAACGGGAAGAGCAGCACCTATACCTGACAGCGAAGGTCATCACGGACGAAACTTTCGCTCATCATGAAGGCTTCGATCTCGCGTCATTTGATGAGAGGAACTGGCCTCCATCCGAGCTACCCACATTCCGCGTGCTGAAGACCGAATCCTACCACACGTTCAAGTCGCGCGTTGCCCAACATTTCAACTACCCTGAGAATCAGATCCGGCTTTGGGTACTGGTCAACCGACAGAACAAGACTGTCCGCCCTGATACCCATATCCCCGAGAATGAGCCACAACTCAGTGCGTCGATCTATCGGACCGTGCTCATATCAGTTCTTGACTTACCTTTGTTACAGCTGTGGAAGTCATTAGAAACAACATGGCTGTCAGACAACAGAACGATCTTCGATTGTATCTGGACATCATTCCTGATCCTAACAAGGTAGATGAACAGCCCCATTAGCGTTACTAGTATTTGCTCATCATTGTTACAGCCCGAGGTGTCTGCAGGGTCCATCATGATTTTCCTCAAGCACTTCGACACATCGAAGCAGGCGCTGTACGGTGTCGGCAAGGTTTACGTGCAGCGTAGTAGCAAAGTCAGCGATCTTGTTCCCATCATTAATGAGCGAATGCGATGGACACCGGGCACGCCCTTGAAGCTGTATGAGGTAATACGCAATACGTCATTCGGTGGGTAAAGCTTTGCTGAACGTTAATTGTGCAGGAAATCAAGCCGAGCATGATTGAGCTCATGAAGCCAAAGCTGACCTTTACACAGAGTGAAATCCAGGACGGGGACATCATCTGTTTCCAGGTTGACATCAGCGAGAAGGAGTGAGGCATCCGCACTTTCTAAACGCGACAGCGCGCTGACAAGCAGAATAGAGTCCACGACCTTGACAGCCAGGGTCTCTACTCGAATCCAACACAGTTCTACGACTTCCTGCAGAACCGTGTCATGGTTATATTCAGACCGAAGCATGATGAGGTTGACGCAGATCACCCAGAGTTCAGCTTAGTCCTCAGCAAGAAGCAAAACTACGACATTGTAAGATTTCCTATGATATCGGTCATTGTAAGCTTACACGTTGTATATAGATGTCTGCCAAAGTTGGCGAACATCTCAGACATGACCCGATCAAGCTGCGCTTCACTACCACGCATGCGACGAATGGCTCACCGAAGGCGATACTCAAGCGTTCTCTGAACCAGAGCGTGGCCGAGATTATCTCGCCAAGCTATGTCAGCCCACAAACGACAGTCATTCTGTACGAGAAGCTCGATGTGAGCATTGTCGAGCTGGAGACGAAGCGCAGTCTCAAGGTCATATGGACGGGCATTCACAACAAGGAGGAGACGTCACATCCATTCCTCTTGCCCAAGACGAGCATGATCCATGACTTGACTGACAATATATCGAAACAAGTGAAGCTGACACCTGGTGGGACGGGCAAGATCCGCGTATTCGAGGTGTCGAAAGATGGCAAAACGCAGAAGGAATTCACTGGCTCAGAGATGATCGGCAACATCCCTGACCCAGTAGAACTCTTCGCGGAGGTCAGCATGCCGTTGCTGCCATTGGTGTTGTTTACTCATCCTCGAACAGGAGGTACCACAAGAAGAGTTGGAGGCCGATGATCAAGACAAGGTTATCAGCGTGTTCCATTTCTCCAAGGAGGTCGCCCGAACACACGGCGTGCCCTTCCGCTTTGTCCTGAAACCCGTGCGTGCAACTGTCACAACGCTGCCAACCTTCTTAACTCAGGCATAATGCAGGGCGAGAAGTTCGCAGATACAAAGAAACGGCTACAGGCACGTATAGCTGTATCAGACAAGGACTTTGCCAAATTCCGCTTCGCTATCATTCAAGTCTCCACTTTCAAGCAGCCATCATATATCGAGGATGGTATGTCACTCGCTTCGCCGTTATGGCGCTCAGCTTAACAGCAGACAATGTTTCAGAGGATGTCATCTACGATCATAAGTTCGCGCCAGAAGACTGCCTCGGCCTCGACCACGTAGACAAGTCTAGTAGAGCGAGGACGGGAGCAGGGGAGAAGGCGATCGTGATCAGAGGCTAGATGTACTAACCTGTACCGATATGTGTGACGGATAGGATTGTTCGGTTGGCTTCGGTTTCTCATCCATGTACTTTCACTGTTTTAACTCTGTATAACCTGCTATAGACGAGGGCGAACAATGCTCCCGATCTCAGCTGCGATATGTCCACTACGAAGGTCAAGGGGCATAATAAGTATCTGTATATTTACTTGCGCCTCTTCGCCTTTTTGGCAGACTGACCGGGGTGCTGTGAGTGGGAACGCTCTCAGAAGGCTAGGTGGATCATACCGATTTCGATGGCGTCCGAGGAGAGTTGGGTGACGTAGAACCTTCGCCGTCGCTCAAAACGCTCTCTGCGCCTGCGCTGAGAGCTGTCGAGCCGTTATTTGGCTTGTCGGATCCTAATACTTCCGGCAGCGACGGAGCGGGCGGTTTTTGAGGAGTGTTGGGAGCTGACGCTGAGGGGGACGTCACTGCCAGCTTCGCGTTCGGATCGGCGGGGATTGCGGTGACCCGTCCATATTTCCGCGCTGGACATAATGTCAGAGAAGCAATTGTACATGTAGGCTCAATACATACAATTTGCCTGCCGCATGGCGGGGATCTGCTCCAGGGTTTGGCGCATTCTTTCATTGTGCATCATTTCGGTCGCGGTCTGGAAGATGATTTGTCCCCATCCCTCTACAAAGGTGTTCGCTTCCGCAACCACCTCCAGGATCTCTGCTTCGAGCTCCTTCTCCGCCGCCAGCAGGCTATTCCACAAGTCGTCGCCAATCGAGCCCTTCTGTAGGAGGACCTGGAGGGCGGGCTTGTCTTCTCTTAGACGGATGATCCTGGACACATCCGTCATGGCACGGCGAACGAGAGCTGCCTTGAGCAGACTCTCTGGGGCAGGCGGATCCGTCCTCTGCAGAAGTGTCACATAGAGGTCGCGTTCACGATGCCGCGGGAAATATGGCTCGTAGACTTTGTCTGCGAGTATGACACGTCAGGGCCTGCACGCCGCGCCTGCGAAATAGACACATACTGGCGTTGCGTCGCCTGTAGAACGAGCTGAAGATGAACAGGCTACCAAAGACAATGAAGACATATAGTACCGGAACCAGGACCGAGGCCATGGTCGGATGAGGAGGAGTGTCGTCGCGTAGATTTGCTGGCGTGTCGTCGGTCGCGTGTTTGACTGCCTAATCGGGATGCCACAGCTCCCTCGAAGCGCGCAGATCGACGGTTTCGATTGGCGCCCATTGAGGACGGAAGCCAACGGCAAGCCACTTTGTGATTCTTTCCGTTCGCAGCGGACAACACTGAAGCATCTCTCTTTTTGTTTGCATATCGTCTGTGTACCCTCTCAGTCATTCATTGACAAGCATTTTAAATTTTCGAGCTTATTTCATGCACCTCGGTACAGAATAGCGAGCTCTCGTCCGCTGGTGCTCCGTTCTGTGCGCAAGTCCTGCGTAAACCTTCCACCGCCGCTATCCTTGATCCAGCACCTGAATGGCGCACCCAAGTGACGAGGTCGCAAACCGGTGGTAGCCGGAGCGGTCTCGATCGGAGCACGTGGTGATGGATGCTTCCCCAGAAATTACCCCAGATTTAAGCCTAAGACAAGCGGGGTAAGCCAAGGAGCGTCGAGCCTGTCAACGTCTCGCAATCACCCCTTTAACTCCCTCATATTGCTCCAATCCCTCCTGAGCGGAGCCTCCAGAGGTCAGGATGTTCTCTCGCAGTTCTCTCGTCGCAAAGTCGCTCTCCAGGCACGTCGCTGCTCACCAAAGGCGATTTGCTTCCACAAAGGTTAGCAGCTGCTACAGCAGCGATTGATATGTTTGCTCAATCCTGCTGTAGACCATTAAGGAGGCTCTTGGGGAGGTCATTCCAGCGAAGCAGGCTAGGCTGAGGCAATTTGTGAGTGCGACGTCGCGTAGGCACGCGCTGCCAACTCATGTGTGGCGCAGAAAGCGGAACATGGACAAGCAGTTTTAGGGGAAGTTAAGGTAGCGTTATGAAACGAAAACACATGTTTGTGCTGCGATTAATCTCCACCAGGTCGAACATGTCATAGGAGGCATGAGAGGCTTGAAAGCCATGCTATGGGAGTCGTCAGTCCTGGACCCTATGGAGGCAAGTCTCATTGTCCGTAGTGCGATTTCGCTATTTAACGTCGAGCGTACAGGGTATCCGGTTCCATGGCCTGACTATCCCCGACTGCCAAAAGGTGCTTCCTGCAGCGCCCGGCGGCAAGGAGATCATCGCGGAGAGCATGCTCTGGCTCTTGCTCACTGGGAAGGTCCCCACGGAGGCTGAGACGCGCCAGCTATCTCGCGAGCTCGCAGAGCGTGGCGAGCTGCCCGACTACATAGTTCAGTTGCTCGACTCGTACGTCTGCCATCGGCCGAGTCGTGCCACTTTCATTCATTTTTTGATAGACTACCCACAACATTACATCCAATGACGCAACTCGGCATGGCCGTGGCGGCGCTAAACAAGGAGAGCGCGTTTGCCGCCGCATACGAACGCGGCATCAAGAAGAGCGAGTACTGGACCTACGCGCTCGAAGACAGCCTGAACCTCCTCGCGCGCCTTCCCGCGATTGCTGCGCGCATCTTCCGGAATGTTTACGCCCCCGAAAAGCCGATCGCGTCGCTTGACAAGGACCTGGACCTTGTCGGTCAGTCTAGACGTTTGGCGCCGCCCCGTGTGACGAGTTACTCACCGCAGTTATTTTGGCAGGCAATTACGTGAACATGCTGGGATACGGCGACAACCAAGACCTGACTGAGTATCTGAGATTGTATATCGCGATTCATGGCGACCACGAAGGCGGGAACGCGTCGGCGCACACTGCTCGTGAGTATGCAGTGCGCATTTGGATTGGGGTACTGACGTGCACATGTGTCGTGTGCCGCAGACCTGGTCGGTTCTACGCTCTCTGACCCATATCTCGCGTATTCCGCTGCTCTGTTCGCTCTCGCCGGGCCGTTGCACGGGTAAGCTTGAGTGCGCTGTTCCTGACCCGCTGTTCAGATTGAATGACACTGCCGCAGTCTGGCCAACCAGGAGGTGCTGAGATGGCAGCTCAACATGCAAAAGGAGATCGGTGACAACGTCTCACATGACGATATCAAAGAGTTCCTATGGCGAACTCTGAAGAGTGGTCAGGTTGTCCCCGGGTCAGCTACAATTCGTCGCAGTACTATAGCGACGTGCTGATGTATGACTTCATCCAGATACGGTCACGGGGTTCTGAGGAATCCGGACCCGCGATTCATTGCTCTTCAGCAGTTCTGTGAGACTCGTCCTGAGTTGCTGAAGGACCCTGTAATTCAGCTTGTCAAAAAGGTAAGCACTTGGCCCTACAGGTTCACAGGAGGCGCTCATTACGCTGCCATAGACATATGACGTTGCTCCAGCTGTTCTCAAGGAGCACGGCAAGGTCAGTTGGTTAGTACGCGCATCGCCAGATCTCAAAGACTTAGCGTCTGTGTTGTCAGACAAAAAACCCATACCCGAACGTGGATGCTGCATCAGGTTTGAAACTGTGATCGTGATGTTCAACACTTGATTAACAAATGCGTGACAGGATGTGTTCTGTACCACTATGGGCTGACACAATTCAAGGTGCGTTGTGCGATGGCTTCCGACAGCGCCTTCGCCTGAATAATTTGGCGTAGTACTACACCGTTATTTTCGGCGTGTCTCGAGGTATTTGACCGTAACACGTTCGCGAGATCTCGTTTGGTACTCACCTCGTCTATCAGCGCTCGGAGCTATCACGCAGCTTGTGTGGGCTAGAGGTGCGTTCAACAAGTTGGTATTTCTTGCAACCACTAGTACTGATTGTCTTGTGTTTCCAGCTCTCGGTCTTCCGATTGAGCGGCCTAAATGTGAGTGAAACAGATTTTACCGCGTTGTTAATGCTGAAGTGGTTGCTAGCGCTGTCGATGGATGCCATGGAGAGTATCATCAAGAGCTCATAAAGCTGGTGTGATCTTGCGTCGGCCCGCCAGGTGAGAAGATCCGGGGAGGTAAGGCAGCTTACTTTTGCAAACCGGGATATTGGGAACGATCTGTATGTATATGTATTACAATCAATGCGTTGTGCGCTGTGTCTGCTCTGTGTCAATGTGACCGAAGATGAATACGTAAGAAACAGAAACCTAGATAAAGGAGCATACCGCAGGATCAGGAGAATCGGAACGAGGGTGGGTTACAACGTAATAAACACCAACCAAGAGAGAACGGTGAGAAAGCGACTGTCCGATGCAGTCATAAACATGGTATCCCAATCCTGTGCGCATAGATACGCCCGGCACGAGCGTGGCGCTGACTAGAACCGCCGTGGGGGCTGACCCTGCGCCTGAGGCGGCGGGCCTCCACGCCCAGGGCCCGGTGGAGGATACGCGCCGTGCGCAGGATATCCCTGTCCCGGCGGCGGGTATGCGCCAGGTGCGCCAGGAGGATACGCACCAGGAGCGCCAGGAGGATAAGCACCAGGAGCGCCAGGAGGCCCTGGCCGCGGTTGACCTGGACCAGGAGGGGGGTATCCTTGTCCTGGGCCCGGACCATAACCTTGCGGAGGTGGGGGACCACCATAGCCGGGGCCACGCGGCGGGCCTTGCGGCGGGTAACCCTGAGGTCCGGGACCCGGAGGCGGCCCCCGGCCTGCCCCAGGCATGAGTGCGGGGTGCGGGCCGCCATGAGGAGGAGGGCCGCCGTGAGGGGGAAGGCCGCCATGAGGAGGTGCACCATGAGGAGGTGTGCCATGAGGATGAGGAGAGGGGCCCCCGTGTGGCATGGGCGCGCCAGGAGCAGGACCGCGCATGGGAGGCGGCTGGTGATGGATGTTGGGAGGCAGTGTGGCAGAGCGGACTGGCTGTCCAGGACCTGGGCCAGGGGAAGACGCAGGACCCGGATCGCGAAGGGCAACAGGGGCGGGACGGCCACCTGAGCCTGCAGGAGGGTGTCCGTTGGGTATAGGACTCTGTCCTGGTGGGGGCGGGTTCTTCTCGGCAGCTTTGATGATCTCATCACTGTAGCGGCGGACTTCATAAGCACTGTCAGACGGGTGGAATGTCATGAACGTACTCGAGAAGATTGAGCGCCGCACAAAGGACCACCCATTCGACACAGTCCTCGTTGCCTTCTCCTAACGTTTGCCATACCGCCTTCTCCTCGGGGGATTTGCCTGTTATGCTAATCCGCGTACCGCCGCCGTTTGGCCCCGGAGGGTTCTTCATAATCTTCCCGAACTCAATCCGCTTTGGGGGTATATTGTGTCCTGCGTAGGCAAAGTAGAACATACTCCAGAAGGCCGCATTCGGGTTGGGCTTGGATATCTGGAACAACGGAAGATCGGCAGAGTCGGGAGATGGCAAGGCCAGCTTGTAGATGGGGGAGAGCACACCAGTGTTGGTGATCGACCACTTCAGGTTACGGGAGGCCTCACAGCGAACGATCCGGGACGATGATGCGCTCGCATGGCCGGGGTCTGATGCTGTCCCTTTGCCGGAGCCGTTCGGGCGGGGAGGAAATAACTTGGCTACGCACAGGTCTCCTTGTGGGGAAGGGGTGAGGAGGTAGTTCTCCGTGTTCTAGGGTGGCAAATCAGCGATCGTATCGGCGTCTGCTGTGCGTGTGGCTCACGAAATTGGTATGAAGGTAAGAGTATAGAATATTTGTTGGTTGTCCTGGCATCCTAGGGTGAGCCGGGACCCAGTACGATGGTGTGAGCACTCACCATGGGGTGTCACAATGAGGGTGGGCAGATGGTTAGGCACCGGCGGGTGGTTCGGCGAGGTGTAGACGGTGTAGATCGCTGCGAGCGGTGTGTCTGAGCGCGGAACGTGACATCGCTGAAGCGAAATACAGTACCCGCCATGTTCGAGAGACCGAGGGCGTCGAAGGAGGGACAGTGCGATGGACGTCTGCAGGCCTCGTTGCAAAGAGAGAGCCGCTGCTGCGCTATAAACCGTGCGCCGAGCGGAAACAGGTGGATACCACTACGCCGACAGCGCGCGTTACTGTCACGTATATGGACCGTGACCCATCACACCGTTCGCCCCGCCGGCTCATCGATTCTGGCAGCGACCCGCGACCTATTCGACAGCGTCGACGTGCCAACATCCAATTCGCCGCTATCGTCTGCGCACCGACATTGACCACGCCGACAACAGGACCGCTCCTTACCTCAGCCTCTCATCATGAAAGGCCTTAAGAAGACACTGGTCAATATCTAGTCCGCTTACGCTCCAGCGCGCGTTCTGACGCAGTGTGTTGTTCTCCAGCTTAGAAGTAGATCGCAGGATTCAACATCTTCAAAGAACAAGGACTCTAAAGCCTCGGCGAACGCGGTCGCCGCCGCCTCACCGCCCCCTCCTCCTCCTAACAGTGCCAAGCCGTTACCCTTGCCCACGTCGGCGGTTGCGAGCCTCAATCATCTCGCAAACAACAACAGTAACCACTCGCTCCCTTCTGCCAATGGCACCCCCACTCGTTCATCTTTCACCACACTTGCTTCGCCTCCAAACGTCGATCGCAGGCATGCTACGCCAGATAGGGCATCACCAGCCCCGCCCATTGTCGTGGTCAGCCCCGATGCTTCTGCTGACCAGCCCGAGAGACGATCTCATTCGATGGACTCCGCGGGTGGGCCGCTTACCCCACCGAGGACTAATCTCAGCCGTCTGCGCCCTACCGGACCGAAGGACACAATCCCTATGGTGGGCAAGCCACCTCGGAAGCAGAGGAGCAGCCGTTTCGTGATTACAGAGAAGGTCGAGATTGAAAAGCTGCCTCCCTTTATGGGTGAGTAGCTCGCTCTTATGATGCGCTGTCCTTAACAGGTAGCATGCAGAAATCCCACCCGCCGAGCGTTCGCGGCTCTTCATCAAAAAGCTGCATCAGTGTGCAGTGCTATTCGACTTCAATGACGCCAACTCCGAGCTCAAAGGCAAGCAGATCAAGACACAAACTTTGCATGAGATGCTGGAATACATCACTACGCAGCGCGGCGTAATCACTGAATCTATATACCCCGAGGTTGTCAAGATGGTACGTGTTGCAACCACGGCGTCTGTCGGTTTAACAGCACAGCTCACGTCATTAGTTCGCGACAAACCTCTTCCGCTCTATACCCCCTCCTGTGAACCCCACAGGAGATGCTTTTGATCCGGAGGAAGACGAGCCCGTCCTTGAGCTCGCATGGCCGCATTTGAAGATTGTCTACGAGTTCTTCCTGCGATTTGTTGAAAGTCCTGATTTCAACACCAACCTCGCGAAGAAGTACATCGACCAATCATTTGTCCTGAATCTCCTCGAGCTATTCGACTCGGAAGATCCTCGGGAGCGCGACTTCTTGAAAACAACGCTGCACCGTATTTATGGCAAGTTCCTCAACCTGCGAGCACCGATCCGCCGAAGCATCAATAACGTGTTCTTCCACTTCATTTACGAGACCGAACGACACAATGGAATTGCCGAGCTCCTGGAAATCTTGGGTTCGATTATCAATGGTTTCGCTTTACCGTTGAAGGAGGAGCACAGAACCTTCCTATTGCGGGTGCTGGTTCCGTTGCATAAGGTGAAGAGTCTTTCGATGTACCACCCACAACTAGCATACTGTGTGGTACAATTCCTCGAGAAGGACTCCTCGCTGGCGGAGGAAGTAGTACTTGGTCTCCTCAAGTACTGGCCGAAGGTGAACTCGATCAAAGAGGTCATGTTCCTTAGCGAGATGGAGGAGGTCTTGGACGTGATCGATCCTGCCGAATTCCAGAAGATTCAGGTCCCGCTATTCCAACAACTCGCGCGGTGTATCAATAGCCAGCACTTCCAAGTCGCGGAGCGGGCACTGATGTACTGGAACAATGAGTACATCGTGAACTTAATGAGCGATAATCTGTCTGTAATCTTGCCGATCGTCTTCCCGGCCTTGTACACAAACTGTCGGACACACTGGAACAGGTTAGTAGAGTTTGTCTGTCGTGCGATGACATCTCAGTTGCCGTTCTCTGCAGAACGATCCACGCTTTGGTATACAACGCGTTGCGACTGTTCATGGAGATCAACCCTGATCTCTTTGACGAAGCCATGCAGCAATACAAGCAACGGAGACTCGAGTGCGTCTTGTTCCGTTCATTTTGTTGTGATAGACTGTGTCATGGCTTGTCCCGATATTTAACCACTAGTGAGCGCCAACACGCAGTCGAGCGATATGAGGAGTGGCAGAAGCTTCGAGAGAAGGCGCTCAAGAACTGTGGCGGCAAGCCCCCTGCAGGGTATGTGGACAACCCTCCACCGCCGCCGCCACCACCGGTCGACGATTCCGATATTATGGATTTGACAATCGACCTGAATGCGGCGTACATTGACGCCGAGGTCCCGCTGAACGAGCTGGACGAGTCTGGGATTGAACGTGTGCCCATGGCAGACCCTGGACTAGATGTAAGTGCGGTTAGTGGAAGTAGTCTCTTTCTATTGTAATGGTCACTGATGAAACATACGGAATTGTTCAGCGTCCATTCCCTGAGGTGGGCAGCGACCATCCGCCTGCAAGCCCGGGATTGCACTCAAGGCGGAAAAGTGCGCTCCCAGGTGAGGACTATGGGATTGATGCATATATTTTGTAGGTCCTAACAGTACATCCTGCCATTGCAGTCGATCCAAGTGTGCTGCGTGACCTCCAGGCGCACAAAAGTCTGGACGACACCGTGCCACACCCAGTGGCACCGGTTGGCCCTGGTCCCTATGTTGCCGGGCTATAAAGCAGCAGCGCATAATATACTACACGAGTCGAACCGTTATGCGCACTCGCATCCGATGTTCCTCCAATCCATGAACGCAACATACATCTCACCGCTGTTGTTACTCGGTTTTACCGCCCTATATATCCACTCTCATTTCCTGTGCCGGATCGCATCCCCCTCTGCAGTGTATGGTTCAACTCTTTCTACGTACTTTACATCCACCTGGCTACATGTACATGCTCGAGCAAACGGAGTCGTATTCGACAGCAAATTGATATGAGAACCCTTGAAATACACGTCATAGATGAGATTGTAGATCAAGAGACCGTCGAAATTGTTGGGTCCGGCGGAGCCTGACGCCACTTCAGAGTTAGGGAGGGAGGGAGCTCTGAAATGTACCAGCTAGCAGCTGTAGCAGTGTAACGCGTGGCCTTCTTATCAAGCTCTGTAGGATATCTGAAGTGAGGCCGCGAAAGCGATATACTGAAGGGACCCCAGCAGTTAATGGGACATATTGTCAGACGTATCTACGGCATACTTCAGTCCTGCCGGAACTTCAGCGTGTAACCTGAAGCGTAGTCCGGCGGACTCCATAATTCCGAGGTTCATTAGATCAATGCGTGTGCCGCAGCAGATGATCGGCGTGGCGTGGTCGTCAGCCACCCACATCTTTGTCTCCGCTGGTCAACCCCTTCTTGTCCTCTCTTCCAGTACACCGTCAACACCATTCGCATTGCCTCGTGAAGAGGTCATCTGGTCGTCAAAATGATGACGCCTATGCGATATGTGGTATTGGTGCTGGCCATCATTGTGAGCCTTTCCTCTGTAGGCCTAATGACGCACTGACGGCGCTGGACAGATCAGTCTGCACTTCATTCTGAGCTTCTCGCATGAGGACTACAGCCGTGCTACCTCGATTTCTCGCATCGCAGAGCAGTTCAAGTCAGATCCGGCACCCGCACCTGCACCCGTGGCGAAGCCTCCGCCATACCCTTCATATGAGGGCAGTGTAGACGGAGTGTCACCTGCTCGCAAGGCCAATGCCACCTTCGTTTTGCTTGCGCGTAACAGTGACCTAACGGGCATTGTCAGCAGCATGAAGCAGATGGGTGGGTGCCGCCGCCGGTTTAAATTGAATCCTCTCTCCCTAACATGATGCGCATAGAGGACCGCTTCAACAAGCATTACAAGTACCCATACGTCTTCTTGAACGAGGAGCCATTCAGCGATGAGTTCAAGAGGTGAGCGCGATGTGCCCTCTCATCACCCGCGGTCTCATAACACCGCCTGTGACAGCCGCATACAAGTGCTCACGGACGCACCTGTGGAGTTCGGTTTGATCTCTCACGACCACTGGTACCAGCCTGAGTGGATCGACGAGCAGAAGGCATCGGCAGCCCGGGAGGAGATGATTCGGAATCAGGTTATCTATGGAGGTTAGCTTTGGTTTTCCTCATACCCATGACATATATCGAGGTTCAATTCCAGGAAGTGTCCCGTATGTATCTAATAATGCTACTCAATCTGCAGCCATACTCACGTTCATACAGCTACCGGAATATGTGTCGATTCAATTCTGGCGTAAATTTTTCCAGTCGAGTAACACGACACATCGCTGACCGTCATGAAGTTCTTCTACAGGCATGAATTGCTTGCCAAGTACAAGTACTACTGGAGAATTGAGTAGGCATTCTGACTTCTCTGTGTCGAGTAACGACTCAATGTATGCATGTCTTGCAGACCTGACGTCACTTTCTTCTGTGATCTTGACTACGACGTGCGTAGACCCGCATTTCTTCTAAAACTGACAATAAAGTGTTATTCCACAGCCTTTCTTGCTCATGCAAGATGAGAAGAAAGTCTATGGTAACACATGCGCACCGCCATACATCCGCACATCCTGACCACCAAACTATAGGCTTCACTGTATCTTTGTACGAATACCCCGCAACGATCCCTACCCTGTGGAGTGCAGTGAAAGGTGATTATTTCTATCGCCACAATGCCAGTCTTATCAGTGTTAACCATCTGACAGAGTTCATCCACGACAACTCCGACCTCATCCCCTCTGGCAATGCCATGGCCTTCATCTCTGATGACAACGGCGAGACCTACAACAACTGCCACTGTAAGGCACAATCATGCCCCATATCTGCCTGTGCCTTGTTAACCGGAATGGTGTCTAGTCTGGAGCAACTTCGAGATTGGCGACCTCGACTTCTGGCGAGGCGAGGCCTACTCCAAATTCTTCGAGTTCCTCGACTCGAAGGGTGGCTTCTACTATGAGGTTTGCCGCGATCATCGACTCTCATGGTGTTTTCGCTGACATCGATGGACCACAGCGTTGGGGAGACGCGCCGGTTCACAGCATCGGCGCCGCCCTCCTAGCCAAGAAGGAGCAGATTCATTTCTTCAACGAGATAGGTTAGTCTCACCTGCATTTGCAGCTGTTCTGCTTCTGACGCACACATCTTTGAATTAGGCTACCGCCACAACCCGTTCCAGCATTGTCCACAGGGCGATCTACATGCGAAGGGCAAGTGCTGGTGCAATCCCAAAGACAACTTCGGTAAGTATCCTCACGCTTCATCTACCTCCTCCCGGCGCTTACGTAGACATGTCCAGACTACGAGTGGTACAGCTGTTTGAAGAGGTACGACTCGCTGTTCTGAGTCGGAGGGCGCAATATGTCTGTAACTTGATATACTGTATCTACCGTTCTTGCTTGCTGGATGGATATAATCTTGCTCATAACTTATTAACCGCATGTCAATGTTCTCCCAGATCCTTTCTCTCAGGCTGCTTTAGAGCTTCCATTGTGAACATAGCTGAGCACGCAAGGACATTGCCTCGCTTCTCAGATCAGACAGATCAGAATATGGATTGGGAGTAGTACTGATACTACGGATGTTGTTAGATGGTTGAGATGCTAGAGCTAGAGATGCACGGCTTACTGAGTCGTACAACCGCGTCCAATTCGAGCCCAGTGAGGACTCAACAAGCCTATTAACATGCTCCTCGACGGATGCATGGGTAAGTCCCTGCTGAAAGCGTTCTCGCAGCTGAGCTGCGGTCTGTTCACCGAGCGCAGCAAAACAAGGTAATGATGAATCTGCAAAAGTTCTGTCATGACTTAGTAGCTCCTATGGACCAGATAGACGCACCGTTCTGCATCAATTCAACCAGCGCTATGGGGGGCGTAAGTGCGCATTCACAATACTCCTGGAATGCACTCACTGATAATCCGATCGCAGTGCTTCCGCGCTGCCTCAAATCCTTCCCTGAAAAGCCTCTTGAACTCTGCAAAGGCTTTGCTGTCAATGCCACCCAGCACCTCAATATACTCCAGAGGCAGTTTGAATGGCGCGGCCTCAAATCCGATGTTGCCTGGTGAATTTGATAACATAAATCCAAAGTCAATGTGTATCAAGTGGCCATCGCGGTCGAGAAGGATATTGCCATTATGGCGATCCTTAATTTGCAGGAAATATGTCACAAGGGAGTAGCCTGTCGACTGTGGGTCAGTTCGATGCGTCGTATATTCTTGTAGAAACACATTGTAATGACCTGCCAGTGATTTCGCGAAGTTACGCTGCGCACGAGCAAATTTGGCCGAGGATGGGTCGCCATACGTCTAATCGCGGAGTGAGTTTGATTGGCGACAAATGCTGGGACATCACTTTCCTGTCTGAAGTGGTCGAATAGGCTTACATGCCCTAACCGACCTTCCGCCAGTCGTCTTCCGTACTCCGCCTTCTTGATCGAGTGGATCGACACGGCGTCGGTAATCGTCTCTACCAATCCAGAAGAGTTGCCTGTGATGAGTATACGGAAACTTGCTGGTTTCAGCGCGAGTACCAATATGGCAGGACATCTACTTACTATCGTACCCAGCACGGGCAATTCTCCTCTTTCCAGATCTTCTCGAACTCCTGGATGAGCTGTACTGCTAGTTGCTCTTGGCGAAGATCACCGCCGGTCTTGACGATGACAGAGACACAGTCCCAGTTTGCTGCAAAGGAACAATGTCAAATTATAACAGAAGTTGTTTTTCTTGTCCTACCTAAGTGGCCGTACGGCGATGACTGTCGTATTCGACTCTGCGTCGGTCTATGAGCGGACGCAGCGGCTACGCAGTCTAGCCTCACTTCACCTTCTTCGCTGCCCACGACTCGCTGAAGACAGCAGCCGAGGGATCTGCCTTGCTCAGCTCTCGCCGAATGATGCGCTCATCCTCCGTCTTCATACTTCCATCCGACTGCCCAAGCTTGAGCACGCCCTCACCCACGCCATTCTCACGCATACGTGCCATACGCTCCTCTTCTAGTGCCAGCATCTCGGCCATGATCCGCTCCCGAATGGCCGCTGCTTCCGCAGGTTGCAGCTTCATCGGCACCGGGGTCGGCGCGGGGGGTGGCGCAGGGGTGAGCGGCACTGCATGCGTCTCATCCGTGCCGGGTATGACGGTCAAAATTGCGGTATTCGCGAGCCAGCGGAACGGGTTCGCAAGCGTCGATGCCTCGAGTGATGGCGTCGCGGGAACCGGAAGCGTCGACTCGCGCGAGAGGTTCGCATTCAGCTGTGCGAGCATCACGGCGGCGGTGCGCATGCGCTCGGAGTACTCGTCAAGCGAAAGCGCGCCGTTTACGTCGGGTGAGTGCATCTGTGCTGTGGCGGGTGGGACGGGTGTCCCTAGGGACGTGCGGCCGGTGGAGGAGATGCTGTGCGAGGGTGTGTGCCCGCCAAAGGCTTCGTTGTCGAGGGCGGGAGTTTGCGGTACAGAGGAGGAACGGGACCATGTTGCCATGTCAAGTTCCCTGTTCTTGGGCGGTGGTGGGAGGACGATGGAATCTGAGAGATCAACCTCGCGAGCAAGTAAAGAGTTGTCCTTTCCATATAGCTGCTCAACTAGGTCAATCTCCTCTTCCTCGTCAGCCGGAGTTGTGGGAGATAGAGGAGCAGGGGGGAATGTGGTGACAACTATTGTGGGACTTTCGGTAACCTCGTCATTGTCGTTACCTATGCTTGCTTCCGCAGAAGCCATTCGTTCTGCCGGAGCAGTAGTCCGCCGCGATGGTAGATTGCTTCCAGTAAACGACACGAAATCCTTAGACGAGCCAGCACGTTCGACCTCCTTGAGTACGATCTTCTTCAAGATCTCCTTATTGCCACGCTTCCCAGGGTCGAAATCCAGGTCACCATGCAGAATCTCGATGAGCAGGAGGTACGGCGCACGCTCTGCCGAGTTAAGCACGACGCTCTCGCCGGGGGGTATACGAACGATTCGGTGGTGTGCCTGCGGGATGTTCAAAGGCGGCATGAGAGTGTCTGACGAGGTGCACCACATCGGCATGCAGACCTGGCGCTTTGTACGTCAGGATTCTCGGGTGCAAGGAAAACAGGTTTACCTCCGCGGGGAGCATGTGGTTCAGGCCTGTCAGTTCCGCCCTCAGCGCGCTCACGCGCGCGGGCCTAGGGACAACCAGGAGCCGGTTACAGATATGCTCGAGCGCGAGCAGGAACTTAATCTGTAGCAGGTCATGTACGCCAGCTATATGAAAGGTAGGGAGACGGGGGACGGACCTCGGATCGGCAGAAGTGGCTTCGGATGAGATGGATTTGAGAGGGAAAGTCGTACTTTTGGATCAGGTCTGCAGCATGAATGCTAGCTGTCTTGCTGCGATGTCTTGCTACGGAGAATGCGGGGGTCGACTGAAAGGGCGTCGCGACTGTCATAGTTGTCGATGCATCCTGTTGCCCGAAGGGGTCCTCTGACAGTCTATACCTACGGACTCCCCTGAGGTGCATGGGCAATGCTGGGCTCGTCTGCGCAGCGATGGTCTGTCGCCGCGACGCCTTCGACAGATGTCTGGAAGCGGGGTTCGGGGCAGCTACGTCGATTCCTGCTGCGGTATCGGTTGCACTATCATTGTCAGAATCATCGAGGTCGTCTTTCTCGTCCGGCTGCTCCTCAGACTGGTCGACATGCACTCCGCGCGCAATGTCATCGTCTGCGCGTTCAAGGCTCTTGATTTCCTGGCCCTCGCCATCGATACGCCCCTGCTCCACCGCCACCTCTCCCATTATTTCGCTCAGTTGCGGCATGCCAGGCACGCCAGCCCAGACCATGCCAATGCCCACTAGTACAGGCTGCACATGCGGCCGGATCTTCCGCCGTATGGGTCCGAGTCGCGTCGGCAGCTGGATGGACGAGTACGGAGCAGTGGACTGAGGCGGTATGTCGCCAAAGATAAGCTCGTGGCATTCATGCAGGACTCGCTGGCAGATCAGGAAGGACTGGGGATTGTTGTGTGGTGGGGCGAGGTCCTTGAGGTAGGCCTGCATGTACCAGAGTGTCTGTGACTGCATGAGCGCGACATACTATGACTACCAGTAAGATATCATACCTGCATGGCTATATGCGTGGATTTGTGTGCAATCTCGACGACAAAGCACTCGAGTGCACGCGACTTGGACGGTCTGGTCACCAGAAGGTGGCTAAATGTGCTCGGACATTGATCTCCGTGCGACTAGGGAGTGCAACTCACCAAATGAACCCCCATACTTCGCGCAGCTCTTGCGTGTCGAGCTCGCGAAGCCTCCGGGTGAGGTAGTACGTGATGCCGATGCTGTCTGTATATATGCGGAGGTACTGCAGTGCGACATGAACGGTGAAGAACGAGGGAGAGAGAAAGAGTCGAAGCAACAGCGCATGGGACATAGTTGCAGCCGTCTACGTCGTGTGCAATGACGGCGGCATGGACACTGTCGCGTTATTCGCGTGGCTCGACGTCGGGAGCAGCGTGAAGCGCGTGGGTCGCGCTCTACCAACGTGATCGGACACGTCGCGCGTCTTCAGCCACAGCTACTTACCCGCAGCCATGTTGCTGCCCATCCTCGCTCTCCTCGCTCTGCCGCTTTGTCTCGCGGCTTCCACGGCGGACAGCCATGCAAAATTTATCCAGATGGCCGCAGAGAATAAGGGCGTCATCAAACTAGATGAGAGTACCTACAACTTGCTCACCAGCCCGAAGCGGACCTGGTCTGCGACCGTGCAGTTCACGGCGTTGGACAAGAGGCGCAGGTGCACTCCGTGCAAGTACATAGCCTGGTACACTTGCGCGTTGTGCACAGTTAACTGTAAGCCAGGGAATTCGACCCCGCGTTCAACGCCGTCGCGAAAGCATGGTCAACTGTGCCCGCTGCGGAACGCGACAACCACTTCTTCGCGACTCTAGACTTTGACACTGCGATGCCCGTATTCCAGAAGGTGAGCATATACATTAAGAAATAGCTGCATGCTCTGAACGCGCTGCGTAGCTTGGCATGCAATCCGCGCCCATAGTCCAAGTCTATCCCGCCGTGGACGGCCCCCGCCGCCCTGCCAGCGGCAAGACGAACCCCATCTCCCTCGACTTCACTGGGTACGCGTTATACATCTATTTCTACTATAGACATTGACAGCCTTCAAGGGGCTTTGACGCAGGCCCTCTTGCCGAGCAGCTCTCGCACTACACGCCCACAACCATCCCATACAAAGCGCCAATTGACTTCGCGCGCCTCGGCGCATACGCGTTTATCGCGCTCTCTTTCGTCGCCTCGCTCCGTTTTTTGTCGCCCGTGATTCTCAATCGTTGGTTCTGGGCGACCGCAACAGTGCTCACGTCGCTCGTCATGACCTCTGGGTACATGTTCGTGCGCATTCGCGGCATGCCGCACAGCGGACAGAACGGTCAGTGGATCGCGCCTGGGTACCAGGCGATGTACGGCCAGGAGGTTCAGGTCGTTGCGATGATTTGTGCGTCCTTACTGAAATCTCTTAGAATTGTCATTAACGTTATGTGCAGATGGGACGCTATCCGCCGGTTTCTTGATGCTCACGCTGGTTGTGCCAAACCAGACATCTGCATCAAAGCAACGGCTGCAAATTTACCTCTGGACAGGTGTGGTTTTCATCATGTACTCTGTCCTCATCTCCATCTTCAGAGAGAAGAACCGAGGTTAGTTTCGTTCTGTGCTGTGCATTTTTCTGACAATCTACTCATATCCCTTACTCAGGTTATCCATTCAGACTGCTTTTGTAGAGTCGATAACACTTCCATCCATATAGAAATCAAATATGGTTCAGAGACATGTCAGAAAGCGTCAGGTCTATTGTCGTGCTACTCGAAAGCAAGGTACGGTATCAAGTCGCGAGTCCTAACAGTGATCATGCAACGGTCATGTATGAGTATGCAAAGGAAAAAAGCGTGATCCTATGAGTGCATTTAGCTTGCTCCAGCCTGCTGCTGGAATACATCCACATAGCGATTGCGCACAGGCCGCTTCGCCTGTCTGCTGGTTCGACCTCCTGGGGGCGGAGGCCCAGCTCCAGGAGTAGTAGGCATCGTGGCAGACATGGGTGTAGGGGGTGCGGAGCCGTTCGCTTCCTCTGGTACTAAATTCGAGCGCACCCGCATCGGTGGTTTCAGAGGCCCGCCGCTCGATTCGAACGCGTTCGCTGTAGCTGGTCGCGCAGGAGGCGGCGGAGGAGTCATACCTGACATGGCAGACCCTTGCGACCGGCCTGGTGATGCCGTTTGTGCTCGTGGCGGTGGCGGTGGCGCCGTGGGTTTCGCTGCCTCGGCACTCGCCTGATAGGACAGTATGCATCAGGCATCGGCGTATACGACTGCATTCTGATCCACTCACATTCTTATTCACCCAGCGTTTCAGCTCTTTGTCGTAGTAGAAGCTCGTCTGTTCGCCCAGGTTCGCCTTCGCGGGGGCAGGTGTTGATTCACGCTTCCATAACCGGCTGAGCCAAGACCCAGATGATGCTGTCTTCAGCTCTGGGTCCACAGCAATGTTTCAGAATTTACACAGGAATCACATGAGTTCACCTTACCTGGTTTCTCAGTAGACTTCTCGGTAGGCTCTGGTTTTGATTCTTTTGCAGGCGCGGGATCTGTGTTCTGATCTTCATCGCTATTGCGAGGTCTGGCGCGGTGTGAAGCGTTCCCCAGGCCAAGATCATCCTCCTCGTCCTCTTCGAAGGAAGCCGGGCGGGCGCTGCGTGAAGGGGCGGTCGGAGTGACCGAGAATGCGGGATCGTCCATCAGCGAAATGAAACCGGAAGAGGAGTCGGGCTGAGTGTTTTCTTCCGTCCGCGCGAACGAGGATGCCGTGGGCGTCGGAGCAGCGGACTCTGACGACCCCCACCACGTGCCTATCGCTGGTCCGTTTGACTGCTCGGGGCGCGCTTCGTTGTCTTCCTCCTCCAATTTCATGCTGCTGAGATTCTGCTTCGATCCCATGCCGAATGCATGTCCGTTCAATGCTTGGCTATACAGGGATGTATCCGCGAAACTCGACGTCATCGCGCTGGCCGATGAGACGCGAGGCACAGGCGACGGCTTGCGTGCCATGGAGGGCCGGACGTAGTCCATCGCGGACGACGAACGGTTGATCTGGACGTGAGATGCTGGTGGAGGACGGTAAGCCATAGCAGAACCGGTTCTGAAGGGAGGCGGCGAATTTGACACCTCCGTGAGATCAACACGGGACTGGTGTGGTGAGGGGACAGCGGAGCTCGCAGTTGACGATATCGTGCTGTAATGGGCAAAAGGCCCAGTGAAGGCCTGTTGGTGTTGTGGGTGGGGAGTCTCGTCGGCTCTTGGCGAATCAGCCTCGCCAGCAATGAACTTCGTAAGACGGCCTTCTAGCCAGTTTCCAATGCTATCCAAGCTTGGTTTGGAAACTTTCGAGCCGATCCAAGAGCCAGTCTTGTCAAGCTGGGGTGTTGCAGTAAGTCTGTCCGAAAGCCCTCTAAGCTGCTCAACGAACGTAGGACTCGCATATGATTGGAAGCGATTGAGACAGCTCGATATAGCCTCGCAATACCTGTCGCTCAATCAGTGATGCTCAACTTACGGGGACGCGATCTACGCTACCTATGTGCCAACTGAACATGTCCCATCTCCGCTAGTGCTACCGCTCTGATGAGGCGATATGGTTGAAGATGAGGTAGCCCGGCAAAGGCCTCCTGCCCTTTAGCAGGCGTCGAGAGAGACATAGCGAACTCAGCGATCTCCGAGAAGATGATGGGGTCAGGGTCCTTCGCAAAGATGGGCGACACTGAGGGGCTATGTGAGCCCACGAGGATAATCCGGCTGGAGCTGCCAATGCCACCCATGGGGGATGTCTGCGGAGAAAGCAGATAACTGGACAGCAAATCATGAGCAATACATTCTTAACACCGTGCCATTATGAGCTTCAGCTCACCATGTATGCGCCGCCTCATACCAGTGATTGGCAGCTAGCTGATCTCCGAGAGCTGTCAGTGTAGATGAAATTTCCAGGGTCATCGGGCTCGTGTAGATCATTGCTACCGTATCGGCCCATCTTCCAAGGGCGTCGATGGGGATGCTCAAGGGTTCCGCAGGAGCAGGGAAGCTGGCTGACATTGGTGTAGTAGAATTGACCGATGTTGATGGTAGCTGCAATGTCTGCGTCTGGATCAATGGCTTAGGGGGGAGCAGTTCCTTGACTATTCAGAACATCAGCAATGGCCATCCGGCTTGGAGAAGTTACATACCAGATGCTGGCCCCTGCCCTGCAAACAGGCTATAGGCAACCCGGAGGGCCTCGTGTCCATCTGAAGATAGCGGCCTGCTCTCAGCTCCACTCAGAGACAGCAGGTCCCTGTTGCCGTTATTCGCCAGCTCACCCCTCACGAACTCAGTGACAACCTCCTTCCACGTATCTTTGTCAATGCTACTGGCAATGACCATGGCATGTGCCCATAGCTTCTCGTCCGAAGCATAGTGACAAGCCGCACGGCGATCTCCCCGCAGAAGGAATCCCTGGATTTTGTCCAAGTCCGATGAGCGAACTGTGTGCGTGGCCACAAGCGCATCAGTTTGATCGTGGGCTGAAGCAGTCAGACTAATGTATGGCGATGTCGGCATTCCAGGCGATTGTGGCAGGAAGTCTGCAGGAGGAGCGCTCAACGACGCCGATGGCTTTAGCGAATCCCCCGTCGTGTTTGAAAGGCGAGGCACGAGGACCGCACGTACGGCACTCTCGATTTGAGGACTAGGAACACACGTCAGAGCGCTGACACTGGCGAGCTGCTCCAGAGCCTTACCTGCCAGACAATTTACCATCATTCTCAACCATCACCTTCAATAGGTTCACCAAAAGATGCTTCGCTTCCGCACGTCGACTTTCAAGACTGCCCTGCTGGAAATATCCGATGCCTCTAGAGATCTCATCGGCTCGTTCCTCCAGATATTTAACCACACGGGCCTTCTTCGTCTTCGTCTGCGTCGACGACGCAGTACGGACCAAGCTGGTCGTAGGCGTACCGGGATCAGAAAACAATGGTCCTGGGTATGACACCGCTGATGTGTCCAGAGCAGACTCGGGTATGATCTTGTGTAATGTATACAGCTTGATGTCTGTTGACTGGCGAGATGCCAATGCAACGTCAAACCCGGTGTTCATCGATGCCCCATGGAAGCAAGTGACTAATTTGCCTCCAAACCCGAAGCTGATGACGGGCACTCGGACAGATGTCCTACCAAGGGGATCGTTCGCTCCAAGAAGAGAAGGCGATGGCGCATACATGGACTGAGTCGGAGGAGGGACTGACAGAACTTGGCCTGCATCGTAGCTCGCAGCGGGGCGAGGCACGTACGAGCCGTTTATAGCGGGCGGCCGATCGTACTGTGACAAGCTTCCTCTATTTGGGCCATTGCTAGGCTGCTGTCGCACGTGGTTGGCAGGAGCATAAGGGTCCTCGAGCACAGCAGATATAGAAGAGAAAGCAGAGCCATTCGACGTCGATCGATTACGGTTGTTCGCTGGGACATATGGGTTATACGCATGGCTAGCGGATCCCGACGCCGACGGTATCGATGCAGGTGAAGCCGCTCTACGTGCATTCGCGGATGGAGCTGGTTCGTACGAGCTTGAATGCCCTGATACATGTTCACGCGGTAGTGAATTAGAGGTCATAGGAGGCGACGTCGCAACGTGTGAAGGCCCTTGGTCCAGGGACTGTCTACCCGCACTCCTCACGGAACGGACAGATGCCGGAGAGTTCCCCCTCTCCGGCGAACGGCTTGCAGCTGGGGGAGCATATGGGTCACTGTATGTGTGCCCGTTCGTAATCGGTGTATACGGCCCTCTAGGTGAAGCAGAGATTGGCGGGGACTTCGACCTCGCCTGGCTGAGAGGCGCACCAAGCGTATCTGGTGCACTGTCTGGTGTCGGCTCATTTAGATGCACCAGCGCATGGTTGGGGAATGAATCTACTGGTTGCTGAGAGAAGGCGGGCATCGGCGGTTGTAGTTGTAGGTCATCTCTAGGCAAAGCATGAGAAATCATAGGCTCTGCATCTACTGATTTTGCGTTTGTCCAATCGGGGCCACTAGACCAAGACGGCGTGGAATTCGACTGTTCTCCACCAGCAGCTGGCAAATACGAGAAGTGTGAAGGTGGAGACCGCGAGGGGACAGCTTCCTCTAGTACATCATTCCACTGTGCCTGAAGATCTGCATTGCCTGACTCTGCCGAAAACTGCGACAGTGAGACAGCATCATAACCGTTATCATGTGGATTCGCCGGAGGATTGGCATGCGGTTCAGTGTAAGGCAGTCCATCATACCTTGCATGCGGAGAAGCAGTAGGCCCGTTCGTCTGAGGGAACTCGGAAGCTACACTATCCCCAGCTTGAGGGGGGATAAACGGAGCATAGTGCTCTGTATTCGGCTGGACCCTTCGGGGAGGCGAACGTGGCGGAGGGGGTGGAGGCGTAGAGACGGTCAAGTGCCTACCTCCTGGCGGCGATATGGTGTATGATGGAGGCACAGATACTTTGCGTGATTGTTTTGGAGGGGGCAACGGTGGGTCATATGCATTAGTCGTCTTCGGACGATATGCGGCAGCAATTACTGCCGAGGGTGCAGACGGAGGAGGCATTGCCGCAGGCGATTGCACCGTTGGCGGATTAGAAGTCACACTTGGATACGCGTAAGATGGCTGCAAGTCAACGGTCGCGCGTCCTGGACCATTGGTTTGTGCGGGCCTATATGGGTCATACACAGGTTGTGTAGAGGGTGCCGGGGCATAAGCATTCGAGGTGGTCGGTGCAGGCGGCTTGTATGGGTCATACATCGTGGAGGACGTGCCTTGTGTCTGGTTCACGGAATGCATAGAAGGAGCATCTGCGGGTGCGTGGGGAGCGTACGGATCGTAAGTCAAGCTGGACTGACTGGCGGGCTGGTACGTTCCATAGGCTGGGAGTTCTCATTCAGCGCCACGCAAGCTGCCCACAACAAATAGGATACCTGAGCCCGCCTGCGACCGGGATTGCACGTAGGACGTTCCCTGCTGAGTCTGAGCATGCCAAGGGTCTGGCTGGTACTGCTGCGAGTAGTAGGAGCTTCCGCCATTCACATAGGCCGTTTGTGAGACTCCAGTACTTTGAGAATAATCCTGCTGAGGACCATCACTATTGCTCCATGAGCTGAACGCGTCAGTACCACCGGAGGCACCGAAGTCCATGGTTCCTGCTGCACCGAAGAAGTCCGTACTGTCCTGGTTAGCACCGAACAAGTCTGCTGCGGCAGGCGACTGTTCGTGAGTGTGCTCATTGCCTCCGCCTGCAGGCAGAGTCGCGTTGTCCGTGCCGTCATTGCTTGCACTAAAGAGGTCCGCGGCCGAATCTGCGGTGCCAAAGAGAGAAGCCGCTTCACCCGCAGTGTCCATACTGCAAACGTCCTGGGCAACAAAGCGGTAGAATGGCTAACAGTAAGACGGACAAGCGGAGAGCCTTGGCTGGGTGGTATTTGGCGTCGTTTACGGTGACCACGTATACGTAGGAGCCATTTGACGGAGAAACCCCCGGCGCCTCACTCTAAATCTCATGTCATTCCTCGATCGTACTACCACTCGTTCGGCGATCCACCCGCAAATTCATGTAACCGCAATCCATATCCATAGTTGCTCTATCGGCCGTGAGCACTGGCAAACACGGCTGGATCGACCGCGATCCTGCCTAGATAGTGGGAGACGTTGGAGACACTGCTAGTACATCGGGTATTGCAAGCGGTCTGCATGCTCGATGGAATGAGAGGCCGCTAATGCACGTAGGACAAAGCAGATGCGCAAGAGGATTAAACGCGTCATACGGCATTCGTCATAAGATAAGGGGACAAGGAGCATCGAGGTATACGAGTATTGTAGAAGGGCCCGTGGTCCAATATGCACTTGTGAAGGAAAGAATGCAATTATGTGAACGAATGCAGTCGGACACAGATGAAAACGATGAAATGCGTAGGGTAGTGCGATTGTTCGTGTGTGAGGATATAACACTCAATTGGTCCAAATCATTCCTTGGTAGTAGTTTGTGTCGATTAAGCAGATGAAGCGTCCGGTTGAGCTCCCGCTGCATTAGCCCCATTGTTTTCTTTGGGGGCGCTGTCCCCATTCGTACTAGACGACTGCTTCCCAATCAAACGTTCAACTGGAAATGCGATCAGCCAAGTGAGGACATAAATGGGACGACAGCAACACTTACTAGCTATCAGGTGTTTGCTGTAGGCGCTCGAGTACCTCCGCATGTTGATCAATTGAGGCCTGACTTTGGCGATGAGCACAGCCTTCTGCTCTCCTTCAACAACCGATAGCGCCCTTTGAAGGACATAGTCTGTCAAGGATAATGTCAATTCAAGTTCGATAGCAATGTTCGATGTCAGACGAGCCGCTGCTTACTCGCATACTGATCCTTCATCATGATCATAACGGGACTCAGCCCATCATGCCGGACAGTTAGCAATTCATCGATCATTTGACGACGGCTCTCCGAGTCGGCCGTAACTAGTGCTTTCTCGCAAACGTTAGACGCAAACTTGTGGCGCGCCATGTCTAGCATTTGTCCTTGGAGCTTCGATACCACGAGTCCCCTGTCATGAGGCTTGCCGTGTTCCAAGACGAATTGGACCACATAGTTCTATGCATCCTATATTCAGCAAAGACTCATATGAAAGGAGTGCGAGCGATGCTCACGCCAAACTGATCCTGCATGAGGAATGTAACATGTTTGTGCAATTCGTCAAGAAGTGGCCGAATATACTCTTCCGGAAGATGCTCAAAGCATCGCTGCAGCACACGACAGCCGTATGGATGTGTCGCCAGGTCGTAGACATTGCCCTTGAACGCCTTCAGCAATTCAAGGCGCTCAGGAGGGACGCGCTCGATCAGCTTCTGGACGACCTGAATCCATTCAGGGTTAGCAACTAATTCATTCGCTGGCCGAGCGCGACTCACATGGTTGCCGTTGGCGTCCTTAACCAATCTGAGGGCATTGGCCTCCAGCTCCTTCACAAAGACGCTCTGTTGCTCCGGTAGAATGTACTCAATTGCCTGCAAAAGGTAAATACGAGGAGTCAGGAAAGGACATACTATACCGGCCCCGGAATCCGCAACGGACCTTCTGGACGACACGGCACCCATACATCTGGAGCGACAGAGGCAGGATGTGCCCCTCCATTGCATTTGCGAGGATGGTCTTCTGAACCTGCGTCCCGTACTCGAAAAGCTTCTGGATGACCTATGGTTCCAATGTTCTACGCTCAGATCCAAGCGATGTTCAGTGCTTCACTTACATAGTTACCGAACACATCCTGAATGAGCTGAAGGGTGCTATGGGGAACAATCTCGTCAAAGATCTTTTGCTTCTCTTCGCTCGTCGCGGTCTCAATCTTCTGCTGGATAAAGCGGGATCCATGTTGATCCCCGCTGAACTCGACGACGTATCCCCAGATCTCCTGCATGACATCCTTCAGACGGTGGAATCTGCGTCATGTGGAATACGCACACTCAGCTCCCAGTTTCGTGACTTGTTTGAGCGGAACTCGTCCAACAAGGCACTTCGGATCGCAACTCGGTGATCAGGACGGAGACGAGGACCTCGATGATGCTGGCTCTGATGTGGGAATTGGCTAGTTGCTACTTGGTGGAGGGCGGGAGGAGCCATGCCAGGGTGCCCGTAGACAGCTCCCGGTGGCAACATCAACGGTAATGGTGAGTTATAGTCCATTATTTGAGCATACCCTTGCAGATGAGGTGATGGACTCGAGCGGTAGTTAGCATACATTACATTATGCGGAGGTATTTGATGCTGCTGCTGTAAATTATACTGCGGGTGGAAGATCACAACCATTGTAAATCAAACGGACATTCATGCTCCGTATGGAAAACTTACAAGTGAGTCCCGTTTCTTGTCCAAGGGTGAAGGTGGCGGGTGTTGATACACCATAGGCTGTGCTGGATAGTAATACTGTGACCCCATTGATCGTGGAGATCCAGAGAAATTATAAAATACGCCAGACTGCTGATTATGCGGATGCAGAGACTGCGGGCCCATTCCAGAGTATACAGTAGGAGCGATCGTTGCCGTGCTGAGAGCGGGGGATGGGGCGTACAGAGAGGGATCAGTTGGCTGGCCGAATGCGTCATACGAGTACTGCCAATCAACTCGTGTCGACGGACCCGAATAGTAGGCGGAATAGTCCGCCTGAGGATAACCGTTGTACGGCATCCTAGGCTGCTGAACCTGAGGAGACGTTCGCATCTGAGGCGCCGACGGTTCCGCAGCCTGGCTCGTCAGTGTTGATGACTGAGAAGCGGCCCCTGACTGACGGAACGCCTGGTTATGCTGGGATGAATAGTCATCCGCTACAGCCATTCCGCGGAGCGCCACGGATAGGCCTTCATCTACGAACGATGAAGTCTGTAGCGAATCATAAGCTGCGCTCGGACTGCTACTCTGTTGCAGGGGCTGCTGGGCTGCGAACGGAGACAGAGATGCATCGTAGACAGACTTGCCAGGCGACACAGGTGGGTACCGCGCAGGCGCCACTGCTTCTTTACCCAAGCCAGCACTGTATCGTTGAGGAGAGAAGGGATCATGTTTGGACAGACTTGTCGACGGTGAGGATAGTGCACCCGATTGTGCAGTAGTGGGATTTCTTTGTCTAGCTTGCTGTAACGACAGTGAGGAACGGGCATCCTGGAACGACTTTGGTTAGCAACGCTCTTCTAACGTTGATCGCGTGACTGACGAGTTGCGAAGGCATGGAATCCGCCATCTCGTCCCAAGCACCGCTGGTCGGTCGAGAGCCCCAGGTGTCTCCCAATGTTGACCTGTACGAGGGGTCGCTCTGTGGGACTGAATGGTCAGGAAGATTGGCGCCTGACGACGTCGGGATATTTCTAGCGGCTGAAGACGAATTCCCCCAGACCTTCCTCCGTGACTCAGCGTCACAGCCACCTCCAGATCGTGCCACTCACCTGCCATCCCGAATTCAGCACCTTGACCCCATTCGCCGAGCCCATACCTGCGCCAAGCGGACTGCCCGTGGTGACCGACCTCCTTTGCGGATTTGTCTGCAAACGAGACGTTACCTAAGGCTCAGAATAGCTACGGCAACAAAATTCTTACATGGTTGGGAGAGCTTGAAGGCGAATGGCCTGTCGAGAGTGCGGGGGGTGCTGTCGGTTTGCGCGCTGCAGCCTCAACAGCGGCAGCAGACATTGTGTATCGAAGTTCTGTGTAGCCTCGTGAATCCGGGTATTCATGCCAAGGCAGTAGAACCTACATTAGATCGAAGACGTCGGAATCGCGAATGAGCGTCTCGCCGTACCCAGTGGAGGTAAAGCTAAGTCACCAGTCAGCCAAACCCGATTGTAATATAGGTAGTGTCGCAGAATGCCAGAGACAAGTCAGGTTGCTGGCAAGAAGGAAGTTGTCTCGGTAGGCACTCGCGGAGCACTTCGCCTTGCTGTCCCCGGTAACATGCTCAGACAATGCCACACTCACTAGTAACACGGAAAGAATGAGCAGATGCTGCCCTCTGCGCTCCCACCCAAAATTAATTGGAGGGATTTGACTAGGAGGAAATCAGCCAGTCTACGCAAGGGAAGAGAGAGGTAGCAGGCGCGTTGGCATACACAACCAATTTGATTCCGTTGAGCCTGTCATCGCTTCTGGCCCGAGGGCCGCGTCGGTCGTTCGTGCCATTGGTCGCCACGTGTTGCGCCCTCGTCAACAACTGCCGCCGGACGGTTAAAATAGCCCTAATTTAGCAGGCCTCAGAAGCCCCGGTCGCCCAACTGAGCAACGCCCGATTGCGTTTCATCAGATCACCGCTTCGGCGCTTGCGACCCTGACGGAACTATCTCTGGTGGGCAGGCCTTGCCACAGGTTGCCAGTGTTCCTTGCCATTGGTAGAGATCCATGTACGAGACCGGCTATTGTGTGGTGGCAACATGGGGCAACGGGTAAGTCATAAACATTTATAGTCGGCGGGAAGTACCTTAATTATGAGATTGTCCGGCGCCGTTGCGACGGGACATATGCGACCCGGCTAACGGCGAGCGCAATATCTCGCGTCGTTATTGGGCATCCTTTGGGAAAGAGTTTAAGCGAACGAATAAGCTCGTCTATGTCTCGGCCCGGCGATGAAATCCAGAAATGCATTACGAGAGAAGATAGATGCGATGCAAAACATACAACCACTGTGCGACGGGTATGAGGAGATATGGAGGACAAATGATAGAGAATAGCTATGGACTAGACACAGGATCACCGTGAGTTGAAGAACCATGACGCCCGTTTCGCTGTAAATTGATGTAAGTGAACAGTCGGATGCGAAAGAGGGAACCCGCAAACCTCCGATACTAAAGAAGTATTGATAGCTAGTGAGTGCCGAGGCTATTATGAAAGAGAATGATCTGTACTGACCCTGTCTCCTCGTTCTGTACCCGTGTTAGAGGGTTGGCACTCGCTCCCACGGTCGGGCTCGTGCTGGTAGCAGCTGCGCTTGCGGCCGCACCTCCACCACCACGCAGAGGCTTGGCTATGCGGCCGAAGTTTAGCGGTGACGATGATGCGGTCTTTTGCGCTGTGATTGATGGCGAGTCAGTACGGCAGTACGGCATAATAATATAGGGTCCGATCATACCGCGTGCTTGATCAAGTCGCTCCTTCACAGCCGCTAATTGAGCTTCGAACTTCTGGTTCTGTGTCGCAAGTCGACGGTCCGCGTCCTGCAGCAGCGCCTCCAGATTCTGAATCCGCTCGTTCCGTGCAAGCAGTTTGCGCTCCGCGATTCCCGCCTCCTTCTTGAGAGCGGAGTTCTGGTCGACAAGCTGCCAATGATTTGCCAAGATATTAGCCGTTGAATTGGGACGAACGCAATTGAACTGACCTGCTTCTGGACCACGGTCAACTGCTCTAGGTTGCGCTCTAGGAATGCCATCTTCTTCTGTTGCGCCTTGCTGTTGCTGTTGCGGATAACATTGTTGTACTGCTCCTTGATTTCATCCAGCTGAATCTCCAGCTCGACAACCTACCAATTCTTTGTCAGGAAAACGCACGTGTTATTGACTCCGATCCGAAGGCAATTCACCTTCTCGCAGCGGTTCTGAAGATCCCGCATGAGGGACTTCTTGACCCCATCAAACTCAGCAAGCTGGACGCTGATGGCCTTCCGGGTCCGCTCGAGATCCTGAGCGCTCTCAGCGAGATTCTTACCACCCTCGATTCCAGCTGACGTCACCGCGAATGCGCGCTGCGACAACGGGGTCAGTGCCGCGTACTGAAGGGTCCAACACCATTACCTTCAGCTCCTCATTAACGCTCTTCAGGCTATCGATAGTCGCGTTCAGCGTTCGGATCTCGCCAGACCGGATCTCCAGCTGTTGCTTGAGATCCTGCACTTCGCTCAGGTGAGCATCGCGCTTAGCCGCATATTGCGTCTCCAGCTTGTTCTATTACTGACGTGAGCACTAGTCTGTCTGCACAGCACCGGGCATAATCACCTTGAGTTCGGCCATAGACTCGGCCACATCCACATTGCTGACTTCTTCATCATGGATCGTCTTCTCTGCGAGCGGGTATTAGAGATCAGCAATCAGAAGCCAGGAAGATAACGCACCAAGAAGCTCCTCGTACTCCGTCTCAAGAGCAGAGATGCGCGCCTCGAGCTCATCACGCCTCCGCGAGTTCATCTCGTTCTCCTCCTGGCTCTGCCTGAGACGGTCCACGGTCTCACGAACGAGCGCCTGGCCGTCAGCCAGCTGCCTGCGGACAGCGGCGATATCGTCTTGCGAGAGCGTCGAGACAGCAGCATCGGAGTCGATGGTGTCGAGCTTGGCAAGAAGTTGACGAAGCTGCTCGTCCTTCTCTGAGAAGGTGCCTTGCTACAAGTTATGGAGTTTATTAGTACAAATGCTCCCATATCCGAAGCAGGGTCCAACGTACGGCATCGAACTTAGCCATCATGAGGGCCATCTTCTCCTGCTTCCGCTTCTCTTTGTCCTCCGCAGACGCATCCTTCTGGGCTGCCTTGAGCTCAGATATCGTCTTCTTGAGCTCATCCAGCTCTGCCTTCGCATCCTGGTTTTGCTCCTTCAGGATGTCAATGGTAATGACGCTCTCCTTGTTGTCGTAGTCCAAACGCTCTACTTGCAGGCGAAGCTCGTTCAGCTGTCCGGACATCGCCTTGTTCTCCTACATTACATGACCCTCATTAGCGAATAGAATGCACAGGAAGATCAATCATCACAAACCTTCGACAGCGACGCTTCCTGCTCCTTCAGGAAGGCGAGCTCCTCCTTGAGCTCACCCACCAGCTTCTGCGCCGCGTTGAGGGCAGACTCCCTCTCTGCCAGCTGGTCGCTTAGCTCGTTCTCCCGCTTCAAGAATTCTTCGCGCTCATCCTTGTCCAACCCAACCACGGTAGGTGTCTGCGGTCGGCTGTCGGCATCGCCGCGAAGGCCCTCCAGCGTGGGGTTCACTGGGGTCATGCTGCGCGCGGAGGACGGCGTTGGGGATGTCGGTGCCCTCTTTGGCGCGGCAGCGCCGCTCGCGGCCTTCTCCGACGTCGCCCAGTCTGCCTGGTCGACCTGGCCGCCGGCGCGCCAGATGGCGAGCTCGGCCTCGAGCGCGGCGATGTACTTCTGGTAAGTAGAGTTTGCCGCCTGTGCCTTGTGAATGAGGGCCTTGAGCTCGAGGGGGGAGAGCTCCGCGTTGACGCGGGCGGTGTTCTTAATGGACTTCGCGCGGATACCGAATCGAAGGGTCGAGAGAGTTTCCGCCTCGTTGTAGGACGATGGGGAACAGTTGATGATTAGAGTCGTTCGGGAGTTTCCTCCCAGCGACTCTTGTAGAATACGGGTGAGTTTGGAATCACGGTACGGGATATGTTTCGCCTGAGTAGATGTGACATGGTATTCTCTTTCGCCAAAGTCCTGCTGAAGCTCACCTTGCTGTCCGTCAGTGCGTTGATGACCATACCCAGGGCCGATAGAGACTTGTTGATCTTCTTCGCCTCCTCCAATGTTTGGCCAGAAGCACCTGTCTTTCCAACCTTCTCCGAACCAGCCAAATCGACTAGGTACAAGTTACCGCTCTTCTGTGCCCCAGTCTCCACATTGCGCTGTTGGATGGTAATTAGGAAGATCGAATGTGAACGTGAACTTTCCGCATTCATGTCTATGTTGCTCTTGTCAGAAGAATGACAACAGACAGGCAGACGTTGAGTACGCACTAGTTGATGACACCACTCGTGCATTCCCTCCTTGCCGCATAATCTCGTACACCTCACGCGCACTGCTGACATAGTAGTCGGACAGGTTCTTTACGTATACGCCTTTCGATTTCTCCTCATGCACTTGGAGGTTATCATTTTGTGCTGCACACACGGTAGCATGTCAGTATCCTAGTAACTGCGGATGAGTCTGAGATCACCACGTACGCGCCAACAGATCTCGGATGCGCTCAAGGTAGATCTCCATGTAGGACACCTTCACCATGTACTCTAGATGTGTCTCGGACTCTACGATAGACTGGAAGATTTGTTCCGTAATCCGTGGTATAAGACCCTTTAAATCGGGCGAGTCTATGTCCGCTCCCTGATGACAAGTTATGCATGGTTCGCTTGTAAGTTTGCGATAGGGCGTACCATCATCGTGAATGTCTTTCCACTACCGGTCTGTCCATACGCAAACACGGTTCCATTGTAACCATCCAGAACATCTGGGATGAGGGAATCATTGGGAATCGTCCACAAGATGTGAGCAGGTAAAGACACGTCGAATTTCAATGTCAACGCGACTGCTGACGCAGCCACGACCGCAACGCCGCTCGCAGCAATGAGCTAGAATGAGAGCGCGCAAACTCACCTTTCACGATGCTAGACACGGCGTCAGTACATGCCCACGGAAATGACGGATCGCGAACTCACTCTTTGACACCATAATCGAAGACTTCGTGCTGCTTCGTCCCGGGCGGGAATACCCTATCAAAAGTGAAACCATCCTTTTCCGGTCCCGAGCTCAACTGCGCGGAACGCAGCTGTACTGTCTGCAGGTTGTCACTGAAGGACACGACGATCTCGCCGCCTTCGCGCTGCTCTATCGCGTTCGTCGGACGGAATCTACGAAGCAGTGACGTAGCATGCACTCAATACTCATCTTCGCAAGCAAGGGGCCGAACGAAACGCGACGCACCGGCAGACAACCTTGATATTTGTGGACGCCATACTGGAAGTCCTGTTCCGCCAGAGATGACTTAAGTGAACACTCTAGTGCGCGTACAAGTGCCGCGTCAGGGTGCCGGAGGGAACAGGACACGCTGGCAAGGCGTTCCCTCTGGAAGTAGGAAGGAGAGTGTTGGACAGCAGGCGGACGCAGCACGCACAAGCTGAAAGGTATTCCGGCTCTCGGCTGTAGTGGGTGTTTGTGGCTGTTGTCAAGCGGTATGAGCTCTGCGAACAGATCTTGACAAAGTCATGCATTTCTGCTTCCGCTGCGCGCGCAGAGCGCGACGAAATAGTATACAAGATTCCCTACGGGGGATACTGTAGTATGATAGTACAAGCACAGAAAATATGCAGAGTCCGGAGGGAAATGCTACAGAGTCGTTCTGCTGCCGTTGAGCTGTTGGATCAGCAGCCTGCTTGCCACATACGTCGAGGATAAGATGGTCGCTACATATATGCTACGAGGAAAGTTAGGAGGATTGCTGCTCAGTGAGCACGCTTCTCTGCAGCATCGGCAGCGTCGATCCATTCCGAGTAGATATCGATAGGTTCCGTCAGGTCTGCAATGGCCCGTCAAACCGCAATGCATACAGGAAGACATATGAACTACGCACGATTGACTCTGCTCTGGTACCGTTGGTCACAGACTCTGCAGAAGAGCTGAGCAATCCCTTCTTTCCTGTCAATCTTAACCGTTACAGATTGTTGGTGATGGCAGAAGAGACAAGTAAAGGTAGTATCTGCAAAGCAGGGGCTGTGAGTCTGGATGAGTTGCCGCAAAGAATGGAGGGACGCACCCAAAGGCTCTCGCTTACGCGACGCAGGGGTTGCGGGCTTGCGAGACGACTTCTTGCGTTTTCCCATGTCAACCGTCGAGCTGGTGAAGAGACAAGACGGAGAATGCACACCCAAATCGACTCCAAGTAAAGTAATAAGTATAAAGTATTAGTTACTGATCACGTGATTAGCGCTCCTTGCCCTCTCAGGGTTTATTGCTGTAGATCCATTCAGTATGAAAGTCGCCGCCAGTGTATCATCTTAATGTTCAGGCGTCTTGCTCTGTTCAGGCAAGAGGCCTGAGGCCTGAGGCAGGCCTATCGAGGGGCCGGTGTCAATGAACAGCGGGCGCTACTCATATGTGGCGTGCGGCAGGGCGCCTTTCGGGCTGCCGCAGCAAGAACAGCACATCGACAGTTCCTCATTCTCAGTCATTTACGAATATTCAGCTGGCTCATATTATTCATAGCAGCGTCTACTACCTCCATGTTGGCTGCACTGACTTGATTTTCCGTGTTTCGGCAGAGTCCAAGTGACACGCGAGCGATCACGTGCCGTACGCGCTACGCGTCGGTTGAAGTTGATGTTGCTTCTGTCCTCCGTCTCATCCTCCCGCCATGGCGTCTCGTCGCCCGCCCACAACCCGCAGCAGAACCGCTGCACAGGGCTCACTGCCTCCCTCTGCTCCTACCCTGCGAACCCGTACCATATCCACCCGATCCGCTCCTCCCCAACGCTCTGGCCCATCCACACCAAACGACTCGAAATCGGCCACCTCCGACATACCTGTACAAATTACACGTCAGACAAGGATCACTTACCCAGCACCCCCACAGGAGGATTCAGAGACAAATATCCAGGTCGTCATCCGATGCAGACGCCGCTCGGAGCGAGAGATCCAGGAGAATTCACCCATCATTGTTACGACAGATGGTCCAAAGTCGCATAATATTACCATCGAGACCGCCGCTCCTGTGTCTAGCCTGGGTGTGGTCACACTTCCTCCTATTCGAACCTATCCTTTCGATGTTGTTTTTGGAGCTGAAGCAGATCAGGCGATGATTTACAACGATGTAGTGAGCCCAATGCTGGACGAAGTTCTCCAGGGCTACAACTGTACACTTTTTGCGTACGGTCAGACCGGGACTGGCAAAACGTGCGTCGAGCAAACACGCTTTGTATATGAGCAACACCTAACGGCACTATTGCTAGTTACACCATGCAAGGCGACCTGTCGACGACTCCAATGGGTAACCCTTCACCGCATGCCGGCATGATCCCACGTGTTGTCCTTAACATGTTCCACCAGCTGGAAACGAACAAGTGTGACTACGGTGTGAAGATATCTTTTGTCGAGCTTTACAACGAGGAGCTACGTGATTTGCTGGCACCCGAGCTTGCTGCGCCGATTGGCTCTGCGCAGCCGATGGCCATGGGCACGCAGAAGGATACTGGCGGGCAGGGTAACCTCAAGATCTTCGACGACACCACAAAGAAGGGCGTTGTAATCCAGGGGCTTGAAGAGGCCTGTGTCAAGGATGCCAAGGATGCGCTCGCGCTGCTCACCAAGGGCAGCCAGCGCAGGCAAATCGCCGCGACCAAGTTCAACGACCACTCGAGTCGCTCGCACTCAGTTTTCTCCATCACCGTGCACATCACGGAAAAGTCAGCCGTTGGGGACGATCTCGTGAAGGTTGGGAAGCTCAACCTTGTCGATTTGGCAGGGTCAGAGAACATTGGGCGGTCGGGGGCGGAGAACAAGCGGGCGAGGGAAGCTGGTATGATTAACCAGAGTCTGCTCACGCTCGGCAGGGTCATCAACGCGCTTGTCGACCACTCCGCGCACGTTCCTTACCGGTGCGTCTCATCCTTGGGTGGCGGAGGCTGAGACTGCTGACACCAAGCAAAACCGCAGAGAGTCGAAGCTCACGCGACTTCTGCAAGACTCGCTGGGTGGACACACCAAGACGTGCATTATTGCGACTGTCTCGCCCGCGCGGTCAAACATGGAGGAAACACTCTCGACGCTCGACTATGCGATCCGGGCCAAGTCAATTCGCAACCGCCCCGAGGTGAACCAGCGGATGACGCGTAACTCGCTGCTCAAGGATTACGTCGCAGAGATCGAGCGGCTTAAGGCGGACCTACTCGCGGCGCGCGAGAAGAACGGTATCTTCTTCGCGGAGGAGACCTGGAACCAGATGCTCGTCGAGCAGGAGCTGCGCGAGACAGAGAAACAGGAGGCGAGGAAGCAAGTCGAGATTGTCGAGGGCCAGCTGAGGAATCTGCGCGAAGAGTATGATCAGAGCATTGCGCTGTTGATGAAGAGGGAGGAGGAGCTGAAGCAGACGAGGCAGAAGTTGCAGCAGACGGATAAGGCGCTTCGCATCAAAGACGAGCAGTTGAAGATGGTGCAAAGTGCGCTGGAGGAGGAGGAGGTAGTGAGGCAGGCGTACCAGGAGACCGAAGGAAAGTTGGATGGCGTTGCGACTGGTCTCAAGAACGTGGCGCACGAAAGTCTGGGAGACCTGGGACTTCTGCACAGCAAACTTGGTGAGTAACTGCAATCGGCGTCTCTTCAATCGCTCATAATCTATGCAGGCCGGAAAACTGTTGTACTTAACTCCAACGCCAAGGTGGTCTCATCAAGCAGCAAGATTTTCTCCACCGAGACACAGGCTCTGTCGGTTAAGCTGGATGCGTTTGTGAAGATTTCCAACAAGCATGTTGAGAAAATTCGCACAGAGATCGAAGGGTTCCAAGCCAAAGAGAGCGCAACCCTTGCGTCGTTCGCGCAACACATTGACGAGCAGCTCCAGAAGGCTCGGGATGCCCTTCAAGTGATTCGTGCGCGCGAGGAGACGTCCAGTAATGCAGTTGACGCTATCCAGACTGCCATCCAGGAGACGCAGGAAAGTATCACGAAGGGCTTCGATGCGTGGACAGAGGATCTCCGGAGTCACTGCGAGGCTACGTGCCAGGAGGCAGAAGCTGCTAGCATGGCCAGCTGTGCAAACGTAACTCTCTTGTCCTAAGTCTGAAGGTCACGTTACTTACCAGTTGACAGGTGGAGACGGCGTTCAAAAGTCTGGGCGACTTTGCAGAATCTATTCTCTCAGAGGCGCAGGATTATATTATTTCGGAGCGCACGTTGATGCAAGAAGTCAAAGCGCTCGCCGATAACACGACGAGCTCCGAGATCCAGCGCCTGCAGGAGCAAAACGCGCTGCTCGCACGGTTACTCGAATCGGAAAAGCACAAATCCGAGCGCGCGAGGGACGAGCTTATGAAGCGCATCGCGGGACTTCTCAGCGATTACACCTCAGAGCGCGACCGCAGCCTGCGCGAGACGTTCTCGGAGATGTCGGAGAGCAACGCGACTGCGGAGGAGGAGATGGTGCAGCTGGGCGTGGAACAAGGCCAGCGGATTGAAGATGCGCTCGCGTCGGGAAGGAAGTGGAGTGCGGCTTTGGAGGATCGCAATATGAGCCTGAAGAGGACGCGAGATGGCAGTTTGAAGGTGAGTTCCTCAATTCAGGATCTGAGGTCTGTTTTATTGAGAGAATTGTTAGGCATTGAGCAACGCACGGTCTGTCATTCGCGATGGATTGTTCGACGTACAGGGTTCTATCATGAACTACACCTCTACCTTCGCTGTAGACCTTCAGCAGCAGACAGAGCAGCTCAACTCAGCCACTTCTGAAGGTATGCTTACTAATCCTATTCAATGCTATCGACGTCACTTATTCTTGCGAACAGCGTTCGAGCAGGTCCACCGAGCAAAGAGAGCTCGCGTTGAGACTACTGACGCCACGATCTCTGAGGCTCAAAACGAATTCCGCGAACTCAAGCGTGGGATTACTTCCGCGTCACAGGCCATCGAGGGCACTTCCAGCCGAGTTTTGGGAGAGTGCTCCGAGATCTCTACTGCCATCAAGTCGCACAATACTGCTGCCACAGCTCATATTGCCAGTCTGCGTCAGGCGACGCAGACGCTCATAAATGAAGGCACGCGGGAGGATACGCCTACCGGTTCGACGCCTCGCAAGCGCAACTGGGACTTCCAAGACAAGTGGCAGCTGACCAAGAGCAGGGACTCGTTGCTGAGAGAGCACAAACAACGAACTGGCAGCTCTCTTGCCAGCTCCTCTGTCCAGCCTGCCAGCGCCGATATGTTCATAGATGAACATCTACCGCTTGATGAAGATGAGAATGAGGAGGAAGCTCAGGATGACATGGCTGTGGACCAGGACCAGGAGAGCTCGCCGTCTGACGAGTCGGAGAACCTGCCGCCGTCAGATGACATACTGCCACCCCCGCCGGCTCCACCACCTGTGAAATCCCTACTATCATCCTCAGGATCGTCGTCTTCATCGTCGGCTCCGTATCCTCCTCCAGTGAGGACCAGGAGACCGATCAGCGGGCACTACGCGTCGAGTAAGTCGAGAATCCCGCCTTCGGGGACGTTGATTGAACGATCGACGAATATGCTAGGGTCGAGGGGAGTGAAGCGCGTCCAGCGATGATGCAAATGTCAACATTGTATCATTATTCCCGCTTGTTGTATCATTATTATTTCCGCATCTCATACCTTGGATATCTCAATACAGCTCTGTTGTATTGTTTGGAGTCTGCCCTGTGTGCCGCGACGGTCAGTGAAAGGAGATCGACTGAGTTACAGAGTTCGCCGGACTCCGTCAGATGCCACTTCTATGCCCTTAGGGAGGGGAGGGAGCACCGAAGTGTACCTCAGCAGCTGTATAACCTTCAGATGAATGCCCTTAGTCTTGTAGGGATAGCCTTAAGCGTTGCTAACTTGCTAATGCGCAGGTGCTATCTGCGTGTACAATTCGCAATATACTAGTACTGTACCTTAGCTTCAGCGCTTGAACAACGCTTCAGATGTGTTTTCGGCCGCTGAGGCTGAATTCAGCTGAAGCGCTGGGGTGCAACGTGCAACCTTCATGCATGTACTGTAGTGTCACGACCTTAGGCGTCGTCCCTCGTCCCCGAGGGTCTGTCGCCGTCACCTATTTGCCCATTTGTCCCCCTGTCCCCAGGGTCTCGTCGCCTAAGCTGCGACTTCAACCATCGAGGGCTGAAGCGCTGAAGTTTGAATCATTGGCAGTCAGCGTGAAGATGCTCATTGAAATGCTCACCAGGCACCCTGTGCAACAGTACTAATGACAGTATTACCCCTGCACTCGAACAACCGGTCGCCTATTAGCATGTCGTCAGTGTCCCCTGTCCCCGCCCCCACTGTCGCCTAAGTTCCCCCTTCTCACGATCACGTGCATCACCTGTCGCTGTCGTCTAAGGTCGTGAGTGGGGTCCCATGCGCTCCGAGTACAGATTGACCTCGCAATGAAACAATCGTTTCTTAGTATTGCTTGCAAAATACCCCAAGCGTTTTCCAGCGTTGTTAGTATGTACATTTAGGAGACATCAGAATACATCATGATCTTGTATTAGCCCTTAGTTCGAAAAATGCGAATATCACATAAACTCAGCTGTTCATAAAGTCGCTCTTAACGATTTCAGGCATGCTTGCAGTCGACTTCAGCCCTGCTGAACTCCCTCAACGGTCTATAGCGCGAAGTGACGTCCGGATGATACTCGTTACACTTCAGACTCTGTCTGGCTTCCGAGCGAGACTTACTCCGAGCATGGCTTTCATTTTGTACCTTTATTGCCTATAGCGTTGCATATAAGAGATGCCAGAGTTACCTTTGTCGTATTGCATGGTAGCATAGTGCAGATCTGACGACTTATTATCCCGGCGGCAGTGAAAGGGAGACCGTCACTATATTCTCAGGCGTGTCTGCGGCATACTTCAATCCTGCCACGACTTCAGCTCGGTACTTTACCGTAGTCCGGCAGGCATTCATTTCAGTACTTCAGTCCCTGCCGCGGCTTCAGCGATATAAGTGGTGTCCGGCGGACCCCATAATTCCGACCTTCATAGTGGCGCGGGCGCCTATCGAGTAAGGCCAAATCGGGCTTACGTACGAGGCTGTAGAGCCGTGCAGCTGCGTACTGCGTAGCTACTATCACCTGCAACCACAACATCCTCGCTAGCCATGGCTCATGCAGGCATTAAGAGTACGCGTCGAACAACGACTACACCTGGCCGTTGCTGACAAACACTCGCAGCCGTCATCCTTCTCTCGTTCGTGCTCGCGGTGGGATTCTTGATGATCATCCTCTCATGTGCATTATGGTCAAACTGGTTGCCTCTTCTTGTTGGTATGTGTAGCAAGTTCTTTATTTCGAAAGCGCTCTGAATCTTGAGGATTAGCCCTCACATTTGTTCTCGCGCCTCTCCCGAATGCTCTATCTGCCAGCTGTGGCGGTGACGAGTTCTCGGCCGACTATGACGGTCCCGGACGCGGTGACCTCGCGCGATTCATTACCGCAGGCATCGTGGTAACCGGTTTCGCATTTCCTCTTGTGCTGGCACACTCAGAGGTCATTCGGCCGGGTGCATGTGCGATGTCTATCATTGGAGGAGCGTGAGTGGTCGCAAGTTCTTGTACAGTTTTCGCCTTTGACCATTTTGACCTTCGCACGACAGTTTGGTATACGGAACAATCTTGGCCTATAGCGCGACATTCAAGCAAGAGGACTCAGATTTACTCGAGTAGTCAGTATTTATAATATCCATCACCGGCCATTGTACTCCAAGGACACGATACCAAGTCCTCCTGTACATTACTACTGTCCATATTATCAAACCTTCACCACTGCAGCGAGGCCAAAAATCAGAACTGGACTACGATTCAACTTCCACCGGCCGACCAGCACTAAGTATACTCAACTACTGCTCTGAGCTGTCCACGACCTACTAATCCAGAACCATCGCGACGTCGCCTGTGTACGTGCACTTCCGCAGCGAAGTCAAAACGACCGCCAGATACGAATACAACTGGCAGCTCTGCCTCCTCCGACTCCCCAGGCTGCAAACGCCCAATTGGGATGTCCGATAGCACTCCTTGATACACCACATATTGTGACGGTTCCAACGATAGGTCAAGTGTGAGGACCAGATCGGCAGCTGGCGAGACGGTCCTGTGAGTTCATTATGTGCCGACGAGCGGAAGAGACACTCACGAGAGAGATTAATGATCTTCGTCCGCAAGTACATGAATTCGTTAGGCGGAGGCAGGAACTTCGTGCCCGATGGATCACGAGGAACAGCCTTTTCACTCTGGTTCTCGTCATAACAGAAGAGCGACATCTGTACTCTCGCCGTTTCTGTCCGTAACGCTTCCAGCATGGGTAGAGTCATACGCTGCTGCCGCAACGAAAGCTCTCCCGTGCGGCTGCCTCCGCTCTAACGCCTCATGAGACACAGCCTGTAGGCTTCAAGCGAAGGAATCGCACCTCTCTCCAGCACCCTCGCACAATCTTGAACAGTTCTTCGCGATACCAGAACAATTCGCGCTGTGCTTTCTCCTCCGCCGAAGTAAGATTTGACTTCGTGACGACGAACTGCCTATCAGACAGTGTGGGTATAGGTTTGGTTGTACTCTCCTCAGGCAGGAGCATCTTCTTGATGGGTATAATGAGCCGGGATGTCGATCCCGGCGGCACAAGACATGATGTGGAGGCATATTCTGTGCCTGCAAAGCAAATCAGAATCAGGACCATGACATACACACTATAGGTACAGCGAAACCTACCCGGTTGGTTTCGTTCGAATGTCACATCAAAAGGTAAACCATACGTATTCCGAACATCGACGGAGAAGAGACACCAGTCGGCTGCGTTGCCTACGCTTAATAAGGCCTTCATCGCTTTGTTTGCAGGAGAGTCGTCGTCGCCGTTCGCAATTGCGGAGAAGGAGACAAGACTCGAGTACGACAGAATGTCCATGGCATCGCACTCCAACATGTGATACACAGTGACCACGACAGGATACGAGAGCTGACGCGTGTGGAAGACATCTGAAGGCTCCTCAAGGGTGTCTCTGTGTCGATTAATATGGGCATACGAGACATGTATCGTGCCACTTGTACTGAGAGAGATGTCAGCTCCGATCACGTTTGGCCATGACATTGATGCATACCACCCAACCTTGCCAAAGCATTTCACAGTGATGCTGGTCTTCTCGCCTGCATCGACTCGTTGTGCCTCGCGAGTGCTGTCCCATGTGAAGACGGGTCTGTGAATGAGGTCATATTCCGTTTCGTAAGTCTCAAACACGGGTAATTCCCCATCTGCGAGCGTTTGCTGTGCAGGGGCGATTGTGGAGTCATCGAAGGTCAATCGCATGAAGTCAATCGGCAACGATGAGACATTTTCCAATGTTATTCGTATTGATGATCTGGGGTTCGTCTAATGGTTAGATCTATTTGTATCGTAAAGTTCAGGATGACTGACGTTTCTCCGTCGTACAGCATGACTGCACCGTGCGTGAGCGATGTCCGCCTGATCCGAAGTAGAGGCTGTTCAGGAACTACCTTGCATTCCAAGTACCTCACTGTGGACGTGCTCGTTGATGATGCTGCATTCTGGTTGCTCAGACGTTTGCTGTCCCGCTTCCATGGCCGCGAGTCGAGTCCGGTGCGCTTTGAGCGGCCAGATTCCGATTCGACCGCGCTGCGTCTTCGGACACGCTTGTCCTCTTCTTCGTCCGTCGATAGCGGTACTACATACTCGCGCGGAATACCACCTGGGGCCTGAACGATGCATCCGCGAATAACGAGTGTGCCTGCCTCTACCGCTTTGCCAGACATTGTAACTGGGTGGTATGTATTTGCGGGCACGATGACGGACATGGCGTCAACTTCAACTCGTGCGCCGGATGTGCTGAGCGGACATATGAATGCTTGCATCTCTGTGAGCAAATCAGAGATTACCTGAGAGAGAGATTTTCCAGCTGCAGGTCGAACACGAACGGGTTCCGTAAAGTCACGACCACCTCGAACTTCTCGTTCTGTACTAGGATGCTCTGCGCCTGTTCATAGCAACATTGTTAGGCGTCACGTTGCTCGAACTGTAAGGCGAGATGAGGTGACCTGTCCTGACATTAACTTCCGCGGGTTGTAGAGGAACGGATCCTTGGCTCCAGCTAGAATTGGGTTCACGGCGCGCTCATCTGACGATGCCAGAAGCGAGATCGGCTTCTCAATGGGGATGCGGATAAGGGGCAAGCTGGGTGCCGGATGTGAGTTAGGTTGACCGAAGCAACCTACCGGAACTTACGGGAGGACCTCAATACTGATGCACGGACGGCCTGCCCAGTACTCCACCGTCCGTCGGTCTCCCCGACGGATGGCAGTAGCTAATGCGCGTGTCGCTGTATGATACAAATGGAACTGATCACTTTGGCTCATAACCGGGTGTAGAACTTTCAATGCTGACAGAGAAAACTGGGCTACCGACGGATAATCTTCGCATTTCGGTTGTGTCAGTGTCTGCGATTTATCTGACGATGGAGGGGCATACCAGGCAACGCTTCTGCAACGGCTATCGCTTCACGCACAATTCCAATCTGCAGTTCCGGCCAGCCGAAAGGCTCTTGTGGGCCCTCGACCAGATCGTCATCCAGCTCTGCATCATCATTGTTGCCCAGGGTTTGCCCCTTTGACGTACGATCGGCCACAGCCCCCAAGTCAAACATCTTGACGGCCTCGAGATCGACGCCATGCACCCTACAGACATGTTTGACGATCCTAAGCACACTGTCATTTCCTTCAGTTCTCTGGTTTTCCCTGACGCCCACTGTACCCTGGCCTGCAGGACCCGTTGCTGCACCGCGGATACCGAGTCCAGCATTCGTCACACGCGCTCCGCTACCTTCTTCGCGACCGCATACAATGAGATCCATCACCGATCCCAAAAGCTCCCGCAGGATATATGCTTCCTTGCGGAAGTACCCAAGCGCGCCGTACATTCCAGCTACAGTCTGTAAGATGGCAATGCGTTCTCGGGCACCGAGATGGAGTAGCCAGGGTCCGTGCACCTGTGTCAAGATGGTGGCAATCTGTACACGGGAAATGCCTGTAATTGACGTGAGGCGTTCTAAGTCCGCGTAGGAGTTCTTCAACCGGGGGCTCGTCATGGTGATCGTGACGCCATTCGAATCAGTAGTTGTATCTGTCGAGCTGGCGAGCGGCAGGTAAGGATTCTGGCCAGGATGCAGCATGCTCGCGAAGGCGAGAAGTCCCCAGCCTTTGGAGCACCATATAGCGAACAGGAACGATGTGTGGCGGAGCAACGAGTGTGAGTACAAGTAGGCTAGAAGAGGATACGCAGACTCCAGATCAGAGGGCGGGGTTGCCTTGTAATAAAGAGCGGATGCCTGAGTGAGTCTGTCGACAATGTCATACCACGGGTCCTTGTCACCTGCGGGTGCGGCCTAGTGACAAATAGTTACCACGACCTCTGACACCGTTGTACATGTTCACGAACCATTGTAGTATTGAAAGACCACGCCTCGACAATGGGAATGGTCGCCAGACCTTCCAATGCGGATGCATGCCACGCCGCATCTTGCGGACTCTTGAATAAGGCGATAGCTTCGGTGTACCTTTCGTTCAGATATCATCTGAGTACGTCGCACAGAACATCACAATATGATGCAGATTCACCAGATGAGCGAGTCTTCATGTCTACCTGCGAGCAGAAAGAGATCGCCTAAAACCTTGTATAGTCTGCCATGCGAAGATGCTGCTCCGATAACATTGGGACGCTTCTTCATAGTCGCCATGGCAGGAGTCACTGGTAGACTAGCATGACGAATTGGCATGAGCCCAGGACCAATTGAACCGCGTTTGGTCCCCAGGGGTGACTTCGCTCTATTAAGATCTGGCTGACTATGTTGTGATGGCAAAGGCGGCAAAGAGTCGCGGTAACCATTCTCACTGTCCAAAGATCTCGGCATCTCTGAAGCAGGAGGTAGCGTAGGGAATAGCGCCGCATTCAGGTATTCATTCCCAAGTGGACTTTCTAATGCTTGCATCTATGACAGGCCACATGAGCCATTGACAAGATATAGTATCTGAACAAACCATTGTCGAAAATTCCCCCAGAATCTGGGAGCATAGTCCAGCAAGAAGGGTGCCGATGTGTACGCTCTTGTTACCCATCATACCAGGGATTACTACAAGCCCGGGGAAACGATCCCCAATATCGAGGTTGGCGTCACCGTCCTCAAACACAAAGCATTTACTTGCAAGTGGATAGGTTGAGCCATGCGCAGAGAACATGCTCATTGAAGCATTAAATGCTGCTAGAATAGACGACACGGAATCTGACCGTGAACAAGAGGCGATTCCGATAACACCAAGCGGAAAATCAGAAGGTCGGAATAAGGAGAGTGGCTGGTGTGATGTAGGCGGTGGGTGCCCCGGGAAGCTCAGATGTAGATGACCACTTGCGAGAGGTCTAGGCATAAACCGGCCTGAGTTCAATGTGAACGTAAATGTAAACGCTATGTCTCTCAATCGTAAGTGAAACACACCCCTCTCATCTCTCGTGTCGGCCGGAATATCGCCCAGAGGGATGCTCTCGAAACTCCTAATCTCTGAGACCCACTTCTCATATGTCACTTTACGGATATTTCCAATGGGTACAAGTTGGATCCTGATGTTCGCGAGAGAACCGAAAGCCAGAGCGTCCATGTAAGCGCACCTGCAGTAGCACGCTCAGCGAGGGAGATAACAGCCGTGCGTCAGCCGTAGGACCGAGGTCAAGCAGCAGTTACGCCTCCCAGAACGGTCGCGTCGAGGGATCTCGCCCGACGCCAGTCGCGGAGTTGACGCGTAACTCACGTGCTGTGACAGAATATGCACTCACAATGGGCGTCTATTATATAGCTTTCTCCTGTCCTGAAGTCCTGAAATCCTAACTGCTGCCAGAGCATCCAGAAACAGTATCCCAGTCTGATACTGCTCTTTGTTGGAATGGTCCGCACCATATAGAGGACTCGGAATGATTTGCTCAATGTATGGCTCCCAGGTTAGTGACAAGACAGCTGGAGGGACAATACTCTTCATTGCGACCATCATCTTCATATATTACACACTTTGGACCATACTGCTGGTGCGTCTCTCATGACCTGCAGGCGCCTCAGCTTTGACGGTAAGACAAGCCATTCTTTGATACGTCAAGTCCGATACATGCCGTATTCCCATCCCGCGAATGGGCCGTTCGAATCCCGTCCTTCATTCTGATACTAGGCATGTCTGCTATCGGATTGTTTCTGGGCACGACAATCATCAAGATCCATACTAATGGTCACTCTGCGACACGCAGTGGGGGCAGTGGAAAACGGCTGTAATACTACCATTTAAAGAGTTCTGAGACATAATATTGGTCCTCGCTCCAGAGCACAGGTGATTAGATGCATCAACTGACAATCCTCCGGTTTCTGTCTGGTAATGAATCATACAGCTTGGCCGCGTGCAACCTCTCCTCAGCCGCCAAATCCGAAGCAATCTGACCCACAAAGAAGTCTAATGGCACGTCCGGCGGTGGCTCATTCATGTTACGTACCACCCGGGCAAGCTGATGTTTGTGCTACTTAGCGGCATCATCTGACACAAACGGTCGGAAAGCTTACCCTGGACTCATTCCTAGTGAAGGCTCGCAGGCGATCGAGAATATTTGCTTCGGACGATGCGTTCAACGCTACCGATCGTGATTGGCGCAGGAATAAAAGCAGGTCGGCAACAGAAGCCCATATTGTTGAGGTCAGCAGCTGTTATAGAGTCCAGTTATCAGTAACGATCACGACCTGGTTTGTCCGCGATGCGCACTGAGACATGGCCTTCGTGTGCGTCTGCCTCCAGTACGCTCAGAACACGTCCAAATGGAGGCCACAGCTCGTTCCAAACCATCTTCATGGCGAGGTTCTCTTCGTTGCGCGAAGATTCGGTTTGAGCATCGCTTGTGCCGCTCAATGGATCCCTAATTTCTCTCCGCCGCACGCTCGCTCCGCGGGCTACCAACAGCCAAAGCTTGATAGCGGCGTACGCACCGCTGATCACTTTATGCGTCGATGTCCGCGTATCCACTTCAGGCCCGCCCTGTGGACGCTGGAATGTTGCCAGAGACTGATAATATACGGAGATGAATGTAGAAAAATACTGCAATAATACAGCTGCCGATGCGTTGCGGTTACTTTCCAGCGCAGCCAAAGCGATGATGTTCCAAACGCGGACAGTAGTCGCAAGTCTCTATCACCACCGAAGTCAATAAGTTCATGTAATTCCGAACACTGGTATAGTTCTGACTGACCGAGAGCCTGTTCATTATTGCAGGTTGGTACTCCGCAACGTCAAGCACGAACTTTGCCGCTGAACGCGATATACCGAAACTCGTTTCCGAGTAGTTTTCTATGAGGTTGTCGCTGGTTAACATCAATACCGCATCATTTGCCATGCCATAGATTGCTGTATCCGGCAATATGGAGATCCTCCCGCTGAGGAGGTTGGCGACAACGGTTTCGTCCATGGCCTACCAGAGTTGTTAATTTGAACTTCCGTTCTCAATCAACCGTGATATGAGGTGCACTCACATCCAGTAACGCAATGAGTGATTCACTAATCACTCGTGTTCTTCCTCTTGCAGCATCAGAAATCGTCTCTATCATCGCAGACGTAATAGGATTGACAACGGCTCCATCTGCGTTGGGCGACGAGGCAGACGCAGCTTTGCGATACAGCTGTGATGTCACCTCGATTATCCGTTTTAGACTATCCACGGAGACCTTGCACCGGATCAACGTCGCGCGTAATAAAGTTTCCATATAGAGGAGTAAGTCCTGTGCAAGTATAAAACGCGTCACGAAATAATATACGGTACCTAACATGTCTGAATGGACTCACCCTGCTTTGAGACTTGTTGTGCTGTATGAGGATGCAAGCAAGAAGGAATAGTGGGCTTGCATCGAAGACCTCCCAAGTCCATTCTGCCGTTCGACGGGCGATGCCGGTGAGCCAATTGCCAACAGCTTTCACACCATTGTGAGTCCATTATAGGTGCAATCAAGTGATAGCCCACCTTGCATCATGTCTGCACTCAGGCCGGTGTGGTGCACGGTCTCTATGTAAGCACTAACATTCTCGACAATCTGCCGGATGTCTTCGGGTTCGCTTGTAAAAGATCTTGCCAAAGTATCACGCAATAGAACATCCTTTAAGCTTTCCTGCATCTGCGGGATTCGATTGATTCTTGCGTTTGGTGTAGTGATATACCGTATGACGGTAAAGAATTCGGGATTCAGCCGTCGCTAAATGAGCGTGTTGTCGACGTCTGGTCAGTGTATGCGCAAATCTGGTATCTGATTGAGGGCTCACTTTACACAAGGCAATAAAGATGCCGCCAGAAGCAAGCCTACTCCCTTATTAGTTACTGTTGAACACGGCACGAGCAGAGTTTTACATCGTGAGTGTAGTGGCAATAAATGACCGCAGCTGATCGACCAGTATGTTATCGCTGTTGGACTCGTATTTCAGGTCAACCATTAGCTGTGCTGATTCTTCCACGGCATCACTGAGACATGCTTAATTAGCGGGGCCTACGATATTGTCATTGTGCACGTACATAGTCATGTTATTGATGATAGTCGGCCATCGTTTTATGAACACTTGGCAGGTCGACAGCGCTAACTGACGAAGTTCGTAGCTGAGATCGCATCGGATCAGGTTGAGGACCTGACGAATCGCCTTCCGTGACGGCCCTTGCAGATGTTTCAGAGGTCGGCTGTCTAGATCATGCTTATATAGTATGATCATGAAGGACTTCAGCATGTTCTTGAGAGTGATGCTTGGCAGTTCAAGAATATCGACTGCATCAAACAATCCGAACAGTATATCCACAAACACGGAGCCAACCAATAGGGTGGAAGGTGTCTCATCGTCCGCGTATGGGCCACCAACCATGGACGGTGAGATATCGCACGTTTGTGGTGAGTCTAGTATCAACATCAAGTCGTCTATGCATGCCTCCGCGGACTCCGGGATTGACTTGAAGCCAGAGAACCGAAAGTGAAAACCGCGACCACTGGAAGTAGGGACCATGTATATCTCTTGGAAGCCTAGGACCCGAACCATGTGCCCCTTGATTTTGACAAGTTCGTTGGGCTCGATTGGTATTCCATGCGTAACCATGCGGATAGCAAGCGATAACAGTGACACCTATAATGCTCATTGATAATCAAGAGGATCCCACGTTTCGCACAGCGTAGTGACTCACTCTGAGGACACTAAGTTCGGCATCCTCGCTCACTGCGGCATCTTGAGATGCGCTTAATCAAAAAGTGTGTCTCAGTGATCCACCCGGTGCAATGGAGAGTATCATGGCCAACCTTTCCGCGTGAGTCGTGACCGAATCTCCTGTCCCATCCCCGCTTTTGTGGACATAGTCATGCTCGAAGAAGATCTCTATCATGAGCGCCCATGACAATACTGGCAAGCATCATCTAATGAGCAATCTATCAGCGACACTGAAAAACAGCCTACCTGGCCAGGTCGAAAAGTGTGGGTGAAGTTGATTGAGAAACGAAACCAGTTTGATACGATCGCTAATCGGAGACTTTGCGAGCGAGTCATTCCAGCACAATGCGATAGCATCTAAATGTGCCTCGAGAAGAGTTTTCGACCACGTCTCAACCGCTAATCTGACCTCCTCCTAATAAGTCGAATCAATAGTCAGTGCACCTGCACAAAATGCTGAGTCAACACACACACACTATCGTCCATCCACAGGCGGGAAAAGAATCGCTGGAAAATGATCGTTGCACTCGTCCTCCATTGGCGACCTTCTACGTCAAAATACGGACTAGTGACATCTAGGACCATACGGAACAGACGCAATGCTCCCTGCAATCTGTTGTACTCCTCAGTTGCAAGCTAGTAGTGATCTGCGCATGCCGTACCGTAGCTCCCAATGGTTCGATGGACTAAACAACCCGTCAATAAGGGTTTGAAATGGATGGGTGTCAACGACAAGGACGCGGAGCATGAAAGCAGGCCTTATCATGGATAATTCAGGAATCTGACTCCCGTAGAACTGCCACATGCTGCAGCCGATTGATCATTAATGCAAACAATACCGCGCGAAAACGATCGTACCAGGTGCACAGAATGTCACCGTTCCGCAGGATGAAATTGTCCACCTCGTACGTCTCCATGAATGGCGCATCGTTTATGAGTGCATTGAGGAATTTGGCCACGAAACATGACACTTCGTCCACTTTTGCCTCCACATATGCTCGCAATATGTTCATAAAATCGGCATCGATGGTGACAGGATCCGCCATTGTTGTTGTACGTGCATGGAGCTTACGTCTATGAGGTTTCAGCATGAGCTTGCAAGCCAGATCTCCAACGATAGCTAACCTTGACGGTAATCCCTCAGTCTCCTCAGATTGCAGCATTCCGACACCGAGGATATAACTTCTTTCACAGCCAAAGGCCAAAAGGCAGATAGCGAGGGACTGTCGAACGAAGCGCACACTACATGGTGTCAGTCAGATAGTCAGACAATATTAAGACCAGACATTGATATTTTCACACACATGTCTTTTGTATCTTTTCCTAAGCGGAGTGAATCGATCAAATGGACATAAATATGGCTGTGTAAAGTAACAACCACGCCTTGAATCTCCTGGCGGCCTACGGATCGAAGCCAGGTTGACCATAATGCAGCCCTAATTATTGCTGATGTTTCATTAAGAGTAGCATCGTATCTTTGAGCCAGTTGAGCAAATTCCATGAATGTCGAGACGGGAATGTCCACGCCCGAGCGCATGAAGAGACAGAGCCAGTGTATGGAACACTGGAATCCTTTCGTGCTTTCCGTTGCTGTGTCGATTAATAGGCGCAGGACACTGCCGGTGGCAAGCTCAGTTGTCTCCACCGCTGAGTATCTGGGATCCAAGATGGAGGTGAACCGATTGCCAGACTCCGTTTCACGGTTGAATAGCCTAGAAAGCGAAGACAGTGGCTGATGCGGCGATCAACAGTTCTGTTCGGGATCAATGCAAAATACGTTCATACCTGCTGATTGAGACTCAGATCGCGAGCGTGTGTCATCCATGCCTTTATGATATCGTCAAAAGCGGTGTACAGAATGGATGCTTGACTCAATTTGATGATCGACCCGAGTATCTTGTCCGCTATCACGAACCGACGCTTCTACACTACTTTCAGCGAAGGCAGTCACAGCAAAATGAGAATTACAAACCAGCTCCCGATCGTCGCTTTCCTTCCCTAGGAAATATTCGTCTCTGACATCGTCTTCCATTGCTTGAGCCTCCAGTATATCGAATATAACAGCCGCATAGTTGTCGATATCCATGTCGTGCAAGGCCAATAGCCACTTGGAGGCGTATCTGCTCAACAAAACCCTTCTGCTGGAAACATAGTCTCCGCCATTATTAGCAGAATTCGCCACTGGCGCCCGTGGCTGTAGCTGAGATGGCCAAGATTGAATTTCTGTCCCTGAGCGGACACCCGGGAGGCTTTGACCTTTCGCGACATAGTCACGCAGCATAGCGGCCAAATTACGATCCTGAGCAACTCACGGCATGATGAAGATACGACGAGGGATAGCACAGTGCACGTACCTCCGAAATAATCCACGTGATAACAGCTGCACAGAGTCTGTGAAGCGCATAATCTGTTAGCATTCCATCTGGCCAGAACTTGCGAACAAGCATGAGGAACCCGGCTTCATTGGCCGAGATGTCCAAATCAGACAAACATGCTTCAATGGCGGATACTAGAGTTTCTACTTCTGTCGACATATCGAGTCCCAGAGGAAGAGGCGAGAAACAAAGGACTCTGCCAAGATCCTCGCGCATGTCATCATTAAAGGTCACTTCATGAGCATCTAGTGTTTGCACGAAACCCAGATGTGCAAGATGAGTGAGCATGTGTCTAGCGGCTGGTTCGCAGCATAGACGGAGTAACTCTCCCATCTGATTTCGAAGATGGGCGAAGGTGAATGTTTCTAATGGGAATGATGACTGTGGGTCCTGTTCGTCTAGTTCTGGTGGCGTAACTCCAAGTAAATCTGTGGACGTAAAATTTGTATGTTGCGCGCTGGGAGGCAGCTTGATGGTACTCGTGATGAAGGTCAACACCCTCCAGTCAAAGTAGATAGACGTTTGTGCGGGCTTCAGATGATTTTCCGCAAAATGATCAGTCAATGCATCAGACATTGTCAGTTTATTCGATGAGATCAAATGGTCGTAGAGATTGATCCATTCTTGCAGCTCGAAGTCCACCAACTGGGTATCCTGCGCAGGAGATCCTAAGTTAGCATCATGGGACAATACGATGGAGCCTAATGCAACGCCATTGAGCAATATCTGAAGCTGCAGCCACAGTACTGCTGCTAATGTCGACACCTCCTCGTAAGACTTGTTGATAACCTCGGTTTCTGTTCGGGGGAAATCGCCGTAGTAGTCTGCAAAAGAACTGCGCATAGCAGACCACTCCATTGTCACCAATGTCTCATCAACGGCGACAGAACGGCAACGGGGCAGCGAGGATGAAGCATTATTGAGGCAGGATGCGTGAGCGAATTGCTTGCATGAGCCACATCTATAGGCTTGTGCCACACATCCCCATAAGGGTTGGTGGCATATGAAACAGAGTGTCAGGCTGAACAGATTAATCAGTCGGAAGCTGTGGTTTCCCTGCATGATAGGCGTGGAGATATCTCGTCTTTGCGGGATGTAGCAATACCGATAGACGGCGAGCTTCTGAGTATCCTGACCAGATATCGAGTACTGTGAAAGATGGCTACCTTCTGGATAGTCATAGCAATCGAAGTGGACTGTGCACATGCAAAGGGGACACAGCAGCCCGAACCCACTGATGGCATTCATACATGAACGACATTCATGTTGCGTGAATACGCCGGGTATCAATTGAGAGTTGAAGCGCCAAGGGACGAACTGATGAGCATACGGATGGTCGTGCGGTTTTCGCGTTACAGTAAGACCTTGCGTTACCCGTGCTAAAGAGGTCGAGTAAGATAGTACGGGAAACGCTTTGCTAACGACTACATGACCGATTGTGCGTGGCCAGTAAGTCATTAGGACTGAGATGGCGAGAAAACGTGCGCCGGCGGTATGATAGGCGATAACAGATAGAACGTCCAGGTATGCGTCTGGTTTGTATTCTGCCATCATGCACAGAACTTGGTGGAGGCGATGCAATGTTGGAAGATCCTCGGAAAGCGGGTTGATGTTATCTAAGATCGCTGCTAGCAGGGGGCTAATGAGGGATGTGAAGTGGTACACTGAAACATCCTGCGCAGGTGCACTGGTGGAGCAGAGCCCTTTATAAAGGGATGCTCCAGATGTGATCCACCGATGCCAACCACGAGATTGCAGTGCATCCGGCTCGGTGACTTCGTCAACTCGTATCGAAACCATAGGAGCATGCGCCTCGGCGGTTCCAACGGGAGAAGCTATGCATGTCTCAGCGCTAAATCAATTCAACGTCAATAATGAACATACCCGCTGGTTCGAACAGTCCTCGAGGATCGTGATTTTCAAATGTTTGCCTTACGTCATTGAGTGTATGCCCGAGCACCACGTGGTGAAAAAATGCAAGGAGTCGTCCGTGCATTCTGGCACCGAAGGTATAGAACGCAGGAATGACTGCCAGTGCAACTTGGGATACAGTATGAGCATCATCGCGATGGAGGAATATGACAAGCTGTGCGATGTTGAGAGTGACAGCCTGCAACGCGTACGGAGGTTTCGACGGGCGTGGTGAGGCGACGCGATAGCGACAATCCTCTTTCACAATGGAGGCCAGTATGGAAAGACAACGCATGAGAAGGTGCGGTGCTTTCGTGGGCCCATCAACCTCCGATGTAGCGGATTGGGTTCGAGAGTGAGAGCGATTGCGTCGTCCCGAGCCACCGCTTCGCCTTCGACGAAACGAATCTTTCGACTTCTCGCTACTGCTTCTAGACTCTACAAACATAGAGCTGCACAGTATTAGGCTACTGGTGCGTGCACACATACAGGTCGTGGGTCTGGGACCTCGTACCTATCATTGAGAATGTCCCATTGATGGTTGGCTGCCATCACCAAGACCTCCCTTAACTTGTTCATGAGGTCGAGGGTCGAGTCTGTGGTATATATGGCCTTTTCCTCATTGTTACTATCACTGTCACTGTCGTCTGTGGGAACTGGTCTGTAATTTCTGCCATCGGACCTGCCGCGCTGATGCTTTGCTGGTCCATTGGATGACCGACTGGCACTACTGAGACGCTTGGATGTCCTGTCTCTTGGGCGAGTCAAACCGTAGAGCTGTGAGGGAGGCGATTGTCTATCTTGTAGTTGTTCCAATATATGAGCAAGAAGCTTGCGGGACTCGAACCGCGCTTTGTCCGATCCATGGGAAGCAGCGTAGCTCGCTATGTCGGTGGGAAACTTCTCCGCCGTAGGTGATGCCGGTATTCGGAAGGAGGGTATGACGGATTGCGATAGACCCCGCACGCGATTCCGAGTTTCCGGTGTCTGCAGAACGGGAGAGAGCGTAGGTTCGGCCTGCAGTTCAGAACCATCCAGATAACTCGTATCCAGGCGAAGAACGGGTGTCGACATTTATAGCAAGTCTCTTCGGTAATATCTGAAGTTGAAGTACAGTCCACAGTGTGAGATCCGGTTGAGTAAACCCAGGATGTACTGCGGCCTGAGTATCCAGTTATAGACGCACGGTGCCGCGGAATGCGTCACGGAACGCGTTTCGTAACGCGTTCTGTCACGCCGCAGCGCGTTTCGCCTTCTCAGCCGCTACCAATAGACCGCATATCGCAGCCCCGCCTGTGCTCTTTCTCATCTGATCATCATGCATCGCAAAAAGCAAAATTCTCGAACTGTTCCCTCAAAAAAACCCACAGGACGCATGAACCTCCGTCAAAATACATTGGACGGATTTCTCAGATCTAGCTCGCCAGTTCAACCTGAGAACCAAGCTGCAACTGAGATAGCTCCTCGAGGACTCAAGCGGAAGGCCAGGAAGGTGAAATATACGTCAGACAATGACGAGAGCGATCCTTCTACCATTCCAGGGGACGAAGCTGAAAGTCAGAGCAGCGATGCAGGCGCCATTCGCTTCGAGCCAGAAGTCATCGACATTGACGATGACGAGGAGAGATCCCCGCGCCGTCCCACAAAAAAGGGACAGAAAATGCGTATCATAGATGAAAGCGACGAACAAGCACAACCCAATCCCGATTCCAGTGAAGAGGAGGGAGCAGGCATCCCGGTGGCTTGGAAACGGAACCGGCCGGGCAAACAAAAGCAAGTCATTGCAGATGAGTCGGAGTCGGAAGAGGTTCGCCCGCGAAAGCGCAAGTTCATAAGGGGCATGAGGCCGCTATCCTCACCCGAAGATGATGCCGATCTTTTGGACGAAGTAGACTCGGATAGTGAGCATTATGAGTACTCTGTACTTCATCTCACTCTCAGCAAATCGTCAATAGAGATAATCGAGTCACGATTCCGGACGCGAGACAAGAAGTCTACATACCAGAGAAATTTGGAGAAGCTCAAACGTCAGCTCTCGTTTCTGTATAGTTGGCTCTCATTCACGCCCGCATACATGAAGGCAAAAAGCGTGGTGAATTTGTGCGGTCTTCTTCATCCTCTTTCGATGGTGAAGAGTCAGATGAGCCGGAATCATTCCCGCATGCCAAACCAGATGGCGATAGAAGCGATGCGGCCGTGGATGATCACACCTCAGAGGACGAAGAGGATGCCTTCATAGTTGAGGACGACAGCAGCTCCGTTCCTCAACTTCCTGCACAATTCAGCATGAACTCACATCAGGACCTGATTCATCACTTCAAGGTCATCTGTCAGTATTTTGTACATCTTGCCGTGGCAGATGCGGGGGAACGGGAATCGACTGCGCAAAGATTGTTGAAAGGTGCGCGTACAGCTTCCCTGTACGATACCTGCATTCCCCGATAACAACGAACTGCAGACGAATACTTCTCGGTACCTCTCAACACTGCCCGACGCAAAATTAGCGGCATGCGAGACTCGCTGGTCGCCTCGTCGGTGTGGCGACCAGAGTTCAAAAAGCCCCTGGAAACGTATCCAAATCTTGATATCATCATGCTCGATTTCGCTGTTCCCCATTGCGATGCCTGCCACCTTGGTGGGAGGATGTCTACTCGATTGGGCAGGCTGAGCGGCTCCCCATATGTTGACACAACCTACGAGGTGCGCGTCAACCATCGTAAAAGGATGAGAGCGCTGATGCGTTCGACTGTAGACGCTTGAAGAAGGCAGTACATCGGAGTCTGACGATGATACCCCGCCAGTCCGGAAAGAATTCAACCTCGGTCGATTTTGCGCCAAAAGAACACAGGTTTTCCACAGGTTCACTCACTGGGAGGTGATGAGCTCGAGGCAGATCCGGTTGCGACTGTGAGACTGACGTAGTCGGACAGTATCACATCTTCAGAAATCTGCTCCGTGAGGTGGACGCCCTTCGCGATCCAGATGGCACACAACATTTTGTGATCGTGGCTCATGCCAGCGGCGTTCAGCCGCCCGGGGATTTGTCAGATGCAGACGGCATCATGGAATGGCTGGATGAACGGGGAGTCATAACCGGAGAATGGCGTAATCTCAAGAAAATGATGGACAGTGCGAGGAACCTAGATGTGCATTCGAGGGGAGGCGAGAATGACAGCAATTAATGTGTGGAACTCGAGGACGGTAACACGTTACCCTGTACTAACGCTGGCCCAACAATGCAATCGCAACGGTAATGCAATTCTGCGTCTAGCTCCATTCTCTCCAATTCAAAAAATACGAAAATTTGTGTAGTCTAACTATCTTGCGATCCGCGCACACCTGTCAAGTCAGATTTTGTACGACTTCGATAGATGAAGAGAAACAAGTTGAACAATGTAAAAAAGCCCATCAGAGCTATTGATGGGCTCCGGCTCAGTTTTTCCTTTGATGAATTCCTTCCAAAACTGCAACGAACATTCTTACTATCAATCAGACTAAGCATCTTTTTCCGAGGGGATATCTGCATTGTGTCAGTATACAGAGGCAGATTGGTATCAGAGCGTGACATCAGCTACAAATCTCAGTCGGCAAAGTTGAACTCAGCTTCCCGTTGATGATGCGTGGTGATGCCTGCCGGCTGCAGCGCACCGACAGCGTAATGCCGTCTGATGCCATGCGTTCGGCAGTTCGGCGATCGTGACTGATGGGTGACTGATGGGTGACTGATGCTCGGACAAAAGTTGCATTGCTGTTGCGATACTTCATGAGCTTCAGTAACATGCCTAATGCCTGTAAAAATTGCACTTATACTAGAGATGTATGGCTATCATATAAAACAAACTCCGAGAGATTTGATACCGGACTCATCGAGATAGAGGCAAAACTTGGTGGGACAGCAAAAAAGTTGCATTACTGGGCCAACGATAGTACAAGCTATGCATCTCGACAAGATGACCATGCTTTCCGGTCCATGATGTGAACTAATTGATCCCATCCATTTGTTTTGCAGATTTGTGGGAGTCAATCTGCACAGTTCGCCTCTTTCATCAAACATTTAACCGTAAAGCCTTGAGCGCAACAGTCCGCGAGTACACGAACTTCTGAGGGTCACCGGTCAACGTTGGATGCTCGATCCTGGCAACCAGTAGGTCACGGTTTGCTAATGGATCAATTCGCCGTCCGTGCGTTCTGTATTTTGACTGCTTTGAATGATGTAACTAAGTCAAAGGGTTGATAGATGCAGATGGGATTCCAGCGCGATATCTGTCAAAGCCGAATGTGTGATGTCTATCATTGCGCCGTTATTTCGGCTCTCCTGCGCGCCAAACGGCTCGGCTCGGCTCTCTTTTACTTCAGAGAAGGTTTGCGGATCAGGATGCGAAACTTGAAATCATCGGCCTCGAGAAAAATAGGTTAATCTCGCGCCGAAGAGCAAGGCCCTATAAAGGCGATCACATGTGGGTGCATGATGCAGAGACTATGCCCGCTTACTTGCCTCTGCATGACCCCTCCGTCCGACCAACGTCGTACAAGCAATATATCTTCAGTCAATGTCGTCGCGTCGGCAGCCGTGCGAAGCTATGCTTGCTGGTTAGCTTCGGACTTCTATCGATACTGGTCCTTTCTTTCCGCTCTACTGCGTGGAGAGACCTGGGATACCTCCTTCGGCCGCTCTGGGACACTCCACCGACCGCCTTCACCGTTATTCCGCATTACGACCACCCCAATGTGTCTGCTGGTGACATATGCATTTTGCATGGGTGGAAGAAGCGGCCAGAGCGTGCTAGAGTCTGGGATGCCACAATTTTCAGCGTTGAGCTGGACCTGCTTGAGATTCGACTACGAGAATTATACCCCGTAGTCGATCACTTCATAATCGTGGAGAGCAATACTACATTTACGGGCCACACAAAACCTCTGCTCTTCGCGCAGCACCGGCACGAGCCACGATTCGCGTGGGCCTCGGACAAAATCATATATAGCGCTATCACGCTACCGTCCGAAATTCCTGGTGTTGGCCCTGCCGAAGCAACTTGGTCAAACGAACGGCGGTCTCGTCGCGAAATCAACAGCATCTTACGGTCATACGGCGCGCAGTCCGGAGAGCTGGTGATACAGGCGGATGTGGACGAGATCCCTTCGGCACGCACGATAGGATTGATACGGGAGTGCGAGGGATATCCGGCCGTGCTCCACCTTCAGTTACGCTATTACATGTTTGCGTTTACGCGGAGGATACCAGAGACAAAGGGCGGCGGTTCCTGGAGGGCATCGGTGAAGACATGGGATCCGAGCGGGGTCGGGTATACTGGCTATATGCATGGTCGACAAAGTGATGCAATCTTAGCTGATGCCGGATGGCACTGCTCCTGGTGCTTTCGGTATCTGGAAGATTTCCGCTTCAAGATGACGAGCTACAGTCACTTTGACCGAGTCACTCGGCCAAAGTCACAGTTGGATCTTGCAGCGATTCAGCGTAAAGTGTGCGAAGGAAAGGACTTGTTCGACATGCTGCCGGTGAGTTCAGGTATTGCTGATAGGTGGAGCTTATGATATTTAATATTCCTGGGTTAGGAAGCATATACCTTCCGCGATCTAGCGATACTCATGAAGGGACATCCTTTGGAAGAAAGCTATATTGACCTGCCATGGTGGATAGTACAGAAACCAGAGCAATATGCATACCTCTTGCGCCAGGAGAATTGCATGCGGGAGGTGCGCTGATGTACATGCGTCCTGCCGACAATGCGTTACTATGCAACGTGAAGTCATGTACATGTATCCGTAACAAATGTCATAAATTGCTTACTTCCTTGCGCGCGAAAAATCTGATGACAATCACGATCTCTTGAAGCCCCAGTGGCTGTAAATCACAATTACAATTTCCCAACTGAAAGATCTGTCAGCTGAATTTTGGCTTAGGGTATGTTCATGGACGAGCGCATATGCATAGCGTCGAACAAAAGTTGCGACCCAACAGTGGTAAAGCACTTGGGTCTTCCACGTGGCTCTGTGGCTTCGAAGCTACACTCATTCCGCGACGCTCACTGACGCTTTCTGTCCTCTTCTATCGCCGTGTCTCTGTTCGTTTGAGGATGTCGCATTACACCCAACCGACTCATCCTGGCACGACGTATCCTTATACTCCGTACACGTACCCAGGACAAACTCCTTCTCCATATGCCACAACGCCGTACCAAACGCCATATGCAACTGCCGTGACTGGATACGGAGCGACTTGGCATTATCCATATAACTACTACCAATACCAGCAGCCACAGCCTGCACAGTCAGCATCCAATCATCCTAGGCCTACTGTCTCAACCACCGCAGCTGCGCCTGCTACATCGAATGCGGCGACGCCAGTGGCTCCAGCTCTTCCGCGATCAACACCTGCCCCTACCACGTACACATTTGCGCAATCATATACGCCTGCAAATGTTGGCGGAGTATCATCAGGCAGGGGTGGACGGAAGCAGTCGACTTTCAAGGGCTTGTTCGCGAAAGAACGTGCGTATAAGATTGGTTCTTTCCGTCTCACGTCGCCTTATAGAACATTCCCAGTACGTAATCTCATGTACGGCTTTGGAGATGACCGTAATCCTGCAAACGATACCGTGAACGTCATGGAGGAGATTTTAATCGAATACATTGTCGATGTGGTACGCTATCCTTCCCTACACTCGTGCGTTTGAACGCTCAAACTCGCATTCGCAGTGTCAGACAGCGCTTGCACCAGGCAAAAACAAGACCCGCTTGTCCATTGAAGACCTTCGGCGTGCATTATCACGCCCCGCGGATGCAAAGAAACTTGCGCGTATGGAGGAGCTCTTGTTCATGCAAGAAGACATCAAGCGCGCTCGTGCACAGTTCGAAGAGTCGGATATGACGCAGGCTGGGTCACTTCAGGCATAATTGCTCATTTATTTTGTTCGTGTACAATAGTGCTGTACTGTTACTCTACCAACAGGGTGTGTAATGATAACAATGCTATGCGGAGTCTTGACACGGAAGTGACGTGCGAGTGGTTGCATTGCAGAGCGCTCCTCACAGTGTCACCCGACGTGGTTTGCAGCAGTCGTCCACTGCGTACGTCGTATGTCCTGTCGCTGTTTGTTACTCGCCGCTCCAATATTGTCTTGCCCATGGCCTCTCTTGGTCTCAACTATAATCACAATGACGGTGCCAGCCTCTCTCTGCATATAAACAATATAGGGTGGGGCTGACATGTAGGTCCTCGGTGCGCTCGCTCTCATCAACGACTGTATCAGTTGTGGAATACTCTTGTGTTCGACTCCCTATCCCATCATGGATCGCTTCAAGCCTAGCTCATTCACACCTCGCTATCCACGACGGTTGGTGGGCAGGCCCCTTCTGATCATGACGTCCGCGTTAGCGTCGCTGGGCGATGCTATGTTCGGGTATAGCCAGGGAGTCATCGCTGCCAACCAGGTCGCTCCTCCCTTCATCAAGAGGTTCTTCGGAAAAGACGTGACAATGGAACAGATCCGCACCGGTGATACCGGGGTCGACCCAGAAGTTCAAGGTGAGTATGCTACAGGCCTGTGTGTTGTTTGAATTTACAGCTGCCTATAGCGATCACTGTGTCATGCCTTAACTTGACGGCTCTCGTTGCCGCCTTGCTATCCGCGTACATATGCGATATTCTTGGCCGCCGAATGTCTATCCGTATTGGTGGAATCGTTTACTTCATCGCGGCATTCATCCAGATCTTCGCTCCAGATCTTGCCACTCTCATCGTTGGTCGTTCATTCCAAGGTATCGGGGTTGGCATGCTCTCGATGACGGTGCCGATCCTGCAATGCGAGATTGCACCCGGCCATTCGCGCGGACTATTTATTTCCATCGAATACCTTTGCTTGAATATTGGCTATCTCCTCTCGTCCTGGGTGGGATTTGCTTTCTTCTATACTCTGCCGGCGGAAATATCCTGGAAGGGACCATACATTGTGCAAGCCGTTCTCGCTGGCGTCCTCACAGCCTGGTCGTTCATTATTCCTGAAACGCCGCGGTTCCTCATCAGTGTGGGGCTAGAAGAGGAAGGTCTCCGTGTACTCGCAGACCTGCATGCGGCGGGAGATGTCAATGACGCCGAAGTCCAGAAGTCCTTCAAGGAGATCTGCACGGCCGTCAAACGCGATCGCGACATGTCTCAAGCAAGCTGGCGTCAGCTTTTTACGGACTACACTCGGCGCACGGTAATGGCCATCACCTGCCAATGGTTCGCCCAATTCAACGGAATCAACGCCATCTTGTACTTCTTGCCGTCGAACCTCACACGGGCCGGGTTTACGATCGCAAGGGCTCTTCTGTTCTCTGGAGTAGCTGCAATCGCATATTGTCTGGGCACCATTCCGACGATGTTCCTCATCGACCGGTGGGGACGACGGGCGTTCTTCCTTGCAGGCAGTGCCGCACTGGCTGCATGTCTCGGCACGGTCGGCGGGCTGCAACTCAAGAGCGACACGTTCCCCGAAGGTCCCGCACGAATGCCGTATGCGGACGGGATCTTCGCAGGTATGGCCCCGCGTTCTTCATTACCGCAAATGAAGTCCCACAATGATCCGCGCAGCTATATGCATATACTTGTTCTTCTTCGGCGCAACGTGAGTCCCTCAGGGTTGCTGGTGAGAGATCTCCACCGTGCTGACCACAAGGTGCAGATGGGGGCCGGCACCCTACCTCCTGGGAGCAGAGATCTTCCCCATGCGTGCAAGGGCTAAGGGAATGGCACTTTCCACGACCTCCAATTGGCTCAGCAACTTCATCATCGCGTTCATCACGCCGCCCCTCTTTTCGGCAATCGGAGGAGGGTACTACTTCATCTTGCTAGGCTTCTGCGTGATCTCTGGGGTGTTCGTATTTTTCGTCTATCCGGAAACGGCGCACAGGACTCTCGAGGAACTGGGCGAGGTATTCGGAGACAAGATGAATGCCGACGAAGCAACCGAGGAGAAAACGTCTGCTGACGTGCATGGAGAAGTCGCTAACGAGGGGGCCAATCGACTTGAAGTTCCGGACAACGACGTGGAGTCAGAGGCGAGTACTCTCAGGCCAAGCATTGACAGTAGCGGCATTACCGACGGGAAGAAAAATGTCTAAGGAGGAAGGGGCGTGGTAGACTTCTCTCCGTGTACCATAGATTCTGCCACGGTACTCAGCGTCGCGGTGAGACGGCCTTGTCAGCAGCCTGTCTGTCCACGTGAAGTGAGAATACTGCAAGATTATCGAGTAAGACAGGCTACGAAAGATACAAGGTGAGAATCCTATGATACAATCTTACTCTTCCATAGCATCCTCTTCATCCTTCTGCTCTTCCTCGGCTGGCGCAGCGCCATTGGATCCCTCTCTTGCCTTGGCACGCAAAGCCGCACCTGGATGATAAGAGTTAGGTCCGTGCCGTCGGTGAGAAGCTCAGCTTTCCACGTACCCCCGCTCCTGGACAGAGGCTTGGCGTAGTGCTGGAGCCACTCTTCCGACTCCCAGACTGATTTGAAGGGAAAGATGAGTGAAAATCCGCCGAGGGTGTATCGTCCTAAGCGACGTACTAGCTCTGTTTCCTAGGCCCTCCGTAGGAGCCTTGACCTGTCGTGCGAGGTTGACTTTCAGCACGCGCCCGTTCAGCTCGTTCATGTCCATGTTGTCAATGGCATCCTGAGCGTCTGCAGGGGACGAAAATGTGACGAACGCAAATCCCCTGTGCTTCGCCTCTGACGCAGATCGTCAGTCTCACGTCAGGCCACATTTCTATCCACTTACCTGCTGGCTGCGACGGATTCGTGGCTGCGGGAGGTACCTGTACCTCTATAACATCACCTGGAATGTAGGAGTGGCTGTCGGTCCCGACGGCTACGCCGGACAAGGTGGATTGCGCACCAAAGGTCGAGAAGGTCTCAAGGAGAACACCCTCGTCGACATCGTCGCCAATGCCGCCCACGAAGATGGTCTTCTTCGTCTTGGTCCCTTCCTCCATTACGCCTCGGCAAAGGTGAGCATCGCAAGTTCAGTGCGAGCTTGATTTCCCACGGGTTGCCGAGCGCTCTTCTATGATCCGGCGCCTTTGTACTCGGCGCAATGTACTGGTCTGTGGGCTCGCCGTTGAATGCTTCTCGATGCTGCATTTGTTTCCCACTGCTCGCCGCAGAATCATTGCTAGCATGACAACGGAGCCGTGAAACATGCTGAGGCGGCCGTGATACTCGGCAGGATGGCTCGACCGCGCGAGTGTGTCAGTATTGGAAAATCCCTCGTACCCTCCATCCCTCCGATTTCATGTCATCTCTTTAGACGCGCTTGTGTGAGAGTAACCCCCCCCTTCAGGATGGTTGTCGTCACAATTAATCTATCTAGGTCGGTGTTCGTTTCCTCGTGCACTCTCAGCAGCCCATCTGCATCAACTCTTCGAAGCCGCACCACCCGGGTTCATGAGAAAGAATGCGCTCATACGTGCTAGTAGCCCCGACACACGACCCTTATCGGGCAATCTGCCTGACTGCTTGATGCTGGCCTCTACTGGGACCGTTTGGAGACTGTTCCTGATGTCCGCTGCTCCGTAGGCTCACCCGAAAGTGACGCTTGCACCAAGCTATGTTGTCGAACAGGGCATTCTATTCCCATGGCCATCACCCCCGTGGGCAGCTACTGTCCGTTCGCACATTCCTCTCTGCCTAACTTGGAGCCGTTTTCTTGCTGTAATGAACGCACTCAGTAGCCGTCGGCAGTGCCTTCCGGGCAATGGCTGAACATAAAGCCCAGTGACTTTAATGCAATGTGTATCTGCTTCGGAGTCAATACTCAAGAGATTGTTTCTCTATGCCTACGCATAAACAGGCTATACGAAGAGCTTCCCCGGAAGACTCGGACTCAGATTCGACAGCGACGTCCTCCTCCTCGGACTCATCGTTCGACGAAGATGCGGTCAATGCTAGACTATCTCCCAACTGGTGCTGCTACCGAGCCATCATTGGCAAATGGGGATTCCGACTAGACACATGTCGCGACGTCAAACGTTTCTACCAGCGGTATTGGGACGGACTGGTAGCTCAAGGTTGCACGATATCTGAAACAGACTGGCCTGGCTATCTACGCGCATGCAACGGTGGAGGCGACGACGATCTCTGCAAAGATGCCGGTTTGGTCAGTAGCCATATTACGGTCGTTTTCGTGGCTCACTTGTATATGTACATTCAGCCGGACAACCTCTTTCGTGGCAGTCGCTGTTCAGATGGAGCGCAGGTGGTTATCAAAGCTGTCAATATTCGCAGCCGTGAATATGAGATTGTCCGATATTTGTCTAGTCCAGCGTTGCGAAAGCACCCCATGAATCATTGCATTCGTAAGTTTAAACAGCACACAGCCATGGAAGTAAACCAATAACTACGCAGCTGTCTTGGCGTTTATAGAGGTGCCACAAGATAACGTAGTATTCATCGTCATGGAAGAATGGTCCCCTCACCTCGAATCTGATCCGCCTTTTACCCTACGAGCTTTCCTAAATACATTACGGCAACATCTAGAGGTTCGTATCAATCTCTCAGGCATGACGTTCTCATTATGTATCTGCCATCCCAGCATCTGACATTCATGCATGCACATCATGTTGTCCACCTTGATATTTGTCTACGCAACATCCTGACCAACAATGAAAACCGCTATGGATGCATTGACTTTGAAAACAGTCGCCGCTTTGACGAGACACCTTCCCCGCGAATCTTGGGTCATCGTGGGGCAGAGACGCCGCCGGAAGTGGAACGGGGTCAATGGAGCGACCCGTACAAAATTGATATCTGGGCATCCGGAATATTGATGCTACGAGCCTCAACAGTAAGTTCAAATTAGTTGGCGTTGTACAAGTAGCTAACACGGGGGTAGCTCACAGGGTATGAGGTTCCTGAGATGTGGCATGTTCTGAGGCCAATGTTGCATGACGACCACACCCGACGACCTACCGCTAGAGAAGCACTGAAAGCTTTCAACGCCATGGTTCACGCGATAGGGAACGAAAGACTTGATAGCTGCCACCCGTAACAGGTCCCGACAAGGTCCAAGTACGCCCAACCGATGAATGGCTGAAATAGATGTAACGAGTACTAATACTACAATACACGATTGAATAAAACGAAGCAAAACGATGAGAACACAATGCGTGATAATCAGTCCGTTCCATCACCAGGCGGCGCTGCCGTAGCCTCCTCCAGCTTCCGACGTTTCCGCTCCAGGTACCGTTCTCGAGCACTCTTCACCGAATCTTCCGTATTACGCTTTGTTACCACTCTGTTAATGCTCTCCTGCTCCCGCTGCTCCTTCTCTTTGAGCAGCCGTTCACGTTCCTCCTCCATTTGTTTCGCAACTTCTCGTGCACGACGCTCGTTTATCTCCCTTCGGCTCGCAGCGCTGCCAACGGCTCGGTGAACCTGCACTTCTTCCTGATTGTCGGTCTGCTTTTTCATCGTCTGCAGCCCCAACCGCCTCGTGTTGGGTGCAGAAAGGTTAAGTCCAGCAGAGAGCAGCTCGCGCTTGTCGACGATCTGATTATCGTCGTTCAGCTCAACATCCTTGCCCGCTTCCTTGGCTATCCGGGCGAGTTCAAGGTCGGACTTCGACGTGAAGTCCGGAGGCTTGGTGATCGTGAGGTTTGGCCCTTGTGGTCCGATGGGTGCCTTGACTTGTGAAGTCGTGGCAGCTACTGTCTGCTCATGCTGTTGCTCTGACTCCTCGAGCAGCTTGCGGTAGAAATGCGCCATCCCGGTACCAACGCCCTTGTTCTTCTTCTTCTCCATTTCTTCCCGTGGATAAGTGAACACAGATCTGATCTCAGGAATTCGCGAATGTACATACCTTCTCGCAGTTTCTCTTCCTCTTCTGCTCTTCGCAGTTCCGCAATCTGGTCCTTGTACGCTTGCGTAACAAAGGCCTCTTTATCCCTGAATTGGTCTCCTTCCGCCTCGCGCTCCCGCTGGATCATCTTCTCCTCTGCACGGAGGTGATCAAGCCTACGCGTCGCGGCGGATGATAGCAGACTACCAATGTATTTGGGCTGTCATGGCCTTTTGTCAATCAGTGCTCATGAAGAAGCCAGGGTGATCTGTGACAAGGAGGCATGCTCACCTTGCGCTCTTTCGCATCAGTCTCCTTTGCCTCCTTCTGCCGTAGCTTCGCCTCCTGCATCTTGTCCCACACCTCGTCATACTCGAACACCGTCGAGTCGACCTTCATTTCTGACTCTAGTCGCTTCTTTGTCGCCTTGGACATATCGACATTCTGCGCTACCAGCTTCTTGTTGACCGCCGCCTTACTGTTGACCGAAGCTGTGGGGGCGGCATCGACAGGTTCGTCGTCATCTAATGATGCGAACGCTGCAGACCGCTTGAGAGGGGGGGCCTCGCCTGCGAGCTTTACCGCTTTGTTTTTGTTGTTAGCAAGAGAGAAAGACACTTTCATGATGGTTGTAACACAGAACGAGAGCTTGAAGTCGATACAGATCCGAATCGGGCAATCTTCGAAGCGCTCTTGTAGACGCCCGACGCGGCGGTCTTGCGCCACAGACGCGTTCCTTGCTCAGGCGCATGATTCCTGGCTGCATCCATCTAGTCCACTTCTAGTACTATAAAACCACTTACGATCTACAGCTTTCTGCTTACTTCCGCCTTTCTTCACGATGACGGTGCGGCAAGTTACTGGCTGGCCACCTACTGATTGAATTGCTAAAACATAAGCCCAGGATCTCACGTACTGCTATCTGCATATGACAAAACATGACATCGAAGTCATAGACACGATAGGCACCTCTGATTACCTGAAGGGAGAGATATCGGACGATGGTGACTGGCGCCATCGATATAGCTTTGAATTGACTGACACCATGCCCCAGAAGTTGACATTCCTCCACATATGGTTCCGCCTAATCCGGAGGATTCAGACGGTGCGTCTCCTATTCAGAACGCAACATATTACGCTTAGTCACTGCATTGCGTAGTGCTACCCTCGCAGGTACACCCTTCATATCCCTTCGGAAACCCGTTGCACATCAAGCATCCCGCCGCCAAACCCCGCCGACCGTATGACCCAACGTCACGCGCACTCTTCGAAGACATGGGGTATGCGGGGGGAGGGGTGAACGGCTCACTGAGGTGGAAAGACCTTGCACTCGACATCCTATACCCGGTTGACGAAGCGCGCGAGGAAGCGGAGAAGGCCGCGCAGGCGAGAAAACTGGCCAGCGGCGTTAGTGCCAACCACCATCCTCCACAGTCAGGTCCAGTGGTGCAGCCTATGGCGGAGGAGGAAGAGGAAGAGGATCCCGAAGAGAATGAAAACGACGAGAATGAGGAAGATGAAGAAGAAGACGAGTCCGGTGCCGAGGAAGAGGACGAGTAGGGCAACACACTTATTTGGACTATCATGATCATGGACGTTTGTATTGTCATACACTGCTTAACTACGAGCAGCTACAGCCGATACCAGGGCATCCCCAATGTCACTATTCAGTAGATCCTTGACATCACCCTCCTGTTCGACCGCCCATTCGTATGCATCGAGGAGCAACGTGTCCGTGAGAGGTACGAAGTGTGCGCCAAGAATTCTGATTATGTTACTGACACGGGAAATAGCAGCGCGCGTCGCATCATCGATGTCCTGCCAATCAATATATTAAGCCAGGCCGGCATGCGCGATGTGCGCAGCATGTATGCGTACGTCGTTACGATTTGAATACACTGCCTCGGCATCGAATGCATCTTCTCCTTCCTGCTCATTTTGCTTGAGGTGTTTGCTGACCCAGATGTAGCCATTCAATCCCAGAATCAGGTCCACTCCACATGGCAGAGTTATGAAGTGAGACTTGAGCCGTCGTATCAGCGCTGGTGGGACAGTAATCAGTTGGCCATTGCGCAACTGCATTCCAGTATTCGGTCAGCGATTTGCGCACCCAATAACTACTCGCGTGAAACGTACCTTCCCATATCTTAGAGAACGCGTATGTAAGGACATCGCGCCGTCAGCAAAGAATGCTTGCACTTCGGCGACAAGCAAGTCCCCCTCCTCGAAGAATGTGCGCATTTGTAGTTCATCACTTTCTAGTTTCCTGCGCTTCAGGGTCACGGTTTAGATACACGATGTTTAATTATCTCCAGCGGGAGTAACTGACTTGGACGCCACCAGGCAGGTTGACGGATGACAACATCAAGACGGCATCTTGTCTCGAGTTTGCGTCCACTTTCCATCTTCGCGGTTGGACCTGCACGGTCTGAGTTAGCGTCGGTGAATGCAACATCTGAACAACTGGCGCACCTCTGTGATTCTCCCCACGACGAGGTCCCCAACTTCGGGGCTATACCTGAGTAACAGCGTCAGTCGTATGGAAGCTTTGGCGTACCAAAACACGACACCTGGCTCGAATTGCACGAACGGAGATTAGTTTGTTAACGCGCTCTATGGTCCCGGCGACGGATGCGATGACTTCTTCGTTGTCTACATAAGTCCCATGTCCACTGTTAAACAACAACAGAACTCAGAAATTCTAAGGCAAACGTTCTGCAGCTCAACTGACCGCATGAACGCATGCGAGGAGGTTATGGGCTCGCCAGGGCAGGTCAGCGTCTGGGTACCCTCGGCGAAGTCCTCATCGTCGAGGACCATGTCGTCCTCGACATCTGGATGATGCCTGGTCGCTGAGTATATATCATTATCTTGCGCTGCCACCGGGAAAGATGCAAAGGTGATCATGACAAACTCGAGAATAGACTTTAGGAGATCAAGCGCTGGTCTGTACGCATGCCGATCGAGTGTCTCCGGCGAGCGCCCGTTGTAATTGAGGTCAACTTCAAGAGTATCGCGACTCCAGTCGAGCTTGGCACATACTTACTCGCTCGGCCCCAGAAACAGAAGGAGAAGTAGCACTTCCGTGATACAACGCATGGCCTCAGGCAACTTCGACCGTCGCCGCATCAATGGCCCTGAAGAGAGCTACCCTCCCGTCTTCGAGGTCGAAGACGACGAGCCACCTCGCGTACGCTCAGTACGGCAAGGGCGAGCAGCAGAGGATATACGTCCCATATGTGCGAGCTGATGGGATTACCGACTGCCGCATTGACTGATGAGCATCTCCCTCAGACCTAAAAGCCGGACTAATCAGCCAGGCAAATGGCTCCGCATACATTGAGACTGAACGCACGAAGATTGCCTGCGCAGTGTACGTACGATGAGATTTCACAAGACATGCTTGACGGGACGCCGTCGCAGATATGGTCCCCGACAGTCAAAAACGACTGTGTATAACGAGAACGGACGTCTGAATGTGGAGGTCAAATTTGCACCGTTCTCTTGCACCCGTCGGAGAGTGCCCATCCGTGTATGTCTTCTCTCATATCTCCTTCCAACGCTAGCAAGCCTACATCCGTTAGGTAGGATGCAGAGGATCGGTCGGTTGCAATGCAAATCCACCAAGCTCTACTACCTGCCGTTAGATTGGAATTGCTTCCCAAATCGACGATAGACATCTTCATCACCGTCATAGAGAATGACGGGATCGAAGGCTGCATTGCCTCAGGGTCGGTTGCGGCAAGCGCAGCATTGGCAGATGCTGGAGTAGAAATGCTCGGTCTTGTTATGTCATGTGCAGCTGTAAGCCAGCATGCCAAAAGATATCGGTACATTGCTAACAGATCGGGCAGTCAACAATAGGAAAAGAGATGTGGTTGGATCCCACTGAAGACGAGGCTCAGTCGGCATCGGGCAATCTGATCTTCGCCGGCATACCCGCTCTCGGAACAATTACGAACATTTGGCAAAGCGGTCGTATGTTGCCAGAGCAGGCATTCCAGGTAAGCTACTCTCACAGTGTTTATTCTAACCGATCATACTCATCCCTGTTTCATATTGCAGTGCATTGAAGCATGCCAAGAACGATGCGCAGACATCCACGCCGTTGTGGCACAGGCACTACTTGACAAAGCCAAGATTCCGTAAAAGAGCCTGGAGTTGGTCACTGTACCGAGCTACAAGACGCAAGTCCCGGATCCTTCGTCACACGCATGGGGCTGCAGCCTCTCTATATTTGATGCGAACACTAGACCGAATCAGTGATAGGGCTGAGGCGCTAGACCAGAGAGGCAAAGATTCTGCTGCGGATCGCCAGTGTCTATCATGCATTCCTCTTGAGCGCAGTGCCTTCTGCGCAATGTAATTGTTTGATTCCACCTTTCCGCAAGCGGCATTTGATAGTGTCCTCGTACACGTGTGCACGAGATTATTCGCGAGATCACCGGCGCCAACTTGTGCGGTCTGCTTGCCAACATTCTCTCCGTAGTTCTACGTGACAGACCATCTCCGGTCTACGATATCCTCGCTCGTTTCCAAACGCGACCATTTGTGATCACGCTACGTATCATCCTATGACCTCTTCGCCGCCGAAGGCGCTGTTTGATGCTCTAAAGTCGCCGCTGAGTCCTCGCTCTGCCAATACGTATGCCTCGCTTAGGTCACCGCGGGCCTCGCACGACTCGGACGACTCGTTGAGGGAGCTCGAGTTTTCTGAGGGTCCTCTGCTCGCGGAGGTGCCAAGCTCCTCTCGTGCGCGCTCGTACTCCATCTCCGGATTCAATTTCGAGCGCGACTTGTTACCGCTCAGCGCGAGTCTGAGTGAGCCAGAAAACGTGCGCGGAGAAACACAGCCGAAGAACATCAGCCTGATAAATGGTGCGTATTCTTCGTACTAGGCGTGAATCGTGCTCATGTGCAAGCCATTCAGGCATTGCGCTCATCGTCGGTCTGCAGATTGGGTCGGGCATCTTGTACGTCTTGGCGTGCTCTACGTTCGTAATCAATTCTAACAATATATGAAAGCTCGTCGCCAGGCGTGGTTGTTGCCAACACACAAAGCGTAGGGGCGAGTTTGTGTGTGTGGTGTGCGGCGGGACTACTGGCGTGGACGGGAGCAAGCAGCTTTGCGGAGCTGGGATCGTCGATACCCGTGAACGGGGGTGCGCAGGCGTACCTCCAATACGCATACGGCCCACTCGTTTCATACCTATTTACTTGGACAGCAATTTCCGCGCTGAAACCAGGTAGGTTTGCATTCGTTGCCGCGTGCATGAATGTTCGCTAATGTATGCACGTAGGCGGCAATGCCGTGATTAGCCTCATCTTCGCCGAGTATCTCAACCGTCTCTTCTGGCACAGTACAAGCGCTGAGGTATCGCCGGATGATATTCCACAGTGGGCAATCAAACTCACTGCGGTTGCGGCAGTCCTCGTGGTCTCCATAATCTGTGTGGCTACCCCGACGCTGGGCACACGGACCGCAGTGGTGTTCACCACAGTCAAAGTGAGAGGAACTCGCCATGCACTGTATCGCTGACCTTACAATGTTTGCAGATTGTCGCCTTGGTGCGTGACTGTGAAGTGCGTAGTTTGGTTCTGTAGTTCACATGCGCCGCGCAAAGATCTCCATCACCATTCTCGGACTCGTCCAACTAGCAAGAGGGCATGCATCTACCTCCCTTACGGAATCTTTATTTGCAGGCTCAAGCACGAGCCCATCGTCGTACGCACTAGCACTTTATTCCGGCCTTTGGGCGTTCGATGGGTGGGACCAGGCAAACTACGTCGGAGGTGAAATGAAGAATGCGACGAAGAACATTCCCCGAGCAATCCATTCGAGTATGGTGATTGTGATGGTGCGCATATCTGCTCGATTCTTTCTGGCGCAAGTATTCATTACGAACGGAGTAGGCACTATTTTTACTCGCGAACCTTGCATATTTTGTCGTGCTAGACAAGGTTGGATGCATCAAACATGCAATTACGATCGAGTCTAACAAAAACTCCAGGATACGGTAGGGCGCAGTAACACCATCGCCCTAGACTTTGGGCGTGCACTCTTCGGTCCCGCAGGCGGCATTGTGTTTGCGCTAATGGTCGCTATTTCATGCTTTGGCGCACTCAATGGTACCGATCGCGCTTTCCCGTGGTTCCTTCAGTGTTTCATAGTATCTTTTCTAGGCTCGTCGTTCACCAGCTCCCGTCTCATCTACGTAGCGGGTCGCGAGGGATACCTTCCTGCCCTGTTCGGACGGATGAATAAGTCGTTAAAGACACCATTGAACGCGATGTGTCTGCAAGCAACGTTGACGATCGCTTTCATTGTAATCGGCGGCGGATTCCGCTCGCTGATCAACTTTGCCGTTGTCTCGTCGTGGGCGTTCTATTTCCTCACCGTTAGTCATCTCTGCAATTCACTTCTGGCATTCATTTGATGTTCTGTGTCAAGGTGCTAGGAGTGGTGATATTACGCATCAAGGAGCCCATGTTGGAACGGTTGGTTTGCTGAGACATGTGCCGAGAAGAATGCGTGCTGACCAAGTGGACAGCCCGTACAAGACATGGATCACAACACCGTTGATATTTTGCGCTGTACGTGCGCCGCCGGTTCATTGAAACGTCAGCCCAATCTCACGCTGTCATGTTACGCTGTTACAGGTGTGTCTGTTCCTGCTTTGCATGCCGGTTATTGCTGCGCCACTCGAAGCAATGGCAGTTCTCGGTAAGCAGACGTCAGGTGTCTTGAGTGGTGATCGTCTTGATAACCAACTATACGGATTAGGGTTTGTCCTCGTAGGTATTCCGATTTACTACATCACACAACGGAGCGCCCCCACATCCGGCTTCTTCGGTGAGTGTGGCGACCCAGTGTGCTGGAGCTACGCTAAATGGTAGACCCCTTCGACAGCGGTGTTCACGGATTGCTTCGCGCGGCTGCGCGGCAGACCCACGCCAGGCGCAGGCTGGGAAGCGGTGGCGACCGAGGGCGACGAGCAAATGGAAATGGCTGAGCCGACTTCACGGACGTCTCGTTCATGACATAGATGCGCACGAGACGTACTTCTGCATTTCCATGTTACCTCCATCGATGAGTCATTTGCGCGGGACCTTCCCATCGTCCGCACGTGCGAATACGCTGTATGATAGAGCTTCTCTAATGCCGGGGAAACGGGCGTGTCGCAGAAGCACCGCTGTGCGCGCGTGTATACCTCCTGTGGACGGCCTGTGCAGCGCGCTGCTGCCTCTGCGTGACAGACGATGTAAGCTGGTGTCGGCGCCGAGTGCCGAGACGGCAATCGTAGCACAATCGACCGCTTTAGGCAGCTCGGTCGCCTCAGAAGCTTACTCATCGCGTCTCCTTGCTGGTTGCGCGATTTACTGGAGTTTCACGTACGTGTATATAAGACAGCGATTGCATACAGGTCACCATCACATCTGTTCTACGTACCGGACTGCACCTGTAATTTTCCACAATCGGTGTGTTGATCATATTGCTGGCAACCCGTGAGGAGACTGAGTCGCCGCCGCGATTGCTAGGATTGACGAGATGGTATGCATCCAATCTCAGCTAGCAATGCGGGACTGATCGGTCGTGTAGTCTGCCCATACCTACAAGTTTGACGTCAAGGTGAGCACATGTGAGTCGCATTTGCAAGGATCCTTGCTAAGGGCGCGCTAGATGACCTGCGCTGGCTGCTCCGGGGCCGTCGAGCGTGCGCTCAAGAAGGCCGAGGCGGATGGTACGTGGCATCGAGAGGGCACTTCTTTCCTATCGGAGCGCTCAAGTGTCTGCACAGGCGTTACTTCGTACGACGTGAGCCTCGAGAAGCAAGAGGTCATCGTGAAGGGCACAATCCCCTATGACACGCTGCTGGAGAAGATTAAGAAGACGGGCAAGGAGGTGCGTGTGTGGTTGCAGCGCGTCAGCTGCGCATGGAGCTGACGAACATGCCTTGCACAGGTGCGCTCAGGGGAGACGATAGAATAGAGGCTCGTTTTAAAGCATGCCGCGTGGTTACTGGTGCTGTATGATATCATTTAGCAGGGTGACAATTTCATAGCTTTGTTTACGAAAGTGCGATAGATGTGAGAACGACAGGAAAAGCCGCGAGTAGGAATATCAGTGCCCGAAGACAGCGGCTGGGTATAAGGCTCGGTGATAGAGGTAGCGAGCAGGAAGGAGAGCGACTATTCCCTATGTCAGCGGGAGGCGGCCGACCATGGGCGCTTACGCACCTCTGCCGGCTGCCGTTCAGCAGCAAGAATTTCCTGCCATGTCCTCCTCTCTTTCCCGCTTCCACAGCCGTTCCCCATGCCCACTGGCGACCACGTCGCCCTTCACAACCTGTACAGTGGTTACGCGCTTATCCACTCATCCGACCTCCCGTCCTCATCCCGCCTGGCCGCCGTCCCAACTCTCGCTTGTCTAGATCAAACCGCGTGAGCGGATTTCGCGGCCGCACATACCTTGGCATCGGAGGGACGGCTGGTGTTTCCGCGGTCTGTTATCACGGCCTACGTTGCTTCGTACACGGCCTAAGATTCGTTCATGGCCTCGCAAGCTGCTTCTCCGGCGACAACCTTGACTGCATATCCAACCACCCCATATTACGCCGACGACGTCGAATGGATCACTGCATACCTCGACATTCATGTTCTCAGCGATGCGAGCATGGTATATGCATACCTTCTGTGGATCGCGCTCGCCATTATCGTGGTCACCTTCGCCGCACTCCACCTAGCCGGCATGAGAGGAGGGTACCTTGGTGCGTACTGGACGAAATGGTCAGTCCGCCGGAGAACCTGGCGAAAGAAACATGCACTCGCCGAAGCCAAGCGCAGGGGCGACCCCCATAGACAACCACTGCCGCTTCCCTCTAACGCGCAGCTCCTCACTCTCACCTTCATTGTATGCGCTACCCTAGCCCTCGCTTTCATCGGCCCAGACTACTTTGCGCCCGGAGCAATGCTATGGAATGTGAAAGATACTCCAGTGGCACATCTCCGGCAACGTGCGCCCGATCCTTCTTCGCTTACCCAGTATCTCCCCGACTACACTATTGGGAAAGCTTGGTGGACCTCCGGTAACAGGACCGGCTTGATTGCTTTTGCCCTCTTCCCTCTATGTGTACTATTGGCTCTCAAGGCACCCCCCTTTGCGGTGCTCTCCCTGTCTTTCGTCGTTCAACTCTACTTCGACAAACTATCATGGCTACACAAATGGACTGGCCGTCTTATTTGGTTCTTCTCTGCACTCCACGTCGCACTCTGGAGCGTGCAATTGTCGGTAGAACGCAGGGACAGCACCGGAAAGATGGTGTATATATATGCGTGGGACTTCAGGAACTTCATTTACGGGTGGATTGTAAGTTTTTGATCTACCTCTTCCTCGGTTGGTACGAATGACCCCACAGGCGTTTGGTTTCCTAACACTGCTAATTGCATTGTCATTGCGGCCTATACGACAATACCACTATGAAGCATTTTACTTCCTGCACGTCCTTCTTGTACCACTTACCCTCATATTTTCTGCAATGCATCACCCGGCCGTGTGGTGGTGGTGCTGGGCCGCTCTCGCATTGTGGATTGGTGAGCGATTATGGCGCTCCGTATGGTGGCTCTCGACGAACAGCTATCTCGGCGGCATGCTTCCCGCGGCATCCTGCCAGAATTCGACCAAATCGCCGACGCGAAACGCACCCACTCGATCGGAGGCATGGGAGATGGACCACCTCAACTCCCCCACGTCGGCGTACAACGTCCGCGCGGTCCCGAAACTCGAAGTTGACGTGCACGCCGCACGTGCACAGACGAAGATTGCGTTTGGCGCGTCCGGGCAGTATGTGCCCCCACCGGGCTTCGCGTATGCGGAGCTGCTGCCCGGGCGCACGGTGCGCCTGCGGCTGATCACGCCCGGGTACCTTCCTTGGGCGCCAGGGCAACATTTCCTCCTGCGCGTGCCGGCGGTGTCTCAGTATACGACGCACCCGTTCACAAACGCAACCGTGTGCGACCAGGAAGCACCGACGGACGAGGGCCGCGAGCTTGTGTTTCTGATTCGCGCGAAGAACGGGTGGACAAAGCGCCTCTGGGATACAATTGCGCAGCAGGCGGCGCAGGGGCAGCGCGCCATGCGCGGCGAGCAGCCGCCTCTCGGGTACGATATGCCCAACCGGGGCGTACTCATGCGCGCATCCGTCGATGGGCCATTCGGCTCGGCAGCGAGGGCGAAGTGGGGCGCGTACTCGACAGTGCTGCTCGTTGCGGGAGGATCAGGGATCAGCTTTGCCTTGTCTGTGCTCCAGTTCTTGAGTCTTTGTTTATCAGGGAGGGATGGCTGGTTCCTGGGTGGACGAAGAGGAGGATGGGGCCAGCCAGGGTTCCAGACGCGGCGAGTCCGCTTGGTGTGGTTAGTGCGCGAATTTAGTAAGTGGTTATATGCGCGCTCTTCGAGTATACGCGTTTCACTAATGCGTCTCATCAGGCCATATACAATGGTGTGCGACATTACTGAGGCGGTGCATGGCGATGGTACCAGCCCCTGAGCTGCAAATAGACATCTTTGTTACGAACGCGAAACCTTTAGCGCAATCCGCACCTCAATCCAGCCAATTAACGGCCCTCGTGCGCGAACCCATAGACGAGGACGGGTTCGTGCCGCCCGTGCCACAGTTTGCGATCGAGGATCACGGGCGCTCGCCAAAGTCTCGCAGAAACTCGGTGTCGTCCGTAGAGAGCGATGCTGAGAGTTTTGTTGACCTCAGCTACTACGCGGGCGACTTCAATGAGGAGGGTGGAGAGCTCGGCCACGGGGAACACGTCTTGGACTTGACGAATTTTGAGGGAGACGATGACACGGCTATGATGGGAGAGGACAAATTCAATCTATCTGTGAAGAGAGAGGGTAGACTCCGACGCGCGGCATCGCGGGGAGCTGCGGCGCTGCTGTCTGGTCGAAAAAGGGCGTCAGACAATGCAAATGCGGATGCAAACGCTTCAGGCTCGTCACAAACACAGAACCCGTCTACCGTGCGGCTAGTGACGGCGCCGCGACACAGTGAAGAGGAATGGACTCCGGTTTCGCTCATTGAAGAAACACCCCGCGACGACTCCCTACACCCCCCGGCGCAAGGCTACGGGGGCGCAGATTATTCTCCACCATCACCGATTTCTCCTATATCTCCACTCTCCGCGAGCTCACAGCGCACCCTGGTCGTTCCCGATTATGCTGCACCGCCCAAGGCGCGAATGAGCGGGAGCAGCTCTCCAGCGGGCACGTTCATGTCTCGGCCAATGTCTACTGCTTCGCAGATCAGCATATTCTCTGATGCGGGCAGCCTGGCAGCGCTTGTATCCGAGATTGACGTCGGGCAGGGCCGAGAGCATCTGAGGCTCGATCTGGACGAACAGGAACTCCAAGACGTCGGCCTCGTGGCGGAACATGCCCGTCCAGGCAAGCCGAAACTCGACCGAATACTCGCAGATGAAGTTGCGCGGGCCAGCGGTCCAATCATTGTTGGCTGTGAGTCGGTTGTCCCGCAGAAGGATCTTCTCGCCTATTGATCTTCTTGATCCTGCAGGCTGCGGCCCTCTTTCCCTCAACGCCGTTATGCGCAAGAATATCGCTGCTCAGATCGATCCCGAGCGGATACGACGGGGAGACATGAGCGGCTCAATTACGCTGTTTTCAGAAGATTTTGAGTATTGATACACAGGTCTATGGTCACACATATGGACACGATTGTCTGCTTCTTGCACTGCTTCACCTTAGCTGAGGGCTAGATGCCGTCACCTCATTGGGCTGGGCTTCATCACTTCGTCACGGACACATTCAATATTCACAAGCTGTATTTTTAGTTGCCGTAACCCAGAGATTACGTATAATCTATACACTTCCAGCCTAGCCACTAAGCGATCGAAACCATGCTCAAACACTCTATACAATACATTCAAGCAGATCGGACCAGGTTGCAGACTGAAATCTCCCTTGACTGTCGCTTTATTTACTCTGCTACGACAGCACGACATAATCGAGCCCTAATTGCTACAATATACTAATGCGCACATAGCACACACAACGCCGCGTTTGCGTAGACTCGAGACCGGACTCCACGATCGAATAGCCACTGAAGTGCGTGCGAACATTCAGGCTATAGCGAGCGTGGACGTACGAGCGTTGAGAGGGAATGATTGTCAAAATTTAGAGGATTTCTAATCTGCAGCCAGCATTTTGAACATCACAAGCCGACTGAGCCGGATCCTATCGAGTCTCTGCGAGCCGGACGCGCCATATCACGATCACGTGGTCAATACGCGTCGCGTCACTACTAACTCCGAAGGCCACAAAATGTCGCGTACGTGACAAGTGGATCTTGCTATCACGGTCACGTATTAATAATATTCATTTTCTCATCTACGAAATCACAACATGCTCATACGACTTGTTGTGGTCTGTGTTGAAACAATCATGAAACGAGTGAATTCAACATCGCGTTTGGATCCGTTTACGATGAGGGATGGCGGTCAAACGCGTGAGGTACCGTACAGAAATTTGAACGACTAAATACCATTTCGCTCTCGTACCATTTTTGGCTCCATCGTACCCGACTCCCGACGCGCGCGCGGCATTCAGGCACGCGCGAGCGGCGAGCTCGCTCACAACAATTCTAAGTTCTAACAGTCCCTTTGCTCTGCTCGATCGTAATTGTCTACATTTGCATAACATGCACTGCTATAATACCGGCTTTGTCAACCATAACGCTCTTTGTATGCTGAATATACAGTAAGTGCATGCCGCTTCAAAAACAATCTGAACCATACATACACCAAAGCCCTCGTCATCACTTCGAACGAGCGACTTGCTGAAAGCTTGAATATGTTCATTGAGCCACTTCTGTTCGTCCTCGGGCCCCGTGGAGTGTGGTGTGTGAATATAATGCAGATCCCTCAACTTGATGAGAGGTCGTTGATCGGGGGGAGCGTCATGGTCTTCATAACCATAACGACAAGATCCAGGACGCGAATGGTGACACGTTGATCATTTTTACAGGGACCTCAAGTTCAGGACACGATCTATGGCGCGTGACGACTTGTTCAAGCCTTCAAGGAGGATGCCGGCGGTATGTACCTGGGACATGCAGAATCCCTGATCTGGTTTTGCTGTTTAGGACTATTACGATGTTTGAAGTAACGATCCACGGGTTTATTGAAGTGCAGCTCGTTGCACCAAAGAGAAAGCGATTGAGAATGTTGGCCAGACGTCGATCGTTCGATCACTGTTCGATCAAACGCAGATGCATCTTAGACGCGCAACCGAGTTAACCCAAGGCCTGCAGTCGCTGCTAAGTTGACCAAGTCCACATTGCTACTCCCACGTCTTCGAGACTTTCTGAGGCCTCTGCGCCATCGCCCAACGCCTTTTTTGCGGCGCCGCTCTCAGATGATAATGGCTACAATGCAGCAGCCCATAGTAGTCCCGGAAGGATACACCCTGCACACGGAGAACTCTTCCAGCATTCTCCTGCCGCCAGACAACCAGGCGTTCTTGAATCCTGTCCAGGAGTTTAACCGTGATCTGAGCGTTGCGTGCATTCGGACATGGAGTGACCTCATTAACGAGGAGAAGGAGAAGAAGTGGCGGCAAGGCCAGGAAAAACGGGCAAAGAAGCCTCAAAATGTGAAGGGACCGAAGTCCAAGCGAACTAAGAGTGAGTTGGTGGCCTTCAGTGGAATATATGGCTTATAAATAAACAGCAATATTCGGTAGCCGGTGACGGTGCTGCCTCAACTACGACAGAAGGCACAGCTGCAGAAGAAGTGATTGATAGAGCAACCAATGCAGAGCTGGATCCATCGGCTGAAGCGTCCACCACAGAGGCAGCTTCCACGGAAGCCAAAATTGAGAGGCAGAAGGAGGTATGCCCTTTATGAACGTAAGCAGCAGAATGAATTGATCCAGAATACCCTAGTATCGGCCGTACAAAGGTGTGATCCTCGAAGCGCTCTCAGCAACCGGGCTACGCTCCATCCGATATGCCAAAGAAATCCCACTTGTCAAGTACGTGTCATTCATTGTGGGCAATGTCGTGTGCTCATCGGGGCTGTAGATACGTGATTGCAAATGACCTCTCTCCTACAGCGGTGGAAGCAATGCGCAAGAACGTCGAAATTAACGGACTGGTGGGACAAGATGCGCCACAGCAGGAGAGCACGGCAGGTACACCTCACAATGGAGTCAGAAAGCCAATTCCTCCGAAAGTAAGGGTGAACGAAGGAGATGCATGGTACGTTTGTGTTCGTGCGCAAGAACGAGGAGAGATTTTCACGTCACGTTGCAGCGCATTGATGTACAACCATCGAGCGGAAAAGGATCGCGTCGACGTTGTCGATTTGGATCCGTACGGGACGGCCGCGCCGTTCATTGATGCTGCTGTTCAGTGCGTCAACGACGGAGGTGAGCTGCTATCGTCATGCTGGCATGTGTGAGCTGACGGTTATGTCGGTAGGCTTACTATGCGTTACATGCACCGACCTATCGGTATTGGCTACACTCAATTATCCAGAAAAATGGTGCAGTGTTCTGTCTTCGAAGACCAATGCGATGGTCTTGATAAAATCCCTGTGGCAGCTTTTCGAACTATGGCGGCGTGCCTGTGAAGGCGGAGTACTGCCACGAAGCAGTGAGCACAAATCCGGTCTTTGTCAACCCTGGTGATTGATACAAGTGTCCTAGGCTCTTCGCCTCGTTTTGCATACAATCGCGACCTCGGCCGCCCGATACGGACGCTATATTCAACCCCTTCTGTCTCTCTCTATCGACTTCTACGTCCGCATCTTCGTGCGAGTATTCTCGTCTGCTAGTGAGGTCAAGAAGGCTCTCAGGCAAGTGTCTCCAGGCTGCATATGCTCAATAACACCGAGTTTTGAGACATCTGGATTATCAGTAAGACGTCTACGTACTACGTCTGCAGCGGTTGCCAGTCATTCTACGGCCAGCCGTTGGGCCGGATGACGGAGAATGTCCATGAAGCCACGGGGAACGTCAATCTCCACTTCAAGGCGCACACAGGGCCGCCTGTCGATAATAAGTGCCCGGAATGTAGCTCCCCTCTGCATGTAAGCGTTTCCTGCTCGTAGTAATCAAGAGCTCGCTGAAAACACCCATCAGGTTGCCGGTCCAATGTGGTCGGGCTCCATACATGATCCCACATTCATCGCAAAGGTACTGGAGCATGTAGAGACGAGCGAAGACAAGTATGGCACGCATGCACGCATGAAGGGCATGCTGACCGTCGCAAAAGAAGTCAGTCATCCAATTTCTATCCACGGAGCGACCGTCCCATGTCTTCCACAGGAGCTGGACACGCCGTTCTATTTCACTCCCTCGAAGATCGCGGGCACCTTCCACTGCACATGCCCCACCCTTGACGAGGTCGCGTGAGTACCTGCTGCACGCCTCTGTGGCTGCTGATAAGCTGAAGGATCGCTGCAGTTCGGCGCTGCTGCACGCAGGCTACCGCATCTCGCGCTCGCATGCGTGTGCAGGCTCACTCAAGACGACCGCGCCACGCGCGGACGTGCACGATGTGTTCCGGTCGTGGATAAAGACGCATCCCGTGCGCATGGACAAGATCTCGGAGACGTCCCCGGCGCACCACCTGCTAAGCAAGGAAGCGAGGTGTGTGCGCGTGCCCGCGGTCGCTTGTAGCAGTTCCCTCACGACCCCACCTACAGAACGGATGCGAACTTCACGCACCACCCTGATTCAATAACGGCTTCATCCAAGGTCAAGCTTGTGCGGTACCAGGCGAACCCCACGCCTCACTGGGGCCCAGGCAAGAGGGCCGGCTCAGGCAAGCGCAAGCGCGAGGGCGAGGATGAATAAACATACGACAATGCAATGCTGTAGAGTATGTAACTACAAATGTACCGACGACACGTATGGGACTGAACGAGACTCCGTGCGAGAATGTCCCGTGGAACCTGCTGATATAGCATATGCTACCTGGATAGATCATACTGACACAAAATGACACAGCGACGGGGACGAAGACGAAGGGCGAGGAATGCGAGAGAAGAGGTCAGTGGCCGAGCGGTAGTGGTTGATTTGCTATCCAAGGGTGCTTCAGCAACTCAGCCGCCGATGGCCGTGCTTCGTGGTTGAGCTCGAACGTAACCTGCAGGAAGTTTTCCGCCTCAGGCGAGATGTCGGCTGGGATAGTCGGCTTCGCTGAAGAGCCGATCTGTGAGGAGATATGAGTGCAGTCCGAGATGACCTATCACGCAGGCCTGTGCGTACCTTGAAGATAGCCTGCATCTGTGTCAGCTGAGCCCATGGATGTTCTCCCGTAAGCATCTCAACGACGAGGCAACCAACACTCCATATGTCAGCCTTTTGAGTGTATGCTGTCTGCTTGACAACCTCCGGTGCCATCCAGAACACTGAACCCTGCAGTGAAGGACGATGCGCCCGGTTACCAGGAAGCAAATCTAGTAGCAGAGCATGTTAGATTTCCCTTCGCTGGTGCATTGGTAATCATATGACTTACTGTCTTCGACTTTCTTGGAAATACCGAAGTCGGAGATCTTGATACCTCCTTTGTTGTCTACCAACATGTTGGCACCTTTGATGTCGCGATGGATGATATCCCGCTCATGCAAGTAGTTGAGGCCTAGGAGGATCTGTCGAACCCAATTTCGCACGAGAGGCTCCTCAAATGCACCATAATTACGCAGCAGAGATGTAACGGATCCTCCAGGAACGTATTCAAGGAAAATATTTAGGTGGTCGTCGTCAATGCATGAAGCTAGAAATACCGCAGCCGTCAGCGAGTGAGGTCCCAGGGATCCTACACATGACCTACAGAGATATTGCACGATGTTCTCGTGCTGCAGCTCTCTCAATAACTCTATTTCTCGTTCAAGAGCGCTGAGCATGCTCTTCTTGCGCTCCTCATTTGGTGCTGATCCTGTGGGCAGCTCGACTTGCTTCACCGCCATCAGTAAGCCCGTTGAAGCGTCCATCCCAAGGTACACTTTGCCGAATGAACCAGCACCGATCAGTGCACCTTTGATCCACTTGATGGTCCTTTCATCTGCGAGAAATCCAATCCGTATCAGCCCGACAATCGCAGAGACGAGAGAATATGGAACGTACGACCCGTCGACGTGATCGCCTTGCCCGGTTCATCGTCCTCCGTTACGGTACCGCCTTCCTCAGTGTCGTCGTCCTCGTCATCCTCGCTCTCTTCCTCCTCCACTTCCTGTATGCTGTGCTTTTCAGCGTCATCGTCCACATCCACCTTCATCCACTCCTCCGACCCGTCCGAATCTACTCTCAGGATACTGCTTTGCCGCCGGCTTTCTACATTTGCAGTGATCTCATCGACGGTCATCAAGCTCGCGGTATCAGAGCGATCCCGCTTGCTGCGCAACTCTGTGATATAACTCATTCGCCTAGAGGCCGTCGACAGCCTCCTGCCATCCCGAGTCGGCTCCAAGTGGCTCAGGCTCGGGTCCAGGTGGCTGGAGTCCAGGTTGAGGGACTCGGACAGCGACTCTGACGGGAACGCAACAGGGGGCAAAATATGCGGGCTAGACAGACGCTTGTACGACTGGTCGTCCTCTCTGGCAAGCGCATCAGACAAGTCAACTGCAGTGCCCTCATCTGTGGACAGCGACAACCTCGGCGCCTCGTGCGATTCTCTGCTCGCGGGTAGTGGAGGGAGCGGCGGCGGGGGAGAAGCGGCCCGATCAGGGAACAGCGTCGATGTCGAGGCCACAGACGCCCTTGGCGACGCACCGTGCTGCGTGTCGATCGTGCTTATGCTGAACCGCGGGGACGACGGGGCGTTCCAGGAGACCGTGCTGTCTCGCCGGTTGGGCATCCCGACGCCGCGCATCATGCTCTGTCTCCGCGTGCGCTCGAGCACCTTCTTCTCCGTGAACGGGAAGTACTCCGCCAAGTGCGTCGTGATGAGCTCGCTGGGCGGTCGCTGCCCGAAAAAGTTGCGCAGCTTCGATGGCCGCTTGCTCGCGTTCACCTTCGTCGGGCTCTGCGTCGGCGACGAGTCCGCCGTCTCGAGCTCCTTGTCGGGAATCTGCACCCCAAGCCCGCTGAGGATGCTGACCGAGCTCGCCCGTTTCATCGCCTTGGTCGCAGGTGTCTGCAAGGCGCTAGGAGCCCTCTCGGGAGAGAGCGTGTTGTCGTCTGGGTCATGATCGCGAGTTACAGATACAGGGCTGGATGATCGTGGTGTTGCGTGGTTCGATCGCCTCATTCTACTGATGAGACGGAGTGTGAGGCCGTTCTCGCGTGACGGGTCATCTGGTGAGGCTTGACAGAACGAAAGCAGTTGCGCCTCGGTCAATGGGGAACCTGGAGGGTGCGTCAAGCTTCGTCGAGGCACTCAGGCTCGCAGACTAACCTGACAAATCGTCCTGTCCACTGAGTAAGTACGCTCCCCAACCATCGACGCTCAATCCGCCGTCTTCGATCTCGACGCGCTCCGTGCCTTCGCCCTCCCTCAGGCTCAGTTTGTTGAATTTCTTCAACGCCCTGGCGAGGACCTCGACGCCGCCCGAGCAGTCTCCGACGTTGATCGTCACGGACTTGCTCTCGTCCGGGAGCGTGAACTTGACGAGCTTCTTCTTCAAATCCTGCAACGACGGCGTTACCGGACGCCCCAGCGTGTTGCCCAGATTCCGATGCGAGGCTAGCGGCGGAGGCGTGCTCGACCCACCACCTCTGCGCTGGGACGTGAACGACTCTGCGATGGGGGACAGCCCGTTCTGCGGATGTGCAGCAAACGGATGCGACGTGTTGCCCGTGGAGGGCCGCGGAGGAAGCTTGACGGGCGGATTAGGCGACGGCACATTCGAGTACGACCCGCTGCGCCCGTGCGTCTGCGAGCCGCCCTCGACGGGCGTGCGCCGCCCGCTCGACTGCGTCGGGAACGGCACAGGAGACTGCGTGCGGAGCTGCGACCGCCCGCTCTGCGTCGTCGGCGTGAGCAGGTTCGAGGCGTGCCCCTGCTGGGGCGAGAACGGCGTGCCCTCCTGCTGGATGGGCGTGCGGCGGCCCGAGAGGGCGCTGGGCGGGAGGGGGTGGCTGCTGTGCGGCGTGCGCGGGTTCGGCGGGAGGGGCGGCTGGCCCTTTGGCGGGGGCGGGAGGGGCGGGAGGTTCGCACGCACGCTGTGCGCGGTGATCGGCGTGCTGCTCGAGGACGTGCCCGCGGGCTGCTGCTGCGAGTGCGAGGGCTGCGGGAGGGGCCGAATGAGCGGGTTGAGCCGCGCCGAGTCCTGTCCGTCGCGGATGATGCGCGGGAGCTCCGGCGACCCGCCCGGGGGCGCCAGGTGCAGCGGGGCCGGGCGCGCGCTCTCGAGACGGCGCGCGTGGGCGTGGGCGCGCGAGCCCCCCGCAGGGTCTCCGTTCATGCTCGGAGTCCGGGCGTGCTCGGGGCCGCGCGGGCGGTTCATGATGGACGCGAGCGCGGCGCTGGCGGCGGAGCAGCGCTGGCGGAGGGCCTTGACGGCGTTGAGGATGCGGAGGCGGTCGCCGACGCTGGCGATGCCCATCTCCTTCAGGGTGAGCTGGTCGAGCTCGAGCAGGACGTCGCGGCGGATGTCGTGCTCCCTGAATGTAGTGGCATGGTGTCCGCACTTGATGTCAGTGAGCCAGCGCGCGACGTGCGCGTCGGACCAGGTGCGGAGGAAGTCAGGGTAGGACATGCCTGCGGGGGGCTCGAGCGCACTGGCGGGCAGCACCGCCGTCGTATGGCCGTTCGCGAGGGCGCCATTCGTGAGGGCGCCATTCACCGGGCGCGGCGCAGCAAGGGTGGGTGATGTCGGCGACGATGCGGATGAGGAGGGGTCGTCATATGGCTGGAGGGAGCCGTTGGCCGCAAAGACGGCTGCCATCTCGGCCGTGCAGTCGTTCTAGCTCTAGCACAAGAAATCAGAGCCTGCAAGAGTAGCCTCGCGGTCGGGCGGTCGTCGCGTAGTTACGCACAAGTGCAGGCGTCAGTGCTCGCCTCGAGCCGACCAGATATCGCGCATCTCACGCACGCAGGGACCAGAGTAGCTGTGCGCGGGCCAAGGCGCGGACAAGGCGTAGACAGGAACTCAACAATTGCAGTCCCGGGCACAATGAGGCTGTAGCGCAGAGCCGCTCGCCGGGCGCGTCTCGTGAGAGCTGATTGTGATGCTGTTCCTGCCTCTGATGCTGTCTCTGGCGAGCATTTTCCTGGTGCTACCCTTGTGCTGGCTTTGGAGCTGCCGTTGTCGCCTACAGGCATGAGCATGGCCCGAACGCTCGCGCTGCGCACTATAAATGCGCGCGACAAGAGCTCGCACTGGCGTTCAGCTCGGATCAACGACGCGAGGCGGCCTGCCGCCAGGCTGTGAAGCCATCTGTCTCGGTGCGACTGCTCGCCTGGAACTTGTATGCATTCCGACGTTGGGGGCTTCTTACGGATCCCGCGTCGCGCTCGCATCATAACCACTCAAGCACAACACGCGTTTGACATTCAGGGATAGGCCCAGGTAGAGCCAGCCGTCCAGCATTCGTCGCGCACTCGTCTAATCGTCTGGATCTACGGTCATCTGTCGGTCAATGACACTATCTCTCAATAAGACAAACAGTCTAATGATTGGAATTCCGCATCCTCCCACCCACATTTTTGCCTCATACTCCCTGCACACTAGATTACAAAGTTGAACAGGTCAGTTTGATTCATGGGAGACAAAGAGTTGGAGGTGGCTCCTCAGAATGGACTTCCCTCTGGGGGATCGGCCCTTCAGAATTGATGCAGTGAATGAATGAGTTCTGGGATCAGTATCATGATGGTCTTCATTGCTTTCATATGATTCTGTTGCTGATTTGGACTGAGGTAATCAAGAGAGGATCGGTCTGTTTAGCCGCCGGATGCCACATCACACCTTCCGGAATCAACGACGCTGTCTCTGCGGTGCTTACCTCAATACAAAGATCGTGGCGGAGGATTCGTACGAGGAAAGGTGAGGACATATAGATATAGTATCACTCGATGATAAATACCACTTGGAGTTACAGCAGTTTCCAAACGATAGACGTTTCGAGCACTTTGAAAACAAGTTTCCGGCCGAGATGCCGGCGATCCGGGAGTAATGTCGGTGAGTCAGCTCGTGCTGTGGCGTCTTGCTCTCGGATCATCGGCATCTCGGCCGGAAGCTTGTTTTCAAAGTGCTCGAAACGTCTTTGGAAACAGCTGTAACGTTGGGACTCCGCTGTGGCTGCGGTGCCGGCGCTTGTAGATCGGCGTGTAGGCGGACCGCGCATGCAAGTTCAATAGGACCTTTGAAAAATGATATAGAGTAATTTCATAAGGCAGATATGCTCACAGTAGATAGTCTCATTATTAGCTTCTATACTGATATCCAATTACGTTGACAGATTGCGTCTGGCGGCCGCAACGTCATGCATTGGTCACCAGCATAGTGCGGCGGCGAAGGTGCGCTTCTACATCCTCTGTCCACTCTATCGTAGAGCGCACGACATGCAGCGCACGTCGGATACAACGCGGCCCTGCTATCCTTCCCTGCTGCTCAATGGTATTGGCTGCTTGTGTTCAGCATAATCTAAATCACTTTGCTCTTGGTTGTCAGACTGGAATGCCAAGAAGGTGGTATATATCCATCCAATTGTATACACTTAAATCCACCGCCGCCGCCTGCTCGTATTCGTTGTTTCTTCAAGATCCTGATCCTACAACTTGTACGTGCGGCGTGCGCCCGTGCGCCTATACGCGTCGACCCACAAGCGCCAGCGCTCCAGCCACAGCGGAGTTCCAAAAGACCTTGCAAACTCGCTGAGACATTTGCATTAACAAAGTGGCCCATCTCAAATATTGAGTGATATGTCGTTCATCAGGATATTGAGTACTGTTCGACTGTTCGAGCTCTACTGACTGACTGAGAAAGAACTGTGATGACATTCTTTCAAGTCAAATCGTAGATGAGGCTAGTGTTTCCGCGGTTTAGCTTGGCTCGGCTCGGCTTGGCTCCTGACGGCTTTGGACCTTGAGCGGCTGTGGCTCGGCTTGGCTCGAGGTGGCTTCGGCTCGGGTTAGCAAGAATCCTCTGTGCATCTTCTGCAATCTGCATTCGCTGCTCGTTCTCCGTCATATCTAATTGCCACGATACGATACTTAGCGAATGATGCGTAGAGTATGACTTACAATGACCGCATATGCTGCTGTACATCAAATGCTCTGGTCTAAGTGTGTATCACTGGAGGTTAGCTCTTGTTGTCAAATGAGCGTGCTCAGCAGTACTCACCACATAGACTCCTTAAAGCATCACTCATATAGGTACTGATGGCAGCAGCTCCTTGACGGTAATATTGATGAGTGTATACCATCAGACGGACCGCAGGCAACTGTGGCGCAAATGAATACCCGATTTGGACTTGAGCGCTCGAGCCACGGCTTAGCCTGCATGGTAGCCGAGCCATCGCTGTCAGCTCAGCTCCGTCTCGGCTTCAGTGAGTGCGGCTTGGCTCGAGCTGTGGCTCAAGCCCGAGCCGCGGCAACACCACCTGAGGCCCAACCTGTGCATGATGCCCTAGTGGTCAACACAGAACAAAATGAAATTGAACATGGGCTCCGAGGAGGCGCAAGATTTCCGAGTCGTTGCCTCAACTGATACATGGCTGTCTAGCCGAGTAAGCTCGAATCGGCAATGCGTCGAAGCTGGAAAGAGAATCTTTGTCAGCTCGGCTTTACAGCGTTCACCTCCCTGGCCCAGACTTCATTCGGAGAGTGCGTAGACGACTTGCGCATTTCCTTGGCGCGCACTCGGTATCATGGCTACGGTGCTCCATCAAACGTAGATTGGATTGAGCTGTATTTAGACAGACTTGCGCGTGCTGATAAGCAAGATGTTCCGAGCATCGGGCTGGGAGGCTGAGATAGAAGACAGAGCGATAGGAAGGGAGCGTAGTGGTTGTAACCATGCGACGATAGTGGTGCTTGAATCAGATATGTGCCGTGATTTGCCCGCGTTGATGTTCACGATAGCTGTAAATGGCCGCGAAGGCACCGCCCGAATACTCATCTCAGTACGCACGACGGCTCTCACGGAGTCCTTTGGCCAAAGCCTCGCCGGTTCATGCAGGTTGAAGACATGCCTTATGCATGTAAAGATAGCTCGTATCCTATGTGCCCTAAAAGGCATAGGACTGCACTTACCTCTCCATAGCACTGTACATGAACGCTCGGCGAAGTGTCTTTCAAAGACTCACGAGCGGGCTCCCTGAGGAATAGGATGTGAACTTATGAGGTCTGGTCCGAGACTAACCGCTTGTGAACTTCTTCGCTAGCGTGAGCTGTGCTCAATGACATGGGCTCGCACGTCGCCGGCTGCAGCAGCACATGAGTTTGTGTCGGGTCCGCAACCGGAGATCTGGTTTGAACGGCGGGAGGAAACGTGCCGCTCCCAGCAGGGCAGCGATGCCCGTGTTGTAAACGTTGCCCAAGCATCTCTTCTACGCGTACGGCCGTCGGTGAAATTGGAGTGAAACCATCGTCCCGCCGTGTGCAAGGCCGCGTGAGAGGTCGCGCGCGAGGCCGCGACCACGTCCGCTCGCGATGCTGGTGCGCGAGCGCCAGCGAGAGCAGACGATTTCAGCGCCCGCGAATGTGTGCGCGTCATCAGAGGCCTCCCACGAATGTGCAGGCCCGCTAGCCGACTCGATCAGGGCCGGGGCGCATTACTTTCGCTTGGCTGCGCACTCAACGCTGCGCGAATCGCGAGGATCTGAGTGGCGGCAGGAGAGATGAGCGCTGCGGGCTGGCGGAGAAAAGCAGGCGTGCAGCTGGGTGTGGTCTGGAGTGAACACTAGGTTGGCGGCGACGGCGGTGCGGACGATGAGCGGGGGCGGTGAGCGAAGGCGAACGGGGATGCCGAGTTCGGCGTCTGGACTCCGGCGCGAGAAACGGACAAATAAAACGAGGCGGCGAGAGAGAGCTCGTTTTCTAGCGCTTGCCCCGTCCAACTTGCTTCCTCCCCGTAATCCCTTCGCCAGGACGAGCTCTTTTCATTCCTTTCATCCTTCCCCCTCTCTGTACAACTCCTCGTGCTCGGACATTTTGGACAGACTTTCCAACTTCCGTCGCCTTGTACTCTGACATACGACCATACTCATTTTTATCCTTTCGCCGTCATGTGGGTGCCCGCCGCACTCACGGCACTCCTTACGTTCGCCCACTGGGGTGCGGCATCCCCCTATAGGGAGGATCTCGTCGACTACAACATCAACACCAACAAAAGCGCGACCAGCGTCCTGGACTACTCCTACCCGACGCGCTCCAGCTACACGCCCTCGCCGGACAACTGGCGCGCTCTACCTTTTTACACTATCCTGCTGGACAAGTTTGCCGACGGCGACCCGTCGAACAATGACTATTTTGGCACAATGTACGAGTGGGATTGGCGCGAGACGCAGCTGCGCGCGGGAGGCGATCTTAAAGGCATGTTGGCCCGGCTGGACTACCTTCAGGGCATGGGTATAAAGGCGATCTATATATCTGGAACACCATGGCTCAACATGATATGGGAGGCGGACAGTGCGTGGCTGCGTGTTTCTCCTGCGTAGCTTGTTCCTCACCCGGCTGATCGTTAGGCTACTCTCCGCTGGACTTCTCGGTTCTGGACCCCCACTACGGTAACATCCAGGACTGGCAGAATGCGATCGACGAAATCCACAGTCGCGGCATGTACATCATGCTGGATTTCACTGTTGGAACAATGTCGAACGTCGTGGGCTTCAATGGGTATGTCACTTGAATTTCGTGCGTGTGTACTGAACATGTCAACCATGTGGCTCCGGCATGCAGCTATCAGAACGTCTCCGCCCCGTTCAACATCGAGGAGTACGAGGCGGTGTGGCTGAAGAATGACTACATGCCTTGGGGATTCGAGCACTATGTAGACTTCTCGGTGCGTTGCCAATTGCTACGTGTGGCGTACGACCACTGACGCGCTTCATTAGTTCAACAACACGTATAACAGTTCCTGTCAGATGCCGGTGTTTTGGGGGGACCCAGGAACTATCGTGGACATTGGCTGGAATGGCGGCTGCTACGCATCCGAGTTTGATCAGTACGGTGACATGGAAGCCTTCGGTGTGCATCCCGACTGGCAGCGTCAGCTGTCCAAGTTTGCCTCGGTTCAGGACCGTCTGCGCGAGTGGAGACCCGACGTGATGGCAAAGTTGACCACGTTCGGTTGCATGGCCATCACTGCCCTTGATTTTGATGCGATCCGTATCGACAAGTCGACTCAGATGACGGTATCTGGTCTGGTTTCGTGGACGGAGGCTGTACGGGAGTGCGCGGTGGATCTGGGCAAGAAGAATTTCCTCATCGTGGGAGAGGTTACGGGTGGGGACTACTTCGGTGCCCTCTACTAGTAAGTCTATAATCGGTCAGAAGATATCCTCCGCTCAGTAGTGCACTAGTGGACGAGGCCGCACGCCCACCGAGCGTCCGTCCGGCTTCCTTCAGGCTGCTAACTTGACGGAGAATGACAACCAGTATTTCCTGCGCGATTACGGTGAATTCGGGATGGACGGCGCGGCATTCCACTACTCGGTCTATCGCTCATTGACCCGCTTCCTTGGAATGGACGGGAACTTGGAAGACGCGTACGATCTCTCGACGAACTTCGTTAGCGCATGGAACGAAATGTTCGTCAACGACGATCTGTTGAACCCGAACACGGGCAGACTCGACCCAACGCACATGTTCGGAACGAGTAATTTCGACATTTTCCGGTGGCCGAGTCTAGAGAACGGGACCGAACGCAGCGTCCTGGCAACGTTCATTACGAATCTGGTCATGCCTGGAATCGCACTGGTGGGTTCCTCCCAATAATTCAGGAACAGCTCCTGATACGGCGGCCATAGTACTACTATGGAGAGGAGCAGAACATCTACCTGTACGATAACACAGATTCTAACTATCTCTTCGGGTGAGTTCTACTTGACATCTCAACTGGACTCTTCTCTGATAGCTTGACAGTCGTCAAGCCATGTTCAGCAATACCGCGTGGAGACGCCACGGATGCTACACGCTAGGGTCTTCGCAATATTTCGACTTCCCCATCGGCCGCGCCCTCCTTGGATGCGACGACGATTGGAATGCACTGGACCACTTCGATCCTACCTCGGACACGCGCCGCCTATTCGCCCAGTACACGTATCTTCGCAGTGTCTATGATTCCATTCAGGACGGCTGGGATCTCGTACAGCGCGGCAATTGGACGTACTTCATTGAGCGTCCAGGATCCAACGGAACCGCTACTGAGATGGGCTTATGGTCCGTTTCTCGTTCTGTCCTCGAGGGCGTACAGAACCTCACTGGCAACTCTGACCACATCTGGCTGCTTTTCTCGAACGAGAACGTCACGAAGACATGGGAATACCCCTGCACGAGCTCGCTCTGGATCTCCTCGCCTTATGAATCCGGCACCACCGTGCGGAACCTGTTCTACCCGTACGAGAACTTCACGCTTCAGCAGTCTGGAGAGTCGTACTACAACGACAGCAAGGCGCCGTGGTTTGGGTGCTTGAGCAGCATCACGATGCCGCCGTTTGGCTTCAAGGCATTCGTCCCGATCGACGAATGGGTCGCCCCCCCACCCGGGCTGACCCGCTTCCTGCCCGGACACGACGCACGTATCACGTCGAACGGGAGCGCGGCATCTATCAACATCTCACTCGAGTACAACACTGCGATGAACTGCGATGCTTTCATTGATGCGATCTCGTTCAACATGTCGTCCGCAGGTAACGTGACGAAGCCCTCGGTTGACCAGTCATCTATCAAGTGCGCTGCGGTCACGGAGCCTCAACCGTCGGAGGTGCAGGGCGTCTCGCTCTCAGCGTGGTCCTGGTCCGCGACGCTGTTGGATGTGCCTGATGGTATCCTCGAGATCACGATCACGAATGCCGCCACCGCGGAAGGCGCTTCTACGAACGTAAGTTGATTGTTGAACGCGAGTCACGATGCATATAGTGACCAATTGCACCATGTCTACAGAGCACGGATCGTTTGCTGCTCCGGAAGGGATTGCCGAACAACATCATGGTCTTCCCAGACGAGAACTATGACTCCGGAGGGCTGCAGTACAGCGATAACAAGTACACCTACACGCACAAGGCATTAGGCGCGGATATGCTCCGTTATTCGTGGAACTTCGCACAGAACTGGTCAGATTGGACGGCTTGGGAGGACATGACTACGATCCCGTCGGACTTGTTCGATAACTCGGACAATTGGTGGGAAGGCCAGCACATCATGGTTCAATGTAGGTGTTCTCTCTATTTCCCTTGATCGTTCGATTTATTATGTTTAACAGACTGGAGCTACCTGGCGCAAACGTCCAGCATTGTGATTCACTCTGACCATGATTACAGCACGCCTCGTCGCGTCCCCCAGTTCCTCGTTCGTGGACCGTACAACCAGTGGGGTATTGACAAGGGATTGCCGTACCAGATGACGCAGAACAGCAAAGGTCTTTGGGAGCTCGAGATCATGGACACATGGCCATCGTACGTACAGATCAACGTCTTCGGATTCGACAACTACTTCTACGGAGATGTCGACGGTGATGGTGTCATGGACCGTCTCCCGCCTAACACGCTCTCACCGAACTACTTGAACATGTCCGCTCCTCCGAAGCCCCACCTTGCCTGGAATCTGGTGATCGACGACGCTAATCTCACATGGCATCTGGAGCCTGTCGGCGAGTCTCTTGTAGGCGCGATTTGTTTCGCGCTGCTCCTCGCGATCCCGTTCATCACTGGTGCTCTCGCTGTCGCCGTATTCATGTGGTCGTTCTACGGGATCAAGTACAACAAGTACGGTGTGAAGCCGAACAAGGACCACTCCAACTACTTCCCTATCATCGGGCATCTAGGCAACAAGTCGAAGTCGAACCTCGCCGAGCCGCACACCCCCTTGACAGAAAAGATGTTCGGGCATAAGCACCACGAGATTATCGGCTGGCCAGAGGACAAGAACAAGCGCCGCAAGGTCCTCATCGCGACGCTCGAGTACGAGATCATCGACTGGAAGCTGAAGGTCAAGATCGGTGGACTTGGTGTCATGTCGAGTCTCATGGGTAAGGCCATGACCGACGTTGACATGATCTGGGTCGTGCCTAAGGTCAAGGATCTCGAGTATCCTCCTGGTGAACCCGCAGAACCCATCGAGGTCATCATCTTCGGCGAGCCGTATCTCATCGAGGTTGAGACACACGTCTTGGACAACATCACCTATGTCATCCTCGACAGCCCCGTATTCCGCGCGCAGACGAAGTCTGATCCGTATCCCGCTCGCATGGACGATCTGAGCTCTGCCATTTTCTACTCTACGTGGAATCAAGCGATCGCCGCTACGGTGCGACGCTACCCGGACATTGACATCTACCACGTCAACGACTATCACGGCGCATTAGCCCCGATTTATCTGCTACCGAAGGTTCTGCCCACCTGCTTGTCGCTTCACAATGCCGAGTTCCAGGGTCTCTGGCCTCTGCGCACCAAGGAGGAGATGAAGGAGGTCTGCTCCGCGTTCAACATCAGCAAGGAACACTGCACAAAATATGTCCAATTCGGCAACACGTTCAACTTGCTGCATGCGGCTGCTTCGTTCATTAGTGTTCATCAGAAGAGCGTCGGCGTTGCCGGTGTATCCGACAAGTACGGAAAGCGCAGTTGGGCGCGGTACCCTGCGTTATGGACGCTGAAGCACGTTGACTCTCTCCCGAATCCAGACCCTACAGATATCGCGGCTCTGGACGAGAATCCGGTGTCTGTCCGGGATATCAAAGTCGACCAAGTTGCTGAGGCAGAACGACCAGAGCATAAGCGGCAGGCGCAAGAGTGGGCGGGCATCAAGCAGGATCCCAATGCTGACCTCTTTGTGTTCGTCGGTCGGTGGTCAAAGCAGAAGGGTGTCGACCTGATCGCTGATGTCATGCCATCTCTGTGAGCTTTCTGTGCAACCTCAGGAACCGCTTCTGACAATGTTTACAGCCTCGAGAAACGCCCTTCGATCCAGCTCATCACTGTAGGGCCAGTCATTGACTTGTATGGTCGGTTCGCTGCGGAGAAACTCGCACGGCTCATGGAGCTTTACCCCGACCGAGTCTACTCCAAGCCAGAATTCACCGCGCTTCCGCCGTACCTCTTCAGCGGTGCCGATTTTGCTCTGATCCCATCACGTGATGAGCCATTCGGTCTAGTGGCTGTCGAATTCGGACGCAAGGGTGCTCTCGGTGTTGGTAGTCGTCTTGGTGGTTTGGGTCTGATGCCTGGTTGGGTATGCTTCCGCTCTTGCTCTAACTCGGATTACGCTCACCTTGAGTTCAGTGGTTCCCTGTTGAGTCGACGTCGACGGAGCACATGATGTCCCAGCTGACGAAGACTATCAAGATGGCTTTGAAGTCGACGGAGGAAGAACGCGCGATCCTTCGCGCGAGGTCTGCAGTACAGCGTTTCCCGGTAGTCGAATGGCGACAACGTATGGAAGACTTCCACAAGCGCAGCATCACCATGAGCCGTAACCTTGCTGCCTCGAATGCTTGGCGTCCGTCGGATGCTCAGCTCCCCGCAGGGCACTACACCATCGCCGAAACCGATGATTGGGATCCTGAGCATCAAGCCGATCCATCGCAGCCTGAATGGGATAGTCGCAGCGCTGATGGCAGCCCTGGGACTCCCGGGTCGCCAGGCCAATGGACTCCCAACTCGCCAGGCCAATGGACTCCTAACTCACCGGGGCAATGGTCGCAAGATACCTTAGCTCCTGGCGAAAGCCACCTGTCTGCTCCCCGCGCACTCCATGATGCACGTTCACCGCGAGCATCGTTCAGCACTGACGTTCCGGAGAACGATAGCGACTACTTCTCGCAGCACGCACATAGCACAGAGTCAAGACAAGACTTCGGGAACTTCCTGGAGAAGGCGAATCGTACGATTGCCCGCGATCAGAAACATGTACCTGATCCGTTCCTGGACGCTGGACCCAGCAGACCATTTGGGGCTCATTCGCGAGTATCGTCTGTGGAATCGATTTCCTCCATCGTGGACGAAAAACAAAACTCCCCCTTGAACAAGGCTATTGCTTCGGTACGTGTTCATCGGTTCTTCATCTAGTAGTATGATGCTGAGTAACAACGTGTACAGTTCACTGATGCTGACGGTGGTGTTGCGCAAGAATTCGTCCAGAAGTTGCAGATGCTCAACTCTCATAATTCCAAAGGAGAGCTGTCCATTGAGAAGTTCCTAACCAAAAGTGAAGAAGCCTTCTTCGACAAGGTCAAGAAGGATAGGCTCTCCAGTGCGGCCAGTATCCGCTCGTCACGACGAGACTCAATTTGGGGTGCATCTGGTTTCTCAACATCCGAGCATTCCCGCCCTTCCTGTACGTGTCCTCATCTACTAATTGCTTGAGCGTATCCCAATTGTCTTGTAGCCCCAAGCGGCCTCTCGTTTGCACCAGATACTATGCCAGTGATGGGAGACTACAGCGGTCCTCTGCCAAATGGTAATGATGTCGTGATTATGAGCGGGCTGCAGATTGCCATGTCAAGAGAGATCCTCGGATGGCCGTTATACACCATCGTGATTGCCTGTGGACAGGTATGTTCCTGATTGTATTGTCTCGGAGGCGAAGAGGTTTGAACGCTTGCTGCTACAGATGCTGAGTGCAACGAGTTTCCAAATCACTCTATTGGCAGGTACCAACACGCAGTCCAACCTTCAGCTGTACGTGTTGGGTGGTGTCTTCCTGGCTGCATCCGCAGTATGGTACCCGCTATTCCGTCTGAAACCGTCTGTGTATGTCTTGTCGGCACCATGGCTCTTCTTCGGTTTCGCCTTCTTCTTGATAGGCCTGCCGTCGGTGTCTACCTCTCTGCATTCGTCCCATTACGCCGTGTCTAGTGCAGCTACTTGGTGTTATGCAGTTGCCTCCGCCGCTGCATTCCTCTTCTTCGGTCTCAACTTCGGAGAGGAAGCCGTAAGTTACCTTCTCACTACGGTCACAGTGAGTTACTAATGTCACTACTCAGGGTGCTGCGACAGAGACATGGACAATGAGGGCCTGTATTGTCCAAGGATCACAGCAAATATGGGTTGCAGCATTGTGGTACTGGGGTTACACGTTAGACGATGCATCGGAGAGCAACATGACGCCATGGTGGATCGTGCTGATCGTCTGGCCACTATCTGTCATCAGCTTCATCTTCGCGTACTTGATGCTCTACGGCTTACCTGGTAAGTTGTATTTCGCCTTTTGTTACATAACCTTGCTCATGATTGGTAGACTACTACCGACAAACGCCTCCCAAGGTCCCTCATTTCCTGAAAACTCTCTTCCGACGAAAAATCGTCCTCTGGTAAGCTGCTGTGGTCGTGTGAAGTCTGCGACATCATTGACACATTGTAGGTTCCTGGGATCTGAGATTTTGAGGGATTACTGGTTGAGTGGCGTGAGTTATCTGTATTCTGGTTTCATTGAGATGCTGAGAACGATGTCCCCATCAGCCGTATGGTCGGAATTGGAGCTTCCTCTGGAATGTCGAAATCCCCAAGTGGCAGATTCTCTTGCTTGTCATCGCCTTCTTCATTGGTGTCTGGGGTGTTCTCATGTTGGGGTTGACTCAATTGAGCAAGACTCATACATGGCTCCTGCCTGTCTTCGCCGTAGGACTCGGGGCGCCCCGATGGTGTCAGGTATGTATCCAGCAACCATTCTCATCCATCCCGGAATCTCACAGCGCCAATGTAGATGCTATGGGGCACATCATCATTAGCGTTGTACATTCCATGGGCAGGTTCCGCGGGGCCCTACCTGGGAATTAGCCTGTGGCTCTGGCTAGGCGTTTTGGACGCTATTCAGGGCGTTGGACTGGGCATGATCCTTCTTCAGGTACGTATTATAGTGACCTGCTTTGTGCATCGACTCATTGTCCCGCAGACACTCTCACGACTGCATGTCTGTGCCACCTTGGCATTTGCGCAGATCATTGGATCTATATGCGTGATGATCGCTCGCGCCACCGCACCTGACACTATCGGTCCCGAAAGCGTCTTCCCAGACGCGGCCGCATGGAGTTTCTCGGATGGTCTCACAGGTACGTTGACAGATTCCATCGCCGTGAGCAGCTGTAACGAGACCTGGAATAGGGAGTCCGATGGCGTCAGCTCCTTTCTGGATTGCTCTTGTCTGCCAGATTGTAATTGTTATTGGGTATTTCTGGTTCTACCGCAAAGAACAGCTCGGTACGTGCTCAAGCATGACAGATGAGTCTTCTGATTTAACGCATGTGTCATACAGCACGCCCATGATGACACCAGTACACATGATTTGCATAGACTTTTCTTTATCTGCAAATGGACTATATATAATCTCATCGTTGGTATCTCTAGTTGCATTGGGACGGACTATGTTTGCGACGGACATTGTACTGCGATTAGTCGCTACGACACACGCTCACTATACTCTTAGTAGACTTGGGATATTAGGTGCGCGTAATGCATACTACTACACACATCCAATGCGGACGTATTCTCTCCCTCGGACATGTTCTGGCGTATGCATATCGGGTGAGCCATTGCCGACTTCGACCGCCGCTTTCGGTAGTGCAAGATATCTGGCTTCTGCATCATCGTAATCTACAAGATATGACCCAGCGAGTAATACGCACATGTGAGGCCAAAGAGCAGGAGCATCTGGGATGACTCCTATAGCAGTGACGTCAAGGAAATTTGAAACGGGTCACCTAAATGTTTGGCATAGACTGTACGTGCAGTGTATACTACGAGGAGAGGTTCGGCTAACAGAGCTGGCGTTGCGGTTTTTCACGCAGGCTACTTTTGCATAACTCTTGCCCAATCACCGGAAATCAGGCAAAAATAAAACCCCCAACGCGATTGCGACCGTCACCATGTCCAGCACACTGTAAAACCGGTCAATTAGATAGATCTCGGGTGATTCACGCAACCAAGGGGAGTGCAGGGGGTGCTCATACCGCGGCAAAAACACGTACATGTTGTCCTTGGTACATGCGCGAGGGACTTGCGACGGCGATAGACAACTCATTAGTCGCCATCAACGTGACATGTACAAGTGTAGTGACGTGACGCGCGCCGATCATGTGATCGTGATGCGACGCGTCGATGGTCGATATTCGACGTCGTGTATACAGACAATGAATGAACTATGTATAGCGTTCGTTCAACATGTGCATGAGTAGCAGCCTTCCCATCAGCAGATAAATGTCCCTCAGAACGGCTACGATTTTTCTCAGCCAGTATTTGCACGACATGTGCGAAAGCGAGCGCAGGCGTGAGGGAGAACCTAGTGGCGCACAATAATACGGAATGTATGCTGAATGAGACATACACCTTCAAATGAGACTGGCGGCTAGAGTCCAGATCGATCGTAGTCGCAATTTCAATTTACAGCGATCACGACGGCACGGATATATGCATCGCAATCTCACTTATGTACAACGTTCTGAGACCGAGACCAACAGCGTTCATCGCAGGTTGTTGGTATCCAACGACCATATGGTCTGCTTATTTCTTCTTCCACACCACCACGAAAGTACTGTACGGGTACTCAAAGATCCCCTTCTCCTCATCCGTCCAAACGAGGCCATCCTTCCTATCCAAGATAGCGTTGATGTCCTTGACGACCTTCTCTTTCTCATCCGGGGGCAATACAGCAACATAGCTCTTGCTGAGAGCGCGATTGATGACGATGTCGCGCGTTCCGGGCAGAGTATACGACCAGGTGCGCTCCTCAGGCGGCTCGAACAGCCGCGTGTAGGACGGCGTGGAGAACGTCGCGCGCCAGAGACCCAAGCGGAACTGCGGTGTGCCTTGCTCGTGGCCCTCGATGCGGTCGCGCAGCTGCGCCACCCAGGCTGCGCCGTCTCTGCGACGACGTGATCAGTGGCGGCAGTGTAAGGGCGAAGCAAGACTAACCTGTCCTCGAGGTTCCAGATCAGCGCAACGATGCCATTTGGTTTCAAGATGCGAGCAAATTCCGCAGAGGCTTTGTCGTAATCCGGGCACCAGTGAAACGCCTGCGTGGTGCAGATGAGTCCTGGCAGCTCCAATACCGTGGCGGCGGCATACCTGTGCGATCACGACGAGATCCGCCCAGCCGTCCTCGACGCCTGTGGTGTCAAAAGTGCCCTCGGCGACGGTGACGCGCTCGTCAGTGACCGTCTTGGTGAACACTTCGCGCATGCCCTCGCTCGGCTCGACCGCCTTCAGCTGCTTAACGGACGTGGCCCATTCGGGGTGGGCGAGGAGTGCGCGGGTGAAGATACCGGTGCCTGAGCCAATCCTACAGAGAAGCGACACAGCTTCAGCCGCACTCGCACCATCGCTACCAGTCTCTGCACTAACTCGACTACGTTCAGAGACGAAGACGCCCCCACTGCCTGGCGGATATGGGACAGAGCGGCCGGCTGGTAAGAAGGCCGTGCCCTAAAGTTTGGCTGGGCATCAGCACCGCTGGGGCATCTCCATTGCTGCAATGGATTTCACCGGTCGTAATGCTCGTTTGTACCCGACCCGAAACCGGCTTGCGCCAATTTGTGCACTGTCGCCATGTTTCGACTAAAGCTCACGCGTGAAGCTGGCTGCGAGACCCGTCGAAAGACAAGAGCAAGAGAGAGAATGCGAGTCATTGCAGCGTTACATCGGTCCGCTATTATACTGCACGCAGATTAATCGCAGTCTGGTGATCAGGCCGGCTTAGTTCCTTAGTGCTGTCGGCATGACGAGATCGTTATCGTTGAGGTCGGCCGATGGATGGGAGTGTTTTATGGAATGGATTAAGGGTATGGATCGTAAATATTAAATGCCCGGCATCGTCGATGCCGTGCACCCTCGCGCTGTTCCGTTCGGCCGGGACTGCAGACACCCCAAGCGCCCACCAGAGCGTTCAATGCGTGCTCCAGGACTTGGGCCTGATCGATTGAGCTCCTTCGACTTGATCCCAAGTATCCGCATCTGCACGCCGGGCACGCAGTTGAGGAGGAGTGCAAGCACGAATCACGCGCTGACGAGCTCATCGCCGACCTCAGTCGCAGTGGTGAAGAGGCGCGTAAATGGCATTCACAGGCACTAAGTACAAAGATAATAACTGCAGCAGAACATCTTATCTTCCAATAAGGACAATTTTGACTCGCCACCAACGCTGTGACGCGCCACCCAGTGGCGAGTGCCAAGGTGGCGAGCGCTTACTAGGACGGTGTCTGCAGTCCCAACCAGAACAGCGTGCCGGCGCACGGCATCGATGATGCCGGGCGTTTACAATCCATACCCTTAATCCAAGTGACTCTAACCTGTGTCCGTTTGCATTCTTCCGCTCGGACGGGCTAACCTGCAGTGCAGGTGCTCTGAATGACATTCGCGCCGTCACTCACGATGTCTGGCTACACACTCGTGAAACACCGAAGCTTGTTGCTTAATGTGTGGTTTATGTATCGAGCGTTATCGGAAGGTTTCCTATGTCGTAGTATCTTGCTATCGTAATGCCGCTTTCGTTGGCTAGCCGCCCCCTACTTCAAACACATCCGCTTGCTGTTGCTGAGGTTTCAGCAAGCGCTGACGTCTTACAACGTTCCCCATGAGTGCGCCGCCGACGAACACGCTCGCCGTTGGTGCCAACGGCAGGTCCACTATCTTCACCCTGGTCGGCGATGCCTTGATGGTGCAGCGAGACGGCAACAGTGAGCAGGACATGCATGCTCTCTGACTCGGGCTTGTCTAACCAGGTCCTAGAGAGATGGCCCCGTATTGAAACCACCGCACGGCACGTACTGTGGGCTGAAGTTAAGGGTAGCATGCTGGAGATCTCTTTTCTCGCTCGGAGAAAAAAGCTGTCTCCGCTCGCCCTCGTACACATCAAGGGGGAGGTGCAAGGCTCCGAGATCGACCACGCATCTTCGTTCACGAAACTGCTCATGGACGCTGCATACGCTGGTGGGGAGGATGTCATGGCCGCGCGGCTTACTGAGACTGACTGGGGCGTCTAGGGATTAAACGCCAGAGGAAGCTCAAAGTTCTGGTTAACCCCAAGAGTGGACCCGTAAGCCCTGCGAGCCACCCTCATTACTTTCCTTACGCATACGCTACATCCGTAGGGGAACGCGATCTCACATTACAACCAGCGTGTCGAACCTGTCTTCCACGCCGCCCGATGCGTGGTCGATTCAACGTGTGAGCTGTGGCACGGATGCGCTTGGCACAGGACAACTGACACTATCATCTTTTAGTCACCAGCTATCCTGGACACGCGCAAGAGCTCATGAGAGATCTTGACCTTGATCAATACGATGCTGTGGTCGTTGTAGCAGGAGATGGTCTCATCCACGAGGTGATTAACGGCTTTGCTGAACACGACGACATTGAAAGGGCGTTCCGAATACCAATCGCCGCCATAGCCTGCGGTTCAGGTAATGGTATGGCGCTCAATATCCTGGGAATACAGGCGAGCGAGGCTTTGCAAATCATCAAGCGTTGCGCTAACCAAAAGGCACATTAGGACGGTTATGATGTGTCTGCCGGCGCCTTGAACGCCGTCAAAGGTCTGTGGTGATGCGCTGAGTATGGGTATGTCGCATGTGTGCGCTTGGCTGATGCACATAACGCTCAGGCCGCCCGATGCATATTGACTTATGTTCCTTGAAGCAAGACGACAAGAAGATATGGACCTTCATGTCTCAGACGGTCGGACTCTTCGCCAACTTGGACATTGGCACTGAGTGGCTTCGGTTCTTGGGCTCCAGGTTAACCGTTTAATTCTGAATCTTGTCATATTTTTGACATGACTTGATGCTATGCAGCCGTTTCCCGATCGGCTTCGTAATAGAAGGTATCGTATCTGCTGCACATTTAGCAAAGCTATGCTGTAATTCACTCTCACAGTAATCAAGAACAAGCGCTGTCCGGTCAAGCTGACCATGAAAGTCGTCGAGAGCGACAAGAAACGCATGGTGCACAAGGCCCATGCCGGCCAACGCAAAGCCAAAGCCCAATACGCATCTGAGTCTTCAGAGATCAGCTCGCCTATCTCCTTGTCCAGCAGCCATATGACAGACAACGAGTCGTTCGTGATGCCCTCGACCGGCGGCCCCTCCACACGGCCCGATGCGAAGTCCTCGTCGCCGCTCTCAGCGCCAGACTCGGACGGGTGGGTCACGTTTGAGCGGCCGCTGTCATACGTGTATGCGGGGAAGTGCCCGTATGTCTCGGTCGACCTCATGCAATTCCCCGTGGCGCTAGCGAACGACGGCCTCATCGACGTTGTTGCACAAGAGATTGTGAGTGCTGTCAGTAGTGGCTTTTGGGACAGCCGCTTATCACCGATGCAGACGAGGCGTAAACTTCTGCTTGGTGCTATGGATGGCTCAGAGTATGGCCGACAGTATTGGATTGAAACGGTCAGTATGCAAGCGTCGCACCATCCTCGCACCCCCAGATGTTAACACGGTTGTGGCACACTGCTTGGCAGCAACATTACTACAAGGTAACTGCGTACCGCATCGAGCCACTATCGCCCAAAGGCTGTCTATCAGTCGACGGCGAAGAGTACCCCTTCCGGACTTTCGAGGTAGAGTGCCATCGCGACGTCGCTACCGTGCTAAGCCCGTATGGATTCTTCAAAGCGGACTTCCAGACCCCCGATGCACAATAGCCGTCTGATGTTTTTTACCGGTTTGCCGCACTTAGGCTATTGCGGACTATATAGAGCCTCCACTGCAGAGTACAGATATCCATATTGTACCGTACGTTAACACTTGTTTGTGCACCTTTTTACTATCATATGTATGCCATGCTATGCGCTTCATGCGATGCGATGATACGAATGAAGTTGCGTCGTGCGTCGTCACTCTAGATTACCTTCGCCTGAGAAGGTCGATTTGTCCCCCAATATGAGTAGCTAGTACCTAACTGCAATATCACAATTCTCGTGTATTTAGGTGGGGCGACGAAACGCCCTGCGTGTCGGACTCCCTCAGGCTTGTTCCACTGTATATCACGCGCAAGACAGATAGTAGCCGAGCATAGTATGACGCATGGACTGAGTTTGTGAATTTGCAGACATCCCATTCTAGTGAACACTGATCTGTCATAATCAAGTCCAATTAACAAGTTCCAACATGAACCAGAAATACAAACCCGGTACACACTGGTGAAGGTTAAGCGGCGACGGGGCCAGTCCCAGGGCCCCACTTGCTGCCCAAACTGCGCATGCGCCGCACTGCAGATACAAAGATCTCTGTACGTGACAGTCGCCAACACCATCCATGGTAAGTAGCTTCGAAAGCCTTTGTCGAACTTGGTGTGTGCGAGCGCACCCCTGTGCCAGAAACCACACACCGACAGTGCCACAACACACTCACACAACAAGTCGCACACGCTCGATAGTAAGGCTGCAATGAGCAATGACAATTGTTTTGATGCGATGCGTACACTATTGTATCAGGATGTGGTAGATGCAAAGACAACAAAGCCCAACACCAAGCAAGACAAAAATACAACGGCGAAGGAAAAGGCTACACGTTAAGAGTACAATGCGCATCATCTAGTCGATCTCCTCCATCGCCGACGTCGACGCGCCCTCAGCTGCTGGCGGGACGTCGTCGGACGAGGACGCGGCGGGCGCGGACTCCTCCTCGTCGACGTCGAGGCCAAGCGAAATCATGCGGTGGATGCGCTTCGCGAACGACGTCGGGTCGTCGAGCGAGAAGCCCGAGGTGAGGAGCGCAGTCTCGAAGAGGAGGTACGTGAGGTCGCGCACGGACTTGTCCGCCTTGTCCTCCGCAACCTTCTTCTTGAGCTCCTTGACGATCGCGTTGTGCGGGTTGAGCTCGAGTGTCTTCTTCGACGCCATGTACGACGACATGGATGAGTCGCGGAGCGCCTGCGCCTTCATGATGCGCTCCATGTTCGACGACCAGCCGAACTGGCCCGTGACGAGCACACACGGCGAGTCGGTGATACGGTTCGAGACGACGACCTTCTCGACCTTGTCGCCGAGCGCGTCCTTAACCGTCTTGCAGAGGTCCTCGAACTGCTTCGCCTCCTCCTCGCGCGCGTTCTTCTCCTCCTCGGTCTCCTCGAGCTCGAGACCCTCCTTCGACACACAGACGAGCTTGTGGCCGTCGAACTCCTTGAGCTGGGTGATGGCGTACTCGTCGATGGGGTCCACGAGCAGGAGGACCTCGAAGCCCTTCTTCTTGAGCACCTCGAGGAACGGTGAGTCCTTCACGGACGAGAGCGACTCGCCGGTGAGGTAGTAGATGTTCTTCTGCACCTCGGGCATGCGCGTGATGTAGTCTGAAAGACGTAAATTAGCACGTGTGATTGATGAAAAGTAGTGTAAGAGCAACGTACCCTTCAGCGAAGTCTGCTCTTCGGACGACTTCGTCGAGTAGAAGCGGAGGAACTCAGCGAGCTTGCTGCGGTTCTGCGAATCCTCGTGGATACCGAGCTTGATGTTCTTGCCGAACGCCTCGTAGAACTTGCTGAAGTTGTCCTTGTCCTCAGCAATCTCGGTGAACAGGTCAAGGCACTTCTTGACAAGGTTCTTGCGGATGACCTTGAGGATCTTGTTCTGCTGGAGAGTCTCACGCGAGATGTTGAGTGGCAGGTCCTCGGAGTCGACGATACCCTTGACGAAGTTGAGGTACTCAGGGATGAGGTCCTCACAGTCATCCATGATGAAGACACGGCGGACGTAGAGCTTGATGTTGTTGCGCTTCTTCTTGGTCTCGAAGAGGTCGAAGGGCGCACTGACAACCAAATCAGTAACGGGGCGACAAAAAAGTCTACTAAGACAACTCACCGCTTGGGGATGTAGAGGATCGCCTTGAATTCGAGCTGACCCTCGACGGAGAAGTGCTTGACGGCAAGGTGCTCCTCCCAGTCGTTCGTCAAGCTCTTGTAGAAGGCGGCGTACTCCTCGGCGGTGATGTCCGAGGGGTTGCGCGTCCAGATGGGCTTCGTCTTGTTGAGCTCCTCGTTCTGGATCTCCTTCTCCTTGATCTTCTTCGTCTTCTTGGGCTTGTCCTCGTCCTCAACCTCCTCGATCTTGGGCTTGTCCTCGGACTCCTCCTCTTTCGCCTCCTCCTCGTCGTCCTCAACCTCCTGTATACATAGTAAGTAACGCGGTCAACACGCGCGATAAGAATAATGCACTAACCTTCTCGACCTCCTTCACGACCGCAAGCTGGATGGGGTAGGAGATGAACTCGGAGTGCTTCTTGACGATGTCCTTGATGCGCTTCTCCTCGAGGTACTCGAGCTGGTCCTCCTTGAGGTAGAGGCGGATCTCGGTACCACGGCCGAGAGGAGGGTTGACGGTGTCGGCGGTGATAGTGAAGGTGCCACCAGCCGCGGACTCCCAGATGTACTGCTCGTCGTCGTTGTGCTTCGAGATGACCTGGACGCGCTCGGCGACGAGATACGCGGAGTAGAAACCGACACCGAACTGGCCAATCATGGAAATATCAGCACCGGAGCTGAGAGCCTCCATAAAGCCCTGTGAAGAAGTTATATTAGCATTGTCGGTCGACGCCACACATGCGATGAGGCTGCTTACCTTCGTGCCGGACTTGGCGATGGTACCGAGGTTGTTGACCATGTCGGCCTTTGTCATACCGATACCGGTATCGTAGATGGAGAGCGTGCGGGCCTCCTTGTTGGGGACAATGCGGATCACGAGGTCCTTGCCCGTCTCGAGGACGGACGGGTCGGTGAGAGAGGAGTAGCGGATCTTGTCGAGGGCATCGGAGGCGTTGGAGATGAGCTCACGAAGGAAGATCTCCTTGTTGCTGTAGAAGGTGTCTGCGCACGGATATTAATGAGGGTGAGGAGGAAGAAAGGTGAGGAATACTCACTAATGATCAGGTCCAAGAGCTGGCTGATCTCGGCCTGGAATCCGAAACTCTCACTGGCCATTTTTGACGACGAAAGGGGTGGTATGAGAGCGAGGCGGGAGATGGTAGTGGTAGGGGTACAAGCTTGAGCAGCGGAGGCGGTTGGGCGAAAACCAGGGCTTTTATGCACTGCAGCCAATTTTCTTCGAGAACCTTCCGCGACCGCATTCGAGTGCATCCGGCGCTAATGCAGTTCCCTGTTCTTCGATGGCCTTCGATTGTTTTCCATCTCGTTCTACTACGCCTGCCTATTCCGGCTCAGCGCCTCCCGCCTGCTATCGGCCTGCCGTGTTTATTAACAAAGAGTGTGCCGCCGTCAAGGCTACTTGCAGAGAACAATGAACAGAGTGTTATTCCGCACGGTCGAAGGCAGTAGGGTACAAATACAACAATCTTCTGGAACAATCGCCACGCCTCATGTCAATGCAGGCGCACCGCCCTGTATCACGGAACCTGACCTCGATGGCCGACCCTGCGATACCAGCCCTCTTCGCTCGCTCACCTGCGCCTTCAACACCTCCACCATCGCCTTCAATTCCTCCACCTCGTCTCTCAGCTCGGAATTCTCGGCGCGCAGCCGCTGGTTTGCCTGGGTCAGCCTGCTCATTTCCGCGCTCGACGCGGATAGTTTAGCAAGCGCCGAGCTCTTCCGCGCAGTTTCCAATTGTCTCTGTGCGATCCCGAGTTGTGCCTCAAGCGATGTGATCTGCTGCTGGTAGTTCCTGGAATAATCCCGATCGTGATCGACGCGTAGCAGATACACATGTGGCAACGTACTGTGCGGTCGCATTCAGCTCCGCTTGTGTTCGTTCGTAGGTATCGAGCCTGAGCTCCATCTTCTTGTACTTGCTCGAGAACACCTGTATATACTCCGCTTGTTCGTTCAACTTCTGCACATCGGCCTCCCTATGGCAGAAGTGAGCAAACTGACGTAAACGACGAGATTGCACGTACCACAATCGCTGCAGCTTGATCAACTGTTCTATTTGCATCTCGTAGTCGTGCAACCTGTCCACCTTGTGCTTGTTCTCCTTTTCTCTGGTCTCTAGTTGGAATACTCGCTGGTTTGCCGCTGCCAGCAGCTTGCTCTGCGCCGCGAACGTGTCCTGCACGATTTAAGATGAACTTCGATGAATCAACATCTTTAAATCACTCACTTTAGCTTCCTTGTCGGCCGCACGCATTGCGGCAGCCTCCGCTTCCCACCGCTTCTTCTCTTGCTTCATATCAGCAAGCCTGTCCTGCAGCTTTTTATTCCAGTCCGCATACTGGTTGTTCATCGTCGAGGCCTGCTCCTTGCGCTCCCTCAGGCGCGCTTGTAGTTGCGCTACCTCCGCCTTGTACTCCCGCAGCCTATTGTGCTAGCACCGTCAATGGCTGTCAGCGCACGATCAACATCGCAAAAAAGGCATGTGAGACACACCAGCCCCTGCCGCTCGACTTCCGCCGTCTTTGATAATACCCTGTCTTGGTACAACCGCCCAACGTGCCGCACGTTCTCTCGCGCATTCCATAACTCAAAGTTCAGCTCGTTGCGCAACAATAGCACCTCACGCTGCAGTCCGGCGAGCGCCTGCCCGTGACTGCTATTGGCTCCACGACCGCTGCTTCCGCCGTCATCGCCACTGCTCTCGCCATGCTCCGGCTCTTCCGCTACGGCGTCAAGGGTGCTCGAAGATCCGGATGCATGCGCGGGAGCAGACGTCCTCGCGGGGACGACACCGGTGGACCACGACGGCGCAGGATGCACGACCTCGATGTCCAGCCCCGACTTGAGCGCGATAGACGTCGCAATCATATCTTGCAGCGACACACGCGGCCTGGCGCCCGGCGTGCTGGTCGCGGACGAGGGCGTATGCGATGCCGGGCGGATCGTCGGCGACGACAGCGCGGTCTCCAGCGAGCCCGCGCTGATGCCGGCCGGGTGCGTGACGGTCGATGCGGACGGGGAGGGTAACGTCGGGGGCGTGGGCGGCGTCAGGAACGAGGCAGAGTCGGGAGTGAGCACCGCGGGCGCGCGCTGCTGCATGCCGAGCGCGGCATTGCGCACTTCGAGCATCGTGCAGTCGCCGACGATGCGTGCGATGTCATACTGCGCCCAGAACTCGGGCTGCGAGAGCTCTTCTGCGGCTCCGCGCCAGATGAGGAGTGGGTGCAGGACGTGTCCGTGCATCAGAGGCTGCGTGAATGCATAGCTCAGTGATGAAGCATCCACGTGCATTGAAAGGGACGCACCTCACTCTTGCTCCGAATCATGTCTTCGTCCAGTGCCTCCTCCCATGGCACGGTATACGGGTTGTCGATCACGGTGTCGCCGATGTAATGTACGGGATAGCGCAAGAAACGGATCACATTACACGGGAAGAGGTAGTACAGGAATGTAAAGAATCGGTGCGGAGAGGGTGGCGAGGACGCGCCGCCCTGGAACGTCGCCTCGAGACGCTTCCAGCCAAAGTCCTCGCGTATCGGGAGCTCGGGTACACTACCCGAGTTGGAAGAGGGTGCAGGCTCGTCTAAGAGGTCAGACGGCGCGTCGGCCTCGGCTTCGCGCTCGCGCCAGCAGATGATACGCGCGAGGACGACAAGGAGTAGCGGAAGATGGCGTTTTAGGTCCTCACACGCCTTCACGGCGAGTATGGGGAGAAGCTTCGTGAGAACCGTGAGCCCTACAATCGCGGCCGTCGACGAGCCGTCGAGCAAAAGGCAGTATAGCACGGCCGGCATGAGGGGGTGTGGCGCGAGGACATGCGCGACGCTGGGGAAGTCCGGATGTGATGTGTACGTGTTCAAAAGGATGAAGAGCTGTACGCGGTAGGTGGGTTCGTTGAAGCAATGGTGCGTTACTGTTAGGAAGTCCTGCGTTAGGTCAGCAGCAGTACACCGGACACGGTGTGCACGCACCTTGGGCCGCTGCAGGCCCTCGCGGACGAGCACGTCCCCGAGGTTCGTTTTCCAGCTGGAACGCCTCTCGCGTTCCACCTCATCAAGCCCCGCCCATTCAAGTGCGTCCGTGTCCGAGCTTTCGTTGTATGCGTCCAGGAGGTAGTAGTCCATCAGCCTCCTGCGGAACCCGCCCACCTTCTCGCGCTGCCGCTCGCGCTCTTCCTGCTTCCCCTCTTCGGAACTGTCCTCCACAATAAAGTCCGTGTCGAAGTCTGGGTTGAGCGTGGCCATGATGAGCTCCTTTGTGCATTCCACCGCGGGCAGCGGCAGGCGGGGTTCCCGCAGCCCTCGTTTCAGGATAAGGTCGAACCATGTTAGAATCAGGGACGAGGGTGGCAGAATGGATTTTAGGTGATATAGCACTTCAATGAAGATCTCCATATGGTTAAGGGACTCAGGGTCGATGGCCTCATTGTAGATCTCCTCGAGCTCGTCCTCGAGCGCGGTGAGGACCTTCCGCGGGTTCGGTGATGCAGGAACCTCGAGAGCATAAGCGTCCACGAGCGTGAGGAGGGTGTTGAGCGATGGTGCTTCGGGTGCAGACTCGAGGAGCAACCGAAGAGGTCGGGAAATGTGAGAAAGGTCAGCGGCAGCCATGATGAAGAGGGGGGCGTCGGGGCCGGCGTCAGTTCGTCTTTCTTGTCTACCACGATCTCGGACACGCGCAGCTTCCTGTCTACGGTCAGGAAACACCCATGAATTGGGTTCCTGTCCTTGCAAGCTCACCCGCGATGCAATTATAATTATGTACTTTCTTGCCCTTCGTGATGCTCTCTGGGAAACTTTCTATCTTGTACTGGTCGACATGACACGAAACCCGGGGCCCTTTTCACGCATGTGGCTCGTACTACCAAGGCTGAGGTCTCTTAGGAATGCTTTGGCTCTGGGATCACATTGGCCCAGCGTAGTCACAGTACCGTACATAATACTGGTCATAGTCTTCTGCTCGGTCTGGGATCTAACGGTCTGAAACACACATACCACACTAGATGTGCGAACTAGTCAATTTGTCTGCTCACTTCGCACAGTGTATCTCTGCTCTACCCTGTCATTCTCTCCATCGAGCTATCGAGCCTATTATCAGACCCATGCATTTTTTTCTGTCCTCTGCCGCTCTCGTAGCCTTCTGCAGGTCCACTAGTGCTACTCTCGCGCAATCTACAGTCCCCGTCTCCTACGACACGACATACGACAACTCCACTTCCTCCTTGAACGTCGCAGCCTGCTCATATGAGCTCGAGCGCCTCGGCTTCACAACCCTGGGCTCGCTGCCTGACTTTCCCTATATCGGCGGCGCGTCTGTCGTACCACCCAACGGTTCTTCCGGTTGCGGGACATGCTGGGAGCTAGAATATGACGGGAACACGGTCGCGATACTTGCCGTCGACTATACGCAGGAGGGATTCAACCTAGCTAAAGAGGCATTTGATGTCTTGACCAACGGACAGGCACAATATCTGGGAACATTGCAGGCAACAGCTTCACAGGTGGATTCATCCGCCTGTGGGCTGTGAGACGACTCGAAATATCGGTACGGTCTTGAGATCACTCTCCCCACCGCTGTTCAAGCTAACTATATGCGCACTCTAGTTGTACCAGCGACCGTGTAATGCACTCATTATGACAATGAATGGCCTCTGATGTCCTCCTGTGCTGATATCCGCCTTGTTTGAACCGACTAGTTACGGTGTCCGGAGGTGCTCAGCGTTGCTCTACGGGCCCGTGTAGGGCTTGTAGTCTACCTCCCTCGCCTCGAAAACCAATCCCTTGCCCGTCTGCTGCCACTGATCCGCATCCTTCCTCGTCTCATACGGAGGTAGATAGCCTGCTCTAAGCTTTCTCTTGCCTTCCGTATCCATCCCACACCGCTCATCTCTCTGCCTGATCATTTCTGGCGGTGGACCCTGGCCGTCTCCCGTGTAAGAGACCATGATGTTGGGCGGTCCGATTGGGAGGTCGGGCGAGATGTCAACGGGCCATGTATGGATCGTCTTACCGTATGTCTTGTGGATCTCGAGGATTGCGGGCTGTTCGGCAAGGTCTGTCACGGCATCTATAGAAAGATCAGTCGACTCATCTCTGCTCGAAACAACGTGAAGCCAACATACTTGGAACCACGTCCTTTGTGTGCATCTGCATGTAGCCGCTTTCAACTTCGAATTTGTGTGAGTGCCAGAATTCCTTTTCTTCCTCCGGGAGCGAGTCGAACACCTGGATTCCGACGTCGTTGTTTGATCGTCGCTATGAAGCATCTCGGACTGACCTGCTCGGAGACGATATACTCAATACCGATCAGCTTCGCATTTGGTTGGTCCGAGTCGTAGATGATACATTGGTGGAAGTCATGCCGGAGGTGAGTGCAATAGTGGTGTGCTTCGATGTGTCGGGTCCGATCTTGTCTATGATCCGCCGCTCCGCTCAGTGGTTGTATGCACATAGCTGAGCTCATACTCACGAATAGACGTGGAATGCACACAGGTGCTGGTGAATGGCATTGATGGGCTTGAAGGTCATCATTGCGCTTCCCGCCGCCATGTACGGCGTGGCATGATACATGGATGCCTTTGTCTCGGGGTTCATAGTGGTCAATGACGAGGACGAAGAGAACGGTTCGGTGAAGGTGAGCACTCGCTTGCGCCTCGAGCGGCTGCTCATATATTCAGTCCCGCGATGTGGGGTCGCAACATGACGTCGACGAGGCATCATCATTTCCACTTTGGTAGAATACAGATTTAGACTTGGTGCCACAATGTTACAGAAGTGCAGAGACTATACGCAACAATGGGCGCATACGTCAGATTCTCACAGTAATAGCGGCCGCCATTGGTGTCAGGACTTGCCGTGTACACCTGAGGCCTGATGGTATGTTTCCTAGCATCTGATCTTTTGTGATATGAGAGGCTGGGAAGAGTGCATTCCTCATTCTTCAATATCAGTCTCCTGTCCTGTCAGTTGCTTGACTACGCATAGCCCAAGAGAGATGTGATGGGCGGTTGGGGGTGCTGAATCAGATCGGGGTGGGTACACGAGCGCTAACACATCTGCAGGCCAATATTACATTTGATCGACGACTCTGCGGGCACTCGCGAATGGTCGATATCTGCCTGGACTACATTAGCTCATATGCATAGCACCAGCTGGTAGTTGCATGCATACTAAAAGGCTCTAAGTATATCTGCCCGGACCGATAACTGAGAGCGATTATAGCCTCTACTGATGATGATTCCATCTGCCCACCGACGGCCAGCGACAGACCGGTGATCTGCGTTTCCAGCACTGCATCCCCTATGTGGCTGACTTTTAACTGCCGTATACCTGCATGGTCTCACGTATGTACTTTCCCCTTCTCTGCGTTATCCTAGGCCTGCAATAATCCTGTCATGGTGCATGGAGTGTCACTCATTAGTGCTAATCTCGCGGCTGTATGCCTCGAGAGCTTTCTATACGGACTATTCTTTCTACTTCATGGTATTTCCACCTATCTACTGGTCCGGCAAGCGCAGCATAAGCGGGCAGTTACGGGGACATCTTTTCCTTCAGCTATTCGTACCCCGATATTTATCGCCGCACAGATCATCTTCAGCACTGTAACAGCGGTGAGCTCAGCTCCCAAGTTCTTTCATTGGTTATTCGAATAAGCTTGCTGACTAGCTCAGTAAAGCACTGGATTCTCTCCGTCGCCCGTCTGTTCGATGCGTTCGTGACTCACGAGGGCGAGACACAGCCGTCTGATGTATACAACAATCTCTCTTTGACGCCAGAGGTCGCCAAGTCTGCCCTTCTGGTTGCGACGGTGGCTACGTTGGACGCGATACTTGTAAGTATTGCAATCTATCATGCGGTGTCAAAGAAGCTGCATCTTGATTGATGCAGATATATCGACTGTACGTTATCTGGGAGTACAACAAGCGTATCGTGGTATTCCCCATCCTAACGTGGATTGGACTCGTTAGTGAGCGCCCAACTCTGATTACATCGACATCCATCAATGATGATAATCCTGACGTGAAATGTAGTATGTGGCGCAGGTGTATGCTGGCAGTTTACGAAGTACACGTCCAAAGAGAATGTCTACAACAGTCCTGCGGGCTGGTGGATTGTGAGCAATTGCGCCTCTACTTTCGCGTGCGTGACGGAACTGTATGCAACCGGTAAACTCGTAATAACTGCGATCTCACATAGGACGAATATCTACTGTTCTGGTATGTGCCTTGACTCGGTGTTGACGCACGACTCTGAACATTGCTAGCACTCATCTCATGGCAGCTTTGGAGAACCGGGCTCTCCGGCAAAACATATGGCGGAGAACGTCTTAAGGTATACCCCTCTCACAAACGTCTGAGTACATTGGTTACATAACATACACGTCTAGATCATGCTTGCGATCACCATGGAGAGCGCCATGCTACATACGTAGGATTCCTCGCTACGACGTTTTGCATCTGTCACTGACGATGCTCCATCGCAGGGCGTGGAACGCCATATTCTTCATAGTCTACGAAGTGCGTAGCGACCTATGCTTTACCGCCATAGACCTTTGGAGCCCGATCTCTGGCATCGCCTTCATGTTGGTTAACATGCACGCCGCCCTGGGCTGGGCACAGAGTGCCAATAGAATGCGGCTTTCGACAACGACGACGGCGTTCGCATCCTGGAGGAGCACTTTAGCAGATAGGCGGTCGTTCTCTCTACACCGTCCGTCATTCTTGCAGCGGCCACCCTCTGGTCCCGTCCAGCGGCCCGCCTCCGTTTCACTTTCTGTTCCACGTTCTGCATCCTTCCAGCGCCGTGTGTCGCTCCTCCATGATTCATTCTACCAGCAAGTGCCGTATATCAGGCACCAGTATGAGGCCAGCCCTTTGTCGCTCGGCGTCATACATGTGACTCGCCAGTCCGTCAACAGTGAGCTGGCACTCGAGAAAGGGAGCAATGAAGGACCTGAAGAACCGAACTATGGACAAGCTATCTGATTTGATACCCCGTCTGACAGTTGTTGTGCTTTCTTTGAGCTGTAACACTTTCTTTGGCTGTTTGCGAACTACTCGTGTACTATGGCTTGTTGCCGGTCGTAGTTACTCATCTGAATTTATACGACGTCTCGTATGATCACTGCACTCGTAAGTTTAGTATTGCTTGTGATGGGGCGAATGTACAGGCTGAGCGATGTGTCTAATAACTGAGCGATTTTAGCTTGTTGACTTTCTCGTAGGATTGGATAGGTTCACGGACTGTGTTCTACGAACTTAGCACTTACGGCCACAACAGTTGCCAGACATATCTACGATGATACCATCTGCCATGCGACCGCTACGAATCTGTCAACCTGCACCGTCAAGACTCCATCCAATCTCATCCGATTCGATGGGTTCTCCGATGTTACAATGTCATCACATAATCTAGAAGTCCATACGCAATATGATTCTCTTCCGATGTGTTGTATCTGAAGGTATGCTGAAGTCTATTGCAGCAGGGACGGCTCTGCTACAAACAGATCGTCCGATAAGGGCTCCTACGTTCCTAGCAGCTTAGACCCTGAACACTTCGTGTTATGTCAGCACCGTTGAATACAGAAAGTAAGATGTTAGTCTTTATTCAGACCACAGCACATCTGGGATTATTCCTTCTGAAGTTTTAGATGTAAATATATTGCCTGTGGGGTCCGGGAGTCGCTGTCCTGCTTCACAAAGCTGGAGGACCGCGCTACGTGAATAGGGCGCTTAGTGAACTGGGCGCGCATATTCAGCGCTTGCCTCTCGTTCGGCGGACGCCTGTGCACGAGTCGCGTTCGCCCACTGTGCAGGGCGTGTTGCGTCACGGGTAGCCGTAACGGGCCACAGGGCTGCTGGTCCTGGAGGCCTGAGGTGCGCGCGCAAAAGGATTGCAGAGGGCGATAGGAGACTGCGCTCCGCGTATGCCAGACATTGCGTACTAGACTATGTATTACTCACAAAGACAATGTAGTAATACTATTACTTTTGAGTTGCGCATATATTTTGATATTGTATATTGTGCTGACTCTATAGCTATTTGTTTCTGTCCAGGTTCGCCCTATACCGCTCACTCACCGAAGGAAGCTGTCAAGTCGTAGCCGGTGAGTCTTAGTCACGCGCTTATTCATTATCCAATTGGGGTATAATATGTTGAAGAAACCCAGAGTCATAGTGAATGCAGCGCTACTAGCGCTCGAATAGCGCCGTCTGAACAATGTATCGCACTCTATGATCTGATATAACGATTCATTGCTGTTCTAGCGGTAGTAACAATAGTCAATGATTCACCGATAGACATATTCCTATCTCAATAAATGCAGTGCACGTGGCTGTAGGTGTCGTGCCGCCTCCGCGACCAAACAATTGAGCGTTTATCAGCAGAGCCGTCCCTGTTACAATAGAAGTCAGTCGGAATGCCAGCACTTTGACAGTAAAGCGGACTAAGTATCCCGTGCCGTGAATTGTCTGTTTCGAATTCGGAACAGCTAAACTACCCGGGATGTAGAGGTGCCAGGATGACCCATCAATACTTCCGCTCTCATCACGGAATCGGCGGACTCGGACTGGTCCTCGGCGAGGTACAGTACTCCTGACCAGTGACTCCTGACACGGGATCAGGCTTGGATCGTCACCATCGTCGACTAGGCCCCTTGCAATAGATGACATATTTGCTCCCGTTTCTCGCCCTTGCTGACGATCGTGACCAGAGTCCGCGGGGTTATCACATTTTCCATCAGCGACTGCGTTTCAAAATTGAACTAGAGTCCTCGAGAAACAGTGCCTCGCGGTCTCGTGCGGGGTATGTCAAGGTCATCTTCAACACTTAGTGAGCGCTGGTCGGCAAGTTATGACCGCAGGTTATACAGACGGACGCTAGGTTGCAGTGCCTACGCTCCCTTGCCCTTGCTCGGGATGGGTCTCGCCCCATAGCGGGCCAGAGTGTCCTGTCAGGCATCACTTGCCCTCAGCGCTCTGATTTCCGACCGGCCGCGGAAGCAGCGTGCGATGTCCGTCTGCAGTATAAAAGCCACACTTGTAGAGCCACATTCCTCAGCCAGTGGCATACGCATCCGAGTACTCCGCCGAACTACTTAACCCGCCATGAAGTTGTCGACTACCATCAGCGCCGCTGTTGCACTCCTTGTCGCCCCCGCCGTCCTTGCGCAGACGACGGTTACCGTCTCGTACGACCAGACGTACGACAACGCGTCCGGGTCCATGGACACTGTTTCCTGCTCCGACGGACCGAACGGGCTCGACCCGCCCTACTCGACTTTCGGCTCACTCCCGGACTTCCCGTACATTGGCGGGGCCGCCGCAGTGTCCGGATGGGGCTCTGCAGAGTGCGGGACGTGCTGGCAGCTCACATACGAGGACTGGACGATCAACGTCCTCGCGATTGACCACACCGCCGAAGGGTTCAACATCGCACTCGAGGCAATGAATGCGTTGACCGATAACCAGGCCGAGTTCTTGGGCAGGGTGAATGCGGTGGCTACGCAGGTTGACGCCTCTGTGTGCGGTCTGTGATAGGGTGAGCTCTCATTGTCATATTTCATGGCCATATGATTAATTGCCTGTCTCGTTCCAGGATAACTACCCAATAGGCGAAAGTATGACGAATGGACACACATGTAGCACTCGGTCGTGACAATTTGACGAAATAGTGACGGACTTGGACTATCCCCTAGGACTTCTGTAACTTACCTCGGACAATGTTGGTTTTGTGCAGTACGCGCTGTGCTTCCGTTGCCTAGCGTAATGATTGTATACTTTGCGTGTGTGGAGAATCGCAGTCGACTGATGTCTCGCCTGAATATCTGCATATAGGGCGCAAAAGATCAAAAAACGCACATTTGCGCTTCAGTATGATAAGTGATTACTCCCAGAAAGTTGTGATGTTCTTATCGCTAGAACAATTGCACTGACAGAATTCGTGCTATTCAAATAATCTGATTAGCGAGTCCTGAAGGTGTAGATTATACGATCATCAGCATTGCCTCCTAATCAGCAAATATCTCAAGTACATTGAGCTGGATGTGGTTGACATCAATACAGCGATGAGTCTTGAAGGGACCATCTATCGAAATGCAGCGAGCCTCGACTGTCTGTCGGAAAAATGAGTCCTGGACTTAGAATCACACCCAATAAACAAATACAGCAACACTGATGCAGATTAGATACGCTGCTCAGTCTCGATTATCAAGAAGGACGTACTCCAGATTCCCTTCCCTAGCAGCTTTGGAAAGCGTGGGGATAGTAGAGACGAGATTGGGTCTTGGGTTGCGGACAATACTGAGTCGACTACTAGCTCAGAGCTGACTTCGAGTTTCACGGCCTTGAGGGGTGCGAATGCGGGGAGTGAGAGAAGCGTGTCTACCTGCGAGCACGCAGTTTCATGGTAGAATTCGGCAATCTCTTCAAGGACTCAGGCTGTAGATATTTTGTCTTCGTGGTATTCGAGCATGAGTCTCAAGGTTGCATATTGCAGATTTTGTGGACGAATCGACGACAATGCATGATGTGCCCAGCGGTCGACTGAGTGCGGATGCGTCACGGTATTCCAGCTTGACTACTTCGATGTTTCGGAGCGATGACAGGTCTGCAAGAAAGTTGAGTGATTGATCGTGCGATAGCGTTGCTGATCCACGCATCGAGGACATATTGCGTAATCTCCGCTTCATTTTCGATAATGATAGGCATCTGGCCTCAAGAAATCGATCGGTCGGTGGCTTCCATGAGGAAGGTACGCCACCGGGGCCAATTCTGAGGTACAACGTCCGGATCTCCACAGCAATGTGAATCAGAGATATGAAATTCATGGTGGCGATTGACCCTTCAGAAGATAGGATTGAAATTATAAGGCTGTGGGGTCTTGCTGAGGGATGCTGAGTGGGAAGGAAGATAGTTCAGATGTGCCACTGTACTTGAGTGCCCAGCATTCGAGTTGTTTCAGCACGAGGAAAGCGCGGAGCAGATGGCCAAGAACCCGTATCGTCAGAGACGAGCTGTAGAAGAATATCAGCCTCGTCACCGACTTGAAAGAAGGAAGCATTAAATGGAATTGTGGATGTAGATTAGCAGGGAACTTAATCTCCCCAAAATCGAGCCCCTGTAGGCGTAATAGCCTCCCCGCAAGTGCAAGGACCGTATGAAGAGATGGACAATCCTCTCCAATGTGAAGCGCTCGACCGTCGATGCGTCTTGCGGATTAGAGCGAATTGGGTTCGCGAGATGAGTACACTGATCTTATGTATTCAAGGTGTGAGATCGCAGGTGATCATATTGACTTCGTGTCCTCCACGCTCTGCACACAAGAGAACAACGTAGCAGCGATGCGATATCTTCGCACGATTTATCGATAGCATCATCGGCAAAACGCAAACTCTCATATCTAGTCCGCTAACTATTGCAAATAGCAGCTCGGTAGATATCCGTAGATACGAGCAGATACTATGCATGGGGTACTTGCAGGATCAACGAGGACCGAAATATATTTTGTAGGATAAATGAGGACCGAAATACTATTCTCAGGATCAATGAGGACCGACATGTTATTGGCAGGATCAATGAGGACCGGCATGTTAGTTGCAGGATCAAAGAGGACCGAAATAATATTCGCAGGACCAAACAGGATGGATCTATTATTTGCAGGATCAACAAGGACAGGAATATCAATTGCAGGATCAACACGGATGGAGATATCAATAACCGAAATGCATCCATGCATGGAGTGGCATCTGGGTGTGATGTGGCTCCCATCCGATTTAGTAAGTCCCTTACTTGATCGGGCAACACCTTTCATCATACTTCATAGTCTGTCATATTTTCAGTCGGCTCTTGAATCTTGTCATAAAGGCTGGCTCTTGTCACTGCCGATGTGTTCAACTTCTCTCTCCTCCATCCATATGTTGCTCTCTTGTCGCTCAACTACCCGGACACAGTCTGCCACTTGCATGTATCCAAGTTGACGCGTCCGCCACACTCTCTCCCTGGTCTGTTGTTCTCCTTCCGTTCTCAGCACCATGCATTGTGGTCTTTACCTGTGACCCAGCGTGCTCGCTGCACACACAGTATGTCTTTCCTTTCTCCCTCTGCATACCTTACTAAACCCTACTGCCATAATCTTATGGGAATGCTTGCCATGACAGGCACAAAATACTGGACAGCACCCGCTGCTTGGTGTCACAGACGTACCACGTCTGTGGGACCCTGGCTACAGGGGAATCCCTATAAGGCCTACAAGGTGGTGTACGAACGGCAGCGCCGTACTCATAGGACAACCTGCCGTACTCATAGGACAACCTGACTTGCCGTTGGGCGAGTAGGCCCCCAGACGATGAGTCCCCAGACGTCGGAGTCGCCAGCACACAGTCAAGTAAGACTCAGAGGGCCCCCGGGGCAGAGACGCACACAGAGAGGTTGGTAAGAAAGGGACCTAAGTCCATTGACGAGAATCTTAGAGATGGGGAGTAAGCCCCATCTCGTCGTAGATTATATACTTGAGCGTGGAGACTACAAGTACTGCCCTAAAGAAGAGGCCTGTGTGCACTATCTAGAGGATCAGGTGACGAGTAACGCTACATGACATACTGTGACCATAAGTGACGGCACCTGACGTGCGCGCTACCCTACAGCGCTAAACTACTGAGTCAGATGATCTAGACGGAGTGAGACTGACGTGGAGGTGGTTGAGGCCTAGAGGAGTGCGCGCGCACGCAGCGGTGCCCATAAAACCTATAGCGAGGGCTGTCAGATATCCCCCTAGATATTCTGTGACACTGCTCCTGTACTCTTCCTTGCTGTTGACCACAGCAGCTTCCATCATGGCCCACCCATCTGTCTCGAGCAGCACCTCAGAGCTGCTCTCCCCTACTTCAACTAGTGTCCCTGAGCTCAATGTCAAACACGGGCACTTCACCGTCATCTCAAATCAACTTCCCATTACCATAACAAAGGATGCCTCAGGTGAATATCACTTCAAGATGTCTTCTGGTGGACTCATCTCTGCACTCTCTGGCTGCAAAAGTCCATGTCCTTCACCTGGATTGGCTGGCCAGGTTTCTTCATTCTGCCACAAGATCACCTGATCGTTGACAAATGACTCATGGAGGAGTACTCCTGCCAGGCTGTCTACCTCAATGATGATGTTGCCGACAGACATTACAATGGCTTCAGTAATTCCATCCTCTGGCCCCTCTTCCACTACCACCCTGGCAAGATGAACTTTGATGAGGAGAACTGGCTGGCATACTGGCAGGCGAACATGGCATTCGTGCACGCTATCTTGCAGCAGATCAAGCTGGGTTCTATGGTATGGGTGTGGGACTACCACCTAATGCTCCTTCCCATGTTTTTTCACATGCTCCTTGACAGCCCCCAAAATGTGGGCAAGACGACGAGCATCGAAATCGAGCACATTCTTGAGGGCATTGATGCTGACAAGGTCCCTCCTCTATGTGTGCCAGACGTAAAGATCGGCTTCTTCCTGCACACGCCCTTCCCATCTAGCAAAATCTACAGGTGAGTTCTCTGATCACTCATCTTGCAATTTTTGTCACTGTCATGAGGAAGCTGGACTGCGTGCACGAGGCAAAGATGTAAAGCGCAAATCGAGGGCAACACTCGAGGTTCATGCAGGCGGTGGGTGTGGATGGCCTGCTCTGCGTGCCATCATTCCTAGAGGTCTGCCCACCCGCCCCTGCTACTCTACTGCCTTGGTGACTGATGTGGCGCGGTATTTTGCAGGCATGGGTGCAGGATGAGGAGAGCATCCGGTTCCTCACGATGCTCCCAGCAGTGGTACAGCCCTCCCTCCAATTGCATCAAGTGGCATGATCATTGATATTAACAATAACACGGTGTTGCCTTCAGATGTACAGCGGCGGCCCCATCTCGCTGGCCACCAGTGAAAAGCTCATTGCCGCGGGCATGCTCCTGTACCCGATCTACGGTGGCATGGAGTTCGGCGGTGTGACACCCATGTTTTACTGGAACCAGGGCCAATGGTGCACACTAGGTGTGCGACTCTGCAGGAGTGTGCGACTGGGAATTCTCAGAACATGTGAGCCCACGGCTCATCCCGCAGGGTGACAAGACATACGAGCTGTGGCTCATGGTGCATGCAGCATATCATGCGGAGAGTGGATGGTGCTCACCAGGACTTTGGCAGAACTGTGCGATGCACCAGCCAAGCGTGGAGAATCTGACAAATGGCAAGCATGGGTATGCAATGTCAGACTTGTTCATGTGCCACCTGATGAACCTGACGAGCGCAACGAAGCCGCTGCCAGAGGACTGGTGCCTGCATGGGCTGGGGTGGGGTGGCAAGTGCATGTACCACATGGGGTTCTGGGGCAAGGAGGCAAGCGCGGAGGAGTGCACGGCCGAGCTGGACATACTTGAGTGTGTTGAGGCTGCAGACCAGCATGACGGCGTGATTGAGGATGGTGCCAGCGAGGACATGCAGGTGGATGTGCATCACAAGAAGACAGAATGCTGCTGGGTGCACATTGCAGGCACAGGGCTGAAGATTGTGAAGGCCATTGACGGGTTCACATACATGCCCACACCTAATGAAGTAGCATCATACACACAGTATCGAGCCACTTGTTACGTCGAAGCTGACTATCACATTTTAGACACTACTGGTACACTCTCCATGCTGCCTTGTGACAAGGGTGGAGTAGTAGACCTGAAGCTCAAGGTCTGGTGTTGATTAGTTATGTTACTGAAAATTGATTCTGATGCTCATGAAAGGTATATGAGACCAAGAACATTCGTGTGGCTGATCTGTCCGTGATTCCTTTAAAGGTGTCTGCACACATGCAAGGCATTTTTTTTTCTGCATAGTGTCCTAGTATATGTGCAGCTAACATGTGGAATTAGCTATCACATACAGGATTGCTGAAATGGGTAGGTCGAGCTCTATGGTCTGATCTGCCTGAGCTCATTCTCTCATCTTTAGCGGCTGACATTATTCAGCGAGAGCATAAGCTATGATATGGGACATCAGATTGTATATTGTGCTAATCTAATTGCACCGCACTAAGATGCAAATGTGCTATATGTTCAATGTACAAGGGATTAATGATTCAATCATCGTGATTGGTATCAGATTTACCTGATCACTTTTAAGTAGGTGGTTGCACGTGGTGCACACTTCATTTTCACTTTACTCGAGCACCTATCTGATTGATCAGATTGTCCCACTGGTGCGTTGCATGAGCTTTAGCTTGGCAATATCACTATGTCATTTTTTGAGTAGTAGCTATTATTACGTTTCAGGTTCTATCACTCATTCTGTTGCCTCTGTAGTCTCGTTTCCCATATCACACATAAACAGCCTTGCGACAGATTGGCAAGCCATCTTCTGCGCTTTTCTCGTATCTCACATCAAGCTCTGGAGAGACGACGTCACCCCCAAGAAGCATTGAATGTTGATGTGAGTAGAAGGTCACTCGTAAGCACTAAGCACAACTATGGTGCCGGTGCCCTAGTCACCACTTACTTTTGTACAGTGGCCAAATCCTTGGCGTAGCCCTACAGTAGGGTTTATACAAGCGCCAGTACCTACAGCGCACTGATATGGAAGACTTTGGGTATAGTATACCAGAGATGCAGATTTTACAGCTATTTCGGAAATTCATGACACAATGCGTTTTTCTCGATCATGTCAACCAATAAGGAAGCTACCATTCAGGGTATGTGGCTAGAGTGCCAATACCATGTGAGAGACTAGCTCTGGCTAACTTATTGTTTTGCATTCGCTGACTCTGCTGCTCAATACTGCCTGCTGATGGTCCTGCTTCTATCATTTTGATGGGCCTGAGGACTATGACAACAAGGATGTGCCATAGCTGAGTGTGGGAAGCAAATTTTGTGAGTAATTCTCGCGATTTTTCGCTCTGCAGAAATTTTAGATAAATGCAGGCGGCTTCAAGCATTGCGTTATGTAACACCCAAATCCCCATAGCCTTAGTGCACAAGCATTGAGCAATGTGTTGACAGACCATATTGGAGCTGAGACACAAGCACAGGCTATGGCATGCTACAGCCATGTGCACAAACCCTAAATAGTAGCTTCCTTATTGGTTGACACAATCAAGAAAAATGCATTGTGTCATGAATTTCTGAAATAGCTATGATGCTCGAAGTGATGTAGATATGGTGTGAGTCCAATATAGTTACTGTATTCCATGTTCAAGTAAGATAAGATACAGAAAGCTTTCAACAAGGTTATCCAGTCGATGAATTTGTTAATCACCCTGATTATCCCAATCTTCCCAAAGAAATGTGACAAATTCTCACCAAGCAAAATCTCTGGGTTGACAGACTGCAAGTGCAGTGTCATGGAGAATGTGACCCAGACACAATTGGTTGCTGTGTCAAATGCATACTTGAGAAATAATCAGCTGGACTTCACAAACAGAAAACTCTTCTTCAGCAAAAGAATACATATTTTACCCAAATATCACTGTGAGCTGAATTTATCAATTTTTCTCAAGTACACCTTTGCAGTCACCATGATGATATACTTCAAACATTGCAAGTCAAATGCACGGCACTAATGAGGATGCTCAATTACAGGTGCAAGCTTGCAGTTCTTGTCAGTATAAGTCTCACCTAGGGCACCAATTGTACAGTATATGGATATGGGCATATCTATATGTGGGAATACAGATATGGCCATATCCATATTGAACTGTATTGCTGTACCACTGTATACGATATGACTGTATTTCAGTCCATATCCGTATTACACCCATAAATACAGCATGTAGCATACAAAGTCTACGCAAATACTAACTGCCGTTCCACCACTTGTTTCATCTCTCCTCATGCCTGTATAAGCTTATGCTTGATCAGCATTAGTTTGCGGATGGTGGATGGCTTGAGACTGGCATGGCAAAGTGAGATGGTGTCTCAGCCAGATGAGAATGCCCTCTCAATGGCAATGGCAGAACCTAGAAATCGTTGAGTAGATCATAGCCATAGATATCTGGGATAACATACCAGGGATACAGAGAATGTCACACACAAGTCAACACACATTTGGAAACATTTGTTGGTGCTCTTTCCACCAATGCAGGGGGTTGATGCTGGGGTTGCTACAATTATGTGGGGAGCCTAAGGGCTTTAAGCTGAGGTACTCATCAATCTCATCTATGAGTGAATTATCCACTGCATATGCAGCGGAGAAGTTGAAATTAGCAGGAGTGCTCTGAGAATCTGTTTGTTCATCATGTTTGTTTGATACCGCCATCAATGAATCACATGTAGATTGAGGCACAAAATGTCTGCAGAAGTGGACCTTGAGTGATTCCTTTGCATCCTCAATATGCTGCATGTATTGTTCTTGACTCTCCAGATTAGTATCCTTTGAAGCTACCATCTTTAGACCCTTGTGATTGATATGAGGATCAAGCACTGCACCAACAGATTTGTGAGTCAAATAGAATGCATGAATTGCTATTAAATATTTGCAGCATGCCCAAATATAAAATGGAGACTCCTCAAAGAATGTATGATACTCCGGAAGTTTGACATATGCCTTGATCAAGCCACCACGTAACTGTGAAGGCGAACAAGGTGGAAGGTGCTCCATTGCTTGTTTGAGGTGATCCTGCAGTAAATGAAATATTGTGTGGACAAAGGATAGTGTCACGACACAGGAAGAGGACATTTGCTCTGTGGCAGAGCAAAACATCCATAGCCAGTCTGCAACTAATTTCAAAGCCCCCCATTCTGCTTCATCAAACTCGAGCTGGCAAAGGTCACAATGCTTTGCAATGAAAGACTTGATAGCTTCTTGATATTAGATTGCATGGCCTGTTGAAATACATCAGATCAAGGATATGGCCAGAATGAGACATGAATCTTACGTAGCATTTGATGAGTCGATGACCAGCAGGTCTTAACATCAAGAATTAGCATCAATGCTTCTTTGGATGTGCCAGCTTGACACCTCAGCAAAAAAAGTGTAACCTCATCGAGCCACTGGCACTTGTGCTGCGGGCTTGATTGCACTACATGGATGATTCTGCAGATCTGAGCATGCAAGAAGATAAGTGCTCAATTGTTCATCTGTGCTGCAGAACATACCTTGTCAAGAGTGGGCAAAACATGCAATGATACCTCTGAATTGCAATTCTTGGAGTCTGACTCAGCATGCCTTTCAAGGCCACTGGTTTGGCTTCTTAAGTTGTCAGCCGCAGTTGATAAGGGTTCTTGGACTGACTCTTGATAGTTGTCATGTGTTGCCTGATAATTCCTGCGTGCACCACTGGCCACATTCAATGATCAGCAAAAGTAAATCCAATATTTCTTGACTTACCAAGCTGCCACTTGCAGCACTTGCATGAGGGAAGGCACCAATGGCCACAAGGAGCTATATAAATTGGTGAGCTATGATATCCATGACACGGAGAATTGCAAGCAGACCTCAATGATGGACAAGTGGATTGTATGGGGCATACACTGCAATCATGCTTTGATTGCATGAAATGGAATACCCTCCCTGGTGAAGTGCTCTTCAAGTGCATGCATCATCATGTCATTATTTGTGGCATTGTCAGCGACATTAGCCTGAATCTGTAAGGTAGCTCAATAATGAAACTAAGAAAATTGTGTCAGTGTACCCATTCTTTGAGTCTGTAGAACTCAATTGCCCACCAGACAGCATTGGCTAGATTCTCTCCAGAGTGTTCACCAATAAGGTCACAGAAGTCAAGCATTATCTCCTCTAGGTCAGGAAGACAGTCAGTATATGTCATATGCATTGAATCATATCTACAACATTCTACTGTGATCCCAGCTCTCTGTCACATAAGTCAGAATAATACACATGAATGCCCATTGATTGCTTGATGGCCAACAGTCCAGGATGAGCGAGAATTTGCCATCAGTATCCTGATTGGTGAAGTGAGTCATCTTATCAAGATATCCATAAAGCTAAGATTTACTGCAAGCATTGTCTTAATATCAGAAATCATATCATCACCCATCTCCATCAATCACTTCTTCACAGTCTCAGAGCTAGGTACCTTGAACTCTTTGCCAAGTTGGCTCACATACTGTAGAAGACAGACAAATTCCAGTGCTTCAACAGCATCAAAAGGCTGATCACATGCTGCAATCCATTCTGCAAGATACCATTCATACTTTGCATGGTCAAATGGCTCCTATATGGTATCAGAGAATACTATAAAATGTAATTAAAGCGAATTTATGTACTGATTTTCCATCCATTTTGCTGAGTGACAAGCTACCGTATGGTGACTTCTTGGGATCATATTCAACGCAATCAAGTGGCAACTCGCCCTTCACAACCATGAGCTCGCCTGGGGTTGGACGAACCCCAATTTTATGTTTTACGCTCAAGAACTCCAAACAGGGCATACAATTTATCACTAATGGACTTTAGATGATTTTGTAGGCCACTCTGTGAGCTGTGCATTGCCTGAGTGACTCAAAGTACTTTGTAATCACTATGCCTGCACTTAAAAAGTTTGTCACCATGTGTCCAGCTAGGATGGTGCTGCAACTGGTTTTTGGTGACTTCTGTGTAAAAAAGATATATTGGCAGGCTTGGCTTCTGTGAGCAATGATATCTAGCCTTGAATGCACCAGCCAAAATCTCAAAATATGCATCGCTCACCTTCGCCGCATTGCGCTGCACTAATCAGCTACCTTTGCTATGAGTATTACTGCTTTGTCAGTATGATTGCATAGCTGATGTTGCACTAAAGATAGATATGTCAATATCAGAACTCAGGTAAGAATGATACTCACAACCATTGATATGATGTGTATTGTGCATCAGCATGTGCCGCTAATTCGTTCTTCCCAGAAGCTGTGTGGCAGTGCTTGGCAGTGCATTTGCTGTGCTTGCCTGATTTCCTCCTGTGCTTCTGCTTGGGTAAGGTTTCATTGATTGCTTGTTGCAACTTCTCAGCTGCTTGACTGTCACAAACTACTTACTTGCGGGCTGGTATGCAACTCAAGGTGTTATGAGGCAAGGTTGTAACGAGGTTACAATGCGGCAAGCAGAGGTGATAACAACAAAGTTGCTAGTTCTGAGGGTAAGCACTCGGAGGGTAGTGTGTTTAATACATGTTGTATAGGCCCCTAAAGCGAGACCCTCTGTACTTATGGGTACAATTGTGATTGGACAACCAGTAATGGTGTCATACATAAATCAACCAATGGGATATATGTCTTGACTCTACATGTGACAACTACTGGTAAGTGACTAAGGCCGACCCATGTCCAAGGGTGACGGCCTGGGTTCAATGATGTCATTAAGGTCATGTGATGTAACTAAGATCATGTGCTTCCTCCACGATCTAATCCATAGAGCCTGGACTATAGCTGTGACCTTAGGCAGGGTCTTGTGACTTGTGGCTTGTAACTATATAGTCCGGCGTGATGGCAGTTGCTTATATAAGCTATTCCCATGATCACGTGTGTTTGTGCAATGTTGTAGCCCCATAAGGGAACTATCATGTGATGCTTGAGCACTCATGCAGCACATGATGGTTAAGGCGCAAAATGCAAAAGACAATCTGAGACACGAGTCTTTGAGGATAAAAACCCTGTAAAAACCATGACATTGATGATGCAAAAGGCACACTTTTTTGTAGTTAGTCATGCATGGAAGGATGCTTGTGACCTGAAATACATAATGATGCACTGAACGAATTGCATATCATAAGACGATAATGGACCTCTTGGCCATCGATTGCATCTGGATTGACCTCATCCTTGCTGGCTGTCCCAGTATTTCCATCCAAGTAACTTGAATCAGTCAAAAGCTCCTCAGATATCCCATTGTTTAAGCCTGCATGCACAACCTGATTTTCGGAGAGCTGGTAAATGCTAGCAGTGTCAGTATTGACATTCATACATATGTGCTGATCCTGAGGCCAATCTCACAGCTGGTGCCTGTTGGAGCCCCTCTAGTAACACAGTGATTGATAAAACTCTGCTGATGCATTGTTACCATTCACCAGAACTCTTGTCATGAATCTGCTAACTCATCTTGTCATTGATGTGTGTGATGCGAGCTAGTACTGCCAGTTGGTGATGATGGAGCTGTAGATATATGTTTTGTGTGTCTCAGTAGATGAGTATGCATGTCTCATAGCTGACACTAATGTGTTTGACATGTGACATGCCACTGTCTGTGAGTATCTCACATCACCATAGAATGAGGAATGCAATCATTTGATATCGCTCATGACTGGCCCCAATAGCATATCGTGCTTGAAACTCATATGTCAGTGTGATCAGAGTGTCTATACTCACACATCTCAAGGTGGGTGGGGTGGGCAGAATGTATATTGTGCACAGTGGAACAGGCCACATTGCAAGTGCATGGACTATGGTGTGCAGTACATACAGCCATATACATGTACAAATACTGTGCTGATATGGCATTGAACCATATCATATCCATATTTTATCTGGGTATTGCCGATCCATATACAATACAGCTGTATCTGTATCTGTACAATCCATATTCCATAAGATACGGTACGATTTGGTGCCCTAGTCTCACCACTGTGTTCCAGAGACTGTCAGTTTGACTATATACCATATTTGGAATGGTCAGATGGGTCTAATTGTCACTACCTTTCATATATTGTACGAGTTTGATTACCTGCGGCTTCGCCACTGATGTCAATTGTCACTTATATATGATAATTAATAGAGTAAGAACATATCGAATTGTGAGTCCACCCAACCCGTCTCTGCCCACTCAGCCACTTCCGACACCTCACTGATGCTCGGTGTCGTCGTCACTGAGCTTGTAGTCCTGTGTCCACATATGTGGTCCCTCAAAACCTCCTGGGTTTTCTGGCATGTATCTACAGTACAGGCTATTTACGTTACAAAATCCTGTGGCACAGCGCAGGGAGGATGTGGTTGAACGCGTGCGCTTGCAGGCAACGGGCATGGGAATCCACTGGCCAACTTTCCGGGTCGGTGGCACGAGCCCTATGGGACAACAGACAGCACGTGGCACACATGGAAAAGCACATGGCAGTTCCCACGCAATCCATGGCCCTTTAGTACTTAGACTAGCTTAATTACCTGTGGCTTCGCCACAATTTTGTATTCTAGCAGTTATGATATATCTCTGCCCGCTCAGCCACTCCTCCACCTCGCTGACGCTCGGCCTTGTCGTCGCTTCGCTTGTAACACCTTTGCAACTGGCACGCGTGCCTTGCAGGCGCTGGGCGTGGGAATTCACCGGTGCCAGGCGCCCTATCTAATGGGAGCAGGAATGACACCTGTGGATGCCACACAGCAAATGTGGCGTCCACGCTAGCTGCATGCGAGCACCTATGGTATGAGCTCCCTTTACTTTATGGATTGTTTTCCCACCACTGGCCAAATTCGGACAAAAGAATTTCTCAATTTTGATTTTTCAGACAAATCCACCTAGCTATTTTGTTCCTACCTTCAATTAGGCTATGATGCGAGACACTTAGTCACCGCTACTTTTGTACAACAGAGATAGCACATGCACAATCACTTCAATTTCTAGCCAATTGACTCCTTTTAGGTAGAGGAACAACTCTGCTAAACCATTTCTTTTAAAACTCAAAACCGAATGAGTAATTCTAAGTGGTCACGATAAATTGGCCGCACCACGTGATGAGCGCCTGTTATGGAAAGTGAAGCACGTGAGATGTACAAATGCGGTAACTACAGATCAAATTGGCGCGCGACAGTCTCCGGCACACGCCTGTGCGAAGTGTAACGTCTCGAACTAAATTGCACTGGCGGTGGGCCATCTTCGACCTCCGAGCCACTACTAATGACAACTGCAGCACGTTGGGCGCGCCGAGCTCCACGAGCTCGAGCTGCTGATGCCTTGTAACGATTCAGAGTGCGATGAAGTTTGGAGGGTGAGCACAGGAGGATGAGCTCTAGGCCAGCTTTTTCATCACTCGCTACACTTGTTTCACTCTATATTCACGCCGGTAACATTAGCGCCCGATGATGCCAATCGCTCGTCGAATTGGCCGCTGTACATAATATATTAATAGGCGGTGACTAAGTGTCTCACATCATAGACCGGTTATCTCTAGGCGCCAATTTGAGCGAGCAGTAAAAAAGTGGGGTCTCTAGGCCGCCGGCACCATAGCTAGTCATCTCGTTGATTAGGTTCATTTCGTCTCTATTCAGTGCGCAACCATTCGCATCGGTGCGGGCGACCTGCCAACCCTCCGCATCTCCGCATCTCCCCCCTTCTACAGCGGCGTGACTTAAGGCTCATCCTGTCACCACGGCTGCAACTGTCTCTGATGTTGACGAGTTCCAAGTCGCATATACCGCATCAACGTCTACGAGGATGCGCCGGTGTCGATCGCGTTCATGCGACGCGCGCACATATCGCGGGCTCGGTCGAACTTGGTCATTTCCGAGGGTGCAGGATATTCCCGCGCGTCGGTGGTCCGCAGCCAGGAAACACCGACATGGGATTCGACGGCGTCGGGCAACAGCGATCAGTAAAATCAAGTGCTACCGTGCGATCTAGATCCATATCGCGCCCTGATCCGGCTCTATCTCCGTATAACCCGGACGGTCGTTCAGGCGCAACTACTATATTATAACTGCCGCGTGCACTTATCCCCCTCCTGCGCGACTCGGCTCCGTCGCTCCTTATAATAGCTAGCAGTCTCTCCTTGCAATTGCAATGGCTCTGGTCGGCGAGGCCCTCCGCCTTGGCGCCCTCTGCGGTGCTCTGTGGCTGTTCTGGCGTGTCTACAAACATGTTTTTGAGCGGTCCCCGCTCGATAACATCCCCGGGCCTGCGTCCGTATCCTTTTCGAAAGGTGATTGCATCCGTTTGTCGGAGGAGGGAGCGTGTTCTTGATGCGTTCGTCAGGTAACCTCGCCCAGTTCTATGACACACAGGGCTGGGACTTTCATCATGAGCTTGGGCTCAAGTATGGCCCCGTCGTGAAGCTCCATGGACTGTTTGGTGTGAGCGTGCCGCACAGTATATAGTAGTCATATCGCTGACATTGAGAGCAACAGAGCAAACAATTGTTCGTGTTCGATCCCGCGGCACTCTCCAGCATCGTCGTGAAGGATCAGTACTTTTATGAAGAACAGGAAGAGTTCCTCGCGTATGCATTACTTCATATGCCGTATTGACCCACCTTACGATGCCCGATCAGATCAATGCATCTCATGCTTGGCGATGGTCTGCTCGCTACACTAGGTCTATTCTCCTACATGATCGTCAAAGAATATGGGCTTACAACACCACAGGCGAACAACACCGCTGACAGCGCAAGCTGCTGAATCCGGTCTTTTCTATCAATCACATGCGGCACATGGCGCCCATCTTTTACAGGATCTCAGGAGACGTGCGTCCTTTCATTTATATCTCAGTCGACCAATTTCATGGGTTATGTGTGTACAACGAATACATGCGAATCCCGCTGACTACATATGCAAACAGCTGCGCGAGGCGCTCGCATCGCGCGTTACGGCGGGCGCAGCGGAGGTCGACATTCTTGACTGGATGGCGCGCACCTCACTCGAGCTCGTCGGCCAAGCGGGGCTCGGCTACTCCTTCGACGACTTTGTGAGCGACCGCGCAGACGAGTACGCGGAGGCAATCAAGGCGATGGTGTACGTGCCCTCCCTCCCCCGTCCTCCTTCCACGCCCCCTCGTCGTCTTGCTCTTATCTCTACCGTCACATCGCTCTTCCCCTTCTGCACTCCGCCCTCTCATCATACACCCCCAACCTCCATCATCCATCGGCCCAATTCCCTTACGCCAGCTAACACCCTCCCATCGCAGCCCAACACTCTTCGCGCTCCGTCCAATCCGCCCGTTCCTCCCGCTGAGCATGAAGCTCGGCTCGCCGGGCCTACGCCGGCGCCTCGTCGCGCTCGCGCCGAACCGGCACATCCGCCGTGCACAGGAAATCTCGGACGCGATCGCCGCGCACTCGCGCCGCATCTTCGAGGAGAAGAAGCGCGCGCATGCTGCAGGCGACGCCGCCGCCGTGCACCAGATCGGCGAGGGCAAGGATATCATGAGCCGCCTCAGTAAGTGTCCCTTGTTCCCCGCCGATCCGACGTGGGGCGCGCGCTGACGCCACGCGCAGTGCAGGCCAACATGCTCGCGGAGGAGGAGGACCGGCTCCCCGAGTCGGAGCTCCTCGGGCAGATGTCGTGCGTGCCGCCCGCCCGTGCTCAGCGCCGCACAGTCTGACTCTCCCCTAGGACGTTCATCTTCGCGGGCATGGACACGACGTCGGGCGCGCTCGCGCGCATCCTGCAGCTGCTCGCGGCGCACCCGGACGTGCAGGCGAAGCTGCGCGCGGAGCTCGTCGCCGCGCGCGCAGACGCGGGCGGAGACATCCCGTATGACCGCCTCAGCGAGCTGCCGTACCTCGACGCGGTGTGCCGCGAGACGCTCCGCCTGTACGCGCCCGTGCCCTTCCAGGCGCGCGCGTGAGTGTCTGCCCGCTCGCCCTCGCGCACATAGCCGCTCACACAACATGCCAGCGCGCGCAAGGACATGATACTGCCGCTCTCCGCGCCGATCCGCGGCGTGGACGGCACGCTGATGAACGAGGTGCCCGTCCCGGCGGGCACGGGGATCATCATTGGCATCCTCGCGTGCAACCGCAATCCGGAGCTCTGGGGCGCGGACGCATTGGAGTGGCGCCCCGAGCGCTGGCTCGCGCCCCTCCCCGAGTCCGTCGCAAAGGGGCACGTTCCTGGAGTGTATTCGCATTTGTGAGTGCACTTGCGTCTGGCGTTGGTAGAGATGGTGATGACGTGTTATGTGTCAAGGATGACGTTCTTGGGCGGGGGACGTGCATGCATGTAAGTATCCTCCCGGTCCACTTCGCAAAGACTCGTTGCTTACATTCATCATAGTGGCTTCAAATTTTCGCAGCTTGAGATGAGTGAGTTTTCATCACCTTTTAACTGGACACACCGTTCACTCATATGTATCAGAGATTGTCCTTGCCGTCCTCCTCCCGGCATTCACATTCGCGCCATCGGACAAGGATATCATCTGGAACTTCGCGGCCATCCAGTACCCTTCTGTCAGGAGGGAGAGCCTAAAGGCACAGATGCCGATGAAGATTGGACTCGTCAAGGCATGAGCGCGCTCTCCGCGTCCTCCATTATTGTGGCATCAGCATTTAATTTTGTGGCGCCGACAATTTTGTCTTCGTAATTCTGGATAGCGTGCTGCTGATGTCATGTGGGTTAGATGTCAACACGAGCGGGGACGCGCTATATCTGGCTTGCTGGGGCTTGGATCCAGCTGTACTTCGTAGATAACGCATGTTCGTCGCTTGATTAAAGTTCTTGAATAGTGATATGGTACAACTCACTTGTTTGACACTAGCGAGCGCTGCAGAGACGTCATGCATAGAACTTGCATTCACGAATCAGCATCTGACTGTGGCACGCAGGTGTGGTTACCAAATTGATTCAAACGAATGGTTCCATACAATTGTCGAGCCTTTCCGTGCGCCGTGGTGCGACTATGCGATGCATAAGTTAGCTCTAGAGACTGGCCAAAAATCCACTGTACATAGATGTCTAAGCACACACAGACTATCATATATAGTTACGGAGCCTCGGTACGTGCCATCGTAAAATGCCAGACGACCGAAGGGACCGATCCGGCAGTCTATTGTAACAACGTGTGAGATATAGTATGGCAGCATACGTGCAGTAACTAGCTGGATGCAGAACGCAGCAGCCGATCTGGAGTCATCGAGGTACATCTTGGAAATCGTGACATACCCACCGACCGGTACCGACAGGAGAAGCCCTACAAGGAACGCAAAGATTATGAGTATGCACAGTGCATACAGGTTCTTGAGCATCCACCCGAACCAGCCCTTTTTTGCCGCGATATAAGCACGGAGTATATTTTTACGCGATCGAATCGAGTTTGTCAGTTGCGGCCATAGACTCGAACCTTGTTGTGATTCTGTCATTGGTTGTGCTGTAGAGCTCTTCCATTGAGGGAAAAACTGTCCGCCGCAGATTAAAAGCGAGCATTGGCCCACGCAAAGCCATGCCAGTGTGAACCCACGCTGATATACGCTACTACTCTCAGCCTTGAACCCAGTCAAGGCAGATATGAGGATGTAGGGCAGAGCGCACGCTACAAGTGGATCCTCAGCCAGAGCTCCTCCTATTTGACCCGCACGGGAAGCCCCTCCTCAACACGGTCCGATTTCTTGCAAAGCTCGTGTACCAGCGCAATGAGAGTGGCTTTTCTGTCATGGAGATTTCATTGCTAATAGCACCGACCCAAAGCAATGAAACCCCGGGATCAGGGCATTCGTCTGATGCATGGGAGACCAACCAGCTAAACGTCGTGGCTTTCCCATCAATCCTGGTCCTAACTTCGATTCGCTCGCCTCGCATGCGAAGCTGCGCTTCGACCGCTTCCCCAGCTGCATCAGGCTTGGCAGGAATCCGCCAATACCCATTGAAGAGCAATTCGTTGAGCATAATTCGAGCGCCTTTCTGTAGGGACCGGACGAGTTGGATCAGGGGGGAAGTGTAGGAGGAACGAGATGGTGCTGTAGGATGGTCACCGGGGTGATTCTGGGGAGTCGGGATATTAGATCGTGCTATTGAGTCGTCCTGCGCGGAGGATTGTTGGGTTGTGTGTTGTCTCTGGGAGTCAACATCATCATGAGGAAGATGCTCGGGATTATCCTCTGGACTAACGTCCCTGATGAACTTTGAGTCCCCATGATTCTGGACGCTGACAGATGGCGCTGTCGAGCTAGTGCATTGTCCCTGGGAGTCAGCATCATCCTGAGAACGGTTCTCAGAGCTATCCTCTACACTAATCGCCCCAATTGTCTGTCACACGCCAATTTCAAGCTTATAAGCACAGTACCTTTTCCGATCATCGAGAGCACCCCTGAGGCTGGAAACCCGATGCCCCAGCTAGATCCAAGCCCTACACACCTATCACTACGGGAGCATCACCAGCCCCGCCTAAGAACCCTAGTCCCAGAGCCTACGCCACTAGCAGTCACGTGACCACGACCAATTACGATGAGCCCAGTAGCACCTAACCAGACCAACCCCTTGCTACATGGACCACACCTCATCAGGTCACAATCATCCAGACTCATGACTAGGACTCTGTCCACCCAATCAACCAAACCCTACACCTCCCGTCTCCACGAACCACCGCCATTACTGGCTACCCAGTCATTACCGACCAAGGACTCATGCCATTACTGGCACAGACAATGTACTATATGGACTAAGGCCCAAGAGAGGCCTTAAACCCCATAGCACCCAGGTCAATAAGGAACACCGACCACGGGCAGCCCTTGTCCGACTGAGAACCCTAACAGTCGCAAGGCACTACACACCGATCACAGCTGATCATGCTCGATCACCCAAGGCCATTACCGGCCAGTCCACGATCACTAGCTACGTCACCGATCACGGCCCGACAAACCCGCCATTACCGGCTACGGCCCCGGTCTACGCTAGAACCCCAATCACGGACTTAGAACCCCGCCATTACCGGTGAACCCCCGATCGACGAGAACCACTGACTCGGGTCTAACCCGCTACGTTGCCATGGTCGTCCCACGCTCTACAATCTCACGCCCCGGTACCATTACAGGCCACCACGTAGCACGTAGCTTACCTCAGCGCTGACACCTTACAGGCCACACCATAACATGTACAAATAGTAGTAGGTCTATATAATAGCCAGACAGTCTTGAGCGACCCTCAGACTTGTCTTGGCCTTTGCAGTCTTAGATGCCCTGGACCAGGAAGGCGCTTTCACGCGATTCCCCTTCCCCCGGGTGTGTGTCTGAGGTTGTGCTTGTGTCATTGTCCCGTTGAATAAGCCTCTAAAACCAATTGCTTCCTCTAGAATGTCGGTTTTGAGGAGATGTAGGTAATGATATTCCCCACTAATCCCTATCACAAATGGTATTACTGAAAGGCTGTAAGCTGCGTAGCCGTACCGACCAAGCTGGTCCCCTCGAGCGCGGTACAAGGTGTACATGGCAGATGATAGCTGGATGATGGATACCATCATCTTCAGGAGATTCTGGTGCCTGGCTAGCTTGACACCAACTGTCTTACAGAGTGGTTCTCGGAGGGACTTCAGTCAATTATCTTAATCTGCCAACTGCCCTTCGCTTAAGAAATCGCAGTTGCGAGCTAGGTTTGCACGCAGATTAATCTGCTGACTGCGGCAGATTAATCTACTGTGACAATAAAATGGTACCTCCCGGATTCGAACCAAGGACCTTAGTGCAGATCAGAATAACAGCATCGCAGTATACATTAGCCAACTGAGCTACAGTGGAACTAGTGTCTGCCCCATTTTAAGCAATATATAGAGTATTTTGTAAACTTCATTTTCGCAGTTTAACATCATCCATAACACAAATACAAATGAATCTGCCTCTAAAGACCTGTGATTCCAGTGTATTCAGCTTTCCCATGGTGAGTTGCTCCAGGTCAAGCATGGTAAATCAAGCTACCACTATCATTGATTTCTGTATGCTTGTTGGAGCAGTTAGTTGCCTTGATGATTTGTGAATATTGTGTGTAAAATTTGCGTTATATATATTTTGATTGGTCAAGGGTAACTGTTGCCAATATGGCTCAGTTGGCTAATTATGCTGCGATGTTCTTATTCTGATCTGCGCTAAGGTCCTTGGTTTGAATCCGGGAGGTACCATTTTATTGTCACAGCTGCCGCAGTTAGCAGATTAATCTGCGTGCAAACCTAGCTCGCAACTGCGATTTCTTAAGCGAAGGGCAGTTGGCAGATTAAGATAATTGACTGAAACTCTACGTTCTCGGAGGACGTTCGCCATCCAGTTTGCATCAATCTTTGTCAAGGCATAGCCCTTGGGCAGCTTTGCTAAGCCCTGTATGGTATATGCCCTATCATGAAGTGTGTGATGGGATTCCGCATACTTTGGCCTAGGGACGACTTCAATCTGAATCTGAGCACTTCAATAGTTGCATACGTCAACCAAAAGACAAAAATGCTCAAGAACGGTAGAGTTTCAGTGCCACAGATGCATCTTTAGAGACACCGCAGATGCATCTGGGGCACTCTAAGTCATCGAGATTAGGCGCCTGTTAGTACCAAAATAAAGCGTCGCAAGCCGGGAATCGAACCAGGAACCATGAGACCTCAGTGAAACAGCAACCAAAACCACTCAGCTAAAGCGGTTAGTGATAGGAAGATCCCACACAAATACATAGTCAGTAGTTGATATAATAACGGTTGTAAAAAAATTAACATTCTGCTCATATGTCAGTAAGCTCAAGTGTTCCTTGAACTCAGAATGCATCTCTTTATTAATGTATCCCACAACCCATATGTGTCTGCAATGAGGTAGGGATGCTGTCATAGATTACCTACAGGGCAATATGGAACATTGCACTAAGGTGTGACTTGACAACCAACAGCCACGGCGATGAAAGGACATTAAATGGATCATATTGACAATATGTGACTGGATACCAAGACCATCTGGTGAAGTGGTATGGGTTGCGAGTTCGCTGATCCCAGGTCAAGTGTGTCACGGTTTTCGCCGTTGACTAAGGGTACGCCTATCTTTTCGCCTTTCTTTTAGGCCTCTAGCGTATACCTCGCACCCCAGTCCCCTAGTTCCCGCTGTCCTCGTCATACGCTTACCTTAGCCAGGTAGTCACGTGACCCATAGATTAGATAGTAGCATCCTTCCAGACAGCGTTAGCTTATCGTTAGCCTAGCGTTATCATAACGTTAGCTTAGCGTTGGCACTAACCTAGCGCCTGTCCTACCGGCGTCAGCCTTACAGCTGACGTCACACATTATGCACAGCCTTGTAGCTATGGGGATGACCCTAGATACTTAGGCCTCCAGCCTGGGCCCTTATGGTCTAGGCTTTTATGCTTACCTCGTTACATGTGACGTGTGCCCTTACAGGCGCACAGACCATTACTTTAGGGTAGTACCTTAGATAGTGGTCTGTCCATGTACATATATGCCTCGTTCTTTGGCCTTAGAGCCTTAGAACGATTATTCTCGACTTTGGGGCTTAGTCCCCCGGTTATGCCATCTGCGTTTGCTTGTGCACTTCGACACCGACCTCTGGCCTTAGTTGGCCCCTTCAAGGTCTCTGCCTACAACCTCTGGCTTCACTCTTAGACCGCTAGTCTGTGCGACAGCCATTCGTGGCCGTTACGTCGCCCCTCTATACGGTCCTCAAGCCATGTTAGTGCCTTGTGGGCAATGACGGTATTTCTGCGTCAAAGTGTTCAAACCCCGCACAGGTATTTCTTGCGCAGATGCATCTTATTTTATTCAGATGCATCTATGCAGCATGCTTGGGCATTAAGATGGCTTAGAGAGCCCCAGATGCATCTGCAGTGTCTCTAAAGATGCATCTCCGGCACTGAAGTCCCTCCAAGAACGATAGTATCTACTTACTTGGCATCCAAGTTATTGTAGTTCTCAGGAAGTACAACCCATGTATGTAGTTTTCTATCATTTGGCGGCTTCCAACCGGAAGTCCTGGATACAACTACGACAGAATTTGCAGCTATTGCTTGGTGTAGGTCATTCTCATCAAATACGAGACACCGAGCAATCAGGGAGAGAGAGTAGTACAGCCCAATGTATGGGAAGAGGAGGACCAACAAGGTGTGACAACCATTGATTCTCCAGTCTGCCCTGCTGATGGAGGGGACAGTTGCATCATGTGTGAAAAAGTTGAGGAATAGAAATACGGCGAGGTTCCAGTATTTTTGACCATCGGAAACGCAGAGGGCGTACTGCCAATGGGCACGTGCACTTGCTCAACGTCCTATTCTATCCACTATCTAACTGCTTAAACTACATACCTTTAAAGCCTGCCCAGAGGTCAAGACCTGCACAAACAGCTAATAAAGCAAAGCAGCAGCGTACCAAAGACTCAAAAACCGGCGCACCACCTGCCACCCTTCACCAGCTTGCAAAACTTCGAGATGAAGGAAAGGGTACTTTCATGCTGGCATCAAAGACAAATGCCTCGTATGCCTTGTATGTGAAGCAGGGCCAGCACTTCCTTGCCAAGGTTGTCAGCACAAAGCAGTCGGCACTCGAGTCGGGACAGGGGGGCCTACAGCACAGGATGGCATAGGCGAGGACATAGACTATGATGAGCTCAGCAGAGCTTTCAATGATCCTCCAAACTGCTACTCCTCTATGGCACTGGAGCTCTTCATGGTTGAGAAGTGCCTAAACCAGAATCTCAGTAAGAGCACCGGGGATGGGATACACACAGCATTCAAGAAGTACTGGGAGATGATGTGAGAAGCTTCCTTAAACATTTAGATAGAAGTTGACTCACAAGGTGTGCTTCCACAAAGGGCAAACGACAGGTACCGAGGGCCATATGAGTATGATGAGGTCAAAAAAGAGGTTAGAGGGAATCCAGCAGACTCGGCACAGGTGCAGGATCTCATACATGCTACTAGAAACAAGTCATGGGCAACAGGAATGGCACGAAGCCACACCTGAGCAATGCTGATTGAGGATATGCGCAAGATGATGCTCTGGTCGGAGCGCACCTGTCCAGCAGAATGGTTGGATAAAGAAATCACCGACCTTGGGACCTTGATGATGGTGACGAGACACTTTCTCATGAGGGCATTCATGTCCTCAGGATTTGTTCTCTGGACAAGGTAATTGCTTCGTCAGTTACCCCCTGTAACACCGAAATGCTTACCATTATCGCAGAATCAGCGAACTATGCAGGTTGCAACGCAAACATTACACAGCTGATTGCAAAGGAAGAGCGCCATACTATGTACCTCATGACACCATGAGACTTGAGAACTGGAAGGGTGCGAGTGAGAGATCCCATATCAGTGAGTGTGGCTCACGCTGCAGCACCCGATGGCCACTAAATATGCATCAAGGCAATCTATATGAGATATTCCCCCAGACAAAGACCCCCGAGATTGATATGTATATGCACCTCCGGCTGTGGATACAGTTCCTTGAGGCAACACTGCTCCACAGGTCCCTGCAGCCTGAAGAATACATCTTCCCTGCAATTTCAGTGAACAGTACAGTGCAGACACAGAAGTTCACAGATCACAAAACCATACAGAAGTATCTGAATGAATTTTCCACAGCAGCCGGCGTTAACAAGGACTACTCCATGCACTGCTTCCACCATGGTGGGTCCCAATGTCGGTTCCGCTACTGCCCTATCGGGGAGCGATAGTGGTGGGGAGGCTGGGCCGAGGGTGAACATGTGAGTGGCACATACTTCAAAGGTAAAATGCATGTGCTTACCGCTGTGGGTTCTATCACAGGTAGAGACATTGATATGCTATCTACTCGACGAACTACACACCTACGAGAATGATCACGGCGCTTCATCCTATCCAATGCGAAGCATTAGTCACTTTCAATGGAGATCACGTACTTACATCATCGGTCACCATGGCAGAACTACGGGAGTCCCACGATGCTCTATCCAGGAAAATGGACAACCTTGCAATGCTCCTGATGGCCTCAATCAGCGCAGGTAATGTGATCCGAGCTGCAGGCAATGCAGTGTCATCGTCAGGTGTAACAGCAAATACAACGACCATAACATCAATCACCGCTGGGCCGCTAGCGCCACTCCACTCAGGTTACTACAATGCTACCAGTGGTGAGCCCGAGCGAGGAGTCATTGTACCGAGTCACCGTCCTGTGCCATCACTCCGCAGTGTTGCAATCCAAAACATTCATTCAGGCCCTGACGCCTGGCGCAAGGCAGTACAGCAATGGGAGGAGCCCGATCCATTGACAGGCCGAGCACTCAAGGACTGGCCAGCCGAGTGGTATACAGGCAAAATGAAGACGGTGTTCACTGTGAAGCGGTGGGACCGACAGGTTATCGCTGAAGAGGTGTGGTGGTCACCACTTGTGGGAGGGAATAAGGAGCAGGTAGCGAACGTTTGGGTCATCGAGAGGGAGTGAGAGTGGGGGAGAGATAACAAAACAAGGTTTTGAATGTATAGTGGCCGCTATCTATCTGACTTATACAGATATTCTTACTTGCTCGCTACTCTTACCGTGTGCACGACCATTATGCCACTGCTTCACACTGATGGGAGAACGGGGAAAAAGATGGGGGTTGTTGCAGCTGAGGCTCGAAACTATAAGTACAGAGGAGACGAAACATGACGTATGATGTGCGAACAAGCCCTGCCTGATTACCATATGTAGTAGACATTTTGCCATAAAAGTAAGAACGCTGACATCTCAAAACTTGTTCTGGGAGCCGCGTCACCGGCACAGACGCCTTTGCAATGCCATGGACAATGATTGGACACGAGCATTGGCTCGGCGACAGGACAATCAGAACGACCGCGTCCTATTTGCGTACGCAACTCGGCCCCCAACGAGTGCGGGGCATCGGCCGTCCTATGTCCTTGCGCCTACATCTCGCACCTCCCACTGTCTTCCGGCTATTGTTCCAATGCTGGTAGAGTTGGTAGGGATAGAGTTACATGTTACAATCAGAGGAAAAATAAAGGAAATGCATAAATGGTACGAGCGTCAAATTTCTCTTCCACAAGAGGGGTCGACTTGAGTCTTGTCCTCAAGACCGGGCTACCACCAAGGATGGTAGTCAACGATAGCAGTTTGATAGATCTCTCAGAGGTTTGTCATCAACATGATGAGAGGCCGACCACGACTAGGAACAGGATATTCGATCCACAGCTCTTTGTCATAGGCTTGTGCGAGAGTATCGATTGGCGAGACATGCAAGTGTGAAGGGTCATGGCTGCGGCAAATGTCACTAGCAAATGAATCTTGGGTGAACGGTTGCGGCAGATGGGCAATCCAAGGTGCATCTTCAAGTCGGGCGAGCATAGTCTGATGGTCTGGCCTAAAATAGAACAACTTCAGTCTGTTCACAGCGACTGCTTCCTTCAGGATCGTGCCGTCAAGCTCTTGTAGGCAATACGACCCCTATTTATACCGTTAATGTACCACGTATGGTCCCGCCCATCGAAGAGCACCCTTGTTACCATGCTGTGTATCAAGCCAGGTCTCGTGGACTAGCACCCAGGTCCCTTCTTTGAAGTCGTTGCTGCGGATGCGGTGTTTGTTCCGATGCATGTAGTCGTCAATAGCACGCTGCCGGCTCTTGATAAGGTGTTCGCAGGCTTCTCCGATATGTTCTTCCTTCCTCGCAATCTGCTGCAGTCTGATCGTAATGAGATCCTGAGTTGTGGTTACACTGTCCCATGCCAGCATGTACCAAGTGCGGTCAGTGAGATCGAATGGATATAAACAGTGCTTGCCGTAGAGTAGAAAAAATGGTGTATACCCAGTTGAACGAGTGACTGTTGTTCGCATCGATAGCAAACCGGCATGAACGAATAGAGGCCAGTTACGTGGTTTGTCTCCACACGATCGCAAGACTGCTCTAGACAATGTCTGCCCATCTCTCTCGGCAATGCCATTGCCTTCAGGATGATAGGGTGAACTGAGAGTAGTGCTCTTCAGGGTAGCATCAAACCGGACCTCTTTTCGCACCTGTAAAATATCATCAGCGGTACCTGACTTTACCGGTATGTATGTGGAATCATCAATGCACTCGTGTATGCTGATACCTTCAACAGGTTTGATCATGATGAGGCCCTCTTTCTGCAGGCCTATCCCAATGCCACAAAAGGTATAAAGGCCCTGAAGGCTGTGATCACCAAGAAACGGATTGAACGTGGCAACACAAGGCCACACCACAGCAAGAACGGACCCCCCGGAGAAGCCACGCGAGAGGGACACCCGGCACGACACAGCACGTGGAAGCACCGGCACTAGTCCCCTTCGGGCGGTAAAGCCCACGCACTAAGTACACATGTGGCAGCTAACAAGAGCCACAGCGGAAGTGGTGAGTATCATAACAATGAGTAGGGTGGTGTGAGCGGTCGTACTTGTGTTAGGTATTGTAGAAAGTGGTCATGGTGGGTGCCAGTAATGGCAGCGAGGTTAGCTTACCCTGGGTCAAAAACCATGGGGGGACATCTTGTTTGATGAAAGCGTATGAATGCTTGAGCAATGATAGGAAGGAATGAGTGTGGTCGTGTAGAGGACAGTGGAGTAAGACGTGATGTCTCGTTTGGATAGTGGTGTTGTCACAAGGACAGACTGGTGATTCAGTGGGTACGAAGCTAGTATTCGCCAATAAAGGCGTGACCAGTGATGCATTGTAAAAGATGAGATTGGATGTGACACGTGTCCGTAACACCGGGTGGAGCATGAATGATGGGAGTGAGGTTATCTCGAAGAGTTTTTAGAAACCCATTCCTGTTGCCAGCGTAACCATGTGATGGTAGGAGGGATGTGGTTGGGTAGGAGAACTGCGTCGCAAGCTAGGCGGTCGGCATGCTCGTTTCTGGGAATGCCCCTGTGACTGGGGCACCAGTGAATAAGTTACAGTACACTATCTCATAATGCATCACGACCATCCCCAACTTTTGTGATGCATTATGAGATATATGCATTACCAGAATGTCACAAGTCTGTGACAACATGTGACATGATGTTACATATGTGATCCCCAGGCCTATGAGATGTCACACCCTAGTCACATGCATAGTGCTATGATGCGCTGCTCTACAACGATGACGATGAAGCTGCACCCCATGTCACATCTTAAGTGCTCTGCTTCTTTGACTTGAACTCAAGCTTTCGGAGGTGTGCATGCAACCTACACATCTGCTACTGCATCTTGTAACAGCGGTACTTCTTCTGCATCAGCACATGCAATGCAGAGCTTCTACATCTGGTTGCACAGCATCAGGGCATCTTGAGGTGCAATCCTCCTGCTCCTGCTCCTCGTCATCACTATTGCTGCTGATGATAATCATGTCTTGCTTAGTTGCCAACCGCCAAGCCTCTGCCATGATCCATGATCCATGATCTCTGGGTCATGTGGCTCATTTCGCACATGGTTTGCGAATCAGACTGCGAGTGTGAGAAGTAGAGCAAGCAGTTTTACCTTGATTGGGCGAATGTCGGAGGTAAGGATTCACCATTTACGGCTATAAAATATGTGCATAATCGCTGTAATTACCATTTATATACATATCTACTAATGCATCAACCCTTAAACGGTGATGCATTATGAGATAATCGACTGTAATAGTAACGGAAAGATGAGGATATGTGCTGAGGACACGTGGCTGTGCGTCGGTGCAATTAGATACGCGTCGAGACGCGTCGCTCCGCAGGATCCTCAAGCTTGTGCTCCGGCAGGCTAGGCCCACGCCGAAGTGGCACACTCTATCCCGAGCGAGCAGGACCCAAACACCCTCGCATCTAGCGCTTATCATCCCTGAGCGCATGGACAGGCGTTACATAAACACGTTCGCTATGATGCGTATGTGACGCATGGCGTACGAGCTTTGACCCACCTGAAGCTGTGTTCCAAGTTTAATATATTGGTGCCCTGCGCCCTGCCACGGGCTCAATGTCACTTTAAGCTTGAATTTGAGGCTCTTTGTCGGCCCATAGAATGGATGGATGACTTCTTAGCGCGGATCGCCGAAGTCGTGCTGGCAAAAATCGACTTCTCCACGGAATGTAATGCCCGCAAGTAGCATACCGGAAACGTGCGGACTTCAAGTCTTCCCCTGATACCTACCATTCTTGCTAAAGAACAACCAAGGGTTTATATACGCTGAATGCACCTCAAAGAATGTCCGCTTTCTTCGTGATGTAATACAGTCGCGGAAATTCCCAGAGCAAATTGACCCCTACTTTCGAGGACAACGTCAGCATGGAGTCTTGGTCACGACCCGTTAAGGATGCGTACCGCTCTTCTCTGCCCGCTCTGTGAACCGCGTCCACATCCGATCAACTCCTGCCCTGTTAGATGCGTGCCGGAAGCCGCCTGGCCCATCAGAGCGGGACCGGCTGATGAGATCTTGAGACTCGAGACGCGGAGCTCGCGCCGCTTCAGCAATGCTATAAAAGGCCTTGAGGTCTCTGAGCAGCATCAACAGCAGCCCTCGCTCAGAGACAACCCAATCCCTACTCTCGCCGGGCATCATGCAGTCGAACATCATGCGCTTCTTCGCCGCCATCGCACTTTGCGTGGCTGGCATTGCCATGGCCTCACCCACATACACATATGTCCCCGTCGCCTACAACGTATCCTACGACCAAGGATCGGCGTCCGTCGACACACTCACTTGCGGAAGCAAGCTCAAGGCCGCGGGCTACACCAACTTGTCCTCCCTTCCGAGCTTCCCGAACATCGGCGGTTTCGCGAACGTCACCGGCCCTGACTCGGATGAGTGCGGAACGTGCTGGGTACTGAGCTGGGGGGGAAACTTCCAGAGCATCTTGGTGGTGGACTCAGCAGATGATGGGTTCGTAGTGTCGGAGGAGGCTATGACAGGGCTGATACTGAACACCACATATCCCCCGCCCGAGGAGGTCAGTGCGCTTGTCATCAGTAGCCAGTCCTGTTTATGATGAGCGGCTGGTACTCCTGCTTGGTGCGTACAATCTTGCATTTGCACGAGCTGATTCATTGCTAACATCAGGCATTCAGCACCCACAACAATGGAGAAATGACAGCAGGGCAATGTGAAACAATCCAGCCCAGAGCGGACGGACTCGAGGACGCTTTATGCCTATGGACAGATTCGAAAGTATTTGAGGACTTGTAGAGGAGCGGACTGTAGTGCACGCCCGCGGAGTTGTCGTAGTCTAAAGTCATTGTCTTAGTCTTCGTGCGGAATCCATCGTTGAATATCAGTCCTGTTGTTCGGGCAGCCCAGAGTTTTGGCACAAGCTAGGCGCAATCAATCGCGTTCCGTAGGGACATGAGCAGGCACAGACTACAAACATCCATTAAAGCATCATTAGTGTATTTACAGCAGGATGACGGTCAAGCGCAAGTGAAGAGTGGTTGAGCGCCCGGGAAACGCGCATCTGGGGTTAGGGTTCGACGCATCGGGAAGGTCCTCGTCAACGTCGTCGACATCGAGCTCATCGTCTAGCCCCTCTCCGCAACTAAAACTCACGGTGAGCGTTCTCCCTGGCTCCACGATCCAATCCTAGCCGCGGTCAGCTCCTGGACGTCCGCTACGACGATGGATGGCTTGCGCTCGCGACGGATGCACGCGTACTGACACGCGCGCCAGATGTCCGCAACCATTGAGGAAGTGCACTCCGACCACGAGGAGCACGACCACGACCACGACCACGACCACGACCACGACCACGAGGACCACGAGGAGGACCCGACCTCCCAGGCGGCGCTCGACAAGATCCAGTCGCGCTCGGAGCGCAAGGCGAGGAAGGCGCTCCTCAGCCTGGGTCTCAAGAAGGTCTCGGGCATCACCCGCGTCACGCTCCGCAGGCCAAAGAATGTGCGTCTGATGAGCCGTGCCGAGTGTCGGTTTGACAGTGAATAAAGTTGACGGGAGGTTTTGGTGTGGCGTAGGTCCTGTTCGTGATCGCGACGCCGGACGTGTACAAGTCGCCCAACAGCGACTGCTACATCGTCTTCGGAGAGGCGAAGGTATGTCTGATTCGCGATCGCTGTTCTCGAGCTGAACTTCCTGTGCGTCCAAGATTGAGGACATGAACCAAGCAGCGCAGCTCTCCGCGGCACAGCAGCTCGCTAGCAGCGCTAGCGCTAATGTCCCCAACCTGGAGAGCTCGGGAGCGGATGGCGACCACGAGGACGAGGAGGACATCCCCGAGCTCGAGGCAGTGGAGGATGATGGCGCTGTGGACGAGACCGGTGTCGACCCGAAGGACATCGAGCTCGTCATGCAGCAGGTTAATTGTACACGCGCGAAGGCTGTCCGCGTGCTGAAGGAGAGTGGAGGTGATTTGATCAACGCCAGTGAGTATTCTCCTTGGCGTGTAAAGCACAATCTCTCAACACGGCTTATGCTCTCTAGTCATGGCTGCGAGCGAGTAGACTCCCCACCCAGGACTAGCCGTGTATTACTAGCCGTGCATTGCTCTCACTCGATATCCAAAACCCTTGGTTGAGATTGCGCACATTCATACAATGTTCGCCTCTGTCATTGCATGCGTTCAGTCTCCGCAGTTGCATGTGTCTGTTGCTTAAATCCTGCTCCAGCGCAGCCGGATCGCTTTGCGGATTTCGTTTGACCCAGCTTATGTCTGGGCATATCAAACGGGTTCCGAAGATTTTGAGATTATTGATGCTCCCATCTTCGGAGCTCAACGTAGTAGTTCGACCTCTCCCAACCATCCTGCACGACTTCAATGCCTCTTGCTGCATCTACGTGCTCCTTCGAATTGCCGGTGGCCAATCCCAGATCTCTCGCCGCCTCGCACACCAGGCCGGGTAGTTCTCCCTGCGCGAACATGTGGTAGTACCTGTTGAAGATCTTCGTACTCGGTGATTCTGTCGCTCCGGTTGATGGCACTTGCTGCTCCTCTCCGGATCCGTCGGCTCCCTTGTTTCTGGACCCGTGCTTTCGCTTTGACGGCGCCTTCGGTTGAGTCTGTGGCGAAAGCACCCATGGGACGAAGACATCCTGTCCAGCCAATAGAGCATTCTTCTCTTGGGAAGCAGGAGCTCGTTCACCCGAGTCGCATGGAATTGCGCGCTTTGATAGCTCGTCTTGCTCTATTGCCCACACATAAATGAGAGCGCGGCCGTGAGATGGCGAAATACATTCCAGCAGCCGCTAAGGGAGACGAGTTTCTGCACGGTGCCAATGGGCTGGAGGCTTGTTTCATGCACGACTCACCTGGACCGCAGCTTTACGGCGGGCATGTGTCGACAAGTGGTGGATTGTCGCAATAGAGATGGCATAGTCCTATGCAAACATTATGATTGCCCGCCGAAATTTTGTGAGTCCCTTAGAGAGTATAGAACGGACTTGAGCGTACGAACGAATGCTCCTGGCCTCCATGGCCTCCCTAGCACGTCGCCCCATGCAACCTCCCGGTGAGATCCTCCTGCAGTGCGCGCGATCTCTAGCAGACTTCTACTTCTGTCGAGCCCGATTGTCCATACGCTGCCCGGCCTTTCAAGAGGAAGGGGGAGATATTTGCCGTTGCCTGTGCCCGAGTCGAGCCCTACCCAGCCCGCTGGGATGGAGTCCAGGAATTGGGCTATGATAGGCCAGGGCTAGAAAGACGCTGTGGTAGTCCGCCGAGAAGAGGCCAGCACCGCGCACCTTATACCGGGTAGACGAGAAATGCGGCGCGATTTCGTCGTACACGGCATGTACGTGCTCGTCCTCGTAGACTTGGGGGTCGTCCGAGACGGACACCGCTTGAACAGCAGTCGCAGGCGGCATACCGTGCGCAAACCAAAAGCCGCTTTATTAGAGCAAGGCTCCAAGCTACAGTAGGCTTAGACCCAGATGTCAGGTATATCCACAGAGGTACAGAAGGTGGTAGTAAGTCAAGGGCAGGCTGTATGCGCGCCTCGAGCCTCAGCTCTCCGAATCACTGGGCAGATAGCCCATCTCCTCGTCAAGCAGCTCGCGGAATCTGCTCCCATTGAATGGCGGGAACGGCACGAGCTTCGCGTCGGCCAGCGACACGATCGCTTCCGGCAGACCGCTATTTTCAAACGTGGGTCAGATGAAGCCAGGGTATGAAAGTGGTGCCACTCACGCGATGGTGGCAGCTTTGAGATGGCCCAGGGACGCGAGCGCAGTGGCGAGCTCTTCCTGGTGATTGTCGAGCAGAGACGGGTTGGGCACGACAATCAGCGGCTTGCCGAGGCGGAGGACGTCTAGGATAGTGCCCGACCCTGCACAAGCGACTCAGCATGTTCATTTCCGTACTACATCGAGTGCTACCGTACCCGCATGGCTGATAACCAGTTCTGCGTGCTCGTACTCGCCTTCTAGCGACGGCTTGAACCTCCACACTGTGATCTCGAGCCCGTTCTCTGCGGTGCGCACCCAGTCCTCGCCCGCCCTCGCAAACGCGCCCGCATCAAATTCGGAGTTGCCGCACTGCACGACCAGCCTCGAGTGCCCCCGTGCACGGAGCGCGTCGAGGACCGGTGCGTCGAGGACGGCCTGCACGAGCTCGTCAAAGCGGGTCGAGCCGACCGTGACAAAGACGTGGCCGGGCGTGGGCGATGACTCGGTCGCGGGAGGCTGATTGCTGGGGGGCTCTGGGTCAGACATGGCTGCTCTCAACCAGCATCCTCTGCGCTGCCCCTCCCCCGTTCTGCTTAAGTCCACCTTCCGAACGGCGCTACAATGGGCTACACGCTTTGTGTTCTAGGTCCCCCCCTTCTCCATACCCCGTCGCGCAACGCTGACCTCAGCTGACCAGGATGCGGCACCATGGGCATCGCCGTCATCTCCGGCGTGCTCGCTAGTCTTGATGCGAAGGCCGTCGCCACCGCATCCGTTCCGCACGCTAAGTGGGAGTCTCACACGCCCGGCACGCTGACCCCCCACGAGCTGGAGGACGAGGCGCTCCCCTCGCGTTTCATCGCGTGCGTCACTCGTGAGGAGAGCGTGAGGAAGCTTCGGGACATCTGGTCGTCTCCGACCACGCATGGATACGGAGTGGAAATCGTCAAATCGGACAATGTAGCTGCCGCACGGGAAGCGAGCGTCGTTCTGCTCTGGTGAGTGGTTGCGGTTTTTCGAAGTTTGCTTCCCCAGTTGAGTCGCCCGCTTTCAGCTGCAAGCCCCAGCAAGCCCATGCGATATTGACTGAGCCGGGGATGAGCCAAGCGTTGGAGGGCAAACTACTCATTAGTATCCTCGCTGGAGTTACCATCCCTCAAATTATAGCATGGGTCCCAGCATCCACGAAAGTCATCCGGGCAATGCCCAACACCCCCTGCAAAGTACGCCCGCCACTCTACCCCGCACCGTTAAGCTGACTCTGCGCACCGAGATCCGCGAGGGTATGACGGTCGTCAGCACGCTCCCGCCCTCCGAGTCTATCGAGCTCGACCGTTCAATCATCCTCAAGATCTTCTCCTCCATCGGGCGCTGCCGCTTCCTCGAGGAGAAGCATTTCGATGCATGCACAGCGCTGTCTGGCTCTGGCCCTGCCTTTGCGTGCATCTTCCTCGAGGCGATGGCAGATGGCGGCGTTATGATGGGTCTTCCACGCGCCGAGGCGCTAGAGCTGGCCGCGCAAAGTGAGTGCTCTTATGGTGGAGCCTGATATCGTTTCACGGGTCCTGGCTCGCCCGCCTGACCCGACGTCCTGGTTGAAACGGCGTAGTCATGGACTGAATAAGGCGGGCACAAAGCGGGCATGTTAGGCGCAGGCCTAGCAGCCGAACAGGTCCCAAGTGGCCTTGGAGGCCCGAGCGGACGCTGACAGCTCTCATGACAGCTCTACAGGGCGCTGCGCGCATGACTTTGCAGCTGGGTACCCACCCAGCGCAATTGAAAGACTCTGTCACAAGTGCGTATCACAGTCATCATTATGATGCTGCCGCTAACTGTATATGCGACGCTGCCAGCTCCTGGTGGATGCACGATTGCCGGATTGTTGGCTATGGAGGACGGAAGGGTGCGTTCGACAATCGCGCGTGCCATCCAGATTGCAACAGAGAAGGCGAGGGAGCTCGGCCAACCCGCCAAAAAGTAAACCTTCTACGCACGCGACGCAGTTGCTCGTATGTATGTTGACGGATGTATTCAGCATATGTATTATACATGTATCACAGTGCTATACAGGCACATCGAAGCAGAAAAGGCGTGGTGAATGTCACCGTATGCTATTTTCGACCAGCCTCACGATGAGGAGATCACCAATGAGGAGATCA